>CADCSW010000003.1:0-2400000 GCA_902805455.1 Daldinia concentrica | reverse complement strand
GAGTCTCTAACATCCTTCCATAATAACGGAGTACTATCCACAAGCGCCTCAGCTGTGAAGGTGACAGAGCCCTACGATCTGATCAATTTTCTCGCCGTCGCGCAACATTGGAGAATCGACATGTTGCCGTTCATGTGGGAATCGGAAGGTCCTGTTGGAACAGGGGGTACTGCGAACGTGTTTCATGGGGGCAACGTGGAGACATCCGAGGGTCTGCAAATGAGCTTCGTCTTTAAACGTGTTCGTCGCGTAACATCAGCACGTACGCGCCAACAAGACTACCAAGCTTTGCTGTCTGAAGTCTATATCCTTGGCCATCCTGCTGTACGCCATCATCCTAATATTATCGCCCTCGAGGGATTCTGTTGGGAAACGGTTGGCGCAGAGAGCTGGCCGGTCTTGGTCTTTAAGAGAACGACATACGGGGACCTTGGGTTATTTATGCTCTCGGAGGGGAGGACAATGGGCATTGAGGCGCGGGTGAAGCTGTGTCGAGAGATCGGAGACGCTATTATTCTGATGCACTCATGTCGTACGTACCACTGCTAACACGCACCCATAAAGCTTGCATAGAACTAAATGAATCCATAGATATAGTACACGGAGACCTGAAACCAGAAAACATCCTCATTTTCTTGGATGTCAATGGTCAATACTCTGCCAAGGTTGCCGACTTTGGATACTCAACCCTTTTCGCCGAAGATTCTGACAGCACTGAGGTTTCCCTACCTATGTCTTGGCCATGGACAGCTCCAGAGGTCGAAGGACGTCATCGCGTTACCTTTGCTGATGCGAAGTCTGCTGATGTCTTTTCTTACGGGTTGATCTGTTTATGGCTGCTTTCCTATGGAATGTGGCCATACATTTTGACTGAATCTGGAAATATCGACAGGTCCTGCTTAAACTCAATATGGGAAATAAAGAGGGATAAAGATATCGTGAAGCTTGCCCACGGAATAGTCTCCCTCGCCATAGAGGAACAGGATGATGAACAAAATTTGGCATTAATGTTGTTTTTTAGTACCAGTCTATCGACCGACCCGAATGATAGAAGATTGCAGATTAGCAGTCTCGGAATACCTTTTAACTACCCTATGTAAGCCGCCCGGTCGTTACTTTATTTTTAATCTAGGGAGGTAAAGGGCTGATGCGATACTGGAAATAGGGAGCCCCTACCTCTGACCGATGAATATGGCATTTCCGCATCAGCTATGACAGCATCAACTTTTGACGTAAGCAATATGACGAATTCGTGGTAATGAAATCAATATATAACGGTTTAGCAGCTGGTCGGCATGTTCTCTCAATTCATGGCATCTGGAATTCCAGTGTGGCAGACGGTTCGCGAGTCCCTCGAAAAACGCGTCGAACCCAACAGTCAACTTGACAATGATTCCCAAAAACTCGCTGCTTGTCAACTCGCATTCTGCTATGAGGTCGGATTCGGTACGGATATTGATAAACGCCAGTCTCAGCACTGGCTAGAACAGAGCGGTAGGTCCCAGGAGGACCTTAACGATGCGATCGAGATGATAAGAGATGACACGAATCCCGCCTTTAAGAATATTAATTGCAGCATAGACTACTTCGATAGGCAAAAACTATCGGAGGCAAGTGGGGAGAATCTGAGAAGTTCAGTCAGCTTGGACACAGACAACGAACCTTCACGGGAAAATGACATGTATTTGGGGTCAACGGCAGCGTGGTTCTTTAAATCTATAGGGATTGAACCTGGGGAGATGAAAATAACCACTAAATTAGAAAGCGAAACTATGGAGGAGATGACAGAAAGACTCCGGCAGCTTAGCAAAGATCAGTTTGGATGGAAAGAAGGGGAATACGGAACTGCTACGTTCAAGTTCACTTCGCGCCATGACATCTCCCCTAAACAGTTTCCTATAGAAACATTCATGCATTCAGATAGATCTAAAGCAGGTCCTGAAACTAGCAAAGACGAAGAGAACAGACTGACCCAAAGTCTGGATAGGAAGAAGAAGGTACTTGGTTTAGATCATGAGGATACGCTTAGGAGTATGGATGCTCTAATCACTTTCTATTGCAAACATGAAAAGTGGGATCAGGCCGAACCATTAGCAATTCATGTCATGAGCACGCGGAGAGAGATGCTAGGACAGCCGCACCCATCTACTCTGAAAAGCATGAGGCAGGTAGCTGGCATTTGTATAATCCTTGGAAACTCGAAGGATGGAGAAGATCTCTTGCTTAAGATGCTCGACACTAGGAAAAGTGTGCTCGGGTTTAAGCATCCTGATACATTGGTGATTTTCAATGATCTTGAGCATCTGCTTAACCAGTATCTCGGAGACAGAAAGAGAAATGAGGCGCAAGCTCTTGTTGAGCGTCTCTTGGATTACTTGACCAATGCTTTCGGAAACGATGCCGATGACACATTAACAATGATGCAACTCCTGGCACTACTCTTGGGAGAAAATGACAATTGTCAGGACAACTATGCAAGGGCAGAAAATTTACTTACTACGGTAATCGAGCAGCGGAAACGGCTATTCGGAAAGGATAATCGAAAACTTGTTGTAGCCATGCACATACTAGCTGCCATACACGGGATGCATATTAACGAGCCAAGGTACGGTTGACCAGGTAAAGTACTGTGCCAAAATGAAAAATATTATCACACACTAAACTAAAGTTGGTAATAAATCACTTGCCACAATTTAAAAAATATTAAATATATACTTTCAAGCTTTATTACGGTTTATTATAGTAAAAATATTTAATTAAACAATATAATACTTATTTATATAATAAATAAAAGTAACATTATATAAATAAGTAATATATAATTGTTTTATACCATTAAATATTTAACCTCGTATATAAATTCGTTATTATACACTTATACTTTACGACTTATTTTAACCTTTTACCTTTTTTTAAAATCACCGCTTATTTAATAATATTTAATATTTAATTTTTTATAATCTTTTATTTAATTAAATTAATTTAAATAACGATATAAAGCTTATATATTTTTTTATACCGTATCCATTAAAAAACAATTAAATTTAAAGCACGGACCAGTTAAATTAACGGTAAATCAATGGTATATGCTTAAATAAATTAATTGTATAATATTTACCTTTTTTCATGATTTAAAATTGTAAAATATTATTTAAAATAACGGATATAATAAATAAACTTACTTAAATAAATTACTTAATAAATTTAAAATAAGTTATTAATTATACCAATCTTAAGTATTAATGTATTATATAAAATTCTTTATTTATTAAAAATTTAAAAATTAATATATTAATTTAATTAAAATTTTTATAAATATTTTAAAACTAATTTTTAAATTTAATCTTTTTTATTTTTACAATATATATACATTACGATATTAAATAACCTCTTTCCCATATATAAGCTTAAAAATATCTTTAAATAACTTTTAAAAGATTTATTATGGTTAAGTTATAAAAGAAACGCGTTATTATATTAAGTTTTATTTATAAGTTAAAAAATGCGTTTAAATAAAAATTATACGTGTGTATAATAATTTCGAAAAATTTTTCGAAAATAAAAAAAATTTATATAAATTATACGAAGATTAAGAATTAAGAATTGGAAAATTTAATATATTAATAAATTTTTTAAAATTTATTAAATTTAAAAAAATTATTATAAAATATTCTTTTAAATTTAAGATTTTTCTTAATCTTTTAAGAATTTATAAATTTAAAATAAAAAAGGTTTTAATAAATTTAAATCTATTTTTTTATTTTTAATTATTAATACGTTTAAATCTTCGTTTAAATTAATTAAATTTATTTCTTAATTTATAAATATTTTTAAAAAGATGCGTTTTTTATTCTATTTTTTTAACTGTTAAATTAATTCGGATTTATTTTTATTTATTTTAAATTAATGTTAACGGTAAAATTTTATTAATATAGTTTTTTTTAATAAATGGTAAAAATTATGTAATAATGTTAAAACTTTTTTAATAATAATTAATATTTTTATATTATTTAATCCATTTAATAACACATTATACTAGGATTTTTTTTTAATTAAATAAGAAATTAACTAATTATTTAAATATAATAAATATAAGTTAATTTTTTTAATATAAATTAAGTTATCTTTATTTTTAAATAAATGGATAATTATTTTAATATAAATAAAAGAATCTTTAATTAAAGTTTTATTATAAAGTTAATTAAAACGTTTTTATAATTTTTTAATAATATAAATAATTATAACTTTTTTATTTTTAAAAGTTCATTTTTCAAAAAGTTTATTAATAGTTTTTAATTCTTTTAAATATATATTTATTTCTTTTTAAAAAGTTTTTTTAAAAAGTTTATTAATAATAACGTTAAAAAGTTAAAAATAAAACGTTAATTTTAATAAAATTATCGTTATAATTATTCCGTTTTTTTTTAATTTTAATTTTAAATTATTAATTTTATAAAATATAATTATATTTATAATTAATAAAACCTTTCTTTTATTAATATATGAGAATAATTCCTCATTAACCTATTATATAAATAACTTTTTATTATTATAAATTATATTATTAAATTTAATAATAACGTTTAAATAATAAAATTGTTATTTTTTATTTTTTACAATATTTTTTCCGTGAAAAATAACTTTAAAACGTAAAAGTATAAATTTATTTATAAATATATATAATATTAAAATAATTTATTTTTTATTTTAACTATTTTTATTTATTTTTCCAATTATTAATTTAATTTTTTTTAAATTATATATATAATTTTTAAAAAATTTAAATAATAAAAAGGTTTTATTTATATTAAAGATTAATTCGAAGGGAAATTAATAAAAAATAAGGTTAATATTAAAATCGTTAAATAAAACTATGTTAATAAAGTCTTTTTTATAAGAAACTTTTTAAATATATTAAAAGAAATTATTTATATATTTTATTATTTTATTTAAAGGTTTAGAAATTATATAAGTTATTTAATATTTTATAATTTAATATTTTCGAAAAAAAGTTATAAACCACCTGTTCGAAAAAATAAATATTTAAGGATATTATGGATATAAGTTTTAAAATAATGCTAAGGATTTCTTGTAAAATTAATGGCGTATAATTATTTTATGGGTTTTATAAGTAATTATAAATTAAATTTATAATTGATTTTTTAATAAAAATCATTTCGATAGGTATTTTTTAATAATAAATTTTTAGTTTTTAAATAATTAATATCTTTTATTCCATTAATTTAATATTAATTATAAATTTTTTATTAAAAAATAATCTTAAATCTTATTTAAATAAAGTTATTTATAGTTTTTTTTAATAATAAATACATTATTTAATAGTTGTTTTAAATATATATATTTATTAATTTCGTTATTTTTTAATAATATACGGTAGTTTTCGAGAAATAAAATAACTTTGAATTTTTGTCGATATAAATAAATATAATGGATTTAAAAGATTTGTCTCGGCAATATATAATTAACTTGGGCAATAACTTTTCGCTTTTTACCTTAATATATAATAACAATAATAATAAGAATAAATTCTATCTTATTTTAATAAATAAATTAATATATTTTATATATAATTTATAATATTTATAATATTTATTATAAGCGGTTAAATCTTTTTGTGATATTTTTGTAATATTTATTAAAAAAGCCATAAGTTTAATACAATTTAAGTCCTTTTAAATATAATACGTGGTCCGTGCCTTAAATTCAATTGTTTCTTAATGGATGCGGTATATTACTTTTACTCGATCGCATACATTAATTAAAAATTATACGGTCGCATGTAATTATTATAAAGTAAAAAGGTTAAAAACAAGGTTTTTTTTTTTTTTTTTTTTTTTTTTATAAATATCACCAAAATACAAAGCTAATTAATTGATTTATTAACTAGTTAATTAAATAATAAACAAAAGTCGTATATTAAATAACTTTATTTAATTAAATAATTTTATTTAATTAAATAATTAAGATTTTAATACCTTTTATAATCGTATACATTTATTTTACACAACTTTAATTATAATTAATATAAATCATTTTTTTTATTTATAATATCACTTAAATTATAATATTAAATTTAATATATAAGATTTAATTTAAGTTTAAAGTTAATAATTTTATTTAATAACCGTATTCGAAAAAATTATATAAAAAAGTTAAAATTAAAAAAATAAATATAAAATAAAAAAATATTAAAATAAAACTATCGTTAAAAATGTTTTTATTATTATTAATTAATTATTATATATATTATTTATAAAAATTAATATTTTATATATAAAAAATAATCACGTGTTACCACGTAATTATCTTTACGTAATTACATTTTAACACGTAATTATATTTTAACAAGTTATTTAATTAATATTGCTTATTTTTAAATACATATTATATATAACGCTATAACGTATATATTTATAAAAAATAATTCCTTTTTCCCATATAAAAGTGCGAAGTACTGCAATAAATTGAGCTAAATACGCTAACCTGTGGCTGACTACCCTTTTAAGTTAAGTTTACAGATTTTTTTCATTTTGGCACAGTACTCTACCTGGTCAACCGTACAGGGGTTAAAGACAAGCTATCCGCACTTCAAATGGATATACACAATGCTCAGGCAAGACTATCCGTGGTTGTTCCACCGGCCATATCTCAAAATATCGACAGTGGACGACACGGATCCAAAGAGGAGGAGGATGGGCATAGCAAAGGTAGAAGAGGCTTTTATGCAACGGCTGACTCTATGGTACAATATTTAGATGACCACCTACAGCGGAATTTTGACAGAGAAGGGCTTGATAAGGATATTCAAGAAATTGAAAAGGCACTTGAGACTCTGCCGGATAATTCACCCGATCGCTCCCAGATGGTAACCGAATTAACACAGGCGCTCGCACACCGGTTTCGCCACCTTAGGGATGTGGGCGATCTGGATATTGCGCTCAAATGGGAGGAGAAAGCGCTAGCAACCCTGCCTGAAGGCGATCCGGAACAGCCACTGAGGCTCGTAGAATTAAGCGATCTTCACTGGCTCCGTTTCGAAACCACCTCGTCTCTCGAGAACCTTGAAGCATCTCTGGAATATGGAGAAGATTCAGTGGCCTTGCTGGATCATGATGACCTTGCACGAAGCAAGAGCATTGGAAATCTCGCCATTAGGCTGAAGACCAAGTACGAGCAAGTAAATGATATCGACGACCTTGAAAAAGCCATCATGTGGGCAGAGCAGTTAACACTGATAATGACAGACCCAACTAAACTTCCATATTGGTTTTACTTATTGGGATGTTGGCTTAAAAACAAGTACGAAATCTCGAAGAATGTCGAAGATATCGGCGGGGCCATAGAAGCCCTTAGTAAAGCAGTAGATGACCCGGTGTATACTTCGGCTAGATCTGAGCTATATAGTAAACTTTCTGAGCTTTACGAGGAGCGTTACTCCATACGGAAGGACCCCGAAGACATAGTCAAAGCTGTACAATACGCAGAGAAGGCAGTTGAAGAAGTACTGATCTCAGATAGTAGATCGTTGAGAGGGGGAGAAGCCTCGTACGGGCCGTTGCTTGGGAGCTTAGCCTCCAAATACTTGCAACGATCTCAAGCGTTTAGGGATATTGAGGACCTAGAAAAGGCCGCTTCCAACATTGATCTGGCGGTTCAAAAAGTTCCTTTGGAAAGCCGCTATCGACAAGGAGTTACGAGGCTCCACAGTCTAATTCATGGTACCCGTGCTATATTGGGAGGTACTTATGATATGTATGATGATGCTGGACAGGTAATCCAGGAAAACTTTACTTCCTCGTAATTGCCAGTATCTAACCTCTCGATATAATTGAAGCAGTCAGATTATCAAGTATTGTGTTAAAATAACCTCACTTTTGGACCCTTTTGATTAGTACATAGCTGTCGTATGCACAAGTTAAATGCTCCACCTCGTAAGCGGGTCAAGCACCTTTTTCTGGAACTCAAGGCGCAAAATACTTGTATCGTTGTCTCGTGCTTCTTTCTTGACCGTATCTCCCAACCCATCAAGGCAAGCCGTCACAACCCCCTGATATCCAGTTCCCATGTAATGCCCTAAGAGCGGCAGTCTTTTCTCGCGCAGCACCCCTAGCATGTCTTTATTAGAGGAGCACTCGCCGTCTTTTACTAGAGACTCAAGTTTCATCCACAAGCCTATCTCTAGCAAAACTAATCCAAGACTATAGTAGTCAAATTCCGGTCTGTACCAAACCTGGGGCCCATGCGTCTGGTAGTAGTCTGGATGGTAGTATCTATTTGCCACATTGTCATCGGTAGGGCCGGCAGTAAAGGCTAGTGGGTCATCCTGACGGCTATGGTTGAAGCCCGTAAGATAAGGCTGTTCAACCCAAGTTGCGGCGCGGGAGCCCTTAGCAATAAAGAAGATTATTTTATAAGGTGAGATACTCTTATGCAACCACCCAACATTATGGAAGCCGGCTAAGGAGCGAGCCAGCGTACGCGCGAGCCGGAGACGAGATTCGAGTGTTGGCCTCTCGCGTAAGTTGAATGTTTCGGACATGATATCAGCCAGGGTCTTTGGTGTAGTATCGGAAGTTGATGACCGAGTCGGGAAATTATAAACTAGACCAAATGCGCATTCCCCGATATCATGAGTGAAGGCTGAACAGTACAACGTCCGGAAGTCCTCGGGGCCGGGAAAGGAGTGCAGAAGCGATGCAAGTGCCTTAATGCGAGAGAGGAGCTGGGGAAAGGTGTCTGACTCTCGCTTGTTGTATCGTATCCACTCGATGAGAACGCGTCTTTTTGGGCCAGTGCCCGTAGGTTGAAGTAAAGCGAGGGTGTGTTGACCACAGGTTCCATAAACCCTGTAGAGATTGGACTTGATTTCTAAGCCGCTGTCGCCATTACTTCCTTGTTTTGCAGCTTCGATGGTCATACGCTTGATGCGAGCGAGAATACTGATTCTGTTGTCTGCTAGGGAGCCTTCGAATGCCTTTGCGATCTCTTCTAGCCTGTCTAATTCTTCCGAGCTCACCATTTCTACCTCCCATTGTGCCTTTGCCTGCCTTTGCATTTCCTCCGATAGAAAGCTGAGTAGTTCACCATTGAGCTGTCGGAGCGAGATGAAAAGGGGAGAGAGAGCAGTTTCGCAATGTGAGATGATGGATTTCAACTCTTCTCGACTCTTTTCGAGACACTTAACAGTAGGCATTAGGTTCACCTGGGTACCCAGATTTTGGCTCCAGCGGTCGTCACCACTTCCAGCCTTGTCGAAGGTGGTCTCCCAGCTCTTAAATCTCGTCCACTCCGAAAAGGCGTCAAATGAGTTAGGTAACTTGTTCAATAGCTTTTCATACAGGTCACGGACAAGGGTAGAATGTGCCTGAACTGCTATAAATTGAAGCCTTGATGCCACAGCGCGAGCATCCGGGCGAAGCTCGGAATCCATGTCAAGCATGGAAAATATCAGCTTGACTAACAGTTCGCTGAAATGGCCGGGCTCACCCTCGAGTCCCCGTATCCACTCAAGAGCCCTTTCATTAGGGGCTCGGATCCCAGCGTGAAAGGCTGCGATTCTTTCTGGTCCAATCTTTACTTTGCGGGAGGTTCTGAAGTCTCGGAGACCCTTTGTGCCTTTCTGTATGAAGGTAAGAATCTCGGCAATGATGCATCCAAACGACCATATATCACTAGATCGACTTATCGAGTGCCTTTTAAACCCGTCGTCACAGTCCTCACACTCTGGGGCAAGATAGAACTTGCCGCCACCCTCGTATGCATTTTTTAGTGGCTCGTCAATATTTTTGAGTACCGATAAACCAAAGTCCGCAAGCACAAAGGTTGATCCACGAACGAGGATATTTTGGGGCTTGAGGTCATGATGGAACCCTACCATCTCTATCTTCAGTCTGTCAAGGGTATACCAGTGAACGTCTTGGATGGCAGAGGATAACTCGCAGAGCGCCGTCAAGAATGTCTCATCCAGCTCAAAGCTTTTGGGACGATCACCATTCATGAGTTTTTCAAGATTGCCGTCCTGGACAAGCGGGAATAACAGGTTGTACTTATCGTTATGGGTGTATGAGGCTAGTAGATGAATTATGTTGGGATGCTTGAGTTCATTCAAAATGCTAAGACAACGCATCTCTTTTTTATGATCCTCCTCGTCTTCCCTGTCCTCAGATTTATTCGAAGAGGGCTTCTTGGATTCTTTGCGTACCAGTCCGTGATCCTATTACTTAAACATCAGCTTACTTTATCTAGTTAGCCCACAGATATCGGACATCATAAACCTACCATGCCTTCTTGGAGGAGCGGGATCGTCTGATGGCCTGGGTGCATGATAATCTTGTATATCTCACCAAATCCACCATTGTCGAGATGCTCGTTATGTATGAAGGGCATTCTACACTCAGGGTCGAAGACTTGATGGAGTACGTCTCTAGCCAGCTTCGGCGCTGTGAACTCCCATTGCAATTTATAAAAGCGTCTGACAATTTCTGGGGTTAATTCTTTAGCGATATCTGGGACTAGCTCTTTGGAAATATCTATGGTCAATACTTTGAGTACATCTTCTCTAAATGGGAGCTTTTCATCAGATAGGTTATGCTTCGTGAACACAGATATGAGTTTTTGGTATTCAAGGAGAACAAGAATTCCGAAGACAAGGATTCCCTTTTCCACGATCCAGCTAACCGTTCTCTCTTTAAAGTGCCATTCGAGATGTGTTTCGTCGATTTCATTGATAGCTTGAGTGACCCTCTCCCTCGTAAGTAGTTTATGGAAAGGTTGGTGGGGAATAAATTTGTAATCAATCATATCGCTATTCTCCTTTAATCCCATCTCAGATGTGCACCGTAAGGCTAAGATATCTTCACGGAGAGTCGTCATATCCGTGAGCTAGGTCGAGGTGTCTATCGGCTAGGTATGTAGTAGATACACAATGACGAAGGCCTAGATTCATAAAGGCCTCTAAAGCGACTTTGAGAAGCAGGTCGCCCTCATGATTTCTATCTGGTCCTATAAAGCCCAGGTCAGTATGATAACGGGTAGAAAGAAGACTATATGACTGAGTCAAGATCTGACATCACTTAAGCTTTTATTTTCATCATAAAAGGTGAAGGTAATAAATTCATCGTCCTCGTCCTAGTGCCAGAATCATTAGGAGCGCGAAGTGACAACATATCAAGTAAGCCGCTGGGTGTCCTCACCACTTCGTATTCGTATCTATTAACGCCAAACCATTTATCGAGGAGAGAAACAAGTCTTTCTTTGTTAATATATCTGGCTGGAATCTTCTGCTTAGTGATAGACATGATTCGGTTTTGCTGCTACAAGAGTTCAATTAGATTATACGTGCTACAAAGTGCGGGGAGATGAGGAAGGGTTCGGTAACATTGGCGAGACCACGCCGAAAAAAAAAAAAAAAAAAAAAAAAAAAAAGTACAAAATGGCTCAGCCCGAAAGTACATGCGTTATTAACAATTAGCGTCCAATAGATCCAGTGAGGCACACTGATATTCGTGGCAAGCAGAGAACCAAGTAATGATTTCAGCTGAGCGACGATACAGAACACAGCCCCCACTCCACAAGGTTGAGCTACAGGTTGAGCTACAGGTTGAGCTGCAGGCTGAGCTACATTATCAGGTAGCTAGGTAGCTAGGTAGCTAGGCATATAAGACCTCTGTAAGGTAGGTAGGTACTCTTCTTTCAACTAACTAAACTCACAAGTGCATCCTATATACAAATTGATTGATATGGTAGATTCCACAGCCAGCAAGATCGGAGGCACCCAAGATCTCCACAGCGCCCAAGATCTTAACATATACCGAAAGCGATTCCGCGCGGAGGCACACCGGTTATTTTCTCGTAGTGTTGAAAGTATAGAATGCCTCAGTATCACTGCAGATCAAGAGTTCCGACAACGCTCCGTCTTAGGGAGAGATGGAATTGCCCATCTTGTACAGGTCAGATCATGAGCCCAATGAATCCCATTATCATATTCCTCCAATGACAAGCTTCCGTGCTCGTAATGTTCTAAACTAGCAACAGGAAAATAAGCCTACCAAAGAAAGCATATAGTAAATAGTCTACCTCATATTGTATTGTTATTAGCCCCAGTGAGGTACTTGATTTACTAAATGTGCTTCTTAATAGCATCATAAGACAGGAAAATACTTTGAGCCGATTGCTAGTCACACAAGAAGGTTTCCAAATAATTCTCGATGATCATAACGTATTCCCCGAGTTCTTTGATGTTATCACAGCTTTTGGCTTTAGGAAAGACGACGATCACAAAGCCTGGGATGGTTATCATATGAAATCGATAGCGAGTAGAGATAACCAAACATTCGGTCAGAATCCTGTCGGCTAAAAAAAAACCTAAGGACTAATTCGATCTTTAGAATTTTGCTTCGTCCTACGCTACATGGAAAAACATAATCGGAATCCAAAAAAACCGTGGTCCCTACGCCAAGTAGGCGTCTACCACAAGATAATGCTAGGCGACCAAAAATCGAATTGGATCATTCTGCAGCCTTCCGAGGATGTGTATGAGAATCTGAAATTTCGGCTTGAAAATAGATCCCAGCTTACAGCGCAAAGTCTGGAAGCCTCCTGCCTTCTCTACCTCGATCTCCTGGCTCAGTTGTCACGGAGTTGGAGCGAGTACATCGAATATTTGTGGACCGAAGTCAACAAACTAGTATGAATTACTTCCTCTCTACCGGGGCCCATCACTACCTTATGCATATGGATATTAACGTAATTGAAAAGGATGAAAAAGCCTGCCACTCGGTCGTAGACTTCGAGAAACGAAATGATTATGCCTTAAAATTTGCAGATTGCCAAAAACTTCAGCTTCTACGGCGGACTTTACTGAGAACGTTATCTGTGTTAGACTCCTGTGCATCATTAGCGCAAGGGATGCTTCTACACATTAAGAAACTCCAAGCTCATAAAGTTGTTAAATACGATCGATTTACCCAGGAGATCCGGACGTACAAGAACCAGATTCAGATACATAGGCGTAACCAGATCACCATGCTTAAATATATAGAAGGAACAAGGCATCTTGTCTGATACTCCCTGGATATCTTCCGTGCCTCACATCTATCATGCTGACTTATATTGATCAAGTTGTCCAGTATTCTTAACACGCGGAACGACACGACCATTTTGAATACCAATCTTGCGATGCAGAAAAGTCTCGAGCTGACACAGCATATGGCTGAGCAAACAAAGAGGGACTCGGAGCTTCTGAAGTTACTAGGAATCATCGCGACAGTATACCTGCCAGCTTCTTTGCTTGCGGTATGGGCAATAACCGACCAAAGTATAGCTAAGCTAGAGTGACACTAACGATACTATCCAGGGAATTTTTAGCTCTAACTTGATCCAACTAAATCCGATGGATGAGCACTTTGAAGCCGCGCCACAGCTTTGGATTTATATTGTCCTTGCTACTGGCCTCACTATCATTACATTAGCATGCGCTTATGCAACTTTAAACCTAAGGTTCTCTTTCCGTAGAAACGATAGTATTTAAAGGGGGAATAAACTTATTGGGAATGATTTTGGTGTACATCATTTGTCTTTTTTCCCCACAATTCCTCGAGCCCTTAAACCAGCCTCCTGGAACAGGAGCAAGGGGGTCGAAGGGCGGGAGGCTGGGGGCGATCCTCAATGCAAGTCATATGTGCGTATAGACTCAGAAACTCAAACACAACCATTATCCCTGGTTAAGAATGAAGAAGGCGGGGAAATTGAAGCATGAGAGAGAGAAGAAACCACCCCAGACTTTTTAGCTTTTCAGAGTGAGTTAGTTTATCTGCTTCCGGCATGAATCTCCCAGCCTCCCGTAACCGAAAAATGGGACACCATCACCCCCCGGTCCCCCCGGGAGCCAACGTAACCCTAGCCGCCGCAGCGGAGCCGCGGAAACTTATCGTGCCAGATAATCGACCAGTAAAACCTGGCCTCGAAGCGAAAACAGAAGGAAGAAAAGAAGACCCTGGTGATCATAAGCGAGAGTGCCGGGTACCGAGAACGTTTGGTAGTCCGTTTTCGGCTTCAAGGTGTGCGGATCGTGAGGGTTTTATCTACGCTTATAATAAGATCACTGTTCTGCCCTTTTTGGAAAATACGGGGTTGGAAGTTCATAATAGCCACTCTAATTAGGTGGTTAGCCAGCCTCAGGAGGCTACAATAGCATAGATGTCTACATTTGGTGTGTAAGGGGGAGTTGTATGCATGAAGATTCAACTGTCTAACTGTCTAGCTGCAAGTTACAAGTAAAGATTTCACATTCGGGCACTGCAATAGTAGAAACTGGAGAGTAATGAGGCAAGATCATTGTATTCTAACAATAGTTGATATCCAAAAGTATAACTGACAATTACCGCCGACCTATCAAGCGCGTTTCGCGCGATATGGGATATCTTATCCAGGTATCCAGTACTCTAAAGCGCCTAGCCTTTCCCTTTTGCACCACATTGTTTGTCCAAAGTACAGCTAGAACCCGATTTCCGAGGTCTAGGAGAATAATAGATAGAAAACAAAATAAATAAGTTAATGAGTGGATATAGCACGTGGACTTCACCTCCAGGTGCTGTGTAGTTTGCTTCGCCGACTCCTCGACGACTTAAGCCCGACATCCCCATTGATCATCAGACTCCTCCACCTCCGCCCGATGCTACCCCGGTCTTTGCCCAGACTCCGCGCGCAGTCCTGCCAATCTGTCTTGGAGAGCTTGAGCTTCTCCAGGACAAGCTCGACCAGTATCCGGTCGTCCTCTTTACTCCACCGCTCGCCGTCCGTTTCTACTTCCACTTCTGTGCCTTCTACCATACTCTCTTCGTCCTTGGTAGATTGTAAATTGTGGAAATCTCTACGCCCCAGACCCAGTGGTATTACTTCCGGCGCAAGGCGAGCGCGTTTTGGCGTGCTAGGTCGAGCGCTTGATTCTTCGTTGTCCGAACCACTTATTTCTAGGTCGCTGTCCATGTCCTCATCGCGACCCATGTCATCTTCAACAGCGCGGCGTCGCTTATTGGCGCCGCGAGGTGGTGCTGCTGATCGCTTTACGACTCTCTTCCTAGGGAGAACTTCCCCATTGGTGTCTGTTTTGCGCGATCGCAGACGTAGTTTTAGAGGAGGAAGAGCGGTGTGAGCCATTGGCGGTGTAGGCAGCGGATCCCGATGCGCGTCGATATTGTCATTTGAGAGGATTGTCGCGGGTGTTGTAAGCATAGATTGGAGCGCGCGGCATGACTGGAAAATGTTTCCGAGCGTGCTGTTGTGCGCGCTCGTTGGGGGACTAGCAGGTGGCGACGCGAAAAGAGCGGACTGAAGCCTAGTAACAGGCGGATGCGACGAGTCGCACGAAAGTGCTGACGGCATCAACATTTTAACGACGACTTATTCGAAGTCTTGCTTTGGTGTTGTTTGTGTTGCGATAATGCGTACCGAGACGTTGCTCCAAGCGGAATATGTTGAGAGATTTCGAATGCGACTGTAGCGGAAATGCGATGCGCGCGGCGTAGTTAAAATAATGACGGTTGCGCAAATAATTATATAAATTCAATATAAAGTAGTATTCGAATCGTCTTATAGTCTTATATTTAAGAGTAAGTTGTAATAGTGATCTATATTGAAGTTGAGTGATGATTGTTATGCGACGGGAAACGCGGGCGATCAACGGATATGGTTGCTAGGAGATGAGGTGTAAGTGGGAAAGTGGAAGCTCGGAGTGGGAGACGGGAGGGCTGGAATAATGCGCCTAATAAGACCAACAAGAAAGAGAAAGAATCCCCCAGGAACGGGTCAAAACTGCACTGCCTGTCCAGGTCGCACGGATGGCCCACATGATACGTACCGTTTTCGGTCTAGATGTGTACACTATGGGGCCAATATAGTGGATCAGAGCCAAGGTACGGATCTGTACTGACCTAGCTTAACCGCTATGGAGAGTGACCGGTCCATTAAAAAGTTAGGTACATCAAGGGAGAAGGTACCTACTACACTATGAATGTACTATGCAATCCAGACGAACCAGGGGGTTAAAGAGGGTAAGAGGGTAAGAGGTAAGAAGCGATTTACAAGCAAGCACTTACAACCGAATTGAGATTCTGACACAACCCTTACGCCATTGATTCTGAACCTTCTTAGTAATTTATCACCTCCTAACTCTTTAGCTCTCCGTGAAGATGGTGTGCCACGAGGGGCACGAGGGCACCTTGCAGGGCAGAAGAAAACCCGCTAGACCTGATCGACCCGTCCAGGTCCGCTGCCCTTAAAAACTAGACGTTGTAGTTTCGTCTACGTTGGGAATAGTCTCACAATATAGTCTCAACCAAAATCTCTTTTTGCGATGGTGTGCTGCTATCTTAGGTAGCTTATCGTCAGATTAACTAACTATTATATATCTTCCTATCTAGATGTTAAAGTGTTTGACTGCAACCGCCCTTTGCGCTCTCGAATATCGAAGGGAGCTGTTCTCAAGTCCTAGAATGTGCAATACGTAATGTACCTAACAATACGTAATCTAGAGCCGTGAAGAAGTATTACACCTTTCTAAATGCCCATGCGGTGAAACCCGCGGACAATCCGAGAATAGTTCCATCAAGGTGAGAATGTAACCGGGAGAATGAAAGCGCGTAAGGCCATTTGGCGCGAACAGCCACCGTCAAATTCCAGTCAGCTTGGGTGACGAAGCCTTAACAGTTAATCATTTCTCACTTGCATTTCTATTATTTAGATAGCTACCTACCTACCTAGTCTTCCTATACATACATACTACGTAGTCCAATATCGTAAGGCAACCAGATCTCGAACCTTCTGTCGATCCCTGCACATTGCATGACGGTTTCTTTGATTAGGATAGACTTCTATATCGTAACATTGACGAAAGTATATCCTATATTCGTCTCATCAAGTAGCAACGGAAAACAGCCCGAGACCTTACTTACACTAGACCACCCACACTCACTTTCAAGATCACCCCTCCTTCTTCCAAAAACCCTTGCATCAGGTACTGATAATGTACGCAGGGCGACTGTCAATGAAGAAATGAGAGGTAGCTTTGCATAGTGTACCTAAGGTAGGCTCTGCATGCACTTTACGCAAAATTCCCCGGTTGGATTCAACCGGTATTTGGTGCGATCTCTGGGCATGTCAATCATTATTGGGGCAGTGGAAAGCCGGCGAAAGCCTATGTACCTAACATCCATTACCTACCTAGGGTTGAAGAGGGGGGGAAGAGTGGAACTGAGTAAAATGTGGGAGATGTGGGAGACGCGCCGAGACGCGAAGTCAACGCGTCAATTTCTTAACCGCGTTTAATTGGATTTTATAGATTGACCAATCAGCTCGTTTAGCCCTAAAGCCATGTTCGTCATCTAACTTCTGATTGGGTTCATAGACCCTAGGCATTTTCTGATCGTAACGTCGTCCGATCTTTTTTCCCTCGCAGCCTGCTTGTGCTCTTATGCAGAGAGGATAGATTTTTAGCGGTCTGTTCAGAGTTCGACAGGTATGGTTGCATTTTACTTGCACGTGTCCTTCTTTTTCGCTGCATATGTGAGTTCATATCAAGGGAAAATCTGACTTGTGATAGTTCGGATAGCTAGGTGATAAATGGTAACGCCTGCCGTAAGCTACGACGATAATGATGTTCCTGTGATCGTGTAAGACACGAGAAATACTAACTTTCCGCGTTACCTATTGCGTCACCTTCATTTGTAAATTTACTTCCCTCGATTTGATTTGGCTATGGGTTTCATCAGCCAAGTTAATGTTTGATCTACCCGTCGTCTGCCGTAGCCAATCAGCTAGAGGGCCAGTTCAGTTTCAAGAAAAGGTAATTAAGGGCAATTCATATTTAACTTTATTATAGAAAGTATCCCTATTGTCCAACAATAGTGTAAGTCTAACAATAGACTGACTGCAAGCGCTCTGAACCATTCTGTCCACCGTGCGTACATATTATTGATACTGTATTTTATATCCTTTTACTGTTTGTATACTGTACAGGGCTTCCTCTACATCGACATGTAAGTTCATACAAATGATATTTCTTTCTTTAGGAAACGGCTAAGAGATTACGAAGTCATTTACTACTGTAGCTTAAATTGAAGCTCAACTCATATCTTCTCAATTATTATAGGTGATGAGGTTATGAGTCTTAGTAATTAGATAACTAGAATACTGACTACCTAACTACCTACATGTCATTGTGTAGTTTTTTCTGATAGTCTGTACTAGCATTTGTTATACGCCCATATTAAGTAAATTGCGATGACAGCTCTTTGAATAGACTGAACAAATATATTATCGCTCATAACTTGCCAAATACATTAGCTGGAAGTTATCGTTTGTAAGAATCATTTAACTACATGATAGTTCAACTGTAGTGCGTCACTATTATTACTCGGGTTAAAATTGACTAGTTATACGCTCTAATACTTACCTAATATTAGAGTTTAATATGAGACTCTTAAAAAGGGAGAGAAGACCTCTACTCTTGTCAACGCTGTCTCTACGGGATTTACACGTGATATTCACGTGACGCCTTATTCTTTTGAATTCAGGTCATAGAAGAAGCAAATCTCATGCAAGATTATGATGATACTCAACTCCAAATTGAGCTGATTGGCAAGAATAAACCTCGTGACTCCGTCTATCTGCACGCTTATTGCCCAGTTACCTTAGCTGCTTACATACCTAGGTAGGTGATTAAGAGAATCTCACGTCCAGGACGCATTGATTGTTTCAGCCCCGCGTCCCCGTTCGCGTCTACATTCGCGTTGAGGTGTTCGATAACAAATATTTACACCAGTAATATATACAATTCACCTACACTCACATTTTTATAAAAGAGACTGCGTCTATTCCATAACGAATTCTAAAGAAGGAATGGGCTGAGAAGAAAACAGCCGAAAATGGCTCTTTTACGATTACCCAATGAACTCCTCAATCTCGTTGCGGAACACTTAGACATCAGGGATATTTCGACGTCCTGTCGTTGTTGTCATGCTCTCTATCAAGCTCTAGACCACGTTCTTTATCGTCGGGCTGATAATAAAAGTAGAGTTCTTTTCTGGGCTATTGAGTTGGGAAGAACCCAAGTAGTTTCGAAATTGCTAGCAGCAGGCACCAACCCGGACCGGGCCGTGTTCCTCTTTCCTTCGCTTGACCCTACTGGAGGCCCACCGTGCCCAGAAAATATTGTGCAATATATAGCTCTTTGGGGGCGGCGGGAATTACTCTTGAATAATGATATCAGCATGGAACCATTCTCAAATGGTATAATTCGCACAATTCCACCACAACGGGGGCCCGATCAACTACCTTCACAGCTATGGACACCTCTCCATCTTGCTGCTTGTCTAGGTCATGATGATATCATCAACTTGCTATTGGATCATGGCGCGAATATCAACGCCCTCTCTCGTGGATTCTGCTCATGCGTAGGTCCGTATGAATCTGGTTCTAGGATATTATCAGATGAAGAACCGCTTCCATGGTGGATGCCTCTCCATACAGCTATAGTAAGTCCATGAACAGATCTATCCAGCCAAATATTCACTGCATTTTCAATCGCTTATCCTTCTATCTAGTGCTATATGAATTATTCTACAGCCCAGATTCTAGTAGCCCGGGGCGCCTCTTTCCAGGTAGCGTCAAGAGAATTGGGTTCTTCGAGTAATTACATAACTGCTCTACACATATCAAGTTCCGTAGATGCTCTCGACCTTTCCCAATTTCTCTTAGACCACTACCAGCCACCAATCGACATTGAAGATCATTATGGCATGAGCCCGCTTCACTGGGCCTACAAGGCAGGTCGTTGGAATATGATTGGTTGGTTGGTACAAAATGGCGCAAACATAGATGCTCAAGATACCAATGGCTGCACGCTGCTCTTGGATGCATGCGCGAGAGGGTGTTTCCGAGATGCGCTTAAGCTCATCGAGCTAGGTGCTAACTCTAGCAACCGCTTTGGAGCTATATATCTACATTATTGTTGCGAGGCTCCTAGTGTACCTATGGACGCTTCAAGTTCAGAAGCCGAGCGAGGGTATGCGCCGAAAAATAGTCGATTAACGCTTGTAAAGCGGCTTGTCGAGGGCGGAGTGGACGTTAATGCGAAGAGCGACAATGGTACTACCCCTCTAGCAGTCGCGGCCACGGGGGGCTTAGATCTCATCGTGGAGTACCTACTCGACGCTGGAGCTGTGGTTGATGTCCGGGATTCCCGTGGAATGACTCCGCTCATGAGAGCATGTACGTTTGTAGGCGACCGGAGTCATCTGCTCCCAACGATTAGGTTGCTACTTCAGAGGGGTGCCTCGACAACCGACGTGGAATACTCTGGGCAGGCCGCTTTGGAGATATTATGCCTTTCAAAGGGAAAGCACCCTGACAAGTTCACCATGGTCAAATTATTATTGGAGTATGGCTCACCCCCTAGCTCGACTGGCAATTCTACTGGATCCCTGATTCACCCGCTGTTTATGGATGGCCATATAGAAATCTGCGAACTCCTGCAAAGGTTTAACGCGATACTTCCATCGAAGACGCAATTAGCCTCGATGATAAACAAGGCTATCGACAAGAACCAGGTTGCTTCTCTCCAATATGCTTTACAATTCAAAGATGCAACTATAATGTTGGGCACAAAGACACGCTTGTTCAAAGCTTTGGAGTCTAGAAATTATGCTGTTGCAAGCGTCATCCTTGATGCCGGCGCACCTTGGGAACATATCTCTAAGTCAGGATGGACTTCTCTACTATATGCATGTAGAGGTAAAGACATAACAGTTACGAGGATGCTACTGGAAAGGGGTGCGGACCCAAACCAGTCTAATCAGAAAGGAGAGACCCCGCTTGATCTAGCCCTCGACCAAGGAAACTTGGCCATGTGCGAGCTCCTACTTGACCATGGCGCAAACCCCTTCCCCGAACTTATCAACAGATCGACCGGCAAGCCTCACACCGGAGCCCTCCTACGAGCCGTCTTGTGTGGGAACTCCGAGGTCGTACGAGCCATGGTTCAACGGGATTTATTTCGCTCAGCACCGGCGGTCGAACGAATTCGGTCTATGTATCATCTATGCGATCAAGGGGCGACTCTATACTCGAATGCATGCCTCGATGCTCTCCTCTCCGGAGGGGCCGATCCGAATATGCCTCTCATGCGACCCCTTACATTCGAGTATTGCCTCCCTTTACAGATTGCCATGGCGAAGCAAAATAAAGGAGCAGTGGACTTGCTACTCAAGTACGGCGCGACTCCCCTTTAGTGAGTGAGACGAGTTATAGGCTTCTCCTGAAGGCTGGACCTTTGGTGGGTGTTGGGAATGTATGAAATAAATATTGGATACAAAAGGAAAAACTAAGTTTGGCTTGTTGGATATTAAGACTATATGGATGCTTGAGTGTATCTCGAGTCAGAGATGCCCGGAACAGTCCATATTCCATAAACACTCTCATTCATTAGCTAGACAGAAAGGAAAAGGGGGTGGGGCACATGATTGATCCTCGTAGCGAACGTAGCGTCCTAACGATTCTGGACTGTAAGACGTTTCCAATTAAAACCAAGATCATTCCTTCTAGCATATATTCGGGTGTCAACGTAGCTCTCGCAATCAATAATTACGACCTATCAACATGACGGAAGCTCAGTAGTAGCCCCTTTAGATACCTAACTTATATGATATCATGATACCCCGTCGCAGTAAAGAGGCTCTAAGCAGCTAGTAGATGACTCGGCGCTACTATTTCAAGCTACATATAATATTAATTTCAAACCAAGGTTAAGAAATGCGCAAGGTCCTTTTATCTAATGTTCGGTCAAGTGATTTAAACTGACGAGTGATATAACTCATATAACAAGTCCCGATGCACTACCCGAGAAGAGAAGCTCATAATGAATCTTAAATCTATAATAAAATGGGATGCACAAAGTAGAACGATCTAGAGGTCAAATTTAGGAGATGACCAAACCCCTTGTGGTATGGGAAAGGATCTTGAGATATCTGTGTAATTAGTGGATATCTGTAGGCCGTCTTAAAAAGTCGGCTATTGGCTGCAATAAGTCGGCATAATTCGTTGGAAATGCCCTTACTAAAACAAATACATAATCCTACCTAACTTCACTACGAAGTTCCAAGAGGATCAAAAACGGCGGCCCGGTATTTCACTAAAAATACCTATAGATGTCAACACCGTTCCAATATCGCCCCTTGACAGAGTCTGGGGAGATTAGGGTCTTCTCTCTCGATCCCTCACAAAATCGAGAAGCGATTCTGAAGGGCTCATTCCAACATATCGTACTTCCTACACAATACTTTACTGACCACTATGTCGCTCTATCATATGTATGGGGTGACAGCACGACCACTGATACAATTCTTGTTGATGGCCACAAAATCGGAATCGCTGCTAACCTCAGCGCCGCATTAAGAGACATCCGCAATAAAAAAAGAGTTCTCCGGATATGGATCGACGCGTTATGTATTGACCAAAGGAACATCCCCGAACGGAATCGACAGGTCGCTCTAATGGGGGATATCTACTCCACCGCAGGTAGCACGATAATTTACCTTGGACCATTAAGCCCTGATACTCAACTTATTCTTCAACGACTACGCGGAGGGATGTTTAGAAGTTTTGACAATGCTAGTAGTATAAATTCGGCTCCTAAACATAAAGAAGACATGGAAGACGATAGTCCCTCGAAAGAGGTTTCGGATCTTGCTGCAGCGTCAAGTCAAATGTTAGCCAGACCTTGGTTTCGTCGGGCTTGGACATTTCAAGAATTAGTTTTGTCAAGAGACCCTTGGTTTCAATGCGGATCAAAATATGTGAGATGGATGGACCTTTGCAACCTGCTCCTCCCTCTGCTAAGGAAGCACCAATCGGGAATGGAGGCCGACTTAGCGCGTATGAAGGAAGTCCACGATGCCGTCCACGCGCGTAGCGATACTGACCGAGGCACCTTGAGCCTCTGGCGGATTCTAGAGACAAGAGGGAAAGCTCAGGCTACTGACCCGAGAGACCTCATATATGCGAATATGGGACTTCATTTGGACCGCCACGAGGTCGAAGAATTCGTACAAATCGACTATGGAAAGACAGCTCGGGAGATCTTTATCGAAGCTGGCCTTTACGTGATGAAACATGTTGGTTTTAATCGGGCATTATCTAATATCGCCAACTCGCCTCTGAGGTCTATTCTCCCATCATGGGTGCCTGACTGGGGTTTCGACGCTAAGTTGGAATTTATCAATGGCCAAAGGGTTAATAGGACAGGTCATAATTCTTTAACATCAGAGAAGGATGTGCTCTTAATCAGATCTAAAAACCTTCCGCTAGTTGTCACTCACGTCAGCGATATTCTACCATCCCCGAGGTCGCCTCAGGACAGCTCTATGGATAATATGACCCTGATAGGGGGTAGTGTCTATTTTGTGAAACTTTCGCATCGTCCAATCAAAGATTCAGTTCCAAAGTTATGGTCGGAGTTCACCTGGCTACGGAGTGTGCTCGAAGAGGGAGGCTCACGCCCTATTGGTTGGTTGAATAGTATTAGTGATGACAACGCTTGTGAATTAATATTGAAGCTCTATAATGAGGATATACATGATCCGAAAAATCCGTCCCGACTAGCGTTACTCGATAACTCAATAGCAACTATTGTTAATGAGAAGGTACGGGCGGGAGATAGCATTGTCCAATTAGAGAGCATCCATTTCTATCAGGAGGGAAGATTTCATACAAGTGAGCAGGAATTCCCGGCGCAAATTGTTATTCGCAAGTTGGATTCAGAGTTCCCTTCTGAACTTGACAATAAGATTGTCGCTATGCTTCCCTCAGATGATAAGTATATCGGACGACGTCAACATTGCCGTCTGATAGCCCCTCAGGCAATACGGATTGAAGAGACGACACTTAAGCAAGAGACTTTATTAATCATCCACTGATAATTATTTCTATTGCTACCTATATATCAAAAACTAGATTTACTTACTTGTTGATACAATTCTTTATAATTGTGGTAAATATGGGTGGCCACCGAACAATGTACAACGTAATGGTTGACATAACCACAGCAAGATGATTAGCATGACTTATGGAATAGGTCCGTAGATCTTTTCTATTTACAGACAATATGGTTTAAATAACATTAGAAATAATGTTAAAAGGTCCCTATGTTCAGGTTTAAAACCTATCCTGGAGCAACCATATAACGGGTCATCTAACCTAGCTCGTAGCGACCGTCCCTTTAGTGCAGCTTCGGAAAGTTACTGTTCATAAAGCTTTTCATTGAGATGTTCTAGGCTGTGATCTACTCTAGAGCAACCCGATCTAATGGTCTAGTGCGTGACCCCTCAATCTCCAGTCCCCGCAACCCTTTCAAAAATATGTCATGAACGATATCCTCATCGTCTCATAACTCCACAACGCCTAGCCAGCATATTGAGCGATCATGCATCTAGATATATCATAACCCAAACCCCGAAACAACTCTTAAGCGCCGTGAATGCAATATCCAATGGTCATAACTCGTAATTCGTGATGTAGAAGAAAGAAACAACGGAAGTGCCGCCTCTTTATGACTTTACGTTGCGAGGGGGTGTTATTGGTTCGTCATCGTGGGATTTGAAGTGACCGATCATCGGTTCGGTGCTCATCTTCGACGATCTGGGAGAAGAAGTGGGTGAGGACGTAGGTGAAAAGTCGGTCTCGACGGATTTCCTTGGCTGCGGCCATTCCGTTTTTTCGCTTTGTGGTTCCGCCCAGCGATTGGGAGCAACTCGCTGGACCAACTTGGACCAGTTGAGGGCGAGATAATAAATTAGGCAGATGGATACCACGACGACAACGGCGCAGACGACGACTCCAATGATTAAGTTTTTGGGGAAGTCGTCCATATTTGTTTCTTTTTTTTTTTCGTGATTCGGTAAGCTCGGATGTGTTAAGTTTCTTTCAAGCAGACGTATAAATATTTTGTGTTGCGACTAGAGCGGCGAGCGAACGAACAAAACAGGCAAGCAAGTTAATGTCAATAGGCGGACTAGGGTGAACCTATCTGATGCTCGACGAAAACGAAAGTTGCGCAACGATATAATACAGAAACAGATACTCTACCTTAGTCGAGATGTTCTCACCGTAACTTATATTGAGCGATTTTGCTGTACGTCACGGGTCTTGGGCGAGACCACAAAAGAATAAGCAGGTTTCTCTTCCGAGTATCCGACGATGCGGCACACCTGTCAGGGCACACACAACATTTTATTCATTTACAGTGGCACACGTAAATCTACCAAGACCAGTTGGCGCTAGGAAGAGCCGGACTTTGCGGGCTATCCGGAACCAAAGTAAGGTCTTTTATCGATCTTGTCACACCTGTCATATCAAGACCCAGAAGAGCCGCAGAACAGGGTCCGCACTGATGAAATTTATTTGTGTAGATCCGTGCATCTTTCGTCATCCCCTTCATCAATAGTTCAGCCGCACTACAGGACGTCGGCTGGACCCTGAAATGGCATAAAATTGTATAAAATCGCAGATGTGGCTTAAAAACTTAACCCTTCTCAGTTTGGCGTACAGCGGGATGCTGTCATATCGCGCACCATCCCGCAATATTATCAACTTATCAACGCCTATGATCTAAGACACCCTTAATTTTGATATCAGGAAATCGACATTTGTTTGCCGTGATCGAATGGTTACATAGTTGATTTTTAAACTATTTGCCACTCGGGCATACGTCCATCTTGGTTGAAGTATTATTAGACCGAAGATCATTGATCACATGATTTGGTTATGTTGATAGAATATTCTATCTGTTAATCATCAAAAGTGATCACGTGATAGAGCACTAACGGATAGTAATCTACCTGATGATCAAGCAAGAATCAAGCAAGACTTATAAAGAGCCTACTTAATTAATAGTCTTATGTAACAAACTAGTAGTTAATCTAGGTTCGTTCAATAAACCATATAATAGCATAAATAACTGAATTGTAATAATGTGACATGTCTCCATATAAGGAATTGCTATGTCGTAGCTGTCTCCACCTCAGATTTATATATAACTCTGCGACAATGTGGATCAGTATCTCCTCGTAAGTTATGTTGCGCTCGGGAAACCAAAAAACATATCTGGTAACGTTCTATCCTTCATGTACATATAAAATACAATTACAATGTCCCTCGGGAATTCGTTTCAAGTAAGTACTTGTTACGAAAAAGCAAGTCGTCTTTTATTTCGCCTCGAATCTCTCCTTTCCGCTTTAAAGTCATGGAATTTTATATTTAATAACATTTATGTCTACCTAGGTAGGTAGATAGAGTACTCTTAGTAAAAGTCGCGTACGAATTCAGACAGGTCTATTAATTGTCCCTGCCAAGAATACTAGGCTATAATGGACCATGGTGATCAAGATAAATATTCACATGCTGGCCACCGCTTGTTTATGTGTAATGCAACCTCCCTAAATGAGTTACGTCCGTTTATCATTTGAAGTTTTTTCTCGGCCTATTCCAGAAACTACAGAGGGATTCTCGAACAAGGTTACATAATTCATTAACTACGCAGAACACCGAGGGTACGATGTAGATCTTTACTAGAAATACTGTTGTAGTTGCAATATAGCAAATCATGCAAATTTGCCATCGAAGCCCACAAACTGACTGATTTACACCTGGTGCAAATATTATAAATTATCGCGGTAGAGATATTGTTTGCGGCAAGTGTGTAGACTATCTACGTGTATTATGGATAGGGGTTAGCCCGCATGATAGAGAGATCATGGGTTAAAATAAAAGAGCTAAGTGCTGATAGGCTCTTATTAGCAATATATCTATCTAGATAATAAGAAACCTCACTTTGTGAAACAGTAATAGCTGTCGCCTTATTATATTGCTTGAGAGCATATACTCAACGAGCTATCCACCAAACTTACTGCCTCAAAAATGCTTTCTCCTTCTTCTAGGTTTCGTAGGGTACTCAAAGGATGTACGGGCCAACTTAAGCAAGAGGATAGTGACAATTACGTACGCTTATTCTATTTCAGTCAAAATGGGACACATTTATAGCCTCTTGCTTATGCCTCGATGATAGGCCGAATCATAGGGGCGCTTCAGTGAGAACGTTTGAAAATAGGCCGTTGAGGTTTATTACATATCGCATGTAAATCGTACAATATTTTATACATAAATTCGGCGAAGCTGTTAAGTCCGGCCTGGCATGGCCATTGCGGGTATCATAAATTAAGGTGATTTCCTTCCCATAGTTTCCATCTCGTACCCTTGCTCGCTCTCGTTGTCGCTTCGGTCGTGATAACTCAATCTGACTTCTTGTGTTTGTACAATTCCTCC
The DNA here is from genome assembly GCA_902805455.1 of Daldinia concentrica. Lineage (NCBI taxonomy): Eukaryota > Fungi > Ascomycota > Sordariomycetes > Xylariales > Hypoxylaceae > Daldinia > Daldinia concentrica. The sequence continues at coordinate 2,372,610 of CADCSW010000003.1, read as the reverse complement.
CCTGCCCTCAGAGGACTTTCCTGGTGCGTGTGCTCCATCGAGAATACTTTTGTCGCTACTCGCGTCACCGTGGGGATCATGCGGGTCCCTCCGAGAACTGATAACTGTTGTTACGACATTACTAGCATGTAGACCCCTTGGAGTGCCTTTCGTATGACTCTTTAGGCCCGATTTATTGCCAGTGCTACGGTTGTAACGGTCCATGGATGAGGATATTTCTTTGATCAAGGCTCGTAAAACAGGGATCGATGCCGCGATGATGGTGGCCGACGATTCAGCCACGTACCAAATAACCAGTGTTGTTCCTTGAGCTAATAGCGAGTCAGTCATCAAGGTTATAAGCGCACTTATTATAGCGCTATAAACTTACTCGAGAATGTTCCTATAGTAAGTAGCGGTAGATATATACATCGCATAACGGCGGTTACTCCAGCACTAGACGGTAATTAGCAAGCCGTTTGAATTCTTAGTTGCAGCGACTCATACATTACACCGCAGCTCATGGCAATCGCAACGCCGAATCGCTCTCTCGTCCTCATTTGAAGATTCATGATTAAAAACCAGGGGATAATCGCAAATGAGAAATCCACGAAAGCGGAGTAGCCTACACCGCGAGTCAGCAAACCAGTTTATCTCATACATTGAATAAAGGATAACGTAGAATTCACTTACCACCAGCGAATATACCATAGTGAATATATTTCTCGGTGCTCCAGCAACCCGGCCCTTTGATCCAAGAGTATACTTCCGGCTTGCATTTGAAGAAGGTGAATATAATGTATAGAAACACGGCTAGGTTCATGGTGACGGTGAGAAACAGGACAAGCATTTTCATCCGGCCCTCGGTAACTCTCAATAGCGTAACTCCAAATGAGGTCTTGCTCATAACCGTGGCCAATCCGAAAAACACATTCTGTACACCTCCGTGGATTTGAAGTCGAAGGGCAGCCTCAGGGGTTTTAGGTCCTGCTGGGCTGGTAAATCCTAATGAAATCGAGCTGGTAATGAAACCGACAGCGACAATGAGACATGCCTATAACGTCGCCATAGTAGGTTAGAAAAAAGTACGATTACAACTGAAGTCGAGATCTCATTACTTACCCAAGCGAATATCAAGATATGATCGTCCCACCACAACCCCCTATGACGACTGAACTTGCAATACATTCGTAGACCAAGAAACGTCCCCGCCATTGCTGTCAATGTCCAGTTGACAGCATTCATCATGGGCCCTAGGGTATCCTGTACTGCCGCCATTTTGACCTGTTTGCCTCAAGGACCGAGGCGATATTGAACATAAAGTTTGGGGGAAGTAGAGTGGCAGCAAGATCCCGAAGGGACGGACTCCGATCAACTGAGTGGCGCCGGGGAATATGTATATCATCAGAGCACGACCCCCATCGCAAGCCCAGTTGCAGATGTTTGGATCTATGGCAGGGGAGTTCAATGCGGATACTCACCTGTCGTGCCGCAACTCCTAGACAAATTGCGAAATGATCGCCGGCCCGTACAAGCAAAACTGCAGAAATGCGTTGTTGTAACGCAGTATCTCAGAGACCTGGGACGCTCCGAATAGGACCGTACGCTAGACTATGAAGGGATTCAACGTAGTACCCTGGGATGATCTAAGCGATGGCGAGCCATGGGTTTACAATTTTGCGTTCGCTTGGACGAGGCCCCTGGTATCTTGGCCGAGTCGCTCTTTTCTACAAACGTATATTGATTAAATATTATTTACGACGTGCAGCGATATAAGTGGCACTATATCCCAAGTATACACTATTTGTGGTTTCCTACTCGAGTTTTCTTATACGCTCTTGAACGAGGATATTTCCTAGATACATACTGGTAGCAACCGACTTGACTCTTTCTCGTTAATAGCCATAGGGCATTAGACTAATGGAACCGAGCGTTATTCTATACTACTTGGCGTAACACCTCGAATCCGGGGCATAACACCATCTTCTTCCCCGGCTTGTGCGCACTTGGAGGTTCTAGTAGCCCTGGTTTATATTGTGAGCTAGGGTCCCTTGCGCAGTCCTTTGGAGGAACCATTGACTAGCTGGTTCTTCGTGGCCAATGAAACAGTAAAACGACGCAACTACTATGTATAGGGAATGAGTTAAATGTAACGTACTACATACGAACCCTTATGTAGTATGCATATGCGCCACGAGCTTCCATACATATGCCATTTTTCTCTACCTGCTACACCTGCCAGCTCGGTATCTAACAAGCCGCAAAGTTACCTAATGCGTCCTACACTCATTTGAAGTAGCGTGAGACGCAGTTGTAAATATGTTTACTTTTGGTAGCCTCATGAAGGAGACGTGGAACAGACTCGCGCAAAGACACAACCTGCTGTGCCACGCCCCTACGTTCAGAATTAGAATTTGGCAACTCTATTTGAACGATTGACAAGCCACTGGTATGTCGGTATTGATAACACGAGTTAGGGGGTTTGGAGTTAACCGATGAGCACAATCGTATCTAATATATGTAATAATCGACATCGCTTACATAGGTAGTATCGCCTTTTCTCTCTCTCTTCTTTTTTCTCACTTCGCTTCTGTTGACACTTATAACAATGACAATAGTGAGTGCTACTGTGAATGCAAGGCGCGGTGATGATATCCATATCGGTTGAAGGGTCTGTCCACAATTTACGCTTATTGTTCTCTGCCGAGTTCCACTCCCCTTGGCGTGATGATCGACAGCCTAAACTGCTCGAAACTACGCGAAGTTACGAACTAACAGCGATAAGACGCGCGGGGTGTTATAATATGTAGATATTTCTTGTTATCTACACGTGTCTGTAGCAGTCGATATGTTGGGTTCGTTTACGAGTCATCTACGTATCCGTTCAGCTGGACTCCGAAACTCGAGCTGTCAAGTGTCTCATCTACTAGGCTTTACCTGTTCCTGACGACATCGCTAACATGTGTCTCACAATGCTTGCTCGGATCATAGCAGCCGATTTGAATCTGCGCCGTATTGTTACACTTCGGGGAACGACCCCACCTCATGGAGACCTTGTAAAGGTGTCGACATTCGATCAAACGTGTATGCTTAACTCTGCCGGTGAAATCTCTTACTGGTAACGCAAATACATCATCTAAAGTTGAGGGTCGATGAAAGATACCTCGCTTTGCCCTTAAGACATCCGCCACATACTAGGTATTTACACTCCTAATCCCTAGTCTTAGACGAATTCGGAAGGCGATCCGGTCCGCCGGGGTCAGCCAGGATACCTAGGTGACATTTAAGTCTACTCTTGGAAATTAGATCGTATACCACAAGAGAATTCTATGGTGACATCGTGGAAGGAGTAATGCAGCGAAACAGAAAACAGCTACCGTCCAAATGGGTAGCGAATGGTCTGCATGATTTAGCGACGGTAAATCTCCGAATATGCTGTTGGAGTGTTCCGTTTCAGATTTTTAAAAGCATCTAATTCGCCATCCCCAGATTATAATTATGACGGCTTGCCAACTGCCGGATGCGCAAGCGAGTTTCGCATTTTGGTGCTAAATATCGCTACCGTGAAGACTCTTGAGCTTCATGCTGAATGTTAGAGTATCTGGCTCTAAGAACTGCTCCCTTCAAAGTTGAGGTTAGATGTTATATAACTACCTGTATTAATGCACTATGTCTGAAATGTTAAGAATGCAAAAATATTACTCTCATGTCTAGCTCCTAAGAGCATTCGCTTTTTATATTGATCATGGTAAACTTGATCGCCCTAGGATTGGACTGTAGGAGTTATATCCTCACCGGTCAGTGCGCTCTATTGCTCGGGCCCGACGTTATTGAAGAATTAGCTACTCAACTGAATATGAATGACTTCACCTGGAAGTGCAGTTGATTTAGGCAGCCAATGCGTTCAATCGAGTTGAATAGAAATTATGCTAGCTATAGTCTTGAGTATCATGGGCCTTGTTGGCCACAGCATGTTCCATGGGATTGCATGCCAATCAACCGATATTAAACATACCAAACCCGACAACATGTCTACTATTTTAGGTACCTGACAACTAAATTGACCGACGAGAACATATTCCCTGACTATATTGTCCCACGGACGTGTTCGAGACCGCTCTGGCGAAAATAACAGAAGAGAGAAAGAAACATTGCTAAGACACGGCCAACGCGAGAAGACGGCATCCTTCCACCTTAATATGCGGACTAGGGCCCCCGAAGCCTGTGGCCGGCATTGTCACGAGGCGATGTTACATGCCTAGGTACGCTTGGACGTTCCCAAGACATTTTGCCTGCACAACAGACCACGACCTGCCTTACCTAGTTGTGTCCAGGACCAGGGCCCCACGGGCTGTCATTCGGCGTAGCGTATTCCTCTTTACTCCTCGGCTACCGGGTTTCTTTCCGGAGGCACAGAGTCAAGGCCCTATCTCGAAACTCGACGGGAACTATCTTCATCTAAGCGAAGCTAATAAGTCTTATACCGGCCTTCGTCCCCCACGTATAAAGAGTGAAGCGCGGAAAGCTCAAGAGCTTCAATTGTTCCTTGCTTCTTGGCATGGAGCATGGAGTAATGTACCCCGGCCTAGGCGCTTGCGGCGCTTGCTCCTTTGAATTAACTCACCTTGAAGGTGACGAAGGGAAATATATCTGATTTTAGGATTTTAGAGCGTCTTATCGAAGGTAGTACTGCCGGATCCGTGCTTTACGACATATATTGACGTGAGTTTACGTTACGTTCTGGCGGAAAAAATATACACATCATGGGTGTCGGTGGAACTACGCCTCATTAATGTCTCAATTTTACTATGAAAGGAAGTTATATCAAGCCGCATTTGGTAGGTGACAAATACGTGGAGTACTAATACCGGGACTAGGAGTACTAGGGAGAGGGGAGCGAGAAAGGTTTCTCGGTCATAGATATAGGAGATTACGTTGAAGAAACTTCATTTCTTATCGAGAAAAAAAATTGAACAATAGATGTATCCATCTAGTATCCCCTACGTATGCTAGTATATACAAGATGAGGATATGTATTGTGCGTGGTATATGTATAGGTAGGCAGTTAACCCTTCGGAAATAGAGTTAATATGTTTGCTTGGTCGGTTTTAGCATCTCGGGACACTAATTACGAAGTTTGGATTGAAGACTAGTATAGTAAGTTACCCCTAGGTAATTATGGATGTCGGCTCGCGTCTATCTACTCTGAACAATAACGGTGGGTAAATCCCTGATATCTACATGCTCATTATTTGTGAGGTCAATAACTCTCACAGCTTCAACATTTACGATACCTTCTTTCAAGGCCAAAAACCTAAGCTCAGCAATGTGACATGCTCCGGGTGCGAGCGGTCCCACCCTCACATCTGCGCTTAAGCAAACTACCTCCGTGCCTTCGATAATACTGCTGTGTTGCATGGCGTGGATCACGTTCTCGTCAAGAACAGCATCTGCCACGCTTCGGTCCCTTGGCGCCTTTAGCTGTTGAGATAAGCTATACGAAACTTCAGGCAGTCGAGAACTTGAAGGCGGCCGATTAACTCGAGACTCGTTACGCCTCCTTTTTGGAATCACCACTATTGCTAGCTTTCTTGGTGCTGCCGAGGGCGCGGGCGATCGGTTAACGACGAATACATTCCAGACGAATTCATCGCCGGGGAAGATCTGATGACTTGGGGGTGGACCAGTGAAAGTCATAGCAATACCTATATCCGGCACAGTGGTCTCTCGTGTCGTTGCGGCTTCGAGGGAGGGCAATGCGTCTGGTCGGGCAATGGATGGTGCCGTTAAAGATATGGTACTATCGCCCCCGATCGAGAGTTGACTTGGCCGATGCATGCGTTGGATCGGTTGCATGGTAGAGCCGTATCCTGGATTTACGGGGATTGTGAAATCAACCGTAGTAGTCCACGCCATGCTTAATCGTGGTTCCGAGACATCTGGACGCACTAGAGCCTTCGCGGAGATAGCAATGCTAAGATCCCGTATCGGATTTTTTGATACTATATTAGCTTCAGCTGGTGAAATACGATATAGAAACGTGATATGGTCATGAGCTACGCAAGATATAGGTAGCGGCATTCCAGACTGGTTTGCGAGATCTTCCACTAAACCCTCTGCGACTGTAATTGATATGTTGTCAAGTATTACCTCGCACTCAAAGAAGGGTGTAAAGTCAAGCTCTAGCATCGCGAGGACAGTTGCTGTAGAAGGGATAGCATTAAGATGTGTAAAACGCATGCGCGAATGCGCCGCTGGGTAGATGCGCATAGAAAGTTTAGACGAAGACTTGATAGGTCGTAGCTGGCCCTTGGCTTGCTGTGTGACTGGCGCAACACGGGATACTCGGAGTGCCGATAGATGGGGTTTTATCCCATTCATAGCAGGATCGTTTCCGAAAGATTCGAGCAGGTTGAGACCCCATGCCATGCCGCTTGGTAAATATCCATCGCGAGGCCCATCGGTGAAGGACTGATTTCCGATTTGGAAGCCCGCTGTCGCATTGAAAACAACAGAAGGGCTCTGAAGTCGCATCCTAGGCCGACTGAGAAATACCGATTGTTTCCATACAGCCACAGAATACTGCTGAAGGTCATCTTCGGAATGGGTGTCATGTTCTTCTGAGAGCCTGAACAATATAGTTGGATTCTTTTGGTCCTCTATTGTCCCTGTGAAGATGACTTCAGAGGTCGGTTGGCCGTCGCGGTCTAGTGAGGTCCCATTGACGATTTGCGTCTCGAGAGAGATAATTACATTTCGCATGGAGGATCGTAAGACATCTTCTTCGACATAGGGGTTTTTAAGGACGAAGTAAATGTCGACGGATTCATCTGGGGTCTAACAATGAGCATGGTGAGAAAATGGACCTCTTGGAAGAGATATAGAATAACATACCGAAGAAAAGAGACTCTCGCCGTTCTACCGAGCTAAACGGCTCTTCGGGTTTATTCACATCTTTTTGAAAAGCTTCCTCGGCATCAAAATTCGTGGCAAGGGGTATGAAGTATGTGAGAGTTGAATCGTCAACGGGATCGAAAGTCGATGCGGGAGTTACGTTAACCGAAGGAGTGGACATTTTCCAGGTGATGCTATATTAATCAAAGAATTATGTTGCTAGGACCTCTAATCATTGTTGAATTATGTACGCTCAGGACTGGTTGCTGGAAGTTGACGCATTTCGAAATCAGATATGTCTATCATGTAGGATGGAGTTGGGAGATGTGAATACGTAGGTACCTAAAGTACATAGTTACCAGGTAGGTAGACTTATTTGTGTTATTGAAGCTTCAATCACGATAAATGCAACATGCTTTATTGGTCCGTGCGCTTGGTACGCACTTTCGGGTGTGCGCCTTTCCGTTTAAGCTTTAGTACTAGAGTTACCTAATTCAAGGTAACTAACAGGTACATAAGTACCTAACCTAACTTGTAGGTAATCTAAGGTACGTACCTTCCAAACTCCGACCTCTTGTGCTGAAAATTCGCAACTTTCTGAACCTTCACATCCCTCATTCCGTTGGTTCAGACATATTCGTCTCTGTCGACCAAACCAAATTCTTCGCCGACCACATTTTCTAATTTCTAATTTCTTGGGTTTTATCGATTGCACTTTCCCTTTAAAGGGACAAAGGATTTGACTAGGTATCTTGATAATAGGGAAATGCAAAGCGCTCGCAAAGTTTAGCCACGATGAACGGAGCCAACGGCCATTATGGCCAGCCAAACCCCTGGCAAGAATACAAAAGCCCCGATGGACGCGTTTATTACTATAATTCTATCACTAAAGCGACACAATGGACGAAACCAGAAGATTTGATGTCACCTGCCGAGGTTTGTTTTGCGCGTCTATATATCTATGTCGCTTCAGCATGCTGATCCTGTTCGTAGCGCGCTTTGGCGAACCAGCCATGGAAGGAATACACCGCCGAAGGTGGGCGCAAGTATTGGTATAATACTGAAACGAAGCAAAGTTCTTGGGAGATGCCCGAGGTTTACAGAAAAGCATTAGGCCATGACGCTACACCTTCGACACCCGCGTAAGCGTCTTATTGAATGCCCTCTATATTTTGTTCTAACTTAGGCAGGCCGGCTACACCATATGCTCCCAATAATTCGTTTTCGAATTCGAACTACGATCATCATCATGATCATCATCACGATCATCATCACGATCACCATCGCGATCACCGAGAGAGTTTCCCCGAGTCTCGTCAGTTGACCCATGGTAGTGACTTGCGTGTCCAGGCATTTGTTCCCGCGAGCAACGAACCCGAATATGCGACCCCTGAAGAAGCTGAAGCTGCTTTCATGAAATTGCTACGTCGGAGCGGTGTGCAGCCTGATTGGACTTGGGAACAGACTATGCGGGCTACGATCAAGGACCCTCAGTACCGAGCTATCAAGGACCCTAAGGATAGAAAAGCTGCCTTTGAGAAGTACTGCCAAGATATGGTTATCCAAGACAAGGAGCGTGCAAAGGATAGGCTGACAAAACTTCGTGCTGATTTTGCTACTATGCTCAAGAGCCATCCTGAGATTAAGCATTATACACGTTGGAAAACCGCCCGCCCTATCATCGAGCGCGAAACAATCTTTCGCTCAACTAATGATGAAGACGAGCGACGTCAGTTGTTCGAGGATTACATAGTAGAGCTGAAGAAAACCCATGTGGAGAGCCAGGCTAGTATCAGGAAGAGCGCAATGGATGGTCTCATTGATCTTCTTCCTAAGCTCAACCTGGAGCCCTACACGCGCTGGTCCGAGGCTCAGAATATCCTTAAGGCAACTGCTCCTTTCCAAAATGATGAGAAGTATAAAACTCTTACCAACTTTGATATCCTGACTGCCTTTCAAAATCATATTAAGTCCTTGGAACGGAGCTTTAATGAGACCCGACAGAACCAGAGGAATAAAAAGCTCCGCGTCGAGCGGAAGCGACGAGACGCATTCACAGACTTGCTTCAGGAGCTCCGTAGAGCTGGTAAAATTAAGGCTGGAACGAAATGGAGTCAGATATATCCCCTGATCGAGAATGATGAACGATTCAAGTCGATTTGCGGCCAGGCTGGGTCAAGCCCTCTTGACCTGTTCTGGGATATCGTCGAGGAAGAGGAACGAGCCCTCCGCACAACAAGGAATGACGTGCTCGATGTCATGGACGTAAGTTGTATTTCATTACCCTACTTGAATCGTATTGGTTAGCTGACATTGTACCCAGGACAACCGTTTTGAGTTCACCCCCAAGACCACTTTCGAAGGGTTTTCATCTGTGCTGAAAAATGATCGACGTACTGCTAACATTGATGGCGATATAATAATGCTGATATTCGAACGGGTATGTTCAAAACGTCGTAGCTTGTTGAAAATTTCATTATTGACCTATTTAATAGCTTCAGGAAAAGAAGTCGAAACGGTCTGATGAGGATAAGCACTCTGAGAGGCAGCAGAGGAGGGCTATCGACGACCTCCGATCTTATATTAAGCATGTAGACCCACCAATTACTGCAGACGATACTTGGGAAAAGGTTCGACCACGTCTTGCCCGTGCAGCCGAATTTCAGGCCGTCAAATCCGAAGATGCCCGCCGTGGCGCATTTGAGAAGGTCCTTCGCCGAATCCGTGATCGGGAAGATGAAGATAGGGATCGTCATAAACGTCGTGAACGATCTATTGATCGTGGTACGTACCGAGATAGAGATAGAGGAGATCGTTCTCACCGTAGTGACCGCGCACGACCGCCACGCCATAGCCGCAGCCCGGAGCCAGATGCATATGAAGCAGACCGCCGCAAAGCTATTGCTGAGCGCGAGAAGAATTATCGTAAGTCCAGCATGGCTGAGAGTTTGTTATCTGACCGTCGGCCGTCGGATTCTTATCGAGACCGCGATGTCCGGGATCGTGAACGCGAACGCGAACGCGACCGCGACCGTGACCGCGAGCGTGAACGTGAACGGGATCGAGACAGGGACCGTGACCGAGATCGGGATAGAGACTATCCACCTCGGTCTCGACGTGATGACCCGCCGAGCCATTATGACAGAGAAAGACGAGACAGGGAGGAAGAACGAGAGCGGCAGTATCGGCGTCGTGTTGAGAGAGGCCCCGTCGAAGAACTACCTTATGGTGATGAACGTCCAACCTCATCTCGACGCCGCCGAGCGGAGGACGATGGCCTCGATCGTCACGACTCTAGAGACTCCAAAGTATGATTCAACTACCCCTATCACTAATCTCAGCCCACTAACGTAAATACAGAGACTTAAAAGAGAGAGAACACCCCGTGAGCGTTCCCCCCATCGTGAAGCTCGTCATAAAACTAGGACCCCGCCAGCAGTTCAGCCACCTACTAAAGATGACACTGGTGTGCACTCTGGTAGCGAAGAGGGTGAAATCGAAGAAGACTAGCCTTTTGATTGATCTACACAATATATCTTTGATATTTTCCCCAACCCCCTAATTGATCCATACCCTCCAAGTTCCAACGATAGCCTTAGGCCAAGATTAGACGGTCGAAGTCCGCTACATAACCGCAGCATTTACCATACTTAAGCGTCTCCATACAAGATATGGGCTGCTCAGCCCCAGTCTTGACCGTCAAGGTTCATCAATAAATTGAAAAGTACGTGTCAATTTCCGACTACGTTCTTTGTGGAGCTTAGATGATTTGGGACACCTGGATGCAGCTCGGAAACTCGCCATCGTACACTCGCCCTCCCACAGTGTCGCCGTGGAATAAGGCTAAAAGAAAACTCGCACATCTCCCTGTACGTTCATTTATAACGCCGATTTAGTCGTTTCATCTTTATGCATCCAGAGGTTTCTCACGCTTCTGCAGGACCTAATACAGGGGAGACTACGGTGGTATAGGCCCGGCCCGGCTCAGGGCCGGATGAAAAAAAGTTCTTTGGAATACGATCTCGGTGTGTATCTTTCCCTCCTTTGCCCTAATAGAAAAAATCGGACTTTAGTAGATAGTGTAATAATCCTGATTTTATCTACGTTGCTTATTGGCATGCTTTTCTTTTCCTTTGGTGTGTGAAATGAAACTTGACTGTTTAAGCAACTGGGAAATAATTATTATCCATTATAATACGACCCAGTCGGCGTGTTCTACGTGCAAGGACTACTTACTACCTACTACGACCCACACGTTTATAATATCTTAGAGGGAGTCTACCTATGAGGTAAACACAGCATTAATCATTATAGAGAGTTTATCACAGCATAAATAAAACGGTCTAGGTAGTTTACTAAAATACACGGAGGTACATTCTGATGAGCAAGCCGTGTATTTCTTTTCCCGCCTCTTCTCCGCGGGCTAAGTCACTATCTCTATCCTCAGTAACAACGATGATCTGAAAGCCCCAACGACACATGTTATTATATATATGCCATTGGTAGATGTGACGACAGTCATGTTTAAACTATTCGTCCCTCGCTCTGCAGTCAGCGGATTCAGTACGTCCTAATTAACCCACGCGGCAGGATAAATAAGTCGTAATTAGATCGCAGCAAGAGACGCTTTTAGAACCCAATATTCGCAGAACCAGATAAATAGGGGGATAGACTGTCGCCGCACTCAATCTTCGTCCGGATCGTCGCATTCCTCCCCGTCATCCGCATCCATGCCGGATAACTCATGCGCGCTCCCGTTCTCTCGGCGCGTCGACCCCCTTTTTTGTACGCCTAGAACGCCGTTATCCGATGCTGATGGGGTATTTTGATGATGCTTGCGGCCTTGACGATAGCCATTATCACGTGGAACGCCCGTTTCAAGAGCTGTCTTCTTCCAAGAAGAACTGCGGATCATGTTAGTGATCGGCCTTGACGAATCATTAGGGGTAAATTTAACTTACGTAGTTACCAGCCAATTTCTGTTCCTGGTCCAGCTGACTGTTGAGCTTGTTAATACGAGGCCTGTAGTTTGTCGGATCACGACGGAAGGTGACATCTAGGTTCTTCAAGAATGCGTTGCATCCAGTGAGCAGCGACTCAGGAGTGTTAGCATGGGCATCGAGACCTGGCTTTCCGTCAAACACAATAACACGATCCGCTAAATAAGTAGCCATGATGAAATCGTGCTCTACAATGAAAGCCGTCTTCTTAGCATGCATAATAAAGCGCTTGATCACGCGTGCTGCAATGATACGCTGCTCGGAGTCCAAGTAGGCCGACGGCTCGTCAATCAAGTAGATGTCGGCTGGCAATCCGAGTGCCATGACAATGGCCACACGCTGCAGTTCACCACCGGATAGGTTCTTGACTTCTTGATCGATGAAATCATCCAGTTTGAGAGGCTTGACAACGTCAGTCTGGAACTGCGGGGAGAGAAATGCCTGCTTAATTCGCTTGAAAAATAGCTGTCGGACGGTACCCTCGAATTTGGGAGTAATAGTTTGGGGCTTCATGCTGATTCTCATCTCCGGAACCTTCTTAGCATTATCGGGCTTAAGAGCACCAGCTAGAAGCCTACAGAAGGTCGTTTTTCCTGTACCATTTTCACCCATCATGACGATAATCTCCGAATCGGTAAAGTCACCGCCGTCAATGTTGAGCCTGAAATTTCCGAGAGTCTTCTCCATTTTGGGATAGCTGAAGGCGCGAGCCTTGTCGGCTTGAAAGTCGTCAGTGCCTTCTGAGATACGGAACGTCAAAGATTCCTCTCGGAACCGCAAGTTCTCGGTAGGAATATGACCGTCAAGGAAAATGTTGATGCCTTCACGGACCGAGTGAGGAAGAGTAACCACACCATATACAGCGGGTTTACCATAAAGAACACATATGTAGTCGGAAAGGTAGTCAAGGACTGACAAATCGTGTTCGACAACAATGACATAGTTATCCGGTCCGAGCAAAGAACGGATCATTCGCGCCGCAGAAAGACGTTGCTTGACATCGAGGTAAGAAGACGGCTCGTCAAACATGTAGACATCAGCCTTCTGGACACAGACTGTTCCAATGGCAAATCGTTGCAATTCTCCACCAGAAAGGAGGTTGACATCACGGTCCAGGATATGACGAAGCTCCAAGATGTCAAGGACCTGGTCCATATTGCCCATTGCGGATCTGTGTTGGAGGAGGAACTTGACACTCTTGTCGGGTGTCTTGACGGCTCGCGGGAGCTGGTCAACGTACTGGGGTTTGACAACGGCCTTTAGGTCATCTTCAAGGACCTTGGTGAAATAGTCTGGGTTACATGTTAGTTAAAATTCAAAGATAAACATGCTAGCTAGTGAAATAGTAAATGCTGACTGACTTTGCAACTCGGATCCTCTGAAGTACTTGATTACGTCTTCCCAGTCCGGCGGGTTCTCATATCTCCCTAGGTTAGGCTTAAGCTTGCCACTGAGAATTTTTAATGCTGTACTCTTTCCGATACCGTTGGTTCCAACTAGACCCAGCACCTGACCAGGTCGCGGCGTCGGTAATCGATGGAGCTTAAAGCTGTTCGCGGAGTATCGATGGGTAACCTGGGTTTCGAGGTTGGTGGGTAGGTTGATGATGGTGATGGCATCGAAGGGGCATTTCTTAGGGCAGATACCACATCCGATGCAAAGACTTTCGGAGATGAAGGCTATCTTCGAGTCCGGGCTAACTTCGATGCAAAGCTTTCCACTACGAACGACCTGCCGAATAGACAATAAGTTACCGATTCACTGAGGATTAAGAATTCGGATCTTTTATTCCAGAGACCGGAAAGAGGAAGGCAAAAAAAAGAAGAAAAAAAGAGGAATACGTACCGGGCAGGACCTCTTGCACTCCTGTCGACATTTCTATAGGAAGTAAGCATCATCATAAGATCTTAATGCTCGGATCTCAAGTAGATTTACCTTGGGCTTGCACTGCGAGATATTATATATTAGCTTAATTATCAAGTAGAAGGGTAATATTATCAAACGTACCTTGTCATCGTTCACGATGGCAATACTAAGACCAAATAGTTAGTATATAGTGGTACAAAGCAGGGGACGAATTTCCATCAAGTCGCATGGTTGCGTACCGGGTAAGCTTGGTAGCCATGGTGGGGGAATATGACGCCCAGCTCCTTGCAAAGGGGTATGAAGTAGGAAGAAGAATAGGTCAAATGCCACCTAATATCGTGAGGCCGACGATGCAAGGATCAAAGGGTGACGTTGAACTTATATGGTGCGACAAAATGTTGCGACAAAATGCGCCTGATAGAAAGTTCCGAGTTATGTATTTCAAAGTTCGGTGGGGTATCAAAAATTACACATAGGGTCGGCAATGAGGGGTGAGTCGTGGCTGAATCACCAGTGAGCCACTACGAGCGATGGTAAACCTGAAAATTATGAACTAGAGAGTTCTGATTGGATCATTTGTCTATTTGCTTATGCTGCTTAACTGCGTAGTGGTAAAACTGCACATGTGGATATTGACTTTGTACCTGAGGTACATGCTTCTCGCTTAAGTTTCAAAGAAAGTTAAGTCAAACTCTTTCTTTAAGCTTAAAAAGGACAAAAATATCGCAAGATTGAGGCAAGTACGGATCGAACATACTACTAGATAGTAGTATAACCGAAATATGTGTTCGAAAAAGGAAAAAAAAACAAAAAAAAACCTTTCCAACCCCGAAAGGTTGAATGAAGAATGATACATGATGCGGTGAGTGCGGATCGAACGCACGGCCTTCAGATTTTAGAATGAAGTGGACTTCAGTCTGACGCTCTCCCAGCTGAGCTATCCCCGCCTATCACCGCTTGCGCTGATGAGTGGATGATTTTTAGCTCAATTTTTACATATATATACCTACCTAGGTATCTTTTCACAGTTCTTATTTATACACAATTCGTAATTGTGCCTTACGATAAGGCTAGCAACTGCAATACTTAAAATACAGATGCTGTCAGATTAGTCAGCTAGTTACATGTAGTCGGGTAGCTTGGGGAAACTCTATTTTCCCCTAGTTACGCGTTCAGCACCTCGTTCCTACTATGTTTCAAACAATTAGATCATCAAGTATTACGCCAAAACACCCCTGTTTCTACCCTCATTTGGTCCACATCTATTTATTATGTGTGATAGTATGGATGTGGTGAGAATTCTTCCTGGAAGTATGACGGTGTTGGCCAATGAGAGGGCGGGGATCTTGAGATATCAGAACTTTTGTCTTTATAGCACTTAGCAAACCTGTGCATATGAGTGTTAGTCTTAATAATTCGTTGATTCCATCTGGAAGGAATGATGTCATTAAGTTCGTTCGTTGCTGAAAGAACAAGAACGGGCAGGACAGGTATCGCTCTCGATATCCGTCACTAGAAAAAGCATTCTATTCCCCAACAACCTCTTTTGAGGAAGCCATGACTACAATCTAACAAATCTACCATGAAATCTATAAAAGCTATACGCTAGGCATCGAGTCTTAAGATATGACTTAAAGGTTGAAGATGTTATAGAAATACGAGGCACTAAACAAACTGTTTAGGTTCGTAGAGTTTATTTATAAGGGGAATGACTATTTCGAAAATCTAGAAGCTTTAGGCTCAACTAAAGATAATTGTAACCTTCATAAACTCTTCTTAACGATAAATCAGGCCCTAATGAAGAAAATAAGTGCATGTATTAACCAGGTTTCTTTTTTTCTTTCGTTGTTAAGTAAATATACTGCTATTTTACCTTTGTAGCTACGGACCTTGAACTACGCTACAATATTGGCAATAAAAGGTACTATATTGCCACTTAAGAGTTATTACCTTGGGTATGTTGATAGATTAAAATTTGGAGAATTAGGAATTACCCAGGCCTTTCTTACGCCCACGTCTGTTGTAGCCTGTAGGGGTTTCTATCTCTTATGAGCAGAAGCGTTAGTTACAGGTAAGCATGATAGTACGACTCATGAAATAACGTCGCACGTTCCATAGTTAGACAAGTTTTCATTAGGTAAAGAAAATATGCTAACGGGATATGAGAAAGTAGGCACCTCTAAGAAGGAATCCAGAAATTCTCATTTAGAGAACTATAAGGCTTTCTACGAAACGTATCTAACTTCGTCTTATAAACCTATACAAGCTGTCTAAGAAACCCATTTATCACCCAGATTACTTACTCCATTGCTATGTTAAGATTCGATGTGCAAGACTTTTGGATCGAACTTTTGCGTATAAACTTCGAAAACAGACTAACTGGCCGTCAAGCGGGGATAGCTCAGCTGGGAGAGCGTCAGACTGAAGTCCACTTCATTCAAACATCTGAAGGCCGTGCGTTCGATCCGCACTCACCGCATTCTTTTTCATTCATCTTCCTTTTTAAGGATGATAATAAATGACTATGAGGTAAAAAAAAAAAAATCTTTTTGTTTTTCATATGGGACTTGAAATGATAAATTTTAACTTAGATACTTGTACTATATGAGAATTCTATTGAAGAAATTCCATCTTACTCATGCGATTCCCATCTAGTCAACCCCCTTTCTTTTGAGATTCAAGAGAAATCGAAGTAGGGGAGTGTATGCGACAGAGAGGAAAACTTATCATGAGCAAGGAAATGACTACCATCCTTGCATCCCTAACTGTTAATTTCTCTAGTCTTGTCATAACCCTAAGGACACTCGGTCTTCTTTCTCATTCCCCGTAGCAGAGTGTTATTCTGTATTATCCTCTCCATATGACCAAGTGACGTTTTGATTGAATACTCTTTAAAATTCCCGTCTTCTGTTTGAGATGGATCTTCTATTTCATCTTCCCTTCTTCATCCGCTTTAATTTCATGTTATTCAAAGCTAATGTATTATGTCGTATCATTATGGCGTAGAACTTGATAATGCAGCGTTCATATATATGCACTATTTCGCGTTGATTTAGCTAACTATTAATGCTGGATTCTCCATATTCCACGAATAGACCACGATAAACAGGCATAAAAAGCTGAAAATAAAATGAAAAGGGTTCCTCTGTATATATCTATCTTGTTGCTTTCTTCGGATCATACACCCCCAATATACCATGCCTTATCAGTTCCTTCACTGACATCTGCTGTGGTGAAACCGTTGCCCCAATAGCTATATCTGTTTCCATGTAAGTATTCCCAATCATAGTCCTATTAAGTCATTAACAGTTGTTATATATGTGATGCTTCATCTTCTCTTACCTCCCAGCGTGGGTTCAACAGGATATCGAAGCTGTGAAGGCGGCTGCCTGGCCACATCATGATATGCTCACCATGTGGACCCAGCTTAAACCATGATCTGCAAGGTGCGTTCCATATGGTCCTTTTCATGTAGAGCTCTTGGTGCTGCCTAAACTCTGCCACCGCCTGCTTCTTAGGTACTAACGACTTGATATCCTGGGTCTGGAACTTCTCGAGGACCAAGGCGACATGTCTTGTTATAACCTCCATGGCTGGAATGATGGAGCCGTGGCCGTAGGGACCAAAGGGACCCACCACCACTATTAGCATATTAATTGGAAATCCCTGTATTTCTTGCACCAATAATGTCTTTTAAAGCACTTACTAAAATAGTTGGGAAAGTTGGGTGCCATGGTACTCAAGTATGTCTCTGGCGAATCTTGAAAAGCCACTCTCATATCTACTCCGTCTTTTCCGATGATTGGGAACCTGGGCTTAAACGATACGTCAAAGCCGGTGCCGCAGATGAGGACATCAAGCTTATGCTTGACTCCATCCTCTGTTGTGACTCCTTCTTCTGTAATTTCGGATATTCCGGAGAAATTTACATTACATTTCTCGCTTGTAAGTGCCTTAAGGTATCCGTTATCAGGTATTGGCCTCTATTTTATGTTGTCAGAAAAAAGAAAGAGAAATTGTTTAGGAGACGAAAAGCTCAACCTACCCTACAGCCTACAGCAAAATCGACGGGAATTAGCTTCTCGGCCAATTCCGGTTTCGTCATCAACTTGCGTTGCATCTCCTTCCTGGAAAACTATAGAAAAAGTTAGAAATGGACTATTTAGTAGTTTTGGTTCATGCACATTGTGCAATATGTAATTTCTACCTCGGCAATTTCCATCTGCTTCGTGGTGCCTTTGATCGACTATTTTATAGTTAGAAAAACTTCGTGTTCCACGGTGGCTGTTACGCTCACGATGGAAAAGTCTGGGTTCATCTCCATTTCAACGGCTTTCCGGTACGCAAGATACTCTTCTGGCTTCTCGGCGAACTGTCTCTTTTGCTCTTCGCTAACTGCCTACTCATTAGCATCACGAAAGCGTTTAGATTAGAGGATTTTGATCACATTGAAAATTCAACCCATCGTTGCTAGCGGATTTGGCCGCCATTCCAGTCGTGACCCATGTTGGTGAGCGCAAGAAGTTATCGATATGTTTGACTTCTTTGATAGATCGCGTTATTAGCCTAGACCGGATGGAATGCCGATGTGAGCACATACCGTCAAATGTAGAGGTTAGTATCTGAACGGCACTGCTTCCATTTCCAATAATTCCGATGGTTTTGTCTGTGAGCTCGATCGAGTTATTCCAAGCGGCCGAGTGTACCTTGTTCTTAAACCTCTCAAGGCCGGGAATAATTGGCCATTTCCAGTTGCTATGAGAATGTTTCAATTTGTACTCATTCGTTACGATAGTAGTTCTTAAGTAAGTACTCACTTCAATACGCCGGTGGCATTGATTAATATTTCGGAATAGTCATAGAATGTGGAGTCGGGCTTGTCGTTGGGCTGGATCCTAACCTTCCACCTACCTTTATCTTGCTCCCACCATGCACCAGTGACCCAGTGATTGAACTTAACACATGAGTCGAGATTATGATGGGAAACTGCATCATGCAAGTAAGCTAGAATCTCTTTCTGTAGTGCGTAACTGTTTCAACAATGCTCAACAGGTTAACAGGTCTCCTAATTAAAGGGTACCTAGCCGGTTGATGTACACTTACTAGCTTGTCCACGCCGGATTTGGATGCCACGAGAATTGGCAGTTAACTACTGGCTATTGCCATAATATGGTGAGTAAAAACTCAGTAGGGTTCTGGTTTGAAGTCATTCGTACAATATCACAAGCACACCCAGGATATCTGTTCAAATGCTAAGAGTCAATGCTACTCCTTACTTTATGAGGAAGTAATTAATAGGGGGTTCTCACGTATTCTCGAACCATGTGCCACCGAGCTCCGGATTCTTCTCGTAGAATTGCAAGGTAATATTGCTGTTCTTTGTTTGGCGACCGAGAATATACGAAATATTAATACCAGAAAAACCAAAGCCAATTATGATAACCCTGATAGGCCGCCGGGTACCCAATATAGTGTCAGGGATGGTATAGGAGTGGGTATCAATATTGCTATTCACGCTTATAGGCTGGTCAATAGGTAAAAACATTGTTCAAATCTTGAAGAGGACCATATGTCAGGTCAGTTGAGTATCATAAGGAGCCATGGATATTATTTGGTATAGGAATGGTAGTAAAAATAGGGTCTATTATGAATGTATACGCTGATCGGGGAGGATGGATCAAAATAGGAAATATGTCAGCATCACTTAGTTAGACGTGCAATTGTGTAGTTTGGTATGGATCATCGTACGATGCTTTACCGCTAATTCAGGTATTCGTATGCAATGCAAGTCAGCTTATTACGAAGATTTCTGGAAGGTTAAGCAAAAGGCAAGGGATCCTAGTAGTACTACTAAACATCACACTACCTACCTAATTAGGGTGTTACCAGGTGGCTGATAGATGGTTTCCTCGGTAAGCCTGCTAGGTATGGTGAAGAGTTAGGTAGAGGTCAGCCTTGTTAGAGCAATTACCTGTGATGAAGAAGAAATATATAGCTTGGGCAGATTGTTTAATTATGGATTAATTATCTGCTGAGTAGGTACTTTAAGAGATCTTAACCTGTCTGAACAGTATACTAATATAGCATTTTTGATAATTATCCAGATGGTGATAAAATATGCCGTTTATTGACGGTTTACCTATACGTCATAGCTGAGATATCTTCGCATAACTATACCTACTGCCCTAGGAAAGTTAGGAGAGAGATATAGATAATACCAACCATTCACGCGGCCGAAAATTGTGCTAGTATCTTATCTAGTTGGTTATGACGCTTTAAGGCATGATCGAATGTAGGATACTTCGTCGCATCGCCGGCGGCAAATGCTTCATAAAGGGCGCCAACTATTCTTGCAGATATATCAAGCTCTTCTCTTCCTTGCCAATTCCACTCCACATTTTCTACCTCATTCGTATCAAAGTCGTGAACCTCAATAGTTAGTGGTTGTCCGTGAGAAGCTGCTGAGATTCCAGGTCCGCCGGAGGCACTGAGACGGATCTCACCCCTTTCTCCATTTATTGACCACACAAGTGGGTCTTCTCCCTTAAAGGCTTGCCCTCGACGGAATCTTAGATGAACTGTTGCGCCTGAAATGGCGTATTCTGAAGCTTGTAGTGATCCGGTCACAAGAATTAGGTCGGGGACGTCCGACCGAACTGTTTTTACGACTTTTCCACTTGATCGGTCCCAGACTTTCACGTCTGGTCGTTGGAGTTGTAGATGGGAGTGTAGAACTTGGATATCTCCAAGCGCAAACTGAACGAAATCGAACACTATGATAATCGATGAGTATAAGTATGGGGCTTGATAGGAAGTTTGTACAAACTTACAGTGACCGAATCCAATTGTAAATGGGTTTCCCCCAACTTTCCTATCCGTAAAGTACTCCAGTCCAGTCGGCAAAGAAAGCCTATCTAATGATCCTCCAGCCGCACGAACCTCACTGCTCAATACTTTTCCAATGCGGCCGTTTCCTATTAACTCTCGCATTTTCATGACCGCCGGCGCATACCAGCCTTGAAGTCCTACGATGGTCTTACCACCTTTCTGTCGTGCGAGGGCTGCCAAGTCACTTGCGAGTGAAGCGTTTTGGGCCAAGGGCCATTCCACGTATGTATCTTTGCCCTGGCGTACGCTCGGAAGAATTGTCTCGTAATGCTTATCCACACGTGTCGCACATACGACAAGCTGAACATCTGGATCCGCGGCAAGACTATCTGGGTCACCATATGCACGTGTCTCGGGTGGTAGCTTGAAGGCATCAATAGCACGCTTGGCAGCATCTACGCTCGAGTTGCATAATGCGATGATTTGAAATTTCTTCTGGCCCTCAGGGCTGAGTAGGTATGGGAAATGGGCATGGTGAGCCCAGTTTCCGGAGGAGGAACTTGAGAGCCCGATAATTGCGGTTCGAATTGGAGACATTATGACTGTTTGCTGGAATATTGAATGTAGAAATTTCATAATACATGATATCAGTGAAAAGACCTCGACTTTTTCAACGGTATTACTTATATCTGGGCTATGTATATTTTGATTGATAAGCAAGGGATGCTTAGAAATTTCCTGCTCTCTTAAAAGCGACACTAACCAATCAAAGACCATTGTTCCGTTTGTCTATGACTCCTATACATAGGTACCTAACCTAAGGTAGTCTAAACTTATACGTTGATGTATATAATAGCATTAGTGAGCTAGATTTTATTACAAATTCCATAGCTCACCTACCCTAAGGTTCATTTTGGCCGAAGCTATCATTTTATTATCCTACTATGCTTGTACATTCTTGGACCAAACGAATAGCAACGAAGGCTGTGAAGCTCTTATGTCAGTAATTACCACGACCTGAATATTCCTTCTGCAAGTCACCAAGGTCGCCGCTCAGCTTCTTGCCGTCTATAATAACCTCCTTGGTATCAAGGAGAACCCACAGCATGCGTCCTGGTAAGGTGCCATTACCAGTGATATTCTTCCACTTATGTGCAGTAGCCCGCTGGACGCACACATCACTCTGGCGCAATATGCGTTTCTCACCCGAATCAAGAGTGAGTTCGAAGACCCCCTCCAGAACGACACCATAATCAATAGTCAGGGCTCGATGAAAAGGGGACTCTACGCCCGGACCGAAATCAATCATGCGGACAATTGAGCCGTTGGGATAATGGAACGGGGGCTAGGATAATCGGTCAATGGTCGGTATACACTCTCTTAATCCAGCATACAGGAACGACAAACCTCTTGTTCGTGGGCCTTAATGATATCTGTGTTGCCATTGAGATCAACAGGCGTCTCTCGGGTAGAATATATGATGTTGGCTACTGCTTGATGCTCTACCATGAAACGGTAATGCTCGCCATGGTCTGAACTTAGGAATCGGGATTCACCATTGGCACTATTTCCTGTAATATGTCTAACGATCTGGCGGAGTCCTGGAGCCGGAAAGCTCTGGACGTAATATTCGGGGAGAGACGATGTATTTGTTGCTACGTTGTTGGCCATTTTGGTATACACAAGGATGTTGATTGATTTAAAGCCTTGGGATTGACTTATATTTCCTAAGAGCGAAGAGAGAAAATAGATGCAAAGACGCAAACAATTTATCACAAGAGATTAAGAGGTGAGATCCAACCATAATACAAACTCGATTCTTCCTTATTCATCAACCCTTAAGAAGATGGGTAACAACCAAAACTGATAATCCAACATTGATCGCACAATATTAGTTGCTGATATGTCTTGAGTATACTTCTCATGATTCGTTAGCCACGATTTAAATTCACACCTCGTGACGTTAATAATAACTAATAAACCCGAAGGGTAGGTCTATAAATGGCGGGCGTCCAGACTCATACCCATATTGAGGATTACAGTAGATCGTGGTAAACTAACGCAGTGATACTAGGAAGTGCCTATCTTGAGGCTGCAGGAGAATATGACTGCATAACTATAGGAATTCTTTTCCCGCTAGTTCTGGTGTAACGTAGGGCTGCTATAGGAAAGATTGTCGATCAATTTGTAGGCGTTTTTCTTGTGGCTAGACGGCAGCATCCTGTGGAAATGCTTACTTCCAATCGGCGTGGTTGATTTTCTGACGTCGTGCCCATTAGAAAATATCATCGGATAACTTCCTATACCTAGTGGTGGCACCACAGGGAGGCCCCCTCTCCACGCACAGATCACACAGATCTATCCTCGCTCACCCCAGGCCCATTACCAAGCCCGGGTGCTACTACGCGGATATCAATTACAAATTATACTGTACATGTAGCCTTGATGACTATACTTGGCTTGTTTCCGGTATATCCCGTCGGCTATGTGTTACGATGCAAACGCCGTCTATCATATCCTTTCTTTACCGTTCGTTATTGGAAGCCACAGTTCCGATCCCACCGCTAGGAGTAAATCTAGTGCTACACAGGCGCTCATGCATATCTATATTATCATGCTTACATTAAATTCAAAGAAATGATACAATATGTCCCTCTAGTATGCATAACTATACCGAAGGTGAATATTGATGACGAGCATATGACGATATGGCGATATGCAAACTCGAAATAGGCGGATATTCTGTAGTATGGATTTTGAAGAGCGTGAAGTTGAGCCCCTGATACTTCGAATAGTAAGAATAGGCGCCCTAAGAATAAACCTCCCTGCAAACCTACTTAAGCCTCTCTTCTCCTTTTACTGTTAAACTTAGGCCGTGCCTTGCTGATATTTCTCTAGTCTCGCATCATATTTTCGTATTCTTCCTTACCCACTTGCTTTTTACTTCACGAGCCAATATCTTGATTAAAAATGACAACATCTGGTCCATGCACAGACTTTCCGGCTCCAGGCCTTAGGGACCCATCCCGCTTCATCACTGGACATAATGATAAAGGCGATCCAGTCTTCCTGCAGGTGAGAAAGCCAATTATCTTCAATTTATAAGATGTCATAACTCATTTATCCTTTGGCTAGACGGACCATGGCGACCACCGTGACATTATGCTAGGTGGTGCTGCTGCCCAAAACATCATATATAGCAGTAGAGGCAATCCGACCGAACTTACTGAGAATGCTGATCTAGAATACGCAAAGAATAATAGGGTTTGTTCTCGGCTATTCTATTCCGATCCCAGATTCTGTCTGCTAACTCATCTATTTGTTGGTAGCCCTCCCTCCATATTCCTAGCGGATGTGTCGTGCGGATGATCGACTTTGCTCCTGGCACTGAGTCTAACTTGCATCGTGCTCTAACTCTTGGTATCGGGACTGTTTGCGAAGGCGAAGTTGAGCTAACCTTAAGTGATGATCGGAGTGTGAATCGGGTTCTTCGTCCTGGTGATGTATGTATCAATCGCGGGGCTATGCATCGTTGGCGCAACACATCCAAGGAGAAACCGGCTCGCATGCTTTTTGTTATGTTGGATGTCAAACCCATTATAGTTAACGGGAAAGCGCTTGAATTTGATATGGGGTACCTCATGAAGGAATATGCTGAGTATTCAGAAGGCGAAGGACCAGATAAGAAGGTCTAATAGTTACATAATATACTGAAACGCCGATATCAGTTTACTGGTCAGTCAAGGAGATGTTTAAAAATATTAATTCAAAGTTTATTACCAACAACACGCCACTAATTCTATATACATCTCTGCCCATAGCCGATAGTTATTGTATACCTAATATATATGCCAGTAGGTAGTTTTAACTTGATGTTTTATGTTCTCATCCCCTAGATATCTATCTATATATGAGGTGCTAAGGCGCCTAAGAGGTAGTCTATGATGCAGCTAGTAGGTCAGGAGTATGCTAAACGAGCATTTGGGGCGGCCCAGATTATAATATTAATGTATTAAGATCGGAATATAACTACGCCGTCATATCTTTAATACATCTTGCGGCGCTATGAAAGAGATTAGTAGATATACTCATATATATGTCAAACACTTACACTCAAAAATATAGACCCAATTAAACCGAGGCCGGAAGTACCAACAAGCACTATAAATACATCACGGATCGCGAGAGTTAGTTGTTCTATCACCAGGGACTGGTGGTCATGGCTAAGGGCTTCGAAAATAGAACTGCTGGTTCCCGTGGTTAACTGTATCGCGTCTTGAGCCGAAACGTCTGGGAGAGTTTGCCTAATTAATCTCACGGCAACATTTTGAAATACAGAACCACCCAAGCTAAGGACTATAATTTGGCCAAATGTTTGGCCTATAGAATTTAATAAGCCGAAGCATCCAATACTGAAGAGAATTTAACATACCGATAGCCATGAAACTTATGGCGTTGCTGAGTTCGGAAATAGGGACGAGCGATTGGATCACGGAGAACCCCGCCGTGAAATAGGCACCACATCCACCTCCAAGAAGTACAGTATAACCATAGATATGAGCTTCTGAAGTTGACACATTTATGGTAACTATTAAGAATTAACAGTACGTAGATAGAAGGGCTCAGAAAGTGACTTACCCATAAGCGAAGAGCCAACCAGCATCAAGGCGGTACCCAGAACATACCAAGGCATATGATACCCGAGCCGAGGCATCAGAGCACCATTTAAAACCGAGAAGAAGATCATGCCGCCAAGAAATGGTAGAAGACGTACACCAGCCATTAAGGCGCCATCATTCCTAGTGAATTGGAACAGTAAAGGGGTATAATAAAGGGTCGTTACCATGGTGCCGGCGGCCGCGAATAGCGTATATTGCAAGATGTTGAGTTCTATGCTCTTCATCAAGTGAAGAGGATACAATCTGTCTCTCAGTGGGACTGTGGGATGGTAAATTGTGACCAAGATAAAGACAATAAGTAGCACCCCCGACACAGTCCAGAGGGCGATTTCAGACCCACTGTCAAAGGCGTAGACGGTACCTCCAAAGGTAAGACCCATAGAGACGCAGGCAGAGCCAGCCAGAAATATGACCATAGCTACCCAATCCTGCGTTCGAAGTTTCTCCTTAAACGTCAAATCCTTGGCGGGGTCGATATTGGGCAAACATAAAATCAAACCCGGCGCAGTAACAGCCGCAACGATCAGGTTGATATAAAACGCCCATCGCCATGTGGCACTACTTTGAGCAAAAGCACCACCAATCACTGGTCCAACAACACAGCCAAGGGACCATATAGCAACAATGCCGGAGAGGTAAAGGGGTCGCTCGCGTGTGGTGGTAGTCATGGAAATATACGTTATAGCGCCCGAGTAACATCCGCTTGCACCGATTCCTTGGATAATTCGTCCGATGATGAAGGCATTCATGCTAGGCGCAGCACCGCAGATGACGCTACCCAGCTCGAACAGGATAACTAACGAGAGGAACATCCACTTTACGTTGAAGACGCCATATGCTCTACCACTATTCACCCATTTCAAGTTAGCAAGGAGGCTCCAGAAAGGTGCCAAGTACAGCATTATCCAATGACTTACATGGGTAGAATCGTTAGAGCCCCAAGAAAGATTGCTATCCCAATCCATGGCAGTTTTTCAGTTTCACCAAGTGTGCCAATGATAGATGGTTGTATATCTGCAACCTGCCCTATGTGAGAACAACTCGAATTGCTACCCCTGGAAACGGGTTACTTACAATGGTGCTATCGAGGGCATAGAAAAGCACGGTGGAAAGAAGGGAAGAATAAGCTAAAAACCACTATAACAAGAGGTTAGTCAATTGCGTGTCGTTTCGTAGCTAACACAACTAGAACCTACGAACCTTGAAGCCACGGAGAGTTCTTGACGAGCTTGGGCCTTCTTCCTGCTGTGTATTTCGGCCTAGATCATCTACGGGATTCGACCCAGAAATTTCTGAAGCTTCGGTCCTAAGTTTATCATCGTTGCTATTGCGGGCTACCGTAGGTTGTAATTTTCCCTGCTCCACTGGAGCGTCGATAGTTTCCATCTGGACGTCGGCTGAAGAAAGTCTCGCTAAAAGGGGCTAGGGGATATGAATAGCATGAAGACCGAATGGAAGAAAGTGAGGATGCGATCTCATATGTTAATGAAAGTATAATTCACGATCTGGCTGTTTTTGGGACAATAGTTTTCAATTTGTGGTTTCTAATAGGTATTCTTGGTATTCTTCATTCCTTTGTATTTCTAACTAAAGAACAATTCTTCTAAATTCGATCAACAAGCCGAAATACTAAGGTACTTCATTTACTGCACAAACATAGGTGCATCCTTCCGTCTTTACCGGCAATTAATTATACCTTTCCAACACAATTAATTAGTGCCTACCTGTGATAGAGGCCAAACTAAGACAAGGCTGAAAATTGAAGATGTTATCATTTCTCTCTTAATTGGTCGCATACGCCTCGCAGCTTAATTTGGTGTCAACTAGGGGGCCTCGTGAGCCGAGTGAATGGCTCGTGTAACTCTGAACTAATTAGTCATAAAGGACTCCTCTTCTATTATATTCGTAAGAAATAGTTGGACAAAGGTAATTGGGTATCCTAGGTACCTGGGTGTCGGGTAGTAAAAGCAGTGGGCTTAGGTACTGGCAGGTAAGGGGATAACCTTAAGCCTCGGGTGACGTAAATACGGAAAAGAGGGGCCATATCACCGAGGACGTTTGCTTACGCCCTCCAGGATTGTGAGATAATCTAAAACTATCTTAAACTTAGTAATATGACGCCTCATTTTTTCTGTGCGGCTAAAATGGTGAATGGATGGGCATCGGCTTCTCCGCGCTGTACAACTACACACAATAATGCCTAGCATTAGGTTATGTGTAACCATTCCATTAATAATAGGTGGTCGAATTAATAATCGATTTGTTGATTTGTCAGGGAGGTAACCAAGCCAAAAAAAACCCAAAAAAAAACCCCCCCATAGTTGGACGGCGAAATGTAAATGGAATTTGCTTGCAATTGGAAGTTGTGTAACGATATCTAATTGAAGTCAGACAAAAACCCGGTACTCTGGAATTCAGGCGGCTGAATGAATGGATTGGTTGCATGCATGTAAAACCTAAGCCGCTTTAGGTTAAAGTACCTAAAGTATCCTTGTTCATGCAAGTGTAGCCCAAATTCGAATTTTGGGCAACTTTCACGTAAGCATTTGTGTGGAGGCAGGACTTAGGTACTAATGTACCTACGACGGAGGGAGGTACCTACATGTACCTAACCTAGGATACGTATATCTTCAAGTCAACTGCATGCAGGAAAGCCGGATCCTTGTACTCATGCAAGTGTAACCCCAGATTAGATTTTGGGCAACTATTAGAAATGCATACCCGCATGTACCTTGTACTAGATCCTAATGCAAGATTAACGGAAGGCAGGGGTTCCCACATCTGCGGGAAGGTGGGGCGTCCTTGTTTGCCTTAATGCAGGTGTAACTCTAGGTTTGATTTTGGGCAAGTATTAGGTAAGTTTCTGTGAGTACCTACCCGGGTACCTAGGTAGGTATTCATGCCTGCTTACAGAGCATAAAGGAGCTCAAACTTCAATTGAGGGAGGTACTAGTAGATATAAGGCAATATTTTATCTTGCTGTAATTCCAAAATAAATCCGATTTACCAGATCAAATTCAGTTCCATACCTAAGGCATCTTGTCACAAACTTTTCCACCTTATCGTGCAGCAGCCTTAATTACACCAAAATGCCTTCCTACGTCATCACCGGTGTTTCCAAGGGGATTGGAGTAAGTTCAAATTCCCATCGCAGTCTCAGCAAATGGTGCACAAGGCCTGATAACTGATTACCCCTAATAGTACGAATTTGTCAGTCAGCTATCGCAGGATCCGAACAACACTGTCATCGGAATAGTCCGAGACAGGCTTGCTACAGCTAAGAAAATATCTGAGGATGCAACCCTAAAGGGACGTTCAAATATACACATCTTGGAAGCCGATGTGACCAATCATGATGCCCTTAAGGTAAGAACTAAACACAACGTGGCTGTCAACTTCGGTAGAGTACTAACAGATTTGATAGAGAGCTGCCACCGAGACTGCCAGAATTACCGGTGGGAGCCTCGACTACCTAATCGGAAACGCGGGTTACATCTCGCATTTCGATGCTTACGATCCACTCGGAGTGTTGTAGGTTTTCTCTACGATTCGAATTGGATTCATGACTAATACGGTAAATTAAAAGGGGCAACGATCCCAAAAGGCTCGAAGACGACTTAGGAAAACTCATCAATGTCCATGTCGTGGGCAATATTCACCTCATCAACTTATTCATGCCACTTGTCCTTAAAGGGCAAGCCAAGAAGGTTATAGTTCTCTCGAGCGGCTTCGGGGATCTAGATTTGACCACTAGATTCGACTTGGACCTCAGCTCCCTCTACTCCATTAGCAAGGCAGCATCAAATATGGCCGTAGCTAAGTTCAGCGCTCAGTACAGAAAAGACGGTGTCCTTTTCTTAAGCATTACCCCAGGAATGGTAGAAGTGGGCCATTACACGAATTGTAAGATTTACTCCAATCCCCCTTGAACATAAAAATAGGAGGTATCTAACGTATTTCCCCCTTTTTCACAGCGACCCCAGATCAGCTACAAAGGTTGAGTGGGGGTCTCGGGAAGTTCGCCGAGTACGCACCCAATTTCTCTGGTCCGATCACACCGGAAGTCTCTGTCAAGATGGTGAGGTCGGTTTGGGAAAACGCCAGCATAGAAAATGGAGATGGTGGTGCCTTCCTTTCGCAGTACGGGAATAAGCAATGGCTCTGATGTGTTTAAGGCAGTTCTCTATCTCTCGGTACTATAGAGTTGTTGGTAGTTAGGGATCACTGATCTGATATTTAGCCACTATCAATACTTCGTTTATGGCTCATCGTCGGATTTATTGATAACAGTTTCTGTCTTCCATCTAAGCCGCGTAAAACTGACTCTTCCATGTGCCTCGTTTATCGTGTCTAAAAATTTATATATATCTCGCTTCAAGTAACCCTGTGAATATCTCATTAAGCTGTCGGGGCCGTTTTTTGGTTAGCAACATGTCTACGACACTTATTACTATAGGTAGGTGGTACTTAACGACGCATTAGATGCGATAAATCATGGTGTATTGGCTAATTGCTAGAGTGAAATACTCCATCTTCTTAAGAATACCAACTTTCGATACAGAACTAGGAAATAGCTTATGTCAGAGATTACTCCTGGTATGAAGCTCAAGCATGTAGTATATTGAAAGGTATCTTAAAGCCTGCCTCTACATAAATCAGAGGCACTTTAGCGCCCTATATATATTTTTATGTTATAGCTAGCCAGTAGGTAATCAGGTTTAGTCTAAACCCTTACTGCATCACCTAACTAACACTAACCCCTGAATCCTAACAGCCTAACTAAATAAGGAAATAAAATGAAAATGAAGAGATTGGTAAATTTATAGACCCTTAACCACGTATTTATTTGGGCTCTTCGTTATGGACAATAGGAACGTAGAAGCGAAAGCGGTTGTGAGGGTCATACTTATTCTTCAGTCCACGCAATCTTTCAAGGCGCCACGATTCGTATCCATATATAGATTCTAGCGACTCATACTGGTTGCCTGTCGCATAGTTTACGTATGTTGCCGGCTTACGCGTAGGCTGGCCCGCATTCCACAGATCCCAACTATCTTTAGCCCATGTCTTAGCCGAGTCGGTCAGGTATGATCCTTTAGGTACTGCGGCCGAGAAGAAACTTAATAGTATTTATTAGTAGGTATATCTTAGAAATATTTGTTTTTATGTAGGTTCAAATGGAAATTTTGACGTACACTAGGTGGTTTTCATCACGGTGAGGATACGCAGTAGAGGCGGAATCAACAGCCTGCATTCCTTTAACCGCATAGCCTTCATAGTAAAGGCGAGAATTCTCTGCAAGCTCCGGATATAACGCCGCGTTTCGGTTGAAAAGGTCATAAATCTGGCGCTGCGCCGTGATGTTATAGGTTTGGAGCAAAACGGTGGAAATGGCGTAGGCGGCAGAGCCACAAGACGCGATGTCGGTGTGTTGAGGAGTAACTATCTCAGGATAGGGGACATCGCCCATTTCCTCTGAGATGGCCTCGATCTGGTTAAACGGGTGCAGGATATTCTCGGCCTCAGAGGCAGTGCCACCATAGGCAAAAGTCCACCAAAGGATAGCCTGTTGAGAGTCAAATTTCAGGGGTTAAGATTAAGTCGGGAAAGGGGGCAAAGGATAGTGGGTATTACGTACCTCGGTTTTACTAAGAGATTGATTCATGTAGATTTGTCCATAGCTCGATCCCAATAATGCGGGGGCTTTGCCGTGGTCTTGGATTTTGTTTAGCTCTTCGAATACCGTCTCAAGCTTATCCTGCGTCCAGAAATAGTTATGATAGTGCCAGGTTTCTATCTTCTTGGGGTAGATCTTGAGCTTAAAGCTTGTCACAATGCCGAAGTTGTGACCAGCTCCTTTCATAGCCCAGAGTAGGTCATTATGACTGGTCTTATTCACAGAAATTGTCGAGCCATCAGCCAGGACAAGATTCAAGTGAACGATATTATCGGCCACTAAGCCATAGAGTCCCTCGTAGCGTCCGTGTCCACCTCCGAGAGCAGGTCCGGCGAGGCCAACACACTCGGCTGATCCAGTACCTAGGAAATGGTTATAAAATTAGAAAAGCGCCCTTATATAATGCCTAGGAATCTTGGATCAGAATATTAAATACTCGTAACATAGCCCCGATCCCAAAGTGTTCCTATGACCTCGCGGGCCCATGCTCCGCCTTGAAATAAAGCAGAGTTCTCATCTTTCTCTATAGTCATAGCA
The DNA here is from genome assembly GCA_902805455.1 of Daldinia concentrica. NCBI lineage: Eukaryota > Fungi > Ascomycota > Sordariomycetes > Xylariales > Hypoxylaceae > Daldinia > Daldinia concentrica. The sequence goes on along the minus strand of CADCSW010000003.1, from coordinate 2,341,150 downwards.
GTAAGTTGCTTTAGGTCAATCTGTACCCCTTTGAATGTACCTAAAGAAGTTGTGAAGCCATGACCACGGTTGACTGCTAGGAACTCGAAGCTATTATCATTACAATATCGGACCTGAATCCATTATTAGCTTACTGACCAGATTACTTAATCTGGGAATTTGCTTTTCCGGTAGATTTTAACTTACAATTGTCGGGATATCCGATTCTTCTGCTGGCTGTACCACAATTTCCACATCCGGAGGGGCTAGAGTATTCCACCTCTCATTGAGGTCTGACCACTCGGGATCGGAAGGCAAGAATATGGCCGAGTTAGGTGAAAGCAACGGACCTAGCTCTTGTTCAATTCGAGAGATTGATACCTGCCGACGTGTAATAGGAGTATTCTGAAAATAGCGGGGCATAGTATCAAGCGGCAATGGGGAACTAGCCACAAAGGCCTGGAGGAGTACAACACCGTAGAATATACGGCGAGGAGTCGCAGCCATTCGTGACATGGTATTGGTATTAAAACAAAACCTAAGATATAAAGAAACGAATTTATCAGTAACGGTACTTTACTCAGGGCTTCTTAAAGAAGAGGTTGATAACTGACATTTATAACAAAACTATGCCATCTATACTTGGTTTTAAACAGAATAGAAGTCCGGTTTGCCTAATGAACTATTTGTCAGGAATTCTATATAAGACGTCTAGAGCGAAGATATGTTCATCCGTGGTTAAATTAGAGCTCCCTGCGGAACAAGAAGTTGCTTCCATGCTGTTTGGTTCCACCTCGTGACACTATTGATGCCTACCGAGCTGAGCTAGATAAGGCATTCAAGACAAAAGCCCGACACATCCTTTACCTATAATAGACATCTTCCGTGATTTTGATCTATTTATAACTCAAATTACGGCTAAAGGCTGTTATGCTCATGGGAACTATAGCCCGTCTGACTAGAATAGGTAGACCGTGGCTTGTTAACAGGATTCAATAGTACTCGAAGTAGACGATTTGTGTGCGTCGCTCGGTCAAAGCGAGGGGCTACCAAATTTTAAGTCGTAAAGAGCTGAACCTCTATGATCAGCCACTCAGCTGTGTACGACACAAGTTATCCAGAGCTCGGTCGTAGTTTAACGGGCATACTGAAAAGCAGTGGTCAAGGATGCAATATGTTCACTTAACGGTGCTACTATTAAAGGGTCCAAAATACGAGGGGTTCGTTTTGGCTTGTAGGATCGAAATTCCAAGGCTGCATAATGCTTACAAGGCATGTATTTGGATTTGTAGCTTTATATTCCCTTAGGATTACGCGGGGGCCCGATAAATGTGGCTGATATTTGTATTTCGCCGAGCGCTTCTACTTTTATGTCCATTTACCTAGTACTATGTCCGCCCACCAAATAACATTAGCTTATATGGTGATGGGCAAGAGTTAACAACAAATTAGAAATACGAATACATACACTGCCCAGTTGATACCTACCCGTAGCGCGGCAACAAAAACAGCAGGTTCATTCCTCGAATACCTCTCCCAATAATTCGGAAAGCTGCTCATCCTTCCAAATCAACCCTTCCGGAACAGTCTTCCATTGGTTCTGCTCATCAAGAGACTTTGATACCTGATCCCATTCCTCCCTTAAAATGCGAGTTTTCCGGTCGTCCCTTGGTACTATCTTAGTCGGAAATGGTGTTGGGAACACCATTAATCCTTCCGTCAGGTCGTCCATATCTGGAACGATCTCTTGGTGGCTATCGGGATCAATAGCTCTCTGGAAGTTAAATGCCCAGAGGAAGCGAGAGATCGCTAAGAATAGGGAGCGATCAGCAATGTGCATACCCTGGCACCTACGCCTACCTGCTCCAAACGCAAAGTGGTCTCGCTGACTAACTTCCGGGTTGTTTGCTGAGTCTATAGATGTCTGGTGATCATCTATATAACGCATAGGTTCGAATTTCCGAGGCGAAGAATGTCTCTTAGGATCATTATGTACAGCCCTATATACATGACGAAAAGTAAGATTATCAGCATAGCAATGAAGAAAGTGTCTTCCTATACCACGACTTTATGAAAGTACCACTACTCACCAGACATTAAGGACTACTGTTGCATCTTTAGGGATATTAAATCCAAGATATCTATCATCTTGAGTAACAGCATGAGGTATACCTAATAAGAACCCGGGCATCCAACGTAGGGCCTCCTTAGCACAGGCCCGGATGTATGGTAAGTTAGGGGCGTCATTAAGATCAGGCAAACGGTCTCCACAAACACGGTCAAGCTCGGCTTGAGCCGTTCCGGCTACCCCAGGGAAAATAATCATGGCTTGAATGAACCCTATCAGAATACATGCTGTTGTTTCGGAGCCAGCTTGTAATAGCGAACCACTAATATATGCGGCAAGGTCGTCGGAAAATCCCTCTCTCTTTTGCATATTAACAAGGTCCACGCAAACGCATGGCTAAATCCCTTATGGATTAGCATGAAAATACCACCAAGTTCATTCTAGCATGTTAGTTAATACCTTAGCTGTACCATCGTGTAGTCTTTCTTTAGTTTCGAGATAGTAGTCTCGAAATAACCCCAGCTCCCTTTCGTGTATTTTTCTCCCCTCACTTTTAATGTGAACTATGTATTCTGGTAGTCGTCTCAGAATAGGTATCAGATCCAAGAGTGCAGCTGTCTAATGGATGGACATGGTTAACTCTAGGTACCTAACCTCTCAAACGAGTAAGTCTTACTTACCCGGGACGCGATCAGCTCAGAGCTCCGGTCGAATATCTAAGGATATTGTTAACATAGTAACATCGAAAGTTTTAGATCTACCTACATCAAAAATTCCTTTGAATTTTGTATCTTGGATAGTTGTGATACGAAAGCCGAATGTCATTTGGGTGGTCAATGAAGTTGTATAACGGCGAATATGGCCAATGAAATCAGCTGGGGTTTCTAAAAAGCCGACTAACATGGCCTTATTTTCGAGATCTTGATAAGGTACATAGGTTCGCGCTGCTGCAATGCCCAGAATACGATGAACGAACTTCCGAGCCATTTTCCAAACCCCATGATTTGGCTATGATTTAGTAATTAGACATATATCTCATGCTTTTTACCCCTTAATCTATGAAGAATACACATGTTGGCGGGTACGTACCATGAATAGGACTCTAAGGCCTCCACTTATAATATCTTGTCCTATATACGATTCTGGTCTCGAGGAGTAAATAACACCTCGCTTATCTACTAGGTCCTTAATTACCTGGTCGGAATTGAGGACAATCATAACTCGACTCCCTAGCATAAGTGAATATATTGGCCCATACTCTCGAGCCCATTTTTCAAATTGTATATGGCGTTTCTCTGTTGGTATCTGATGTAGATTACCGATAAGAGGAAGAGTAGGCGGGCCTGGAGGATAGTCCTTAGGTCGCCGACCTATTTTGCTTAATTGCCACAATATAAATAACAATGTACCAATCCACATTGCGGATGGATATATGACCTTACCAGAGGCCATATTGATAGTTACCGGAGGTGATTGATAACTGCTCTTAATAAACAGTCGTATACCCAGCTCGAGTTTTGAAATATCGATTAAAGAATAGACTCGAGTATTATACGGATGACATTACGGCTTATGTCTTCATATTATGACTGTCGTTATGTAGAGTAAAGTATTACTTTAAGTTATCCATCTATCTTATCTATTTTACATTTTATAATTACCTTCTATCTCATATAGTTTTACAGGTACCTGGGTTAAATTCATCATCGTTTAGCGTTTCCCTCCTATTCCATGTGACAATACACGTATAATAAAGAAGAGGTAGTACTTTAGGTGACGTACACATATGTATGTCAGCAGTGTACGCATGTATATATGTACCTACCTATGTACCTAGTACATGTAGGTACCACTAAGTAAGACTTTGTACGCTATGCCGCTCTTTCTCCCTTAGTCTCTTGGCAGATTATGTGCATGATGCAGTGTAACATGAATTTGATATAATGGGCAAGTGTCCAAGCTCCCACGTTCTTAGAAGATTATGTTAGGTACCTACATTACCTAGAATCCTCAACTCCCGCATTCCCAGAAACATTCCCAGAGAGGCATCTAACCGAAACACAGCTGCACCAGCTTTGCCTCCCGACAAGCACCTAGTGAAGGAGAAAAGTTAACTCTACCTTGACTCAGTACCTCCCATACCTACCATACGATGAATGCCAAGGAAATAGAAAGGGAGATGGCATTAGCCATTGCCAATTCGGCTATCGGCGAATGCCCCGAGTTAAAGAAGAAGGCCAATTCAAGGATGTTAAATATAGATCGCGATAATCGTCTTCATGATACTACTGCAGCTCATGTAAAGCAATTTCCACGGAAGCGGAACTCTAAAGGTTCCGGCCTTCAATTGTCTTGGCCCAATTCTAGCGATGGTCGGCGTGCTGTTGTCGGAAAGTCACCGTCGCACGTTCCGCCGTATGCGTCGTCGCGGAATGATGAACCCCATTCTTCCGATGCCCGAATTGCTCACGTGTCATACACGGATTTCGAAATGCACTATCAGATCACGAACCCGATAGCTACTGGTAAACTGCCTTATCATCTATTCTTAATAGGTTAAATACCTAGGCGAACACCGCTTTAACACATCTTAGGATCTATCCAACCAATATTACACATACCATTAACGTGGAATCCCTTAAAAGTAGAAGTTGGTGACACGAGTCTATTTCAGTACTGTGAGTTCGTACGATCCCTTTAAGCTTTATTGATACGGGTTCATAAACTTCGTAGCTAATGAATGTAGTTCAATATACCGCTTCAAAATCTCTCGCTATATTTGGTCACAATCCTATAGATCTAGGTAATCTACTAATCCGGATTGCTCTAGCCAGTGACACAACATCTTCTCTAGCAGTGCTCCAGTCGCTGCTCGCCCTATCTTCACTGCATCGCCATGATGTCAACTCACAAGCTGTGGAGCTCAAGATCTCTGCTCTCAAATCCTTATCAGCCACAGCAGGGAATCAGTTTAGCACTACTGAAGCGGTCCAGCATGTTGCCGCAGGGATGCTGTTATGTTCTTTTGAGGTTGATGCGAACCCCACCTACCACCCGATATAACGCTTATAATATTGCTGACTTAAACCATCAGATTCACCAGGCATCTTGCACATCGGGACAATGGGTGTGGTATCTCTCTGGTGTTAAGAACATCATTAAAACTGCCGGTCTCGATAAGTACCCCCAAGACAGTGATTTAGCTATATTGCTGGATTGGGTGTACTACTATGATGTATTAGCGCGCTTCACTCTAAGACACTGGAATAGAGAGAATACGGAAAACATATCGGCCGTAGCGAGTGTCCGCGCTGAGGTTAGTATACTAAACCGACTGACAAGAAGAAATTTTTAACAGATAATTACCTAGGCTTCCCAAGTGGCGCCGCCGGCTCTCGCTACTATAGAGCTATTATCGGAAGTTTGCGATGCGGTGTCTACCAAACTACCGACTAGAACGTCTGCCGAGAATGTGGATGATTACAAAGGCTTCTTAAAAATAGTTGACTGGAGAATCAGAAGCATGCCAATAGATGTCACGGTTAATTATAGTACAGATGCTCCATTGGTAATGGAATTATATCAGCTAGCCATGCTGGTATATCTCAATCGCGCGACTGAGAACTTACTTAACCAGACAATTGGGACTCAGCGGCATATTGACAGAGCATTTACTATATTTTCTCAGCTAGGCTCTTGTGTCCTGCAGTTTCCTGTCTTTATCTTAGGCTGTGAGGCTCGACAGGACGACCAACGGACGGTGGTTCTCGATCTCATCTCCAGGTCCGAAAAGGAAGATTCCTCTCGGTCGTTCAACCACGTCAAGATATTGATGCAGGCGATTTGGGCGCAAGACGACTTAGCTAATGGTGATATCAATTATTGGGATAAGCTAAGCTATATAATCAGTCGCTGTTCAATTCTCCCTACGTTCGTCTAGTTGGAGAAGTGGACAACCCGAATTAAATGAATCGAATAGACCCCATAAGTTTACATTTCTACTTTAGTATACCGTTACAAATCCAAATATCATAACTACATGTACCTACCTATGTACATACTACATAGGATATAGCACCAGAAATCCGATTGCTAAAAGCCGAGGACATTATTAATTATCTGTAAGGGAGTCTTAAGCCATGGACAGGTTAGGTACCTGGAGGTAGTTACTTACCTTGGTACCTACCTAACATCCATACACGTATCGGCTGTTATGTATATTACATACTTGTATGTACCTACAAGTACTAGCCCTAAGTAAAATAAGTGTACTGCCATTGTATAGAAAAGATATAATACTGGCTTCCAATGCTTTACATTTCATCTCCATTATCTAAATGATCAAATCCTTTTTCACAACCTCATACCCTTTATTTGTCGTAGAATCCTCTTAAGGGTTAAAACTACATTCAACATGGTTATGCCTTTTAATATTTCGCCTGAGACAAGGGCAGGCTCAATTCATTTTTTCTATCGCCAGCTCTTCGTTACGCCCCCACCTGTTCTTCAGCACGATGTAAACATGAGTGGGAAAACGGCCATAATCACAGGGGCAAACGGCGGGATAGGATTGGAAGTGGCCCGGCAGCTTCTAGATCTCGGCTGCAAAGTCATTATAGCTGTTCGCGATGAAAGGAAGGGCGAAATAGCCCGACAGGATCTCACCAATGGACGAGGTCTTGCATCCGGATTCGTTCGGGTCTGGAAACTGGACCTATCATCTTATGATTCGATCATCGCCTTTGCGGAGCGTGCCAAACGCTTAGAGAGCCTCGATATTGCCATTCTTAACGCAGGTATATACAAGGTTACAGAGTCATTCAGCCCAACTGGTTATGAGGAGGGCGTGCAGATAAACTTCCTGGCAAATATGCTCCTCACAGTTTTATTATTGCCTATTATCAAAGAAAAGAGAGTCGGAAGCCACCCCGGCCACATTTGTGTAGTGTCATCTGACACAGCCGCCTGGACAAAATTTGAGGAGGGAAACTCAACGCCTGTTCTCGCTGCTTTTAAACGGAAGATGGCAAATTGGAATATGGCGGACCGCTATGGGGCAACGAAGCTTCTAGGGCAACTGTTTCTGACGGAGTTGGCGAAACATGTCTCTCCGTCTGTAGTTACTCTTTCTTGCGCCAACCCTGGGTTCTGTAGCGGCTCCGAACTTGGTCGTGAAACCTACGGCATCATCCGCGTCATCTATAAGATTCAGACTTACTTGCTAAGCCGGACAAGCTCTATTGGTGCTCGCACATTGGTTCATGCCGTCACTACTCTCGGTGAGCATGCGCATGGACAGTACATCGAGGACGCAAAGATCCAACCGTAAGTTTTACCCCGCGTATTACAATGTAATATCTAAGATTAACATGAATGGTCTAGTATGGCGGTTCTCGTATACAAACCCGAAGGACAGCGTCTTTCAAAGCAGGTCTACGAGGAAACATTGGATGAACTTTCGTTCGCGGGCGTCAGAGACATCGTAAACGAGGTAGCAAAGGCTAGGTAGTATAGGTACACAATACTCAAGCTCCTCAAGGATGCTAGTCTAAATAGAGCTAAACATGACAATATATCTTGTTATAAGCATGTATACGGTGATACCACAAGACTTTGAAGCTGCGGCCAATTTGGGAAGATCCTAGCAGCCGCCGCATTCTACGGAAGATTACCCGTAAGACAGAAAAGGCCCCCATGATCCAAGATCACTTTTAGGCCGTCACTAGACCTACTCCTATGTAGAAGTGGCACAATGAGCAAGTTAAAACATTTCTTGACCAGTTGCATCGTTGGTGATCACATCCGATCTTGGTAAGCCGATCCGACGTTACATAGGAAGTATGCAGTCAGCAAAGGCACCTATCTACGACAGGGGGGGACGGCTCGATTCCGTACCGGTTTGTCAGATTTAAGTTCAATTCATAGGTACTTACCTTCTATGAGGATTTAAGGCAGCACAGCATAAGTCTTCAACAGTGTTACCGAATATGCTTACCATCCGTCATTCCGCAATGCAGGATGACTACCTAGGTAGGCGAGTAGGTAGGTATACCTAAGACACGTATCACATCATAATAGGACACGTATCACATCATAATAGGACGCATGGACATTCAACATAGCATAAGGCGCAAGCCTCACCCAAGACTTACAAGTGTTACTCCTTCCTTTAGTTAGGTAGGTAGATAAGCAGTTTCATCATTATGGTGCGTGGCTGGCAACTTTGGCTTTCACCACGTCCACCGAGACGCACAGATACTCCCATTGAGCCTCGTATGCTCTCTCCAAATGACGCGGCGCTCTATGAGTTCCTATACAACAGTGACTGTCATTTTCTTGTGAGGGAGACGCATTACGCAGAGAATGAGGTTGTCCGAAATGGTTTGTCTGGGCCGCCACTGTGAGCGTCACTCGCAACTTATATTGCTCTTTCATTGCCTTCAGTAGCCGCTGATGTACGTCTCGAATAGGCATATCCACCTACGTCAGACTGAGTTCTTCGAAGTCGAACAAGGCACATTAGCAGTTCTTAAGAATGAAAAGGAATATATACTCACTAAGAACGATGGCGTTTTCAAGATTACCCCCGGCACCCGGTGAGTTCTCGCCGTGTTCGTGTAAACTGTTATAAACCTCGCGGACGTTGGTTAAACGGACAGATAGGCATCGCTTCTGGGCACACGGCTCCACCGGAGAAGACCTTATCTTCAAGGTTTGGGCTGAGCCGCAAGTACTTGAGCATAGCTTTGATGAAAACTTCCTGAGAAACGCCTTGGGGTATCTTCGAAACTGCCAAGAACAAAACATCAAACCCTCCATCTTCCAGATGGCATTGTTTGGTTGGAGTAGTGATACTATATTCATCACTCCTCCTTTCTGGGTGCCCATATGGATCCTGAGGTTAATCCAATATGTGATAGGTTGCTTTATAGGAGAAGTCTTGCTAGGGTAAGGCGGGTCTTTATATGTACCTATCTATTATTTTAAGACTGACATTGCCAAATGCGATAGGTATAGGGCGACCTATCCGGAATATAACATAAAACCACGAGACTAAATATACGTTTCGAAAAAGCGCAAGTAAAGGCTACGTTAATAACATGCTATTTAAGAGCTGTTAGGGTTATAGTACTAGGACTATTTCCTTATGGTCTTAGTGGGGCTCACTTGTAAAAGTGAGTCTCGACGGGTTATTTCCTCGTGATAGCTTTAATAATCCGTTATACTTTTCACACAGTCTATATGGTATTAAAGCCTTTTACGCCGAATACGGCCTATCCCTTAAGTGGTCATAACAAATACATTACGTATATGTGGTGCTTAGTTATGTAATGCCTAGATCCAGTAGGAATATAGTTACCTAGTTCTATTTTAAGGAAACAAAAGGAGCGAGTGTAACGAGCTCGAGTAGATGGCTTATATAGACGCTCAGCTGATTAGTAAGCAGGCTGAGCGCTCCCGGCATCGTGACAAAATATTTAACGTAGGTATTTTACAAGGTGAAACCCAATGTCGGAGACAACCCTTGATTGATGACATAGAGCGAATATTGGAATAGTCGTATTAAATTAGTAACGTCCACCCTTCTACCCTCTTTCGAGGGCACCGTGCGCCTCTTATATACCAGTCCTAGTAAGTCTACCTCTGAACTTACCTATAACACACTTATTCCCTAACACTTTATATAGCTTCACATAAATTATTTTATAAGACATGTCTTGCTATAATTACACTAGACTGCCTGCCTAGCTACCTTAGGTACCGAGGTAGGTAGGTACTCTTTAGCTTACATGATATTCTTATCGTCTCTCTAATCTTGCTTTCGGCCTCATGTTCCCCTGTGCCTCTCCATGGGACATGATGATGCTTGATTTTTTTTCAGCTGGAAGGATTTGGGGCTGGGAAAAGGGCTCAGACGGAGCTAAATTCGTCCATACCTCTTAGAATCAAAGGCTTCGAGCATATATATATATATACCTACCTAGGCAAATGGTAATTTATTATTCTAGCTGTTCACTACTCTTGTCAAAGTAAATAAATCGGAAACTCAGATCATTGTTGAAGTGATTCAAGTCAAACTTTAAAATGCCAGCTTTGAGCACAACTTTGATCCCCACCAATTGGGTTTTGCCATTCCTTTGGTTTTCATTCTGGTTAAGTAGGACAGATGCTGCCGCTACTGCAGGAACTTCTACCCACGTCGATCTCAGGTCTATTCTGACGAATCACCAATGGTCATCTAATACTGTCATCTTGTTTGCCGATTCCCCGGAATTTTATAATGTTACAGAGAGATGGACTACATTTAGTGCGCCAACTTATATCGCTGCCGTTAGTCCAGGTACAGAAAAAGATCTCGTGAAAATTGTACGCGAATCATAATACGATATTAACTCCAAAAATATTTCACCGCTAACTAATAGGTAACCAGGTAAAACTTGCGGCATCTCATAAGATCCCATTCCTCGCTACTGGAGGTCATCATGGATACACTACCACCCTGGGAGACCTCCACAACGGTCTAGCTGTCGACTTAAGTCAATTCAAGTCCCTTAGCTTAAACAAAACTGCCCAGACTCTCACAGTTGGTCCTGGTGTAAAGATAGGCGATATCTTTAACCCCCTGTATAACGCCGGTTTCGATATTCGTAAGCCTCGATCCTATCAATCTGATTGAGTAAGCACCTGGTTATGCTCTACGGCTCCTAACTACCTGAAATAGAAACCGGAAGTGCATCTTGTCCCAGTTTAATTGGCGTAACGCTTGGTGGTGGCGTTGGACGTTATCAGGGCGTTTACGGCTTGATTACGGACGCACTAGTTTCCGTACGCATAGTTACAGCTAGTGGCGATATTGTTGATGCGTCTAAGGATGCCAATCCTGATTTATTCTGGGCTATCCGTGGAGCGGGCGCGAATTTCGGCATCATCATATCCGCTACTTATAGACTTCATCCACTAACCGAGGATGGCGAAGTTTTTACCGTCGAATATATCATTCCAAGAGAAAAGAGCTCCGAATACTTCAGGGTTATAGAGTCTATGAGTCCCTTGCCCGCAGAATTAGCCTCCATTATGCTTATCAACTCTAACACCACTACAAACAAAGTAAGTTTATAAATATTTTAATACTCATTTTGATACTCAGAATCAATTTTACTAATATTGAGTCTTAGACGCAAGTACAATCCCAGTGGACATATAAGGGACGTGAAGATAAAGCGCGTGCAGCCCTGGCCCCAATTCTGAACCTTGATCTGGAGGTTACCCGAATGGCTATGGTTCCATGGAACGAACTTATAGATAGTGCATTCGGAGGTATCATGGATTCCATCTGCCGAGCCAACATAACTCGTGATCTTTACAGTTGGAATATGAAGAATTACTCCGCGTCTACATATGATGCATCGTTTGCTAAAATGGACAGCTACTTTGCCAATTATCCCGGCGGACGCGGCAGTGTCTTACAGTTTGAGTTTTTCCCCAATCAAGCCATGGCAGCTATACCATCTGACGAAACGGCGTTTCCTTGGAGAGATTCAACTGGATATATGTATGAATGTCTCTTCTACCCTACCTGATTTTATATTTCACATCCATTTCTATTATTGAATTCATGGCTAATCTATCTGCAACATAACAGAAACCTCAACATGTTGTTTGACGACAGAGATGATGTTATAAGGAGCGCCTCGGTTGCACTCGGGTTAGAGCTACGCGATGATCTCGTAGCCACATCTGGGTATCCAGAGCTCACGGTGTTCGTCAATTATGCTCATGGTGATGAGAAGTTAGAGCAGATCTACGGCAAAGACAAGTTAACCCGTCTAGCGGATTTAAAGAAGACCTGGGATCCGAACCATATTTTCAGTTACAATAACGGATTACCTACTCGGTATCCCTGAAGGGAGGGGTTAAGTAAGGTCTTGCTGGGTTAAAACGCTATTTCCTATTTTAAATTTCGCAATAAGGTGTATTTTATATCTGTATTTTAGTATTATTATCAGGTATTTATCTGTAGCTTATAGAACTATCCCCTCATAAGAAAAGTGGAGATCTTCATCCGAATGGTTTAAAAAGGCTCGGCTCTATAGCCTTATTTAAGGTTCTTACACTCCATGTGCTTGCGGTACGGATCTCAGAGTAAGAGTCGAGTACCTAGGTACCTATGTATTATGCATACACGGGATCGTGCATTAGCGCAGCATTAAGATATCTTCCAATGACGTTGCTTACGGCTGTAAACGGCCTATTGTACCTAGAGCCTTTCTGCTTACTTTGTGCCCAGTTATGCTACAACTAGCATGAAAAGTACCTGATTTTAATGGCCTTTTTAAACAAGATTCATCAAAAAAAGAAAGTTTTACGCGCGATGCGCGCATGTTTTGACTAGGTACGAAGACGCGGCCTTCGGAGCCGTGTCCGTTTGAACCCATGGTCATCGGAGTAATGGCTTGAGGGCTAACTAAAAGCCGATCTTTTATACCACCTAGAATAGGGACAGACATGCATTGCCATGGTTGCGGAATATTAAGTACCTCTTAACCTACCTAGGTAGGTACTATTTAAATAAGTAAGATCGGATGTGAATTGCTGCGGTGGCTAGTATCTTATTCGCCAGTCTATGGACATACCTCCCGATATCTAAATCTCCCCTTACGTAATTGGATCTCCATTTTCCCCTTCAGTCCGATGATTATCAATCTCGTCCTTTAGGTTGCATTCTCGGTTATGCTTCGTAAGATCTGCCGTAATGGAAGCTTTAAATGATGGTAAGAGTCGATTTTGGTCTATTCCAAGAGATGACTAAGTCAAGTGGACTTATAGAATTTGCACATGAATAAGTAACATCAACCGTAGAGTTACCTGCTCTAGTTTCTTTCCCTTTTCTGGTTTTCTTTATTTGCTAAAATTGCCGTTCAAGCTTTAGTTAGCTCCAACGTGAAGAGAAGTCGCTATGTCATCTGAACTCGAAAGCTATGCTGGGTTCGAGGCCACACTTATCGGCTTCCTCTATCGACAATTTACTAAGCCGAAGCCCTTGTCGGTAGGCACTGAGCTCACGGACCAACTTGCCATCATTACGGGAAGCAATACGGGGATCGGTTTTGAAGCATGTCGACAGTTTCTAAAGTTTGGGTTATCTCATCTAATCATGGCCGTGCGCTCGCAAGCTAAGGGCGACGAGGCAGCTGACCAATTACGAAATGAGTTTCCGACATCCAACATATCGGTTTGGACCCTCGAAATGGAATCGTACGACTCCATCCGTGCCTTCGCAGACCGGTGCGCAACCCTGCCACGCATCGACATAGTTATCCTGAACGCCGCCCTGATGAAGATGGCTCATACGACGGTACCCGCCACTGGCCACGAGCTCACGATGCAGGTGAACTACCTATCAACGGTGCTTCTAGCCATCCTACTCCTTCCTATACTTAAATCCAAGAGGGCCATCGGTACCCGAAGACCTCCTGTTCTCAGCATTGTGGGGTCTGACCTGGCGTATCGGGTAGACATCGAGACCAAGGGCCCTATACTACAGCAGTTTGACAAATCCGAGGGCTATGGTCAACTTCTCTGGTACGCCAGATCGAAATTGGCACTCACATTCTTCGTTGCCAAACTCGCCGAGTTCGTCGACGCCGACGAAGTCCTCATAAACATGTCAAACCCCGGCACTATCAAGGGCACTGCCTTTTTCCGCGAATTTCCAACACTTGCTGGGAAAGTAGTAGCTGTTCTCCATTTTCTATTCGCAAGGCGAGTGGATGTCGGTGCTACTACGTATCTTGATGCGACTATTGTCCAAGATAAAGAAGGTCATGGAAGTTTCATCAGCGATTGGGCTATTAAACCGTACGTATTGTCATGTATCTCGTGACTTCATGATTGAGAGATATGGTGTACTAATATTAATAGATATCCCCTGATCTGGTATGGGGCAGAAGGCAAAGATTTCAATAGAAGGCTATGGGAGGAAACGATGGAGGAACTAAACTTCGTTGGCGCCTCAAATATTATAGAGAATATGAAAGCACAATGACGATCACTGACGATATTGAACAGGTGAAAGGTAATTGCGTAGTGTGCCGTGTAAAAGCATCAGCACCCAATAATAAAGTATTATAGTAGTGTATCTCTATTAATCTGTAGTACTTTAAGACTATAATATTACTTTTCTCCCGTTTTAAATCCTCCGGACCAACCAGTTTACTACTTTAGTCCTTTTTTCGATAGTAAATCCTACCTAACTAAGTCTCATTACCTCGAATCATTCAGAGACTCAAAGTATCTACCTTATGATAGAGTTTACCTATAATAGTTATTTTCAGGTTATTCTTTTTGACCTTATAGAGGTAAAACTACTACTCTGCAAAATATACTATTTAGCTCTTGTTTAATTCTATAGCCTTAGTCTTGAAGATGAAGTTAAATACCTATTTAGGTAAGCTTTGAGTTCCCACTAGCTTTTTACAAATTATTATTATTATTTAACTATAAACCTTATCCTCCAAAATGAGATGCGCTAGAATAAAATGAATGATTCTTACTCGCAGTTAACATGAGGATAGCTGATAGTTAGAATAGTATCACCCCCACTTGGCTAGGTACCTAAGTACTTACCAACTATGCGGGTTATCCTCAGCTGGCCAATTGGAATCATCTCGACTAGTGGGCCGCAAAAGCTTAGCCTTACACTTATCTGCACATGCAAATGGTGTCTTGGCGATTTCCAGAGATATAGGTACCGAGGTACCTCCTAGCATTAGGTACCTAGGTACATAATACCTTCAAGAAATCCTGTTGTAAGTCTCATCGTTATACCAGATGCCTATCAGCCTACATACCGAAATTACATCTTACTTGCATCTTAGTTACACGCTCGCTTACATCTTACTTATATGCTTAACTTTCAATAAACCGGTAACTATAGGATAATCTAGCCTATACCCTCCTCCCCAAATAGTCTACTCCTACGCTAGCGCACAAAGTATAGTATTGGCTCCTACCTATACCTCTCACGCCAAAATATCATGAGGAACCATTCATGTACCAAAAGAAGCTCACAAGATTGAAGACTCAACAAATCTCGAGCAATCAGCTTGCTAAGGCGAGTTTTTCTACCTCCTTTGTCAAGATGTCTCGTAGTAAATTTGCCCTTGTCACTGGGTAAGTCTATGAAGACTCTCAAGCTACCTACTTCTCATAAACTTACTATTACCGCTATAGGTGTGGCCGAGGCGGAATAGGTGAGGCGCTTGTTCAAGAATATAGCCGTCACGGTATCCATGCCATCGCTACAGTACTTCCCCAGGAGGCGAGCGACCACTTGTCAGAGGCAGGAATTACCTTCTTTCCTCTCGACGTTACCATCGAGAAGTCAATCTTGGACTTGAAGGCTAGCTTACTGAAACTTACTGGTGGTTATCTTGATATCCTCGTAAATTGCGCGTACGTACTACTTCTTGACTCGTACCTTATTGAGTCTTACACTACAGTTTATACAAACAACAACGTACGGGATTAACAAAATTTATAATAGTGGTATAGCCTACACCATGACAGCTATTGACACAGACGTGGTTGCCGTGCAGCGCATGTTCGACATTAACGTATTCGGGCCTATGCGCATGGTGCATCATTTTCATGATATGATCATTAGCAGTACCGGAACAGTGGTGAACATCGGTTCCATTGGCGGGATTATACCTTATTTATATGGAGGTTAGTCGAGAAAGCCCTTTTTGGTCATTTCTGGAGGCCCCTTCACTAACTCGCCAACCAGCATCATATAATGCTACCAAGGCAGCACTTCAGCATTGGTCTAACACTCTTCGTGTTGAAATGGCACCATTTGAGTAAGCCTTGCTGCCAACAGTTTTCGATTATACTGCTAATAATTACCATTCGAAGTGTCAAGGTCATTACTGTATGTCTACGCCCTACCGCGGCCTAGAACTTTTGCCATTTGTTGATCATGGTTGCCACACAGATCATTTCTGGAGAAGTCAGTACCAACATCTTGAAGAACGATGCCCATAGGCGACTACCAGAAGGTTTGGCTTACTTCTACGACGTTTTACCTACTCATGGATATTTCTAAACGTAAAGGCTAGGATCATACTATTCTCCCCTCGCAGAGGATTTCCAACGGCACGTCACGCGAACTCCACGTAAATACCACCTATCATATAGGATATAAGTACCTAGATTTAACTAAGTAGATATGGCTAATCGAGAGCATAGAAGGTGCTACTGATCGGTTTAAATACGCAGCGAATGTTGTTGCTCAGACTCTGAAACTATCCCCTCCAGCATGGTTCTGGTATGGTAGCTTTACGGGCATGATTCGTTTCCTTGATACATTTGGATGGCGCACCGTCTGGGTACGTGCTATTAGAATTATCTCTTCCGCTGTTTTGAGTATCGTTAATACTTACTCAGGACTCTATGTTATGGCGGATGTTCGACTTGGAAAAGTTGAAGAGAGCTCACAAACTCCGCACTGATAAAAACATTCCACAGAGGAGTGAGGAGTCATAAGTTTTGGATATATGGCTAAGACTAATAGTAGGTACATCTATGAGCGAACGCGGTGCATCTTATCCTTAGCCAGCGCAGTTAGGCCTCGAAAATTCATATGAAACAATAGCAATAGCTAAGTCTATCCAGGTCTTCTATTCAATTAATGTCAAGGTGAATGGATTCCACATAAAAAGCTACTTTTAAATACTGGGAGATATCAAACATAACACGTCAGAACTAGAAATTCTACTAAATATAAGAGCTTTAATTTAAGTTGATTCGTTCTGATCCTCCCGGCTTGGAAATACAATTTGAATAGTTTCTCAAAACGCATATACTTCTGACTATATCAATGTGTACTGCTATGTACCAATAGTAAAACCTAGATCATCGAGAAAACATTATCAGGTAGTATCCAGTACTTTCTAGGTGATATAAGTATCGATAATGTTGGAGTCTAATATTGCTAAAATACATCAATACATCCTACCTTAGGTAAATATCTAAGGTAGGTAGTAGTTAGGTAGCTATCAAACTAAGGGGGGGGCAATCCCCAATTCAGTCGTTACAGATAATACATGTCAAATCGTGTATTTTATTACACTCCATGTGGTATTTAATGACGTAGGTGTACGTGTATATTGAGCATATACTCTCAGGCATAAGTGAAATATAACTAATACCTCTCTTTCCCTAGGTGATCTTCGATACATCTACACCCCCTATCCGATCCTACATCCGATGATTTTATCTCAATGCTGTTAAAGTTGTTCCACCATCGACAAGAAACCCACAGCCAGTCACATAACTGGACCTTGGGCTACACAGGAAGATCACGGCATCGGCTATCTCCTCCGGCATTGCAATTCGACCAATGGGCACTGCGGCGTTGATCAATTCGGCTAGACCCTCCACACCGCTCATAGCGGCCCGCACCATTGGCGTATCTGTCCACGAAGGACAAACGCAGTTAACTCTAATGCCATAAGATGCATTATCAAGAGCTAGGGAAAGACGCGTCAGCATTGCATGTCTGTGACCATATCTAGGTTGTAAGCAAGATGGTCAACTCACCGCTGTTTTTACTCAGTCCAAGTGCTGCGTGCTTAGATGTAGTATAGGGAAGGACCCCGGGAGTTGCAATCATGGAAGATCCTGAACCGAGATTGACAATGGCACCTCGTGTGGTTCCTCGGGCAGGCGAGGATCCTGACACAGCCTGAGGCTCTTGAGCTCGCATCGCTATAGACACCTCTCGTGTCACTAGGAACATACCCACCGTGTTTACATCGAGAAAACGCTGGAATTCTACTAAAGGCATCCCCACAATATCTACTGCCTTCTGAACGCCAATCTAAGCAGTAACACTGTCAGCGAAATGTCACCATACCAATATAATGTTAGGGAACCACCTCGAACTCCACGTCAAGTATATCCAGTAAGAAATAGTAAGAAACTTACACCGGCGCAATTAACACAATAATCCATGCGGTTGAATACATGGACCATTCGACCAATAAGCTTACGGACTGAGACTTCTTGGGTAATATCGACCTGGACTGCCTCGGCATGGAACTGATGGTTTGTAGCCACAGCTTTACATTCGGCTACGACGTCGGTGGCGGCGTCAATTATAATATCTGCAACCATCACTCCGGCAGCGCCTTCTTTAGCAAACAGAAGAGCACAAGCCTTACCAATACCGCTTCCTGCAATAATCTGTATCAATAAACAGCTCATTTTTGGAAAGATGCAGATGCATGTAAGAATATGGGCGGGGAATTGGTATTTTACCCACCTCCACCAACTACCAAAGCGTTTCCGAAGATGTCCATTACTTTGAGGCTTTCTTTTTTTGCGATGAGAGGATGTGCAGGGGAAGATTACTTTCACTTGTGACGCGGGAAATCGTAAAGATTTATGCTTAGGGATATCCAATCATGTTAAAGGCTTGACGGCATGTAAAACCTCAACTAACCTACTATATTATTGCGGAGGAACACAAACACTATCCCTTTATAGGTTGTGGCAGAAAATTCGGTACTAGGTAGATGCTTACGAAACTCACATCACGGCGTAGATATAAGCCGAAGATAGTAAATGATGTAGAGGTAGGCTGGAGAATAATCTGGGTGCTAGTAAGCTGGGTTCATCAACATCATCTAGAGGATGAGATAAACTACGGTATGGTAGCATATGGTCATTCAGAAAAAAGTACTCCTAAAGCGATATGCATACGTATAAGTATGTTAAGTACCTAAGTCATAGATGCAGAAGCCCAAGATAAATATATTCAATAATTACCTTTCCAGAAATAGTATCGAGTTCATAGTACGATTTGATATAAACCCTTAAATATCCTAGTTACCTACCCAGGTATACAAGGTAAAAGTGGAAATCCTTTACCCCTTAACCTTGGTGCTCACTACCCCTTCCCGTGATTTCAAATATAAGCAAACTTTGAACGTTCGACAATACACTTACTTATATCTCGAGCTCTTATGAGATAGTAGTAGCAGTTATGTCTAGCCCTGACGTCGTCTTGGTGGAGTCATCTGCTGTCTCTACTGGAGACAGTTCTAGCATGGTACTTATGAACTTGGAAGATGAGAATGCAAGTGGTGCTGCCGGTTCAGCGTTTTCAAACGACGACCCACCGTGTATCGTTGGAATTGGTATGCTACCGCCTTCTCTTAATTAAAAATAATGAGTACTCTTCCAGGAGGTCATCTAAACAAGATACAGCATGCCGTCTCCCCGGGGGTATTGGATCCCCGTCTGATCTCTGGGACTTCCTAGTTAAGCAAAAGTCGGCACAGGGGCCTGTACCGCCTGAAAGATACAACATTGACGGTTTCTACCACCCTCAGGGGAACCGTAGCGGTGCTACTGATGTAGCCGGTGGTTATTTTATCAACGAGGATGTACGTCAATTCGACAATGCCTTCTTTGGTATTAACAACATGGAAGCTACATACATGGATCCTCAGCAACGGAAACTCCTTGAAGTCGTTTACGAATGCCTCATGAGTGCTGGTATACCCATGGATAGCGTGATGGGCTCTAATATAGGCGTCTACGTTGCCAACTTCTCTGTTGACTACCAGCCTATTCAGACCCGCGATCCCGATTATCTACACAGATATATCGCGACAGGCTCAGGGGCTACCATAATGTCAAATCGCATCAGTCACGTTTTCAATCTTCACGGACCGAGGTATATGTCCCCTTATAGCATACTTTGTCCCTTAGCCCCCCGATTATTCATTGGATTTACATATTACTATTTAACTCCTAGTATCACATATCAAATATTAGACTTGAAAAGTGGTGTGCTAATAATGAGAGTTAATTATTCAGCTTTACTATAGATACTGCGTGTTCTTCATCCCTCTACGCCCTCCACCAAGCCCTCAACGCTATGAAGGCAAGTGATTGCGATAGCGTTATTGTGGCCAGCTCCAACTTGATTATGTCCCCAGAGCTTCATATTGCCGCTGCCAAAAGCGGAGTTCTTTCATCTACTGGAACTTGTCACACTTTTGATATCTCAGCCGACGGATACGGCCGTGCTGAAGGTGTTAATGCTGTCTATGTTAAGCGTCTATCTGCCGCACTTAAAGATGGTAATCCCATCAGGGCAATTATTCGTGGGAGTGCCGTGAATGCGTAAGTAGCCCTTACTCAGCCCCTAAATTCTTCAAGGTAGATAAGAGGGGTGAAGAGAACTGTAAGAGAATATATTAGATAACACGGGTAAATAACATCAATATAGGAGTGGTAAAACACCCGGAATATCGCTACCGAGCGGCAAGCTGCAAGAGGTAGTTATACGCAAGGCGTATCAGAATGCCGGTCTAGACTTCGCCGGAACTGACTACGTTGAGTGCCACGGGACCGGTACGCCTGTCGGAGATCCCATAGAAATAGATGCGATCGGGAGATGCTTTTCTCCACGCGAAGGGCCTCCACTTCTTATCGGCTCGGTAAGTTCTCTGGGTATTTTGGAATCTATATTGATAATTATTCATAATTACGGGAAACTAATGTAGCTGACGTGGAACGATAGGTCAAAACAAATGTAGGTCACAGCGAAGGGGCTAGTGGTCTCACCTCTATCTTCAAAGTTGTTCAAGCTTTCGAGAATGGCCAAATACCACCATCGCGAGGAGTGGTTAAACTAAATCCTAAACGTAAATCCAAGCCCCTTTACTCCTCAGTTTAGTATATACGACATAGTCTACAGATGGCAAACTAACCACCAGGCCTTCAAATATAGTGATTCTAGCAGAACGTAACTTGAAAGTGGCCAGGAAGGTAGAAGAGTGGCCCCGGGCGCTTCGTCGTGCTAGCATTAACTCATTCGGCTACGGTGGCGCCAATGCCCATGTCATTCTCGAGTCTGCGGAGAGCTACCTTGGCCAAGATTACCTAGAGACGCATAGTTCCTCAAGAGATGGCCTTGATGCACGAGATAATCAAAAGCTAATAGTGCTGCCGGTGTCAGGAGCGTCTCCCAAGTCACTAGAAGTGCTTATCAAGCAACTTTCCCAAGCTGTAGCGCAATTCCATGACGAAAAGTCAATACTTGATTTAGCCCATACCCTCACCAAGGGTCGAGACCACTTCCGGCATAGAAGTTTCTTTTTGGCCGAACACAAGGCCGGCGGAACGTTAGTTCATATAACGGCAGATGAAGCTGCTCTGAAGAGAAGGGTTAATCCACTGCCTCTTGGCTTCGTATTCACGGGTCAAGGAGCACAATACGCCGGCATGGCTAAAGAGTTGTTGTTCGAGAGTCAAAATTTCCGCGACACAATCCGTCGCCTCGACGGTGTACTTCAGGCTCTCCCATCTCCATATAGGCCTGACTGGACACTCGAACAGACGTTGTTAGATGGCGCAAATAGTCTTATTAACGAAGTCACCCGTAGCCAGCCTATTTGCACTGCAGTCCAAATCGGGCTAGTCGACTTGCTACGTAGTTGGGGAGTCCATTCAGCATCTATGGTTGGTCACTCGTCTGGAGAGATCGCGGCAGCTTACGCCGCGCATCTCCTTACCTTCTCCCAAGCTATCCTAGTAGCTTATTTCCGTGGTTATGCCGTAGGTTCCTTGCGCTCTAAGGGAGCTATGATGGCAGTCGGCTTGAGCCCCGAAGGGGCTAAACTACTTATCGAGAGCAAAGGTCTTGAAACACAGGTTCGTGTGGCGTGTATTAATGCCCCTGAAAGTGTCACGTTGAGCGGCTCTCCGGAAGCCATCGAGGCTCTTGGAAAGGACCTACAAACCCAGAATAAGTTCTCCCGGAAGCTTGAAACAGGTGGGCGTGCTTATCATTCTCATATGATGGAGGAAATAGGTGAATTGTACGAAGAGCTCCTTACACCATTCTTCAAGAACAGAACGAGAAGCGACAATAACGACACGGGGCCTTCGGTGTTCGAGGGGAAACTGTATTCTTCCGTAGGATGTAGCCGGAGCAGCCTTGGCGATATAAACAGTCAAACCAACATGCCAGCATATTGGAGACAAAATTTGGAGCAACCAGTCCAGTTCCACGCCGCGCTTGCGAATTTGGTGATGGGAGAAGGCAACGCCGTCCATCTGATTGAAATAGGCCCACATACAGCACTTAAGGGGCCTATCAAGCAGATCAGGACAGCGCTCGAACTGGATGATAAATCACTCCCCTACTCACCAACTCTAGTAAGACAGCAAGATGCCACCTTATGTATCAAGACGCTTGCCGGTACGCTTTTTGCACATGGCTACCAGACATTAAACTGGGATGTGGTTAATAGCCTTCCTGAATCGGGCTCGAGGATACTCCACAGCCTCGCACCGTACCCGTGGGACTACTCAGGGGGGTTACTTTGGAGTGAGCCTCGTGCCAGTTTCGAGATGAGAAATAGGAAACACTTACGCCATGAGCTTCTTGGTACTCTAGCGCTTACAGGCAATGGAATCGATTTCACGTGGCGGAACTTGTTACGCTTGAGCGAAACACCTTGGCTTCGAGACCACAAGGTAGAAGACCAAATCGTCTTTCCTGCTACTGGATATATGGCGATGGCCATCGAAGCCGTATCGCAAATCATGGGAGCCAAAGGCAAGTCGGCAGCTCCGCTTGCCTTCGAATTCCGCAACCTCAATATTAGTGCTGCCCTTCACGTACCCGATGAGGAGAGAGATGTGTATTCCACAGCCAAGGATTTGGAAATCCACACTACTATGTCCCCGCGCAAGATATCTAACGTCAACATTTCGGTCGACTGGCACGACTTTTCGGTCTCCTCATGGCTAGCTAGTCGCACCACAGTGCACTGTACGGGGAGTATCCGTTTAACCGAGGCGGAGCCTGGACGACAGGGTGATGGCGTTACGTTACAGAATACGAACAGCTTCGATACCTGGTCCACGGGTAGATGGTACGCTAAATGGCATCAAGAAGGGTTATGCTTCGGTCCTCACTTCCAGTCCCTAAGTAGCCTACAAACCGACGGTGGACGAAGTCGGCACGAGACCATCGGAGTCACGCTATTAGAACCCCCCATCGCTAAAGCGAGCGGTACATACTATCCCGTACACCCCATCACCATGGATGCAGCACTCCAAGCGGCTATCCTCAGCACAACAGCGGGACACGTATCCGTGTTGAAAACCTGGCTCCCTGTCTTTATTGCGGAGTGTAGGATTCAGCCTGTACGAAGAGGTCTCACCTCGGACACCGATAGTGCGGTTAGTTCTGAAGCCGAGGCTAATGGTGAGATTCATGCTCGCTCTGAGACTGGCCTCTCTAGTAGGCGGATCGACGGTACGCTGCGAGACTCGCGCGGGATTCCCGTTGTTGATTTTAGAGGCGGGCGCATTTCACTGTATATCGGAAAGAAGTCCAAGCAGCCCGAGAGCAATAACACTAGCCTCCCTACGGACTTGTATACTCAGCGCCAACCGACTTTGAGAATCCACTGGAAGCCCGATGTTCTACGCCTACATCCGGAAGCCGAGGTGCGGCTGAGGGACTACGTGACATCCTTCGTGGATCGACAACACGAGGACATGAGGGACGACGAAAGCCTGGCCGTCATCGGCGCGCTTCTGGATCTTGCCGGACACAAGAACCCACGCATTCGCGTCTTAGAGCTCGGCGGCGACGCGTTCGGATACAAGGCTAGACAATGGCAATATATTTTAGACAAAGAGACGGCCTTCTCGCGTTACCGGTCCTGGCATTCGGCTAGTCTGACCGATAATGGTAATATTTCGGTGGAGGGGAAAGGCGACGAAGGCCTGTATGATGTCCTCCTAATCCCTAGAGTAAGTTGCACCCCAATAACGGATAATTACTCCTAACAATAACCCTTAATGCAATTCCCTAAATACCCCCTATATGTAGGTAGGATAGATACCCAAGTAGTCAGTCAGTTAGTGACTAAGACGATTGGTAACTACTTCTCTTTATTTAAAGTATTGTATTACTTACGCGGGTTTATATAGCATGCTACTTCGAAACGGGTCTGGGACCAGGCACCGGGTCAGATCGCCGAGCTGATCTCTGATCATGGGATTATCATTACGCGAAAATCAGATACTGCAATATCAAAGTTGAAAACCGCTGGATTCGACGTATTGGATGCCGGAAAGCAGGTCCTCTTAGCTATACGACCACTACAGACGACAGTTCTTACGGGCCGCAATGCTGTAATTGTGGTAAGCATCTCTTCTCTCTCGCGTAATATAGCTGTATAGTGCGGTCATGCAGTGACTGACCCGTTGAAAAGCAAGCCGAGAACTCAACATCCGCCGTAATGGAGTTTGCAAACACCTTAGGAATATATCTACAACAGAAGGCCGGCATATCACAAGTAGACATCATCAAGCTCCATCAGATTGACAGCACACGGATTATCGAAACGGACATATGCATATCTCTACTAGAGATGGAGGGCGAGTTCCTCGCGACGATGAACTCAGAGAACATGAACCGCCTACGCGTCATGACTAACACAACAGCCGACTTGCTCTGGTTCACGAGCGCAAATATGTTGGGTAAAACTCCAGATCCTAACCTGACTCTTTCCAGCGGCCTCTCGCGCGCGTTGATGCTAGAACAACCCACGTTGCGATACTCAGTCTTCGATATCGGGTCCCTACAACAGCTCAACTTCACCACGGCTTGCGAAAATGCACTGAAAGCCTTAGTAGCCAGGTATGACAAGGATGATTGCGAGTTCATCGAAAAAGACGACCTCCTACACATTAGTAGATATGGCCCTGATTTTCGAGCGAATTCCCTTTTTCGACAACGACTAGGACACCAAAGCGAGAAGGAGTTAAAGACACTTACCGAGGCAAAGCCAGCGCGGCTATCCATTGACCGAGTCGGCATGATGGACACGCTATTCTTCCAGCAGCTGTCAGAACCGGGACAGGGTGGGACACCGCCGGCGGATTATGTCGATATCGAAGTCAGGGCAGTGAGCCTCAACGCTAAAGACGTGTACGCTATGAGCGGTCGCGTAGATACACGTGAGAAGACAACTGCATTCGACTTTTCCGGCGTAGTGACAGCTATCGGCCGGGATATTAAGCACGTAAAAGTAGGCGATCGCGTCGTCGCCTACGCGCCTCATCATCTTGGCACGGCGGTGCGCGTGCCGGCCGGATCGGTGCACAAGATGCTAGACAACGAGGAGTTTACCGTCGTGCCGACGTTGCTGCTTGTCTACGGTACGGCACTCTATGCTATTAACGAACGCGCGCGTCTGCGTCCCGGAGAATCCGTGCTGGTTCATGCCGGCTCGGGCGGTTTGGGCATTGCTGCTATCACCCTGGCTCGAAGAATAGGCGCCGTGGTCTACACCACCGCCGGCTCGCAGGCCAAGCGGGACTATCTTATTAACGAGATGGGCGTTCCGTCCTCGCATGTCTTCAGTTCGCGTGACCCGTCCTTTGCTCAAGGTATTATTCAGGCCACGGGTGGCCGGGGCGTCGACGTCGTCGTCAACTCGCTGGTGGGAGACTTAATGCACGAGAGCTGGCGTTGTCTAGCGGAGTTTGGGCGATTCGTAGAGATCGGCAAGCGAGAGCTCATCGACGCCGGAAAGTTGGACATGCGCGTGTTTCTTCGCAACGCGACTTTTACCGCCTTTGATTTGTCCGAGCTGTTCTATGCCCGGGACCCCTTCCATCGCGCCATTTGGGATAGACTCATGGTCGAGACGCTAAAGCTCTATCGCGCTGGAGAGATCCAGCCTTTGCCTATGAGGGTTTTTGATGTCAGTCGGATTACCCAGGCGTATCAGTATTTCTCGAGCAAGGATCGGGTGGGCAAGGTTGTTATATCTTTGGAGGACCCGACGGCCCGTGTCCCGGTAAGCCACAATGGATACAAATAACGGTTCCTGTAAGACAAATTATGAAGACTAACGTTCCATTCATTACAGGTCGCGCCGGCTACATATGTCAGTATTTTCAACGCTGAAAAGGCCTATCTTCTCGTCGGATGTCTGGGTGGCTTGGGTCGTAGTCTCAGTCGATGGATGATAACACGAGGAGCCCGCCACTTCGTCTTTTTAGGCCGATCCGGAGCCGATAAACCCAGTGCGAAACAGCTCGTGTCTCGGCTAGAAGAGGCCGGGGCCACGGTCGGAATAGTCCGCGGTGATGTCTCCAAGGCTGCCGATGTGACTGCCGCAGTTTCGACCTGCGTGGCTACGGGGCGGCGCGTCGGCGGTGTCATCCAGGCAGCCATGGGCCTCCACGAAGCTCTTTTCACACGCATGCCCAATGAAGCCTGGCATACAGGTATTGATCCCAAATGGCAAGGAACCTGGAATTTGCACGACGCGTTGCAAGTGCACGTCGAAAAAGACGCGCAAAACGAGCCCGATTTTTTCTTGCTCACGTCGTCGGTCTCAGGAACCGTGGGCACGGCAACAGAGAGTAATTACTGCTCGGCGAACGGCTTCCTCGACGCCTTTGCCCACTGGCGCCGATCACGCGGCCAGGCTTGCGTCTCGGTGGGTTTAGGCATGATCTCCGAGGTAGGTTATTTACACGAGAACCCTGAGGTAGAAGCTCTGCTATTGCGGAAGGGGATCCAGCCGCTCAATGAGGAGGAGTTCCTCCAAGTAATCGATTTAGCGCTGGCCAGTGAAGAAGCCCGCCGACCGGAGGAATCGCATCTCCTCACGGGCTTGGAGCCAGCCGCCATTCGGGAGCTAAGCGCCCGTGGCTTCGATGTAACTAGCCACGGTGTGTTGGTCGAAGCCCGCGCTTCGGTCTTGTTGGCTTCGCTGCTGGCTGAGAAGGAGGCCGCCTCAACACCTCAACAAGGTGGACATGCCGCTGTGATGGTGGCAGCGGCTTGGTTCAAGGACGTGCCTGCGGCTATGTCGGCTGCTTTTGCGTCTGAGGCCGGCGCTGACACCATGCGTGAGGCTATTTTACGCTTGGTCAAGAAACGATTCTCTAACCTTATCCTGATGCCATCCGACCAGATCGGGGGAGACAGATCGTTGCTTGAGTTTGGCGTCGACAGCATGATCGCGTCCGAGTTCCGCTCTTGGTTTTGGTCCGTGTTCCGGGTTGATGTTCCGTTTTTAGATATTATGAGTGCTCAAACATCTCTGGTGGTCTTGGCTGAGTTTGTGGAAGCTAAGTTGAAGGTGGCTACTGGTTAGAATTAGAAACTAGGGCTCATCTCGAATCTTGACATGTTGTCCATGTGCGTCTGAGTCATTACTTCGTGGTTTTGTATCCATTACCGAAATTTAAAATGATACTATCGTTTAATTTATATCGTAAGTTGATTATTTCGCCTCCTATATCATTGTGTGCTCCTAGGATGTTAATGTCAACAATTAACAGTATCGTGTCCAAGTTTTAACACATTCAGAATGCGCTAGGTATATAATTAATTCAAGCGATAATACATAATATCCTACTAATATTCGGTCCTTTCCCTGGTTATAATGTTGCGTAAATCGCGTATTTTATTTAATATCCTTTCATGAATTATGTGAATGGGACCCCGTATCAAACTCGAACTATAGGTTGGCTCTAAGTCGGTAGGTATACCTACTAATGGGAAATTCTCGTGGTATTATTCACCAGGGACGAAATAGGTAAATTCTATTCTTCAGTTACGATGACATCTATGTAAGCTTAGACAGACACAACAGGACCAATTCAAACTCTAAACCTGCACACATTATGACAGCATCCCCACAATAATCTCACTCAACGATGTGATTAGATATATCGCTATACTAAATTAACTGTAAAATACGCTCGTACCTGAGGAGATAGGTATGAATAATACCCAGGAATGCCTCGAATAAGAAAAGTATAAATTAACTATTAGGTACCGAAAAAAAAGAAAAAAGAAAAAAGAAAAAAAAAAAGGAAATCACGTCGAATCATAATTACCTAACGTAGGAATTCTCCAATTTGAGTACCTCAAAACGCGTTAGGGGTCGAGCGCGACAAATGAAGATTTGCTGTGTCGAGCTGACTAATAGATTTCCTCATCGACCAATTAGCAGTCGCTCTGATTAGCTAGTTTCCATTGAATCAACCTCAATTCAAAGAAGCTTCTGCTTTAGCTCATGTTCGAGCCATCCGCCAAGCCATTATGTAAAGCTATTGGGGGCGCTCTCCATCTCATCAGCATTCGCTGTCATATTTAGTCATAAGTTTATTCTATTCCTCAGACTATCTTTCAAGTATATTGAGATGTTTAGAAACAATAATTTGACTATCTATATTCTATAAGCTTTCCATTAGGTAGTTAGTTTGATGAGAAGTGCCCGGATATAACCTTGATGTATATGTATATCACGTGATGGCCTACATAGTACATGCTTGTCTTAGGTGCCTACATCTCGGTCTGTCAGGTGTTTGTGTCATTTGATTAGCCTGTTTGTAACTTGGCACGGTATCAGATGTCACTTATGCAAATGAAATTACAACTATGTGATTATATTGAATATAACTAAGCTTAATTTCTAACTGACTACCTCACCTAACCTATATCTAATTGATTATTACTAGTAATGGTCTAACTAGTCATTACGGATTGCATTGTATAGTTAAAGGTTTGTTAATGAGTATATTGATTCTAAGCTGCAAAAGATCTAATACCTCTTAGGCCTCGTCACTGTGATCACAGTTGTTGTACCCATTGGCACGGTCTTAGTTACACTTGTATTTAGGTATTAGTTTCAAACGCAGGGGACGGGCTTTATCTTGTCATGTGTAATAAAAAACTTAATTCGGTTGGCAACTTACACACGTAAGGCACCTCTCACTCAGTTCGCGTTGAGCTTTTTAAGCACAGTCACTGTGGCTGGTGGCTGTGCGAACTAGTCTATGTTTTTACTAGCGTCTTCAAAAAGCTGGGCAAGGTAAGGTACCTCCCACCGTCCGTCCCGTCCACTTTCAATGTTCCCCGACCACCAATTCTTCCAGGTCGATTTTCCGCCAGTTTCTCATCACTTGTTGCCCACAACACGCACCATACGGGGCCGCACCCGTACATCATCAACCTCATAGACCCATATCGTATTACTTCTTTTCCTGTCTGGGATACTCAAGTTGATGATTCGTAAGTATTTTAATTATACCCCGCTGCTTGTACTGTTGCTGGACAAGGCTGGAGCTTGGTACTCTACCGCGTACTTGACATCGAATCCATCTCGAAGACTTGTTCACGCGACCTTACTATCCCTTCTTCACTTGCATCTGAACTTCTCGGACGCTAATATTGAGATGGAATCTGTCATTCTCGGGTTGTCTGACGCGTTGAGACTTCCTCACACGTCACGTCAACACCGGTAGACCGCAATTCCTTTTCCATCACCTATCAGCCTTGTCTTCATCGAAGCATCACTTGATATGCGCCAGATCCATTGCCAGGCTCATTTCTCTTATTTAATAGCTATTTATTTTGTTATCATGATCGCTGATCTCAGCGCTATCCGTCAACCCTATATATGTAGCATTTTCTCTGTAAATACCTGCTAACCTTGCTGTCACGTAGCAGACAGGCGTGTTCGATCCCAATATGTCGAGCTCACCAGAGCCCAGTCCTGTCAATGGCCATTCGTCGCCGCAGACCGGAAGGAATGCAAGAATTATTCTAGATGATCGCGTTAGCGAGAGCGACCTGTCGGATGTGAACGATAATACAGCCCTTCGAGAATCATCCTCCCCATCCTCCCCTAATAATCAGTCACCTCAAGATGCCGAACAAGACATGGACTCTCAAGGCGGTGCCGAGTCAACCGATAATGACGAAGATAATAATGCCTCAGACGATGCCGACTTTGACATGGAGGATAGTCCTGTTCCTTCTCAGAGCGACGCTCCCCATGATGAAACATCAACTTCGAATAGCTCTCGCCGTGTTCCTAAGAGGAAAGCTGGAGGTGGTGAGGATGAGTATATACGGGAGAACCCAGAGTTATACGGCTTAAGACGAAGTGTACGGAAATCAAACCATCATTCTAGACTCCTGCTAATTCGTCTCTGTTAGTCTCGCCCTACGAAGCAGCCTAAGATCGTAAGTTACTTGTTTACTGTCAAAGCCTGTTTATAACAACTATAGTTCTAATGCGATTATTTATAGGTTGAATCTGATGACGAGGATGACTCCGGCTCTGATGTTGTTCCTACAAATCGTCGAACGAAGAAGCTCCGTGTGGAGCAGATCTCACGACAATGTGAGTTTCTTGATGAGTGTAGATAGTACTCTTTATAAACTGACAAGCTGGTGCTTATAGCTTCAAAACGGGGCACGCCTGCGAGACAAACACCCGCTGATGATTCCGACTCTGATACTTACGGTGGAGCTCGTGCTCGAACATTCATGAAGAAAGCTCGTCGCCAACAAGCCCAACCACAGTCCCTATTATATGCCGAGAAGCGATGGTCCAATAGAAGAGCCGTCCAACAAGTTCAGACATACCACGAAAGTGACATTGACGATGAAGATGAATCCGAGTTGACACCTAATTACTGGGCTGGTGAGGATCTGACCGAAGATACCATGTACATTGAAAAGGTTGTTGGCCATCGCATGACGGACGGTGGTGATCTGACCCCAGACGCGACCCGGGATGACTTCGAGTATAATATCAAATGGCAAGGTAAATCTTACCTCCACAACACGTGGGATACTCTAGAGATTCTCCGCGGGTACCGTGGCTTCCGAAAACTTGAAAATTACTACAAGAGGACCATCGAGTACGAGATAGAGCTCAAGTTTGCCGGTGAAGATCTTCCACCGGAGACTCGAGAGCAATATATGCTTGATAAGGAACGCGAACAAGACGCCTTAGAAGACTATACGAAAGTAGAGCGTGTTGTTACCCAACGGAGCGGCGATGAAGGACGGGAATATTTCGTCAAATGGAAGGGTCTCACATATGAGCATTGCACATGGGAGCAAGCATCAACAATCGCCGAATTGGCTCAAGACAAGATTGACCAGTTCCTCGACCGACAATCACGATCGTGGACGTCTGATCGAAACGAGTCGAACCCCTCAACGCGAAGCAAGTTTTTGAAACTTGAAAAACAGCCGAGTTACATACAAGGCGGCGAGCTAAGAGGATTTCAGCTTACGGGACTGAACTTCCTGTGTCTTAATTGGTGTCGTGCAAACAATGTTATTCTCGCTGATGAGATGGGCCTTGGCAAGACTGTCCAAACCGTCTCGTTTTTGAGTTGGCTCCGAAACGAGCGCAAGCAAGAAGGCCCCTTTTTGGTTGTTGCACCTCTGAGTGTCATACCTGCTTGGTGTGATACCTTCAACTTATGGTCCCCAGACCTTAATTATGTTGTTTATCTGGGAAATGCGGAGGCACGAAATACGATACGGGATCATGAACTCATGTTTAACGGCAACCCGAAGAAGCATAAATTCAATGTTCTTGTCACGTCGTACGAGTACATATTGATGGATGCCGATTTTCTAAGAAGTATAAAGTGGCAAGCTCTGGCTGTGGACGAGGCTCACCGCCTGAAGAATAAGGAATCTAAGCTGTATTCGGAACTTATGAGTTTCGGTGCCCCTTCTAAGGTTCTGATCACTGGCACTCCTATTCAGAATAACTTGGCTGAATTGTCATCGCTTCTCGACTTCTTGAACCCCGGTAAAGTCCATATAGATGAGGATCTGGATACGCTTGCCGCCGCAGATGCTCAGACGAAACTTCGGGATCTGCATGCCGCCATTGCACCCTTCATCCTGCGAAGAACCAAAGAGACGGTAGAATCAGACCTTCCACCCAAGACCGAGAAGATTATCCGCGTGGAGCTTTCAGATGTCCAACTCGAGTATTACAAAAACATTCTTACCAGGAATTACGCAGCCCTCAACGAGGGAAACAACGGCCAGAAGTCATCCTTGTTAAATATTGTCATGGAGCTAAAGAAAGTCAGCAATCATCCATACATGTTTCCAGGTGCTGAAGAAAAGGTTCTCAACGGCAGTGAACGTCGAGAAGACCAAATCAAGGGCCTGATCGCCAGCAGTGGGAAGATGATGTTGCTAGATCAACTTCTTAACAAGCTGAAGAAGGATAATCACCGTGTCCTAATTTTCAGTCAGATGGTGAAAGTGCTTGATATCCTTGGAGACTATCTTCGACTACGTGGGTATCAGTTCCAGCGATTGGATGGTACTATTGGTGCTGGCCCAAGACGCTTAGCAATCAACCACTTCAATGCAGAGGATAGCGCAGACTTTTGCTTTTTGCTCTCAACACGAGCAGGTGGCTTGGGTATTAACCTTATGACTGCTGACACGGTTATCATCTTTGATTCGGACTGGAATCCTCAGGCTGATCTTCAAGCTATGGCAAGAGCCCATCGTATTGGGCAGAAGAAGCCTGTCACTGTTTACCGCCTTGTTTCCAAGGAGACCATCGAAGAGGAGGTCCTTGAGCGTGCCCGAAACAAGCTTTTGCTTGAATACCTTGCGATACAGGCCGGCGTTACTGACGACGGTAAGGCATTTAGAGAAGAGTTCAAGCAAAAGGGCCTCAGGATCGATGAAGCCAAGTCGGCAGATGACATTCAATGGGTGTTGAAGATGCGATCTCAGAAAATGTTCGAACAATCTGGCAACCAAGAGAGGCTGGAACAGCTCGATATCGATTCCATACTAGAGAATGCTGAAGTTACTAAGACCAAAGTAGACGACAAGATGAATCTTAGCACTGGTGGTATCGATTGGGACAACTTTATGCAGTACACCGATGTCAAAGTTGATGACCTTAACCTCGATTGGGATCAAATTATCCCGGCAGATCAGCTAGCAGCAATCAGAGCTGAAGAGGAGAAGAAAAAGGAAGAGGAATATCTTGTAAAGGAATTGGAGGCCAGTGCTCCACGACGCGCTGCACTTAAAAGTTCGAGGCCTAATGGCGACTCTGAAAGAGCCGAACGGATTGCGAAAAAACGGGAACGGGAGCAACTGAAGCAAGAACGCTTGGAGGAGCAACGCGCTATGCTCTCCGATCCCCGACGTCCACTTAACGAGAAAGAGACGCGTAATCTCATTCGTGCATTTATGCGGTACGGTTATATTGAAGACCGTCCGGACGAGCTACTCCGCGATGCTCGCTTGAGCGATCGAGATCGCGATTTCATAGGGGGATTGCTTCAGGAGCTTGTCGACATGTCTCGTGATGCTGTGGAAAAAAATAACGAGGAGATCCGAGCTCAAGAGCAACAGTCAAAGAAAAAGCTGACTAAGAAGGATATCAAAGCTGTCATGTTTGACTTTGGTGAGGTAAAAAAAATCAATGCTGAAACCATACTTGACCGCCCACCACAGCTACGACTCTTACGACGTGTTCTCAACGACCTCTCTGATTTCCGACTGTTCCGGCTCCAAGATGCCACAAAGGCAGCACACTATAGCTGCGAATGGGGCTCCAGGGAGGATGGGATGCTCCTTGTTGGTATTGACCGGTATGGCTTCGGCGCCTGGACTCAGATTCGCGACGATAAAGAACTTGGAATGCAAGACAAGTTTTTCTTGGAAGAGCATCGGATTGAGAAGAAGCAGGAGCGGGAGAATGCTGACACCAAGGGTGCTAAGGCCCCTGGAGCTGTCCATCTGGTTCGTCGTGCAGAGTACCTACTGTCGGTACTCACCTCTATTCATTCAGACGATGTGAATGCTCAAAAGATCGTTGAGAATCATCATCGTAATAATAAGAAGGCTAGTCAGGCTTTAGCTAACGGACATCGTCGTCCGGAGAAGGGTGGCTCCATCTCTGCGTCCCCTGCTCCTCAGGGTTCGAAGAAGTCTTCGCATCGGGACAGGGACCATGATCGTTCTCACTCTCGGGGAGATCATCATCGTTCCCGCAGTAGCATTGGAGATGGCGGCACACCAAGACCAGACACGAAGCGGAAACATAGCGGCGAAGCAGACGACCGCCGGCATAAGCACCGTCGAGTGGAAGAGCTACGAAGATCTGACATTAACCAACAGCAGGCTGAGGACGAAGATGACGAGAGAAACGCGCCCGTCATTGAAGCACTCATGCAGCCGATATGGACGCACGTCGAGAAAGTCGAGTCATGTACGAAATCGAATATCCCTGTGGCCAAGGCCAGAGCCAAGGTCCTGAAATCCGAGATCACTGCTATTGGCAATTTCATCGAGGGTCTTCATAAGACTTCAGGATTATCTTTAGACCAGCTAGAGGAGCTCAAACCAAAGCTATGGTATGTAGCCACAAACACACAAGATCAACAGAAGCTAATTTGACTATAGGAGATTTATTTCTAAGAGAATACCGGCTTCCGAGAAACAGTCGTCTGGAAAACCAGATAAAGAGAAGGATAGATCTGGGTCGGGCGGGATGACCGGGCCCCGGTTAGCAGCGTTATACCAGCAACTTAAGGAGGCGGAGAAAAACGGCGATACCAACCAGAAATCAAAGAGTTCCGGCACAGCCATCGCCAACGGGGGTTCTCGTAGCGAACCGTCCAAGGTAGCTAGCTAGAGATACTATTGTGAAGCATGGCCCCCTTTGGTTCTAGTTGATCAGGAATGGTAATAACACACAAAAGCCGAATGGCCGTCCATTTTTTCCTGCATTGTATGGCGTTTGGGTTCGACATATTAGATAGGCGAGGCTGGAGTTAAATGAATCATACCCACGAGAAAACCATCGACGTTACAGGAGATCGGGAGTTTTTATGGTCGATACGGTTAATCATACTCCACCTTGTCTATATTTATAGACCTCCGGTTCTGGCCGTGATCGGAGCGTTCTAGAAGGGACCCGAGAAACAAGAAGGGCCACTATAAAATTTGCTATTCAAGCATGATTTTCGCATTGCATTTTTTTTGTTTTATCCTGCGAGGCTGCCACGATATGAGATGGTTTATCCATACGACAATCAACGAGGTATCTCGGCAAAGACGGATATGAGGCACAGCAGACGGGAGGAGTGGGGGAGCTTAACATAAAAAGCCTTTACAGCATATCAGCATTACATCGCAGGGCGTTGCGGATGGATTCGTTTGCCTGTTGGAAGAAGGATCAATGCGAATAGGCTAGCTATGGGGGGCACTCCAGTCGATTTCGACTTCTACTAGTTAGCTCCATGCCTATTAAGTCGCGAGATGTATGTCAATGGAGATTTTGAGCAAATATGCTATCTTACTACTTCTACTCTTACACACGTGACTTGTATCTTACCGCCTATGTCTAATATACTATCCCTTTCCCGTGACATTCTTACCGGTCTATATGTGTCTATGTAGGTACTTAGGTACTGTAACATGTAGCTATGCCCATGAACAGGAGAGGGAGACCTAGACGTGGCATGTAGCCTCGCCACGTGGCATACAAATGCTGTCAATTTCCCCCCCTAGTTATGCAAGTCACTTGTCTCGCACACATTTTACATCACACACACATATGAGCACACATAGTAGAAGATCGCAATGATGATAATATTTCGACTTTTGAAGTCTTAAATAAACTCCGCAACTTTTCGCTGTATACGAAGGCCTTCTTTTCCATATTGGAACAAGAAGGCCGTGAAGGACAGCAGGACGAGACTACGCCGTCTGCACCACGCATGCCATTATATGCGTTTCGATGAATCTATTTAACGCCCGTCTATGCCTCCCAGCCTGGCTTTATCGAACCAGGTAACTGTAACTATCCGTTTCTCAAGTGCATGCTGTCTTACGGACGCACATGCCCGCGTACGAATCCCATAGGCGCACCACGTGAAAATGCAAAGAATAAAACTCGCTCACCCCCATACGACCACCATGCTAAGTAGTTTTTTCTCTTGGTAATTATTCGCATGTAATCCTGTAAACATTCCGTAGGGCTCGCCTCGAGGAATGGTCTTCGAGAAAACCGCAATTGCCGGTAGATGATGATGCGCGAATCCTTATGTACAAGTGAGTATTAGAAGAAAATAGTATATAGGTTAGAAATATCCCTAGAGCCCGATTAATCGATAAGTGATGCGAAACCCCGAGGTTTAGATGTGGGCGAGATCGTGCCAGGAGGCGATGTGCGTACAGACTGTTGCGGGGGGGTGCCAGGAAT
This sequence comes from Daldinia concentrica, assembly GCA_902805455.1. NCBI lineage: Eukaryota > Fungi > Ascomycota > Sordariomycetes > Xylariales > Hypoxylaceae > Daldinia > Daldinia concentrica. The sequence continues at coordinate 2,304,967 of CADCSW010000003.1, read as the reverse complement.
TATTTCGATGGCTTTTTGGGGTTCAACCGGCAATCCATTAGGCCTACTACGAGGTCGCAATGAGAATTCATCGCGCATAACAGATCGGGGAGAAAGGACAGTTGGTTCGGGCTCGGATTCGAAGTCACGCTTCGCAGGTAACTTGGAAGAAATTGCCGTTGAGGCCTTGGTAGCCTTGAATGTAGTACTGATAGTGGCCTTGGGAGCCTTGGAAGCCTTCGGGTCTGCCTTTTTGGTCTGTCTGGGTTTTCGCTTGGTTGCCTTCTTGGTATCCTTGGATATCGTACCAGTAGTCGTAGATGCACTCGTGCTAGGAAACGCGAGCTTGCTTTGCTTCGGTACCGGCTTGGACACAGGCAAGGCAGCCCGTACTTTGGGGCTGGCGGATGGTGTTGGTATACCCTGAATATTCTCGATAGACTGCGGTTTCGCCTCAACGGGTGAAGCATCACGTGATTCCCCCTTGACAGATAGACCAGCTTCGGGTGTAGTTTTTCTAATCTCTACCTCGAGCCTGACGCCACGGACATCCTCGTTATATTTCTTTTCGTCAATTACCACAGCTTCTTCAATCTTCTCGTCGTAGCGGGGTAGGTGGACCAGTGAAGCAACATCGTCACATTTGCCTTGCACGACTAAATCCCAACAATTCTTCAAATCGGCACCCGTAGGTTCGGGATCTAGATTAATCCAAGCAGTAACACCGTCCTTTCGCTCTCGCGCTACGCGGCACATGTCTTTGACCATATTGCGCACGCCGGGAATCTTCATACTGGTGCCGACAACAATGACGGCGTCAGGTCGAGATCGAATATCGGCTCGAACGACATTGGCAATAGACTCCTCATCCGGGTTATATTCGTTATAGAGGACCATCCGTGGTCGTAATCTCCCAATTCCATGACTACGCTTTCCTGCGTGAGAGGTACGTACATTGTCTGTCTCCTCGCATCCTTTGCAGAGCGGCGCTTCCGGACCTTCAAAGAGCGAGCCGTCGAATTCGCTGATCTCGCTGCATTTAGAACACACCATCTTGGCTAGCCCACCATGGAGCTGAATCGTCTTCGGCCATGGACCCTTGGTATTCAACGGAACAGTGGTAGCGAGAGGTGGCATGGACGTATCGAGACCATCAACATTTTGTGTATAGAGACGTAATAATCGACCCTCTTTAGCGAGCGACGCGATCAAATGGTGAAACGGGGTAGGCTCTGCATTCTTCGTAAGGTGCGATAGATCCCGGACCATTGTGTGAAAAGACGAGGTAGTAGAATCGTGCTTGTAAACAGACGCGTCAAATAAGTGCTTGCCGGACCCCTTGAGGCCATGTTCCTTAGGCAGCGTAGCGAATAGACCCTTGGACGATCGAAAATCGGGAACTACGAAAATAGACATATTAGCAAGGGAATTGAAATATAGCGAACACTAAATACCCAAGGAGGAAAAAAAAAATGAATACGTACTTCCTGCAGATACGGAGATTCCAGCGCCGGCAATTACCACGATCTTCTTTTTCTTGCGCAAGGCCTTCGTTAGCTGCTCCAGTAGTTTCTCATCTTTCTCATTCTGCTCAGAGGCCGCCTTCAGATCGAGATATTCCGTAGTTCGAGGCTTGCGCTCAACGCGGCGTCGCTTTGCGGGCGGTGGGCCATCAGGATTTACATGAATCTCGTTCTCGACGGAGACTCGGTCGGAAGGCTTCATTGGTGATGCGCTTCCAGAATTGACGGTTGATGGCGGGGAAGGCAATCGACTTGGATCGTACAAGATAGATGTTCGCGGTGATATAGTTGGTGACCTGGAAAGAACAGAGAGAGGAGAGGACGGTGGATTAGAAGAAGGGGATCAGAGAGGTCAGATATTGACGATATTGATGAAGTATCCATGTCCATGGCTTTGGTTGTGGGGATTCACTCAATTAGATTGTTCGAAGGAATAATGAAAAAGAAACATGGAGAGGAAAGAACGAAGTCTATCAGATCTTATTTTCGTTAGGCAAGTAGTCCAAACGTAAAGAGAGGACGGTATGGTCGCGACTTTGACTTTGTTATGGATAAATAGGTATGAAAGACGAAGAAGGACCAAGGACCAAGAACCAAGAACCAAGAACCAAGGCGGTAAACGGTAAACGGGAAAGAGTCGAAATGCTATGTCATGTCATAGCGCTATACCAAATCTAATAAACAACGTGATACAACCCTATAATCCTAGCCCCGAATCCAAGGAAAACCTTACGCCGTGATACCGGCGAAAGCGAATCTATAATAATCATGCAAGTGTTATGTTGTGGCTGTGGGCAATTCGTATACGTGATCTGTTCTGTCCCGTTTCGCTGAAGAAGCGGCGGAGTTGATTTTTGGGTGAGGTAAGATGAGAGGAAAGATGAAAGATGAGGTAAAGGTGAAAAAAACTCTTGGGGCTTTCTGGAAGTTCGGAGGAGGAAGGGGTTACAAGAGGAGCCCGGGACAAGGAAGACAGGGAAACAGCTAACAACAAACCGCGCGCGGTCGGTATTCCTCCCCTAAACTCCCTTTCGCTTAATTGACCACGAATGGGACATTTTAAGGTTTAACTTGCATAGCACTAACTTTATTTTTCTTGAATGTTCGCATGTATCTTTCTATGTCTAAATTATAACCATTCATACGGAGGAAGATAAACTATTTTTACTGTTTTTAAGGGTCGAATCAACCAATGGTCCCTAGTATGCAACCTCTTACTAGATACTCTCACTTGCTGTCTACGAATTAGGTTCATTCCGTCCACCGACGCTTCAGTAGTGAAAGCCCGCTCTTCCTTTAGTAACCCCCCTTCATTTTCTGACTCCTAAAGGTAACTGTGAAAGCATCTTAGCTTGTGTTATAGTAGTACCTCCCAGTACTCATCGCGCCTCAATCACTTAATCTGTCAACATGCAAATTGTTTCGTTACCGAGTCATCTCGAAAATTTGAATGATAACGTTTTTTAGATGCGGTATGTTATGTACATAGGACAAAATAAGTCGCGACATCGACAGACAATCTTGACCGGCATACTTTGACAATTCCACTAGGATAGTGATCATCGAATATGCACCAATAGAAGTTGACCAGTTCGATTCTCGTTGCTCCGCGGTTGCCAGGGATAAAGTGGCTCTGGATCTGAGGCTGATCAGCCACATGGCCAGGGCCATCGGATACTAACAAAATTGCCTAATAATACCTTTCAAGCCTCATCTAAAGGAAGAGAATGGAACGCTGGGTTCGTTTAGATAGGTACCTACGTAATGCCTGCATGAAACCCATACACTATGTACATCTTCTATGTACCTAGTCCCCCTTAGGTTAGCTAGTGCGCATTATTGTACATACACTATGTGACACAGGATACATACAATAGGTTAGGTACATAGGTACGTTAAAAACACATTAATGTACCTATTAGATCGTAGACAATCACCAAGCACAGACCTACAACTCTGAAGCCTTCCAGTCAATAGTCAATGACATGCAATTTTACATATAATTCAACATTCAACATACAATTCAACATGCTGTAGTTTGCCAAACGAAAAAAAAAAACCAAATAAACCCTGACTGTATCATCGCTTTCTCTTTACAATATTTATACTAAAGAAACGAATTCAATTGTCAAGGTTAAGAAACTTCTTTCTTAATCTATCAACTCTTCTTTGGCTAATCCATTTGATCGCTAGGCTTTGGATATCTTTAGCCGTTGAACTATGATCAATTGTTAATATATACCCCTAATTCATAAAGAATATCACCAAAATCTACTTAGGGCTCTATCGAGTCTCTAAATTCATCTTCTAGATGGCGTCTGGCAAGATGCCACTCATCCTGGACAATCCTATGGGTGGGGAGGCCATGCAGGTCGACTTAGACGACGTTGACGACCTCTTCGGCGATGGCGCTCCTCTAACTCTTCCGCCCCGCCCCATAAGCAAACGTCTACGGCAGAGGCTAGATGAGCTTCGTGAACGAGGCTCTTACCAGTAACATTTCCCAATCTCTACTATCCTCTTCAAAACAGCTACTGATTACTCGAAAGGGGTATTGCTTGGTCCAAAGCCGGCACTATAGCATCTATTACGCCTGATGGTCAACAGCTACAGTTGATGTATATTCATGCCAAAGGCAAGGATGCCACATTTACCTTGAGCGATCCTACTACGATCTCACCATGGGAAACTCTTCCAGGAGGGCCCCTTGTCCATCTTAGTTGGAGTCCTGCCAGTCCAGAACTCGCTATTATCGACGCAGTAGGCAGAGTCCTTATTGTTAGTTTCTCATCGAATCTGAATCGCCCGTCTCCTTCTAGGAGGTGGGATGGCGACTCTATAGATGACTTGCAAGCTGTTGTAGGAACATATTGGCTGCCTAGTCATCACACAGCAAACCCAAGAGTATGCCCTATAATTTCCTCACTTGTCATTTCCGCAGCTGACAGGCTACTAGTCGCCTCCATACACCCCATCCTATGGGCCGGCCGTTAGGAATGGAAACGGAAATAACTACAGCTATCAAATAACCCCCATCTTCAACAACGGCCCTCTTCACCCCCAGAATAACAGGTCCGCTTTTATATGTATCACCACGACCGGAGTCCTTAAAATGTTCTGGGCACAGAATAATGGTAAAATCGAAGAGACGACCCTAGAACTTGAGAATGTCACATTGGCAGACGATTTAATCACCCACGCCGCAGTATGTTCGGACAGGAGTGAGTTGGACGAGCGTAACTATCTAACCTGGTACTTATTCACTAACAGGATAGCAGGAAGCCTCATGGTAGGATTGGCAACCGCGTCGAAACAACTATGTGTTGTCCAAGTTGCCATCAATTGGAATAACGTCAAAACCGAAGGCGCACAAAGCAATCCTTCTAGCAATCAACCACTAAGTCCAACACTCACGAAGAGGCATGTAGCAGTGACTAGCTGGTTTCAGCCAAGCTCTGGCGATTTGCATTCCGATGCGTCCATGCAAAAAATTACTCACGTTGAAATGTTGCCTCCTGTTCTTCTAACTGCGTTTAACATACCAAACAAAGAGTGGTCACCTATTACGATCTTGACAGTGAGATCTCTTATCCCGGACCCGAACTTACCGTACGCCCAAGAAGTCCAGAGCATAATTGATCGATGGGAGCTCTTATCGGATCACCACCAAACACTTCATTCCGCATTTGAGCAACTAGGCCTTAGAAAAAACAGTGCCGGTTCTGCAACACCAGTATGTATGAAATACCCCGATCTAAGTTTATTTTATTGACCTATCTTTTAGAATGGCAGCAGACTCAAGAAACTCGATTCTGTCGTCGTCAACAAGGTCATAATAGGGGTAAACCTCATTAACTTTGGGAAGATTCTCTGCTTCTCCTATAATGACGGCAGCGTGGAGTATCGAGACCGATTCACTATGACCGAGCTGTACCGAGAACCTAATCTGGATCGCATCAATTCGGTTTTTGATGCTGGGTTTTCCCAAAGCGGTGAAGCGTCATGTATGTATCATTTGCACGAGTAGTCTTGATATGCTAACTAATTCATTCCAGGCCTTCAGACAGCTTTTTCACCAACGAATTTCTCATTTGTCCAGCTATGCGAAGACGGCAAAGTGAAATGGCATAGCATCAACTATACGCTAGCAGACCTCGAGTCTATGACTGACGGTACGTATCTATCACTTACTTAACCAATTCACATCTCACATTTCTCTAGCTCAAGTATCCGCACTTGTCGCGGCCTTTTACATATCCACTGCTCAAGCCGTCACTCAGGGTGCGAATTTCGACGACATCCTAGCAGTCGCTAGGAATTTCGTTAATAAAGACTGTAAGCCCTTGTAGTCTATATCTAAAATATGTATCTTTATTAACAAGATTTTAGCATTTGCAATCGAATGGGTAAAAACCCAAGTACAGCAGATGAAGATAACTATCGACTATACGGAGGACACATTGCATGACAGCCTCATAAAGAATGGGATCTTGCAAGTTTGCCTCAGTATTATCAATTATCTTGGATGGAGAGGTGATCTTCAGCCCCGGCAAGGCTGGGGAAAGCTTTCTCTGCTGGCTCTGAACTTGCGCAACATAACCGTTATGATGCATCTCTCAAACAGCCAAATACCCATACATAATAAAACCACTATAACGCCGCTTGACGAACCTGGTAGGTTTAATCTTCTCACACACATTATATTCTTTCTAGTACTAAATACATCGATACAGAAGCTGTCAGTGCCTTGGCCGGATGCGTCAAGTGGTCAAACGACCTACTCGGCTGGATATGTGACTCGCTATTCTGTCTTTTTGATGATGCCGAGTTCATGAAACACCTTAAGGGGCCTCAACTTGATAAAATGACGATGTACTTACATGCGAACAACGAAATCGCGTTGCACTTAGTACTATGTTCAACAACACGCGCCCTGCTTTCCGCCCTATGCCGTCGTATTTTAGCGCTCGACTCGTTATCTACAAAAGCTATTAGTTGGTACGAAACTCGCGAGAAGTCTATGGCGAATAACCCGAATGCCGCAACTGATCCTCGCACGGCGGCTCATACTGCTCTACATGCCGCGTACCAGAACTTACGGCAGTGCATCTCATCTTCCCTCATTAAAGCTAACGAGTTTGACAAACTTCTCACTGGCTTAGGATCTGAAATACGGACGGCTTACAGTACATCACTGGCAATAGTTGGCGAGCAAGCTGCTAAAGCAGCAAACAAGAATCAGCTACCACAAAATTCGAATCCTAACGCACCTAGACCAGACCCTGCCCAAGAAGCCATTGCCCGCGCACGTCAGCACTGTGAGCTCGACATGCTTGTCCTACAAGCGCCACCGTCATCATTTGTCCCTGTTGTCGGCAAATTTTTCAACCAGGACCTAAAGGAATTTCGCGCGAGGTCCGAGGTCGCAAAGCTATACTTCGCCGACTATTCGATCCTCGAGCTCGATGACGAGCCGCGCTCACTGGCTAAGAGGAGGGCGAGCGGTGTGAGGGTAGATCTCTTTAAGAGGATTGAGATCTGGAGGAACCCAGGAGGCGGGGATGGCAAGAGTCAGTTCCCTTGGAGGAAATGTGTGCGTTGTGGTAACGTCATGGAGGACCTCGCTCTGGTTAATCACAAGCCAGGGTTCAGCTTCTTGCTCCGTCAACAAAGCAATTGCTCCTGCGGTGGTCGGATGGCTATCTTATAGCTGGAAACGCGTAATTAGACACCTAGCTAAGAGTTGGCATATTTGAGGATTAGCTACAGATCATTTTTAACTCCCTTTGATTAACGTTTAGGGCTAATAAGTTTATTATCTTACTTGGGTACTGTGCGAATCCAACAGTGTAGTACAGACTACAGAGATTGTCCTTTTAGACGTGTTTGGGAATTGTCGCGAATTCATCTGGTGATAGTTGAGATGAATGTTGAATTCGGTAGCAATACGACAACCCACATCGTCATACTGCAATAGCAATCTACCTAACAGTACCATATGCCAAGTTATTTCTATCACAATATCATTCCTAAATTGAATATTTGATAATGGAACCATACGCCTTGCCGGCATGGTCTGCACAGTCTCAGGGGTATGTCATTGAACAATGCCCACAATAACGCCACCGAATAGCTTAGTTTTACTTAGACCTTGATTGCCTAAGTTGTAATTAAACATCACGATCTTCTTTTTATTTGCTATACTAGGTACGGTACAGTACTTCATGCTTCACGATCCGCATCGTTGACATCTTCTTGGGATCTAAACTGCCGGAGGCCCGTGTACTGCCAGTTAGATACATACGTCTCAAACGCCCGTTCGCCATGCTTCCCGTTAGAAGTAGCGTAGACCCCAAGGACGAGACCTAAGGTAAGATTAGCTTCTCTATTTTAAAATGTTGATTTTCCATCGTATAGGTGGATGTGTGGCAAGTGTCGGGGGCTGGCTAACATACCCGAGTAATATGGCACCAGTTCGTCTCCTCGACAGTAGCCAAAGACTCGCATCTCCGCCTCCTTCCCTGCTGGCCCAGCCGAAAACGCAAAGTGTGTGCTGTTGACAGCCTCGATCTGCAGAGTCAGTTTCTGTCCGGCCCAACCCTCCGGCAGCGGATAGGCCTCGCTCGGGGCGTTAGTAAGCCCACGATACGGCGTCTCAGAGTGTCCTCTGAAACGAATGTAGGGCTGAAGCGGGGCGCTGCTCGTATTATTCTCCTGTGAGGACTTGAGCAATACTATGCCGAGGTCAAAGTGCTGTGCCTGGTCTTGAATCGCTGAGACCCCAACTTCCATCTCCTCTTTAGTTAAAGAAGATGCCCAGTCAACGTCGACGCGGAACCGGAACAGCGAGTGCGCCATCCGCCGGCCGACGAAGGTCTGCCCGCGGCCTAGCGCGTAATCACCGTCGAAGCCCGTGAGATTGAGTACCGATGATTTTAGCGCTAGGGTATTCCAGTGGCCAGGCGGCGAGACGGCGTAGTTCCGCGCGGTGGGCAGTCGCCAGTGAACGAAGTGGATCGGCAATTTGCTGCCGGGAGGGAACGTAACGGAGTCATCAGCATCGCCGAGTTGGCCCTCACCCTGCTCTGGAATTTCTTCAGCAGGCAGCGGCCAGCCTGAGACCTCGCCAGAGACAGGGGTAAAGACAGGCCATCCGCCCTCCTCCCATGTCACGGGAGTGAGTACCGTCTCGCGGCCCAGGGGGAAGTTTGCGAAATACGGAGCCTCGCCGTAGGAACCGCCGGCGCGCACTGCAAGGGCTACAGCCCACCACCTCCCGTTTGCGTCTTGAAATAAATCAGCATGTCCCACCGCTTGGAAATATGAGCTCGTATCATTGGCTGCCGTGAGGAGCGGGTTGGTTGGCGCGGGCTCGAATGGTCCCTGCAGGTTACGGGAACGCGCCATGGTCACCATGTGGTTCTCGCGGGTTCCTCCTTCGGCTGCCAGCAGATAGTACCAGCCATCGCGCTTAAAGATGTGTGGACCCTCTGGTGATGAACCCCCGGTTCCATTCCATGGCATAATGATATTCCCAATTTCGCCAGTCTCAAAGTCGAGAGGGGCGTGCATTATGCCAGGATAATATGCCGCGGTATGAGCGCCGGAGACGTACGTAGTACCATCATCGTCCCAAAATGGGCTCGGGTCGAACCCCGGAAAGGAGAAGTGTACTGGGTCGGACCAGGCCTCGGAGCTATACGGATCCTCAGTAGTAACAAGGAAATTATCCCAACGGGAATCATTGACGCGCGGTAGCTGCTGGTTGACCAATGTAGTCATAAGATAGAAGACCCCCTCTCGAAAGCGCAGCGTCGGCGCATAGATGCCGCTGGTGGCTTTGGGTAGGAAAGCCATGCCCGGCAAGTGGTCAGAGCGGCTGAATGCATTAGACACATGCTTCCAATGTATCAAATCCCTACTGGCATGGATTGGTAGGCCCGGGAAAGCAAGGAAGCTGGATGACGCGCAGAACCAGGTGTCATCGAGCTCAGGCACAAAGATGCAGCTCGGATCCGGATGAAATCCGGTGATGATAGGATTCCGGAAGGTGGAGTTCTGCGTCGATATACCCAGTGGGAAGAGCAGGGCTAGGAAGCACGTAAGAGGCGTTAGATGCTGCATGTTGGTTGCGAACCCAGAATAGTCACGCCAGCTTAAGCATTTTGCATAGATAACATCTCGTCAGGTTTCGAGTCCCCCGTCTTTATGGCAAGTTTATAGACAAGCCTATAGAGAACAGGCCCCTTCCAACCCCGCCCGGAGACTTGGTATCTTAAACCGCGAAGATGCTCGTGAGATCCGTGCTCGGGAGAATGTTACCGAGCTTCCCTTGTCTAGACTCACGTATCCATGATAATAAGGAAAATAGCTCCAACCGAGTCCCAAACCAAATCCCGGGGATCATTAGCTCGGTATTAGCTAGAGACTAAAGTGACGTTTGAATAGCGTATGTATCATATGTAGAGAGGATCCTTGAATACTCCCTTGTCTTTCCCCGGATGCCTACACTCCACCCCTTGAAATAATGCCTTAAGTTTACAAAGGGTTTATTATATCGAACTTTTTTTTTTCTCTGGGAGGAAAGGGCCCATATTTCCCTTTTTGGACGAAAAAAATTACTATAATAGGAAGTGCCCCTGTCGTTTTTTCCAGGCGCTGATTAAGTGTATCTTAAAGGAAATGGAATATTGAAAAGAATTTTGGCTAAAAGTACTTATATAAACGTATTGACGTAAAAGGTTTGGCTAATCATAGGCATAGTTACGGCTATAAGTTAGCCATAGTTACAAATTAATTACGATAATAGATCAATTATAGCCATAATTGCAAAGAAAATACGACTAACCATAAATCTATATTTCTTCTACTTTCTTATTTTATATAAAATATATTATATATTATATTTAAATAGTTTTATTTTTAATTATATATTTATCGTTTATTATTAAAAAAATCTTTAACTATTAACCATTTTTATTATTTATTATTAATTATTTTTATTATTTATAATTTATATTAATAATTAAATATTTATATATTTAAGTTTTTTTTTAAAAATTAATAAAATAATTATATATTAAAACTATAAAATTATTTAATCTTTTAATTATTTATTTATATATATTTTATTTAATTTTTAATATATATTATAATTAATTACTTATTTAATAATAATTTTGTTATTAATGTGGATTATAATAAATTTGTTAAAAAATAATTTTAATTTCAATTTTTCAAATTATATAATTATATTTTAAAAAAATATTTTTTAATTATTTATTTATTATATTATATATTATATTATTATAAATTTATTATTTATTATTTATTTAATATATATTATAAAATAGGTTTAATTTATTATAATATAATATTTTTTTAATAATATAAAAAAAGTAATATTATTGTTTATATTATATATAAATTTTTTTATATATTTTTTTATTTATTATTATATATTATTTATTATTTAATAAATTTAATTGTTAATATTTAAATAATTATAATTTATAGTAATTTTATTTATTATTAAAAAAAAGAAAATAAAAAAAATATTATATATAAATTATAACCATTAATAAAATTATTTATATTAAAAATTTTAAACTATTAAAATTTATAAAAATTTATATATTTAAAGATTCCGAAATAATATTGTTATAAAAATTTGGAATAATAATATTAAAAAAGTTTTAAATAATAATATTGGAAGAATAAATAATAATATTACGTTAAAAAAAAAGCTTATTATTTAATAAGATATTAATAATATAAAATGTAATGTTAAAAATTTAAATATATTTTTTTATTTAAATATTTTTAATTATATTATTAATAAAATAAATTTATAATTAATATAAATTATTTTTATTTTTATTAATAATAAGTTAAAATTAATTAATATTAATTTTTTTATTTTTAATTACTTTAATAAAAAATTATTAAATAATTATTATAAATTTTGTTTAATTATAAATTATTTAATTAAATTTTATAAGGTTTTTTATATATAATATATTTTTATTATAACGTAAAGATTTATTAAATTTAATTATAAATTAATTATATGTATTAATTTAATTATTAAATTAAAATATTATTATAAATATATAAATAATATTTTTAATATTAAATTATTTAATATTTGCGATATTAAAATATATCTTTTAAAAAAGGATAATAGATTTATGTATAATATTTAAACGCGTAAAATTATTAAAGTTATTATATAAATAAAATCGATTAAAGATTTATAAAATAATCTTTTTTAAAATTATATATTTTTTAAATAATATTTAATAATCAATTTAAAAAAAATATTTTACTAATTAAATATTATATTTATAAAAAATTTTTTTAATATTTTATATTTATTAAATATATATTTATTAAAACTATTTTTAAAAATAAAATTATATTTTATTTAAATTAATTTAAATAAGAAGTTAATTTTATATATTTTAAAAAATAGTTTTACATTTAACGCGTTTAAAAAGTTATAGTTTTTAAATTTTAAAAAAGAATAAGATAAATTTATTAATTAAGAAAAAAGAAAAGATATTATTAATTTTTTTTAATTATGTAATAATAAGAATAATATAGAAAATTATAAATATAATTAAGAAAAATATATAAAAAATATAAGATAAAATATATAAATTATAAAATAAGATTAATAAAATATAAAATAAATCTTAAAAAAAATAATAATAAATTAAGGAAAATTTGTTAATAATTAAAAGGTTATTATTAAATTATTATATCAATTAAAAAGTAAATTTAATAATTTATATAATAAATATAATTATAATTTAAACAAAATAAATAATAATAATTTAACTAATAATTTATTTTAATTTATTAATTTATTAATTTAATAAAAATATAAAATAATTTAATAGTAAAATATTTAATTAATATAATATAATTTACGTTTATGTGTAATTATATAATTTTATAAAATTTAAAAATAAATTTATTTAGATTTTTTGTTAATTTTTTTATAAAGTGTTAATATTTTTTTTATTTTTTCAATTAAGAATAAAAAAAATAAATATTTATATAATATTTTTATTTTTAAATATTATTATTAAATAAGTTAATTTTTTAATAATTAAATAATTTAATTTAAAATTATTAATTATTATTATTAAAAAAGTTATATTATATAATATAAAAAATAAAATATTTTAACAGCTTTTTAAATAGTTAAAAACTTAGTATTTTAACGTTTGTTACGTTAAATTGTAAATTTATTTTCTTTTATATAAAACCAATTTTAATATATCTTTTTTGATAATTATTTTAAAATTTATTTTAATATATATTATTAATTTTTTTAATTTAATATAATAAGAAAATGTTTTATTAAATATTATAATTTATATTAATATTTTATTATTTATTAAAATAAATATAAATAATGTTATATTTAATAAAATTAATATAATAATTTTATTAAATAATTATTTATTAATTATTTATTATATAATTAAATAAGTGTATAAAGATTAAATATTTATAACGTTTTTATTAAAGTAATAGATTAAATTTTTGCTTAATAAATCGACGCGAAATATATTTTAATATAATTATTAATTTAAAATAAAAAGAAAATTATTTAATAATTATTATTTTTATAATTTATTTTCTATTTTATTTTAAATAGTTAATATCCGAAAATTTTATAATAATAAGTATTAAATATATAAAAATAAAAAAAAATTTTAAAATATTTATATTATTTTTATATAAAGTTTAAAATATAATTTTAAAAATGTTTATGCTAATTATTATTATAATAATAAAATAAATAAATATTCTTTTTAAAAAAGTAAATTTAAATTTTTATTTTAATTATAAATAACAATTAATTTTTTATAAATAATCTTTATTTATATATAATTTATAAAACGTAAAATAATATAAAATATATTATTTAAAAAAAATAATCTTTAATTTTTAAATTATGTTTTTATTGTAAAAGCTTTTTTTTATAAAGTATATATTTAATAATTAATAAAAATAAACTTAACCTTATTTATTTACGAAAATTTGCGGAATTTTATATATAAATATTTATATAATATCAATTTTACGATAATATTCGATTTGCGATAATTTTATATTTATTGGTAAGTATGTACGTAAAGAGATAATAATAAAGTAAGTAATAAGTAAATTAAATGCGATGAAATTAATGTAATATTAATGTTTAAAAAAGGAATTATTTATAATAAAAAAACGAAGGGAATTTGTTCTTTATATAATATATGGTATATAAGTACGACTTTTTTTTAATTAAAGACGTAAAACGTTATAATACGTTTATAAGTTATTTAATTATTATTTATTTTATTTTTTTTTTGTAATTAATTGGTTATAAATTTATTACTTTTTTTATATTTTACTTATCTTTTTAATTGTAAGTTAATTTAATTATTTTCTACCAAATTTTTCATTATTTTATTTAAAATAACCTTTGTTATAACGTTTACGGGGTTATAAATATTGTGTATTTAATAAATATTATTTATTTCTCGGTTTTTATATAATTGTTTTAACGTTATTAAATCGATTATTAACTTTTTTTCGTTAATATTATTTATTTATATTAAGTATTAATATAAGGAGAAGAAATTAATGCATAAAACAAAAGGGGTTTTAAGTAAAAATAAACGTTTAAAAATAGTATTAATTATGTAATAAATGACGTAATTAATATTAAAGTTTTAAATTATTTCGTAGATTTTGTTAGCAAATATATTGCGAATTACTTGTTTATATTTGGTGGATAATTAATAAATGATATTTTTAATAATACGAATTTTATTATTTTAACTAATAACTTCTTTATTTTTTAAAATAATAATATATTTAATTTATAAATTTAAATTTTTATTATTTATAAATAATTTATTAATAAAAATGTATATGTGTAAGTTTTGTAGATTTAATTTAATATATCTTAACTTTTATATTTAATTATTTATTTATTATTTAATTTTAATATTAAAAACCTTTATTTCTTTAAGTTTAAAGTTAATATGTTAAATTGTTGTAAAGTAGTTAAAGGCGGTTTTAAGTTGGTAAATAGTTATAATATATGTTTCTTAAGTCTTTTATTTTACAAATCTTTTAATTATATTTAATAATTAATTATTTATAAACTTAAGTTTTTTAATTTAATCTTTTTGTATTATAATAATTTTATAATTTTTATTATAAATAATAATTTGTAAATTATTAAAGTTTTTAATTTCTTTATTTAATATCTTTTAAAAGCGTATTTTAATTTTTACTTTAATTAATATTTTATTTTTAATAGTTAAAAATTTTATAATATTAATATTAAAAATATCATCTGTTTATAAATTGATTAATTTAAAAGATTTTAAGTTTATAATTAATAAATAAAGATTAAAAATTAATAATTTTATATGTAATTTTTTTAATAATGGCGTAAATAAGTTTTAAACTAATACATACCCAATTTTATAAAATCGTATAATAATTTAATAATATATAATAACATTTCCTTAAAATATTTATTTTTTAATTTTATTAATAAGTATATATAAATTTTTTTTTATATTAATATCTTTAATTAAATATAAGCTATAGTAATATCTTTAATTATAATTTTTATCCTTTAATATTAAAATATAAAAATCAATAATAAAATAAAACGTTAACTAGCTTTTTAAATAATAAATATATATATTATAATAAATTCTTTATTAAGATTATTATATTTTTAAACCACCAGTTATAACTTCTTATATAATGTAAAGATATTTTTAATTTTAATTTTTTAAATTATTTACAACTTAAATATTATTATTTTTTAATATATTACCACATTATATATTTTAGATAATAAAATATTTTCCTTAAATAAAACGTTTAATTCCTTTAAATTAAATACTTTATAAGATTTATCCAACGCAATTATTTTTCCGTTAATTTATAACCTTAATATTAAGTTAAAATTATTTTATTTCTTAAAAATAAAATATAATAAAATAATGTATAAAAGTTTATTAATATATATAAGGTTTTTTTCCGAAATAAATTTATAATTATTTAAATTAATTATAAATTTAAATAATTTAATTATAAATTTTTTACTCTTTATAAAATCTTCTTTTAATTTAATATAAGATTTTATATATATATTTTTAAATATAAATATATCGTTAAAAACATTAAAAACAATAGTTATATCTTTATTAATAATTATAATAACCTTATAAAAACCCTTCCATCTTCCCTTTTCTTAATAAATCAAAATTTTGCTTTTTATTAAGAATATTATAAATAATATTTTCTAAGTATTTAAGCCGTTCTTTATATTTAAAACGTCTTTAATTAAGTATTATATTTTAATTTTCTTAATTTTTATTATTATTTTTTAAATTATTTATATTTTTTGGATTTATATAAAAATTAATAATAAATCTATATTAATTTTTAAATAAATATTAAAAATTAAAAAGATAAATATAAAACCGTTTAAATTAATTATATTATTTATTATTTTAATTATTATTTAAAATTGAAATATTTTTAAATTAAAGTTTTAAAATTTATTAATTATAATCTTGTAGATTTTATGTATAGGGCCATAATATTTTTTAATTTTATTAATAAATTAATAAACTTCCATAAAGATTTAATAATAAATAATACTGGTAATATAAACTTCATTTTTAAATTTAATATTATTAAAGTTAATATTTATATTATAAATAATAATGTTAAAGAATCCGAAATATATATTTATTTAATATTATTTAAAAGTTTCTTATATTTTTTTAACCAAAATAATTTTTATAAATTGTATCACTTAAAAACTTATAATTATATTAATTACGTATAATACCAATTATTTATTAAGGTATATAATATTAATAATTACTTTATAATTAAAATTTATATTAAAATCTTTTAAATTAAATTTAAATCTTTAAAAAATCTTACCTTTTATTTAATAATAATAATAAAATTTATTAATCTTTTTAATATTATTAATATTAATATTATAACCAACTTTATTTAATAAATTATATAATTTACTTATAAATAAATAACTAAAACGGAAATATAAACGCTATAATTCCATTTTTATAAAATAAATTATATTATTAAAATAAAATCATAAATATCCCCATTTACACATAACTGTTATAATTACTCCACTTTTTTTAATTAATTAATTAATAACATTATTTAAATATATTTTTAAACAATTTATATCCTTAAAATATAAAAAAAATAAAATATTTAATTCTATTATATAAAAATTAATTAATCCAAAAAAAATATTAACCATAATTATTCTTAATAATTTAATTAAAAATTTATTACTAAATCTAATATTTACTT
Source organism: Daldinia concentrica (assembly GCA_902805455.1). NCBI lineage: Eukaryota > Fungi > Ascomycota > Sordariomycetes > Xylariales > Hypoxylaceae > Daldinia > Daldinia concentrica. Next base: position 2,288,075 of record CADCSW010000003.1, on the reverse strand, counting down.
TACCCATTTAACTATTATTTATTTTTAATTTATATTTGAGAAAGCTTTATATAAATATTTAACATTATTTTTTTTCTATAATAAATATTTATGTTACACTTATATTAAAAATAATTTTTTAAAAAATATCCTTAACATATTAATTTAAAATAAAAAAGGTATTACTTTAAAATTCTTTAAAAAAAGAATAATAAAAAATAATTTAATATTAATATATTTAATTTATTAAATAAGCAATAATTAAAAATTATTTAATTTTACTTTCTTTTATTTCAAAGGTTTAAACGTTATCTTCATTATTATTAAATTTTAAATTTTTTTTTTTAATACCTTTATAATTAATTAAAAATATAACGTATTTTCCCTTATTTTATTTCTTTTTAACTTTCCATTAATTCTTAACTTTTTTTTATTCTTTTTTAAAATATTTGATAAATTAATATCCTTTTTTCTTATATACTTAATAATATTTCTTTTAATTTTATAATACCTTTTTAACTTAATATTTTCTACCTTTATTAATTTAATAATACCTTCGTTTTATATAATATTAATCAATATCTTTATTACTTTCTTCCATTATATATTATCATACACCTTTTAAATTTTTATAAATATTTATTAAAATACAAAATTTACCCGTTAAATCCTTAAATTAATATAATAAAATAAATAAAATATATTATAATTATAAGATAATACAACATACTCAATAAATAACTATAATAAATTATTATTTTCTTTTAAAATTTTATTTTAAAATACGTTAACATAATAATAATTTATTAAATATAATTTATAATATTTTTAAGTTTAACTTCCTTTTATTTTTTTCTTTAACTTTAATATTATAAAAAATAATAAATATTTAATTTTAATAATATTATATCTTATTTTATTTTATATTAAAATATTATTCTATAATTAAATATATATCTATAAAACACTAATATTAAAATACATTATATAAGAAATATATTATTACTTTTCTTATAAAAATAGTAAAAAATATAGTATAAAATTGCGTTTATTAAATTCTTACCGTATAATATATATTTAAAAAAAATCAAAACTTATTTTTAAGAATATTATAAACTTTATTCATATAATTATTTTTATTATTCCAAACCTTTTTAAAATAATTTATAATAATTAAAAGATATATTTCGTTAAAAACTTATATTAAAAAAACGTTATAATATATTTACGCTTATTAATTACTAATAAATATAAAAATTTATCCTATTAAATTATTTACCAATATAAATAATAAAACCATTTAAAAGGAAAAATTATAACCTTTTATAAATTAATTTCCTCCACTTACTCCAGCGTTTAAAGAAATTGCCGCTATTATATAAAAATCATTTAATAATAGTTTAAATAATTTAAATATATTTCCCGGTACTATTATAAAAACTTGCCTTTGCGTAAAATTAATACCATATACCGGATTATACCTTAGTTATCTTATATATATTAAAACATTATATAAGGTATTAACTTATAAAAATAAGCCGAAAAAAAACGCATTAATTCTTTATAAAATCAAAAAATAAAAAATATTTCTTATTAATTAAATACTACCTTAATACAAATAACTTAATATTTTTTAAAAAGATTAATTAAATTATATCGCAATATAAATTAAAAATAAATTATATAATAAAAATAATAATTAAAAAAAAAGGTACGTAATAATTCTTAATTATTAAACTAAAAATAAAATATTAAAAATTAATAAAAGATTATTAAAGATAAAAGGCGGAAAGAATATTATGTATAAAATAAGCAATATATATTAATAATAAGAAAGAAATAATTTAATTAAAATTATATTAAAAAATAAGATTTAACTTATATATATAATTACTTAAACCGGCGTTTATAAATTAAAAATTATTAATTATTATTATAACATAATATATATATAAGTTCATACGTTAAAATAAATTAATTCTTTATTAATATTATATATAAATATTTTCCATACCAACGTATTCAACCATTTCTATTTAATTACATTTAACTTATTAACATACTATATTAATAATTTGCACAACGTCACAAAATTAACAAATACCTTCGTATAATTAATATTATACCTTTTTATATAAATACCTTTTATTATTAATATATTTTATAATCTTAAACACATTTATTTTAATAATATTATAAAATTATTTATCGTAAATCTTTTAAATTATTTTTAATATTTATCTATAATTTCTTTAAATATATATACATTTATTAAACTTTTATTAATATTCTTAAAATTTAATAATATAAATAATATCCAAATTACTTTTTATTTAAAAGTAATTATTTATAGATTAATTAACTCCTACCTTACTATTATATAATTAAATTATTATATAAAAATAAGTCTTTAACCGGAAATTAACTTAAAAAATTTAAGCAATTCGTTTTTATTCTTTTATTCCATTACGTTATTATTAATAATATAAACTTAAACTTACGTTAAACTTTTTACTTATAAAATTTAAAACATTATTAAAAATATAAATAATACAAGAAATAAAAATATAAAAAATAAAGGATTTAAATTAAAATAATATAAAAATACTTCGTAAAAATTATATATAAATAAAGAATTATCCGTTATAAATAATATAAATATTTCTTGTAAAAAAAAAATCGTTAATATCGCGTATATTATTACGATAAATTTTTCTAAATTATTATAATAATAACTCTTTTAACCTTATTAATTTATATTATTAAATATTTAACAATATTAATTAATATTAATAAATACATATATAAAGAAATAATAATAAAACAAATAATAAATAAATCAAATACAATAAAACTAATATAATATTAATATTTAAAGAAGAAACTATTTATAATAAAAGAACAAAAGGAATTTATTCCTTATATAATATATAATATATAAGTATAACTTCCTTTTGATTAAAGACGTAAAACGTCATAACACGTTCATAAGTCATTTAACCATTAATATTCCGTTAATAGCTTAAGATTTAATATATTTTATTATAAAATTATTTTAATTTTTTTTTTTTAATAAAAATATTTTTTTACTTATTATTTTATTTATAAAAAAGTTATTAATTAATGCGTTATATTAAATAAATTTTATTAATAATATATAAACGGTTTATTATATATACCTTTTATATTTTTTAGTTAAATTTTTATTATTAATATTTTATTTATTAATAAATATAGATTTATCGAAATTAAAACTTTTTTTTTATAATGTAACGGAAATTAAATTAAAATTATTAAAATTAATGGTTAATTAAGTTAAAAAAGTATTAAGTTGCGTTAATAAAATCGATATGTTAATTGTTTTAATAATGGTTATATTTATAGTTTTGTTATTATATATATTAAATTTTACTGTAATAAAGTTTTATTTTTATTGTAAATTTAATATAATTAAAAAATTGTTTTTATTTTTTAACTTTTTTATAAATGATATTTTAATAGCTTTAACTTTAAGACGTTTTAATTTCGATTTAAATATCTGTATAAACGAAGAGTTTATAATTGTAATATTTAAGGTTAATTGTATTAAATCTTAATTTATTTAACGTAAGGTTATTGTAAAAATTATAAGAAAAATAAAAGATTTATTAATAAAAATTTCCTTTTTAAATTTTATTTTTATTACAAATTTCGTTTTAAATTAATTAAATATTAAGCTTAAATAGTAAAACATTTAATTATTTTAAATATTAAAATTATTATTTTAAAACGTTTAACGATTTTTTTTTTAAAAGAATATATTAAAAAAAAGGAATATGTAAAAAAATAAAGTTCTTTTAAGTAAAAAGGTATTTATTTTATTGAATTTTTTTCAAAAATAAAATTAAACTTTAAAAAAGTATTTTTATTTAAGTAATGATTTAATATTTTGAAAAACTATATTAAATATTTTTAGCGTTTAATATATATGTTTTATAAACGAGCATAAAATCGATTAAGTTTATAAAGATTTTATAAACTTTAATATTATTAACGATAAATTAAATATAATTAAATTAATATAAATATATAAAAAAAAGGGGGAAAAAAGAGGAAAAAGGTTTAATTAATATAATATATCTTTTAATAATTTTATTTATAATTATTATAATAATTTCGTATATAACGTTTTCGATATTTTTATCTTTAAATATTTGGATATTTTAATTATATAACTTACTTAATAATAATATAATATCTTTTATTATATTATGCCGTTTTTTTGGATTTTAATTAAAAAAATAAACTATTATTATTAAATTTATATTTTAGAAATATTTAATTATATTAATTTAATTAAGATAATTTTTCGATATATTAACTTTTACTTTAACAATTAAGATTATAAATCCATATTTAATAAATTGTTAAAATAAATAAAGAATATTTATATATTTAATTAAATTAATAATAATTACGATAAAATTAAAAAAAATATAACCATTATTACGATTCGATTGAAATAAAATAAATGGAATATTAAATAAAAATATAATATAAAATAATATTATAAAAGATTATTTAATAAATTTAGTAAATAATATTTATTTTTATATATTTAATTAAATAATGTAAAATATTATTTAAGATATATATATTGTTTAAATTTTTTCCAATTCGAAAAAAAGAAGAATATAAGTTTTATTTATAATTATTTTCTTGCTTTTTTTAATAAATAAGTTTTAAAATCTTATTTAATTTAACTTTAATATAAACAAATTTTATAAACGTTACGTTTTAATATTATAAACCTTTGTTTTAATAATAAATAATACGTTTTATTATATAATTAACAATATATTTTTAAGAAAAAACAAAATTATTATTAATATTACCTCGTTTTTGCCATAATATTAATATAAATAAATAATAATTTAAATTGGAACAATTATAATTAAATATTTAATTAGTTTATTTTTATTTATAATTTAAAGAAAAATATGTAATGATTTTTTTATTAAAAATAATATAAATTTTGTTAAAAGCGTATTAAGTTGGCGTTGCGTAAAATTGGGTTCGATAAGTGGTAGATTATTTAGAATTATATACGATATTATTAATTTTGGTATATATTAAAAAAGGTTAAAATTTTTTATTTAAATATTGTAAATAGCGTTTTTAACGAAGGATAAAGTTACGTTAACGAGATATAATGGAGTTTAAAGGATTTACGGTTAATTTTAATGGATGGAATATATTTTAATTAATTTGCTTTATTTTATTTCCTTAGTATTTAAATATATAAATAATAAAGAAAAAGGAAAAGAAAGGAAGAGAAAAATAGTTAAAAATGAGTAAATTTTTAAGAGAAAAAATTAATAAAGAATAAAGTATTAATATTATTTTAATAAAAAAATTTATTATAAAGTTTTGGTAAATAGAAATAAAAAAAGTATAAAAAAAAGTAAAAAAAATAGTTAAGAATAAAATTTTATTATAAAATTATAATAATTATTTTTTATTTAATTATATTTTTAAAAAATATTAATTTTAGTCTTTAACAATTGGAAATATTATTAAAGTTTGATTTAGTAATTTATAAAAATTTTTTATTTAAGCGCCTTTTATTTATTTAACGCTTTAAGGTTAATTTAATATTTTTTAAGTTAAAAAACGAGAGATTTAATATTATAATACCGTATATAATAATTATATTTTAATTTATAAGTTTAATATTAAATTTATAATACGAAAGTTTTAATGTTAGAAAAATATTATTTATTTTTACAAATATTTAATTTGTATTAATTAATTTTAATGTATTAAGTAATATATTTATTGCTATTATATTTATAATAATTTTTAATAATTTATTAATAATTTTTAATATTTAATATATAATGTTTTTTAAGTTTTCCGTTATATCTTTAAACTATTCTTTAAATTTGAAATATTTTAACTTAATTAATAAATAAGTATAATAGGATATAAAGTAAATAAATAACTTTAATATATTTAATTTTAAAAAATGGTAAAAAAACGAAAATAATTAAATAATTATTAATAATATTATATTTATAATAAATAATAACTTTTAATTTAAACTTAATTCTTTTATTAAGTAATCTTTTTTTAATTTTATAAATAATTGATATAAGGTATTTTATATTTTTAATTTTTAAGTAAAGACTTAAAATTATAATATTTTATTTATGGAATGATATTGCTTATATTTTATTTAATATTTTAAAAAAGAATTAATCGAAATAATATAAGATTCGTTTTTTATTTATTTTTTAAAATAGTTGTAAGAATTATTTTTAAATAATTTAATAAAAATAAAATATAAATTTAATTGTTTAAAATATTTTGTTTAAAAAAAGAGTAAAATAATAAAAATATGTTAACGTTATTAAATTAAGATTAAAAAAAGGAAGATATTTAATATTTATTGTTTAATAATATTATATATACTTTATACGTATTTATTTTTTATTCTTATCTCGGATTTACGCCTTTTAAAAGAGAGGTTTCTCGTTTTTAATTTTATTTTCGAAATGATTATTAAGTTTTTCTTTAACCTTAAAACTAATTAATTTACAAATTAATTTTATCGAAAAATTAATAGTTATATAACGATATTTGTAAATAATTTATATTTTATTATTAAAATATTATTTTATAATATTAAAGACGTTTTAAGTGATATATATGTTCTTTAATATATATTAAATAAACTTTAAATAATTAATTTATTATTTTTTTTTAAGATGTAAAAAACGGTTATAATAAAAGTATTTTATTGGTTAAAAAAAATAATCATTTATATTTTAATATTTTTTTAAACGAGGAATTTTGGATAATTTAAAGGGATAATAAAGATATTTTGCTATTATAAATTATTTTAAATGTTATTTATATTTTGGATAATAAAAAGGAAATAATTAATCGATTTATTTATATTTTATATTAATTTAATTAATTTCTTATATTTAAAATATTATCTTTTTAATATTATAGAAATAGTATTTTAATAAATAATAATGTTAATTAATTAAAAACCATATTAAATAATAAGTTTAATAAAAAAAATTTTTGAAATAATAGTAAACTTAATTAAGATAATTAAATAAACGTTATTTGTGAAATAGTTGATATAGAATAAATATTTTTAACAAAATCTTAAACGTTTATAAAATATGATTTATGTAATAATATTATATTAAAATAAAAAAAACAATTCGAAACCTTTTTAATGATTATATTTTTAAGATTTTTTTTTTTTATTAACGATAAAGTTAATAACGTTTATAAAGTTTTATTTGTTTAATAATTATTTCGAGTTAAAATATAAGCAAAAAGTTTTAAATTAACGATTAATTTAATTATTAAAAGTAATAATATTATAAAATATAATGGCGTATTAAACTTTAGAAATTATTTATATATTAATAATATTTAATAACCGAATAATGTTATTATTAAATAAACTCTTAATAAATCAAAAAATAATATTGGTATTATAAAGTATAATACCTTTATAAAGCAATTATATTTAAAAATTTCTTTAAGTAATAAGTTTATAAATATAATAAACTTTTATTATTTTATTTTTATATTTATTAAGATTTTATTATATAAATAAAGAAGTTTAATTATATTAAATAATAATTAAAAATAAAATTAAAACGAAAATAATAAATAAAATTTTAGTTTAAAAACTTAAGTAATTATTAAATTTAAATAATACGGAAGATTTATTGTAACTTATTTAATTTTCTTATTTTTAATTTTTAATTAAATTATAAAAAATAATAATGTTAAAATTAATAAGGTTTAAGTTAAAAAATCTTTATTTATTAAAATCTGTTAAATAACGGAATTATTTACACAAAAACAACTCCTTTTTATTAATTAAGAATTAAAATATTATAAATCGATTAACAATTTAAATATATTAATTTTATTTAAATAAATTACTATTTTTAAATAATAACAGTTTTTATTTAATAAAGAAAAAGTCTATTAACGAAATATAATTAAAAATTTAATTATTAAATATAATATGTTTATTATTTAATTTATAATTAATTTAAATAATATATTTTTTTTTATTTGTATAAAAATAGGCTGGCATTTTCGCAACTTTAAATATGTTAAAAAGATTTAGCGATAATTAAATTAAGCTATTTTTAAAAAATAATAAATTTTTATTAAAAAAATTAATTAAAACTTTATTATTTTAATTATTTAATTTTACCATTATATATAAACTTTTTTCGATTAAATAATCCGCGCACCCATTATAAACGGTATATTTAAATTTATAAGTTAATATTTTAATATAATTAAAATAAATACAAAAAGTATATTTTACTTATACGGATTTCTTTAATATCACGGCAATATTGGCATTAAAACATTTATTAATAATATTTTAAAAGAAGATAATAAAAAATTTAACCGTTTTTTATTATAGATTAACGAATATTTTTAAGAAGATTTTGATAATAAAGTCTTTCGTATAAGGTTGCGTGATTATACGTAACTTTAACCAAAAAAAACGTTATAAAAAAATTTAAACTAATTCGAAATTAAATAAAAGTTAAAAGTATAGTTTATAATAATAATTACTTAATTTCACAAATATATTATTACTTATTATAAATATAATAATATTAAAAATAATTGTTGAAAAGGTTGTTAAAAAAGAAGGTAATATCGATTTAAATGGTTATAAGTATTAAATAAAAAAACTTATATCGATAAAGAAAGTATTTTATATATAAAAAAGAGAAGTTAACATTACACCCGATAAAACAAAATTATTGCTATTATATTAAAATATAACCATAATTTTGTAATAATTTTTACGAAATCATAAATATCAACTTTATTTTATTACATTATTAATTATATAACTAAATTAATATTTCTTATATTTTAACGATTAACTTTAATAATTACATATTTTAACGCATTAAAAAAAAATCTTATTTTTATAGATAATAAAAATAACGAAAAAATTATTTAAAATTTAATAATTCGAATATCGAATAAGATTTTCTTTAAGTAAAAACTTTTTTTAATTAATATATATAATTATATATTAGATTATAATATATATTATAATTTTAAATCATATTAGCGTTAAATTTATTGCGATATTTTATATTGGTTTATTAAACGTTATTAACTTTATTTTAAAAACTTAACGTTTTTAATATTATAAAATAATTTAAAACTTTAAGTAAAATCAATTATCTTTATAAATAATATTAATAATATTAAGTTTAATCTTTTTAATATATATCAATAATGCGAAAAAGTTTTAAAAAACATATATTTATATAATTACGTATTAATTGTAAATATTATTACTTAATTTAAACTTTAAAATATAAGAAAAAAAGGAAAGATTAAAGAATGGATAAGTTATTATATTATTTTTTATAAGAATTTAATAAATAATAAATTTTATTAAAAAATTATTATTAAAAGTAAAAAGAAAATATTATTATTATTAAGTAAATTTTTACTTAATTTTAAAAAAGAAACTATTTATAGTAAAAGTGTTATTATATTTTTTAATTTATTTATGTTTTGGAAAATAATATATACCGAAAACGAGATTAATTTAATTGATTTTTAACATAAAATAAAATAAATATTAAATCTTAGGTTATAATTTATTAATAATAATTTCTAATTAATAAAAAAGTTAAAAGAAAACGTTATTAAAGATACGAAAATGTAAAACGCTTAAATTAATTAAAATAATTTTGTTAATAATAAAAAAAATAACAAATAAGAAAAATAAAAATTAAAAGAAGATAATATAAATAAAGCGAAAGATATTAAATAAATATTAACTTTTATTAAAACAATCTTAAGTAACACGTTTAAAGTATTGTTGTTTAAGTTATTTATATTAGTTTTTTTGCAATATTTTCGATTTAATAACTTAATTAAGATTTTTGACCTTTTTATTGGCAATAAATTATGCTTTTATCGAATTTTAATTAATAATTTAAGTATTGGAATAAGTAATTTTTTATTAGAAAAGAAATTTATTAACTATATTATTTTTGGTTAAATTAAAAAATAAAAAATCGAGTTAAATTTATTAAATCGAAAAATATTAAACAATATAACTGGTTAATTAAACGAATAGTTATTTATTATAAATTAAAGATATTTATAAAATAATTACTTAAATATTAATGAAATAAAAAATATCAATTCATTTTAAAATAACGAAATATTTGGTATAAATAAAGACTTTATTTAATCGAGAAATATAAATAAGTCGAATTTATTTAAAAAAAAATCGATTATAATTATTATTAATTATTATTTTAATTCTTCATGATTTTGTATAAACCAAATATTTATTAAAAAAAAAAGTTTAAATATTAAACAATTAATTATATTAAATATATTATTTTAACATTTAAATAAAATAAATAACTTACGCGTTGTTAAAGTTAATAAAAATATTCATATATTAGAAAATTCTTTTTAAATTAATAATTAATTATTATTTTATTTAAGAGGTAAAAGAGGAATTGGAAAAAATATAATAATTAAATTTTTAATTAAGGTTTTTCAATTTAAAGATAAACGGAAAAGGATAAAAATTATTGTTATATTAAACTACGCTAGCGCTTATATTAACGAAATAATAATATATTTAATTATTAGATTATTTAAAACCGATTTTAACAAAATATTAAACGAAAAAAAAATTATTTAAAAATAAATTAATATTTTAATAGTTAATAAATATAATATGATAAATAAGGCAGATTTGTATTAAATATATTTGCAATTTTAAAAAGTAAAAGATAGATTTAATAAAGATTTCGGTAGTTTATTTATTATTATTTTATATAGTAATTTTTATTAATTCGAGTTTGTTTAAGGAATATTTATATTATATTTAAGAAAAGTGATTAGTAAAAAAATATATAAGGAAATAAGTAAATTATTCGAAATTAAAAATAAGGAATATTTCTTAAGTTATAAGCTTTAAGAAAAATTTAATACGGTAATTTTTTTAAATAAATAAATGAAAATAATAAATTATACTTTTATAAGTCTTTTTAAAAGATTAAAATATAATATTTAAATCGAGTAAAATGCTAACTTTTTAAATATTAAATTGGTATAATTAAACGAAATCAAATTAAACGTAAATTGTAAAATTATTATATCATTAAACGTAATGAAATATGTAATAAATTTGTAAATAATAATTACATTTATTAAAAAATATAAGTAAAAGGTATATATCTTCTTTTTATAATATACATTAAAAAAGGTAAAAAAAGACCGAAATAACGCAATACGCCAAGTATTTAATATAATAAATAATTTAAATTTTAAAATATTAATTTATATATTATTAATAAAAAATATATTTGTAACATTAATAAAAAACCATTATTAAAGTTTAAAAATGGTAAATAATATTAAATATATAATAAAAGAATTTTTATTAAATTTGTACGTAATAATGTACATATTAAACTTAAATATTTACTTTATTATAAAGCCATTTAAAATTATTATTGTTTTGTTTTTTATTACGTAAGATATATACTTTTAAAGATTGTTTAAAAGTTTTCTACCTTTATTTTTAACGAAAATATATACGTTAAAAAAAACCTAATTATTTATACGCTTAAAGCCGTTTAATAAATAAAGATTTATATTTATTTTTATATTTATTATAATAGAATTTAAGGCATAAAATTAAACATTACTTAAAGCGTTTTTAAACTTAACAATAAGGTAATTAAATAAGATAAAAGCCAATTTTATAACTACTTATATATAATTAAATAAAGTGGTTATTTTAAACGAATTTTATCTTTTATCATTTATTAATAAAGAATATTAAATATTATTACGTTTACTATTTAAAATAAAAATAAGTATTAATTAATTGATAAAACTAAATAAGAAAATAATGGTAAAGTACGAAGTAATTTTAATTAATATTTTATACTTTAATTAATATAATTAAAAAAAAAAGTTTAATTTAAATATATAATATTATTAAAAAGAAAGGGTAATAAATTAAAATATAAGTATAATTATATTTTTTTTTAATTTTATAACTTTTATTTTAAATTTTTTCTTTATATTTTTATATAATATTTAATAAATTACACTTTTTTCAATGTTAAAATTTACTTCGGTTGTTTGGATTTTAAACCGCCTACCACTTTTAATAAGTATTAAATTAGCAATATTAAATTCCTTTAATTCAAAAGCCGTACGATATATAATATAACGAAACGGCTTAATTAATAAGCTATATATAAGTATAACCTTTTACCATTTCGTATAAATTAACTTATAATTTTTTATTATTTTTTTATTAATAAGCTTGTTAATTACAAAAATTTTAAAATAAACCTTATAAATAATCAATAAATCTATAATAACGTTTTATTATTTAAAAATATTAATTTAAAAGAATAATATATTATTAATATAAATATATATAATATATAATATAATATAAATTAAAACCATTTCCATAAGGAATTTGGGAAATATATCATAAAAATAATAATATTATATTATTTATAGGTAGAATAAATAAAAAATAAACGAAAAAAAATATAAAATATTAATAAAATTATAAGGTATTTAATAATTAAAATAAATATAATATATTGTAAAATTTGCGTTAATTAAATATAATTAATTATTAATATTAAATAGTTAAAAAAAGAAATGTTATATATAATGGATAAAGTTATAACAAATATATATTTCCTTTAAGTCATCACTACTTTCTTTATTAATAAAATAAAGATAAATGGTTATTTTATTAACATAAAACCAATAAAAGATCTTATAAATATATAAGATATTTTAACCTTTATAACAAATGGAAGTAAAAGTAAACATAATTAAAACAATATTAAAATAATATATTATATTAGTAAAAAGAATAAAAATATAAAAAATCGTAAGAATTTTAAAGTTGTAAAAGAAGATGAAAAAAGAAAAGAAAAAGATTTAAAATTTAAAGGAAAAGTAAGACTTTTAAACTAAATAAAAATCAAACATACGCAAATTTACATCACCAATAAAAAACATTAAAAAAAACCTTAAATATAATAAATTATATTTATAATAAAAACAAAAGTATTAATATAAAATAATTTAATATATAATAATCCATATAATAATAATTAAAGTTAAAATAAATATAAATTAAATTAAAAATAAATAAAACGTTATAAATTAAAATTATTAATTTAAAATTATTAAAAAGATTAATATTAAACATAGAATTTTTATAAAAAAAAGAAATACATAAATAAATTCACAATTATAAAAAAAAATATATTAATATAATACGTATATAGTAAAAGAAAGTAAGTTAAATAATAAGATTAAAATAAAATTATTTAAAATTAAATAATAACGTTTAATAAAAATAAATACCTTTTATTTTAAATAATTATTATTAACGTAATTTATATTTATATTAAATAAAAAAATAACCTTTTATTTTATACTTTAAATTTCCATTTAAAATTACTAATATTATAATTATATTAAATATAATTTATATTTTTATAATAAAATAATTTAATGGTAAATAGTTTAAATGAAATTATAATAGTAATAAAATATTTTATTTAATTAAAAGATTAAAATAATATATATTATATTATATTAAGATTATATATATAAGAATATATATTTGATTAAAACAAAAAAAGGCTTAAAAATACTTTAATATAAAAATATTAAATTAAAAAATAGTTATAATAATAAGTAAATTTATAAATAAAATTTTTTTTTATTACAATTATTAATAATATTGGAATTTTTTAATGTTTTTAAGATATTTTTTATTTTATTAAATTAAAATTACTTTATTTATTTAATTTTATATAAAAGTTTAAATATAATTGGTATAAAAGATTATATTATATTTTATAATCCGTTAATTTTTACGCAATTATATATTAATAAAAAAGTAAAAAACAATTATATATATAACCTTAATAACCTAGTTTATATTACTATTATTATTTTGATCTTTTATAATTGGCAAATATTAAATAAACCTATTTTTATTATATTTTTTTATTATTTATTTATATAAGTTTTTATTTAATTTAAAGAATATGTATAAGTCTTTAAATTATAAATTTTAAGTTTATATAATTTAAAATAAAGTAGTTATTATATCTGGTGTAAAGGATTTAATAATAAGATATAAACCGGTACGATTAAGTTTTATAATAACTTTATTAATATTAAAAACTTTTTTATTAATAAATTAAAATTAATAATAATTAAATTTATTAAATATAAAATTAATAGCATTAATTATTTTATTAATTAAATTAAAATTAATATTATAATATATACTTATTATATTTTTTAAAAATAATTTTAAATAATTTGTTAATAAATATATTTATTAAATAAAAATGGAGTTTATAAATATTATAAATTTCCAATAAAAAAGGTTTTAATAAATTTTACTTTATTATATTTTGTATTAATAATGGTGATAGTATTAAACGGGCGAAAGATAATTTAATTATATATTACTTTAAAGTAATAAATACCGGCAACGATAAATTAAGTATTAAGATTAAATAATTTCATTTTAAATGGAAAGGAATAATGATAATGGTAAGTTTAAATGAAAATTAATATAGGTTATATAAGTAAAAATAATAAATAAATTGAAAATTGTAAAGGTTTATAATTGTAAAAAAAAAGAATTAAAAAAAATTAAAAGTTAAAATAAATTTAATTAATAAATAATATTTTTAATAAATAAGTAAAAACAATAAATGTAATACGTGTAAATTAATATATTTATAACATTTTTACCTTTTATTAATATTAAATATGTTTGTTTAAAATATATATTTATTTTAATCTTTTATTTTAATAAATATAATAAGTTAATAATTTAAATTAAAAAAATATTATTTAATTATATTATTAATAATAGTAAATATAATATGGTTAAGCTTATATATTTAATAATAGTAAAAAATTTATTAAAAGATTTAATCAAATTACGTAATTACGTGAAAATAAAGCCATATATGTATATTTAAAAAGAAAGTAATTAAATGCGTATAATAATGTATAATAAACGTAGTTAATAACGATGCAATTAAAATTAATATAAAGTCATAAATGGGATATATAACAAACGTTATAATTATAAATATAGTTATATTAATAATAATATATTTAATAATAACGTTATTAAATAATAAAGATTTTAAAAAAATATATTTAATTAAACTATTAACCGTTATTACTTATTTTTACTATTTATTATTTAATTATTAACAGTAATTATATAGCCGTAAACTTAAAGTTATTGTGTATTTTAACGTAAAAGTGCCTTTAATGTTAATTCGTACCTTTTTGTTAATATTTAATAAAGGTATTTTAAAATTATACCTTAAAATGCAATTGATCCGATAAAATCCCGGTTAATCAATTCAATTATAATAATTCTTATTAAACTTTTAAAATATTAAAATTAATAAAATAATAAAAAATATATATATTTTAAAACTTTATATATTAATTTATTAACAATTAAATAAAAAGATCTTTATATATAAACGTAAATACAATTTAATATTATTTATTTATATAATTAATATTTAATTACATTATTATTTTTTAATATAATAAGCTTTAAACGTCGGAATATATTATTATAAAACCTTAATAAAAAATTAAATGAAATAACCTTTTAAAACTTTTTAATTATTATTATTAATTTTAATTAAGTAAATTGTTTATTATAACGTTTAATTTAAATTTTTATTTATAATTATATATATTTAATAAGGCTTAAATTAAAGCTTTTAAAAAAGAAATTAATAAATTGTTTAATTAATTTATAATTTTAAATCCATTTTTTAATATTTATTAAAATATACGTTAAAGCGTTATTATATTATAAACGTATATTAAAATATATTATAGTAAAACTTTTATTAAAACGGCGTAATTAAGAAGTAAATAAGTTATAAAATATTATAAAATTTAAAAAAAAAGTTAATTAATATTAAATTTATAACTTAATATAATATAACTTATTAAAAGCGAAAAAAGTATTTACAAAATTAAAAATTTAAAAGAAATTTTTACTTATTATAATATTTAATTATAATTTAAATTAATTTAATATTATATTTTTATTAATTTTTTTTAAATATTTATATAATTAAAAAAAGCTTATATAATACTTTATAATACGTTTATAATATATTTTTTTAAACGTACGATAAATTGCCTTTTATAACGTATATATTATGTTAACGTAATTTAAACGTTATATGACTTTATTTTTGTATATGCACGGACTAGAAACTAATATTATTTTAAGGGGTGTAGTGTATACTAGTCTAGCCGGGGGTGATTTGTGTAGCTTATTTGGCATAGCTCTATGTTCTTTAACGTCATGTGAAATTTATTGCGATAGCCTAAACGGCAGAGCTTACAACGTGAGAGTCGGTAAGTCTAGATAGACAAGCAGGTAGGTAAGTAGCTCGCCACCCGAACATCTCTACCTATTAGGTCAGACCTCTTAGATTAGACCTCGACGCCATCTGCCACTCGACTATTTTAATATTACGCGCATCATGTGATGGACATTTTAAAAACAGCTCTGTATCGAGCCGTGTTCAAGGCCGGGGATTTTCTAAACTAGGACACGTCTTACATAAATCCAGATCTATTACACGGGGTTGCACGAATCTCTGTCCGATCCGGCCCAGGACCAAACTCCAAAACAGGTGATTGGTTCATCGCATTATCCAACTAAGACTATACAAGACATTCTTTAATTTATATCTAAACTATAGGTACGTTACCATTTACTATTTTAAATTGTAATATTTTCGGCCCGTTATAAATATTTCAAATAAGCTCTAGTTTTAACATACATGAGCCACAAAATAATAATATTCAAGCTCCTTAGTATAAGACGGAGATGATAGGCAGAGATAGTGTCTTCTCGCAGTAGTTGAGCTATCTATAAGCGTAGTGGCATAATATAAACACTCCAGTCAGCCACTCTAAGTAAACTCTCTGTAAAAAGACGAAATTGTATAAGCTGAGTTTGCATATAGCTCATTTGAGTTTAGAGGTCATCTTTTAGTTACTTTATAGTAGAATATGACTCGGAAATCGCCGTGTTTGGTGGTCGATAGAGAAAATCGGATCTCTAAACCCTTGTAGGTCGGTTAGTTATTGCATCAGATCACATTCTTCGATGTACGTATGTCTGTGCGTGTAATTTCGAAATAGACATAGCTGGCTTAAGACATATCTTTCCTGCAAGTCGCTAGCGACTTGGCAGTTTTACGACGTAACTTGGGTACGTTGGGTAGATAGGTAGACAAGGGTTTCAAGCCTTCTAGGTACATCTTATTGCTTGATGTCTAGCATAGAATGCACCGAGTAGGAACGTTTTGATGGGCTGGCATAGATAAGGCGGCATAATTAGAGCGACACAGATCCATTCTTATATATATATATATGCCTCCCCTCCCCTCACCTACTCTTCATACGGGCCTACTCATTATCACAAATATATTCTCCTCATTTCACAGCCATACAATTTCTTCTCAAAAATGCAGAAGTACAACGAAAAAGAACTCGTGGCTAAAAGGCTCAAGGGCCAGCGGCTTGTGATTCCGAACATGCGTCCCATATTCGCACATTGGCCCAGCGAACAAAATGAACACTATCATACAGTGAAAGACATAATAGACAAGCAGATCGCTGAGTATGTGGTACCACTTATAACAGACGTGGGAACTACTAACACTACCTAACAAGGCAACCTATGAAGGACGAAGCTCGTAGAGCATTTTATAATATGAATCCATCTCTACTCGCAGCAACGTATGTTATTATTAAACGTCCACATAACACTGGACTTGGGCTTAGACAGAAGTGCTAATTATTCACTAGATGGTGGCCAAGGTCTTCGAAAGAAAACTACCGGATCTTAGTCGACCTAATCATCTGGTTTGGCTACTGGGATGATCTCTCCGAGAGCCTCGCTGCCGATCCTAGTGCCGCCGAAAGCCTTCGTAACGCTACCAAGGTTCTAGGCCGCCAATCGCTCGGTCTAGCAACTTCAGAAGAGGATGTTGACATTTCTAACCCGCTCATACTTGACTTTAGGAGAATTGGCGAGAAGATTCGCGCCTCCTATGATGAAGGTGAGAATGCACCATGGTCTATAAATTGCTCAACGTAGACACTAATGTTCTTGGTGGCATACAGAGCAACGAAAGACGTTTTTGGAACATTTCGAGAAATACGTCGATTCGACACGTCTTGAGGGAGAGGCCGACTTGAGTGAAACCCTACCCAGCCTTAAGAGGTACTGGGAGGTAAGAATATTGACGAGCGGTATGGGCATACTGCTCGGCGTCACCGAGTAAGTGACCAACAATACTAATGTCAGACATTTAGGTGCTAAGATGTAAACAGATTTGTCGCCGAAGTCAAATTACCCCGTCATATAGTCAGCTCAGCTGCATATGAGAGCTTGTGGACGACAGCTATCGTAATTAACTCAATGTATGCCCCTGATATACTATAGAGTTTAGTCAACAAGGTAGTTAATATAATATCAGTGTGAATGACTTGATATCATTCAAAAAAGAGATGGTAAGTAAAATCACGTTATCGAAGAAATTTACTTACACGAATACCTTAAACTAATATAACCTTACTCATAGAAAGCGGGAAGCGTGTTGAGTTCCGTCGCCATACTCTACCAACAAGTCGACAGCCTCGATGCGGCAGTGCAGATGTCGATTGCCCATCTCAAAATACTGGTGGACGAATTTGACCGCACGGCCAACATGCTGCTGTCCAAGTTCCCCCTGAGTCCCGAAGAGATTGAGCCTGTCTCAAAAGTCATCGATACCCTCAGGATGGTCAACACTGGAAATCTAGAGTGGAGGTTTGTTAACCCCTTAAATAAGTACACTGTTTATACCTAGAGCCATATTTGCTAACATCTTGATTAGCTTGCAGGCGAAGCGCTATGGGGTCTGCGATTTCATGTCGGAGACTGGTCATATTGAAGTGGTTCTATGATTGCTAAATGGACCGGCGGGTTGATGGTCTTTGAGGAAGAGAATCAAACGTAGTACACGAAGAAATGCCGAGCTTGCAAGGAGTTATAGATAAACACTAGCATCGGGATGGGTAGGTCAATAGATATGGGGCACTCGTTTGACAGTCTATCAATTATCAATCATTAGAGGTTGATATAGATTCCCAGAATTTATCACAGCTCCTTAACTAAGATATTATAAAATATTTATTCAGTTAATTTCGTGACTAGGTCGTGATGAGGCTAATAACGTGCTATGCTTTATTCTTCCGGGATTCAACCCTTTTCCTGTTGGACTCAGTCTCCCCCCCATTGTCTTCCAATACCAACCCCTCGCCATTTTACATAACTATACGTTAAGCACCTAAAATATGCGAGCTGAGGAGGTATATGCCATATTCAAGATCAATTTAGACAAACTAGTCTCGTGATCCGAATATAAAGATATACTAAGAAATCTACCATTAATATCATCGTCAAGGTTGCCGGCATCGAAAGCTTGGCGTATCTTGGCGGCCCCATATCCAAGTCCGCGTTGCATCCGCTCCCCGAAAGGAAATCTAAAGTCACGAAACTTAATATATGACAACTTGAAATACTACAACGATATGCCGGTCTTGCATTACCGAGCCGTGGTCGGTTGCGTGCTGCCAGGCTCTCGTGCCGTATACAACTCCTTGCTAGAGGCTCGTAATACTGAAAGCTTAAGAGGTTAAAATTGAGTCATGTACCCGCCTCTGTTACCCGGATATGACGATAGATACCTAACTGTTCTAGATATATAAAAATCTACATTTATTTATTTTATCCCCTGTACCTTCTTGCATTCTACGGATAGTATTGAGTAAAAACAATATTACTTATTACCATACTTATCTGTGAAGTTAAACATCTAATTCAAGATGAGATTCCTCGGCGTACTCCTATCAGCTCCTCTTGCTGTCTTCGCGGCCCCTATCCTAGAGGCCGACGGTGAAGTGATCCCGGGTAAATGGATTGCCGTCCTCAAGCCGGATAATACGACCGATAAACTCTTCAGCACGGTTACAAATATTTTAGGTGGGATAGCTCCCGAGCACACCTACGACATAGGAAGCTTTCAGGGGTATTCGCTCTCGGCTTCTGATGCTGTGATCAACTCGATTGCAGATTTAGACGAGGTTCGCTCACTGCTGTCTTTACTAGTGAATTTTTTCCTTATGGAATAATGAACGACTAACAACCTCCAGTTCGCATATATTACGCCCGATACGAAAGTCAGCATTGCATCCCTGACGTCGCAGACCTCGGCACCATGGGGTCTTACTAGGATCTCTAACAGGGCACCAGACGCCTCCAAGTACACGTACGATGAGTCTGCCGGCGAGGGCACGTATGCGTACATTCTCGACACAGGCATCTTCCTCGATCACCCCGAGTTCGGCGGGCGTGCTTCGTTTGGCGCCAACTTCGTGAAGGGCAATACTAACAACACCGACGAGAATGGACACGGCACTCATGTCGCCGGCATCACCGGCTCCGCAACCTACGGCGTAGCCAAGAAGATAAACCTGATCGCCGTAAAAGTTCTTGGTCCAACTGGATCTGGTGATGTCAGTCAAGTAATCGCGGGCCTCCAGTGGGCCGTGAAAGATGCTGTCTCGAAAGGAAGTGAGTCCCTCTTCCTTATACCGATCAATTACTTGCTATACCCAGGATAATACGTATCGACTAACGAGAGATCGTAGCAATCAAAAAGGCAGTTGCCAATATCTCGCTCGGGGCTCCAAACGTAAACCCCGAAGCGCCCCTCAACGCAGCAGCTTCGGCAGCGGTCGAGCAGGGCCTATTCATGGCCGTCGCAGCCGGGAACAGCGACGCGGATGCCTCGGACTTCTCTCCTGCTGATGAGCCTACTGTCTGCACGGTTGGTGCTACCCAACGTGATGATAGCCGAGCGTCTTTCTCTAACTACGGCGACCCAATCGACGTATTTGCGCCGGGAGAAGGCATTATTAGCACGTACAACAACGGTAGCACGGCGATTTTATCAGGCACTTCCCAGGCCTCACCACATATCGCCGGGCTTGCCGCCTACCTGTTAGCCCTCGAGGGTCCACGTGATCCCCCTGCTCTATGTAGCCGCATCCAAGAGCTCTCTACCAAAGACGTAGTGACGAATTCCAAGTCTAAAAACAGCAACGTAGCAAACAATGGGGTTGAGCAAGGCGGGTAGGGCTTTAGGTTAGAATTTAGTAGCGTCATGTCGCGGACACGAGGTCCTGGGGTATATCTGGGTTTGGGATATGCATTAACTACTATATATATAGGTATATATATCTTGCATTAATTAGTTGAAATATACTTTTTACGATTTGGTCGCGTCATGTTCACCCTCGGGAACGGCTAATCCATGCATCCCCTTGTACGGTGCGGGTTCTGCAGGTTTCCACCCGCCTCTCTGCAGCAGACCTTGATCCTCGAGCGTAAAGACTTGGATCTTCAATGGCCTGCAGCACTTGATCATCTCCTTTTCGCTGTCGGCGCCGAAACCCCATAGTGATAAGTCGCCGCCCGGGCACGTACCTGCAAATTGTTAATAATAATACAAATATTAAATGATGACAGGGACTGCGCAGCGTACTCAGGGCCATCAAAATATCCTGCTCGGCTAAGAACTCAATGTAGTCTCCCTTCTGCGCAGGACACGGGTTCATAAAATAACGGCCTTGCTCGTCTAGACCCGTGACTTGGAATATGTTGATAACATCGTGCACGTCGCCCTCATTTAGTCCATAGGGAAGGACAGCTCGTGTAAGATTAGAACGGCAGTGAAAGTCGTACCCCTTATCCGAAAGCACGCTCGAGATGTATCCGTCGCACCCCGTACCCAGCAAGTCGTGGACGCGGCCGCCATGCTCATCGACACCGTACCACGAGAGACTGTCACCTATAATTGTCACGAGGGGACGCATATAAGGCAGACACGACCATAGCCTGTCGTACGTCGAGACATGAGAAGCATAGAGTTGCTTCGTGCGCGCTGCCCAGAATTTCTCCCGGGGGTTATGAGCATTCCAGATATTTAGGTCCCCTTAAAACCATTCCACTCATCAGCCTGCTCTTCCCACGATGAATCAGGGATCTACCCTCTATGTCGGATATACATACCAACCTGCGGACCTTCGGGCGTGCTAATTCGCACAATCGATCCGGCGGGTGCTTTCCAGGCCTTGCCTGACCTGATAGGAAGTACAAACTCCTGGAGCAAGACACGCGGGGCGTTCGCGATTGTACTGTACAAGTCTTTATTGACTGTTAGCGGTGACCCGGACACGGGTAGATATGCGGGCTTCGGCTTTGGGATCGGCTTCCGGGCCTTTAGACGGGCCTCGGCTTCTTCCTTGCTTATAGACATAATGAAAATAGCGAGGCTATAGAAAACAGAGAATATTATATTGGGTTATATTGCTTTATATATTAGATGAGTATTTTTGAGCAAGACTAGGTATATATAATATGTCGCTTCTAAAGACCTCCGGTAACGCTATCGGCGAGATGAACGGCCTCTTATGTAGAAGTAGTGCGGAGTAGCGAATCCTAGGCGCGAACTAACCTAGTCAATGAGCGATGATAGTGGCTTATATGTATTAGTAGTGTTAAATATCTCCCACTCTTATTCAGGTTCTTATCAAATATATATTTCGTAATATTATGATATGTTACAAATCGAAGAGACATCTTATATTTAATATAGCTGACATGGCGGTCGCTTTCCTCATGGGGTATTGCGTATGAAGTTCACGAACCCGTTTGCCAATAAACATAGCAGGTTATCTATGTAGGTCATCAGTATTCGCATGGCCTTACTAAGCGTATTGCAGTTCTAAACGTTGGCGTTACTACTGCGATATTCTTAATAAGATAGACTTAAGCTCTAGCTGGGGCCGGATATTGTAGTATTATCTACGTAATTATAATAGTGATTTCCGGCTGGATAAAATGGGGCTAAAGGAGAGAGGTTTAGATGAGATAACTAAGATAAGATAAACTAATCACATGCTGCATAACTAGCTATTTACTTTAGAGCATGAAAACCTCTAAATACAGGGGGCATACGAAAGGTTAGGTACCTGTGGATCATACCTGCCGCACCTCCTCGGAGTATCTGGATTATAGGTACAATTTACCTAAAGTTATTACAACAAGAAGCTCCAACTGCAACTACGACTTCACCTGCGACGTTGTCTACTACAACTAATATTTGTGATTTACATGAACGCAATCGAGAAATAGACGAGGGAGCTCACCGCAAATACCAAATACGATTAAGAAAACCGACCAATCCTAGTTAACAATGGATAAGCTTCCGCCAGAGATCCTCCTCCATATCCTCGAGTTTACCGTCGTAGCGCTTTATGGTAACAAGAACAATCTTCTTAGGCTGCGTTCTACTTGCAAGCTATTCAATGAGGTTCTGAAGCCTTTTGCTCTCTGGACGCTTCAATTAGAGTTCACGCGCCTCGATCGAACAGAGAGAAGACTAAAGCCGCCCGACTACGATGCATTGCGCCGGATAGGACCTCTCTGCCGGGCGCTGTACCTGGATATGATGGTTGTGAGAGATGATAGTATGGGCTACTATAAATTCCCTGCTGCTTAACTGCACTGACTAACTCGTCTGGCTGGTGTAGGTGAAGTAGGGTTCTTAGGTAGTATGTTTGCTCAGATCCCCGCGATGGACTCTTTCGTATCTCGTCTGCGAAATACCTACTGCATGAATGACTACTCCTTCACCGAGATCGACTACCGCCACCAACTAGGTCGTCTTCTGGAACAAGCGCCGAATGTCACAGCAGTAAAGCTGAATCTACCCTTTCAATTGGTGTCCCCGGGACCGTATAGCGCAACGACTATGATACTAGGGAATACCTTCGAAGCGCTGGCGCAGCGCCCAGAGGAATCCGAAACTCTTAGGACATTGGTATTAGAGAACCTAACTGATAGGTCCATAGCAAGCCTTTGGCGGAACCCTCAGGACGTGAAGAACATAATCGGCGCGTTCAGGGACCTCCAACATTTATTCTTGTCGGTTCGACGAAATGAGGAGGAACGAGATCGCACCATCAACTTCCGTAACCGCTTATGGGAGATGATCGGCAAGGCAGAGAAACTTGAAAGCTTATGTCTGGCTGACTTAGACGTAAACGAAAAGCATTATTGGGATATCAAGACCTCATCGCAGCGCGACTCGACGCTCGAAGAGTGGCAGTTCAAGTCCATACCCACAATCCACAAGCCGCCTAAATCAGTCTTGCCTAATCTCACCCATCTGGAGTTATGGCAGGTCGAAGTGATGGGCTGTGGTCTTTTGTCTGTACTTAAGTGCTTTGGCGGCTCCCTAAAAGAGCTCTTCCTAGACGGCGTATACCTCAAGACCGTCTATAGCGCCGAGTCTCCCCAGGACGTAAATAGCACCCTCTGGATCGGCTTGCCCAATGTACGACCGCCGCCTAACCACCGGTGGGTAGCAACGTATCTGCGCCAGATCCGGGCCCAGCTTCGCGTCTGCCGCGTCGCCAACCTGGGGTATGACCAATACGTCATGAGCGAGAATCCTCTCAACAACGCAGAGTACGACACCGTGGATCCCTGCGGCCTAGGTCGGTGCATAGAGCAGCGATTTGTAGAAGTAGCTACGGGGGTAAAGCAGCCGGCAGCTCCTGACGGGTCCCCGGTGGCCTACTTCCCGGAAGAAGGATCACAGGAACCCTGGGCCCTGGCTGACCGGGAACGGCCCGCCGAGGGGCTCTGTAGCGAGGAATGGAACGTAAAGCACTACATGGCAACGCGATACAGCCCGACCTCAAGTTGGCAGCGGTCTATCGACGGCTTGTTTCCCAACTGTAACCAGTTCACGCTCAATGCACTTAATAGCTTTGCTGACAGCGCCTGCACTGGCATGACGCTGCTGAAGCAGCTACATGATCACGAGAATGAATCTATATCTGTATAATATAGCTTGGCGGAGACGTGTGTATGCAGGTTTCCTTCAAACTCCTTACCTCGAATACCAAGGCAATACTACTTTAATACGGCGTTCCTTTGTTTTCATTTCACGATTCATGCTTAGTGTTCTCTTGGCTTATATGGCAAATCGCCGTTATAATAGTAATACTGGATGAGTCTGTCCGTGACGCTGATTAGCATCTGGTTTAATGGGGAAACTGGATGGACTGCTAGGTCCTCTTTGTACACAATATTAGATACCACAGATCCAGATATTAGTAATGGGGCAAAGAAACTTTTAATGGGCTGACGAGAGCATTTGGAGTAAAATAAATATTCACTCTTATTTAGACTACTTGGCAACTCACAACGTGTATGTATTGCATCCTGGGAATCATGAATTTCATTTATCAACCTACTCGACATTGTGCAATTTGTGCAGCGTTGCATTTGTACTGAGGGCTAGG
This sequence comes from Daldinia concentrica, assembly GCA_902805455.1. Classification (NCBI taxonomy): domain Eukaryota; kingdom Fungi; phylum Ascomycota; class Sordariomycetes; order Xylariales; family Hypoxylaceae; genus Daldinia; species Daldinia concentrica. Next base: position 2,262,497 of record CADCSW010000003.1, on the reverse strand, counting down.
CAACTGGGGGGAAAATATAAGAAAACGGGGTACTCTTTTGTCCATCTACTACCTACTGGACGTCCTTAACCTTGCGAGGTCTCCCTCTTCCAAGAAGCACCAGGATATCCACACATCATCATCCCCTGTTCTATTCGCGACTCCAACAAAAACAGAAGCCTTTTGCCAACTCGAACGTCGAAGAAATATGATTAAAGACACGAGTATTCGACAACAGGAACTGATGGAAAGCGAACCTAGGGGTATTATACGCTCAATGCAGAAATCTTAGTACTCGGCCTCGGTCTCATCCGGCTCGAAGCTATCAGCCGCAACCTCCTCGTAATCCTTCTCCAGAGCTGCCAGATCCTCACGAGCCTCAGAGAACTCGCCTTCCTCCATACCCTCACCCACATACCAGTGCACGAAGGCACGCTTGCTGTACATGAGATCGAACTTGTAGTCCAGACGGGACCAGGCCTCGGCAATAGCAGTCGTGTTGGACAACATAGAAACAGAGCGGTCGACGGACGCGAGACCACCGTCAGATGGCGACGCGGTGGGAACAGCCATGGGCTTCTGGTAGTTGATACCCAGCTTGAAACCAGTAGGGCACCATTCAACGAGGTTGAAGGAAGATTTCGCTTTTAGGGCTGCAATAGCAGCGTTGCAGTCACGGGGAACAACATCACCACGGTACAGGAGGGCGACAGCCATGTACTTGCCGTTTCGAGGGTCGCAGACAACCATCTGGTTGTTCGGCTCGAAACCTGATAAGTAGGTTAGTTGTCTGAAGGTGACAATAATAATAGCCATAATAACGTACATTGGAAGGTAAGGTCATGGACCTTGAAGCTCTCGTGGGCACTCTTGGCAGCAGAGATGACAGGCGCGTAGCTGATCAGAGGGTAGTGGATACGAGGGTACGGGACCAAGTTGGTCTGGAACTCGTTCAGATCAACGTTCAGAGCACCGTCGAATCGTAGGGACGAAGTAATAGAGCTGACGACCTGAGCAATAAGGCGGTTCAAGTGCTCAGAGTTGGGACGAGGGATGTCGAGGTTACGTCTGCAAATATCGTAGACAGCTTCGTTATCAACCAGGAATGTGCAGTCCGAGTTCTCGATAGTACTGTGCGTAGACAGAACAGCATTGTAAGGCTCGACAACTGCGGTAGACACACGAGGGGCCGGGTAAACAGCGAACTCGAGCTTGCACTTCTTGCCGTACTCGGTAGAAAGACGCTCGAGAAGAAGAGCACCAAAACCGGAACCAGTACCACCACCGAACGAATGGAAGATCAAGAAACCTTGAAGCGAGTTGCAATTGTCTACCAAAGTTGTTAGCCGGGTCAAACAGAATATCCTTAAGCTACAAGAAAGAGTCCCTCTCACCTGTCACACGGCGGATTCGGTCAAGGCAGTTATCTATCATCTCCTTGCCGATAGTATAGTGGCCTCGGGCATAGTTGTTGGCAGCATCTTCCTTTCCGCTAATCAGAAGCTCAGGGTGGAAGAGCTGGCGATAGTTGCCGGTACGGATCTCGTCAATAGGCGAGGGATCCAAGTCGACGAAGATGGAACGGGGTACATATTTGCCACCGCTGGTCTCGGTAAAGAATGTCTCGTAGGAACCGCCATCCATAACATCCTTTGAAGCATTAGGGTCCGGGCGACCATCAGGTCCGAGGCCATGCTCAAGGAGATACCTGCGTGTGGTTGTGAGCTATAGAAACTACGCCTCGGAGCTTGACAGGCGAAGCGGTGTGGTACTTACAGCTCCCAAGCGCTGTTACCGAGCTGGGTACCAGCCTGGCCCAAGTGAAGGTGGAGGATCTGAATACAGCAAAGGTGTTAGTTAATATGCTAGGGGTTAGGTAGACGCGTGTCTACAACATTTCGTTTGGGAATAGAATAATTGGGATATAGAGCAATTGGAATATAGAAGTAAACTTCAGGTTATAGCAGGGTACGGTTATTGGGATTAAGGCGGTGACTAGAAATTGAACCGATAGCTCCTTGGTTTTTAGCTCTTATGTAGAACTCTTAGCAACTTACTTCGCCCTTCATGGTGAGATGGTAGTATTATAAATCGGGTGATTGGAATACCGCGACTGAGACTGTAGTCTGAACTGGAGGAAGAAAGTAGGTAGGCCAGATGCGCACAGCGCTGGTAGGTAATTGAAAGAGGATGAAAAAGGAGGTGTGGGCTAAAGATGGTTGTAGGTTTTTGTGTGGAGAACGAACAGATTCAATTGCTCTCCACAGCTGCAACAACTGAACAAGTCAATTGAAGATGAGGGGCAGGTTTCAGGGGTAACCCAATAAGCTATCGCTATGGGGGGTTGCAACGACAACACCTAGGCTAAGCTATATTAGGTACATAGGGTACCTTAAGAGGTAGCTACAACACGTAGATCTGTACAACTGTTTAACGATCTCTCTTGCTGGCGGTACGTACCTGATATTTGATAGGACAACAGATGACTGCCCGATATCTGCGGACCTAATACATACATGTAGAAAGTATCAGGTAGGTGCAGCTCTGTAATCTCTAATCAGTACCTATGTATTTCTACGCCTCTGCATACATAGTACCTAATTACCATAGTTATATGTTTAAGAAACGAACAATCGATGGATCCAAGGCATACAAGCATGTAGGGACAAGGAGCTATCGTACACGCAAAATGCGAATTTATCAAGCTTCACCGCTTTGGTAGAAACAAAACAAAACGGTTATTCATAACAAGGACATACCTGCTCACAAGTGCAGCTAAGCCATACCTAACGTAAAATAGTAGAGCCAAACATGCATTAGCGTGAATTAGTTTGAATTATTAGGAAATTGGCTTTTTCTTCATTGGATTAGGAGACATCTACAAATAATACCTATATGTGCCTAGGTAGGTGTATTTTGTATCACGAGCAACTCGAACACTGCAGTTTAGTAACAATGTGAATGATTCTACTACCTAGGTAGCTAATTTTGGGTATCAAGGCAGTACGTTAATTACAGAACATCAATATGTTAATAATTGGTAGTTATATAGCATTCTACTTTGTCCCCTTCTTCCTCCATTCGGCTGCTCTCCTAGCTCCTCGACTCTTCGTCTTCGCCTTGACTACACCCTTCTTCCCTTTAGTCTTGCCAAATTTCAGATCTGCGGGTCTGCCATCCTTTTCGCTAGCTCTGCGACCTTCAAAAATGATTTGTTCGGGGGATTTGAAGGCCTCAACGGCGGCTGGTTCCTTTCTATCTTTGCGTGGCTTTCCTTCGCCTTTGACTCCGTGACGTTGTCTTGCCGCTGCGACTCTTCCTAAGAGCTTCCCTGCCCTGCCTGCTAGTGACTGCTGCTCAGGGGTTACCTTTGGCTTATGCTTAGTACTCTTCAACTTCTTAGCTTGGCTCTGTAAGCCCTCGAGTTTAGCCTTCTGTGTCCGCTCCATAGCAAGGGCCGTCTTTCGCGGATCTTTGGCACGAGATACGCGTAATACCCGTGGCAACATCGGAGGAAACTTCTTGCCGTCTAGTAACAGAGCTGATTCAACATCGTTGGTATCGTAGAATTGCACATATGCAAAGCCTTTGCCCACCCGGGTCTTAGGATCCCTGGGAATACGGACGCTCTCTACTTTACCAGCATGCTGACCAAAAATTCGCCATAATCCTTCTTCAAAATCCGCTGGAACCTTTGTGCGCTTCTTCGTTGTAGTTTCTCCCTCAGCGGTGGTATTAATGACGGTTTCATCATCTACAAAACCAAGATTTCCCACAAAAACACATCTTCGATTATCTACCGCGTTAGGGTGCGCTACGCTATCCACCCGGATATGACGTTCGAGAATGACAGAACCATTCAGCTCTTTGAGCGCAGTGCGTGCAGCAAGAGGAGTTGTGTAGACGACATAGGCGTTGGTAGATTTCGTCGTTGCGGACATGACAGATTTGGTAATGAACGCAGCACGCTTTGGCATCGCGCCAGTGGAATATGCAGTTGAACGGAAACGTAGAGACTCGACTTTATGCGACCCGCTGGCTGAGTCCAGGGCTGATAGAGGGGATGAAAGATGAGATATCAAAAGCTTTTTTGCTTTAGATGAAGAAATAGCTTCAGCTGAAACATTGCCGAGGAATAGGGTTCGGTTTGCCTTATCCAATTCGACATCCGTATGATCATCCGTCTTCGTAAGAAGGGATTCGTGAACTAACGGAGTTTCATCCTCATCTGAGTCTTCCGTGATTTCGGTTGTCGTACCGTTTATCGCCTGACCGGCTTCGCCCTTGCGGCGTTTGTCAGACCGCGCCTCCTTTTCCGCGTCCTCGGCCACCTTCCGCATATATTTATCCTCCAGGTCGTCGTGCTCATCTTTGCGCTTCCTCTTACGATCCTTCTTTTGCGGCGCTGGCGACTCTTCTGCGGACTCGGAATTGTCTGACGCTACTTCATCATTTGAAGAGGTACCTCCCTCGGCATCGTCCTCTAAGTCGCTTAGGACCTCATCGTCAACCTCTTCACCATCGGCAGTCGATTCATCCTCTGAACCTGATCCCTCATCATTTGATGTTTGTGAAGGTTTCCTTTCTTTTGGTGGAAGTAAGTTTGAGTACCGTGACCTTGAGGGGGCTTGTACAGGTCCCGCCTATTATCAATCAGCTTGCCAGACTCTACCGGTGGCGGTACGTGATGTAAGTAGACGACTTACACTACTTGCGAATAGAGCATCGAGGGTGGGGTCGATAACTTTCGTTGATGCTGTTAAACTAGGCTTTCTAACCTCTGTTAATATATGACATAGGTGTTTAATGGCATGACAATTCGTGTGATCAACTTACGATTTGGCCATATTCGCGTTGTTACTTGGATTATTATACTTGATTAGTATTAATAGTGAAGTTTATTGCATCGCGGCTTTGAGTGTGACCAGTAGCGGAAAAAAAAAGTCTATGGTACCTTAGATAGTATCTTATCTTATCGAGCCTAGGTAAGTTTGAGTGGTGGATCAATTAATCGGATTGGATTGGATTGGACTGGAAATTCGATATCGGATAAAAATACTCTTTACCTGTACGCAGGTAGTCACGGACCGTTTTAGCACGCGTGTGTTATCGATAAGCGGGTTTGCTCGGGGTTGCCAGATGCCGTACGTAGAGATTGGGGTTATTTGGGGGTAATAGTTAAGGTGTCAGTGCTGCCAGCGGCCGGTGCTTGCGCGCAAAGAAGAACCCTCCCCCATTTGATCACCACCTTTACCACCTTTACATTACTTTTTTCTCGATACCTGGCACCCAAATCTATAGACACTCGTTTCGTAATACATGTCTCTTTAATCGCCTGACCGCGGCGTTGTGCCAAAAGCTCTACCTTTTACTCAATATTTCACCTCCCGTCCGATTATTTACTTTCCTTCCATTACCTCTGCCTCTATTCTTCCAAGCTCTAAAAACTCATCCAACAATTCTGCCACCACAACTGCGCCCTCTCCTTCTCGCGAAGTCCACTTTTGATCTTCCATACCAGTGAAAGTTATACTTGGTTGAAGAAGAGAGCATATTAATTATTGCAATAAGATGGCAACCGGAGACACGGCGCCCGCGCCTCTTACCATTCCACCCCCGCCGATCGAACCGCTCTCCGATGACGATGGCTCAAGTCCGTTGAGTGACGTCGAAGACAAGGACGGTGATCCAGGGGATTTGCATAGTCTAAATAATGCCACTCCCGACAATCGCAACGAAGACGCAAGCTCGGTAGACGACCTTTCCGACGCAAACGATACCGAAGCTGAGACCGAACGCCTCTATGACACGCCCCGGAATCCTACCCGTCATAAGGACGTAGTTCTAAAAAAGTCAGCAGATGAGCAAGTCTACGAGCGTACCCCGAGTAAATTGCGACGGCACAATACAAGGACAGGGCAGAGTAGAGATGAAGATGACGGGCCATTCTTTGAGGAAATGTCAATAGCTTCTAGCCCCCCAGCGCAAGAGACAAAGACCCTAAAAAGGCGCCAATCACCGACCCTAGATATATTAGTCGAAGCTGCCACACAAGAAGTCGAGAGCAGAAAGCGAAAACGAGCCTCCATGCCTATTGAAAATTCTGAACCCTCACAGCTACTGCAAAAGCGTATTGGCTCAGTACCTACACCCAATCGGCAGGATATAGATGGCGACACTCCGATGGCTGATGAGGACGACCCATCGATACATACGAATAGTGGCGAACCATCGGCCGACGAAGCCATCACCGTCGTACCTAGTATAGATCGTATTACCAACAACGCTCAGGGCGCCCAGTCAGACCAAGAGGTCGTACCCAAGAAGCAGACGCGCAGTGGTTCAAAGAAGCTCAAAGCTACAGAGCAGACCATTGAGGCCGATGAACCGCCGGAAGAAGCTGTTGGTGATCCGGTGGCCGAAGACGACGGTGCTCACGCTGGCGAGGACGAGCCGCTTGAAGCCGATGTAGACGAGGAAGCAGAAGCAGCTCATAGAAACGAGGAAGAACGTATGGCACTATCGTTTCGATCATGTCTGAGAGCTTATGCTAACCTAAATATACTAGTTGAAAGAAAGAAGACGGCTTTTGACCAGTTAACCGCAATCGAAAAACGATTCGCAACTTTCAGAGATAGGTCAGCTCTGTTTCTTCCTAACAGCTACGATGCCAGTCTATTAATACTACTTTAGGTTGTATGAAGAACGACTTGAGCAATTGAACCAAGAAGAAGTAATGCTACGATCCGAGACCATAACGCACCCCGAGTACCTTGCCATGATGCAATGCATAGACGCACGAAGAGAAGAAAGGATTCGTGTGGCAAACCGGGAGCTAGAGCTTAAGGTAGAGTCTCTAGAGAGATGGGCGGTCTCTAGGCGGTCGCAAATCCATTCTCAGTTCTTCCAGTCCGTCAGAGAGTCTAGAGAAACGATCTTGGCAGAGCTCGGCCAGCAATGGTACGACATCCAGCACGAACGCCGCAAGCAAGCCAACAACGTACCTGAATTTGGCCTCCGATTCCCTCCTGATCCAACGCAACGCACCAGAAATGCACTAGCATATAATAGAGAGGTATCTATCTTGTCAGGCATAGCCAAGTACGAAGGTATGCCTGCGGCGCCGGAGATGAGGGGCGCAACTATGCAAGATCTGGAGGATGATTTCGAGGCAATGAATGTAAGCCATCGCAAACTAGCAACTTCCAGCGTGTAACGTTACTGACCGTGTACAATCAGAGGAATCGACAACCATTGCTTCGACACCAAGCACATAGACCTGCTTATGTGGATTATGGTGGGCTCCCGTTCGGCCAAAGTCTTGGCCCTGCAGGAGAACAGTTTATCGAACAGACCCCATGGGCAAACCCTAACCATCCATCAAATGCCCATCTTCTCCAACGACAGTCCTCGGCTCAACACGAAGGTCATGCGCATGGTGGTATACTAGGCGTATCATCAGGATCCGGGAGACACCATCAGTCGCATCCGTTTACCAATGGTTCGACAACTCAGCCCTCCAATGGGCCTTCTAGGACTCAGAGGAATGTACCAAGACAGCCTTCCGCCTCACCCGAAGTTACACGAGCCGCCAGCTTATTAGAGCAGACTAAAGCACGCAGCATGAGGGCAGCAGAAGCAGCTACGAGACATGAAAACAGTCAACCAGTAGGTAGCTTATGATACGCATTTATCGAGGAATCATTTTCACGGGTGGACAGAGCATAGCGCACATTCGGGACTAACTAGTCGGGTGGCCAGCAATGCTGTGTATCGTTGGGTTAAATAATCTTGCGAGATAGGAAATAGGGATGTTATACCCTGTGCATATGTTTTGCATTTGGCGTTACGGCTTACATTAGAGGCTTCCAACTGGTGTATGGAAGTGACCGCACCATATTTGCGGTATGTTGCGTTGCTAGCGGGTGGCGTCTTCAAAAGGACTGTAGAGAATGGGGAGGCCTCTATGATACATGTTGTTCGGATTGTCTCTATAGACACACATTCTGGCGTTTAAGGGGGCTAGTCGTTCGTTTATAGGCTCGACATAGGCCGCGATACCACTTAGTGTATATTCATTTACAACTTTTTTTCTCATTGAAATGGAAGACGTAGTCCCGACTTCATATACATTATCTCCGATGCCGAAGCCGACTAACCGTATATTTCGTGAACTTCTTTTATGCCTTTCTATTTCCTTAATAACATTATATCCAATGATGGACTATTCGTACTTATTTGTTCTCGGGTTGACTCGGGGCGTTAGGGACCTTTACATCTTCGAACTCGTCCTGTCCGATGACGCTGATGGTGTATGCGTCTATAAGTAACCAGGTCAGCAAATCAGCACCGTCTTCCTCAAGGAAATATCTACTATAAGTGAGTAATCACTCACAAACGCCAATTGCAAAAGCCGCTACGAAAGACCCAACAACGGCATTCTTAAAGAGGTAAGGTCGTCGTGCTCGAATGAGGGCGGGGGATTGTCTGAACCGTCTATCGTAGTACGAGGAGCTTCCGAATCTACAAGGCTGTCAGATATAAATGCCATAGTCTCGTTTTACCAATAAACATACCCAGCAGCCATTTTATGATTTCTTTGCCCAGGCGGGCGTGTTTCCTCTTATGTGCGATACGGTATTAGAGAAAAGGTTGAAGCTGAGAAGTTAGGCGCATTGCAGGTAGAATCCTTTAAATGCTGTATTAGCAAATATTGATCTGACGATGCGGCGGCTTTAAGTGCTGCAGCTTACAGGTAACTATGTACTGTATCTAGTTAAATTGAGGTACATAAGGTACATAAGGTACATGTAGGTATGCTTCCCATGCATTCTGCAGTGGAAGCCACTAACCTAGGTACTCTAAAATAGTACTAACCGGCACGTACCTACATACACGGAAGGTACGAGGTACATGTACTAATGTACTTGATATCTTGTCGGGGTATTCGCGGATAACAGAGGGAACCCTGCGTCCATGACTTGGAAGACCCAACCTGAAAGCTTTCTTTCAAGTCACCAATCTGAATTACATACATGCGGAAGGCGCCCTGAAGCAGCTTTCTCTTCAGTCGCGACCAGTTAATAAATGCTCAATTTCTTTCTCCAATTCCTTTCCTAAATTCTCTTTACACCATTAAAGATATCCCACGTTTCTAACTTATTTTCAAATTGTTCAAACCGCGACCTATTAAAAATCATATCCAGCTACAAGCATGGTCCTCGATTGTTGATGCTGGCATGTCATGAATGATGATGCAGGCTACTTACCCGGCGATCTTCTAATTGACATCACCGGGCAGACACGAACACACAAGAACACACGACGCGCCACAATACAGTTTGTAACATCGATACCCTCACGCACTCCCACCCTTCCATATTTTCGATACTCAAACTTAAGTCTTTGTTCTTTCAACTTGGATCATATCGAATACTAGTGATATCGATTCAACTATTCATGCTCTGTCAAGGCACCATACCTCAACCTTTTCGACTTGTACAAAAGCTTGGGCCTGGTTAGGTCTACCTAAATAGATCGCAATGGCGACAGCTCAGCTTTCCGTTCAAGACCAAATCCGCCAGCTTGAAGGCGCCCGGAAGCTTGTTTTAGGTAATGCGAACTATTACACTCAAGTTATTCAAGCTACACTCCCAATCATAGGACCTTCGGCGCAAGTGGAATTCCGACGATGGGGCGCTGAATTCCTTGCCGAAGCATTTGCGACACCCGCTATCGCACCTGGCCAGAAAGAGACCTTGTCTCTAGTAGTACTGGAAACACTTAAGTTGCTAGTGGAAGACGTCAACCAGGATGTCATAGTTCTGAGAGGCGTCATTCAAGCGGCGGCTAGTATATACCCGTTGGCCTTACGATGGATGTAGGTTTCTCCCAACTGGTCACTGTAGACTCGTAGACTTCGGCGGGCCATGCCTACCGAGATCGTGCCTATGCGCCTTCTTTCTAGAACCACATTCATCAAACGACGTGCTCTAGAGTCCACAGCGCTGACTTTTTGATCGTCCTAGTATTAACAACTCCTACGACACGCATACATGGGAACGAATGACTGCTATCAAGAGCAGGATACTGCGAATATGGGATACTGCTCCGTTAACCATACGAATTTGCTGTATCAAGTTCGCTCAACGGGTCGTACTTGCGCAAACGCAGAGCATAAACCCGGAACCAAGAGTAGGGATATATCTTGTTTGTTTTCTTTAATTAGTACTAATATTCTATATAGCGTGGTGATCTCCTTGATATATCGCTTGTCATGATTCCTCCGAGCCATCCCATCCTTGATGCTCCCAAACTTGAAGCTGAAGCATCAGGACTTCTAGACAGAATGCTCGGAATTCTGCAAGACAATAGCAGGTAAGATAGGATTATGAAGTATCACGCTGATATTTAACAACTGACAAATTCTTCTTAGCGATGCATTGATTGTAGATGCGACTTTGAACACATTGTCTATCCTCGTCCGAAACAGACCAGCTACGTCAAATAGGATCGTGAACACCGTTCTTAACTTCAACCCGCTGAAGCTTGCGAACTCGCCTTTAACTCCCAAGACAAAGGTTCTTATAAAATCGATGGAGAAGACAACACGCATGTTGCTCATGCACCTGTCCAGACGGTAGGAGTTTAACATGGCCAATATCTATCCATATCACTAATATCATTCTAGGAACCCGCAGAATCCGCTAGTCGGCCGTATGCAACAATATATCGAACGTCTTATGCGCTCACGGGCCGAGATATTTGATGAAGGTGGTCGTAAAAGGGCATTGGCAGAGCAAGCCAACGGGGTAGAAGCCAAGCGCCAACGAACGGGAACTGCACCACCCCATCCGCAACTCGAAATTACCCCACTGAAACCAGGCCCTCATACTCTCGCAGAAGTCTTCACCTTTACTAGTAATGATGGTCTGAAGCACTTCGATGTCAGCAACAATGTCCCAGCACCCATTGCCGCCAGAATCAGTGTTACTACCATCGCCCGTATAGACCCCCAGCTCCTAGATCGTGCTATTCAGGTATGTCAAAGCAATACACATCCTTATGACTATGGCTTACCAAGATACAGGGTGTACGAGATCGCTTAAAAACGCTGTACGAAGCCCAACCACAGCCGGTCAACCCCGAGACAGCACCACTTGATGTTGAGGAAGACGAGGACGACTATGAGCCCGATTTCTATACGGCAGAGGACACCGAACAGATTCTAAACAAACTCGATTCTTCGCCTGCGGATGAGCGCCACGAGCTAGAGAAGCCGGCATTGGGTGGTCTTGCATTACCTACTTTCCGGTTACCACCGCCGCCAACATTGAATCCTGAGCAAGCTACCAAGGTAGGGCAAGGTTCAGTTACAAGGGTGTTTGGTACGATGAGAACTCTCGAGGATCCTGCCATCAAGAAGGCCAAGGCTGGTATCAACAGACTTGCAGCCAGCTCATACGACCGAGACTCCTGGATCACAGTAATCACCCGCTTGGCAACCAGGGCCAATGCGGGACTTGATATCCCGGAGGAAGACGAAGATACCAAAGGAGTTCTCTCAACCATCCGTCTGAGCGATGCTATTCGGGAGCAGCTCTTCAATTATGTTCTCGAGGACTTCCGAAAGCGTATTGAAGTGGCCGTGTCCTGGTTAAGCGAGGAATGGTACAACGATAATGTTCAACAGCGGTCCGTGTCATCTTCGCCTGTCCCTAGTGATATCCCCGCTCACTATGAGAAATGGACACTACGTCTTCTGGACGGATTCATTCCTTATCTCCATTCCCAAGACAAGGTCCTCACACGGTTCCTAAGCGAGCTGCCCGAACTCAACCTGGCCATCTTTTCACGAGTTAAAACCCTATGTCGAGATCCAAGCTTGGTAAACCTTACTCTCACAACCCTATACTACCTAGTGATGATGCGCCCGCCCGTGAGAGATCTCGCACTAGATGCTATTCAGGACATCTGGACAGATTATGAAGATGCAAGACCTATAGCTGCCAAGTACTTGCAAAGATGGCGGCCTAGCTTCGTAGAAGCAGCACAGCAAACCATACCCGGGAGTGAAGGGGTTGTTGGTACCAGCGTCGCCGCAGTTGTTACGTGATACCCACTTAATTACGATTGCGTTGAGGCTTCGGAGGTTAATTATGAAGGAAGCTGTCTCTTAGCTCATACCTAGTAGATGTGATGGTTCTCGGAGGCATAAAGGCCTAAATGATATACCACGACATTGGCGGGTGGAGGAATAGGCAGGGTGTCAGGAAAATGTAAACCATTATTAGGGATTAAACAGAGCAGCCACATGTACAGAGGATAAAGGGGTCATTACGGAACTCGACCCCTAGAGGTGAATAAATGATAAAATACAGGAATACATCAGAGATATGTACATTGATGCGCTTGGTGATCACCGATTTTGAGATGTCTTCCAGTATCGTTCAGATTACGAGTCCAACAAGTTTAGCATAGACACATATATCATCCCCTATTCCTTAGAATCGTAAGACAGTGTTATTAAGTGCAGAGGCTGCATTTATTACTGTACAGCTGAGCCACAGTTGACGCACGACCTTTTGATAAGGAATTAAAGTTGACCAACCAGATCCACTCAATGCTTTAGGATAACGGTTAGTTGCATGTGCTTAACTTACAGGCATGAGACCCGGCAACGAATAGTTCCAAGTTACCTCATACAAACATTTAATACCTAACTATAGCTTTAGTTATAGCTAACTAGCGAAACAATCCTTCTCTTGTTCGAACTCGCCCATCAATGGAATAGCCTGGAAATAATATACGAATATCTACACGACGAGTAATATCCTTACCCCGTAGTGCCTAACAATGGCACCTCGCATCGAGGCTCAGGAGATCGAAACGTATTGGAACATATTCACAACTAGGACCAATGGCGGCAAATACCTGACGGGCGAGCAAGCGGCGCCACTACTGAAGAACAGTGGATTACGGGACGACCAGCTTGAGCGCGTATGGGATGTAGCCGATGTAGATAACGATGGTAATCTCGACTTTGAGGAGTTCTGTGTGGCTATGCGCATCATCTTCGACATAGTGAATGGTGTAAGTTATATACATACCTGGTTCTATCCTCGTTTCACTCCTCTCCCGTCCCCAAGCATATTGGACTGTATCGAAGCGAGTGGCTAACATGGGCTGAAAATCAACAGGAATACGCCGATGTGCCAGCGACACTACCAGACTGGCTCGTCCCCGAATCTAAAGCCCACCTCGTCCAGGCCAACCGCGCCCTCACAGGCAAGCAGGTGCAATTCGAACAAGTTGATGACGACTCGGATACCCCGGGGCTCAAGGATGGCTTCGACTGGTACATGAACCCCCAGGATAAAGCCAGGTATGAATCAATATACCAGGAAAATCGGGACATGCGAGGAGAAGTAGCCTGTAAGTCATATTTTATCTTCACCCCTTTCTATTATTCTACTCTAACAAGAGGTAAGGAGAGGTGAACCAGCGAAGACTAATAAGGATGAGGAACAACAGTTAACTCCCTCGAGGACCTATACGAATCCCTCGACGTGCCCGACACCGACATCCGATCAGCGTGGAACCTAATCAACCCGTCGGCCTCGTCCACCGTCAACAAGGACGCCTGCCTTGCCTTCCTTCACATCCTCAACAATCGACACGAGGGCTACCGGATTCCGCGCACGGTGCCCGCGTCCCTGCGCTCTTCCTTTGAGCGCAACCAAATCGACTACCAGGTCGACAGCGCCCGCAACAACCCCGCCGCCTCACGCTGGGCCGCTCGCGCCGACGAAAACACGTCCACCGGCCGTAAGGCCAAGTTTGGCGATCAATACCTAACACGCCTCGGCCGCGGTGGCTTCAAGGCCGCGGGCACGGACTTCAGCTCCGCCCAGAGTGACGAACAGTGGGAGGAAGTACGTCTGAAGAAGCAACTACAGGAGATTGAGGACCGCATGGCGAAGGTAGAAGCTGATGCGAATGCTCGCCGGGGTGGCGGAAAGCGGGATACCAAGCCTGCTCTCGTCAAGCGCGAGCTCGAGCAATTGCTCGACTACAAGCGTCGCGAACTAAGAGACATAGAAGAGGGCAAGGGGAAGGCGAAGACGGGGAGCAATCTTCGTGTTGTTGAGGATGATTTGCAGACGGTGCGAGCGCAGATTGAAGGCTTAGAAGCGCATCTCTCGAGCCGGATGCAGGTTTTGGACCAGTTGAGGAGGGAGATCGAGGACGAGAAGGCGGGGAGGTAGGGAGATATATATCTAGATGGAGCAATACGTTGACGAGGAGAGGGCAAGAAGGTGAAGATGAAGAGAATGAGAAGGATTTCTTCTCGTCTAGAACGAGAAAACGCTTGAGGGATGATAGATCCCCGTGTGCGCAGGGCGGATAGCGAGCTACAATACCTAGTCTGTAATTCAAATGTACTGTAAAAGTTCCGGGTTCCTGTTCTATTGCGAGTTGGTGAACTCGAGTTAGGTTGGCTAGAATTAATAACAATCACAATCATAATCACAACCGCAAATCAACGTTTGGTAATTATCAGATTTGAAAGTTTCGGGTCATTAGCACCTAGCTACAGATGCGCCGAGACAATTCCTAGCGATGAGTACATCACAGAATAAAAGGAGGGGGGGAAACATTAGGAATATCGTCTATTATCTCTATTATAAGACTACTGTCGAGAACCGATTCATTATTAAAAAAGGGGGGCAGGGGTATCTTAGGGTACACATTACGGGTTCTCTCCTCGGCCCCTACTCATCACAAGCGAACTATCCGGCATATCCTTAAAGCAGCGTCAACATCCTCGGATGCCCTTCACTCTCAGTCTCTCTAACCCAAATTATCTCAAGGTAGGCCATGTTCGAGGAACAAATGCGGGTATTCGTAGTCTAGAAGGCGCTACCGTCGACATAACCAGGCAGCGACTGGATACCGAGGGTTTTGCCCTTGATTATGTAGACCATGATGGAGAAGACTTTGACGGGGCCCAAACGGCCGACTCCACGACTCCGGCCGGTGGCTACCATGAGAACGTCCATCGGCAACGTCTTGACGGGGGTAGGCGCCTTGCCCTTAAGGACGAGGTCGATATTCTTAGCAACACCAGCAGCCTTTAGATAATAGTTAGCAAAATTTGTCTATTTATATATGCTTCATCTTCATCCCCGATACCACGTCAGAGATAGTGTAATAAGTAAAGAGACTTACCTGTTTATCCGAAAGCACAAAGCTACCACGAGGCTTCCACACAATGTCACCTGCAGCCCAGACGTCCTTGGTGCCCTTGACGCGGTAAAACTCGTCAATGTCGACGAATTTCTTGTCCGTCAGCACGTCCGCGGGGAGGTACTCGGTGTTAGGGCGCATGCCCATGGTGGGCAGATACAAGTCCGTTAGGATCTTCTCACCGCTCTGCAGTACAACTTCGGTCTTGCCCTCGGGCGTGGAGTGAGCCGCATCAACGCGTGCCGACTTGCGCACCTGCACGCCTAGCTTCTTCAGCTCGCCGGATACGTTGGACGCCAGGCTATCGCCACCCAGGATTTCCTCGTCGCCGGAGAGCAGGATGACTTCCTTCTCCTTGCCGTATTCAAAGGCAATCTCGGCGGCCACCTCGACTCCCGTGCTGCCTGCGCCTGCAACCACGATGTGCTTCGCGGTCTTCACCTTGTCTTGAATTTGTGTCACGAGCCCGGTGACCTGCTCGTGCGTGCCGTTGCTCTTCCAGGGCACGGTACCGTCGACAGCGCGCGTGCCTGTTGCTAGAACTAGGTGATCGTAGTTAAGCACGCGCTCGCTGCCATCCTGCGTCGACACCTTGACTGTCTTGTCAACAATGTCGACGCCCTCAGCGCTACCGACGATGAACTCGAAAGAGTCTTCCGGGTACTTGGCGAATCCTTTCTCGATGGGTTGGCTGTATTGCTCCTCCTTCAAGATGCCCGGAACAATGGCACGCACGGATGCCAGGTTCCAGTAGAAATGGCTGTTCTGCGACGAGGAGTTAGCAAAAGCCCCATTATTCCTATGCAATTCGAATTCTAGGTTGAAACCATGTGGATTTGCTAGAATTCAATGCGTTGCATATCCTGTACATATGTAGTATCTAATCACGTGGATCTTTTTATAGGAAGCCCAGCGTTGCATTGTTGTTTCCCAGCTTCACCTTATTCCGGGGCCTGGTTATAGAATGTAGAAACCAACAACATCAACAAGTCTGCTTACCTTGGAAACAAGGATAACTTTTAAATCCTTAACATGAGGTTTCGTATATTTTAGGAGTCTATGGGCAACACCCACGCCGGCGTAGGCGCCACCCAATACCACAATTGTCTTAGGCATGTTTATTGGCGAAGTCCGGTTGCTAGTAGGAAGGGGTTGTGTTTTGGTAATGGTTAGAAGGGGTTGAGAACAGGACGAAAAACGTTGCCAAGGTATGGGAATAAATAGTTGTAAGAAGGAAAACAAAATATGCCAAAGCAACAGCGAAGGAAACAGCTCTCTCTAGCTCTCGGACGTGTCGAGATCCGGCAGGCAGGTGTGACTTATATACCTTGAGCTGTCAGTTTCACAGCAGGGAGGAACGAACCCTTACCATTTGATAGACTTTCACGCCTCAAACAACGGAGACCCCACCCAAGCCAACAGGCCTAAGACCCAAGTTATCCATTTTCACATACCATCTAGGTATGTACATAATATTATTTTGATGGCTGCACAAAGAAGCCACTATTGGTCAAAGTTGGTCATGGGAATTAGCTCGGAAACTTGAGATGAACAATGTTCATCTTATTGCTGACATAATGCAGTTTCCTAATACCGTATTCAATTTGTCAGTATGCATCGGATTCGTAGCCGTTTACAAGTACAGGAGCACCAAGGTTCAACAGCTAGTTATCCCAAGGCTTCGGAAAGTTTAGATAGGTAGGCATTATATTCCCTTGATGTGTCTATCCACTGTCCGGCGGCCGTCCGCACGGCCATTCCCCAAACTAGGCTTCAAAGAGTTAAGTAAAATACCACGACTAAGGTGCAATACCCCTTGATTCTTGATTAGTCTAATGATGAATAATCTGACCAATAGAATGACTAATGCCATAATTGCCATAAGAGAAATCGAGACTCGAGATTTTCTCTCGTCTTTTTCCGTATTGTCCGTCAACTCGCCCGACGTACATAACACTACTGTCCTTCTGATCCGACGGCCAGACCAGTCTTATTGAAGTTATCATTACACACAGCCATTGATACTACTTCGTCTAGAAAAGTGGAGGATTTCCTCGGTCCCGAAAGACTATTAGAACGAGGCTCTAAAAGTTTATGGGGGACAGACAGCGGGCGCGATCTATTGGAGTCGAGACAGACAGGGGTTTTCGTTCTCGTTGGCTTATTGGACAGCCTTATGAAATCCGAAGAAATGCTTCCCTATCTAGGAACTTTACCGAAATGGGATTGCGCGTTGCAGGGTCCTATTGCATTAATATACGGGTTCTCTTATTGAATGGCGTAACGGATTGTTTTCCATAGGAACGTGACGATATATTGGCCATAATTCAAGTGAGCTGAGCTTTACACCGACAGGGTCAGCTGGAAAGAATGTATCTGCACGATGGTGTATTTATTAACTATCATCACTCTCCATATGTTAACCTTAGGCTTCCCCATGTAAAGCAGGTTACAGATTAAGCATAGAAATTGACGATAAATCTGGCCGAATTTAACAGCGTAACCGAATTTATTTTCCCCGTATGTCTAATAGTCACCAATCACATGGGCACGGAGTTCATAACGAATATTAGTTAATGTAGATCTTCATGTGATGCCGACAAAACAACAACAGCAGCAGCACCGAGGGATCGGAACGGGTAGAGATGGAAATCTAAGTGGTTCGGAGACGGTACATATTTACACCGATGTACAAAGCTCCAGGCCTTGATCTCGAGGATCTACATGTACGTACCTTCTTCTGATAGATTGCGGGTCCCTGAAAGCAATGCCACCAATTAGAAGCGTGTAGTATTCGCATCACCCCGCGCAGCAAACGCATGACGAAAGTCGTCATGGCTGAAGCATTGAAGCAATCAACCCCGCCAAAACCTATTTGACCCAACAACAAGACCGATTATAGTCGACAACTTCTACTTACACTTGAAGCTTCCAACATTATAAAATAAAACCACAATCAGGTACCGTAACTCTTTCATATACTTTATTTAGCTAACCCTATCCCCTCTTTATATGAGGAAGTAATTAGTAGAGTCTACAACTAACACGGGGATCAAGTATTCTAGCCCTCACACTCCAAAACTCTTAAACTCGTCAAAATGGTCGACATCAGCCCTGCTTTCACTAAGGCCCAGGAGGACTCCAGGAAGCTTACCTCCAAGCCTAGCAACGAAGAACTCCTCGAGCTATACGGTACTTAATCCTCTTTCTCTCTCTTATTATATGCAGGTTACCTCCTCTATGTAGCTATCGTCGACCATAGCTAAAGAACGGAGATTATATACAGCAAAGAAGCTAACATTTCGTCTTCGTATAGGTCTATTCAAGGTCGGCAACGGCGAAGACTTCAGCAAGGCCGAGAAGCCCGGCGTGTTCGACCTAAAGGTACGCGAAGTCTCTCTCGCCTCCCCCTCGCACCTAATCCCAACACGTGGGATTCGCGTAGGACAACCGTAGCACACGCATAAACTAACCCGACCATGTAGAACAAGTACAAGTACCAGGCGTGGCAGAAACTTGTCGACGAGGGTATCAGCGCCTCAGATGCCCAGGACCGCTACGTCAAGCTAGTCGAGACCCTGAAGGAGAAGTACGGCTACGACGCGGACAAGGAGCCTGAGGCCGTCAAGAGCTCCTAGGTTCCGTATCGCGCTTAACTTCTCCGTTGCATCTATCGCGTTATCTTCGTATTAGACTAGTCGATTAGCCCCGTGTTCATAGCAATGTTACACTCCGGTCTCGAAGGAGCCCTGGGATTCTTCGCGGTTATACCATGCGGGTAGCAGTACGCTACGGACGTCACAGCCAAATAGATTAATCTATACCTTCACATGAATGTGCGAATGCGACTTCGTGATAATTGAGAGACGTGGTTTATGAGTAGATTCGTCGTATACTCGAGTTGCCAGTTTGATATAACCAGAAGTTAGGTATCTATCAAGTCACACACCCTCGAATCGGCCTTTAATATGATAATTCTACTACAAGTCATCTTATGTTAATGCCTCCTACGTCTAATGCCTCCAGAAGTGACCCATGCAATCAGGCTCCGTATAGCTTGCCGTAGCTACCCATGGAACTTCACTATCTCCGTATCTTTGCAGAGGCAGGCTATACGGTATCCTGAGGCCAACAAGAGGCTCGTTGCCGTCGAGATCTTCCTTTGTAGGCGCATCCGTTTTAAAGGTACCAACCATCTTAGCCCCGTCCGCGAATAATTCAGGCCATACTAGAACACCAATCTCCCACGAGGCAATTCGTATTTGCCCGGTGTTCGCGGCTTCACCCCAGGCTTGCTTTGATATATTGGCAGAGGTGAGTAAGGCCCAATCGATGGACTTATTCTCGTTGTACCGTATGTAAGTCTTTATATGTGGCGCGGCACGTTTGCGTCCTCCATCCCGGATATTACTTTCCTCGACTGGGGTGTGGTTAGCTCAACTGTCATAATGCACCTTAGAAACAAGTGAGTTAAAGACGTACTTATCCCCTTCTCGCAATCATTAGCCCAGTGGTAGAGTATAGGTTTCATGTATTGAAGTTGCTTCGTTTGAGTTGCTGATTGTATCTTCATGTGTATAGAAGCACCAGAAGTGTAACCATCTAGGCAACGTCTTATCTCATCAGGAGTAGGAAATATTATTTTGAATTTAGGCTTGGAGGAACTCGCTCTCGTAGATGATAATGGGTCAAATAAGGTGTGTTTTAGCCAGGTGTCTGTTGCACCTAGAGTTGCAATAGATGATATTTGCACCACGATCTCTGATTTCCCCGGCTGGACAGGGACGGGGCCGAGGGCGTGTTTAACGCCTGCCCATCCCCAGCGAGTCTTCTTAGGATCATCTCCATTTATATCATGCCTTCCGGGTACGCTGGCAACCAATGCCCCTCGTACGGCACCAAAGTCATATTTCTCCAGTTCATCAACCATGGACTTGCATATATGTCTTTTAGTATTGTAGGCTCGTAAGTAATTCAGCAAGTCAATTTTGAATCTCGACCCGTAGCCAATACGCATGTCTATTTCGGAGGACTTATGGGATTCTGTTAGGCGAGGGAGCCGTGGAGTTTGCCAAACACCGTTGGTCAAGTTCGTCCAGTCCTTTGGGATCATGTTGGCTGTACATATAATGACCTGTGCTGTGTCGTCATGCCTAAATAACACAAGTATCTTCGAATGGTGAGTGCCAAACATCTCTGACATGTATACTGCATGAAGAGTAACATTTTTGTACTGAGAAGACTGTTTCTATATTGGGTGTTAGGATTAGTGCCTCACTTGAGTATAGAGTAAAGTGACTTAAGTAAGAATTCTATATTATCTAAACGGTATTGGCACAGTAATATTAAAACTTGGTATACAATATAGCACAATCCTTCTACGATACTTGGATTCAAGTTGAAAGTGCTTTGAACGTAGTGCACGAAGCATTAGAGAAGATGAGAGCAGGCTTACCTCAAGTGACAACCTATTAGTATCATCTCTCTTCCAAAACCCGTGTACAATATGAACTTTAACGAGTGACCTTATATCCTCATCAAAATGGTTCATGAGAAAGTCCACATCGTGTAAGTAGTTGAACTCCCAGCACTCAGCTATCAATGGATCACCAAGAAGATCATGGAGGGAGACGGCTCCGATATTTGACTCTTCCGAAAGGTCCCTAATAGTGGTAAGCTGAAATGGAGAGTCAACGAGCTTACGCTCGCGGCTCCTTCTTTTCCTCGGAGGACTAATTGGGTGTGAAAGTGATGCTGGTATCTCATTGGTCCTTTTCGTATTGTCATCCTTTTCTGTGTTACTCAAACGCCGTCGCTTTGCTGAAGGCTCTGCCATATCGAAAAAAAAAGAAAAAAAGAAAGAGAGTAGATGAGAGCTGCGTGGAATCGATGAAGTGTACCGCGATTATCAAGATCCTCTCTAAAGCACAGGCTAAAGGGGCATATGCACGTCAGCTATGGCGGAGGAGGTTATGTGCCAAGGCTAGAGACTTCAACCCGACATGTACGAAATACGCTTGGAGATGGTAGAAATGATGTTTCAACAATATGCAGAAAGCCGATGCGGATATCAATCAAGTTTCAAGTGTATAATAATCCTACAAGGCTGACGCGGACGACTGATTTGTGGTTAATGCTTCATGGCCAATGTCGCGATGGCGTAGCTTGGCAACCAACTGATCGCCGAAAATGTCCACTGCTTTGAGTTATGTGCATAACACAACAGATGATTAAATACGAGGGTATGCCCTACTTTATTTAGCATCTGTTGAGTTAGATGAGATCTGGACGGTGAATCGACAATTTCAATATATTGTATATTGAATGGAACGAAGTTATTCGTCAATCTGTAAGTTAAAATGGTATACACATCCGCTAGTTAATCTGGGGCTTTAACTGCCTTGTCTGCTCTATGAATATGAATGAAAATAGGTCATACATTCCTGAGTTGAGACCACCTTGCATTAGCCACATGTACCTATCGTCTTATCGTGGCTAAGCATGCTTTCGTTAGTGGTGTCCTTTTTAAGTATCGCTAACTACTGTAAGGGGTCGTGTGGAGACTTTTGATAAGGTTAAGACACACTGTACAGCTAGTTAGCTAAGAAAAGTACTACCAAGGTAGCTCTTATTTGTGCTTGGCCATGAGCTGGCCTGGCACGACTGTTTAGGTACGACGTGATACTCACCTTTGACTCTCCACACAGTCGACGGCACCAAAAAGATAGTAGAAGGCGGTGCACTATGTTCTGGCCTTACATACAGAAAAGGTAGAGCGATAGTCTCGTTTCAACAATCCAATTTTCGCATCCTTCCCAACTTACGTGCTTTATCATCTTAACCATAGAAGTGATTACAGACGACTATTAGCGAACTCGAGCCTCTTGAACGAATCTCTTTTTATTTTTGCTCCGGGTTGGCTTTTAATTCTGCAGACGTAATCATCTGCTTTCTTTTTCCTATTCTCTTTTCATTCCTTGTTCATTTTCTTCCCACTGGACATATTCCGATGCACTGGAGCCGGTGACGCGCGACTCTCTTCGTTGCCCCTTTCTCCAAAAACTAGACCGGAAAAAGCTTCTCGCCAACAGTTTCAGTCCCTTCTCAACCCCCTGTGTTGAGTCGCGCGCTTAGCCATCTTAATCAATATTCGATTGACGCGACAACTTTCCTCTTCTGCGTCGACGCTTTCCCTGCTATTATTGGTTGTTTAATTATCAACACGTTCGTTATTCGCGACAACAGATCGCACCCTATTAGCCATGAGGCTCGCCTCTCTCGCGCTGTTCCTCAGCGCTGCCGTCCTCGGCACTGCGCAAGCAATTGGTTCGGAGACGAGTGATAGTCCTGACCGGGAAAACACATATTTTAATGGCAAAAGAGTACCTCCGTTACTCGAGTTAACCCCCGATACCATCGATAAGGAGTTGAAGCTTTCAAAATTCCTGGTTGTCAAATATTATAGGTAAGACCTTTTTTATTACTACCTAGGCTTTAGACTTCGGGATTCTATACATTATTTTCCGATGTATAATGATATCTCCCTCCAATGTTACTCCTTTGTAACATGTCTCAGCAGTTTGCTTACGGTTTAATAGTCCGTTTTGTATTCACTGTATAGATTATGCGCCGACCTATCAGACTTTGTACGAATACTACTACACTTCCAAAGTCCCGAGCGACTCGGAATCGGGATCCGCTGCAGTTCCCTTCGAAAAGTTTTACGATATCAGATTTGCCGAGCTAAACTGTGTGGCGTATGGCGATTTATGTGCAAAGCATGAGATCACTACATGGCCCGAGACCCGAATTTTCAAAGATGGCGAAATCGCTGACCGTGTCAATGGTGGTAAAGATATAACCGTCATCTCGAAGATGATTGAGGGCGCGCTCGAGAAGGAAAAGCCTGGTACTCGCCCCAAGGAGCTTTCGCTTCCCAAACCTGGTGCAAAGTCGTTTCCTGAAGGATCATCCGAGACTGAAGGAACCGTTGAGAAATCTGAGAAAGTTGAGAAGTCTGCGAAGGGCGAATCCGACGATGCTACTCCTGCGACTAAGTCTACACCAGTGAAAGTGGACAGCGTGAAACCATCCAAGCCGACCAAGACCCCCAATGAGCAAGGGATCTCCGTATCCCTGACGGCCGAAAGTTTTCAGACTCTCGTAACAATGACCCAGGAGCCGTGGTTTATCAAGTTCTATGCTCCTTGGTGTCATCATTGCCAAGCTATGGCTTCGAATTGGCAGCAGCTAGCTAAGGAGATGCAGGGTAAACTCAACATCGGCGAGGTCAACTGCGATGTGGAATCTAGGCTATGCAAGGACGTCCATCTTCGAGGTTACCCCAGTATTCTGTTCTTTAGAGGAGGCGAGCGTGTTGAATACAATGGCTTGCGCGGACTTGGCGATTTCCTCCAATATGCCGAAAAGGCTTTGGATATTTGCACTGGTGTTCAGGATGTTGATGCCTCGTCTTTTAAGGCCCTCGAAGAGAAAGAGGATGTTATCTTCGTCTATTTCTACGACCACGCCACCACAACCGAAGACTTCATGGCCCTCGAGAGATTACCCCTCAGTCTGATCGGACACGCCAAGCTGGTTAAGACAAAAGACCCCGTACTCTACGATAGATTTAAGATCACGACCTGGCCTAGATTACTCGTCTCGCGGGAAGGGCGACCTACGTATTACACACCCTTAACCCCTAGAGAAATGCGCGATACTCATCTGGTTCTTACTTGGATGAAGTCTGTCTGGCTACCTATCGTCCCAGAGCTTACTGCCTCGAATGCCCGTGAAATCATGGATGGAAAGATCGTTGTCCTAGGAATCCTAAATAGGGAAGACCAGGAGACCTTCTTAAGCGCCAAGCGCGAAATGAAGCGTGCTGCAAACGAGTGGATGGACAAGCAGATACAATTATTCCAGCTAGAGCGACAGAACCTTCGTGACGCTAAGCAGCTCCGCCTCGAGGAGGCGGAAGACCGCAATGACCAACGAGCTCTGCGGGCTGCTAAAAGTATCCGGATCAGCATGGACATGTCTGACCGTAAAGAGGTTACATTTGCCTGGGTAGATGGTGTCTTTTGGCAAAGGTGGATCCGAACCACTTATGGTATCGATATTAAGGACGGTGAGCGGGTGATCATAAACGATGAAGACGTGAGTTTAAACCTGAGTGATCGTTTCTTTATATTGTATTAACTTGATTATAGAACCGACGATACTGGGACATGACCATAACGGGCAGCCCCATCGTTCCCTCGCGTGTATCGATCCTAGAGACCATTTCGAAGGTCACTGCTTCTCCTCCGCTAATTAAGCCTAAGCTCACGATTTCGAGCTTCGAGAAGATCTTCTTCGACATACGAGTCACCTTTACCGAACATCCGTATCTTTCCTTCGGCTGCATAGCAGGAATTGGTCTTGGTTGCGCCTCATGGTTCCGGGGACGAATCCGGAGGAACCGTGGCCACTTCCGCCTCGAAGACAACCTTCCTATCAAAGAAATAAAGGAGGGTCTTCTTGGCAACACAGCTAATGGGAAGAAGGACTGAATAAGCATTTTTCAGGCGGGAAAATAAAGATTTGAAGCATCGGCATTTGGGAAGACATGGGTTACTGGAGTTGATATTCACCCAGCGGGAGTTTCTGTATACTACTCTCTTGTGTTCTTGCGCTTGAACATGCGACCCATACAATTGCCCATCGTCATTTTTTCTACGTATGGTGTCTTGGTTATGGACACGTTCTACATTAGTATAGAAAGCTACGGCGCGTCACGAAGCTTTGGGGCTACGGAAACGATACGAAGGGGTGGCGGAACGGAGCAGCTGAGGGTGAAAAGACGAGAGTGGTCAGGATAGACCGAACTCTCTTGTGTTTCTATCATGACAGCAGAGACAAATGCATCCTCATAATAATATCCTTTTACTATTTTGTTATTAATCTGCTGTATCATGGTTTTAGATGATCGAGCTGTCTCTATGCTCAACGTCTACGCAGGGTTTTATGAGCAATGATGCCAATTAAGTTCGTTAAGAAGTCTAGCAGTATGATGACGATGATGTCGTAACTCAACGCAGGTTATTCTTTTCAAAGTTGCCTATCTAGATGAAAACGTAGGTAGACAACAAGATAAGCTAGCCTTTCTATAACTAAACCCCTTATCCAGGGCGCAATCTATACAATTGGCGGATCAGGTACATCTTAAGTGTAGATCTGGTCTGTGAAAGCATTCAGACTGAGTCCATTCTTTGCAAGGTCCTCGACTTCAATCAAGAACTCAAGCGGCATCTCAACCAGGGTACCGCGCACGCGGCTTAGCCAATCCTTGACCTCGGCAACACCACCGGGGAACTCCTCGCGCACGACGTGGCCATACTCAACCTTGTTCTGCTGCTCCTCCTCGTGCCTGTGCCTGTGCTCGTTATCGTCCTCGCCGCCGGGGATCGTAAAGTGGCGGCTGAAGAAGTCTTCGTACTGGTCCCAGGTACGCACGTGGTCGTTCGGCACCGGGTGGAACACCTTGCTGAAGACCTCGGTGTTGGTGCGCGCCGTCTCCGTCCACAGCCGCCAGAAGTCCTCGCTCATCGGGTCTTCGACTAGCCGGTCCGAAGGCGATCCCCAGTCGTACTGCTGCGGGTCCCGGTCCACGGGCGTCCAGTTGGCGTTGGGTTGGTCCCAGCGCTGGTCGGGCAGTAGGCCGAGGTGCTTGCGGTAGAGCTGGCGGCGCAGCGATGTCGCGAAGCGGGACGCTGAGAATTGTCGCCCGTTCATGCTGCTTTCGACGAGATCTTGGTCTTCGATTACGACGGCGATTTCGGAGTCGTGCGTTCCGAGTTGGCTGCGGTCGTTGAGGTTGGCTGAGCCGCAGATCACGAGGCGGTCGTCGGCGATGAGGACTTTGCTGTGGATGTACAGCTCCTCGGACACGAACGCGTTTATCTCGTCCTCTTCGCTGCCGTTCCATGGGACGTCGCGGATGTCGGTGCCGCCTTCCATGTAGCAGCTAGACACGGTGTCCCAGGTGCTGTCGTCGACTCGGGAGGCGGCGGACTGGTAACGGTCGTAATTGCCGTCGTCGCGTCTCCCGTTGTCATCGCCGTAGCGGTAACCCTGCTCTCTGTCGTCGTATTCGCGACGGGCATCTTCGTAGGACACACCGCTGTCTTGTTCGGCTTGTCTTAGAGTAGAGGATATGTTGATGCGGTCGTAGTTGCGCAGGTTGTAGAAGCCGATGTAGCGGCGCCAGTCATCAATTCCCTGTTGTTGTAGGGACTCGATGATGCTGTGACCACCACGATTGATACTGTTGTATTGCTGTGATATTGAGTTAGTGGTTGGTTCTTTAACATATTTCAAGGGGTATAATAGCCACTCAATCCAGCCGACTGCGGTATTCGGGCCCCAAGACATGATAAGAGGACTTGATGTTACGTACGAATTCCATAATAGCACGGGTTCCGAGGGCGCCATCGGACTTCAAGTCACCGGCAAATGCGGGCACGGCTGGCATCAACACAATGACGCGGAAGTCCTCCCTGTTGTTATAGGCGCGGACAATGCGTGATACAATCGAGGCACCTATCTTGTTCTCAACCGGACGCTGTTCGTCGGATGTAGCTGTGATGAAAAACTGTCCTGTGTTAGACAACTAATAAAAAGCGCTGCTAGATCCAAGAGCTTACCTGGTTCTCAATATAGATAAAGTGCTCGGCATTCTCAATAGCGTTAACGTACGCATTGGCAATCGAATGCTCCGTAGGGTGGCCAGCAGACCAGTCACAGCAACTTTGAGATAGTCAGTATTGTATAACCCAACTATAACCATTTATAGGAGAAATTGTAGGGTTACCTTCTGCAGAGCTGGATCTTAATGCCACCAGAACGGTCGTAGTTGTCACCACCTCGGTTGCGGTGTTCTTCTTCACCTCCGTCGCCAACAAGTCGTCTTATGCCTCGATTAAAGTGGCCTTGGAAGTCGTCGAACATACCATGGTGTTGTTCTCCATGGGACCTTTCGGCAGAGCCGCCAACCACAATCCTCTGGTACTTGCCAGTATCTTTCTTGGTATATTTCTCATTGTATATGAAGTTCCTGAGATTATGTTAATTATGTTCCGTAGCTTCTTCATGGGTACTTACCATCGGTCTGTAAAGTGGTCGAGGAGACTGCGCACGATAGGGCCTTTGAGGGAAATGGCAATATCAGACCAGCCCATCCTTGAGTTCTTAGTTCGGTCGACTGTTCTTTCGGTTAGAATACTTTTCGGATTAATCAGACAGTATTAATAACCCACGTTGATTATGATCCCAGTTGTCTACGCCTTCGAAGTCATAGACACGAGCATTGTTGAAATCTTGACCGGGGAACACAATTGCGTCTAAGTTACCAGGATGGGCATCGGCAATGGGATGACCTATTCGTGTTAGATAAACCGAGTCGCTAATATAAATACCGTAGGGTAAAACTTACTGTTTGTATCGTATCTTCCAAAACCTGGAGATATGTTAGCATTAATTCAAGGGCTTGGGTGTTCCACATACACATATCGAGACCACCCATGAAGGCGATGTGTCGATCGACGACACATAACTTCTCGTGATGGGCCCAGTACAGTACAGTATCACCAAATGAACCATAAAGTTCTTTTAGTGCGTCTCCAGAAACTTTGGACAAGCTAAAGTCATTCAACCTAAGTTTATCTAGAGACAGATCGGCAAAGGCGGTCTCAAGCTTTGCTCGGTCTGTCGGCAGATGATCGGGGTGTCTAAACACTTTGATATTTGGATGCAAGGCCTCCAGGGCATGCTTGGTATGCTAACGAGGATAATCAGTGAGTTGTGTAAGTCTTAGGTATAATATAGATGCTCACCGCAGAGTCCACTGGTGGTCGCCCAATAGGTTAGCCGAACTTGTAGCGATAAAAGCTTAGTTAAGGAAGAACATACAAGTTAGGGCCTGAGTGACCTCCTTGTATACGATGATACGTATTTCAACGCCCCTCTCAGCAGCTGCCCGCAGCATGTTATCGAGACGGTACTGCTCATTACGTGAGGGAGGCCGGCGAAGGTAGAGCTCCGGGCTCAGCCACCAGTCTAGAATATACACGCTTTCTCTAGCCTCTGTGTTTTAAATCAGCGGAGCTGCTCGCGGGATTATACTAGGGTTTAACAGCTCATACCTTCAAGAGCCAAAGATACGGCGTAGAAGTACGATGCTCCATCGACATACCACTTAACAGCGCCAGTAGTCTGAGGTGCAAAGGACTGGAAACGATGGTTGGTGGGCGCCTGTTGCTCAACGGCGCCTTCATTATCCTGCTGAGGATGTTCTTCATTTCCTCCACTTAAGGCTTCTTTCACATCTTTAAAGGCATCTTCCGCCTTTTGCAGAAAACTCTCCATATTGGATATGATGGAGTTGTAAGTAGTATGTAGGTCAAATGGTGGGTTGGCAAAAAAGTGATGAGGAATCTAGGTTAGATATCTAGACCTCATAGAAAAGGAATTGACAATAACTTGGAGGATTTAAATCAGCTAGGTACCTCCTAACCTAACCTAAGATAAATAAGCTACGCTAATCCAATATTTAGCTACGGTTTGTGTACAAATCTGTATTCAAGATGACCGTTGCGGTCAGGTTTAAGTCACACCTCTTATGTCGTGGAGGGGTGACGAAGTCCCTTGGTGGGACCCGGGATACGGCTTTCAAGCTGAAGTCTTGGCTTGCATCAGCCCCCCTAATGATCACAACGAACAAATCAAGACTGATAGCAGCTTTCTTAATACGATTTATGAATGGTTACACCTGGTAACGAAGCCATTCTAAGCTGATGTGTTGATAGGATACTAACAGACCTATTAGATGCGACGATGCCCCTCCCCCACCAGGTTACAAGTTATAATTCACAACAGATAATTATGCACTGTACAGAATACGGTATCGGGGTATCCAGTTTGTGGATGAGGAGGAGACGTTGGTGAGTGACGGAGGGGTGTTAAAGATGTTTCAAGGAGAATCAAGTTACCCGCACTTATAATAGCTAGTTACATAATATAACCCAAAGTAATGCATACCTAGGTAGTGTATGTATGTATGTATACACATGTCGCGTGACATTGTGCAACATTGTGCAACATTTTGTGCAACTAACTCTAGTCACTAAAGTGGGCGGTAAGAATGGGGACTGATTATCACCGCCTTCTGCAATAAGCGAAAAGACCGGACGAATTATAGACCCACTAAAATTTTCAATTGTCCCACTGTCTGCGACAACTGTAACTTTTACATGCGCAAACCTACAATCAGTCAATTGAGAAGATACAGTTGTGCTCATACTAAGGGCCAATCAATTCAGCATGCCCAAAAAACAGACCAAGAAGCAAGATGGCCCGTCTGCTACGGGTGACTCTCGATTCGCCAACTTCGAATCCGACCCTCGTTTCCGCCTGCCTTCGAAGAGTCGCACCAAGACTACTATAGACAAACGTTTCTCACGTATGCTGAAGGATGATGATTTCGTCGCGAGTGCCAAAGTCGATAAATATGGTCGCAAGTTGAAGTCGGATAATAAAAAGAAAGCCTTACAAAGCATATACCAGGCCGAGGACGACGAGGGCGACGACGAGGGCGCCGAAGTGGATGAGGATCGTGTTGTTGAGCGCGAACTTCAAAGAGCCGATACTAAATATGACGCGGCTCGTGGTGGTGGATTCTCCTCTTCCGAATCTGGCTCGGATGATGAGGATGACGAAGAAGACAAAGATGAAGAGGACGAGGAGGCTGAAGTAGCTCCATCTGGGAGTATGCAAAGGTTGCGCGACGCTCAAGCAGACGTCGAAACAGGGGAGGTCACGAAACGGATAGCAATCGTTAATCTAGATTGGGATTACATAAAGTCTGCCGATTTACTGGCTCTTTTCTCCAGTTTTGTACCCAAAGGTGGACGGATCGAACGAGTTTCTATCTACCCGAGCGAGTTTGGCAAAGATAGAATGCAACGGGAAGAGTTGGAAGGGCCTCCCAGGGAGATTTTCAAGAAGGCTTCAGAATCTCAGGACGAAGAATCCGAACCTGACTCCGAAGATAGTGACGACGACGAGGAAGATGACGAAAAGATAAAAAATGACATTCTCCAGGAAGGAGATGATCAAGACTTTGACAGCGATGCACTTCGAGCTTACCAACTAGATCGATTGCGCTATTATTATGCTGTCATGGTATGCTCTGATACGGCGACAGCAGAGAAGATCTACACTGCAACAGATGGCACAGAATACCAATCATCTTCAAATTTTATGGACTTGCGATTTATACCCGACGATGTCACATTTGATGATGAGCCGAGGGATGAGTGCGATTCCATATCGCCTGATTACAAACCAACCGAGTTCACAACTGATGCTTTACAACATTCTAAGGTTAAACTTACTTGGGATATACATCCCGAAGAGACGACTAGGAGAGAGGATATCAAGCGGGCATTTAGTGGTAGCCGCGCAGAAATTGAAGAGAATGATCTGCGCGCTTATCTTGCAAGCGATAACAGTGATGACGAGGACGCTCAGAGCGAAGGAGAGGAGGAACAGGCCGAAGTGGCTGACGATCAGCCGAAATTGACAAAAAAGGAGTTAAAAGCAAAAAAACTCCGTGAAGCTCTCGGTTTGAGCTCCGAACCATCGTCACGGCCTTCAAAATCTGGTCCGGTCGGAGATATGCAAGTTACATTCTCCGCCGCGCTAATGGACGATGGTAAAAAGAAGAAAGAACCGGATGCCGAAGAGACTACGATCGAAAAGTACATGCGTAAAGAGCGAGAAAGGAAAGCTCGGAAGAAGGAGAAAGTTGTGACGAAGCGTGATGAAGGCTCTGGTCAAGCAGATGATGATGAGACCGAGCAACCCCAGGACGACCTCGGTTTTGATGACCCCTTCTTTACAACCGACGAGCCCGTTAAAAAGTCGAAACACACCGAAAAGAAGGAGGAACGCCGCAAGAGGCGAGAAGCAAAAGAAGCTGAAGCAGCTGAGAATGCTGCTCAGAAGGCCCAATTGGAGCGACTCATGGCTGAGGATTCTAAAGACGCCGCCGAGCATCTCGATCATTTCGACATGAACGAAATTTCTCGCGCCGAAAAGCATAAATCCAAGAAGCACAAGAAGAGAAAGAAGGAAGTGGAAGACCATGGTGGTCTCCAAGAAGGATTCGAGATGGATGTTAAAGACGACCGATTCAAGGCTGTCTTTGACAGCCATGAATTCGCTATCGACCCCTCGAACCCGCGATATAAGGCTACTCCAGGAATGAAACAGCTGCTTGAGGAGAGACGAAAAAAGCGGAAAACAGACACCGATGCGACCGATGGGCAGCAGCGGCAGAGCAGTAAAACTAAGAAGCAAAGGAGGTAGATGCAGGCAAACTAGAGTAAAAGTCAATACCTCGGGTACATATCGCCTCTGACCTGTTTGTGTTAGTTCATCATAGGTTAAACCCATTTTATAGTTCTAGGTGATGCACTCCTACGATATCTTAGGTTAGTGGTTATAGGCATCGTTCCTAATAAGAATATTGGCACGTAAATGCCTATGATACCATTCTAATAGAATCCCTAACTTTCAACTTCACTTATATGCCACTCAGGTGATGAACGTGCTTTCTTGACTACCTACCTCTAGGTACCTACGTCGTGATTTAGCCTAGTGACGGCTCGCTAGGTGTCCTCTCCTAGGTTATCGCCTTTATCCATAGTCTGAATGTTCACTTGTAATAAGCTGATTATGCGTATTCCCAAGCATCTGGTCCAGAGGACGTGTAAGTCCTTACCCCAGTATTTAAGCAGCCCTCAGGTCCGCGGCCGACGAATATCTGATACGTTCTCTCTCTTGGCTCACCCTCGCTAACTGGGCACATCAGCCAGAACTGGCCGCCGTTGCCCAACACTACAGGAGCTCCAAACGACTCGCTGCGCTCTCTCGCGAAGCCGGTGGAAACGGATCCCTCGGGCAGCGCCCCAGAATGCGGTATGGTGTATGACAGCGTACCATCCTCTGCGATATAGACTGTGGGATATGTTTTAGCCATCTCGAACGTTGAAGCATGAATAGGTACGAAATATAAGAGGTATCTATCTTACCTTGCTGTCCACCCGGAACTCCAACGTTTAGGAATAGAGTGTTATTGCCGCCTGTGAAGACGGTCTTGGATCCCGGATAAAGGGAGCAGTCGAGGTTCTCTACATCTCCAGGACAATAAGCAGACGTATTCTTGTTGACGTAGAACTTTCCGCCGCTGGCGTTGATGGCGTCGCCGGAAAAAAAGTAGTCGTCATCGGCGGGTATTCTCCAGACGCCAGCAGTCCACTTGCGAGAGTTAATAGCTGGTTACTTCTTTTAAAAAAAATATGTTTACGTACGGGACCCTCTGGGACGGACCCAGCGCGCGGTATGACTGCAGCAGCAAGACTGACGGCCGGGCCGACGAGTAAAGCTGTGAAGGCTCGCATAGTTACGGCGTAATTATATAAGTTAATATACTGGTGAGATGAGATGAAAAGGAATGATTTGGCTCGGAAGTATCTCAATAAGTAATGCGCCTATCGATCACGATTACTCTAGCGATACGGGAAGAGTGCCCAAGCTATGAGTAAACGTGAAGGTGCGAGCGTAGGTATTTATATGAGAAAGGTTAACTCTATAAAAGCTCTATTCGTATCGATAAAAACACATGGACACGGAGCTATGGCACGTTACTTGGGGGGATAATCACCTACCTGGGCGCATGGCGTGTATTAAAGCGTTCAACTATAATGTTGCAAGGTCGAAATGCGACGTCGCAGTTGAGCGGCATTTGGGCTTACGTAGCTACCAGGTAAGTTAAGAATCTAGCCTTACCGGATAATATGTATCCATGCGTCGAGAAGCGCGAGTATTTTATATTAATACGAGGAAAGACGTAAGAGAGTGTCTCCCGTTTGTGCGCGGTTCCATTGGTTGGTAATTGCCTAATTATAGCCCAACACGTTTGGTAGCATTGGCTTTCGTGCTAGCTGCCTTGTTTGCATCAATGAAATATTTTATGTTTTATCTTATATCTGAAGTTGTTTAAGCATTGCCTAACTATATGTTAATATAAAGCATGTATCTATGAATTTCAGGTACCATATATTCGTAACTTTCATTGTAGCGTTAGCTATGAGTTGTGCCGAGTTCTATATATTATTAAGATTGAAGTGAAACTAAACTCCTTCAAATTGCCTTATAATTCCTCTGGATATAATATAGAGGATCACAACAAGCTTACTTGGCTGTTACATATCGCTGTCTTTATAATTTAGGTTCGTCACAACGACGAAGAGATCACTATGGATTCCTACAAGAACTTGCATGGAAAGCTACAGCGCAGTTTACTATCAGAATAGCCGGAGCTTCAGTTGTTGTTATAATATTAGCTAGTTCTATTATCCAATATGACCCCTATCAAGAGGATCTACTCCATCGTGAACTCTTACTTGAGGACATTGCACGCTATTCTGCTCCGTCAACTCGACATCCCTGGTCACACAAATACCTTGCCGAGGAGGCTCTCTAGAGTTATTTAGCTTCGACTCGACACCTCCTCGGATATATGTGTTAAGTTGGGCCATTTGAGTTGGCCGTTCTCGGCCGTCCGCCACTCTGTCAGTTGAATGGCTATCTCCAATATATCCAGTGGTTGACCCCTTAGTGATAAGATGGTAAAGAGGTCGGTATGTTGCAATTGATGTGGCAAGGAAACCGACCATAATCTCTATCAAGGCAAGTATGGCTAATTGCACGTATTCCCCTAAATGTTGTTTTATTTTGTTAGAAATATTCGGATAGGCTGTGAAACATTGGCTTCTGGGTCTGCAAAGGACTGCT
This sequence comes from Daldinia concentrica, assembly GCA_902805455.1. Taxonomy (NCBI): domain Eukaryota; kingdom Fungi; phylum Ascomycota; class Sordariomycetes; order Xylariales; family Hypoxylaceae; genus Daldinia; species Daldinia concentrica. The sequence goes on along the minus strand of CADCSW010000003.1, from coordinate 2,228,366 downwards.
CACAGCTTGAGTCTGAGCTATCCCCCAGCCTGGTAATATATCTAAGCTGGATCAGACTAACTATACAAGCACTAAAGGAAGAATTAGAGAAGAGCCTTAGCAGAGCGGAATATAATAGGAAATAATTAACTCACCTTCCTCCTACGGCAAAAACAATAATCAACCTGCACTTCTGCGATTTTGATGTATTGAGTCTTATAATTAGAGGAATAGGCATGCCGATAATTATTAAGTCGGTAATAATGTTCATAATATAAGCTACTAGCGCCTCGATACCGTAATTAATGCAGGTGCTTGTATCACGTATTATTGGATCCCATGTAGCCGAGATAGGAATGCATTGGAGGTTAGTAACTAATATAACTTGGAGCAGCCATTCGGTTACCATGGCCGTGACAACCCAAGTCCATCGGCAAAATCGTGGTGAAGATGAAAATATTTTCCTATAAAGACACAACACGCTATACTTTAGATGAGCAAATATAAAAGCATATAGATTTTGGGCGATTATGGAATACTATTGATTGTTAGGTACTTTAGTTAACTAGTGAACGTATTTGACTGCTTTTGTCTTGGGTGGCACAGGCTTGCGCAGTACATCTAGAGAATATGAACATGGTAAAGAAATAATGTAACACAGGTAACATGGAAAAAGGGCTTACTGACGATGGTCATGAGGCGCAGGTTTGTAATAAATATTATGTGTCGTCCTAAACCGTAGCGGGTTGACATGATGACACTAGTTACATAGACTACGTATAAGGCCTAAGATCTATCAGCTACTACGTATCAAATTAGGGACGAGGAAAAGGATTTACACACCAAGGCCGCTATGGCGAACCAGTCGCTCACGTCGAGATGGAATCTACCATTGAGCACTATTCGTGACCAGAGTCGTAGACCAACGGATATAGTAGCGACAGACAGGGAAATTGAGCAGCAAACGATGATGTTAGGAGCCATGTTATCATCAGAACGTGATAGCATTTGAGCTATCTCCTCCGGAGTTAGAGACGTTGCTCCAGGCATATTTGCTGTTTTTCTGTCAGTAGAAAGTGATGATAGAGTAAATTACTCAGAGAGGGTCTTACTAGAGCGAAGATAGTTGCATTAGGTAATTATTATTACGAAGTTATCTTGTAAGAGCCCCCTTAGGTAGGCTAGGTAATTCGTACTGATACGAGACTGGCTTGAGAATGGGTAGAAGGTGTATCATAGTTGCTTATTAAATAGCAGCTCATTAGATAGTTAGCCGGTATAGCTCTAGTACTCCTTAAGAGAGCTGCTGCTGACTAGGCCGGCGGCGCTACACCCTGGAATGCTAAAAGCCCAGATAGGTAATGAGCCAAGCTAAAGCCTAAACACCAGCATGACAACTAGTGGCAGTATATTAATGAAATTAATATCGAGGGTTTAGTATCTACGCAGGTACGCTCAGTCGTAAGGTGCTAGTATCCAAGTGCGTAACAGCATAATGATTGAGGTTGAAGGATCGAATTATCGTACAGTTTACTAAAGACTATCTCGAATAGTCGCTTGGTGACTGTAATTTTAATACAAAGGGCTCACTTGGCGGGGTTTAATCTACGACATCGTTTTTTTTATTCCAGACTTAGCAACACCGGAAATGTCTTAGACTTGTATTGTTGTAGCTACCGTGGAAGCTATTCGCATTATTCATTGTCCGATCAACTAGTTTCCTTCCGGGCTGTCATCACCAGCAAATAGTGCCGTGGCACTATCTCAGCTAAAACGGCATAAACTCTTAGTAGGTAGTAATAATGCTATGTTGGAACGAATTAGAGATACTGTCGTTTAAGTTATCATATAGCTCAGTTAAAGTCATAAAGGAGGCATGAGGCGCAAAGCATCCAATAATAAGTTATTATAACATGCGAGCAAACTATGACCTGGCATGGGTTCCGTACCTCTATGAAAGATAGTGGCTTTGTGGGAATTTGTTGCCAAGGCGTGCCCTTATCTCTAAGAACAACTGCGGCGGCCATTAACTTACGCTAATGTACCTATATGTAACTAGGACTGGATCGGCATATATGTATGATACTCGCAAGGCTGCCTCTGTGTAGTTCTGCAGTAATATGACGGTCTTAAAATTCGACCTGGTGAATATGAGTATTGCTTTTAAGTAAACTAAACCCTTTAAGTTGTCTTAGACCTGGTATATCGTTAGTGAGCAACACTCACCTAGATTAAGTCAATTAGCGCTTTGAGTTCATGATAATACACCCCAAATCACGCCACTGGAGCGTCTAGGGGCTAGTACAAGTGTGTAACATATACGGCATGTTAGATGGCTTGGAATTCGTAGGAAGCATACACGTTGTTCTTGCTGACTATTGCTCTCATCTAACAAATTTCGGACTTGGCGAGACACTAATACTCAAAATGGATCATACAAGAGCTATGGTTCTGTGGTTTTATGTTACGACCTCCTACTCGCAAAAATAACCTGATTCCAAGACAGGAAATAAGAGAATGTGTATGGGACCTTCTCCTATAATGGTCGCTCTATCGTTATGTAGTGCTATCTGCTGGGCAAGTGTATATGCTCTGCACATTGCAACAAGCCTTCAGGCCATCGACTCCCATTGCAATTCCGAATCCGCTCTGTTTGTGACCTGCAAATGGGGTGCTAGTTTGAATCTCGGCGTGCGTGTTAATCCAAATGTTACCAGCCTGGAGCTGCTTTCCCAAACGCTCAGCTTGGTCCATATCTCGACTCCAAATCGATGCACCAAGGCCCGTTTTGGTGTTGTTAGCCCTAGAAATTACATCGGCTTCATCTGACCATTTCATCAGGGGAAGGACAGGCGCTATTGCACATGGGAATCATATTAGTACTAGTATATTAGTTATCTGCGATGTAACTTACCGAACTGCTCTTCTACGACAACCCGTGCGTCGTCTGGTGGGTTATCGACAATTGTTGGGACAATGTAGTAACCGCTCATATCGGATGGAGGCTTAGTACTCCCAGTTGCAACCGTAAGCTTTGAGTTTTCCACATTCGCGAGTAAGTCCTTCACATACTCGAACTGGTCTATGTTGGATATTGGCCCTGTGTAAGCGTCCTCGCCAGAGCCCAGCTTCAAGGTTTTCACAAACTCAACCATCGTAGCCAGTACAGCGTCATAAACTGTCTCGTGGATATAGATTCGTTTCGGCGCTATGCATATCTGGCCCGAGTGGAAGAAAGCAACAGATGCGATCTTTATCGCCACAGATGCGGGATCAACATTAGCACAAACGATAGCTGGATCGTTACCCCCTAATTCAAGTACCACTCGCTTCAATGTCTTGCTACAAGACTCCATTACCTTTTTCCCCACCAAAGAGCTACCAGTGAAGCTCACCATTTGAACATTCGGATGCTCGGCTAGTAACTGCGATGCCCGAAGTCAATGTATGCTTGCTGGAGCTCGGAACAGATTCGTCAGAGGATTAATGCTACTTACAGGCCCCAAATCGTTATCCCCACTCAAGGCCTGGAGCACACCGGGAGGGAAAAAGCGTTGGCCCAATTCAGCAAACTTAAGGCTGCAGTAAGGTGTATAGGGAGATGGCTTCCATATGTAGGCGTTGCCAGTTAGTATAGCAGGCACCATCTTTACACATGAGAGTTGAACAGGAAAATTCCAAGGAACAATCCCGACCACAACACCAACAGGTGTGTATTGAGTAATAACTTTGCGTTTTTCGGTGTCTTCGATGACTTCTCTAGGAAGGGATAACTGGCAGAATCCCCTGAGATATTGAACACATGTATTTATTTCGTGTCGAGCCCCATTGACCTATCGACATACAATAAGCTCGTCTACGGTAGCAAGGGGCTCACCCGGCTCTTGCACCGGAAATAAACTCACAGGCTTGCCAGTCTCCTTCATTAGGATTCGGACAAAGTCTTCGGTTTTATCCTCGATGGCATTGGCGTATTCTCTGAATGCGCTCACACGTTTGTCCCAGGGGACCTCGGCCCATAACTTTGCTGCTCTCTCGGCTGCTTCAACAGCTCGGTTTACATCGCCTGATGAACTTATCGGAACTGCCGGGTTGTTTTCTAGAGTAAGAGGATTTATGCCGTAACGGACACTATCCTGGGTGGATGAAAGTTCCCCGTCGATTACATTATAGAATACATCAAAGTCAAGAGGAGGGTATCCAGTCTTATCAAGAGTCATTCTGTCCGGATTTCGTCGAAGGCTTTTGGGCTTGTATAGTAGAAGTGCTAAACTAAGCGGAAGGCCGAGGTGAGGATGGAAATATTCCTAATTAAATAAGCTAAAAGTAAATGGCTATTGTAAAGCTGTATTACCGCACCATTTCTGTGTGTTGACATTGATTCTGGTACTAACTCAAGTCTCAAGATGAGATCCTATACATGCATTTACCCGCAGCTTTTACGAGAAGGATTTACATATCATAATATTATAAGAGGTAGGGTTTCAGATTGGCAATGCAAATTCCCGTTCATCGAAAATGTAATATATAGGTACCTATCTATTCTCATTGGAGTTGGCCTCAGTCTGCGTCATCATGCTCCTGTGTGGCGCAATATTGGTGATATAAATGCTATGAGCGTCATGCTTTTGCTTTTTCTTTTGCCAGGTCTTGGGCTAAGAGGTCTCGGATAAGAGGGATTCTTAGGATATGACGGGTCGACGAAATTGTGGCGTCAGTAATGAATAATATGGCTTAAATAATCTTAAGCTCTTCTACACCTTCACTTGCCATCTCAGTCCATACACGACCGTCCATTACTTTGAAATCGTCAACCATAGCAAACCCCACCAGTCTATATTGACCCTTATCTTGTTTCCGTAGAACGGCGGGAAAGTCGACTCCCTCGAGGATAACGAGAATATCCCCAACTTGGGTAGCCTGTGGGCAATGCCCGTAGAAGTTTGTCTCCCGGGACGGCGCAGCAGAAGAGCTTCTAAATAAAGACCTCTGTGTAACAGCAAGCTCATGGCATAATTTCTAGAAATAGAATAGTTCTATAGCACCCTCCTTTTGTAATATCGATAGAATCGCATTTGGGGGGAGACTGCTCATTGTTTGTATTATCCAAAATAGCGACGAGTTACTTCCGTTAAAGGTTTTGAAAAGTGTCCCAGGCGGTACTGATAATGACTGGCTTGGATACGTATAGAAGTCTCGGAAAACGGAAATGTTCCGCAAGTGAGTGTCATCCGTTATGTCAGGATATTCCTCAGCGGTTTCTTTGAAATCTTCACTTGCCCAAAGGGTCGTCCCAATCACAACTCCCTGAACATATAAGATCATGAGGTCCTCGTTGACATGACATAAACCAGAAGTATTGGTACCGGCATATCCCCGTTGACCTAAAAGACTCATATCGAACAATCCAGAGGGGAGTTGCATTGCGTCAGTATAATCACTTCCAATCTCAGCGTATTTTGAGTTGAACCATTGCCGCTTTCTTCCAAAGTTCCAGTCTGGGACCCAAGAAGGTTGATCGGCTAGCTTAGGCCCTGATGCGCATAATAACATCTTCGAATCCCTCGTCCATCGTATAAGTGCTACGAAGAGTTCTCTATAGAGGTCGTGGCAGTGCATCCCTGGAGTCGGATCGATGACTGGGATGCCAAGCTTACGGAGTACCGAATTCACTCCATGGGATTTGTCCCTGGGGTCAGTCACTGCACGTTGCCATATTTCCCGTATTAAATCGGCGCCTAGGGTAGTACTGGGATCAGGTGACTGTTCAATGTGGAGAGAATGCCTCTCTGCGTATGTTAGCAGTTGGGATGACACAGTCGAGAATACATAATAACGACTGTGAATCCAAGTTTCTCGATATTCGCGAAGACGGACTTTTGCATTAACCACAAGCCAGGGGATGGTGATCACAAGGTACCCAATCTTATAAATGCAATAGATGAGCAATAAGGGGAGGAATATAATCCATAAGATGGACCCGAGAACGACCTGGTAGATTAGAATGATCTTTGCTATGGCAATACGGTAATCTGCCATCATCCTCGAGTCCGCGTAACCGGTGGTTGTTGAGTGACCACCAATATCACCATCTAGGTAGGAAGATGTATGGATTTTCATCCATAATTCGGCGAGTCCCTGCCATCTTTTGAAACCGGCCGTGTCCACAACACCATCCCAAGGTAAACTTAGATTATGCCAACCTCTTGTCCTGCATGATTCGAGAACATAGAAGAACCAGGCCAAGGCGTACAACATGTGACGCCAGTCCAAGGACTTATTACCGCATCTAATTCTTATCCTAGATGCGAGAAGAGTTTCTTGTAAAGTCCAAATGCGACTGACCCAAGGTCTGCCAAATATCTCATCCATAAAATCATGCGAAAGCAAATACCGGTCTCCAACTATAAGGAAATTCAAGATGCGATCTACTCAGAGAAGTCAAATCGGTTTTCGCAAGTATAACATTCAGCTCAAGTTTGTGAGGCTTACCTGGTTTGTTACGGGTATGGAGGAAACCTTGGACATTGCAGTTAAAAATATTTTAAAAGCTAGTTGCCAATATGTCAATGGCGATATTCCTTGTTGAAGGGCTATGTCGTCTCCGACAATGTAATCTTGAAAACCAGCTACCTCCAAGTAATCCATGATTTCGTCGGATTGTGGTATTCCGGGACCGAGCCAGACGCAAACGGAGGCAGCCTGCGAGTAAATATCACCCATCAACCGAATCTGACGAAGCTTCTCTTCTTCGTCGGCCTGCTTAATGCAAATTGCATCAACCCACAGAGTTATAGACCTATCTCTATTCCGATCAGGGTCAGGAGCATCGCGCAGGTGACTCAACGCTTCCCAGCAATTGTCTGTTATAACTTTAGAGTGCCCGCCGCACACTATCGTCCGCGGCTCTTTTGACGACACCTGGCCCCAGACATATGATAGAGCGATAAATTTCGGGCGTGAATCTTCATCGAGATCGACGACTCTCAACTGGCAGCGCAACTCATATGGGTGGTTCTGGCTAGAATCGGAGTTTCTGGGCTGACATGGTTGCGAAATCCCCCCAAGATCCAAGACCCGGATATATTTTTTTGTCTTGGTGAAGGCGGAGAGATGTATGCAAGGAAGAAAAAGGCTGCGAAACTGTGTTATCCATAGCGTATTTTCCGTCGGGAAATTAGCTCAACGTTGTTGCATATTAACACATTCAATATATTTATTCATTATGGAGAAAATTGAGTTGTTGAGCTGAACTATCCAAGTCTAGATGATGGAACCCATCGACACAACAAAATCGGGAGACCAATCAGATTATCCTGGGGGTAGGTACCCATTCCTGCCCAGTTGGGCTCACACGAGACAACCTTGAAAGGTGTAACAATTTAAAATCAAATTATATGGACATCAGACAATGTTTTAACCCCTATCCCTTTGAAGCCCCTAATGACATTCATGATATGGTTAGCGGTATGGCAAGGCCTCATAAGCAACGATTAGGGTTTATAAGTACGCTACTACGGTATGTCACGGAGAGCGATGATATTATACTGAACAATGTCTTATTGACTAAGAGTTACCGAGAATCCTTAGGTCGTCAAGAGATAGGTAGTGGTGCAGGAAATCTATTCTCGTTCAATTGCAACTACTGCTAGGAGTTTTCGCACTTCCTCTACCAGATCGTCTCTAGAGACGAGTTGGCCTCGATCCTTTTCACCCTTTCCCTCTCCCTCATCCGTTTCCTGGTGGTTAGCTTTCTGTGCAACCTTCAACCTGACTTGACCAGCTGCCAGTTCGTCCTGACCAAGAATGACAGTGAGCGACCCATTTTCGGAAGCCTTGAACTGTGGAAGCAGCTTCGGCTTCACCTTGGCGAAAAAATCAGCCCGGATGCCGGCATCCCAGAGTTGACGAGCCACAGACATGCGCTCAAGAAGAAGTCCATCGTACTCCTTGCCACCACCAGCCGCTATGATGTATACATCGGTCTCGCGAGTCAGGTCAGGAGAGCTCTTCTCTCTTCCTGGATATAGGAGAGTAAAGATACGGTCTACCCCAAAGGACAAGCCGACACACGGAATAGGCTGTTTGCCATACATACCCACGAGGGTATCATAACGTCCGCCCGCAGCAATGCTGCCAACCAGACTAGATTGGCTCGCGCCAGCGTGGCCAGGCCGATTTGTACTCGTGGGGATAACCTCGTATATCAACCCAGAGTAGTAATCTAGGCCTCGAGCCAGCGAAAGGTCAAAGGAAACCTTGGCGGCGACGTCCATAACCTCCAAGTAGGATATTAAAAGATCCATATCATCGAGTCCTGCTTTCACATTCACATCTGCGTAAAGTTCCAAGTCAGCCTTGAGAACGTCGATTATTTCCCGCATGCTGCCGCTGCGCCTGACATATCCGCCAATTCGGTTCGCGACCTCGTCCGAGAGACCTTTCTCTTCAACCATTTCTCTCTTTACCTCGTCCCACGTCGCTTTGTCGAGCTTGTCCACTGCAGAGCTGATACTACGTATCTTTTCTTTAGGAACACCGGCAACCGTAAACAAGCCGTCTAAGATACGCCTGTGGTTTAGTTTTATAGCAATGTCGAGTTTGAGGGCCGAAAATGCCTCAGCAACAATGCGCAATATTTCAGCGTCGGGAATCATCGGGTCGTAAATGCCGGCAATGTCAAAGTCACACTGATAGAACTCGCGAAGTCTGCCACGGGAAATCGCAGGTTGATCTCGCCGATACACCTTAGCGATCTGGTAGCGCTTAACTTGCTTAATAGCGGTATTCATAGCTAGCCAACGGGCAAACGGAACCGTAAGGTCGTATCGCAAAGAGCAGAGCTCGCCGCCTTGGTCTTCTAGATCGTATATGAGACGTGAATCCTCGCCGTATTTTTCTGAGAGAACATCTCTCCGTTCAAAGACAGGTGTATCCAAAGGAATGCCTCCATGGCGCTTGAAAACATCACTTATCGTCTGGCTTTTGATAATTAGCAGAATAATAAATTTTACAGAACTAGGGTGCGTACAAGATATGGTCACGTCGGAGCAGGTCTTTACCAGCCCAATCGCGAGTACCCTTTGGTGTTTTCAGTTGAGCGCCTGGACGAGATGGTATGGCATCTTTAGTTGCCATATCGCTTTCTAGATGTGCGAGACGAGTGTGAGAGATCCTTGAGAAGAATTATAATGAGATAAAGAATACGAGAGAGCAGTCATCCAACAGGGATAAGTCGTGCGAATTTGAGAGAAGAAGGCCTTGAGATGTTTGACTCATAGCCAGAAGCTCCTGGTTAGGTAGGTACCCCACTAGAGGTAGATGGCGGGGCACCTACTTTGGGGGAATGGTTGTGGGACTGGGAAAAAGTCACGTGTGATAGCTACACATACATGTAGGTAGTGAGGACTACCTAGGTACATTTAAACCCCTTTCCCCTATGCATTCCTTTAAGCCATACTTTAGCGCACTGCCCCATTGCCCCATTGCCCCATTGCCCCACTACCTATCCTTACCTGTACATGTACTTTCCAACGACTAGGCTATGTACCCACGACTCCAGGCGCTTAGCTCCCGAGACTCTCTAAACGGCTACCCGCGCGCTTACCCCTAGACACTAGGTATCATAACCTGGTCCAGGCGCATCAGCTAATGGAATGGATGTTAATTGATCGAGAATCATGGTTCTGTTGGCCATTACCAAGATGACCAGGAAAGGCTGAAACCAACACGAACTTTCGCACCGGCCAACCTACCAAGTTAGAGGCTATCATGCCTTACTCCGAAGCGCCCATAGACTATGGCCTTGCATGGCAAATGTCTCTTGGCCTTTCTCCTCCTCGAAAAGTCATTACAACTAGTATAAAAGATTGGCTACAGTCGTCGTTCTATGAGTAGCTTCATGAACTAAATCGTCTTTCTTATATTAAACTACTTCTTGGTCAATATATTCACTATTCATCCGACGCCATCATTCTTGTCCGACCATCTGTGTATTAATCTCTATAGCGAATCGCACAAAATGCCCTCTAAGTTACAACTGTATGAAGCGACGGTTCTAGAGATACAAGAGAGGAGGGAAAAGACTCTGGAGCACCTTAAAGATGCCGAGGAGAAGGCTGAATATCACTGGAGACGGTACAAAGAAGGTAATTATCCTCGTGTTGCCTCGAAATCGAATCCGATCGTACTAGCTGACTAACTTCTGTAGGCGCAGGGCTTCAGCATAATCATGAAATGGACCGTCACCTCTCTAAGGCGCGCAACCTGAAATATGCGCTGGAGGCGAAGATCCCGGAGGCCTATGAGACGGCATATGCTAAATGGCTCCTGGAATATTGGTACCTGAATGGCAGGTAAGTTTTACTACCCATCCCTCAAATGAATTCTAATGGGCTCATTTTGGATCTCTATTCTTATCTTAAATTCTAACCCTACATTTTTTTCACAGGATAGCTCTGCCTCGAGAAATAACTTTGGCGATCCAAGAATGCTTGGACAGTCGATATATTTCGCAGATTGAACAACAAGTGGAAGCACAGCTTGTCAAGAGGGAGCAAGAGGCGGCACGAAGGGGGTGCCGGACGTCTAGGTAGATAAGAAGAGCAGGGAGGACGCCGGCATTGTGATCATCATGAGAATATCTATCACGAGATCCACCCGGTGACTGGGGACCATGTTATTCTATTTATTCTTCTTTTTTAGCCAAAACCATTCATTTAGTCAATGTATATAACCAAACAGCTAGAGGATCAAACAGCATCGTGCAATTCAATACTTACTTGAAGATACTTAGGCACGTAGTAAAAACACGTAAGAAATAACAACACATGCAAAACTAGGGACTTGCTAGTCACCGAATCAACTATCTTATGGCCGTACGTGATAATTCTTGCCGTTTTGTAAGCTCGTAACCCCTGTTCGAACGATATCTCCTTTATTGGCGGAGATTTGGTGTGGTACTATATCTTCGTGCGTGTAAGACTGTGTGCTACGTGTATCCGACCAATTACTTCTATTATAGTCGTTTCCGATGAGGGGTTTTGAGATTATAGTATTCCACACCCGAGTCTTATTCCCAATGATGGACTAGTGTACAGCAGAGCCTCATTTGAGATTTGTCTTTATATAGGCTAGCATCGTGATACGGTAAGGCGGATTTAGGGGGCGAAACACTGCCAATTTTCTTGCTTCGCCCTCCAGATCGCATACAGCCCACCAAATCATGGCTGTGAAAGATACAGTATCAACGTATCGCCTACGGCCGGAGGATCTCAGGCTTTACCTAAAAAGATTGTTTAATAGAGACGTCTTAGTTCATGTAAGATACTATTATTGAATACGCGAGAGGGCGCCTGCGATAAGAGCCCGAGCTGATTGGATAATATAGGCTTCAGCTGAAGGTGAAGCAGTTTATTGGTTTAGGATTCCACGAAAGCTCAGTCCGGTACGTTATCGAATCATGATGTCTAACATTAGGTACCTACTCATAAAAGCCTACAGGAAGAAAAAGAGCATATCTACGAACAAGTTCGTTATTCGAGGGAGGATGATAATATATGGTAATTGGTTGTCTTATGAATTTGGAGGGGCAAAGCCTGGGTCGGATCCTGTAAAGAAAACTTGGATGGTAAAGAGGAACTTATGAAAAAGCGCCTCGCAGGAGAAAATAGATTAATAACCTAAAACATCTGATATAATTCTAATGCACTTAGGTTAGTAATTTTATAGATTCTCTATCTTACATAGGTAGCTGATATTGCACTGGAAAAACATAAATCGTGATATTTAATTGGCTCCTTCGCGAGCAGCGAGCAGCGAGACGCCCTAAGCTTACCTATCATTTCTCAAGTGGTGCAGGGAGGGCACCAATCCTCGAGTTAGATGCTCCTTTTATATGGCTCATCCAGACCCCTACCCTACACATCCTTAATCCAGGACAAAACTTCTACTGAGCATTAACCCCCTTTCCCCTCCAGAAATCACAGTGTATCTTATTATACGTAAACTGTTCAATTAACCATGGCACCGGAGTATCTAGAGTATCCTACAAATCTTGTCCGAACAGAAGCGTATCATCACACGCTAGAGTCCTACCATAAAAAGCTCAATACTAGAAGGGTATTTCATCCTACATATCGCTCATTGCGTTTCATCGAACTATACGAAAACAACGATGGTGTGTTACTGCTTATGGTTGATATTAGGTAGCTTTAAAGGAAAATACTGACGAATCTTAAGCATTCCACAAGTCAAAATTCCTCGGCACGGGTGATCAACTTAGAGGTTATATCGACGAGGAAGATGGTGCACCCCATTGGCGAATGGTGTAAGAAGGCTTGAAACCAGAGTAGGCACCTTCAGCTAATGCGCGGACAGATTCCTCCAGTCCATATCGGCCAGAGGAGCCTTAGGGTGCAGCAAGGATCAACTCATGCTTTTACTAACATACTATCAAGTAATGCCATATTTTTTAGATTTCGTCTTAACTTTCTGTACCCGCGAACGACCTGTATCACATGCGTCATTTAGACATGAAAATTATCTTGAAGAGAATAGTTCACAGTTCGCAATACCACAGCTTAGAAGATCCGGAGTACAAATTCAACATGCGTTCAACCTCCTATCTGTGGAGCGAGCTAGCGATCCTATCGAAAAGAATCAATGGCCATTACGCCAAGTGGCCCTCTATTACTCTTTTGATGTTATCAATGGCCGGAGTCTTTGGATTATTCTTAAAGGGAACGGAGTTATGGCGACGCGCATCTCAATTGCCACTGAGCACCAAAGACGCCTGAAAGCTACGGCTATCACCAGCCCCGAGACATCATTCATTGCTGCCCTTGAGGTACATATGATCATGATTGATTGGTGCTCTGAAAATTGGGCAGAGTACATTGAATACCTTGAAGAAGTGGTCAATGCCAAGTCTGTCGAGGGAAAGATTGTGCCAGTTGATGAAGTTACTAGACCAATGGAGATCGAGATAGCGCATACACCAATGAACACCAATACCTTTGGTTCGCAAAGTCCATCGACCGGTATATCTAATAGTCCCAAGCGACAGACGTTTCGACAGTCTTCATCCAACCTGTTCAAAGCCATCCGGCGATTTTCCGGACTTGAGAGCAAACTACCCCCTAATGATGAGGAAAACATAGCAGAAAAGGGCGTTGAAGAGACGCCGGAATTAGAAGACGAAGAAAATGAAGAAGAGCGCGATAAACTTTCCGATCTCGAAAAAGAGTTTTCTTTCCAGAAATATCAGAACATGAGTCAATTATCTATTGAGCTAGAGAGATCATTAGTAGTCCTTGAACAGAATAAAGGGGTACTTGGAGCGATCGAAGAGCATTACCGCTCGGTTATTGAGTCATACGGATTCATGACATACATAAAGAAAGGCCTTTGTGATAACGACTTGATGGCATTCTTCAGTAAAATACGAAGCACCAAAAGGGAGCTCGACATACACTATCGTCGCCTACAGATATTATCCCAAGCACTGGAAAATGAAAAGATGATGGTATGTCAATTACGTCAAATACCCTTATGCACGAGGCTAACATAGCAATAAGTTCACCACACTCTTGCAGTATAAGAGCGAAAAGGTATCTGAGTACTTCGCAAGTAGCGCGAAGATATCCTCGGATCGAATGGAAGATATCGCCGTCCGAACCGAACAGGAGACGTTGTCGATGCACGTAATTACAATATTTACGCTTATCTTTCTCCCAGGAACTTTTATAGCTGTACGGTCTAGGATTCCACGGTTTAATCAACAATTTCTAACCTTAAGACAGACCCTATTCAGCAGCGGCGTATTCCACTGGGACGATGATGGGTCTCTTGGCTCGGACTGGGTCATTAGGAAAGACGCTCTGAAACTGTTTTTCTCCGTATCCATTCCCATGATGGCCATTATCTTGATCTGTTGGTCTTTACTGTTTGTTTATATGAGGCGGAAAAGACATCAAGGAAAACAGAAGCCACTACTACCTTTAGCAGAAGAGCGATCTATTCTGGATGAGGAAAGGAATCTATGAAGTTATTTTTGTATTGGGTATTACAGATATCGTGTAGAATTAGATTACATCATCCCCCTAGATGGGACAGGATATAATGTTAAGCATATTTACATGTACCTAACCCTTAAGGCAGTATGTTATGATATGGGCTTACGTTAAGCGGTGCGCTAATTCATGGTGTATCCTAAAAGAAAACTACCGGCATGCAGGAAAGAGGAATATCGCCGTAAGATGACATGTAGGAATAGACCATGAATTACTGCTTAGGGCTATCAAGCGCCTCGGAAGTTATCCCACACAGTAATATGATTGTTGGGGTCCGCGCGAAAGAGCAGCAGCCCCCAAATCGAAATAACTAATCCCCTAGTTAGGCGGGGTCTCCGTTCAGCTTGCTTCTCTACTCGTCCCATTGCAGGGTGGTTCGCGACCTTGCTGACAATCGAAAAACAAACAAAACATAGCCCTGTTAGGCGACGGCTAGCTAGTGTTGAGAGAACTACGTTAGTCTCATCATACTTTTCTAGGCCCTCTAAGAAGTAGAGCGAGGGACCATAACCTGCTGCCTCGTTGATGCCTGTCGGTGATAGTCGACCGGTGTTTGCATCTTACACTCGGTGACCAACATGTATTGTAGTGCCCGTCTTACTCTCCTATAAATTTCTTATATTTCAATTATTGGCCGCTTCATTCTTGTGCAGTTTCTGCCGAACTCTCTATACACTTAATTTACTCCAATAATTTGCCCACGGCCGCCATCATCTTGCCCCCCCCTTCTAGAAACCAGACATATCCATGGGGCACACTAAGAAGAACCACGGCGCCCGGAAGAAGGTAACAAAAAGTGTTACCAATAACGAGCCTTACCTAGACCAAGCGCCATTCACCGACTTCTGCAAGTATATAGACAAGAAGAAAAGACGCTTCGTCGGATTGGATGCCTCTGACAATGATACGAGCTTCATTCCATTCGAGGTCCTACGGGACTACTGGACTAAAGCTCGTGTAAACACGGTCCTAAAGGCGTTCAGGGGCAACCTTACATTCTATATCGAAAATATATGCAACCATTATATCCGCATTTTCTCAATTCTTGTATACTGCGATGCTGTTAGCCATTTGCAAGAATTCACTAGACATAACCTAAATGATGCTAAGTTACCATTGAAGCAACATCCGGTGGAATGGCCAGCAGCTCCCATTTACACTAGCTTATTTGAAAAAGTCTCTGAACATCAATGGACCTTCTTGCCCTTCATTTTCAGCGATACTCAATTAGATGATCATTGCCTCGACGATGATATCGTGTTACCTATCGAAAAAGTGTCTCAAATATCCCAGGGAGACGCTGCGATCATCCAGATGATAAAGATTCACGATTCGTGCAATTCACTTGCCCCTAGGGTATTTACCAATAATAATTCCTCAAATTTATCAAACTTCACATAACTTACATTTCATTCTGTTTCAATCTAGGATCAATACGGTCGGCCCAATAAGGACATATTCGTATTGAAGACATATCATAGTCCTAAGTTTGAGAAACTATATATCAACGAAATCAAAGCACTACGAATGCTTAAAACCTCACCGTCTCCGAACATCATTACCTATTATGGATCTTTCCAGCAAAATGGCACATACAACATCATACTCGAGCATGCCGATAGAGGAGACCTGGCTGCTCTGTTCAAGGAACGTGCCCCGAGAGGCACCGAAATTGAAGAATTCTGGAAGAGCTTAATACCACAATGCCTCGAGGGGTTGGGCCGCATCCATCACTTGATGATGAACGTTGACGAAGATGGTGTCAATGGGTATTACTCCCTTAACTTGAACTGAACGAAGTTTACAGCAAGTAATTAACATAACCTCTCTAGGATCCACGAAGATATCAAACCGGATAACATTTTACTTTTCAAGGGCCGTTCAGGTTCGCGCTATGACTTCGTCCCCAAGATTGCAGATTTCGGGCTATTCACGCACGTCAGAAAGTCCAAGGCAAACAGTAGTGAGGCGATGGGCCTAGATAATCTTGGGAACCAACTATACAGTATGTCCTCCTCAGGCCACGTTCTCTCCTCCTGTCCTAACAAGGGGTAGGTTCACCGGAATGCAGTCATACATCCTCCTATCAGGACAACGCTCCAAACATGATTAACACCAAAGCCGACATATTCTCCTTCGGGGCTGTCTTGAGTGATGCTTGCGCATGGGTCAAGGGGGGCCCCAAGGAGAAAGCCAAGTACAACGACAAACGGAGAGACTACCACCAGACTATTAAAGCATTCCGCGGAAGTGATTACGAGGCTTGTTTCCACGATGGTGTAGGCCGTGTGCCTGTAGTTGATGAAATGCATGCAGGCATTCGCGATCATTGTCAATCCGTCGGAGATAGTATCACGCCCCGTGTCATCGACATGATCGAGAAGCACATGCTGCTGCCAAACGCCAATAACCGCTACAGTGCCAAGCAATTGACGAATCTGTTCAATGAGGTTTTTGACATCCAAAATGATCAAAGTCAACGCCCACCGTTTGGTGCACTACCTCCAGAGTTATTGCCGACGGAGCACGAACGAGGTCTGTGTCTCACAGCGCTAGGAGAGCACATCGCGAAATTACAATCCATCTCTGGCCTTAGCGCAAGAAGACCTCGGGACGCTATCGAGATAGAGATTCACGACCTTGTGGACGACCTCAAGAGTAACGTACCCGGCCGGCATCACATCTTCTTCTTCGACGATTCCACAACTATGGAGAAACACGCGCATTCAGTCGAGAAGACATCTCTCGCGCTTCTTCATCTAGCCAGAGAACTAGAAGGAAACGATGTAGAGCTTTCCTTCGCATCCAACCCAAAGTTTCTACACCGTAGGCGGCGAATCAAAAAGCTGGCCGACATAGTGGCACGCCATAGCTACCGTCGCGAGCCCGGGCTAATCGAGCTCGGCTTCGGGCAACTCGTTGATATTGTGCTCATTCCTCACTTACCGATCCGGAAATTGGGCATAAATTTCAACTTCTTCGCGAAGAAGCCGACGAGCATATACGTCTTTACGGACGGCGACTGGGGCGATGATCAGGAGGTCGCGTACCGCGTCGAACGGCCGATAGGACGCCTAAACAAGGTACTCCAGAAGCGGAAATTGGATAAAAATCACATCTCGTTCCACTTTGTGCGATTTGGTGATAGTGCGAATGGAAAAGCATATCTCGATCATTTAGACAGTTTCGGTAGGGACGATAATTGGTAAGATATGCCACTTCAGCTGTGTACCTTAGGTACTAAAGGCTTCAAAAATCATTAGAAAAAGCTAACGATGAAATTATTATAGGGATAACGTCGATGTCAAGACTGTCTTGAGTCCTGTAAAGGATATTGTCATCGGTCCGCTTGTCCAATGATAAGTCCAACGAAACCCGAAGAAGGGGGACTGGGACAAGATATACCACTATTGGTTGTGGCGTCGGAATCACATGTTTTAATATTCTGTACAATAAGTCTAGTTGTGATATTATTGGCGATACATGATTCCTTACATGTATTTGGATGGACTACCGGTTATTTTCTACTCACCATAGGCAATGAGTCGCAGCTGTATGTATGAATACTGGTGTAGAAATTGGAGATGATATTGCATTATACTTTTGGCCTGGGTGGAAGCTATAATATATTATATAGCTTCACTTATGACAACTATATTATAATTCAAAGGAAAAAGTCTCAATGCGAAAAGTGAGCCTCATAGCTTTACTGCTAATACGATGGCTACTAAAAATAAAAGGGGTAGCTGACGGACAGTGGTGCACGGGCTTAAAACTCATTTATCAATATGATCTCGTATATGAACTTATACACTCATCTGAGTAGCCTACCCTATAACCTGAGCTTTTCACTCTCGCATCTGACTGTTTACTTGCTACTCAACTTAATAAGGCCCACACCATCAAATCTCATCAGCGTGACATAGTAAGTTCACATCCAATTTATAGCAGTCAAATATATTGCAAGGATGTTCTGCCGAGTAAACTCCAAAGATCAGTCAGTGATCGACGAAGCGGTCTCCCCAGGCCGACCTCGCAAGCGCCATTCTTCCCCGCACAGCAGCAGCGGAAACAAAAACAGACACGCGCACCTCTCCTGAGCTACCTTCTTCAAGCTGGGTGTGATCAGCAATCTTCTCCAACGACAGGATCTACTAGAGGTAGTAGAAGGAAATCCCTTCGGAGGTTTTTTAGACTAGAGCTGAGCCGAGTCCTGGTGCCCAATTGGATATCATCGATCGTGGCTAGCAGCAAGCAGCAAGCAGCAAGCAAGTAGCAAGCAAGCAAAGAGTCTAGACTAGACTAAACTAAACGAGCCATGACTTCGGATAGGGTGCAGGATTCGCCTTCACATGCCTTTCCTACCAAGCAACTCACTATTCTTGGTGCGTAACCCAACCTACCTTACCTACCTTACCTACCAAACAATCCTTCCAAACGCTCGACTTATATCCTGACCGGTCATAATCCAATAGCAATATGTCGCTTCTCAGAGCCAATCGCGTTCAACTCCATCCTCGCGTACACGTACGTGATGGTACAGGACCTGCACGGCGGCGATGATACCGACGCGTCCTTCTACGCCGGCCTCCTGGTCTCGGCGTATGCCGTCGCCGAGGCCCTGACGGCCATTGGCTGGGGCGCTCTCTCGGACAAATACGGGAGAAAGCCGGTCGTGCTCTTCGGGCTCGGGGGCGTGGCCATTTCGAGTCTCATTTTCGGGCTAGCGACCAAGTACTGGGTAGCGCTATTGGCCAGATTTATCGGCGGAGCCTTAAATGGTAATGTTGCCGTAAGTGAAGCTTTTTTTTTTTTTTTTTTTTTTTTTTTTTTTTTTTTTACAATTCTTTGAATTTTGTTCTTCCTCGTCCCATTCAATTTGATGGATTGTCTATCTATATTGGTATATTTTGATCGTGACTTGAATAATTGCTTACACTGACTGCAGGTGATGCAAACGATGGTTGCGGAAATGGTTAAGATGCCGGAGCACGAGCCAAAAGCTTACGCTACTCAGCCCTTCGTCTGGACCCTAGGCGGAATTATAGGTTCTGCTATGGGAGGGTTTCTAGCCCAACCGGCGATATTCTATCCTTCACTATTTCCCGCCGATGGCATCTTCGGAAGGTACCCTTATCTATTACCGAATCTTGTGTCGGTCATTGTCATCGTGTTGGCTATTATACAGGGAATACTTTTCCTCGAGGAAACTAACCCGCGACACGGAAAGGCTACTCCCGAGTCGGTCTTCGAAGAGGATGATGATATCGTCGATGAGCGTACTCCGCTCCACCACCGTCCTAAGGATCGAAGATCATCTGCTCGGAGTCACTCGTGCGCCGCAAGCGATAGACCGGTATTTCTCGAGGAAAGTCTTCCAGTGCCCGTTGAACAGAACTTCGACTTGAGGAGATCGTCTTTTGGGACCGTGCGTTCGATCAAACTCCTTCCTAGCACCCCGAAGCAAAATGAGATGTTTAATGGCCGGGCCTTCAATTTCACTATCATAATGGTTACCGTCGCGCTCGTCCTAGTTTCATACCATCAGATGGCATTCAACACTCTTCTACCTACGCACCTCTTAGATAGGCCAGCAACACCTCCAGGCCAACTGGATTTAATTGGTGGTTTGGGATACACTGTCCACGACGTAGGAATCTACTTGTCGGTTAATGGAATCCTCGGTCTGCTCATCCAGGGGTTCATCTTCCCGATTTTCGTAAACAGGATTGGAGTATGGAAGTCGTTTCTCATCAACATCGTTTTCTATCCTCTAGCATACGTGGTAATGCCTTTCTTATCTGCTTTACCTCCTTCGCTTGTATCCCCTGGAATTTATTTCTCCATGATCCTACAAAGCCTCTTCGGTATCATTGTTATTCCCTGCGCTCTCATTTTGCTGAAAGATGCTACGCCGTCTCCACTTGTGCTTGGGAAAGTCAATGGATTAGCTATGTCTGCTTGCTGTTTAGCTCGAACTGTGTCCCCACCACTAGTAGGTATCATCTATAGTGCTGGCGGTTCCGCTGCTGCTTGGTTTAGCTGCTCCGGCGTTGCGGTAATTGGGATCGTACAGCTCCTCTGGGTACCAAGGAAGCATGTACCTAATATTGTGGTTAAGAACAGTGCAATGGTGAGTAAAAACCGGCCGGATTTGCGAAATGAGGAAGCCGGAATATGTCCTGTCATATCGGAGTAATGCATTTCGAACATCATCATTTCCACGAAGGAGTCAGATGCGCATATGATCTCCTTTTCTTTTCTTTTTTCTTTTTTATTTGCATAGAAACTAGGCTATTACTGTTATTGGGCATATAGATTGGCATATTTCCTTCTACTATTTATCATACCAAGGTCAGGTTGGGATAGAAAGGGGGTCAGGATTGTTATACATGAGGTAATGATATTATGATATCACGCGTCGATAAGTTGGATATTCGACGACAGCATTTATTGAATTTGGATTAATAACGTATATGACCTAGCGATAACTCTGTAGATATCAATACAAGCATATTGTCTCTCATCCATAACGCTAAGGGCTGCCCTTCATTGATTAGAGTGAGGCGATAGCGACGTGGAAAAAAGAAAAAGAAATTCCCCTTCAATTGTGGTACAGTAATTCGAGACATGATTCGATATTAGCTCGGCTATTAAGTAGAAGGGAGAAGAAGAAAATAATTGGTCAAAAAATAAATAAATAAAAAGGTAAATGCTGTACGTCAGTGATGTTGCATGATACCCAACACCACCTGTGTAAGACTGGAAGAAAAATGAACAAAAATGTAAGGTACAAGAGGAATTTAACCTCTAAAGATGGACTCGCGGGGAATCGAACCCCGGACCACTCCCATGCTAAGGGAGTATTATACCACTAAACCACAAGCCCGTATCATGGAACCGTGTGAGAGACGAATCTCAGCTGTTGAGATTTTTGCGTTGTTGTATTTAATTATAAGACTAAATTTTGTAAGATGGGGCAACGATGGGGCTACGAATGGGGGCAGCCCTAATTAAACGCGATTGCAGACAAACCCACTCGCGTACGGGTTTGCGTTCTAGCCTTCTAGGTGAATGAGATAAATAGGTAGCGTTAGGCGAATTGTAAGTGATATATGTATGACAGTAGAAAATCTGTTCATTATCGGGTTCAAGCCCCCCTAGTATATTGATTGCAATCCTTGGTGTGAACCGATGAGCTCCAGAGGGTGCTCAACAAAGAAAATGTTAGCTTGAGATATATAGAACATCAAGCATCCGTATAACCCGGACGTATAGGATCCCAGACATCACTACTTCTCGTCCGCATCAATATAAAATAGTATAATTTATAATTCGCTCCGAACACCGCCCATCAGAAGCGCATCGACCTTCGAGCCTTTCTTGAGAGGCTCCTTGCCGCTTGGCATGCATAATAAGCAATTGGCGCCTCTAAGACTGCCAACCTTAGAACTTCGTTGGCCGCCCGTGCTGGCAGCAAGTAGATTTCCATCTTTACCCACAGAGACGATTGCGCGATGGTACTCGGGCCGTGCCTTGTCCAAAACGAAGTCGTGCATGAGTGTTACGGGGACCCTTGTCAAGCCAACTGGTGAGATACCTGACATCTGGTGGAGAGAAGGTAGGACGAAGAGATGGAACGTAACAATAGCAGAGGCCGGATTGCCAGGTAGAGAAAATATGACTTTCGTGACTCGCTCACCAGCGTTGTCCTTTACGGGAACTGTAGCAAACGTCGTTGGTTTACCCGGTTTCATTGCGACGCGGCCAAAATGGATTGTCCCGCCTAGTGACCTCTCGATTGTAGGCTTCAATAGGTCGAGCTCGCCCATTGAGACTCCTCCTGTAGTAATGATGAAATCAACGCGCCGTAATGCGTCTCTTAGTGTCTCTTCCAGGGTACCGGGTTTATCTGCCGTAATCCCTAGGTCAACAACCTCGTACCCACACTCCTTCGCGGCGGTCATCAAAGTGATCCGGTTGGTATCGCGTACTTCTCCCAGCCGTAAATCACCAGGCCGGTCGTGCTGGACGATTTCGTCCCCGGTGGATAGTACTCCTATGACTGGCTTACGGTAAACCTTCACTTCGGCAACGCCGACGGCAGCAAGGAGACCTATTTCGCCACCAACTGCCGAGATCTGCTCGCCCTTGCTGAGAATAACTGTCCCTGTCTTGATATCGCTGCCAACCTCTCGAATATTCTCCCCTTCTTGTACGTTATCAGCGAGGATCTCTACCTCCTTCTCTTCCTTGCCATCGTCAGTCATGGTCTTCAGAATTGTATCCTCTACCATAATAACGGAAGTGGCCCCTGGAGGGAGTGGTGCTCCGGTAGTGATCCTAGCAATTTCTCCTTCCTTCAATGGCTCAACTTCTCCTGGTGAGGCATGAGAAACGGAGACGACAGGGAAGACACCTTTCAAATTCCCATTGCTAGGTACAACCACTGCATAACCATCGACAATACTCGCTCTAAAAGCAGGGACATTTTCCCTCGCTTGCACATCTTCGGCTAATACATGGCCAGGTAGCGATCTGTCGACCTTCAACGTGACGGCCTCTGGAAATGGTGTGTGATCCTTAATCTTATTGAGGGCATCGTCAACCGAGAGCATCGGATAGGGGGATTCTCTGTTCCTACGGCTAGGGCCTAGGCTGGGATCGTTGGACAGTGGGTTCGTGCTAGGTGCCGTATGCCTAACCAAATGACCATGGCCATGGCTATGCCCGTGTCCATGACTATGGCTCGGCGGATGGCTATTCCCGTGGTCATGACGATGATGATCGTGAGAATGCGAATGACCTCCGCTGGACTTTATGCCGGCCTCTGCCTCAAGCTTCTTGATTCCACCTGCGTGTAATGACCTAGAATCCATACCCGCAGCCTGGAGGCATGCGTGCGGTAGTGTCTTTAAAACCGCCTGTAGATTTTCTCGAGCTCCTTTTGGAGATCCCGGAAGGGTTATGATGATTGATCGGTTCCTGACACCTGCAACCGGACGAGACATCATGGCGACTTATATGGTCAGTTGATGATCTTATACTATGTTCTAGGGCTTGTATACTAACATGGTGTGACGTTTAGAGAAGCCGTCAGCATGCCATGAACGAGTCCAGGCGCAGGTTTATGAAGCAGGGCCGAAACAGCCTGGATCCAGTCAGCCGAACTGCCACATTTTTTTACTATATAATACACTAGAATTATGTCATTTACCTCTGGCGTATTGTCCGCCACCGCAAAGCCCGTCCCCCCAGTAGTAAGTATGAGGTTAAAAGTATCTGTGGCCACATCCGTCCATAACATAAGCTGTTGTTGAATTTGAGTGGCAACATCAGGAACAATCTTAGTATCGACAAGCTCCCAGCGCCCGTCGCCTTCCTCTTTGAGGACGCTGCTTAGGGCTGCCTGAGAAGCATCGGTTGATGGATCCCTAGCCGCCGTCGTAGAGACGATGAGTAATGCGACCCTTAAGGTAGCATTAGACATAGTTCCAGTAGACTGGTTCAATAATTGTGAAATTCGATGAGGATTTAAATTCAACTATAACCCAGGGAAATCTTCGAGTTTATGTCAATGACTATTGAATTGAGTTAAATAAAATGAAGATTCGTGGTGTAAGTGAATCTTAGTGTATGAGAGAGAAGCATCATTGGTACAGTGCAAATGCGGGGCTAGAATATATCGGCTTTTACTCAGTTGACAGCTCAAGAGAAGCAGAAGCTTGGAATGATGTTGAGGGTTTAGGAAAGATAATGCAATTATAGATTTATATAAGCTTCTTCCTAAGATCTTAACATATACATAATTGGTAACTACCTCGTATGAGTCTGTGACTTCCACAGGAAATACATCAATAGCAGGCCTTATTCCATGGATTATGTCACACAGTCTCCACTGTAAAGTGTCCCCGTTGCACTGTACCATGGTATTAAGCAAGCTTACATAGTAAAGCGCAGACTGGTTGGTCCGAATATCCCCACATAGTTCCGATAAGATAAAGCTTCTCCCAATAACGGAAATTTTACCTATTTCGTAGCTCTTCGACCCGAGTCTTCATTTATCTTTTCCGCGTACGCGATTATCACGTGTTAGAGCATATCCCGACTGTACTTATGCTCCTTTAACACCAGGCGATTCTGAGAACCCTAAAAGTGGATGGCTTCTTAAGAAACAATGGTCCGAATCAAGGAGCGTTACCTCCTAGTGAAGATCCTCTACCCAAATGAACTTGGCAGTCGCTCTGATCTCCCTGATGTTGTAGTTATCAACCAGCCTACAGCCGACCAGCTCAACCCCGCAGGTCTCCTTAGAGGCATACGCGCCGAGGTTGCCAGTTTGTTTGGAGACTACGGCTCGGGGCTTATCGAAGGCGGAAACTTAGGAGGTGAGTCAGCAGTGCGAACTCGTTGCGACTTATACATAGCTCACGTTGGCGTTACTAGTTAAATACTTGTCTCCCGCCACGTCTACCTTTATTTTGCGCATTTCGCGATCATCATATCGCCTCGTCTGGGCCGCTCTCACCTTCATGAGCAGTGTTCCGGTTAAGAATGGGAAACCATGCGTCTTTCGTGTTGTCCACGTAAGCGGTACTATGCGTAAAGCGGAGGAAGAAGCTATTCGTCGCGCTCGGAATCTCATTTTTGCGGCGGAGAACGACCACAAGGAAAAGGCTAGCGATTCCTTTAGTAATATGTTCGGGGAATTCGAATTACCCCAACGTGAAATTGCCATGACAGACTTACTAGACGTTGGAGACGATGGTAGCGACGTAGAGATGGGAGAACTAAGCGACGATTG
The DNA here is from genome assembly GCA_902805455.1 of Daldinia concentrica. Lineage (NCBI taxonomy): Eukaryota > Fungi > Ascomycota > Sordariomycetes > Xylariales > Hypoxylaceae > Daldinia > Daldinia concentrica. The sequence goes on along the minus strand of CADCSW010000003.1, from coordinate 2,203,511 downwards.
AGACGACATCACTGCTTTTTGCGAACTACCTTAATCCCGCTATCACCTGTTGGTGGCGGCATTCCGTCGAATTCATCATCGTCATCGTCTGGGATCAGGTCTGGTGTGGTAGTTCCCGTATCGCCCTCCATTCCTCTGCGCTGCTCTTCCCACTCCTTATCCTCTGCTGCATCATATACATCTTTCGCGTCAATCCATCTCTCTTGGATGTCCTGGACTTCCATCATTGATCCTTCGTTGCGCATTGCAACCTGCCAGACGGAGTCATTTGCGCCCTCCGCACCGCCGAAAACATAACCACCCGCTCTATCGATAACCCGCAAAAGATGCGTCATGCTCTTCTTATTTTCAACAGCAAGAACTTCGAAACGTACTAGAGCAAAGCTCTCCACTAGGTTGGCGACGGCTTCGTTTAATCTACGGAACTTATTACTGCGCATTGCAGGCGATTCCTCTTCAAGAACCGTCATAAGGTACGAAAGGTCTTGTACTTCGGTGTAGTAATCGAGGTTGAAGGGCAGCGGGTCGTAGGACGAGACTTTATCGATCTTGGTAAGAACGTTTATGTGAGGAAGGTCCATCTGGAGCATGGCGCGAAGGGTTAGTAGTAGGTTGGATATGTAAAGGGAAGGTTGAGTAAGGCAGAAGCTATCGGAAAGATGGACGGCGACAAGCTACGATCTGTTAGTTGCTTGGATCTAGGAAAACATGGTTACTGCAAGTACGTACTCGGTAGCCCAACTTTTGGAGCTTGAAGAAAATATTCCGGAGTGAGTTATGATGCGTATATAGCTCAACTTGACCAGGGCAGTCAAAAAGAATATACGATTCTCCCAACTCCTTTAATCCATTCTCAAGCCATTCCATATTATTCTCAAGCTCTTCAAACGCGTATAGTATACCGCCATTTGGTCCAAGCTGGTCATCTTTCATAATCTCTTCGAGGGTAATTAAGTCGCGAATATCTAAGGCACAAGGATAGCTCGTGTGATCGTTGGCAGGATCTAAGTTCACAACAGAACATTCACGTCCTATCGCGCTCATGAACTGGTGCACTGTAAGCAGTTAGAGAACCTGAGTACTCAACAAGGAAATCATGAAAAGAGCTAGTTGGGATAGCTTACTGCCATCGCAATAAGTGCTCTTTCCCGAGCCTGGACTTCCCAAGACAAGTTGTGCGAAGGGCATATTGCGCTTTTGTGTAAAAGCGTGGTATTGCGGAGCTGAGGAGTGTAGGAGGTGTAGGAGAAGGAAGAAATGGGCGACGGGAATGCAGGCTGAAGATGGTAAAAGGGAAGCTACAATTGCCCCTCCATCCCACTTCGACGAGCTTCGGGGAAAATTAAAGTGGATAACAGTAAAGTGGAACCAAGCTTGTCTTATCACTGGGGTAATTCGTACCCCTGTAAAGTCCTAACGTATTGATATTTACTTCGCCGATTCTTAATTGGTATTTCATCACCCAGGTATTCAGTAGAGCTTTATTATCCATAAACCACCAAGTAAAAGTTCCGAAGGCATTATGGCACCACCAGGTATGTTAATTATCACCTACTACACAAATTATATCGATTCTCAACCCATTTGATCAACAATTAAACTAACAAACGCGAAAACAGCAACGCAGTTCGAGCTCGCGCAACCGCCCAACGACGCCATCTCGGCGCTCGCCTTCTCGCCAGACTCACCGTCGCGCTTGCTAGCTTCATCCTGGGACAAGAACATCTACCTATACGACACGCTCCAGAGCAGCGATGACGGAAGCCACGGGACCCTGCTACGAACGTTTGAGAACCGCGCACCGGTGTTAGACGTGTGCTTTGGGAGAGATGGCAACGAAGCTTTCAGCGCCGGCATGGATTGGCAGGTCCGGCGCATCGACCTCGATAGTGGCGAGCAGACTACCTTAAGCAAGCATGCCGCGCCTGTACGGAGGGTCGTATATAACAAAGAACACTGTAAGATCCCCTACTTAGGAAGAGGAATCATCAAAAGGTGTCGTTAGACTAACTCATTGCAGCTCTACTCTTATCCGCCTCCTGGGACAGCACCCTACACGTTCACGACCCATCGAACCCCTCCCTCTCCCCCTTAATCGTCCCTCTTCCTGGCAAGCCGCACGCAATGGCCGCCAGCCCGTCCAAGGTGATCGTAGCCATGACATCGCGACTAGTGCATATCTACGATCTATCCGCCCTCTCCAGCGCGCTAGCCTCGCAATCCGCAGAACCACCGCAGCCATGGCAACAACGCGAGTCGTCCCTAAAATTTCTGACGCGCGCCGTAGCTGCCATGCCCTCAGATGCCGGATACGCGACCTCGTCGATTGAGGGGCGCGTGGCGGTAGAATGGTTCGACGCGAGCGCCGAGTCGCAAGCCCGCAAGTACGCCTTCAAATGCCACCGCACAGCGCACCCGCAAGCCGACGGCAGCAGCACCGATGTCGTTTATCCTGTCAACTCGCTTGCCTTCCACCCCGTCCACGGTAGTACCTTTGCCAGCGGCGGTGGTGATGCTACCGTTGCCCTATGGGATGCCGAGGCCAAGCGCCGCATGAAGGTGTACCAGAAATTCGCCGACAGCGTCGCGGCCCTTGCCTTCAGCTCCGATGGGCGGTATCTTGCCGTCGGCGTGTGTCCCGGTTTCGAGACGGGTATGGAGGACTACAGTGGCGAGGGGCGTACTAAGATCTTTGTAAGAGAGCTCGGCGAGAACGAAGCTTTACCTAAGGGTAAGGGCAAGTAGACAAGTAATAACAGGCCAACCGAAAAATTGGAAGAGTTGCAACGACGTATAGCTGTATCATCTATCTACCAAGAACTTTCTAGGGACCCGGAGCTGGCTGGCGTTTAAAGCGGAAGGGAACTTTGAATTCTATAAAGTGCGATTTTCTACATTTTCAAGATCATATAAGTTTTTGGGTGATCACGACTATCTTGTGGGCTTGGCCGACATCCGCTTCAAGAATGACATTGCCAAGGCTACCTACAGTATTTCACCGTGTTATTACTTGCGATCATTTTAAGAATATGCTTTCATGTGCCACTGATGCCTCAATTCGATAATATAGTAACTAATGCGTCGTACATTAGGTAGGTAGGTACCTAGGTAGGTACGAGTATAATAGATAAGATAAAGTCAGTCCACCTATCATTCTCATAGGTTTAGCCAGTTGTTTCAAGTGTAGACGCCCATCTATTAACCCAGTCTACTATTCCCAAGTTCCGAGAATACCGGCCCAGTCACGTTCTCTATACCTCCAAGAACAAAAATGGCCGAATCCCTAGCGCTAGACTCTCGGCTCCGGGAGCCGTTGGGTGTACCTTCATAGCTATCCGTTTCAAGCACTTCATCTTCGTCGATCTCACTCTCATTATACGTTGAAGGTATAGTGATATCTTCTTGATCTGCTTCATATTCTTCATGCTCGTACGCTTCGCCCACCGGCTCCGACTGGTTGATATAATGCATCTCTAAGCTCCGATACCCTATGTTATCAATAAAATGCGGCCCGCTACTTTCTTTCAAATGTCTTCCAAAATTCTCGAAATCTGAATGTTTTCTTTTTCGTAACGCCGGGGGCTTATACGGGAACGTGTCTTTATCTTGAGGAGTTAATATAGGCTGGATCAGCATGCTAGAAGAAATAGCTCCCTGGTTTTCTAGACCAGTAGATCTCCGGTGTCGCGGTCCCAACTCCTCTACAAAGTTTTCTTTGGTAGGCCAGATGTCTTTTGCAGGGCTAGGCCGATTTTTCATCTCACGTAGAGTTGGTGTTGAGTGCTGGGCCTTCGAGCCACTGAGCCTTGATCCACGCACGCCATCTTTATTGGCAATCTCGCTTTCTAGTTGGAGTTTGCCCATACCTGGAAGTAACTCGGGTCTTCTTTGCTTGTACGTGCCGGTCATGAAGAACAAGAAGTTCGGCCTAGCTTCATCCCCTGAGAATCCATCGCCTGCCCGCCAGAGTGGTTCTGGTTGACTACGAGGCTTGGGGAAGCGGAATTCATTCTTCCCTTTATCCATCCTCAGTCTAAATGCACCTTTTCGCTCATATGCCACTTTCTCGCTGTTCTCATTGTATTCCACTTGCCCAGTCAACGGCAGCTGCGGTATAGTCACTCCCTGTGACTTCTTAGTGCACCCAGTCCTTTTGATTGTCGGCTTAGTAGATAGCATATTATCGTCGTCTAGCCTCTGCCTCTTTCGCGGCTTAGCACTATCAGGATAAGATATTCCTCGCTTTCTAGATCGAGGATTTGCACTGTTTGTCCGCTTTGGGGTCCGAGTCCCCTTATGATACTCTCTTACTTCGTCGTTAAGAGGATGGTATGAATCATCTTTATGACTTGGTGCGGCCAGGCCATTCCTCCTATTACCGTGCAGGTTAGACTTTCTCGAAAGACGCTGTTTTACATATTCTTATTTAGAAGAAATAGGCTTCGAGTAAAAGGTGTTAAGACATCGTACTGTACCTTAATAATCGACGCTCCGAGATATCTCCAGGAGCAGATACGACAGATCTTCTCCGTTTCACATCTGCGCGGATGGGAGAGGCTGGTATACCCCACGTCGTGTCATTATCTAAATCTAGAACCACATCTGGCCAAATAGGGCAATTGTCGTAAATATTATTTAAGGATTGAGTACGCTCTGGGAGGACTGTAGTCACTATAGCACTAGCTAGGGGCCGATGGATCATCGAACTGGTTAATATAGGGACCTTAGACGACGGAATCGTAGGTGATTCGTCAAGCCGCATCGGCTCTTGTTCTAGAGCCATGATAACAATGGGGTTAGTTCAATCATATGGATTCCGCAAGATTTTGTATGAAGTAACCCGATCTAGAAGACTTCGTATACGCTACCCGTATAATTGTTTGGCGTATGGGTGAGAGATAGAAAGCTCTTGCATGTGTTACAAAATAGACGTATGAATCGTTTAAGAATTTCCTACGCATTCTGCGGACAGTGAGGCCATGGAAGGAGGAACAGAGAAAGTGTGATAGCTTAATTACCTAGAAGGTACCTAATGAACTTTAATTTGCAAAGGTAGGGACAGTATAGGTGCTACTTGCCCCTTAAACCCCTAAGTAGAGAGAGGTAAAGTCTCACCAGGTAACTTCCAGGTAGGAAAATCCGAACCACCTTAGGTAATTCTTTAGGTGAATACTTATACCTGGTTGAATTAGCCCAATATCAATCGTGACATATATTTTTAATAGTCACGCCCAGCACTTCTTGGTTGGCATTGGCCTTTCAAGCGCGGACTTTATGACCGATAGATATAATCCAACCCCGTGATGAGATTCCGCCTAGTAAGCTGTTTCATCCCCGACTAGCCCATCTGCGCTTTCTAGCTTCTCAATATGACACAAATTTATATCTTCGTTCTACTTCATAAAAGCTCATTTATATATGTTTTCTTGCATTCATCATATAGTAAACATGCCAAACTATTTATATAAAATGTAAGTTGAAATCTTACTCTTCCTTCCAGAAAAGAGCAAAAAACATACTCTCCATATTTCCATATCTCGTCGCCCAGAGCCATGCTAAGTTTCGATACGGAGCATCACCTTTCAACAAGAGGATCCATCTTCAACAATTCCCCACATGTTCCTATCAGTTTAAGAGCCAGGTAGCCATGGTTCAATAATACCTGTAGGTGAGCCACTTCCAAACATCCGTGAACGCGCGAGAACTCTACTCCCCAGCTTTCTTCGGTGTGATGGGCTTTGGCTCGCTGACGTAGTCAGTTGTACCTCCCATGTTCAGCACCCACACCTTGCCCGGGTGATCAGGCAGCTGGGGGCCATACAAGAACGAACTGGGGAAACCGAGTTCGAAGGGAACGGCGCTTTCGATCTCCTTGATGTCTTCGTCATCAAGAACCAATGTGAGAGCCTCGATGTTGGCCTTTAGATGCTCCTTGGTCCTTGTACCGATGATCGGGAAGACGTACGGCGCTTTATGCATGACGTACGCTTGAGCCACACTAGTAATGATGGTGTTCCTGCGTATAGCTACCGATTCGAGAGCCTTGCTGACTCTGATTTCCGTCTCAGTGGCATCACCAGCGCGTCCAACGGTCTTCTTCTGGCGCTGCTCTTCCGTTTTAAACTTGCCTCCACCAAGCGCACCCCATGGAGCAAGACTCATCCCCTCGGTCTTGGTCATAGCAATGATTTCTCGCTCGAAGTCACGCGCGGCAGCCGACCACCGACCTTGATAAACGCTGAATTGGCGTAATCCATGGTTGCGAGCGTACTCATTGGCTTTGCTTACAACCCAGGCCGGCGTATCGCTAATTCCAAGATAGAGGACCTTTCCTGCAAGCACGAGACGGTTAAGCGACTGCATGAGCTCGGGGATTGATGTGCTTGCGTCCCACCAATGAACGTAGAGCTGTATCTCGGTGTTAGCAGGCTTTATGTAGTATCGGTATAAAGTAGATATAATACCAAGTCAATATAGTCCGTCTGTAGCTTTTTCAAACTCTCATTAACAGACACGTGTAAGCTCTTGGTCCCGTTGCCTTGTCTGTTAATAATGATGTCTTCATGGTCTGGCCTGAAGCAGGTGGTATATTTGGTAGCGATCACTACGACCAACATCTATTAGTTTACCCTTTTGTACTTAGTATGCTTAGGAGGTAGATATATAGTAAATTAGTCAAAACATAAAATAAAGTAATTAACATACCCATCTGGTCACGGACACCACGTTTCGTCATCCACTCTCCAATCCACTTTTCAGATTGCTCGCCTTGGTAGTTGTTGGCAGTATCTATGAAGTTGCCGCCCTGCTCGTAGAAGAAGTCGAGTATTTCTTCTGTGGTCTTTTGGTCGCAAGCACCCATATAATCGGCCCAAGCCACACCGAAACTCATAGCCCCCAGGCATAGGGGACTAACTCGGACATTGGCCGTTGGAGATAAGATGCGGTAACGAGCCAGAGGGCTTTTTGGTGGCGGAGCCATTGCCATTGCCGACATGTTGATAAAAGGTTTTATAGAAAAATGATATATGTGAATGCTTAAGGGAAACAAGAATGAGGACAGTGATGGCTTCCCGTTAATAGACTATACCTAAGTAGGTAAACTTTAAGATGAAGCACCTGACTGGTCAAGTTAAGTAATAAGTTCAAGCTGCACCTGCTCAAGATCTGATCAGATGATGTCTTATGGGGATTCTGTATCTTCAACATGTAAAAAGAGTAGGAACTTAGCTGCCCTTTTATAAAAAGAGGTTTATTAGGTATTAGCGAATACGTAGTTTCATGTGAGGCACATAAAGCCCCTATCGCCCCTATTGTTGCACTTAATGTTTTAGACCGATCAGTAAATTCTGCATGTCACATAGTTTCTTACTCCATATCTTCAATATAGGTGGCTCTACTACTCTGTGCTATCAACTAGCATATCTATATGATTTCCGATTGCTAAGAAATTACGAATTCATAACCCACCTCTTTTATGTCCGTGTGGATCTATTCTCCATGTAAAGGTACCTTAAATGTATCTCGAGAATAGAAAGATCAGGTAAGTATAGGCGCCATGTTGCTACTGCATACATGTAAAATACTTATCTGGCGCTGGATTTTGGTGTTTGATATGTCCGCAACGTCCGAGCAAAACTTGTCTTAAAGGAGACAATTTCTAAGTCCGGCTGGTAGCATGCATTATTATTGGCTGGTTCTTGACTGCCGACGTTAGCGTGCCAAGACTTGCGATGCCCTATTTAAGTAATGGTGAACTCATATGAGGTCCAGAATGTCACCGTGAACACCAGCAATCCATATTTTCAGATGCAAATGAAGAAAAAAATACTGGTTCTATCTTGTTTAATCTTGCTAACGGACTCTTCTTATAGTCCGACGAAGAGTCAAACGGGTTCCTCGCGGACACCGAAGGTAAAATATACCTACCTCTCATGATAACCTCGCATATAAACAGGTCACATCTCCTGTTGTAGTCAAAAAGGTAAAGTCTCTCGCATTAGAATATGTAGGAAGCACTGCCGCGTCTGTCTATCTGCCTGAATATAAGGTCCATATGCAATATATACGTCAACTATGTACATACTGTGCTTGCTTATGCTAAGGGACTTGAGTATCACAAATCGTACGTATTACATAGTGAGACGATCTAAAGAATCCGCTAGAAGAACACGCAGTCGTACGATAAGGCTGTTCACCATCTAAACTTAACAGGTACCCCGAAATTTACCCAGCCCATAGAGGTATCGGAGACAAAGTGAGAAAGGGGTTGAAGCTCGATAATAAGTATAGTTCTGGATCCTTAACTACACTACATCTGACTACTAAAAGTGGGCAAGAAAACATGAGCATGCACATCATTCAGCTAATCCACTTAGTCGTTTACGCAGTGACCTTGGCTATTCGTAAAAACTCTGACATATATACATATGCATGAAGCAGCACATTTAGTGCAAGAGGCTAACACGCCCAAGCACCCACGTGCCCATCGCGACGCCCTTCGACCAGGTAGCCGTCCTTGATGCGAACGTGCTCCACAATAGCCGGTGCCCTTCCTCCGTCCGATTCCGTGATGCCCGCGCCGCAGTCCCACTGCCGTGACTCCATCTTGTCGTAAACCTTGACAACGTCTTCGCCCGCCGCACTTACGATGCGCCGGTTGTCGAACATCATACTTGTGATTGGGTTGTCGTACGCGTAGGCATCAAATATGGAGCCTGTGCGTAGGTCCCATATCTATAAAGCAGCATGTTAGTGTGATAAAGATTAAAAGGGGTGTTCACTGAAGAGAAAAGACTTACCCGTATGCTTCGATCCAGACTACCCGTCACAAGATGTACATCATCGAACTGCAAGCATGTCACCGGTCCAGTGTGTCCAACGAGGCTGCGGTGAACCTGTCCACTTCTCAAATCCCATAGCCTAACCATGCCATCGGCGGTACCACAGGCTAGAGCGGACTCGAAGACTTGCAACGCACCCACAAAATCAGCTGACGCTGTTGGTGGCCGGCCGGTTTGTCTCCAGGTCCCCTCACCCGTGCCGATAGAAACGGAAGCCTGAGCTGCTGCCCACATCACATCAAGGGTTTGTACGCATCGTCCTTTCACTAGATCCCATTGGCGGAGTGTCTTATCCGACGATCCAGAAACGAGGGTATTGCCCCGGAAGTGAAGAGTAGTAATCTCATCCATATGGGATTCTAGAGTAAAGAGTGGACAATCTGCCATGCTGCCCTCGGGGGGGTCTACTGGTTGATCGTCGGGATTCTCAAAAGCCATGCCGTCGTCATCTTCGTCGTCCCTACCAAATTGACTGCCTTGCGGATCGTAATGCGACTTGCTCAAGTCCCATAATCGGATAGTGGCATCCATAGAACCCGTAGCAAGGATATTATCTTCTACTTGCAGTGCCCGTACCGGTGCGGTATGGCCTTCAAGTAATCCAATACAGCGTCCAGCATTTAAATCCCATACCCTAACCGAGTCATCCATAGAAGCCGTAACCAGTGTGCCGAAGGGTACATCGAAGTCTAACGTCGTGATATCATCAGCGTGAGCCTTGATTTCCCGTATCATAAAACCTGGTTCGAAGTGCTCGTGCAAGATAGGCATCGACTTTCGCTTCATGGTCTTATGCTTCTTTTTGGATGGGGTAGAAGGAAGCTTCTCGTATATAGATTTTGACATAAATTCATCTGTATCTTGATCCGTTACTAAGTCATCATCATCTGATTTGTTTGGTGTGTCGACAGCAGCAGCTATCGACTCGGCTTCGTCAAAGAGGATCTGAGCGTCTTCTATCCGACCCTCCATATCCACAACTATATTCTGCGTCAGCACGGGCTTAGAAGCACGTTGGTGGGGATTACCTACTATCATGGTCCAAAAGTGCTTCTTCTTGTTCTAAACCTGCTAACCTTTCCAGAATGATGCGCCTCATTCCAGCTAGATTAGCGATCTTGCTATCAATCTCGCGGATCTCACAGCTTGCCATATTCTTCCGGATGCTAAGCATCTCAAGCTCATGCATAAGCGACGACCTTTCTTTTTTTAGCTTATGGAGGTGGTTTGGGTTATCCGGAGTTGTCGGGCTCTCTTCGAGCATTTTTCTCCCTCTCGAGACTTTTCTCCTGTGCTTTTTGCCCTCGTGTGTCAACTCGGGAAAAGTCGCTTGGAAACCTTGAAATAAAGAATAGGCGTTTTCAGTTTCGGGTAAATTTTTAAGCATGTCGTCGGGCAGGTGTGCTAAGGCACGGGATTGTATTTCGGCTGTAGAGAACTTGGAGCGAACCAAGTCAGTTGGCGTCGTTCGAGCCATGGTGAACATGCCTCGTTGGATGCCAGGCTTCCTTAGTTGCTTATGAACTTGAGCCATGGCGTTGTGGTAGTGGTTCCCAGCCTGATCGGACCCAGGACCTACTAAATGGCTTGCCGTTGTCGTCACCTTTCTTGTGAAGGCCTCGAGTCCTCGCGACTATGTGCGAAGTTAGTCCTCACGTGCGCATTACAAAGATAAGCGGTCAGTAGGGTACCGAGAGTATCGAATCTTCACCCGGCGGGGCGTCATCACGAATGGCATTGTTCGGGTCTGAATCGGCCATGCGCGGAGTCTATGGAATTTGTACTGAAGCCGGAGAAGTCGTGTGCGGTCGCACGGTGCAAATGCCACACATTTAAGGTAGCATACAGGAGGGTTTTTTTTTTCTCCGACAAGTATTAAATGGATCTCTCACAGAGCTACTTGGTAGTCCGACATGAGGAGTAGGGCAGTTATCTTAGATTAGGTAGGTTAGGTAGGTAAGTACGGGAAAATATTCGATGGCCCAAATTAAAAGCAAGGCATTGACAAGGCTAACGAAGACGGACGAATGTACCTTTTCCCGCAGTGGATGTTCTAAAAATTTTAGCTTGAGCCCTCGGCATGAGCTGTGCTTGCGCGACCCACATCGCCGGATAAGATTTGTTGCAGACGCCGCATCTACGGATAGAGCAGGTGTCATTTCGCCTTGCACCTCATTTGTCTGGTAGACCTGACCCAGCTTACGTACATACCTAGGTAGGTAGGGCATGTATCTCTATGTAGGATTTCTAGCGTTATCAAACCCGCGCCATACTGAGCTAAACCATACAGGGTTACACTAAGAAGGAATAAGGTTTGCGCACCGCAACCATCATTCTACCTCTCTTTCTTAGCTCACAATGCCGGGTACGACACTACCTAACCCAGCTACCTACCCTGTAAATTATAGGGCAGTAGGTAGGGACGGCACCTACCTCATAGGTAAGCTGACTTGCATTCAGAAGCTCATAAAAATAAAGGTACCAATTTGATACCCGCCGACTATCGGCCGTAACTGCTTAACTGCCCGCGTAGCAAACGGGATCCTTGGGAGAAAGAAACTGCAGCCTTGTGAATTGAGATGACCTACCCCTTACATGATGTCTTGAACTGACTATGAAACGGTTTCCACTGCTTGTGCCTCACCCCGCTCGGAAGTGAAGAGGGTCTTTGTACTCCAATACAAAAATCTGCTCTTAACAACATCTTCTGAGTGCGCAACGATTTCTCCCGTCTTCTTTTGATCGCCATACTTAAGTCAATACTACCTGTTGAACTAGAATAGTGACCATGGATACCATCATTGACATTAAGGATGCCTCTAAGGCGCTTGATCTATCCAACATTCGCTTTCAGTTGATGTACGCGCAACTCTTCCTTATCTTCACCCTCATAGTAGGATGGGCGCATTGCTAACAATTCATTAGCCGGCTAGAGGATACGATCACTTTCCACCTGATCGAACGAGTTCAGTTCCCGCTCAACAAGACCATCTACATCCCTGGAGCAATAAAGATTGGTCAGGATAGTAAGCTCAGCTTCATGGATTGGTACTTGAAAGAGCAGGAGAAACTACAATCTCTGATCCGACGCTACGAGGCACCCGACGAGTACCCTTTCTTCCCCGATGCGCTGCAGAAGCCCATATTGAAACCTCTCAATTACCCTAAGATTCTACATCCTAATACGGTCAACGTCAACGAGAAGATCAAGGAGTTCTACACTGAGCAGTTCTTGCCGGCTGTATGCCCCGATTTCGGGCGCCCAGATCGCGGCGAATCGGAAGAGAACTACGGCTCCTCTGCTACGTGCGACATTTCCTGCCTCCAGGCCCTCTCGCGAAGAATACACTTCGGTATGTTCGTAGCAGAATCGAAGTTCCAGTCCGACCCAGAGACATACACTCGATTAATCAAGGCGGGTGACCGCGACGGAATTGGCGAGTCAATCACAAATGCAGCAGTCGAGAAGCAAGTCCTAGCGCGACTGGGACTGAAGGCGCGCACCTACGGTACAGATCCATCTACGAACGGCTCGGAGGATGATCGCAAGATCAATGTCGAAGCAGTGGTTTCTATGTACAGGGACTTTGTCATCCCGTTAACGAAAGAGGTCGAGGTAGAATATCTAATGCAGCGACTAGACTAGGCGAATCACGGAGCTAGACATGGAAGGCTAGATAAAAAGTCGTGGGTGGCTTATGTCTTATTGCGTTGATTTTTTCTTTTTACTTCAAGACGGAGGACTTAGATACTCCCCTATAGCCTTCGCGGCATCTGCGAATTTACTAGCTTCGATTAATATCATGAAGCCACGCGGCATGACACCCATCTCCTGAAAGGCTCGCTTGCTATCGGCGATAGCCTCATCGATCTTAGTATAATCGTAGCTGCCACTAGCTACCGCGTGCTTTTGCAATACCTCATCCTCCGGATGGAAGTAAAACATTGTCGCATCTTGCTTTCCTTTCTTACGTTTCCTTTCCTCGACGTCGAGCGTCGACTCGATTTCATGGTATGTCTTGGAAATAATGAGATAGTGCGAGAATTCGTAGGGCTCTTTGTCCTCCACTGCCGCCTCAACCTCGTCAATAAGCATGTTGTACATGGGCGGCGAAATCTCGGAAGGCATATTGATCAAGCGCTCCGAGAGCACTAGCCCTACATGCTTTCCAGAGGATATTAAATCTGGGAGTCCCGCTAGAGCTTCGTTTGTCTTGGCCTTTTCGCAGATATACCTAGTGAGATCGGCGATCTGCTTCTTCTCGCGGTGTTCGTGTAGATTGAGCGCAGTGAGGAAAGCATATGCATCCGTCTCCTTGCCGTCGACCTTAACTGTCGACCCAATTGTCGGCTGCGAGAGAATTAGATCGGCAAGCCCCGAGATGTCGAAAAGAGTCGCGTCTACGTCGAAGAGTTGTCGCAAAAGGGATTTCGTGCCGTGAAAGTCAATTTCGGGGTCAAAGTTAAACCATTCGAAGTCAACATTAACCATATCGAAATCCTAAAATTGGACTTGTCAGTCAACTTCTAAAACACCACGAGCCACACTAATAAAGTGCTAAGAGTCTTCTACTCACGTCATCGTCAGAGCTGTCGCCATCCTCGACCATCTTGTCGGGCGCCTCGGCAGCGCCATCGGCTTCTCTCGCTCGCTTCTTTGCCATTTTCTCTTGTTAAATTGCGTAAATGATGCTACGACAGATCTGAAGAATTGGCCTAGCCTAATGCGCCTTCAGTTTCGCAATTTGATAGCGAGTTATCAGCTTGAGGCGGTGTACAAAATTATTCTGCCACCCGTCCTGCCCCTCACTAGTCTTCTTTTGGTCTGATAAGATAAAAGCTTATTTTCGATAAGAATCCTTGCTAGGTACTAGCCCACCAAGCAGTAAGAACTTTAGGTACCTAACCTACATAACTAGGTCATGAAGAACTAAAGCTCTCATGTTTACCTTCATCACATTAGACACCTAAATATGTCTAGCCTATCGTAACTATCCATATAAAACTCAGACTTTCCTACATTGCTACGTATTGTCATCTTCTAATGATGTTATACGTACGGTACATACCTATGCATAAAGATGTGTTTTCACTCAATCATGACGTCCGAAGCTTCGTTGAATGTTGAGCTTATTGCAGAAAGTTGTCATTTACCTGACATGTCACTTTGCAAATATTCCGACAACCAATTAGGGCCTATAATTCTAGTAAGGTTGCTTACATGGGTTATGAATCAAGTGATATGCGTTGATGAATGAGTTCCAGACGCAGAGCAGAAGCAAAGTGTCACTTTAATTTCATATGCGCAACCACATGTGACAGCGCTCATATGGGTATCATCATTTACCTATTTACATAGCTATATTGTAAAGTCAATGTTATACGTCTTAACAGTTCTCAATAGGACAGGAGAGCAGAAGCGGAATGTCATTATATAATTGTTAGCGTCAATCAGATAGGTAGATCGTAATAAGCTGTAAGGACTTCCTATTTACGTTCTCTGGGTCCTACTAGTATAGGTGTATAGTGTATTAATCATTATCTACATAAGAGAAATTTGACTTATAACATTAGGAAGACGTGTTAATTAGACACAAATAGGTCAATGCAGTACAAAATGGGAGAAGAGAAGAACAAGCTTGTTACTGATTTAGGATCACAACTGCCGCCCTTCTTGGCGTAAAGGATCAGGTTTAAACATCTTCGTCTAACCCCTCTAGAGAAGATATTTTATATGCAAACGTCAATAAGCATTACTTTTGATTTTCCTTTTCCCTTATGCAGTCCAAGTTTCGTCAGCAATGTGTGTATTTAGCCAATTCTATTTGTAAAAGTCATACGTCTACATCGTCCTATCTTGAGTCTCGACGGATCGATTAGCTCGATCGAAATGCAGGCATGGCGTATTCGATCTCGCAGTTTTGCGTGATCACCATGAGAGCAGCATACGGTATGGGTGTGTATCGTTGTCCCGATTGGTGCTTTCGAATCGTTCGTGCGTGGTTTGCTGGCGACTACTGCAGGGAATCAGCCAACCAGTTGTGGCGTTTTGAACCAGTTAACCCTCCATTGGGTTGGGTGAAATATCGATATATCCAGCGGATCGATGCCCCTGGATGACGTGCAACCCATCTCTTCACCCTTCTCCTGCCTATTATAGACTCCTTGTAACTGTCCCATTGGTTAGAAAATTTCCCGAAGCCTACTCGTCCATGTGGCATGCATGTCTATATAAAAAACCCGGGGTAAAAGGGCATGGTAGAAAGATTTCTCAGCTCTAACGGTGGGCATCGGTCCGTTCAGCCTGGCGCGATATAAACCGGTCCATTGTGAAAATTATGTCGTATGAATCGTAGTCTTCTTATTAGAGTAGAAACGCAAGACGCAATTGCAATCGGGCCACGCGTTGAGGTCATCAAAACCATGGTGAACGGATGAAAAACTAATATATTACTAGTGGGTATAATTTTGTAGGACGCGTGTCCCTCAATATGTGACCTTTCCAAGCCGATCCAAGACCTGTACTCCGACCTAGGACCGGGCCCCCTAAAACTCCTTGACGCATAACTCCCTTGGCCCGGATGGGTCGACCCGATAGATGGGGAAAAAACCAACAAGATTATCGAGAAGCGCAATTTGGTGAGGCGAATGAAACCCTGGCCGCGGTTCCAACGTAAATCCAACCAAACCTATGCAGCCAATATGCTATACAGATTAACGAACATGGTATAATTTCGAGTGTGCAAAATCGTAATCGCGCCTTTACATCTGATTCATTGAGTTAATGCCGTCGAGGGCAGATGTAAATAGTCCCCCGGCAAGGCCGTACGGTTACTAAAAGCCTCTCGAGTTTCCGGATCGACACCATGAATGTGACCGAATGGAGTTGACAATTCTGACTTGGGGGTCTCGACAGGGGTCAGTTGTATACCCAAGCCAACTACAGCATGCCCCGAACTCATTGACTTCCCATGCTTGGCCAATTTGCTCTCGTCTCCCATTTCAATATCCTCGTTAATCAGCTCTCGCCGAGCCATTTCGATATCGTGTCTCGCTTGCTTGATAGACTTAACTTCCCATAGAGGAAGGATGCGGTAGCCCAAGTTTTCCATTATACATCTTTCGGTGAAATTGATCTGCTCACACGTCCAGAGATTTTGGCCCCATGCGGAGCCATAGTATTGAGTAGATTCCTGTAAATCCTCCACAAATTTGTCCGCAATCACCAATGCGGCCAAAATTATGATCTCGGGGAGCACATTATCGATATGGACAGCCTGAACGGTACCGGCCGGTAGAGTGTGACGTTTAGGTCCGAGTTCGTTTGGTCTGTTCAAGGGGAAGGATATGCGCCAACTTCGAGAGAATCGAGAATTTAACGAGTCCAAGATGCAGACCGCCAATGCAATAATATCCATCGGTAAATTAGCACGCGCCAGTAGACCTTGTACTATTGGAATAGACGGTGTCATAAAGGAAGCTCCAGGAGGTAACATTCTTGCTAGATGGGCGGCGGGGCCTGCCGAGGGGAATTAGTTGAAGCATTCTAGACTTTCGTCGGGGGCCGCTACTAACCTAAGAATTCTGGACTAACGCTCTCTTCATCCTCGGAAGTAATGCGAGGGCTTTGCGCAGCAGATGAATTTTTAGAAGAGGGAGGCGGTGTAGGAAGATTGGACAAAGGCTTGTAGAATTGCCTAAAATACGCATCGTCGAACTCGAAGTCGTCGTCGTAGGTAGAAAAGCACCGGGAGTGACCCATCTTGGATATGATTTTAGGGCGAAGATGTTTTAAGGTCTTAGATAACTAATAAATGGCGCCAAGGAACACGGACTGCTCATATTCGAACAAAACCTCAGGTATCTACTCCCTAGTACTAGAAGAATCACGCGCTCAAGCTATTTAGATAACGTGCTAAGTCTATTACCGTCAAACAGCGGGATCCAGGTCAGATAGCTGAGGAAGGTGTCTTATATACGCAAGCAACACCGCTAACGAGTACGAGCACTTCGGATATTCGGCCAGATTCAGAGGAAAGAAACTGTCAAGTCAATTCCCGGAGATGCAGACAAATATAAAGAATAAATAAATAAATAAATAATCGAAGAAGTAGACGGATGAGGCGAGGGGGATGGAGCTTATTATGCAAAGGCAGCACGGGTCAGAAGCGAAGCCGAGCACTTGCAGGAAACCCGGTGCCTGTCCATCCATGTTAGTACGAGGTTAGGTACTCTACCCTAATGCATGCATAGCCATTATTGGTATTGCACTTATGATTTAAACCCGGTATGGTACCTTCAACATTCATGTGAGAGCTGGATGCTGTATGTAGATACCCGAAATAAAAGACCCCGACGTCAGGGTTTAAAAGTCTGGGGAGACTAATAATAATGGCATGAAGCTGAATCGTAAGTGCGATAGCTAAACCAAGCCGGTTCTTCTCGGGGAAAAGTTAATAAAGAAGCGCACAATACACGACAGCTCTAGCTCGGTAGATTATTCAGTTTGCCTTAGGTACGTATGGAGAAGAGTACGAGGTTTGACAAAGTTGTCGGGTACGTAGGGAGGGGAGAGATCACGCAAGCGTCCTTGCAACTTGAAGATCTTCAATGCCGCTTTCCATTTTGACATGGGGTATCGGGGGCGTTTGAATATCGAAATAGCCTTGCTACCAGGTAAGTTGCTGCTAGGAAACTGGTGTATACGACTGATGTATACGTTCCACGTTCAAGACCTATGTATGTACATTCTCCAGATTATTGAAGGATCAAACTAGTCTTTCTATCTCATACAGCTGAGTGCCATAAAAAGAGAGCAGAATTTGCATACCAGGGGTAAACCAAGTAAGTAGACTCAGTCTCGGTCGAGATCTCATACCTCATCACCTCTAAGCTTCGTTCCTGTTTCGGATCAGGCCACCAAGCTCCCTAACTGTTAGCGGGTCCCGACCCTTGAATCAGTCAATGGGATAGCGCATTGATGTATTCGTCTATCGAATGTACTAAATAATTAATGTCTAGGTACATAGGTAGTAGATAAACACTAGACAACTCCCCACAGTCGGTATAACACCACAGCTAAGGGAATATGGCACCAGAACTGTCGAGAACAGAACAAGCAGGGATCACGACGATGACGGCGACAGAGTGGCATCGGCCAAGAACGTCGGAGGCTTTTTTGGAGGGTTCATTGGAGTATTGAGACCGAACTTCCAGCGGTGAGCCTTGCGCTGATATTGTAAATTTGTAGCCTTTTGTAACCTTTTGAGTTAACAAAGTATTATTTTGGCTGTTTGGGTAAGTTAAGCGGGGATTTGGGGGGGGGGGGGTTAATTCAGCTCCACATTAGAAGAGGTACTTTACGTTAGGTATGTACGATACACTAATATAGTGCCTACAGGCTATAGGCTACAGCACAACTCCTACCTAACTCGTCCTTAACATCCTAATTGCTTTAATCCTGATTTCATGTAAACTTCAACTTCCCTATATGTAAGCCAAGTTCTGTGGCGCAGGGCATCTCTTACTGTCAGGTACTTGATATACCTGTAGTTTGCTCTACAATCTTGTTAAGCCTTCCGCTTAAAATTCTAGCAATCCAAGTACTTATTGTTAAACACTACCTTTCGTCACTCCAAAACTAGGATTAAGGATATTACGACATCGTAGCAACTTGGAATTATTCTATTAATACTACCCAAATAGCCTACTATTTTACTTATTATACTAACTACTGTTACTAACTGAGTCGTTTCGATTTTAGATAGGTAGTCGGCTACTCAGTACGAAATCAACGCCAACACCAGTACCAGCGCCAACGCCAGCGCAACGGCCCTCCTTAGGGATGCATAAGCACGGTCACTATGTAACTGCCCCTACACCGCCTTCCACAAAATATACCTAGGTGTACAACATTGGATAGACGTATACATAGGTACCTAAGCCTTGGTACGATGAGAGAGAGGTAGCATACCGAAAAGTGACGTGTAGGCAGGTAAAGGCTACACAGACAAATACACATATGCAGATGCATGTAGTTTACACAACAACGAATATTATGTACACAATCGTCGGCGACTCCTCGGATTTAACATTCTCGGTTCATCCTATCGCATTTTCTCCCACAAAGCTGAACCCTTTCCATTCAAGCTAATCCTCACTATTCAGTAACTAGTGGACCTCTTCATTTCCACTATGTATACATAAATATGACCAAAATACTTTTAGGGGTCTCGCTACGAGGTACCAGAGGTGGTAAGTGGATGATGGATGATGGATGACGCTTATCGCTCAGATCCGATTGTCTGGTTTGCTCAGCACTGGAGAAGAAGTCCCCTCTTTTACGAGGCCAGCGTGTCAATGGCACAATGCGCCTCCGTCGAGCCTCGTATGTTAAGATTATTAGGTACATTCAGCTTCCAAGAGACATGCACCATACACCATACACCATACATAGGGGTATCCGTCGTTTCCGAACCTGGAATCCATCTGCAAGACCCTGAGGTTTAAAAACAATGACGGCTGCAACTGTGAAATCTCTTCAAACCTTTTCGCGAAGGTCCGAAGCCGAATCGAATGTTCTCCGTAAAAATAAAAATAAAACTATCTCGAATATTCCCTGCAGCAGTCCGCGTATACGAGATCTTCATAAGCCGTCAAATGGGAGATTCGCTACCTACAGCTTCCAGTCGCAATGCAATCTCGTGTTCCCTCCGATTTTTAAGAAGAAATAAATTCTTGTCAGACGATATCTATCCCTTTCGTACGACGTTCGATAAACAAGCGAAAAGGATCAGCGATCAATGATCGTCAGGCACAGCAAGATTTGGTTCTGGCCTTCTAAACCCCACATTCCGATGTTGTGGCACTTGATTTGCATAAAGGCCGATCCGAATGCTCCCCGTGGTGAACCAAGTCATATTTTTACTACACTAACGATTAACAACTGCGGGCATAATTGCGGCCTTTTTATAACATCTACTCTACTCTTGGGCAAGCATTTACCTAAATTTTAGTGCCAGTTCTAATGCAATATTCAGGACTTATACATGTATAGTCGCCATTTCAACCCAATCAGAGAGAGGCTTGGCAAGGATAGTTTCTTCAGCCTCTTCAGCCTCTTTCGAGCACTATGTATGCGTAAAAAGCAGAAGAAATTCAAGAAACAAGAATCAGATTATGTGGGGGGTTAAGCTTGAATTTGCAACCATTCCCATTGCGAAGGCTTTCGGCCAAGATTTGTCTTATATGGTCACGTGCTCAGCCCCATGATGGTGTAAAGCAATACGAGTAAAATGCATCTATTCATGGTAATAAACCGGATATTTTGGCCATATCACGAGCACTTATAGTCAACACGACATGGCGAACACCCCTACAAGACGGATATCTCCATTCAATCTTCTAAATTTTATTTGTGAGAACTTCTTAGACGTTTATACCCGCAAGTTCCCGTATGAGTACCTACCTAGGTACCTACCTAGGTAAGTACCTCCTTCGTATAGCCGTCACTTTCTTTATTCTACTATCTATGGTAAAGTTAGTTATCCTTGGCCTTTAAGATACTATACTAGCATAATTAAATGTTGTTAGACTTTCTAGTATAAGATCAAGGGCCACATCAAAAATAAATAACTATTTTATTTCAGCTTCAGGACTTTGGTGCCAATGTTCAAATCAATGACAGAACACTGTGTACAAACATAGTATTGAAATCACTTGATACTATTTTTGTCATGTTCTAGATGTGTGTGTGTGTGTGTGTGTCTGTATTAGCTCTTTCCAAGCTATTGGCATAGTTCGATATTCACGTGTTCACTTGGTGATCGTAGATTTCGGGAACTAGATATCACGAGGTAGACCCAGAGTATGGAAATAATTCGGTTGTTCTTCAAGGAATTCTTAATATAGCCAATGTTGAGGCCAGTGACTTTACATATTAACAACATCTTTTTTTCTATATATCTCATAGAATCTTACCGCTTGCCTCGAAATATAATTAATTAGGAATGGCATAACTTCTTATATCTTACTACGTTATTCTAAAACCTAAGACTTACAATTATGCATATTGTAATGACTATTTTCTCAATCGCCAGAGAAACATGGTACATTGTTCGTTTAAATTTGATTGGCTACAACCTTTACACTGTTCCTGATCTGGTACGTCTTAAGTCTTTCCATAGTCTTGATTATGAATACTGGTAGGGTGTATACCCGTTGCTGTCTTCGTAAACTCAACTCCACACACCTTAAAAAGTATTTCACATTAGTTAAGGATTGGGCTAACGACTAACGACTGACCCGAGATACTACTAAACAGGTGTGCTTCTCTCCTATTTAAGGTATTTTTCAACATTCATTATTTTTCATCTTTCCTTCTCCTTTTCTAGTAATTTTTAAGCCTCGCTACGTTATTCCATTTGCTCAGACCAGTCCTTAATTAATGTGCAATTCCCTCTAAGGTGCGTGGAGTTGAGTTTAAGAAGACAGCAACAGGTACCTGTGTCTCGCTGGCACTTAAGGACATACCGGCTTCGATAAGTATGTATGAATATTAACTAGAGGTTACCTCCCAGGTAACACAAAAGCCTAAGGTTTACCGCCGAAGGCCTCAACGACTCACCCTGTACGATCGTGTGAATAAGGTATTAGTATTGCTCTTGTAACCTATATGTGCAATCAATTCGTATTAGAGCTAGGCAATTATCATATTAGCACAATATAATGTAATGACATTGTTAGTAGGTATGAAATGTATATAAACCTAACCTCAAATATAAATAAAGGTAAAAAATACAATTATATAAGGCAGTAAGGCACACGTTCCAAACAGGAAATTTATCCTCGCATTTAACACAATATCCTAAGGTAAATCTTAGGCATATAATACTAATAGTTTAGAAGTGTGGAATTAAGGCTCCAAACATCAACCAGTAGTATGATAGTAATGCTGATTATATCATCTTAGCAGATCTTAATAATGATTATGTTAGCTAGTTACTTGAACTTAGTTAACAAAGTTGTGTCTGAATCATGATAGCATATCTCCTTTCTCACTATAAGGCGAATTTGCTCCGGGAGTCAAAGGTACCTAGGTAGCTACTGATGTAACATCCTACTTCGACCTTCGAGCTCTATACACGACTGCCCCAGCTTTCACATGTTAAAGAATTTATACCATCAGCTGCTAGACTAGTTAAATACAGAGCGAATATATGAGATACATACATTCTCCTATAAAGGTTCCCGTCTGGGGATTTTCCGTATACGAAGTTACGGGTCCGCATATTTCAAATTACGATGACACCGAGACTAAAGTTTAATATTTCAATGACAACTGGAGCTCGAGCCCCCTCAACATTCAAGGTGTTAATACCGAGACATCTTCTTCATTTGGCTTCTACAGGTCTGTGCTCAGTTTCGTAGTTACCTACCTTAGGTAAAGCTCAACATTCCCAAGCCTTATCTTCATGGCCTCCTATAAACTTTCATAGTATTGGATTTATCTCCTAGGCTCCCGTACACTGGTTCCGCATAATGTGGGAAGCTACATAAACCTAGGTATGTAATATAATGACATTAAAGTGCTCCATCCAACGAGAAACGTGGCACACTATCAAGGGATGCCAAACTTTGACGTTGACACTAGAGGCGCCCTAGGTCAATCACTTCTAGAGATAGCAATTTTCCTGGCGCTTATTCACGTTGGACAGACGATCTATCAATCTACGCACGGACAATAGGAGCTATCATACGGCACATCTAAGTATTAGTGAAGAACTAGCATATGTGCTTTCTTCGTCCCGCAAGATCTACCCAGGTGGATAATGTTGATCTTCAAACTAAGAACAACCAAACTATCTAACCATCTTGGATACTTAACCAACCAAAATATATTGATTGAATTGACCAACTTGTCTTTACCTATCAGAGATAACGGTCGCACAGAGTGAGAGGCAAGGGCTGGGTTTACAGTATATAAGTGTACCTTAAGGGTAGCCTTGTTGACTCCTAACGTAGGTACCTCATATACAATTTAATATGATGCTTTAGTATCTGCTAATCTGTTAAATATATGGGAGGGGTTTTTTGCTATTCCACAGCGTAGCTGGTTACCTATATAATAGAAATATTTGAACTTGGATACCTTAATTATGATTTCAATTGTATTCCGAATGCTAATCTATTGTATCATCCAACAAGCCGTCTTCGTTCTTCAGTGGTGAGCTATAAGGATTTTTTCTTAGCTTGATCTAACGATGAGGTTATGGCATGGTAACCCTTTTAAAGGATATAACGAAAATTAGACGCTGCCGGAGCACAATACGGAATAAGCTAGGGCCCGAATAAATGATTAAACCCCATGGCAAAATAATTCGCCAGAGCAGATTTTCGAAGGAATCGTAGTCCTTAAGAAACCCACCAACCTTGTAAGCGTTGGAGTGCGTATAAACAACTCTCAACACATATTATCAGCTGACCCTACTCCATTATCACTAGTCTGCTTAATCCTTCAACTTGAATGAGTAATATATATAGGAGAAATTTTGGTTAGGTAGTATTAAAAATTCTTGGTATAGATCGCGAACCTAAGAGATAACGTAGGAGGTGCTCTCACTTACGACATATAGTAAATGAATGATGTCTTCACGGTGGGCTCGCCAGGAAAATAATTTTGAAGTATGGTTAAGCTCTCTATGATTTGTTACGAGCAATAACGCCGGTATGTAGGCCCCCTAGATAGGCATACGTACACCAATCATGGGTATCAATAGGTATGCCATAAGATTCTCTAATGCATATTTGTTTTTAAAGCATTCAAATATCGCCATCTCGATAAACATACCTCGTGGTTTGGGTAATATAATATCGGCCCCATGCGATAACAGTGTTTTATATCGGCGGAACCCCCAAAGAATCGGCATATTTCTCAATATTAGGCCCAGATCTAGAAGGCTTATGCTTTTTAAGTTTGTAGATAGCTTAGTTAACTAGAGATAGTTCCGTCCAAGTTAAGTCACACTATCAGATAATCCATATTGCAACCAACAAAGCAACACTAGGCCCCCTTCATCGTTAGCCTTCCCAGTGAGTAGGTATGCCCTAGATTGTGATCACCGCATCCAGCCGTGTTTTACCAAACTTGTAGGTTTGTCAAGATGCGGCCGCCAAGTAAAGGGCAAGTTTCATAAGCGTTCTGGGCGCTGCAAAAGAAATGTTCTTTGTGCAACCTAATCCTCCCTCCCACGGGTGGCGCTGAGATAAAAGACCCAGTGGCTTGGCAGTTCGGGACGATGAAAATGTTTGATCATAAGATGAGTGGCTAGAACTTTCAGGATATACGAACCTGGCGTCTTATGAGGTGAGCTAGCTCGGCTTGGTGCCCGAAGGATGAGAGAAAACAAGAAACCAATGCGTTCTTGTCCCAAGCCCGCGGATCTTCGCGTAACAAAAGCTGGGGAAGGCTTGCTTCTAGAATACTCCCTTGCTATCGTTATCTCTGCGTTGCTACAATGCTACGTCGCATCCATAATATCGTGGGCGTGATTCGTAGATTGCGCCATGGGTTGGTTGGCGTTATCGTCAACCACCTGCCTAAACCGGCCGAATAGAATGCTAACCGAGACGATCCTACTGGATAATTGATTTTCCTAGCTAATTGTATTTCGTTGCGAATCCAAAATTCGTTAGACGGGATCTATCATGTCGTCCTGGATGCGTTGGTATAGATCTTGCGAGCGTAGGATTATCTATGCTGATGATCTTTGATATGGAGGTGGTCATGTACAACTAGATTTCTGGCTTTGTGAATGGCTAGTCTGGACTTAGTCGCGCCTGGGGTCCAGCGGAGTAGCCATCTGTTTTTGTATTTACCCAGCTACCAAGGCGCTTGGCGGATTACCGTTGGCGTGGACTGGTCCGAGTATTGTATGATTAGAGCCTAAGTCGTATCTCCACTGCTGGGGGGTTCGCGGATAACCTCATCTAGGAAGCTGGGATGGTAAAAAGAAGACTATCTTGTCACTGATAAGCTAGGTATCATGATCTGGGCAAGTCTTGGTTCTTGGTGTTACTTGGTGTTACAAGTGGCTGGCTTGCCTGTATGGCTTGCAACCTGCGTGACCATGTACTACTACTATATAGCTGGATATATTCCGTTGTGCAGTGTCACATATTTTCCCTCCTGTCGATCCTTCTGTCTCTGCCAGTCCTCTCTCCATTCCCTTGTCTCGGGTGCGAACCCCGAGTAGTATATTCGTCTTCTTGCTTTGAAGTGTCTGCTCAACTACAAAGCAGATATCTACAATGGGTAAGTTGTTCGTTCTTGTTGTAGGCTTATTCTGCTGAAGAGAGCCTGCCGATGTTATCATAAATCCATAATCAATATACTAACGCTCTTGTTTTAAGATTCTGGCACTACCCTTCCTACCGTCGTCGCTCCCGTCAGCGCGGTGCGGGCGTCTGTCGACGAAAAGGTGCTCGATGAGAAAACCCAGGCTGGTGCCAATACCTCAGAAAAGGCTATAACTGAAGATGGCCATGCGGTACTTCAAGGTCTCGTCATCCCGACCGAGGAGGAGAAATCTACGTTAAGGCGTGTTGCTGGCAGGATGCCGGCAACTTGTTATTATCTCTGCGCGGTCGAGTTCGCCGAACGGGCTTCTTATTATGGATGCAACCAGGTCTACAAAAACTTCATTAGAGCCCCCTTACCTCCTGATGGCAACGGCAGTGGTGCTACAGCACCCGGGTCTGAATATACTGCCGGTGCTCTTGGTAAGGGTCCGGTAGTAGCTACAGCTATGACTGAAGCATTCAAATTCTTAGCATATGCGCTGCCGATTTATTTCGGTTGGCTCGCCGATACTAAGTACGGTCGCTTCAAGATGATTTGCTGGGGTGTTGCGATATGTGGTGTGGCTCATATTATCATGATCATTTCATCACTTCCGCCTGTGCTTCTCTCAGGCAACGCTATCGGTCCTTTTGCTCTATCTTTATGGTATGTATAATGATGCTCGTACCAAGCTATCCTCTGTCTCCCTATTCGTGTATTGCCGTATGGATACTTAAAAGCTAACCTTTGTGTAGTATGTCTTGGTACCCCTGACTCTTATCATCGTTGCCCGCGTTCTACGTTCCCCAGAAGCAGTGAAGAAAGAAAACATAAGATTACTTCTAAATTCCGAAACGGTATACTGACTTTTACTAGACATGCTCTCAATTGGTGCTGCTCAGTTCAAACCCAATATTTCCCCCACCGTGATTGACCAGAGCCCTCATAAAATTGCCCATGTCATCACCGAAAAGAACGGCGAGAAGGTTATCGTGGACCCCGAGGAATCTGTCAACAGCGTGATGCTGTGGTTCTACCTACTTATTAATCTCGGCTCTTGTTTCGGCATTGCGACGACTTACTTGGCTAAGCTTGTTGGATACTGGTCGGCATACTTAATCCCCACGATTTTGTACCTGATGCTTCCACCGCTGCTATGGTACTTAAATCCGCGTCTTATAAAACAACCACCAGGAGGTTCGGACTTGGGTAATGTATTTAGGGTCCTCGGTGATATCTTTGCCCATGGTGGTTTGAAACGTATCGGCCGTACGGGATTTTGGGAAGCCGGCAAGCCAAGTGTGCGCAAAGCCGCAGGCAGCACGAAAGTATACACATACGATGACCAATTCGTTAACGATGTTCGAAGAACCTTCCAAGCTTGTGGCATCTTCCTCTTTTCGCCTATCTGGCAAATCAACGACGGTGGTCTTGGTGCCGCTGCCAATGCACTCACAGCTGGAATGGATACTAATGGTCTCCCTAACGATCTCTTGGACAACCTAAACGCTGTATCTATTGTCCTCGGTATGTAGTTACCCCCTTTGAGCTTGGGGGAATACGATGGGTTAAGATCAGGGCTAACGAATATATAGCGGTACCTTTCATGAACCATGTTATCTACCCACTTCTACGCAAACGCGGTATCAAATGGGGTCCCATTTCTCGAATGACCTTCGGATTCGCGCTTGGCACAGTCGGCTCGATCGCCTATTCTATTCTCCAGTACTACGTGTATAAGACTTCGCCCTGTGGCTGGAATGCTACGACATGTGCTGAGATCGTCCCTGTTGGTGAGGTTTCAGTTTCTACCGTTTCTTACGCCTGGTACGCGGTCCCTGTTATAATCACTGCTGTTTCGGAAATATTCGTGAACGTCACCGCCTATGGTATCGCCTATTCGCGGGCTCCTAAGAATATGAAGGGTCTTGTCGCTTCGCTCAATCTTTTCATGACGGCTATCTCTGCCGCCATCGGTCTTGCCACCGCACCAGCCATCAGCGACCCTTATCTCATCTGGGCGTTTGCTGGACCAACCATTGCCGGCGCTGTCCTCACCGTTGTCTTCTGGTTTACGTTCAAGCATATCGATAAAGAGGAGTTTATCCTCAATTCTGACCTTGGCGATTTAAAGAAGGACTCGGAACGCGAAAGCGACGAAGAGAAAGCACCCCAGCCGAAGTCAATCGATGAGAAGAAGTCTTAGATCTTAGACTATGCGCCTAGAGATAGACCTGAATCATGTGGACTGTTTCATTCAGATATTCACCTCGAGACATTTAGACGGAGAAATATAACATGGTGGAATAAATAATAAGATACCTAATATAAATACACTATGAGTAGATCTCAACTTAATATTACGTGGCATATATGATATTTTGTGCCAAGGACGGACGTACTCAAAGGTAGGCTTGGAATATATCTAACGTAAGTAAGCACAAATTCGTCAGCTATTGCTACCAATCACACCCAAGACTGGAACCTAGCCGAGTTAATCAAGAGGTACGTAGCAATTCTGATAATCCTATTGGTGTAATACAATGGTTATTAGGCCGAAAACGGGAGGCGGGGGCTGAAGCTGGAGGAATTCGCGGCAGAGCCTCATGTGCCTAAGCTAAGAACAAATATTTATGAAATTTTCAAAATATCCTTGTAAGTTATTATTCCTTAAAAAGGAAGTGAAATCCGTGCCCACCCATAGTAATATCGTTCAATAACTCGCTTACTGCTGTGCTTTTCTGCTGGCACCACCCCATGCCCAACCGACGGAATACATTTTGAGCCGGAGCTGAGATGCGGCTGGACAAGAATTTACTGGGGTTGGTGTAAGATGCCTGAATGAAAATGTTCAAGTAGCAAGCTATTTTCCAAAATAAACTCTGGATTTCTTCATTACTTTCACCGAGCCTACCTAAGCTAGCTATGAGGTTGTCGCCTATATAAGTACTTAAGGTACTCTAACTCGCGCGGAATTCATCATAATCGGTTGTCGGTCGCAGTCTCTTCTAGACCAAGAAACCGAGCCTCGTTATTGCTGTTCTCCCAAAATGAGATTTCTAAAACGTACATCGAGCTGGAGATCCGGCGCCTGGCAACCAGCACCACCGAAAACATTGGCTGAGAACAAGATTTGGCATGCTGTCACACATGGCAAGGACGGCGAAGTTGAAGCAACTCTAAAGTATTGGTTCACACAAGTACATGAAGATTACAAGGCCTCACTAGTGAACACTTTCAGGAATCTCGAAGAGGAAGATATCGTAAATATCCGGCCTCAAACTCAGGATCTGATGAACGATATCAAAATAGGGGCTGGGTATTCTCTTCTATCTATCGCCATTTACCGGAATTTACTTAGCGACGTCAAGTTCTTAGTTCAGCAGCCTGCCATCTCCTTAAATACACCGAGCGGCAGTGAACGCCTTACACCGCTTCACATAGCTATCATCAGAGAACATTATCATTTAGTTTTGGAAATTCTTCATAATCGCTCAATAGTGCCGTCACAGCTAGTTAATACCCGTGACTACGATGGAAGAACAACACTACACCACGCAGTAATGAAGTATGGCTGGAACGAAGAAGAACCTATGAAGAACAAAACTCACGAAGTTGTCTTACGACTTCTTAAACACGGAGCAAATATCGACGCACAGAATCGTAGTTTCCACACACCTCTTCATCTGCTTATTATCAATGATCCTGATCGAGAGGCAGTGTCATTTGCTCAACTCCTTCTAGAAAATGGGGCTGAAGTGAACACAAAAGATGAGTATGGTGAGATAGTCAACACTTAATACCGCGTTACCCTAGAAACTGAACGGAGTCTTTAGGTGATTCGCCCTTACATAGTGCGTGTAGACGCGGGGACCGTGAGCTCATCCAACTACTAGTCGATTGGGGTGCAGATATGGATTGTCGCAACTTGGACTGGACAACACCCCAAGATCTGTTCTTGAGTAGAGATGAAGTATCCAAAGGTGATAAGACCTTTGCTCAGGAAGTATTTTCCAAGCTAAAGAAGCCAACCATGACACGCGAGAGAGTTGGAAATATGCCGCGGGGTCCTACAGAGTGCCTTGATGAGATGAGAAACATTTGTGCCGAATTCCCTGTCTATTTCCGGTATCAATGGCCTGGGCTAGACCCTAAGCCAGACGGAAACGCCTCCATGTCATGGATCCGAAGTGACATGAAAGTTTCTCACGTCCTTTATCCAAACAGCGAAATAGACGAGGAGACGCTTGAACCCGTACATGGCGGGGAAGGTTTCCTTGTCAAGTGTGAGGAAAAATTCAAATCGAAAGTTTGGGAAGAGTATGGGAATGAGTTAAGTAATGGATATAGAGCGACTGGGCAAGAAAATGGAAAAGGCGAAGTTAGGAGTGTAGAGAAACAACAGGTCCAAGACCTCGAAAATAAGAAGAAACAAGTTGAGGACGACGTGGGGAAAATTTCTTGGAGATGGATCAACTTTCCATCTAATAATGTGAGTAAAGCCTACAAGCGTCAGCGGATATTGGTCTAACATACGCACAGATGACATGGATCAAGGTATCTTCCCGTAATGTATGCTAATCGCCTTCCTGGTTAGCTAATACTTGGAAGGACTTCATTATACACAACGCTAGATACAACGAGAACAAACAGCTAGATGGGCGAACATGGCGGTTTTTCGAAGAGAATATCCGCATCCACGAGACAGACAGTTTATACTCGCGTGTTAGGATCCCTCATGCAAAGGGAAGTTCATTCAAATAGCCGATGCATTGCCCGGCATAGACATGCTAGCGCCATCATCCATTAAGGAACCCAATAGTAGTACCTATTCTAACATATCGTTTAGGCTAGCAACAGTCAGGGTAGGAATGATAAGACGTTGAAGAGGAAGAAGGAAAGCCCAAAGACAAGTAATTAACAGCATAATCCCTTCTTAATGAAAAGCCAGCACTGACACTCGTTCAGAGATAGAAGATACTTCCCTGCCTAGTACTAGTATCACTACTACTGAGAAAGGGCAGGATGACAAGGAAGCAGAGTCTAGCGCAGTTCAGTCATGGAAAAACACAGATGCTTTCATGCCTGGCAAGATGTTATCTTTGGTGGTAAGTCGCGTGTAACTTATGCCAAACTCCCTCGACACCGAGCAGCTTACATGAAATACCATAGGTACCTTTTTTAGATATTGAGACAGAAGATCAAGTCCAATCAGGCCTTGACGGCCTTGAAACACAATGCCAAAGGGTCAAGAAACTTAACGAGGTGTACTCCCCTTTCACAGGCATGCACGGTGTCCAGCACTCCCAAACGCTGGATCAGATTTACTACAACACCGAAAGTGATGCCACAAAGTTGCATACGGAAAAGGAACAAGTGATATATAGGTGGTCTGAGAAAAGAAGCACGGAAAGGAGACAGTTTCAAGAGCATCAAGAGCACCGGTCGCAGCAGCTTAATCAAGCGCCAACTGAAGAGCACAGCAGTGCTTCTAATTCGCCAGGTGAATCAAACAGTATTGACCAGCCTACGCTTCAAAAGAAGTTGTTATCGCTATTTTATAAGCTACGGCAGGAGTTACGGGGCCAACAAGAACAGCCGCAACGACAACAGCAGCTTAACCAAGCGCGAACTAAAGGGCATAACAATAATTATACTCCACCGGGAGAATCAAGCAGTAATGGCCAACCTGTGCTTCGAAAGAAATTATCGGAATTATCCCATAAGTTGTGGCAGATATTATGGGGTCAACAAGAGAAACCTCAGGAGTTGAATTCGTCAAAGGTAATAGACACACAACAACTAGATGCAGACCCCATAATGCCAAAGAGGCATGGCGGTAGAAACGCTAAAAATGCCAATGCCAAGCGTATCCGTGAGGATCCTTCGCCAAAGTGGCTAATGTCCCGGCAGTTATGGCTATGGAAACTTGACGATAGTAGGTAGAGGAAATATGTCTCGATGTAAGTATTCGTATGGGCTGATTCTTATGCTTAATCGAAAGATACCATTATCACGGCGATACCGTCTCGAGCAAACGGAATGACGGCCGACACCCTTCTCGAGACGATACGCCAGGGCAACCTAGATATCCTCACGACACCGAATGATCTTATCAAGCGCATACTATATGAGACGGTGTCATTCCTTGACGAATTCAGGTGGGCGGGACTTGGTAACCATATTCTAGATATCTTCGAAGGTGAGATTGCGACTGAGGTAAGTATTTGATAACTTGATGCCTCAGCAAACAGAGCCAGACTAACCAACCTTGTAGACGGACCGAGAAGCCGGATTCTTCAAGAACTTCAGCAGTGGCAATTGGAGTCCAAATAACGTCAATGGGTTCATACAAGAGGCTGCTCACTGCACCTATCGTGTTAGGGACATCCGAGACGAGCTCCACCTGCTACGGCAAGTCTTCGAGACCCAAGCCAAGGTAGTCACAGATTTTGCAGCAATATTTTGGCCTAGTAGTACCTCCGGAAATCAAAAACAGGGAAATATTGCTTCAAAGGATTTGCGAGAGAGCTTTGTTCGCGATTGTGGTCTCCAGTCGCTCATCCACCGTGTCAGACGAATGGAAAGTGATACGTCAACTACACTTGAGGGGGTAGGTGTACGATCGGGAAACCCAAGTTCTCCCTATCTTGTTTTATTTCCCTTCCTTCCAAGTAGCGTTCTTCTTGGTTTTACTAACCAGGATATTTAGTTGAGTACCATCATCCAAGCAATGCAGGCCCAAGCATCTCTCAAGGAAGCTGAACAATCACGGTTCTTGAACCTTATGATTCTACCTTTCACAATTATAACAGTAATATTTGTGAGTCTGAACATTCTAATCAGACCATATAACGACATTGCTAATATGTGTATTGGATAAATAGACCCCGCTCTCTTTCCTTACGAGCCTCTTCGCGGTGAATACTTTGGGTTTCCCGCACAATGATGATGGTGAACTACGATTGCCCGCTTCGTGGTTTTCTTGGAGAATGGGTTAGTCGTCATCAATTGCTGATATCCCCTCCCCTCATTCTAACCATGTCTTAGTCGTCGGTGAGATCTCTTCTCTACTTCCCCTTGGGCTGTTGGTCCTCTTGATATACTTTTGGTATGGAAATGAGGGTGGTGAGTCTTACATCCTACGCAGAAACAACTTGACATTTTTCAAGAGCTAAATGTAAATAGATAACGTTTCCTCCCAACATACGGCGCGGAAGCGTTCAAGCCTACGCAAGGTAGTAAATCGGGAGCAACAGCGATATTCTGATGTTGCTAATGTTTAATGGAATACCCGACACCATAATTGTAACCCCTGAGGTTTCTAAGTAGATAGAAGCTGTGTATTAGATAGGCTAATACGCGGGGAATTCTAGAGACTGGAGTGGTCGCTCAACTCTCCTGAACTGTTTACTAGTAGCGTATTCTATAAAGTTGGCCTTATAAATTGCTCTAACTAGTTAACTATATAAACTATTAATTATAACTACCTAGTTATAATATAAAACATGCTAGCTTATAGCCTTAATATGGCGGCCGTGTATCGCTCTACTAGCCCCCATAAAAGGGGTGATAATATATGTTATAAGGGTGCAATTGCCGAGTGATCGCTTGGATCAGGTATTGAAACCGACAGGTTTCCGAAACAAGTGTGAGCCATATAGTCAGGATATCTCTTTAACTTCCAATGGTACCTAATGGATATGAATTACGGTGGATTGGCGGGCGCTAATCCCTGGCTGGTTTTGGGTGACCTCATTGGTACTAAAAGCGACCGGATGACGACCTCGTCGACCTTGTTTTTAGTCATGATAGGTGAGATGGTTCCCAAAATCGGTTTCAAGCACGATGGATGGTAGCGACTAGGCCAATCAATTGTACGCTGCATAGTGACGATACAAGTTAGAATGATCGATGTAGGTGTGATGCTGCAATTGCTGCCTTGGGGGCGAAGCGCCGCCGAGTTTGAGTTGTCACGAGCCGAATGCTTTCTTATTGCCAAATGCCAGTGGTCGTATGTAGGTTGGGTAGGTATTCCAGGCCACTTGGCTCTGTATCTAAAACATAACGGGATATCTTTATCACCTAATAGGGATATAAAAGAAGCAAGCTGTGATTGTGAAGCATATTGGCTTTTGTGGCTGTAGTGTTCAATATCTAGCAGCGTATCAATCAACCTCCCAGCGGTTATCTGCTTTAGCTTGTCTCGTTGACATCACTTGGTCGCATTCTCTTAGCGCGGAGACGCGATGCAACTCTCTCTACGTTATGCAGGGTTATTGGAAGGGGGAATACCTGAAAGTGATCAAGATCGGCGTCGGTCGAGATCTCATTCGAACCTGGAACTTAGATCGAGCGTCAGCATAAACCCATTCGCTTTAATTATTCGACATACATACCTACCTACATACATACCTACATAGGTACGGTAGTTAGGTTCTCCGGCTGCCTCGGGAACCGGACTAACATCTCTATCAAACATGTTGCTGTAAGTATCGTGAATATGTGTTAATTCCTTTTTCGCATTTTTCTTTATATACAGTCTAAAATAAGGTATGTTTTGTAAGTGCATGTATTTTAGATTTACCTACCTCATCTAGATATTCGACGCGACATCTTAGATAGTTGTACTATATAGCATATAAAAGAGCAGTGTAAGAACGGAATCCTGCAGTTGGATACGAAGTACGGAATCTGACCTTAAATCCAACATGAAATTCCAGCTGGAGATAATTTATGAAAGTGGTCGGGGTCCGGTGCCACACAAATGGTAACACTGATAGGTCTCGGCAGTAGCCATGCCCCGACCCGACGCTCAGCTTTTGTTGTTCCTCTGGATACAGATACAGGTCTACACTAGCTATGTAGCTGAGCCCCGAAGTAGTACGTATTTAGTTCAAGATGTTTAATTGAGTACCATATACCTTGGCGCTCTTGGTAAGGCAGGTAGTACGCAATAGGTGTTCCAGGCCTTGGAAATTCACCTAATTCCCACTGCTTCGTCTGTTTTTCACTAAAAAGCACTAACAAGCACTGACCATACAGCATGTACTTTAACGTCGCTACATAATGCACATGCAGACATGTATGTAGTACGTAAGTTGCTAGTCCCTGCAAAAATACACTACTTACAGGCTTGTCGTCCAGGCGATCAACGCTTGAGATCGGACAGCGGAAAGTCCTTCCCAACAGCCTATTCGACTAACTTTGAAGTTACGTATCTTGCTAGCTTCTAGTCTATATTGTTTTGCTCTTGTTTTTAATATTGTTTTTTATATTGCGCTTCCAACCTCTCTCTTTTCCATGTTACGTATTCAGCATAGAATGCTTCAAAGCCGCTTTTCGATCTTACTTAGCGATTACAACCCGAGAGTACCAAACTTCCTTGTTCCTTGTTAACCGTCGTTTCATGAACTAGGCCGGTTCAACATCGCCTACAATCACCTACAACCGCATACCTCCTAGTCACTTCTACTCCCGCTACAAGTCGTCCCATATCGGAAACTCCTACGAATTCGCAACGTATCCGTTTCGTTACACAACTAATAAACTCCTGTTCTACTACTACGAAAGACTCATATATTACCAGTTTCCTTCCGATGAACTGACCTTTTAACCTTTCCTGCACTCCATATCCTGATACTATCAACCTTCCGCTGCCGCTTGAACCCTAGCTCAAGGTTCACTTGTTTAGAGTCGGACCCTCCCGTCGATCTTCAACTGTGTTTATAACTCAAGTCTTGCGTTGGGAACGATACCGCGACCTTAGTACATTTGAATTGCTTTCACGAGAACAATAGAATTTCTGCGCTATCTATCTACCTTCCCATGTTTAAAGGATTCGAACTGCGCGATCTGCACAAACCCACATATATACGATTGTCCTACGCTTTGCGAAAGCTAGAGTTTTCCCCACGATAAACAAACGATTCAGTAATACGTGAAATCTATATATATTCCCAGGCGGCGATTTTTCGCCTTTCCCGCGGCTCTGATATGGACCAGACGGGGCAGCTCCTAGTCGCGGCCAACCACATATACGCCAGAGCGAACGAGACGAGTACCGACCCCGCGACAGAAACCCGACCACCCGCCTACAAGGCCATCGGTATATCATTGGCAGTTGCGTCTGGTTGCTTCATCGGAGTATCATTTGTGCTAAAGAAGGTTGGGTTGCTCAAAGCAAACGAAAAATACAATGAGATCGCTGGCGAGGGTTATGGCTATCTTAAGAACGCCTTTTGGTGGGGTGGAATGACTTTAATGATTATCGGCGAGCTTTGCAACTTCGCCGCCTACGCTTTCACAGACGCCATCTTGGTAACGTCCTTGGGAGCTTTATCGGTCGTTATCACAGCCGTTCTCTCAGCCATATTCCTAAAAGAGAGATTGAGTATGGTCGGCAAGGTTGCATGCTTTCTCTGTATAGTCGGATCCGTGATTATTGTCTTAAATGCCCCTGAGGAATCTTCTGTAGCGACTATCCAGGAGTTACAGAAATTCGTCATTACGCCGGGGTTTTTAAGTTACATCGGTGTTATTATAGTCGGTTCTGCTTTCGTCGCTCTTTGGGTCGCGCCACGATACGGCAAGAAAAATATGTTTTCATATATCTCGGTCTGTAGTTGGATCGGGGGGTTGAGTGTCGTCGCTACCCAGGGTCTTGGTGCTGCTATTGTTGCGCAGGCCGGCGGCACTCCTCAGTTTAATCAGTGGTTTGTATACGTTGTTCTAGTCTTCGTAATAGCGACACTGTTGACTGAGATCATCTATTTAAATGTGAGTTTGCTGCAACTATATAGTAAAGATATTCTGACTTTTTCATAGAAAGCACTCAACCTATTTAATGCGGCTATGGTTACTCCGACTTATTATGTCTATTTCACAAGTACGACCATGATTACTTCGGCGGTCCTCTTCCAAGGGTTCAAAGGTACTGCGATGCAAATTGTTACGGTGGTCATGGGATTTCTTACTATTTGCGCTGGTGTCGTTCTGCTGCAATTGTCCAAGTCCGCCAAAGATGTGCCAGATGCTGCCGTTTTCTCTGGGGACTTGGACCAAATCCACACAATTGCCGAGCAAGAGCAGCCCGAAACCGAACCCAAAGCCGACGCTATTCGTGGAACCGCCGCTATTTTACGGCGCATTTCTCTCGCCCGACAGAAGATGGAGGAGGAAGAATTTCGGCGACTTCGCGAAGAAAAGGAAATAGAACGTCTTGCGCCAGTCAGCGAAGATGGCCAACAGTTATACGAGTGGGATGGATTAAGACGGAGGAGGACTACGCTTGGAAGTTACAGGAGTCGTGCGACAACATCACCGAGTATTGTCAGCTCGCCAGCTCATCCGCCTTTAGGCAGGTCAAGATTTTTTACCGAGGAAGAGTTGGCTGAAGAGCGTAGTCGTCAAATGTCACCAGGTGTGCTATCAAGCATAGCTGGTACTATTCGAAGTCGGGCGAGGAGTGTTTTGCTACCAGGACACCCTGAGTTTTCCCAGGACACTCACGACCCTAGGATCCAAAGTCCGATGCACCCAGTACAGTTGACTGATATTGCTGTTCCGGGTCAGAAATACGCAAACGAAGCTAGTCCATATAGCACTAGCCACGGCCATATTTACGGTCTCCCGAATAGTCTGCGGAGGACGGAATACGAAGGTGCTCCTAGTATAGCTTCTGGCAGCACTGGGCGTCATATCCAGTTTATGGAGACGCCGAAGCCAAGTGCCAGCGTATCTTCTCTGGCACCGCCGACACCGCCGCCTCACGGGGAGGTCCCTGTAGCACGTCGGCAGTTCTCGTTCCAAAATGTATTCCGTCGGCATCAAGCTGACAGTGTACAGGAGCAAGCGCTGCCGTCGCCGAGGGAATCGTCGTCGCGCCACGGGATAAGATCGCGGGGTTACTCGGACCGACAGGTAAAGACGAAGGATACAAGTGAGGAAGAAAGATTAGGCCTCGTTAAGGGCGATTCGCATTCGATGCCCACGATACCTCGGTATGATGGGGATGATTACGACGATGAGGAAGAGAGTGAAGATGATTTATATCCCGACGATAAAAGAGCAGAGCGGTATGGTAGGGGCATAACCAACAGTCCGCCGAGGAGAAAAAGCGACGATGAAGAAATCGAGTACGAAGACTACGAGTCGAGAAGGTGGAATAGGGTTCGTAGCGATAGCGAAGATACGGCATACCGCCGTTCACCACCACGGCCACCAGGGCATAATCCACCTCGAGGTAGAGATGATGCCTTCATCTAAGGCCATGGTAAAAGATCATGAGATATGAGTGATGTTGCATCTATTCATTTTGTTTAATAGGTGGTTACACTTGCATACGTTATTGGCGGTCTGGCGGGATAGAGGATGCTTGAATCGTCATGTTTAGAACTGCGCTTATTAGGGTAGAAATACCAAGGCGCGGAACAGTACGTTGCATTGGATCACGGTTGGAGATAGACACGCGTTTGCATCAATAGCAGGAGTTGGATATATGTAAGAAAACGATTGTACTATAGTTTAGTATAGATAGTATCATCCGGTAGGAAAACCATCGGAGACGTGCGAGCGGTTTTTATAGCAAGCCGATAACTACCAAAAAAGCAAACAAAATTCCATGTTATTTCGTAACAGCGCTCAGCCTCCGGCCAAAAGCCGAAATGTGCATTCCCATCATGACTTGGTGGTGTTGGTACCGTGGTGTAGAATTGTGAAAGGCTATTGAGATCTTAGTAGAATAGCTAAAAGAAGAACCACCTGCCTAACCTAGTTGACTCTATAGCGTTGATGATATGAAAAGAGCTAGTTACGATAAAGTATAATACACTTATACCCGAATTCTAAAATTAAACATAAAGATCGAGTGGTGCCATTTTCTACGCTGTATATTTAAGTACCTAGCCTAGGGTTCGGATAGCATGGATGAAACTTTCTATATTTCCGCGCTAATAAGCGCTAAATCAAGTAGAGCAGGTGTATACATAGGTATATCTGATATGTCAGTCTAGATTACATAATAACCCCACATCAATTCAGGAACCTTACATTAATAGGTACAGGTAAGGCTACAATTAACTTTGATCCTATTAAGCGTAATCAATGCGCGTAACAATTTCTATCCCCGGTTCTAGAAGTTTAACGCGTTTTATTGGTTTCTTCCTACAACGTAAACTTGCAAAATAATCTCCCTACATAGTGTAGGCAAATATTAGTGTCGCGCACCCAAATATTTTCTCCATTAATAGTAGTATTTTTTAACAGCACATAGAATGGACCCCTCCACTTCATCTAGTCCTTGTAGGATTTGTTACGGGTCCTTTCATGTGCTTGGCATTTCAGGGGCTTCTTAATCCTTGACTAATTCCGACTTATCACAGCCCTCATCTCTTCCGATGAGCCACTCCTAAATAAATGAATTACAGTTGCCTAGATGCCTAGACCCCATCTCGCCCTGTTGGTCATGGCGGATCTTTGTCTTTCGGCTCGTTGCACCGTGCCATCCAACTGGTACTTCTAGACCAGGTCACTTTAATTTGCATATATTATCCGCTTGGCGCCATCCAACTCTCATAAAAAATAAGCATTGTCTCTCGCAGTCTCCGCCGTATATCCCTTGGCAATGCCATTGTCGCATACTTCCCGCCCTCAGTAGGGCTTTTGATATATCATCTATGAGAGGATCACCGGTTACAAGGCCGTTAACGCGTCCCGATTCGGCATGGGACAAAGGACGTATGGATTTCCGTCGCGCTCGATCTAAGCTTGCCGCGATGGTGGTAGTAGACCGCGACTGGCTGTTGCACTACCTACACCATCGTCTGGTAAGGCGATTAATCATTATAGGCATAATTGTTATTGGCCTCTTCATGGTTATCTTTGAGGTGACCCATCACGAACTATATCGATCAGCACCCTTTCAAAGCCTAGGCGGCCTTCTAGCGTCTAATGAGCCCGAAGACCTGGCCGGAAAATGTACTACTTGGCCTGTGGATGCGAAGGGCCAATATACGCCTATTCCGCAAAATAGCACAGCAGGACTGAAGAGCCATGGCCCTAAAGGTGGGTGGGAGAAGCCAGAGGGTATTAAAATCGTCGCGCTGGTCTTTTACGGCCGCAAGAGAACGGTCGACTTCTTAGACTGTTACCTACAACAAAACCTCGCCGCAAATGGGGGATACCTTGACGAAATCCGGTTCATGGTACATACGAACAACGAAGACGATCTCGAATACTTAAACGGCCTTGTTTCGCAAAGGAAAGAGCACTATCGTATCGTAGAAGCTGGTACTTGCGAAGGATCAAGTTATGGATGTATATGGGACTCGGTCGTGGAGAACGATACTATCTACGTGAAGATCGACGATGATATTGTAGGTTGTTCCTATGACTGCTAATAATCATGAAAGGAGGTTTTCTAACCCATTTTGTTCCAGATTTTTATCCATCCGGATGCCATTCCCCAGTTGGTTCATACCCGGATCGCAATCCCTCACCCCTTTGCCATTTCTGCGAATTTAGTCAACAGTCCTCTTACGGGTTATGAGCACTTCCATGTTGGTGCTATCCACGCCTTCCGGCCTGACCCGAGCGAAACGCCGTCATATGCTGCCGCCGAGTCGTGGCGACCATCCGAAAAGCACCGCTTTCCAAATTCAAGCCTCCCAGGGCTCAAGATAAGCGATCTCAAGAGCATAGCGATGGATGATGAGATCTACCCTAAGCCCTCGTATAACGGTCACCCATTCCTTCTATTACCGGACGCCCCCTTTGATCTAATGAAGACTCCGATGGGGCTCAATTATCTACGTGGAGGCGATAAGGGCGTCGAGTCCATGTACGAAGCAGCGTGGAAATCCTGGGCTATTGCGAGCCAGCAGCAATACTCGTTATTGAAGAATTTAGAAGAGAATGCTATCTCGCGTTACTTCTTCGGATCGCCGATGGAGTTCCCTAACATTACGAATTCATCCGCACCAGTACTGAAGTACCAGGCACAAAATAAGGGGGGTCCTGGAGCAGAACAGCTGTACAATACCCAATACAAGCGTTATAACCTCAACTTCGTCGCCTTATGGGGCCACGACATTAAGAAGTCGCTTCCAATCGCCGGAGACGACGAGCAAGACATCACGGTCACGATCCCGAAGCGAACGCGCCGGCCGTTTATCATCGATACACGAGCCGTAGTCGGGCACCTAAGTTTTTACCCGCAGCACGACGGAGTAAAAACTACCGATCTGCTAGATCGATGGCGAAGCTTTGCCAACGAGATGATATGCACACCACATAATCAAAAGAAACCGTTCGATATTCGGTGCCCAGGGTTTGAGGACCATAAATAGAAGATGTACAATAGGAAACGTGTAATGATGAAACTTTTTCTAATTCATGGCATATGATTTGTTGATTTGTCTATCACCGAGGAGTTCCCGCTTTGTTTTGTGCGACTTGATGAGCTATGGTTTTTTTAATACCCCCCCATATGCGGGATGTGTGTTTATTGAGATGTCGCTTTTAATAGCCAAACAGTGGCATTGATGGCCCGAGGGTTTATGAATTACTTTTAGATGTATCGTCCAAAGGACTCGAGATTAATGAATGCGAATGAATGTCATACTACGCTTTGAAGCAAATAGTTAGCAGTCACTATTTCATCATTGCGTATAGCTAGCCGCCCCTATTTAGTCTTAGGTCCGAACTAAACCGAGGCCGTAATTATAATTCGTTAATTCTAAGGGTTCGCCTTTCGAGGTTTATGCAAGAAGCGAGGTGTCAAAGCTACCTTATTCATCTTATGTTACTTCTTAATTGCCTTTGATGAAGTGAGCTATATATAAAGCTTCCATTATCCATCAACACGTAAGATGCATTTATAAGCATCCCTTTTAGAAACGGCCTTGTGGTTATATTTATAACGACCACATGGTTGTAAACACATTTTTTGATACCATTCAAGTTCTTTGTCCTTTGTTCTATGGGGTAGGGCGTGGAATAACAGTGTTAGGCTTCTACAAAGAGAAATTGCTTTGATGGTCGTACGGACCGCAGAGGTGTGGATGTTTAATTTATCTAACAAGATGGTGTTTGTTGTTAATGGAAGTAATGAAGAGATAGCTAAAGAAGAGTTTAGAGTATTACTTTGAGAGGTAAGGGTTTCAATAGTATTCTTCGGATAGGACACTCATTTATTGAATTATGTGATACGTTAATGATAAACTAGTTGTTACCTTAACCATATTGCCTATCTAAGTATTTCTAAATACACTACGACTCCGGTTTGGCAAGGCAAACCTTTAACAAGTGAACATAGGGGACTTCGGCATAATCTACTAAACTTTGCATAGTAAATTAGCAGTCTTATGTTGAAAATCAGGGAGGCTCCTCAAGGGAGACTTCATTTCGAAGTAGACATACTCGGAATATATTCAACATGGCATATCACAGTTCAAGGTACTAGTTAAGAATTACTTACATCTCTAGATGAATAAATACTATCTAAAGGATTAAGATATGCCTGCATATTCTTAATGAATACTTACGATAATAAGTATCTAAGATTAAAATTATCAGGTAGTCATCGTGATGCCCTACCTTTACGTCAACTATTATCTTCGTTCCGGCGGTCGTATACTCAAGAAGTTACACGCCATGTAATCTCTACGACTTACCCTTAGAAGCACGGGAGAATACATACCTTGACTTCAGCTTATCGCACCTACCAGCATACCGGAGAAAGCTGCGAGAGAAAGCGCATATCTACGACTCACTTACCCCTGAGTTCCGCTAGGCCCTGCCTCCGGCTCAGACGTTGGGAAGAGCTCCTCGACAGTGGCATCTAGCATGTAACATTGCCCGTCCGTATGGCCGACGCCCGCGGTACCCCCAGCAGCGTCGTAAACCACATCGTTGCACACCTTACAGATCCAGAGCTTATTCATACCTTCGCCGCCCTGGGGGCCCGTGAACTGGTAGGCGTCGATGCCTGGTCGCAGTCTACAGAAGGGACAGATTGAAGTTCGACCGTACGTCTGCTCGAGCCAGGTGTCCATCACTCTGATAGCTTGGTTTATCTCGAGGGTATACTCTAGCCTGTGAGGAGTGCAGCACACGCGACCGAATACCTTGGTGGCGCAAAAGCAGCCCGTTATGTAGCCCTGTCGGAAGTACCCGCCGACATTGGACAGCCCGACACTCAGTGAAGGACAGGCAGGGCTTATACCGTTCGATCGGAACAGCCCACAACGCGATCTGTTGCTGTCTATCTATCCCTAGCAGCAGCGGCAGCGACAGATCAAGCTCTGCTTGTGATACTGGTAGATATCGTGGGGTTTTCACCACTGTCTCGTTGGGTATAGTAGCTGACATGGCCGACCCGAAAAATGAAGTATCTAGATGTGTAGGTCCGGGCGGCGGGGC
Organism: Daldinia concentrica; assembly: GCA_902805455.1. Classification (NCBI taxonomy): domain Eukaryota; kingdom Fungi; phylum Ascomycota; class Sordariomycetes; order Xylariales; family Hypoxylaceae; genus Daldinia; species Daldinia concentrica. The sequence continues at coordinate 2,160,908 of CADCSW010000003.1, read as the reverse complement.
AGGTTGCCTTTGTGGTGAACCCCATAAATCATCTTCTGGCTCAGTATTGTCTGGCGGAACAGGCGAGCTTAGTGATAACCCCCATGCACTAACATCGCTAGGAATAGGAGGATCTGGTGGTAGTAACCTAAGCGACGGAGCAGGTTGCAGTACCGGTCCAAGCTATGGAGCCGGCTGATGCGGTGGTGATTTAAATATATCAAGGTCCGCAATATCCGATATAGTTGACAAGGGTGACCCAGGGTCTGCAGCGGCACCTTGGTCCGCCTCTAATAAGGATAGACCACTTTGCTGTTGAGCGTTCTCCGGCTGCGGTTGGGGGTCGACCCCAGTCTGCGGCAGGGGCTCGTCTGGCAGCTCGTTATGATTTGTCCAGGAAGCAAGCAGTTCCTCAAACTCCTGCTCATTCAGTTCTTGTTCGGCAGGGTTTTCTGGCATTATAGGGTCTAGTGAGAAATCAAACGACTCATCCGGCTGTAAAGGTTCTCCCAGTGCCGACTCTCCAACATTGGGGGGCAAGTCAAATATATCAGATGGCGATTTAAGTCCCTGTGGGTATTGCGGATCAGCAGGAGGTTCTAGTGGCGGTACTGAAAAATCTGGATGTTCAAATGGTAGATCAAATACCGAATCGTCAAACTGCGGAACCGGTTCAGCTGGCTGAATAGGGGCTACCGGAGCTGGTTGTGGGGGATTCGATGGTGAAAGGATTGGGGTGCCTAATTTAACAACAGGTTCTTCTAGTGCCGGTACTGGGCCATTCAAGGCCCAATTCTCACCTGGAACATCTGGAATATCTGGAACATCCTCTGGAATATCTGGAACATCATCTGGAATATCCGGAACATCATCTGGAATATCCGGAACATCATCTGGAACATCCGGAACATCCGGAACGTCCGGAACATCTGGAATAAGTGGAACGTTCGGGTAGTTCGCTTGCTGTCCTTGAGGTGGTGCCGGTAGCGCGAGCGGCCGCCTCTGCCAATCCACATAGCCGAGTCCAACTCCCGAATGCCCATTTGTCGGCTGGTATTGGAGATGGTAGTTCAGAGGCACCGCAGGACGACGGCCTCTTGCAGCGGGCCGGGTAAAGACACCGCCATCTCCATACCCGGTTCTCAAATAGTATAGGGGCTGGTCATCACCCGGAACTCCTCGATAAAATGCCCCCCTAACAGATCCACCATTGCATACTACTCCAAAAATTACACAGGAGTCACACGGCCGTTTCCGGTCACATGGTCTATCGTTTCGAACGCACGTATCACAATGAGAATAATGGGCCTGATCCCGTGCAGTGCCAGCATTGCCGGATATAGTAGGTGGAACTATAAAAATAAGAGTTAGCATATGATGGCTTCAAAGGGATTAAAGAGGGAAAAGGAGGGAAAATGTGGAAAGGGGAATTTGGAATATTACTTACGAGCTGCTCCATCCACTATACACTGCACTCCCCAATTGCTGCATTGGTCACACCCTCTAGGAATTAAGGGATTGGCATTACATCTCCGGCTATTTATGCGCGTGTGGCCTTGCGCAAGTCTACTAGCACACAGTAGACATTGCTGGCCTCCGTCGGTACGTCGTCCGGAAACATTAATCTCCCTGGGGACGGTAGGGTCATAGGACTGGTTAGCTTTGACGACCCTAGCACGAATCTGCTCGGGGCTATGAGTTCTCGGCCCCTCGGCATTAAACCTTCTCGTCGGATTACTCTGTCTCTCCCTACTTTCCGCTGGCCGTCTTGAACGATTCCCAGGTAGAGAACAGGTGACGGTGAAGTGAGTATGGTTGCTACCAAGAAGCTCCTCAGGTCTCAAACCAGGCGCACCTCCTATAATCCCGTGAATACACCGCTGATTATCACGCACACAGTTTGTACAAGGCCCATAGGGAGCACCAGTTGGTCTAGTTCGCCAGGAACAGCCCAAGATGTCTGTTGCCAGACATCGATCACAACTTATCGGCTCTGTCAGGCCGTCAGGCCGCGGGGCCAGGCGTACGTCGGCCCAACGACAAGATCTGTCGCCCTTCTTACAGTAAGTACAACCAACCCCTGGAGATACTCCCGTCCAAGCATCGCAAGGGTAGCCGGGACGGTCTGCACGACAGACGTCGCACTCGTTAATCGGATTCCCAGCACGGTCCGTTGGAGGTGGACGAGTGCCTTGCGGCCAGCCATCTACCCAAGCATTTGGCAAGTTAGCTCGCTGTTCGGGGGTAATGAACTCGTTGTCCCTGTCACGGTTTGATGGGCCAGGGATAGGGGCGGGATTAAAATTGAAATTTGGAGGAGGTTGATGATGAGGAGCAGGAATCAGACTAGGATAACCAATAGGAGGAGCTGGAGGCGGGTCAGGAAAATAGCCGGGGGCCGTGTTTGGGTCATAACTAGGCATCCTATTAGGATCGAACCCCAAACCGGGATTAGGTGGATGAGGAATATGACCCGGAGGTGGAGCGGGAGCATAACCATGACTAGGGCCTGGCGCAGGACCCGGCACGGGACCCGGCCTTTGGTTAAAGCCCCCTTGAGGTGGTAGAGTATAACTACTTGCATCTGGTCGGTTACGGTTGAATATAGAACCCACAAGACCAGTGGTATATGGTGATTGTGCTATATCCGTCCCTGCCGCGAACGCTTGAGCGTATGCTTCCGCGAATGAATGGGGTTGGGGTTGAGGTTGAGGTTGAGGTTGCGGTTGCGGTTGCGGTTGCGAATACGGTTGCGGCTGAAAGGCCGGCCCAGGTTGAGCGAATGGTTGCGGTTGCGGTTGCGGCTGCGGTTGTGGTTGTTGCTTAAAGTTGGACAGATGCGGGTCGATGAGACTGTTGTCGAATGGCGGAGGCTGAGCGAACGGCGTAGGTTGACCATACGGCGTAGGTTGACCATACGGCGTAGGTTGACCATATGGTGTAGGTTGACCGTATGGTGCAGGTTGACCGTACGGCGTATGTATAGGGGCCGGAGCCCCGGTACACGGTCGACCACCGGCCCGGCATTGAGCACACCCATGAGGGAAATTGCAGAAAAGCTTGTAAACCATACACCAATCGCAAATAGGGTTAGTAGGATGATACCTTCTACGCCACTCGATAAGCTCCGAATAGCGTTGCCCAGTCACATAATACCCCCAAACTGCATTTGGATCGTACAGGCCTGCCCGAGGATTGAACTCATCCTTCGTCAGGGGGTCATCCTCCTCATCTCTTTGACGTACTCTTCCGCGATTCATTTTGAATGAATTCTAGGCTTAAAGCTAAGTCAATAAGATACAGTATGTGTTAAGTCGTGAGGTTTTTGAAATTCGGTATGTCTATTCGTTCTATTGAATGATCATGCTGATATTTCTTTCTTACGATAGAGAGCAGAGCATGCTATTATACCAATTATCGAATGCTGTCAACAATGCAGTTGATCGTTCTCATGCATTGGCGCCGGACAATTTTGCTATTGCCAAACAACATCGCTGAGAGTGGAGGAGGATGTTCTCCTGCTCTTTGTTTAGCAACATCCAGGAGCGAGTTGATTGTATTTCTTCACCAATATAAACTATCACCACAACTCCATTCCTACCTGGGTAACGTATACCTACCTATTCAGTCAGCAAAAGTGAAGTTCCCTAAGTAATGACTTAGTATGAACGGGTAGCTGATAGTTACGCTTTGATTTTGCTTACTGTTATGTGGTCCTCTTGTGCTCAATCTTATATGCCCCCAAGATTCGTCAAACATGGAGATAGCTGATGGGTGTTAGTGACTTAAGATGGTTATATAATTCATTAGATTGCCAAATTTCTAAGGGGCAATATATCACAGATATCCGGCTTTAGGCTGGACCTAGGAGTAGACATGCACAGAGACAAGTCTTCTGAGACCAGATTATTTGAACTGACGCCTGAACTTGAAATGGGGGAATCTATGATGAAACCACTAAAAAAAAAAACGAAGATGAAAATAAGTGAAGAACATTACAAGTAGTGAAATGACCAGCAGGAGAGATCATCTTCCACATCATCTGCGATGATCTGGACCTTCTCAGGTCCACGCGAAGTATTCTGTACTCCTAAACGCGTCGTCCACAAATCCGCATAGACAGTGTTGTCTTCTCGGGTAACAGTAGATTAACCACTCGATTTGTCCCTTTATTCCCCTTTTCAGATGCTGATTTTGCTTGGTCCCATAATAAGCTGCAAGACCCCGACTCCCATTACCATGCAACAATTTTGCATCGATCGAACCCATATACGTCCCGAACCCGCTAAGATCGTTCATAGCGCTCATGTCGGATGCGCATAGACACAAACGCATACGCACCCTACACACGTCCAGGTAGGTAAGCACCCACATCTTCTCATATGCGTTTCTCAATCAATGAACTGATTACTTTCACGCCATCTTCAACCACCTCATAGGACTATGCACTTAGAGCAGCAACCAGCTTCGGCTTCGCCCTCGCTCACTTCCATCTTGGTACCCGGGCCATTCAAACCGCCGTTACCGCCACTGTTCGTCGACAGACCTTGCATGTTACGGTTGTAGTGGCGGATTTCTCGAACGAGATCGAAAAATGCCTTGTCGACGTTTGTTCGGGACTTAGCGGAGGTCTCAACAAAAGGACATCCGAATTGCTTTGCGAGAGCCTCACCATCTATGATATATGTTAGCAAGACAACAACAATAGCAAATGCAGCAGAGTTAAATACCTTGTCGGGGGACCTCGCGTTCACTCTCTAGATCGCACTTGTTACCCACCACAACCATCGGGAAATAGTCTGTAGGGTCCTTGTCTTTGACTCTTAGAATCTGTTGTTGAAAAGTGCGAATCTCCTCAAAACTTTGATCGGACGTGATCGAGTAGACTAGAAGGAATCCTTCGCCAGTGCGCATGTACTGCTCCCTCATAGCCGAGTATTCCTCCTGGCCGGCTGTATCAAGCACATCTAGTAGGGCGACTTCGTCATCAATAACGCACTGCTTACGGTAGGAATCTAGCGATAGAAAATATGTCAGTCCAAAACAGTTCACAAAGAGTCTAGATGATAATATTCAGATTCCAACGAACCTTCGATAGTAGGATCATATTCGTCGACGAAATGGCTCTGTATCAATTGAATTGTCAGGCAAGATTTGCCCACGCCTCCTCCGCCGACTACAACCAGCTTGTACTCTCTTAAAAACTACGCAAAAATGAACCAGTTAGCAATCGATACCCCGATTGGGAAAGGGCGTGCGAAACGGGAGGACAAACCTTGGATGCCATTGTGAATTCGCCAATTGGCAACGATGCGTCGTTCTACTGATAAATGTTCGAACTGAGTCGGGCGGTAGAGGGAACCGACAGAAATTTGAGTCAAGGAGGTGCGGTTTTGATGCAGCACCGTAAAGTTAAGATTGTCTCAAATGGCCGGACAAAGGATTTTGTCGTCACGGATTCGGCTGGAGTCTAAGGGAACGGAATCAAATGAACAGCAATATTTGTGGAGAGGTATTGTAAGATTCTAAGATGATGGCCGACGGCGATGAAGTTCTGGTTGAGAAGAAGTAAGAAAAATAGAGTCGAGAAGAGAGGCGGTGCCGGTTTACGGCAGTATCTCGCGGGAAGGAGGGGAAACGAAAGAAAGGGATTACAAAAGTAAAAAAAGGGTCGGGACGGATCTTGGTGGTACAGGTAGAAAAAAGAGAAGATATCTCGTCGTGTGCATGTGTATGCGTCCGTGGATCACTTTAGGGATCACTTTAGAATGCAGTGACGGCGAAGAAGGGGGGAGTGATTTCACTACGCGGTTACTTTTTGGAGGTAAAGAGAAGGAACCCATGGGGGCGCTTGATTGCTTTGGTTGCTTGGCCATAGCACTTGCAAAGGGGGTGGGTATTTAGCTAGGTACCTACCTAGCATAAGCAGATGGGCATGGAAGACATAAAGGACAAGGAGGGAGATACTTGTGTGTACATATAACTTTACGTATAGGTACACGTAATGAATGTACATGAGTGTATATGTAGGTACTCCGGAACACATACGATATCAGTGGGGCAGGGGAGGATCACGGACCAAATGAAATTGATTGGACATTGGCTGTTAAAGTTTCTCATATGATTTCCAGCGCTTTGATTAACAGGCACGGATCACCAGATCATTCAATTGGCAGGTGGATACCCTCTTTTAATTCCAAGAGTGGACTGCGCTAATCCAAAATAGGGAATGACCGCTGATGATTGACTCTAGGAAATGTACATATATTTCATTACATAAGCACAATATATTACCTGATATACATAGAAATGCTTGAGTTGAATATCTAATGCACCTGTCCGTCCGCCTTGAAATTTTCTATCAGAGGCTGGATAGGTGTAGCGGGAAGCACGTACATGGTAACATATCCATTTAGATATGTAGATTTGGTTGGATATAAAATAACCGGTATCCCAGGCACTTAGCTAGCGCATGTACCCTGCCGGACTACGTAAGATATAGCTATTAAGCGCTACACGTACGGGCTAACGAGATGAGATAAGGTACCTGGATACCGGAGTTATGATATCTGTTTCTCGACGATTGTTGCTGCTGATAGCCAAAACCATATATGTATTACCTATTCAAGAGGTTTAGTAATACGTGTAGGTCAATACTTATTCATATCCGAGTTAAACTATGGTCCGAATGTAGGTATTAGTAACTACCTGGTAGTTATATGTAAAAGTATGTAAGATGATTAGGTAGTCTATGCTATCTTCCGTATGTCTTGCGTCAGCTTTAATATATACTTAGTCGAATGATGCTAGTTATGTAAACGAAGAAACATAAGTCTTTCACTTCAGCAAATACCTATACGGACTTAATACATACCTGTACCTACCTAAGACGTAAATAGTGTATTTAGTATATCGATGTACTAGAAACCCATGAAGAAAGGAGAACTTAACCCTCCCCTAGACCTTCTCCAGCGCCTCGGTGACCACTTACACGCCTTTACGAGCACCTGAATGCGATGCTCCACCAACCTTAAAATTCGAAGTCACATCTTATCAGGGGCCATATCGTACTAACAACTACAACGTGCACCTAAAATTCAAACCCGCTCACTCCATTCTACTCGCTATAAACTTTCTACCTATCCTCCATCCCACACGTTGGTCCTTTTCTTCGCGCACCTATCATGGCTCATATCAATCAATAAACCCGCCAGCTAAGATCATCATCGTCTCGATTAGGATTGTCGACGAGCGCCAACTGGATGGCTTCCTATATATGTAGGTGATGTGTAACTTACAGCTCCCACTTCCCACTTTGTGCGTTTGCAAGGCCGGAATATTCATTCTTTGGATCGATGTCATCGACCACATCACCATCTGCACACATTCGCGAACCACTACCATCATCCCATCCACCATCCTATGTATGTAAAGTAGCAGCCTTAATTGCTTCTTCCAAAGCGACCACACACCGTTGTTCTCGCTCAATAGCAAGCTTCGCGTGAAAGGAAGCATTGACAGCCTCCAAAAAAAAAATTTCAACCAGCCACCATCTCTGTTGAACCCCACTGGGAATGCTGGTAATGTAACCCTGAGCGGTGAACTGGCTTAGAACGTCGACCGCTAGCCCATCATACTCTTCAACGACGCGAGCAAGGCGAGCGCCAGCGCCAGCGCCAACCAGCTTCCCCATCGATCAGCATCCTACATCCTATGTGCAGGCATCATGGGTCCTTACGTGGGCAATTGTTCCGACTTGCCCAACATTATTACGATATTCAACAGCGCTGATTACACTACCCTCATATTTTTCGTCTCAGCTCGAATCCCGTAATTTTGATTAATTGTTTTAACACATACATACATAATAATGAACAATTATCGTTATTCAAAAGATCCGAAAGTAGAGCGATGTAAAAGTATTTTCATCGCTCGTAAAAACAAAGGCCATCTAAATTTTAATCCAAAAATTTAATCCACAAGGACAATGTAACACGGGTCTAGAATTGGAAATGAGTTTCATTTCCCTTCTCCTAATAAACAATTACATACAAGTTAGCCTTGATACGGTTGACCAGGTAAAGTACTGTGCCAAAATGAAAAATATTATTACACACTAAACTAAAGTTGGTAATAAGTCACTTGCCACGATTTAAAAAATATTAAATATATACTTTTAAGCCTTATTACGGTTTATTGTAATAAAGATATTTAATTAAATAATATAATACTTATTTACATAATAAACAAAAGCAATATTATGTAAACGGATAATATGCGGCTGCTTTATACTATTAAATACTTAACCTCGCATACAAATTCGTTATTGTACACTTATACCTTACAGCTTATCTCAACCTCCTACCCTTTTTCAAAATCACCGCTTACCTAGCAATATTCAATATTTAGTTTTTTACAATTTTTTATTTAATTAAATTAATTTAAATGACGATGTAAAGCCTATATGTTTTTTTATATATTACTTTTACTCGGTTGCATACATTAATTAAAGATTATACGGTCGCATGCAATTGTTGCGAGGTAAAAAGGCTAAAAACGAGGTTTTTTTATTTTTTTATTTTTTTATTTTTTTATTTTTTTATTTTTTTTAAAACATTACCAAAATACGAGACTAGCTAATTGACTTACTAGCTAGCCAATTAAATAGCCGTATTAAAGGAGGCTATATAGGTGTAAAAAGACCGGGATTAAGGAAATAAGGAAATAAAAAAATACTAAAATGAGGCTATCGTCAAAAATGTCGTTTTTAATTCTTGTTGTTATATTTGTTTTTGTTCATTATTATGTATACTACTTATAAAGATTGGTGTTTTGTGTGTGAAGAATAGTCACGTATTACCACGTGACTATCCTTACGTAATTACATTCCAATAAGCTATTTGATTAATATTGCTCATTTTTAAATACATATTATATATAACGTTATAACGTATATATTTATAAAGGATAATTCCTTTTTCCTATATAAAAATGCGAAATACTGCAATAAATTAAGTTAAATACGCTAACCTGTGGCTAACTACCCTTTTAAGCTAAGTTTACAGATTTTTTTTCATTTTGGTACAGTATTCTACCTGGTCAACCGTACTTGATCTTAATAATACCCTAATCGATCCATCGACGCGACGCGATGCGATCGTGACAAGGCTACCTAGCATTAACCCCATCAGTCTATCTAATATTGTATCTACCCTTAGACGTTTGGTTTTCATGATCATTTTTCTCCAGAAACCAGAACCATTTTTAACTTTTCTAGAAGCCCACTAGTTATGTATCTCTCATGCATGTGCTGTCATGGGTAAGATATTCTAACCAGAATAGACCCCTTCTAAGCAAGGATTGCCAATCAACCCCGCGAAGATGGGCAACTGTCCGCGGCCACGCCGAGAAGGGGTCCGAAAAGAATATTTTATAGCTGAACAACGCTTTGCGTAGGTCAATTCCGGTTCTAGTCGAATTCCGGAAGGAATCATGTCACTCATGCAATGAAAGAGGAATCCAGCGACAGAAGATAATACATAACATTTACAGATCGGCCGAATTAACTGTATAGGTAATCGTTGAAGATCTCCTTGACACCTTCTCTATTTATGAAGGGGCATGGAAGAATAGCGCCGAGCTGTTAGTAGGTCTCTATCAAGAAGTCGGACTAACAGTATGTATGCCTAGGTAAGTGTCGAGGCTACGACCTCCGGCTCATCATCCTCTCCCTCATTATGAACTCGCTTTCCCTGGACTTTCTGTACAACCTCCGGTACTAAACTCTCGATATACTCCTTGTTCCTTCCGACAAGAGTAACTGTGTTGTTCTTCTTCCCCCATCGAGGATAGCTTCCGACTTTCACATCCTTATGCGCGACTCTGGCTGCCAAATCGGTGAGGTAACCAGCAATGGCGCTCTCACCCATCGGCGTAGAGATGATAGCTCTAAAAATGCCTTTGCCCTCGGGATCTACTAGTCGGTCGACTATAAACGGCTTGAGACCTTGCAAAAGGCTTTCGACTAGTGGCCATTAGTATTATTGTGCGGGGGTTCAAACTAATTTAGCAACTCACATAGCTTTGGTACACCTGGGAGAATATGAATATTCCCGTTTACCACGGAAATAGGAACCCAAAGATCGTCACGTGGAAATAAGGCCTGTTTTGCCAGGTCGCGTGACTCGTCAATGGGTAAATAGACCATTCTAAGTCGGGCAGTTTTGGCTGGGGATTCTACGTCCCAACTGAAATTCGGATGAGACTTGCTGGGCTTGGTGAGCTTTTTCATCCGTTCATATGCCTCTTCGTGCAATATGAGTTTCAGGTCGAATGCCTTGGCGATGGATTGGTAGGTGATGTCGTCATGTCTATTTTAGGTGAGGTGAGGTTGGTTTTTATAAAAGATCACGATAAGCTTCTTTAACTTACGTCGGTCCTATGCCACCACTAGACGGGAGTTAGTTTCACTATCTGTCTAAGAAATGTCAAGCTCTTTTTAGTATAGGTACCTTGTCACGACGAAATCATAGCGGTCACTCATTCTCCGTACCGCTTCTACGATCTCATCTTCGTCGTCTTCAATAACCTCGACTCTCTTTAAGTTCTATAACGACATATAAACTTTAGTGTGCATTTATAATAGGAGTTAACCGCTGGGACTCATACTGTGCCTAGAGAAAAACACCACTTCGCCATATAAGCGGAGTTTGTCTGATATTAGGGATTAGTCTTCGGCATATCCAACCATGGTCCGTATAGAATCTCACATCAGTTGTCTAGGAGAGTTAGCTGGAAGCACGGCGTATAAGATAACTAGCTGGATGGGACGAGACTCATACCTTTCCCCCAAGAACTTCATCGCCAATAATCAAGCAAGCCGCCGTATGTATAGTTCTCGAATTCCGCTCATCTGCTGAAGCCATGATTCTCGATGCCAGACCGCTGGACCTGGATGCGGATAGACGACTGAATTCGGGGTGAGGTCTTGAAAGATGACGAGCGAGCTGCGACACTCGTGAGATCATAAGATAAATAGTTCCCGAGATATTGTGTAATGTAGTTCCTACTTCTCGTCCCTGAACCTGCACAACAAATAAGAAATAAAATGAGACCTGATTCCTCTTTAAGAACACAGTAGGATCTAGTAAAATAAAGTGGAAATAGTTGGTGAGGTTGAAATGCGACTCAAAGAACAAACAGGGCAACCAGAGACCGTTTGGCCCCTCCCCTAAGCAACCTACGCAGTAAGGCAATAACTAACGGATCTACCAAACTCAGCAACTAAAGCACCTTAGGTAAGCAGACACACCCACTAAACACGAAATATCGTCGGCCGACATTCGCTCAGCACCTTTTACTCACTGAAGCGCATGATGATGACAGTATTAAATTTATTACACGCTGTATAAGTAACCTTGGTCTATTCGGAAGTCTTGGGGTATATAAAATTTGAAAATGCTCCTCATCATCAAGAAGATGCCCAGCGAAAACATCTATTAACTCATTCCGTCACCGAACGGGTTGCCGATTAAATTCAATTCCTACCCCAGCGCTATCGATCACTTAGTCTTAGAGGCTAACTTAACAGGCGCCCCAAACTTTTCCTTGATCTCCTCCTCGGTGAAACGTCGTGTGCAGCGCTTGAGCAAGGCAGCGCGCTGCTCGATGGTCATGGCGATCTGCTTCTCCCCGATCGGTACCATGCACCGCGCTAGATGCTCATAATCGTGGATCATCAATCGGAACGTAATCTCTAGGTAGTCTATGTTGTGAAAGACGAGCGCGTGTTCTGCACTGTAAGTCTGTTTGTTGGCTAGGAAGTGCACAGGATGTTCGCGCCAATGCCGTAGAGGATTTAGATGATGCGACGTGTGGTACCCGTCATTGAAGCAATATCTATTGCTCTGAAAGTTTAAAGTCGTTAGTGGTAGGTAAAACGTATGTGACGGGTTATAGCCCGGCTAACAGGAGTAGAATGCTAGACGAATGACTAGGCGGAAGTGAAGATCGGAACTTACAGGGACATCTATCAAGGTAATGCTAGATCGGTAATCGGAGTCAGGCTCGTCGGCGTCCACAAGAGCGTGCTGACCCCAGTTACCCACCATGAGTCCTAGGCGAAGTAACAAGAACGGGAGCACGAATACGAAGAACGCTGGACGACTATTCAATCGGAATAGAGTTAGGAGCATAGAATAGCTGAATAGCTCCCAAAATGCTGTCTTCAGTGCAAACGTAAGACGACCTTTCCGGAGGAAGTACAAGGGTAAGTCCAACCAGACAAAGAAATAGAAACGTCCAACATAGTGGAGAAAATGCCAGATGTTGTCGCGTTGGTACCGGACAGTTGAGGAGAGGTCATCAGGGCCGTTGCCTTCAACGTGATCTAACAGCCGAGATAGAGAGTTAGCATTTGAACTCTACCTTTATAAAAAGTTCGATGTGGTGTACATCTACCTAGCAAGTGCCGAGGATATGAGAAAACAGTAGTTATTTTGCTTACTACGGAAGTGTTAGCTACTATATACGAAGGAACCTCAAGAATAACTTAGAGAACTGACCGGTGTTTAACATGATGCCAATAATAGCTATTGAACGTATGGCCCATCAAAGGGTCGGTGATATACGGAAATATTACGTCGAACAGGTGGACCCAGGACTGTTTACGCAGCACACCTCCTGCGTGAATGTGTTGGTGCATCATTAACGTATATGTGCCTACGTAGTAAAATTGCATGGCAGTGTGGATGATCCCATGCAAATAGGTAAAATGGTAGAAGAGCCATATTGCGCTGGGGACTGAAGTGGTGAAGTAGATGATCAGGTGAGTAACCATAATCACATCACTACATTATCATCAGTAAACTCCTTACGAGAAGGTTTTAGACTTGGAACAAAATTAAGACCACACACTGCAAAATATGTTAGTATGCGTAGGGAACAATGATAGAATGAACATAAGATGCGAGATTGGCTATACATACCCTAGGATGTCTAGCAATGCCCTGGGCCCATTTGATATATGGCTTCAATATATATTGGTATACCATGGGGTGTAGTCGTGATGGTAAATCTTGAAAGTCCACAGAAGAGAATATGGTTGGCTCGAACTCTTGGTGTGCCGGATCGTTAAGCGCTTTCATGCGAGCCAGGTCGTGCTCATCCCTAGACGGGGCGCCATTTCCAAGGGCTATAATAAAATCCTAGTCAACACGGAACCCGGATCCGGAGTAGCTTCTCGGGTTCTGCCCCAACTCCCTTGCTTGCTCTGATTAACAGGATGGACCTACCTCCATCAACGGCGTCTTGGCCGGGTGTTGTAACGGCGTCTTTGTTAGACGGGCCGGACCGAGTTTCTTGGTATTGTTTGATGTCCTCGGCAAGGTTCCGTAAGAGTAAGACATCGTTCGGAGGTAACTCCGGGCTGATAATAATTGTATCCATGATAAACCTACCCAACAAACCAAATTATTAGGGGGGAATTCTTTTTTTACGTCGGGAAAAGCAATGAGAAAAGGTAGTTCTGAAGAGGGAAAGGAAACAAGAACTAGTAAGGAACAACGTAGGACAGGGGGTGCATCATAAATGTACCTCGTATGTTTGCGGTCAAGGGATAGGGGAAAAAAAAAAAAAAAAAAAAAAAAAAGGAAGTGCAGACATCCACACTTAGGCAGTCAATAAGGAATAAGGTACCTAAAGGTTAATACATTCGCGCTATGTTTACTCACTTCCTTCTTTAATTCAAATCTTGGCTCCATTAGTGACACATATGGCATATATAATTTGAATTGAGCTATTTCTTATTTTATTGAAGACATACAAATACATTCTGAAAAAGGAGTTTGCTAAGCTGGAATATTTCATTTAGAACTAGTGCGAAATTCGCAGCGGAATTAGCATCCCACAAAACTCAGGGTCCTAAGACGCTTTGAGCGCACATAGGCACGTTGTTCAATGATAGTCGGCATTTGGTTCGCTTATAAAAAAGCCTAAGCTTATATGGGAGTTAGCGCAGGGATAAGGGATAAGAGTTGATGATCTAGATTCGGTATGTATCATCTAATACAACGTTGACTTGTTGAGCCGCACACCTTGTTTTTTTCCATAACCGGATTAGGTAGTTCTACGAGCGGGATAAATCGGAGATATCGGCAGTAATCATCAGAGACGAACATCTTCATATAAGAATTCCCTATATTTCAATTATCGAGCTTCATAAAGCGTTCGAAAGTTATTCAATTTATCGGCTTTATCTCGTCATCTCTAGTGGCAATGTGCCTTCTCTTTGTTGCCGATGACACGCCTCTTTTCAGGCGTACATACTATCTTAACCCGCTAGATGCCGCCCAAATGATTTCTCGGCTTACAGAAAATAAAGTAAAAACAAATAATCGTACTCGAAACCATCACCTTCATTGCTGGGGTATCGTTGAGATATGATGCAGCACAGCCCGCGTTTAGCCTATCCCTTTTCCCAGGTCGCCGTTAAGCCCTAAACCTGTGCTCCGATTTTTTGTTGAAAAATCTGGACCCCGTTTCCAAACGCCTGGATATATGCTTGTTGAAATGGTAACTCCCTTTGCCCGCCTGCCGAATGCTTGTTGAAAAGTGCAATGACGCCGTTCCCTGTATCAACGCTATGTTTATACCACAGCAATTGCTCCGTTTTGCTTAACAGCTTAAATGCCGTTCGTCTCCTTATGAACCCCGTTATGCTCTCCGTTGACAGGTGCCACGGGCACATCGATGTCTTTGACGGTTAACCCATCGAAAAGCTCGAATATAGATCGTGACTGGTGAAAATCGTTGTTGACTTCATAATCTGCATTAGTATTGCTCTCTTCTAAGGGTTGCCGGGTGGTAACTCACCGATATTAATCAAATACCACTCGTTCATAATCTTTTCGATCAAGATGCGACTAGGTGAGTTGGCATCGTGACAATGAGCCCAATCCATGCCAAGTCTAAAGGCCTCGTCTTTCCAGGCTAAGAAACTAGTACTCTCGACAATTGTAGGTTGGACGATCTCTTTCCCCGGGAAAACTCCCCATGTGACCGCATTGGGACCTTCAGAGGGGGTATTTGTCGTAAGCTTTCCAAACTGAGTAACAGCGTAGTATGACAAATCTGGGTCGGCGTCAATCCTTCGAATAATCTCGGGAAATAGATCAGGAGAGACCAGTAACTCTAGAT
Source organism: Daldinia concentrica (assembly GCA_902805455.1). Taxonomy (NCBI): domain Eukaryota; kingdom Fungi; phylum Ascomycota; class Sordariomycetes; order Xylariales; family Hypoxylaceae; genus Daldinia; species Daldinia concentrica. The sequence goes on along the minus strand of CADCSW010000003.1, from coordinate 2,145,734 downwards.
ACGCCTTTTGGTAGACATATCCATTCGGTGGCCCCCATCCGTGAACTGGATGGGTAGACTTGACGCCGTCTACTGCTGGCTGGGAGTTGATAGTTAATAGGCCGCGTTGATTGAGCTTGATAAGATCGTCTTTAATAGAGTCCGACTCGCTAGTTAGAGGTGCTTCGCTCCAAGGCAAAGAAGGGAGGTCTCTTTCCATATACCGCACGAAGAGAGAAGCAATATCTTTGACGGACTTGGGTTCACCCCATCTCTTGCGATTAGACTCGTTCGTGCCGGTTAGGCCAATTCCATATGCATCCAATTCACCAAAAGCAGGAGAACGCGAGTCTCCCCATCTGCCGTTCGGAAATTCGTCCCAGTCCTGAGTTCTTGATACGTACGATTTGTTGCGATTACGCCAGAAAATAGGACGGACGTCTTCTTCGCGCCGTCCAAGTGCAAGGGACTGTTTCCATGGCAGAGCCTGTTTTCGAGGGCGGTTTGTGGTTGGCATCCAATCCAGCTCTTCCAATACCATACGGGTTGCCTGAGCTAGGTTCATAGTATAGAAGTGGAGGTGAACAATGCCAGCGGACATAATCTTTCGGCAAAGCTCAGCAACTAGCGTCTTTCCAACCTCCCTCACGGCGGAATCGTCATTCTTGATCGGTTCAAGAACTGTCATCCATTCTTCGGGTATCTTACAATTCATATGGTTTGCTCGTCGAAGGAAACTGGCGTAAGTTGCAATAGGCATAATACCGGGGATGATCGGAATGGTAATACCCCTTTCTCGTACCTTCTTTACCCATCGTATGAAATTTTCGGCGTCGTAGAACATCTGCGTGACAATGAAGGTAGCACCCATGTCAACCTTCTCTTTCAGGTGGTCTAACAGTAGATCCTCATCTTTGTTATCGTCACAACCCTCAGGATAACCGGCAACACCAATATCGAAGTGATTCCCGTACGTCTTTCGTATATGAGCGACAAGATCCCTTGCATATTTGAAACCGCTATCAGTAGCTACCCATTGCTCCTTTTCGCGAGGAGGGTCGCCCCGTAGTGCCAGTATGTTAGTACAACCTGCCTTGTACGCCTTCCTCAACGCGTCGTTTATCTTGTCCTCGCCCATATCTGTGCAAGTCAGATGCATGCAGGTTTCGAGACCGAAGTAAGCCTGCGCCTGAACGACCATGTCGCAGGTCAGCTCAGCAATCCGCCCTCCTGCTCCCCATGTGATATCGATGAACTTGGGTCCAAAGTCGTACATGCGTTCCATACGATCATACAAGTTCTGCACACCTTGGGCCGTCTTCGGGGGGAAGTATTCGAAAGAGAAGGACGGCTGGCCGGTCCTCTCGGCGTCTGCAAGCATCTCGTTGATATGCATTTTGGGCGGTACGGTACAGGACAAATACTACTAATAATGATGCGTAGAAATAGAAGTACGAATGTCACAAATGAAATCTATGCGACGAAGTCAGAAACGGATATGATAGAGGGAGAGGAAGGGAGGCAAAAGGCTTAAAGAGTAAGGTATTAGGTATGGCTAAGGACCTGCAGCAGGCTTAAGAGAAAATATAGCTGGCTCACCTAGCAATCTTGCGTTAGGAAACACATAGGAATAGCTCTCCAATTGAGAATTGAGAAGCCTATTCACTTATTTTTAGGAAAAGAGATAACTCCCTCCGATCAACTTGAACATAACAAGTTCAATGTTTGTACTTGTATACTTGTATTAATTAGAGAGAAGGGAAGAAGAGCCCAGAAATTCTACGAGAATTAACGGATCGAATCCCTTGAACTTCGACGTAGTCCCAATTGGAAAGTCCCACCCACGTTCTCTCCAGCTATTCCGAGTCAGGAGCACAAATGATTGGCCCAACTGCTGGAGTCTAGTGTATTTCAGCCACACTTAAATGCTTGTAGCGGTAAGCTAATACTCCGTCCGATGTACTGTATTGCACCTAAATGCTCACCATGCATATGCGGCTTATGAGTACCTACCTTAGATACATAGGAACAGCTCCTACACGTACTAGACATATGTATGTACTTACTTACCCAAGGTAGGTACCTATCAACTGTAATGTAGCAGTGTAGGCACCATCCGTGGTTATGGGAATAGCGTTTAACGTGGGATGGTAGTAGAATAAGGTACCGTACCATACCCCAAGTAGCCTAGCGAGGAGGTATAGCTGCACGCATGTAATAAAGGATTAATTTATTCATCGTTGGACCCTAATGTCTGAAGCAGGTGCAGTAGATCCAATCCGCATAATCCGTCACCCTCCACATGAATTAAAGCACGTTATCATGTCCTAGATACTAGGAGAGCCGTTGGTAAAAATTAATATATCTTCCCACTATAAAAGAGTGCTCCATTGCCAGCTACTTTTGGACTACAAGTACATGTACCATTAATGAATTGACTGAATTCTGCAGAAGCAATTACCCCTCATAGCTGCCCCTCCATGCCGTGTTGGAGTACCTGTCCTACATACTGTAACCAAATAGCCCAACTAACTCACCTCCGATCGGCAAGGTTTGACCCCGCTTCACCGCTAGGCAATCAGCTAACTAGGTTCTTTCAGTGGCTTAGTACATACATAGGAGCATAAGCTGACGGTGACGGCCATTATCAGCGGCTCAAGCACCAACATAGGTAATTCATGCACTTCGTAAGAGTAACTAGCAAAGGGAATCATTCCTGCAATAAGTCAATCCGGGGTACGCCTTTTAGATGACATCACGTATTTCATCTACACGATTGAAATATTTATTAGTAGCAAAGACAACACAGGAAGCATGACGACCCAATGCCCAATACCAAACCCCAAGCATTCCAAACAAGAAACTGTATGGCTTAGGTAGCAACGCATTAGAACCCGTAACATCGGATGGCCTCAAGTACGGAAACTGTAAACTTAGGACATCAAGGTTGATTCGTTTACGAAACACTAATATCTTAAATTAATTTAGTTTTCCCAATTTCATCTCAATTTTAAGTATTAAGTTATTACAATGAATTGTTGAAAGGTTGAACTAGTTGTGACTATATTCACGTTACTAAACGGATAAAACAATTGTAATATTCTCCAGGTTTGATATAACTAGTTAAGCACAGCACTTAACCGCAGATGCACTAGTCTCTAAAACTATACGGCTCGCTGTATTTGTTACTCCGATATAGTTTAGGTACTTGGTATTTAATCACCTTGGGTGACTTAAACCAAGGAAGCATTAAAGGCTGTACGTATTAAAATGATTTCCATAGCATTTTCCTCGAAGCTTAGTCGTTCGCTTTAATCAGCCGAGCAGTACGTTTACTATCCCGTATGTACGAGAGCGGAATTGGAACCCTTGAGAATAATACCTCCATACCTACCCAAGTATCTAATTTACGAACCGCCGAAGACGAAGTGTACGTAGCAATCCTCAAACGCCTATTAAGCACCATAACGAGTCGAACCAAAGAGTGCCGATATCTTAGCGTATATTTATCGAAATGTAATAAACGACGAAAAGCTCAGCTAGTTGTACATCGTACCTTAAAGGCCACTATTAGTGGCTCGGTTAAATGCCTCTTAAAGGTAACTAAAGGTTGTTGTCGGCCTTTTATAACAAGTGCGCAGCATGGAAACCAAGACTATAATCTCTTAAGAAAGTAAAGAGAGCAGCTAGTTTTTAACCGAGGGACGGCTATAACTAGCCAATAAATATTGATATAAGGGTTTGAATAGGCTTGAATTTGACTTGATTCGACCTGGTTTAGGTCAATTGAAGTTAGTAGACAGTTGAGTTAAATAGTTTAGATGTGGGGTAGGCGATATTGAATGAACTACTTATATAATAATACTATAGTAAGTAAAGACTAAGGCTAGTTAATATAAATTGGGTGGGTTAAAAGTATGGCAGACAGATGAAACTTGCGAGTTGGTTACTTTGGACCTATTATACTAGGTTAATAAAATCACACTCGTGCTATTAGTGTAACTTTGGACTTAAGCTATTAAGTCCTTTAATTTTTTTCAATGACTAATGAGTGCCTAGCATCGCGAACCGGGAAGGTGATCTTAGTGCTCAGCCTTATGGGACCTTTTACCATTCAGCCCATTTCTCCCGATGGCTGGCGTCAGCGTTCCGTATCCTCACGATAGGTCACCCCATTAATGGAATATAAATTGGCCCCCTTGCTAATAGCAAGGCGATGTCCTTCATATTCTATCCATAGACAAGGCCAGATAATATATCTAAGCTCGTGTACTTCGTATACACTAAGTATAGACAACAGTAGCTTTAAATCAACTCTTTCAAAGGCGTTCATGTTGATAACGTATGTAGTGGCTACTTTGCCTATGAAGATATGTAACTAAAGGATATAGCCACTCTAGTGCCCCCCAGCTAGCTTGCCATTCTTCATATATTACGTGGTGTAATACCTATATGTCATTAAGCCCTAAACTGAGTCTATGAGCGGGATGGAATCGTGGCTCCTACTTTAACTGACTAGTAGGTAAGAACTAGTAGGGTAATAGTGAATTTCTCAGACAGAGTAAGACGTATGAAGAAAACGTATTGGACCATAATCGATGTAGTTAAATGACCCAATCTAACATGTCTTACCCGTTGTTATATACATAATATAAAGTTGGACTAAGCATATGGGTAAGGTAACAAGTAGCAAAAGTATACAAAAGTGACCAGTGATCTTATATAGTTCTATATAAGCCGTTGTCACAGACACAAGCAGAGTCGTAGGCAAAATATGCACCTAAGTATCTTTCAAAGTTGAATTCCATACCTATTCTAGAATCTGATGCGTTACAGTTTTCCTCCGCTGAGTTGCATTCGGTCACGGAGACCCCGGTCTATTTCTATGCAACCCTGTCGAATCGTCTGTCGGTGTCGGGGCCGTGTTCTAATGTACAGCCCAAGATTTTAAGGAGAGCTTGCCCAATCTCGATTTGCGATTGGCTACACTCTATGAACCAAAGATTCATGTTACCTGGAAACGGACAGGGATTAGTAGTCCATCCTTGATCCGCTTGTGATTCTGCAGCTCATTCATATCTAACCTGTGTCCCCGTTGTTCCTGATATTACTCTTCTGTCGGCACCGACCACGATCTTCTTTCTTGATCGTGATACTTAGAGATTGTGGCGCCCCAAGAGCTTTGGTTAATCTTGAACTTATTAATACGCTTTACCATTTGAACCTCCCTCGTTAAATATGCCTCCAAGAGTGAGTTACCTATCTCACTATGACGGCACTCTAACACTTCTTGACTCGCTTAACTAATATTTCAACCGCATCGCAGTACGACGAGGCGCCCGAGCTGATACCTCAGAATTTTCCAGAGGTTCATCACCCACCTGCAGCACCAGAAGTAGCTAGCACATATGGACAGCACACGCCAGCAACTCCTGTAAAGCCTGAAGAGTCAACCAATCTGTCAGCAGGATATACAGGTTTTGCGCCAGTTGAGCATCCGCCGCCTTCGTCGTATATGTATGACTATCACACTGGGTATGGCCCTACACTACCATCAGAGCACGGCAGAGCGCCGCAACGAATACTGGGATGCTCAGTGCTAGTGTTTATTCTATCGATTATAATTGCTCTTCTATCGACGGCTGTCATCGGCTTGGCGGCCGGGACTGGAGTTGAAGCAAGTCGAGCGAACGATGCGGAGGCGCGTTTGGCTGCACTTAGTGCTTCGCCAGCGACTGTCACTGTGACAGCACCAGGACCAACATCAACTGACTCCAGCGCGATTGATAAAGGATGCTCTACAAATTCAGCGGGGGTAACGGGAACTACCTACGAATCTCAATGTGAGTGTTGTAGGGTTGATTCGAGGGCGCCAATTTAGAACAACTACTAACTGTCTGAACTCAAGTTTTTAATAATCCTAGTTTCAAGATATACTGCAATAGTGACGCTCCAAATAACCCCCTCTCCTCTCTCTTCGTCGGTAATTTTGACGACTGCATTGACGCTTGCGCTTCTTATTCTTTTTACATACCTTCGGACTTCACCAATAATTCCACGTCTAGAAATGCGACCTGTGCCGCGGTCAGCTTTATTCCTGCTTGGACTAATCGCACATTCGCATTCGACGGAGACGCGCCGGGCAATTGCTATCTTAAACCAGGACCGCAAAATCAAACAGCGTTAAATAACCCCAATATAGGGGGCTCTTCTGTTCACGCTGCGATTCTAGACACGCAATCCCAATAATGATATATCAGCCTATCGATTTACAATTTACAACTTACAATTTACAGTTATGCATTGGGTTTAGCATGAGGCAACAAGGCGTGCACTTAACATGATACCATAGCGCAGGAGTTGGGGTGTTCACATGGAGGTTTTCTGATCCGAGGGAATATATTTAGCGCATCGTCCTACGTGACTTTGGGGGTGGAGTTGTGCAATTCTTTGAGTCCAGGAGTTATTGGGGGTTTGAATTACAATAGATACCTAGCTTGAGGTTTGATAGTAAAAAGATCCAAGACATATGACATCTTTCGCCTTAGGTATAGAAGAAAAATCCTTCAGACTCTCGAAACATCCCTGGACTTCTTCTGCAGACTACCCTCTATCACTGCAACCGTCTAGTAAGTTCGTCTGGGGTTATGCTGACTGAACTTCGAGCTGTAAGCTGATTCAGCGAGTATGCTTGTTCTGTGCCGCTGAGCGACAGCTCAGGCGGCTGCGCAGATAGACCAGCTACTGTCTCAGAACACTGTGCCTAAATACGCAGATTTGTTACATACGGTCCCGAAAATTATTAACCCAAGACTGCCAATGACATTCCATACGCAATACGTATCTAAAATTGAGTAGTATGAAGTAGTGAGGTATCACATATTCTATCTAGCAATACTATCTACTTTTAAGATAGAGGCATGTCGTCAGAGCCAGGAACCGCGCCACCATCCATCTAGCAAAAATAGTGTTTTGTCTTCAGCATTACTAGGGCGCTGCCATGCGGATACAAGGGTGAGCCCCGCGACAGGCCGCCGGAAATCCAGCGCTTGATTCCATACCAATCATTCGATCTTTTACACGTAAAACATCTTTCGATTTCAAGAATAGCTTGCATACATAGGTGTCTTGCTTGAAAGCGAGCTCGTATTATCATGTGTTCATGGCTACCTACTTATTCACCTATCTAAGGTCCTACATCTATAAATGTGATGAGAAAGTGTATACGATGACCCGCTAGTTGGTTTAGGTTAGGTACCTACCTAACCCAGCAACATCAAAACTACCTAGATTATCTAAAATAAGCCCTGTAAATCACAATGGACGAAACGGATAAATGTCCCTGATGCACAGGTAGTCTTAGTTGGTTGCCTGGTAGGTATTTATGATGTTTAGCATAAGACGAAGTACCCAACTATATATCGTCCAAGGTGAGCCGAGATGATATGAGAAACCACTTCGTCATTCTGCAAGGAACTCTATATCTAAGCTATAGAGGCTAGTAGTTTTACATACTAAAAGTGCCCCTCGTTCTAGATGTCTTGTCTAGAACCCCAACACTCAATCACGATCCATAGTACTATTTTCAGAATAGTTACGTCACCAGTTATGAAGGTAATCAATACAACGTACCTAACCAGATTGATTTATATTTGTAGTCTAACAATCCCATTCCTAAAAATTGTCGAACACATTAAAGAACCACGAATCATTGGCAACGTCTACGGGCGTTGTAAGCCCGCCACCCCGAACTCCATCAAACATGTTAGTTTCGTGATTTGCGGTGTTAATTGTGTCCATATTTTCCAGGTCATACTGCCATACCTCTCTCAACTTCCGGAAAACCCCAAGGCCCCAGTTATACGATTCATCCTCGCCACCGTCGAGTGAAACCAAGGCCGAGGCGGCCTTTAAATATTCGAATAGCCCGATGATTTTATCACAAGTCGGAATGAGATCAACGGTTCTCCGGACCGCTGTCCGATCCCAGCTTGGGTCTTGTAAAGTGGTTATTGTATGTAAGCCTTTCATTACCGTGACAAGTCGAGGATAACTGGCGAATGACATGTTTCCAAGAAGGGCGATAGGAGTGGAAAAGAACGTGTCAAGGTACGCTTTAATTGACACAAGGCAGCGCTGATAGATCTCAAATCGTCGCAAATCTGGCTCGCTCCAGGGTGTAACCGGCTTGCTGATTTCGGATTCATTTATCAGAAGCTCTGTAAAGTGACGAATTTCTAAGATCGTAGCTAAATAGAGCGTATTAGTGAGAAAATGGATTTATATCGATGAGCATAAGTTTAACTTACAGTCATTCTTGACCTCTGCGCTGAGATTTTCCTGTCTAGTTATCTCGTGTAGCTGTGATCGGAGAGCAGACAAATAAAGTGCCGGAAGCCGGCCACCATTGGCGTACAGAGAGTCATCATATACTTGGTTTGCAATTAGTTGCATTTTCACCATTGCTGTAAGGCTTTCGTCTAGAGATGCTTTGCTACTCTGGGCAAGGTTTGAAAGGTAGACGTCAAGATAAGGGGACCAACGGAGCCCAGGTGCATGTTTGAAGATGTTCGATACCCTAAGTAACTTGTTAGATATTGCATGGGTTAGATTGGTGTTGAGAAGAAAAGAAAAGGTTGTGGGCTGATAAACTAACATAGAGGTGACAACAAAAGCACCTAACACTGCGCGTTGCTCCTCGTGGGGGCGCCCCTTGAGGAGAGTTGACACTCGCGGGTCGTCAATATTATCAGCAGCACAAAACATAGCTGGGTCAGATGGTGGCCTATGGAGGCCCAAGTCACAGACTAGAGTAACAATCAGCTGAGAGAATAATGTCCAGAAAGGTTTATCTCGTTTATGCAGATGTGACCTAACAGTAGCGAGTCAGATAGGTGGTTCGAGATTTCAGAGTGTTGAATTGGGGTATTGACCATCCTACAAATATGAGTAGCCCCAGAAGAAGATCTAGACTCTTCTCCCTGTTAATAACCACCTTCAGAACTGTAATGTTCTTTGCCTGGTCGCTTAAGGCGGATCGTTTTCTCGGTGACGATGACACCGTGCACATTATAGTCAACCATAGAAATGGGTACATTTCCCGGAGCTGTTGGGCTCTCACATATTGAGGAATATAGACCAATGGTAGAAAACCCTATGTTTGGTGGTTAGTGATATTGCAGTTTGGAAATCAGGAGCTTGACTTACTGCAGCTTCGTCGCGGAATTTTCTTAGTAAATCTTCTGCCTCTAACGGGGATGTTTCGTCGGAATAAGAAATATTCAAACTCGAAGTTTTTGTAATGTCAAGTGCGGTTGTCCCTCCAAGACGTCGAGTAGCCAGCAGTGAAGGCGCGATGGGGGTTGGTGGCACCTCTGTATTGGATTCGGGGGCTCCATGCTGTTCATCGTCATTATCTACCCCATCCCCTATATGGGTTTTCTCGGTCCCTTTCTGTGATTCCAGAGTTGACATAAGTTTATCAAGTTTTTCTTCAAGTCGGGCAGTTCTGGAAGCGCCACGACGTTTCCCCACGCGACGCCCAGTCGATAATGTTGGTGTGCAACTTTTCTTCAGACGGTAGCATCTAGACAGTCTCAGTATTTAATGTCGAAAACGTAACCGGTCTTGAGACGAACGGCAATAAGATGTCTAAACTCACCGTTCACAAACGGTGCTGCCACTCCGATATATACACTTGCACTTAATTCGAGAGCAGTTCGTACAAGCTCTTATACCCGATGTAGAAGCTGACGTAGGGCGAGACTCGGGAATATTTGTGGATAAAGCCGTCTCCATATTCTTAAGCTCCAATATCTGTGAGTTTGTGTATGCGCAGGACAGCCCAGATGTAAAAGATGCCGTGTATGAACGGACCCGGGAAGAATTAAAAGTGTTGTCTCTAAGCTGAGGCTGACTGCGTACCTACCTTAAAGAGATAAAAGAAAGTGCGCTCCGGCCGCCGGCTACGGGAGTAAAACTGTCAGCCGGTTCCGGTTACTCTTACGCTATGTAAAGGGTAAATTTGATTGGGTCTGCTTAGTCTTTCATCAAACGCCCCTGCAGGGGGTTCTCGGATACATAGAAGCCTGCTATGTACGTTGAGACATTCTTAATTGGTGTTTCTCGGCGAGAATCTTTCTAATAAGATCCCCCTCTTTAAAATCGGCATCACTATATATTATATTATTGGAACATGAAGATATGAAACAGCTACATATACGCTTTGATGCTAAGTGAACAAAGCCCCCTCATCCACCATATCTCGCTTCTTAAGTCGATTCTTCTCCCAATAGCTTGTATATGCTCCCTCTCATAGTGTGACAACTATCTTCTTGGCCGAGACGGTACCGGACTTCCCCAGATCAATCGCAGCTTGAATATTTTCCAGACCATGGCCAAATACCAACGGCTTAGGTAGGCACTGGAACTTCTTCTGGGCTAAAGCGACCGGGAGATATTGGTCGTAGATGACAGATGCGACCTCGTTCTCCTTGACTGTGCTAGCGAAGACCATCTTGGTCTGAACTCCCTCGGGGATATTGGCGGGCTCCATGGCACAAGCTACGAACTTAGCGCCCTGAACTTTGCTAATTATTTCGAATACGATTTTCTCTGAGCCGATTTGGATGGCAAATGCACCTGCACTTGTCTTGCCTTTGAATGCTTCAATCAAATCCTGTGTGACGGTCGGGCTGTTGTAGTCAAAGACTCGTGCAGCACCAAGCCCCTTGCAGTAGTCGAAGTTCTTAGGTGACGAAGTTGTGTACACCTCATAACCAGAAGCCACAGCAAGTTGGATGGCGTTTGTGCCGACGCTTGAGGCACCGGCCCAGATCAGTAACGTCTTGCCGTTGGGTTTCGGGTCAATGCTCGGGTAGTCTAGTGCGAGGAAGTCCTTTTGATAAAGGCCACAGGCCGCCGTAGATAGCCCTAGGGGAAGTACAGAAGCTTCGGTGAAGTCTAAGTCAGCCGGGATAGGGGCGACAATATTTGCTTCGAGGACAACATAGTTCTGGAACCCGCCGGATCGAGCATCGAAATCAGCTGCAAGACCAAGCACGCGATCGCCAACCTTGAACTTGCTGACATTGGGGCCGACTTCGACTACCGTTCCAGCGACGTCACTCCCTCCAATGTAAGGATATTGAAGCCAAGAAAACAGCTGCTCTCCCATAATCTGGATGTACCAATCCATAGGATTGATAGCGGTAGCAGCGACTTTAACGATGATCTCTCCATCACCAGCAGTTGGGTATGATGTGGATTCGACCTTGAGGGGATGAGCCTTGGGCTCACTGAGTAAAGCGGCTTTGTTAATAGGAGCCATCTTAAAGAAGTATGCCGTGGTTGTAAGAATATCTGTAAACCGATTATTTGAAAGGCCTAAGTCAGGAACTTAGTTGCATTGATGCTTGAAATGAAGGGCATAGAGTTATCATTAACCTTTTATATGACTGGTTGGAATCTGCTTGATATCATCATGGTGTACACGGATGCACATACCCTCTCCGAACCGGTAGAAGAGATAGCCCGACGGGATATGATAGTGATCGTTAGAACCGCTGAAATCAGGTGGCGGTACAAAGAGTCTCTCGATATGGAACTCATACGAAGCTATGCCGAGTTTCACCGGCCGTAAATGTGTACATAGCTCCGGCCGGACCCCCCTTATTTCCGGCCGACCTAATCATGTGGTTCCGGTACTTCCTGATTTAGCACTTACAAACTCCGACTTCATTAAACCCTAACTACTCGTATAATCTACAAATAAATACCATAAAATCTATAAATAAAGTAATTGTTTTAAAAATCAAGTATATGAATACGACTGGAGTTTTGAATTATATCTACCGTGTTATTCGCGGTCGGCCTCCGGATCCCGGCCCCACTCTTATATTCTCCGGTACTTAAGCTATCCAGATTCTTATCACGGGTCTTGATATCATAACATGTATTATTCGACGTTCGTGGACGACAAGGAATGACTCTACTCGTAAGCCGAATACTTGCGACTTAAGCTATGAAGTTTTGAAGGAGAGCCTAATTACATAGTGAGATAGCAGATATTCATGCTTGAAAGAAGAGGTTCGCCTCTTCGTAAGACGTATGTTAATTTATGCGCCATGTCAATCTAACGATCATATGCTTCAATACGAAAGCCCCAATATAAAGGCTAGGTTCGCTGTTAACAGGTAGAGTTAGTCTTTGCGTACACGTACAACACGCGCAACTAGTCGGAGCTAAGTTGGTAAACTTATAACGAGACAGTGATGATATTTATGCGTTCGTGAATCAATACGCATATTACTGGAGCGTCTAACTGCTTTGAATTTTAGTGATACTTTTCATAGGAACTAGTTAAACATTGCTCGCTTGCTGGCATGCTAATTCGCCAGGGATGCCTTAAGGCTGAAAAGAAAACGTTAATATATTTGCATTAATTAACTACTTGTTAGTTTTCTTAAACTAACTAATGAAGACGATAAGAGTTGGCCAAGTCTAATGACTTGTTGTATTACGCCATGTCTTTCTTAACATTCTATAGCTTGCTTTTGATTGGCCAATCGCAATTGGATGCCGTGTAATAACTGACTGTGTGACAATACCTGAGCGTATCTACGAATTTGTCCCTGGTCTTAAATTCCCGCGTTCTACGGCATATTTAAGCCTCAGTCATCTTCACCTTTCGTGATTCGACTGTTTATTTTCCTTCATGGTTTCTAGAAAAATCTCTGAGGGATCTCTGATATGTGGTAATACACTCCATCCATTTAGATCCTTTATCAGCTTAGGGCATATCTTGGCGGTGTAGACTGCGCTATTCGGTCATGGCTGCACAGTAAGGAGCTGGAATATATACAGTCGCAGCAATATGCGAATGGGTTAGTGCTAATAGCCAATAGTAGCCCCCTTCCCCCCGCCTTTCTGGACCGGATTTCGACGGACGCCCTGCTCGTCAACCCAAGGGCGCGTACTCCACATTCAATTACATGACTGCATGGATTAGTTCGGCGCTGTCAGCATAGTTCGGAAGTGGCTTTTGCAGTGGTTGCGATACGACGAAGTAACAAGATGGGACGATGACTCTTGTTCAACTTTGGATCTTCATCTTTCCCGCGTCTGGCTCTAGCGACAAACGGAGCAGCGTATGCAACTCATATTGAGGTGATTATGCATTACCGTAGTTTCTAAGGATCTAACTCAATAGGAGAAACGTCTGTCGCGTGCCTTAAACTTCTTTCCCCATCCCCTCTTCAAAACTTAGTCAAGGTTGTCCGTATTCTTCCCCAGATTCATATCCTCTCTTAACAGGGACGTGTCCTCCTTTTAAGTCATCATCTACTTGGCTTCTCTTGTAACTACAACTACCATTACACTGGCGCCCTTCACATTTTGCCAATTCTTACGCCCTAGGTGTAAATCTCTTGGCCGGTGGCCGCGCCCTAAATGACGACAATCGACGAGTTAGAAGAGATGGAATTTGTTAATTGGGATGCTGCCGTAGTCGGCACCGGCTCCGAACCCGTAGTCACTTCGGAGGGCGTAGCTGGTCCTATCGACGCTGCTGCTACATCAATGGACCAACCCAATATGGACCTTGTCTTTGGGGACGTCGACGGGGATGACTGGTCGTACTGGGCTCTTGAACACTTCGAGACCACTCAGATGCCTCAGGAGGCCGACCCGGTGGCGCTGCCGGAGACGGAATCTGCAGCCAACTCACAGCTTTATTGGGAAATACCTGCTGTGCCTTGTACGCACTGCGCAATGGGTGGTTACCAATGCAAGCAAATCAGAGAAGGTAAATACAAGGGTTATTGTACGAGTTGTGTTGCTCTACGTTGTGAGTGCAGCTTCGGGCCTCTAGAACATAACTTGACTGCCGAAGCGGGCGCGACTTTTCCTGCGAACCCCTGGCCGATAATGGGCGATAGACCAGAGACGTCCATCTTGCACGAGGATGAATTAACTGCTATGATTACTTCGGCGCCGCCTGCATTGTCCTTGGCTGCAATCGCTGAGGACAGACAATCATTGTCAAAGCCTCAGACTACGGCTAAGAGCGGTACACGGTTTTCCCGCGAGTCAGTGAAAATCCTGAAAAATTGGGTATCGACGCATAGTAGACACCCATATCCTACGGAAGAGGAGAAAGAGGGCCTACAGAAGATAACCGGCCTTAGCAAGACACAGATTACGAACTGGTTAGCAAACGCCCGCCGTCGTGGAAAGATCCAGCCGACCCGAGCGACGTCCCCCCATATTGGCCGAGGATATGTCCAAGCCATCGATATTCCACAGCGGAGAGGCACGCCGGCGCTATTCGAGAACATGAACCCCTTGCAGAGATGGGCGAACTCCCCACCGGAAAACGAACCTGCGTCCGTAGCAGCCATTGCTAAAGCCGTGTCAGATTCTTCCAATTCATATTCGCAAACCTCCGGATCGGGTCGGAACAGTCCTTACGTTTCTAACTATTCAGATGACGGATCAAGTAGGTCGCTGTGCAATCAATCGTCTGCTAGCAGTTTGGGTACCTCTCACTCGAGCGGAAACTCTTTCGCCTCCGCATATTCCGGTAAATCGCGTGGCTCCTTCGGTTCGCTATCATCATTCGTTCGAACTCGAGGCCGTCGTCGCCGTCGTCGAGCCCCACCTGTACGAGCCGATGAAAGTCTCAACCAGCCCCTCAAAACTTTCCAGTGTACGTTCTGTACCGAGACTTTTAGGACTAAGCACGACTGGCAACGGCACGAGAAATCCTTACATTTGTCTCTCGAGCGATGGATATGTTCTCCTGACGGCCCGAGGACTCTAAATCCGGAAAATGGTTTGATGAGTTGTGTCTTCTGCGGCGAGGCGAATCCGGACGATGGTCACATGGAATCTCATAATTTCTCCGGCTGTACCGAGCGGACGTTGGGAGAGAGGACGTTTTATAGGAAGGATCATCTCCGACAGCACCTTAAGCTCGTGCACAATGTGAAGTTTCTTCCGTGGGCAATGGACAAGTGGCGAGTAGCCTCTCCTGAGATTAGGTCACGATGTGGTTTCTGCGGTATCGTGTTGGATAGCTGGACAATCCGAGTGGACCACCTGGCCGAGCACTTTAAGACCGGTAACACTATGGCTGACTGGAAGGGTGACTGGGGTTTCGAAGCCCCCGTGCTTGAGATGGTTGAAAACTCTATCCCACCTTGTGAGAGACTGTCATGCTTCTCTCCTATGCAAATATCTAATTGACGAGAACAGATTTAATTCACGACGAGAGGAATAGCCCCCTACCTTATAGGGCTAGCAGCAGTCCCCCGGCGACACCGATTAACGCTTATGAATTACTGAAATGGGAGCTTCAGCACTGGGCTACTATGTTCGCTGCAGATAATGGAAGGGCGCCAAACGATGCCGAGATGCGACTAGAAGCTTGTTCCATTCTCTATGAATCGGAAGCCCAAACGACGAATTTTCATCGTCCCCGTTGGGAATCATCGTCTTGGTTACGTGACCTTGTAATGTCTTCGGAGGAGATATCTCGAAGGGCTGCCTTGCGGCCGATTCGAGGGCAATCAGATAACCGATTAACCTCGTTACGTATTAACGGAAAGGACAGTATTTTTGAAAACTGCCAGTTCGAGAGGCAGATGCAAGATTTCGTCAAGGCTAAGCAGCTACTGGGCCTAACGGCTATGGACCAAGAACTTCAAGTCGAAGCTTGTCGCATCATCGGTAGGATGGAAGAGAAGTCTAGCAACCCCGTGGAAGACATAGCAAACTGGCTGTTACGCATGATATATGGTTCTCCGACCTGGCTTGAGAACTTTAGGCAGCGGGCGCATCTTCCGCGCAGTGAGGACGTTGGGGATGTTAATCTAAGGTCGAAAGACCCTAAGACTATAGACTCTACTATTCACAATTACAGTAGATTGGAACGAGAGCTCGGAGAATACCTCGAGGGACAGAGAACAACAGGTGTTGAACCTCAAGACACCGACCTCCAGCGAGAGGCACGCGTCATTATCTATGACAGCGATGATGAATGGAACCAGACGGCGGCTGATGATAAAGAATGGCTTCACCGCTTCCGAAAGCGACATCCACGAGAAAGTGCCGCCACTACGTCTACATCGAGCATATCCCCTACCAACCAGAGGACATCACCGTCTCAGAACCAAGCTGTTACAAGAGATTCACAGTACGTTGGGCTTTTACTCAACGACCTACCATCGTGTCGTAACCAACAAGCAGCCAATAGCACCCTCAACAGCTCTATCAAGACTGGCCCCTACTTCCTTAACGATACAAACTGTTACCGTCGATTAGCTCGGGGTCTCAGTCGCTTCGTAGCATCGACCATGTCTCCCAATAATCCCAGCCGGCACGTGCCAACCGACGAAGAAATCCGGTACCAAGCCCGATGGCTAGTATACGACGAGTAAGTTCCCTCCCCAACGCTCTCTAGCTCCCTCTTTTCAAGAGTCTTATCAACTAACCCCTTCACCACCAGCGACGACCCATGGAACCAGACCGCAGCCGACAACTTCGAATGGCTCCAGCGCTTCAAGCGAGACGCCGGGATCCTCGCCGCAGATAGCGGCCCAGGTCTCGGCAGCCCCAAGGACGCAGCATGGGCACCAAGCTCAGGGGGCACCGGATTCGCGCCGCCATACGTAGCGCCAAACCCAGCAGCCACGATCGAGCCGCTAGATTCGAACCCAACGATCCTCGTGCGCGAGGCGCGGCCCTTCGAACCCGCCGCCAGCACCGCGAACCGGTTCCTAAAGTCCTTTACACGGCGGTACCCCGCGCCGGCCAAGGTATTCTGCAGCCGCGAGCTAGAGAGCGGGTTGACGGAGTACGTGCGGCGCGAGGTAGGGCGGACAGGAGTGTTCCCGTCCGACGACCATCTGCGCGAGCGCGCGCGCCAGATCATGGCCATGCAGAAGACTAGCTGCGACGACCCGGTCCTTCTCGAGCGCTTCAAGGCCGCTGTGCAAAGTGCCAGCCTCTCAGATGCCTCTACAAGCGTGCAGGACGTTGGACCACTTACCCCCGGAGTCGCCGCTGACATCGCAACCGTCACCGCGGGAGATGCGGCGCTCGCGATGCTGCCGGAGGACATGGATATGGATTTCCAGTTCACAGAGCAGGAGATGAACGACATACTACAGGACGTGAGTCCCGATTTCGAAGGAGGAGGGGCACCGCTCAACCAGAGCCCCTTGGATAGCATTAACACTGGCGTTGCTGGTTCGGGTTTCAACCTATAATCTAAAAACGATGTTACGAAACGCCGTCATTTTTCTTCGACTTCTTTCCTTAGCATATTAGATACCATTTGGGAAGAGTAGCATTTTTTCCTTCCTGTAGGCATATATATATAGCTGGGGTTGGCATTTTGGTTTCACCTCTACTCATAGCGTCCATAGCATCCAATAAAAAAAAATAGTAAACCCAGTAATCATCGTGTTAAATATTTCATTATTCGTTATACTAAGACATCATATAACAGAAACGTTATTGCCACTGATATTAACTACATGAAACTAGGCGAACTATACGAGAATTGTATTACAGTACTTGAAAGTATATTTACTATTCTTAGAGCAGAATTTGTAGAGCATATTATAAACATAGTATTTGCAACGAGCCAAACCGGCCGGATTGAAAAAAGGGTATCGTAAAAATAATGGCAAAACAACGAAACTTCCTGGAATCAATAGCTCGACAGTAAAACCTGTAAGCCAATTCCTACCAACGCCATTATCTCACCACACGTGAGAATCTCCTCTAAGTGCCCCTGCGCTATATTTATTTCCCGCCAAGCTGACGAGCGCATACAATACCTATACTGGCTCGATTATTTATATAATCCCCACAAGAAGAATTAGTAGCGTTGCGGTGTCTCGGGTATATCCCAAATACCTCCGTCTTTTGCTTCACCTTTGCTTTGAGGCCGTGCTCGAACCGGAACATGGTTTCTCGGCTTTGACCAAGACTCTTGGATTGATCGAGGAGCAAAGGGTATGTTTGACGTGGAAGTGAACCCGTGCCCACCATTTTGGGCCGGGCTCGAAGGGACCGATGATGCGCTGATCGTAGGAATTCGAGTTCCATTTTGTCGAGCTGGTGAACTAGTAATAGGTTCCGGCATACGGATTGGGCTGGAAAACGGGACGGTGGCTGGGGGTTGTTCATTGTATTGACGCTGCGTAAAAGTTGACTTGCTTTCACCCGCCTCTGGAGTGAGTTGTTCCGGAGGGCTCGGGGGGAACTGTGATTGGTCGGGCTCGGCTGGTGTTAAGATAGTCGGTACATTTGCTGGATTGAATGGCTCAATCCCTGATTGGAGTGACAAGATATTGGGTAACCCGGTACCCAACTTTGAAACTCTCTCATCGCCATGCACTTCATTAGGTTGTGAGGGTGGTATGGTTGTATGTTCGCCTCCATCCGCGACTGGCAGTGAAGGGTATATTCCAATTGCGGAATCAGAAAATTTGGGGCTCTCGATTGGCTTCGATTCCTGGCTTGCTTGATTATTTCTTCTTGCCTTTTCTTCGGCTTCGGCTTTTTGCCTAGCTTCCTTCTTCTCCTTGGTAAGCACATTGATCTTAATTTTTTTCATACCACCAGTAATCTTTTCTATGTCGGTTGCAGAATCCTTCACGATTGCGGTCGAATCTCCAGATGAATCAATTGGAATATCTTTTCTCGCAGGCTGTGAAGCACCCTCAGTTTTGACAACTGGGGCTTTAGTCTTTCTTGGTGCCCGAACACTCTCCTTTTTAGGGGGCACCGCTGGTCTAGTTTTCTTCACATTCAACGTGGTGGATGCCTGGGTTCGCACACTCATGGACGATTCGGGACGAATGGTTTGTGAGGTACTAGGCCTTGGTAGTGCACCGGGTGCGTCGTTAATTGCGACTACCGCACCAAGGTTTCGAGGTTGTCCGGAGCCATTTTGTGTAGGAATCCCTCGAGCGAGAGCCTATAGATTTATTGTTAGATACCTACTTAAGACGTGTTTTAAGCGGGAGCTTACCTTCTCCGTGGCGAGGATGGACGAGGCCCCAACTGTTTTCCTACGCGTTTTTGGATCTTCGCTTTCAGCATACTTAACCGGCTTTCTCTCCCGTTGAGATTTCCTTACGGGGGCAGCAGCTAGCGCTACATTTGGGGCTGCGTCATCACTAGTTGAGCCGCTCTGAGGAAGAGACTGACGTTCATTTTTGGCTTTAGTTGCACCGGCATTCAGCTCCTCAAACTTAAAGCTGTTGACCTGGCGGTCTTTCGGAATAAGCAGCTTGCTTAACTCATGAGCAGCAGCTGTCCAAGGTACATCAGGTAGAGGTGGAGTTGGGGGCCGGGAAACGGATAACTGAGAATATCCCGACACACTTCGTCGGACTTTAGTCGGGTCGACTGCCCTTGCGCTTGATGCCTGTGTCGGGGAAGAATAGTTCCCAGGCACGAAAGCTCGCAGCTTTCTAGGCTGTTCTATAGGTGGTGCATTCACGAAGGCATCGAATTGGTCAAGCTCGGAACCAGACCACCAGTTTGGGTCATACGGGAATCCTGCGATGCCCTGCCCTGTCAAGGTATTTCGTCTGCTAAGCGAGCCAACCCTATTGCCCATCTCATAACCGAGTCCATTGGGAATCTCTTCCTTTACCGGAGTGGAGTCATCACCGGCCAAACCACTTAGATGACTGAAAACACCTGAATATAAGGCCCTGTCGCTATAACCGCCTTCGAGTACGCTAATAACCCGGCCATCAACACTGAGACCTTCTTCAGATGCAAGCTTGACCACATCTCGGGTAAGACGAGCATAGAATTCGGTTGGAACATTGACTTTATGTCGTTGCATCCCCGCGCTTTCCCATTCGCTCGCATCGAAGCCAGCAGACAAAAAGATGACGGCTTTAGGCACCTGACCAGAAGCGCGATATCGTTCGGTCTGCGTTCGGAGATAACTTCGAGCTTTATCTAAGAGAATCGAATATTTGGACTGATATAACTTCCAGAACTCTACGTCTGACTTCCATTCCTGCAGATGAACGTTCCATATGGATTGTCCATGCGCATTTTCCACGCAGACACTAGCATTCCTAACCTTCTCATCATCGCCGTACTCACAAGGATAGGAGTTAATATCGTGAAGGCTGAAATATCCAACGGATGTTCTTTTCCATGCAGACATATTCTTCGTTGCTGCAAAGCTACGCTTGTTGTGGTCCCAAGCGATGGCCTGGGAACCGTCTCCATGGTGCAGATCAAAGTCGATTATTGCCGCATGTGTCAATCCATGATTCAAGAACCCATGCATAATACCAACATGTACGTTGTTCACCCAGCAGAAACCTGATGGATGGGACGCGGAGCAATGATGACCAGGAGGACGCGCGGCAACAAAGGCACGCTTGTACGGCGAGTCATTGAGAACTCCATCTACGGCGTCGCAAACAGCACCGAGGGCGCCTTCGAATGCATTTAAGGATTCCGAACATAGGTAGAGGTCTCCCTTGTGGAGCTCCTGGGGTGGACTTGCATGTGATCCCCTATTTATTTCGGGTCTGCGCAATTCGTTCGTGTTTTGGGCAAGTTTCGTTTCGGCTGATTCGCACATAATCTTCAGTTCTTCCATCCACTTCGTTCCATGGACATTGGTCACTGCTGCTGAATCTAGTGCAAGAGTGCGGTTGGTCTTATGGATATGAAAAGGGACAGTGGGAATCGAGGTGGGATCAAGTTCGGGGTAGATAGGGTATTTTCCGTCGCAATGCCGTTCTCCGAGTCGAACATATGCCATTGATACACCAAGCACACTCGCTTGGATTCTCTCAGGTCGTTCGACAATGCTATTCAAGTCGCCCTTGGTAGCGCGAGGCCTCGAATATCGATGTCCATAGCATGCATCGTTCAGAATGACTATAGTTTCTGGATGATAGTTTGCCGATTCGCTATGAAGCAATTCCAACTCTTTCTTCATGTACGAACCTGCCACAAAAGAGGCAGTAAGCGCCGGTTTCTCCCTGAATTCCCCTATGTTCAATGGTGACCTAGGGCCAATTGGCGAGAGGTGATTAGAGCTACCTCGACGTGAGGGTGCGCGACTCGGGGTAATCCCGTTCGAGGAGTGTAGAGAATTCATTGAAGTCTTCCGTAACAATGTCGGCGTTGATGATCGGGACAGAGAGGTCAATCCGTTGGAATTAACCCGGTTTACAGGACTTCGAGAAGGCGCCCTAGCGCTAGGGGAAACAGAAGTCAATCTTGAATCTGGACGGTTCGATTGCGCATTCGAGGTTGGAGAGGGTGATATGCGCAAGGCCGAGGGTCTCGTCGTAGAATTCGAAGAGGAAGTGGAAAGAGACAGCTTATTTAACGAGCGTAAAAGCTCACGATCGTCGAAGGAGTTTGCTGTTTCCTCGAGCTTCGGCTGAGCTCGACCACGCTCAGGGAAAGCCATGGTTTCGATATTGTGTTCATTGGAGGAATTATGGTAGCCAGGCCGATTAAATGCGGATACTATAGATGTGGACGACGATGTTTGGGCAAAGACTGATGGATACCTACATCGAAAGGAGGGGGTGTTCGACGATGTTGATGTTAAATTGTTTGATTTAAAACGGACCCTGTCAATCTGTTTTCCATCTTCACGTCGCGCAGACCCGCGCAGACCATATCAGGTTTAGCTCATATGCTACTTTTATGCAGTCTCGGTTTAATGTGGGTCATTACGTATGGATCCAGCTGCATATCTGCATATTAGCGATTCCGGAGGCTCAGTTGTACTATCCTACGTATTTACCCCACCAAGTGACATAGAAAGAGCAATATTATCGATAACACCTTTGATCCTGCATTTGCATGTGCCTATTGCTTCTTCCAGATTTCTAAGCAGAGCTTCATACTAATTGGCCACTTACCTAATTTAATACACCAGACTTCCACCTTCTGAATAGAAATACCACTAATATCCTCCAGATATATGGTTGTCTCTATTTCAACCCGTTGACACTGTCTTTTATCGTAACAATGGCGCCATCCTTGGAAGAACCCGAAGCCGTCCAGGACGTCCTCGACAACCCGCTTAAGACACGTCCCCAACTTGTCGCCCCCGAGCCCGAGCACTGCCCAGGCCCTGAATCCGAACAAGCCGGCAATGCCGACTCGTGTGCTGGCTGCCCGAACCAGGCGATATGCGCATCAGCGCCCAAGGGTCCAGATCCGGACATACCGTTGATTTCAGAACGGCTATCGGGAGTCAAGCACAAGATCCTCGTCCTGTCCGGCAAGGGTGGCGTAGGCAAAAGCACGTTTACGAGTCTCCTCGCACATGCATTCGCAACGAACGAAGACATGACTATCGGTATAATGGACACTGATATCTGTGGACCTAGCATACCCAAAATGATGGGCGTGGAGTCTGAGACGATACATATTAGTAACACGGGCTGGTCACCTGTCTGGGTTGTCGACAATCTTGGCGTCATGAGCATACAGTTTATGTTACCAAATCGTGACGACGCAATAATCTGGCGTGGTCCAAAGAAGAATGGTTTAATCAAGCAATTCTTGAAAGAAGTAGAATGGGGAAACATGGACTTCCTACTAGTCGATACACCTCCGGGGACAAGCGATGAGCATCTCAGCGTGAATAGCTTTTTGAAAGAGAGTGGGATTGACGGTGCCGTTATGGTTACAACGCCGCAAGAAGTAGCACTGCTCGATGTAAGAAAAGAAATCGATTTCTGCAGAAAAGCAGGAATAAGAGTGCTAGGTCTAGTAGAGAACATGAGCGGTTTTGTGTGTCCGAAATGCACACACGAGAGCCAAATCTTTAAGGCTACTACTGGGGGTGGCGCGGCTTTGGCAAAGGAAATGGATATCCCGTTCTTAGGCGAGGTACCACTTGACCCAAGGATAGGGATGGCATGTGACTACGGGGAAAGCTTCTTCGACCATTATCCCGATAGTCCAGCATGTAAAGCACTTAAGGGTGTCGTTAAAGGCGTTGCCCGCGAGATAGGCCTCGACGCACAACATATATTACCCGACGACTGAAATAAAATTCAAGTACCAAAGATAGCATTTCGCTGTAATTGGTACAATTAGAGAAATCTCCGAATATCTAGCAAGCGGGGACTGGCCAAGTCGGAGGTAGCCTATTCGATGCTCAACTTGTTGGGGATATCTTCTAAATCCTCCGGGCTCTCCACATCAATCACCTTGCCAACCTCGGCCGTATTCCTCAAGAGCTCCTTCGCGCCGGCATACATCATGCGGCTCTCAGCATTACATGTATTCGGTAGGTAATACAGGAGGACGTAGGGCACAGACAGGCGGCCGGATGGCTGCAGCCGTAGTTAGCAAATCTTAAGCTTTGTAACTGCTCACAGCAAGGATGGGCAGGTATACCAGAGTCAAAGGGTAGCTTAGAAGAATATAGCGCGGTGTATTATCAGGCAGGTCGTCGGCAATTTCGTCGAGAGACTTGTATACTACCTTATCTTCATCTTGTTTAATCTCATACGTCTTCTTGTCGATATAATCTATTTAGGTCCGCACTAGATCAGCTATGCTCGAAATACCCTGGAACAAGATGGAGATAGAGATAGACATACATACAGATCACAGCTTGTGGCCCGCTGGCTCGTGATGTAGTTAAACGAAACTTGCGTAAGTGGTCTTTGGTCTCCTGAGAGAAGGTATAGAGTCTTGCCTCGGAGCTCTGTTGAGTCTTTAGTATGTCAAGACTTTAGAGTAATTCTGTTCGTGGGGTATTACCATCTTGACGGGGGTCTGTAGTCCCAAAGGTATAATCGATTCTACAGAGTCGTAATATGTAATATGTCAAAATATTGAGGAGCCACCTAGTTAGACTAGTACATTATTAGCAGATTCCGTATGCTGTGTAAAGTAAAAGCGTATATGTAGTGTTACAAAAGATTGTGGCAGCGATGCGGCTGGCGCAAGTCAGTCGATACTCTCAGCCCCGCCCCCGCCATGACGAAAAGCAGCTGATTCCCTATCAGATGTCTTACCTTACCTAAGCTAATGTCTATGAGTTACATTATGTAAGACAGAACAAGTCAATTATTATTAAGTACATGTAGTTACCGAAAAATATAACTAATGATAAAAGACTAGGCAAGTATCATATTCAAAGGCAATACATATTGAGGTTTTGACTCCTGTGAATAGCACTCAACTCACTGTTCATTGACATCAGCGAAGTCAGCAATCGACATGATAAATTCACTTGCTCTAGTTAAAATATTATATTTCCGATACCATTAGTATCATATATAACTACTACTATTCATGGGTATATCTTTGCCGTGAAGAAGCTGATACCACAGTTAGATGAGAGAATCCTCGCTCAATCAATAGTCACCCTGTCACCCCCAAAACTTCGAAGACAAATATCGAGTACTTAGATCGTAACAGCATAAATCTCTAAGTAAAAATCATAACCACCTACTCATAGCCTCGTACTCAATTATAGTAAAAATTACAACGAAGCTTTATTTCAAGCTTAGGCTTTAGTAATAGGGTTATGATTCTACATCACTATGGTCTCAATAAAAAGAGAATTTAATGCTCAAAACATCCAATTATATAAGCGATTTTATCCATAGTATGAAGACTTCATCGGCGCCGGTCCCAGTCCTCCTTGCGGGTAACTATCAGGGGGGTAGTTAACACCGTATTGCACTGGCCATACCGGCTGCGGGTATACCACTGCAGCAGGACGGATCCTATTTCTTCGTTGCGTTTCGACACATGCCCGGACGAAAAGACTAAAGTGTATAGCCCTGCTCATTCGTCAGGAACCCGATACTAAAAGCGCCGGGCGACAGGAAAACTTACCATAACAGACCGCAGAACGCGATAAGAGCCTGTACGGCTGACCGAAACGACTGATTATTGACGAGAGTGCGGTTCCTCTCTGGACAGTAAAACGACACCGTGTAGACGGAATTGGCACGCCAGTCGGCTTCAGGGTAATTCTCGATGACCCAGTCCGGATTGTTAGGATCACGTTCCCATTCGTTGCACCGTATCATGCTGTTCTGGACACTCCTCCACAGCATACACGAATAAAATAGCACATAGATCATCGCTAGGAATATGATAAGCTGCACGCCGACGTGGGCGCCGGGGTGAATTCCACGACCTGGTGAGCCCCTCCGCTTCCGGATAAAAAGAGTCACAAACTCAGCGATCGTCCAGGCCGCCGTCGCAGCAGTGACAGGCACTGTCAATATTCCCACGCCATAATCGCCTTCCCACGTCTTTCCAACACTGATCCCAATAACTATAATGCAGAACACTAGCGAAGTAGACTGCAGCACGATTTTGGCAATCTGCCACTGTCGACTGCTCACTGGTTGGTCAATCCGTCGTTGGGTCCCCATCGCGATTACCGGTTAAGCAGCCCCTCTGAGCAGGGCCTTCGTAATATAAGCGCGTGCGCTTCAAAGAACAGCGGAACTCAAAAGCAGTGCCAGCAAAGCAGCTGCCGGCTATTAATAATTAAGAAGTCGGATCGGGAAAAGAGAACGGTATTGATAAACGAGGGTGGGAAGATGATCGTAAAGGGATGAAGACAGAAAAGATCGACAGGAAGAAATCGTGGGGAGAAGATGCTTCTCGGCCTCTGAAGCAAAAAGCGACTCGTTCCATCCTTTCGGTCCATGCCGAGAATCTCGCCAGGCCAATACCAAGCAGACATGCTTTTTGAAATGACCTCTGCCAAATCTGCCAAGGTCTTGGGTGGGATGCTGACTCTAGATCTCGTCCCCTAAATTGCTCCGTCCGGGGTCGATATTCCTCCTACGCAACTACCCTGATTCGTAGCCCTACCAACCTACCTAACTAACTACGCCTCCTTATAAGATAGGCCACTCGCCATTAAATAAGTCGGTAGTCCTGTTGGACGCTCATTATTAATATAGGCAAGCTACGAAGACCCCACGGTAGAGTAGGAAAGGGGCTGCCACACCGTAGCGCGCACATATATTAGGGCGACGCAGATGATAATACGCCTAGTTGGTGAAGAAAGGGCCAAGAAATAGCAGCCAACCATCCCGGTCTTTTTAGGCAAGCCGTGCGGCGCGGACTCGTGCCAAGAGGCACAGCGGCCTAAATTTTCCAATGCCACGATACGCCGTTGCGCGTTAGAGGTAACGGCGCCAAGAGCTCTCGCACCATCGAGATCTAGGACTTTTGAATACCTACCTCCACGTCTGCCTTTAGGTAGTAATTAGTAATTTTCACGGGGCAAAGGTCTATCAAACCAATATGCGGGCTAACAATTTCAAGGTAAGGCTGAGGTCTCAGTTCAGGAATTCATTGCAATTCGTTCGCCTTGCGGCTGTCAGTCTACGGGGTATAGCAAATAGTACACTAGAAACAGACTCCATAGCCTAGGCTTTCACTCTACCCCGTGCGTCACGATGAAAACGTCTCCAAGTAGCTCTTTAATTCGAGCCCACATATGACTCTGCTCGAGCCTTTATTCGGCTTCTTATGCGCATCTGGCTCCTTCAACTATTTAATTGAGCCCGGTATTACGATATCGTATCACCTAGTCATCATCAGCTATGACTTCCTCCTCAGCATTTGGGCTAGAGGCTGATGGAGGTGGGCGCATGCTAGGAACAGGGTCCTTCCAGTTCTCCATCAAGGTCTGAGGTAAGAATAGGTCAAAAGAGACGTGAATGTCCTTGACCGCCTTGATGAAGCGAACACCGATGTTGAGCTCGCATACAATAACCTTGATCTTCATTCCTTTGTCAAATTTATCAAGTAAATCGTCTTCAAGCAAGTAGTCTTCTGACTCTGCGCTAGTGAAGTCGACTTGATCCGGACGAGGTAAGTTATTGAAGCCGAAGTCGACAACAGAAGGCTTTAGAACAAGAATGCCGGCCGGCTTTCCCTTGCCGGAGTGGCCAGCTTCCTCCAGCTGCTCCTTTACCATCAGGATGTCTCGCTGGCGCGGCATGATTATATCTACTACTTCGTAAGTCTCCTCTTTTGTGTTAACAACACGAATAGTAGTAGGGTCGGAGTCAATAAGTCGCTTCTTGATTTTCTGGTCAAGTGCCGACGAGAAGACTGTAACACGGAATGCAATCAACTTATCATAGTGATCAGGCATATCATGCTTATCTACCTGTCGGTTGTAGAAAAGCGAGTGCGCAGCAGTATTGAAGGCACCTGGGAGTGAAAGAATAAGCTCATGCACCATGCGTAATTCGTAAGGAGCAGCGTCGCAGATTCTTCTGGCAGCCATGATATCAAAGGTGTATTCGGGGCAAACGTCGTGCATTAGAACATAGTTGAGGAAATTCTTGATGAGGCCCGCAGCTTGGAGATTAGCTGCTTCATCGTACATGTAGATGGTTGGGACGATTCTCGATCTGATACTGCTGTTAGCTACCGCGTTGTTCTGGATCTAATTTCACCTATAGAACTCACAAGAAACATTTCACGATGCCCTCGAAGTCGACGAACCAATGCTCAGGCTCTAGAGGATCGTAGAAACGGGTACCACTACCGCCAATGAAGTCAGTTGCCGTCATCTGGCGAATCTCATCGGCGTCTGCCTCGGCAAGAGCATCACGGTCCTCGGCAAAGCCAGTGAACTGGCGTGGAGATGAGTCGATGCCTCCGAGCCACAAATATTTGTTGAAGAGCATAAGACGTTCGCTATCCATTCGGCGGCTAGCTCGGTATCTCTGGATGCATTCTTCGATACGGCTGTTATTGGTTAGTCATTAACGTTCCATGTGGCTAAGCAACATTCGTGAATCCATACTCGGAGAAGGAGCGCGACCTACGGTAACGTTAGTATGGTCCGTTTCAAGGTAGGATAGGCACTTACGCGCTATAGATTTCTTTCTTCTCTTTGGCAGCTTCGGCCGGGGTCGTGGGAGTATCGGCATAGAATTCTGGGCTAAATGTTAGACGAGACTTCGCCCTGCATGACCAAGCATAGTACCAACCTTCAAAGCCAGTAACATTTTTTCGAGAAGCAGCACCTTTCTTCTTAGGCTTCTTCTTCTTCTTTTTCTTTTCCTCGGGTTCAGTATCAAGCTGAACACCTCCATCAATAACATCAGAAGTTTCCTCTACGTTGGCGGAGTCTGCATCACCTTGGGCAGTGGGAGTTCCATTGGTAGCTTTTGGGTCATCGCCCGGCTCACTGCGCTCAGAGTTAGGCGATGGCTTTGCGATATCCGCTCCAGTGGTTGTTTCCTTGTCACTGGGCGCGTCAGACTGACCGCTAGTTGGTTCGCTCAGGGACGTGGCCATGTTGGTATGGTTAGTATACCGGGGTAAATTGTATATTGCTACTACTCCTTCAGCTTATTCGGTAGGCGAATGACCAGGCAGATCTGTCATATTATGTCGTCAACAGAGATGAGACGTAGCCGAATTCGTGTTAATACTTGAAGAATCCGATGTTCTAGAAAAGTACGAGAAACAGGGCAGTGACGATGCACTGAGATGAGGCTGAGATGCATAAGATGCAGGGCTAGCGTAAGGCAGGTGTAAAGGGAGTAGCGTGCCTGCCAACGAAGCTGAATTATGTGAATTATGTGAATTGCTCTTTCCTACCTAGATGTAGGTTACAATATACAAGAAATGGTACTTCCAAGTAAGAAATAATTTAGGTAGTTGCTTGCGCCTTAGGCAAGAACCTTATGGGAGAAATATTCCAGCACAGGGCTGAGGTCTGAGATCTGACTTGCTGACCTAGGGTAACAGTATCTTGGGAAGTGAGAATTAAAAAAGACCGATGACTTCAGCAGATATATTATTACCGCGATTTAGGTATAAAAAAAATCAGAATAGATAAAAACCACCACGCTGATCGCAATGTCAGACAGGCTGTCTCTAAAGGAGATGCTATCCGTCATGCTTGAAGTAACACCTACACCGGCTTCAGCGTCTTACAACAACAAACAACTTATGAAGGCATATTATTGACAGCTTGAGCAAACGCATGTTGTTTGTTATATTATATTATCTGTAATAGTTTAATAATAGGTTGTGTAGGGAGATGTAACAGAGGATAGGTACCTACCTAGGTAGTCGACCGTAAGACACTTACACACAGAAGATGCATCGTCCCGAAATACTTCAGTAGCCTCTCCCATTTATAGGTAAAGGATATGAATGGATGATCTCCATTATGCAGATTTCCTGCAGGAGGCCGGCCGTCTTACCTTCCCTTGGGATTTGAAGGGGGGAATATCTCATATCTCTAGAAGTTGACAGATCTATTCGGCTGTTTCGGAATAAATTATGATGTCTCCGACGACGAAGATAAGGCATGTAAGTGATCTACCAACTGCAACTAACTGCAGCTACCTGGATGGAGGTTGGTCAAGATTGTCCTGCCGCCTTGAATGAGTCAAATGATGCGGCAAATAAACTTTCAAGGCAGATTTATCGATATATTTTATGCGATATGTGGCTGAGCCAGTATGATTCCATCAATTTACGGCCAGTAAACGTAGTGAATTCGCATACCTTGCTAGAATCCGCCACAGAAAAAGGCGGGAATGCCGTGCCATCCGTCTCCTATGTACATATCTTATAGTAGGGCAAAGCTGAGTATTAGTGCTTTTACTGGCTGGAGCTAGTTGGGGTTTAGTGCATTGCTTTTACCTAAACCTGTACAGCTCGCATATACCTTGTTTGCCATCCTGCATGCTGCATGCTGCGGTTAAGGGGGCGTTATGCTATGCTAAGGGGGTTAAGGCAAGGCTTGTTGCGCGATAGTGCAACGCAATTCCCATTCCATGGATGTACCTATGTATGCCCTATTAACATCTCCCTCTTTTTTTACAGTGGTCCAGCTTAAAGTTGAGCACTGCATAGATTGGGTGCGTGCACAGGTGCGTATATGCACGTACGTACATTAAAAAGTGCTGGGGGTGGATACCTGCACACCTGTACCTGATTACCTATTGTAGGAGGGTACCAATCGAGATTTATTACATAGTAATTTTGGTTAGGTATGGCGGTAGATAGCTGACGTAGGCGGGCGTGGACTTGATCTCTTATTTCAGCAGACCCGTCACCCGTGTAGGCCTTCGACCTCGGCGGGACCCTTAAATTTTCCAATTATGGCACTTTCGCGCTCAGATCATCCTTCTGGGCTCCTTTGTGTCGCCTTGTCCCACATTGATATTAACCTTCCTGAATCTCTTACTTTTAGCAACCCCGTGAATCACCAGATTTCTGGCAACATACCCTACTTTTGAAACTCATGAGACCATGTAACATACCTACACAAAATTACTACCTTCGTTCAAAAACACTCATCCCCCCTTTTCCACTTGAATTTATCAGTCAGGTGTTCGTTGAACCTGATCTATTCAACTGCAGCCTCCCAACCAATCAAACCCACTTTCCAGTTTCATTACTGGTCCTTTCACTACCTAACCTCCAGCCCTACCAAGCATCACATCCTATTGCAATTTGAAGTATGCGGGACGAATAGACCGGCCATTGACCATCATCAACGTTGCTACCGTGATATCTGAAGAAGATGCAGGTTGTGCGAGACAACGGCAAGAATCCTGGGAGTAGAGATCGGGAAATGCCGAAGAGAGACGACTTGAAAGATTATAATTATGCGGTCGCTGGACAGTTAGTACTGCGCTACTTTCTTGTCTGACTATTCTTTGGTGCTAATTTACTTGTGATGGTAGTGCTGGAACCATGTGCGACGCAGACGGCGAACTATTCATCAAACCATGTACAAAGTCCGAGGTCGAATTCTACGAATCGGCACACGCCCTCCATCCAGATTTCGCGGAGCTCATGCCCCTGTACATAGGCACTCTATCATTAAATGAAGGATCTGATCAGGCCACGATACATGCGCAAATACCAGACCTTGTTGAACATGCCGACATCCCTGCCTCCGTTAAGGAAGAAATCCAGGCACATTTACACCTTGACGATCGGACACCTATACTTGAAGCGCCTGTCCAAAAGCCAATTCTCTCTGAGAATATTAAATGGGTTCCTAATAAGACCAGGAAGATTACGACGGACCGAGCGGTGGTATTAGAGAATGCTTCCTTTGGGTATAAAAAGCCAAATATTATGGACGCGAAGTTAGGAATTCGGCTATGGGCTGATGATGCACCTTTGGAAAAGAAGGAGAGATTTAATAAAATCGCCGAGGAAACCACTCACAAGAAATTCGGCTTTCGCGTTGCAGGAATGAGAGTTTACAAGGGATCCACGGACGAATCGGAGTTGGATGAGGAAGGATTCAAAATTTATGACAAGGACTGGGGAAGGCTTACGGTGAACGATAACAACATAGTGGA
The DNA here is from genome assembly GCA_902805455.1 of Daldinia concentrica. Classification (NCBI taxonomy): domain Eukaryota; kingdom Fungi; phylum Ascomycota; class Sordariomycetes; order Xylariales; family Hypoxylaceae; genus Daldinia; species Daldinia concentrica. Next base: position 2,114,382 of record CADCSW010000003.1, on the reverse strand, counting down.
CTCGTTCAAAAAGTACATATTCAACGAGGCCGCCGGCATTGACCAAGATCTTGGCAAGACCATTGCTGGAGCATTTGCCCAGGATCTTCGGAGGGTGCAAGAAGTGCTCGAGAAAGAGGAGACTCGAATGTACTCTTCTAGTCTGCTCTTCGTATTTGAAGGCGACGGTGCAGCTCTACGAGAAGCCATTGAAGAGGCAAAAGCTATTGCCGCTATACCCGAACACAAAAGAGGCACTTCACGAGCTCCGGCCACTAACCTTAGGGTGGATAGTGGTATCGGTATAACTGAGGAGGACTTATACGAGCCCTCTACGGTGGAAGACTTTGATGAGCTAGAGGACGATTCGGACGAGGAGTCAAACTTTCCGCGCATATATACCCTAAAGTTAATTGACTTTGCGCATGCAACATGGAAGCCTGGTCAAGGGCCGGACGAAAATGTGCTACTTGGAGTCAGGAGTCTCGCGGATATCTTCGAGGAGATGTCGGAGTGACGCTTGGATGAGTTGTGACTTTGAAAGAATAGAGAGGATCGCATAGATGACTCGGAAGCATTATTCAGCATTAGCATATTTCACTCGGGCATTATATGGACGAATGAATGAAACAGAAAGGGCCCGTCTGGCGTCTCGAGGGGGGGATATCTGGAGTTTTGCCTCAAGATACCCATTACAATACTCCAGTTACATGTAGATAGAGTACCACTACTCAGGACTCACTTACGATTTGCAATGAAATTTAAGTCTCTTATTGATAGTAGTCAGATTTTGTTTATTATAGGTAGTTACCTTAAAAGTACGTGTTATATTATGAATTATATTTGTTCCCTCCGTTCAATATCCACGTAGGTATCTAGGTACCTAAATTAAGAGGAATAGCTGAATAGGTACCTAGGAATTGGACGCTGAAGGTTAGAATTAGATACAAGTCGTGTTAATTCATTGGTCTAAGTGATTTACCCCACGCCGACCTATCTGTCAAGTACCTGCATAGGAGGTAGGTAACGTGCAGATACCCCTCTATGGAAACTGCAAGGAAGAAAGAAGCCAGAGGGCCCACTATATTTAAAGTTCGGCACGGTAGGTGGTAAGTAGCTCGGTACATAGGCAGGTAGGTAATATTAGCTTTGAGCTTTTGATGTTGTGCTTCCAGCCTTCTACCTTCCATCATCTAATACCAGTTTCTCTTCCTTAAGTGATCTCACTTTACCAATAAGTCAACACAAATATGTCAATACCAGGACTAGGAGAGATACCGTCAGCCGTAAGCTACTTCAATCCAGGTCATTTTGAACAATTAGCTAATATTCAACAGACAGCCCCGGTTATAACATCTTCCTCCGCCGCAGCACCGACTACAACAGAGATTCTCGAACCTTTCTGGGAGTATCGCTTTGAGGTCCCACATGGCTCGACTCTAGACATAAAGTTAATCTCTGGTACCGCAGAGAAAGACGGTACCGAACTTGCCCCAAATACACCCTATACTTTCACCGCGACGAAGTCTAAGATAAATACCTGGCATGGATGTACACTCGAAATCTCCTCTCCCACTGGTAACTACGATGCCTACACCTCGGAGCCGACAGCAGAGGAGACCCCCATGGTTAGCTACCTAAATCTGCACTTCAAACTTGAGGCACTTCGCACAGCTGCGGATAAGACAAGGCAAATGGGGCCGCGAATACTTGTCATGGGCCCGCCGAACGCGGGCAAGACAAGTTTGGTGAAGATGCTTACGGGATGGGCAACGCGCATGGGCCGCCAGCCCCTCGTGGTGAACACGGATTGTCGCGAGGGCATGCTTGCTCTGCCGGGGTCGCTGAGCGCGGCTGTGTTCGCGACCATTATTGACATTACAACGGACTGGGGAAACACACCGAGTAGCGGGCCAAGTGCCGTGCCGGTAAAACTGCCGCTGGTGTACAATTACGGATTAGGACAACCTGAGGAAAATATGCGGCTTTATAAGAGGTTACTGAGTAGACTAGCTATAACAGCGACCTCGCGACTTGCTGAGGATCCCGATGTAAAGACAGCGGGAATGCTGATTGACACTGGCGGGGTCAATGTTTCTAGGGGAGGCTATGATCATATAGCACATATAGTCGCTGAGTTCTCTATCAATATTGTGCTCGTGATAGGTTCAGAACGTATCAGCAGCGAGATACAGAAGAAATTTGCTGGGCAGAAATCCAGTCTAGATGAACCAATCACTGTTGTTAGTCTAGATAAATCCGGCGGCGTTGTGGAAAGAGATGCTGGATTCCTACAACAGGTTCATGAAGCAGCCATTAAGGAGTATTTCTTCGGTGATACGAGTACCACGCTGAGTCCCTTTACGCAGCAAGTTGACTTCTCAGCCTTATCGATCTGGAAAATTAACCAAGGTATAGATTCATTCCACATGGTTCGCCTTAAGAGTAATTATACTAATGAATAAATAGCATCCGCCTCAGCAACATTAGAAGACGACATATATAGCGATACAATGCTTGAGAAGATCGAGCCGTCGCTTATGATACAAAATTGCGTCCTATCGGTTATCTACGCATCAGTCCACGACTCAGCAGACACGATCCGCGATTCTAACGTAATGGGATACGTGTATGTGGCTGAAGTCGACGAGAAGCGACGGAAGCTCAAGATTCTGGCTCCCGTTAGTGCTCGCTTAGGGGATAGGCCGCTTCTCTGGGGAAGTTGGCCTGAACCAATGGTCAGCCTACTAGGGTAGAGTTAAGGCTAAACCTTCTTGTTCCGTGGATTTTCAAATTATCATATCTCCATTACGTCTTCCTAGTCTAGAGATTCGACTACTCATCGCGAGGCCCCTCAATTTACATGGGGAACACGGGACGGAAATACAACAGAATAATAAGAGAGAAGGTCGTGATAAAGCACACAGGTTATAGCCTAGCTGGCAGGAGATAAAATATGGGATGAGACGAAGTCATACTCGACGATTAAAGAATCCATGAGCGTCTCCACATGATGCCAAATAACATCAAAACATAAAACAACAGAATGCTCTAAGAGGTGCGTCAGCAAATAAAGGCCAACAAGGATCCTAAAAAGATGATCGACGAAGACAAGAACAGCACTAGAACTAGAGTGGACGTCTATCCTGTTGTCGATCTGCTGGGCTCCATTCTGGCACTATCAGGGACTACGGGTTTTCTACTACGGGCTGAATGTGCGCCGATTTGGTTTCTAGATTCGGAGATAGTTTGGAAAAGAAAAGTTTTGGTTCAATGGAGGCTAATATGTGCCTTCGGGACTGCGTCGATACTGTTTTATTCTGACTAGCGCTTGTCTCGTTCAGAGGCAAGTGTTTGGTATTAAACATCATATCACTAAGGGATACATCGAGGGGCATCTGGAGACATCCACGGTTGTCTTGTCTTGTTATCATACTGGGTATACATAGGGATTTATCCATTACCGTTAACTCTGCCTGGGCTAGAGGTAGTTATACCTTTTACACACTACACTTAATAAATTCATGGGTAAACATTGAAGAGAATGAATAGTATAGTTTAACTAGATGATTACCTTAAGAATTAATGGTGTGCAGAGCTCTTTTAATACACTGATTACAAAATATCTTATGTTCACCGTTGTTTCTAATTATCAACAGCTATAGTATACAACTAGCGCTTTTAACTCCTAAAAAAGTACGTGTTCGCATCGGCTACAGAGCGTAGATCCGGTGTTAGATCAATATCCGAATTATCATTACTTGAACAACTTTCGTAGTTAAATTCATGGTAGCGAGACGACATAGTGTTAAGCTGCTAGCGCTGGAAGCAAAGCATTCCGGGTGAGGCTCTTTTATCCGCGTTTAGCCCCCTTTTCCTCTATCTTTCTTCTTTTGGCCACGAGGTGAGGTAACACTGTCAATCTCTCTCGTTCGGGAACTGATATATTGCGGGTTCCACGTCGGTGGTATCCGTTCATACCTCGGCCTAAATGACATCCTGTAAGTTAGACATAATAATCGTTCGTGATAAGAACTCGGCGTGGGAGACGGTTATCACGGCTGCATAGCGTTCCTGAAACGTAAATGTTACGCAGTGAGATTGGGTTATGTGACAGTAGAGGGAGATTTACGCCGAGGATGGCTACCAGCCATGTGGGCTATTTCTTGGCAACGTCCTTTTAGACTTTTAATGGTGCCGTATTGGGCTTGATAGACGTAGCTAAGAGAGCCTTTTTGGTCCAAATAGGCGTTCCAATTTTTCTATTGTAGCTATTTGGCGGAGTTATATAACTTAGTTTGGATATAGTCACACCGGTGGACTAGGTGTCCCCATTGTAGCTGATCAGATGAAAGCTAAGGTTTTTTCCCTCTCCTCATGCTAGCATCGTTATCCATGTTGTCGACCAAGTTTCCAAAGCTAGCGGTCTAAGTGAACGAGAGTAGTACTTAAGTGATAGATATTTCGGAGACCGGATCGATTCAGCCATCAGACACACCAGCTGGCAGTGGATACGGCGTAGGGCACTAGAGCATTACGGAGAATAACATATATCTAGCATAGGCAGGGAGGGTGGCATGCCTCGGTTGATTGGTCCTCTAGTACCCATATCTGCAAGTAGTAAATGGTTCCTATCCTATTATGTCGTGAGAGTAGCTCTTCTTGTCCTTTGATTTCCAGGTCGGGGTATTGAAAAATAGCAAGCCCTATTCCCGTCTCTTAGTGCTACGCTCGAGGTTACAGTTGTGACTATGTCGACTTTCTTGCAGTAGCCTCTCCCTGTGAGTGTCTTCGAGAGCAACGCAGGGGTAGTGTGCAGAGTGGTAGCCCATCCGACTTAGACACACTTGACACGGCATAGCAAGCTACCTACTAAGATGACATTGAATATCCAATTGCGGGATACCTAACATGGTACAAGCGCTGGTCGAACATAACAAGCAGGGCACAACCTGATTTGAAGCCCAAGGTCGCATCAGAACAGCTCAAGTGATCTCCGCGTTCGGGACTTAGCGATGCGACACGATTAATTGACTTTCAGGGCGATGACACCTCCCTAAGCCATTAGTTCCCCTCTACCCCAAGCGTAATAATACATCATTTCCCATAAAATAATATACTTGTTACAAGAAGGAGAGGAGGCTTCTGATGATATTATTGTAATTAGGTGCCTATATATTAGTTAGAGTCTACGGCTTTAAACCATCGTATTGATCCTCCACATTGCCCCGGAAAGAATTAAAGCTGAGACGACGGAGCATGATAGAAATCAATGGGGAAGCCCTGGATCTACCCCGGCATGAAAAAGTCATACCCCTGTCTGTCTCTACCGGAAAGCTTCAAAGTCCAGTTCATCTCACTAATAAACCGTCCCGTCTTTTCTCCACCCTTTTTCCTCCGCATTGCAACGCCATCTCCCGTGTGCCACCAGCCTAGATTCTTTACTCCAACTTCTTCGAGTTTGTTCATTGGACTTGGGCGTGAAAGAAAGGTTCGCTATGTTGTTTTCACAAGCCTCCTCCAATTTCTCTTCTCATACCCCTGCAGCAGACTAAAAAACTTGTCATCCTACAACTAGAGGACCATAAGTCCACAACAAAAGGTCACCATACTGTTATGCGCTTCTACACCAGTGGCTTGGCCCTTGCGTCTATGTATTATACATAACTAGTTAAATAATACGTACATAATAGTTTCGGCCGGCTAGCCATTTTTCCGGATTTCATGCAGTACCGGGCCAGGGTAGACCGCAGGGTCCCTCCGGATAATCCCAACTTAGTTAGGGAAGCAGGGATACTGACGATGGGCGATTACCACTTGAGGTCAATAGATCTTATATGCCTCCGAGGGAAGAGAGGATACAGTCTATGATGACAAACGGTGGGGGGATTGCGAGAGCCCGTGGCGTTGGCTTAATAGCCAGCGCTGGCGTGACTTTTCTGTTTGCCTTCTTCATCCTCGCCCATCAGTTGATTCGGTCCAGTCAGTCGATCGACGAGTTGAAGCGTCCAACCATGTGGAAAGACATCTTCCCCGCAGGGCTGCTGTCCCTAGGATTAGCTGGCCAGGCATCCGCTACCCTCCTTTATGTGTCCTCCTATGCTGGTACCGTCACGACTTTACGTCTAACCCTGCCTGACGACGGTTCCGCCACCGCTGCTGCTGCTACCCTTGAGAACATCTCCAACTCGACGGGCTGTGGTCCGAATCCGTCATGGCTCTCACTCGACTATTCCAAAAACTTGCTCTTCTGTCTGGATGAGGGTTTCAACGGTCCCTATGGAGGCGTGACCACCTTCTTCACTGAAGATGACGGAGCGCTGACCGCGCTGGACAAGCTTGATGTGATACAAGGGCCAGTTAGCATCGCTGAGTTCGGTGTTGGCGGGAGCGGGCTTGCCATAGCACACTAGTAAGCCAACCTTCACTCAGCTTCTCCGCATGCGGCGAACTTGCTCGGTGGTTCGCAGTCCACTCCTTTTTCTTGGCTCTCTTTGCAATATCAAATCACGAGTATCATCTGGTCAAAATCTTCCCATAATCTCTGACTAATTTTACCTAGTTCTGGTTCTAGTGTCAGCGTCGTTGGCTTCAATGCCGGGGGCAATCTCACTCTGGTACACAATGAGACTTATACGCTTGAGGGACCTGGTCCCAACCCCGAACGACAGGAGGCGCCTCATCCACACGAATCGATCTTAGACCCTACCGCGTCGTACGTTCTAGTGCCGGATCTAGGTGCTGACCTCGTCCGTATCTACCAAGCCGACGCTAGTACCCTCGGTTTGACACCTGTCACCCCTCTGACCGTACGGCCCGGGTCTGGGCCGAGGCACGGCGCATTCACGGTAACGTCAGAGAAGACTTACTTCTACCTGGTATCTGAACTCGGTAACACGATCACGGGGTATGAGGTCATATACAACGAAAATAAGACTCTCAGCTTTAACGAGTTATTCTTCATCCCTACGCACGGCGAAGAGAGGACGTTACCAGAAAAGACAGGTGCGGCTGAGATTCTCGTGTCGGTAAGTGTAACAGCAAAGCTCTTAGCGTTGAAAGCTACGGCAGTGGTTTAAGACAATACTAACGACATAAAGCCTGATGGAAACTTCTTGATCGTATCATCTCGCTGGGAAGATTCGTTTAATATCACGAACTTCGATCGTAGTAACAGCACTGAGATCCCTTCAGACCCACTCATAACTGTGAGTATTTTATATTTGCCTACTGTACCTCTCCTTTTTCGAGGGAAGTGCTTCCTAGGAGCTTACCTAGGACCTCCTAGTGCTCAAGGCCCATAACTATATCCTTACGTTGAATATTACTGACCCCGAGCGCTATAGTATTCGATTGACCGCGCAACTGGAAACTTGACGAAAGTGCAGGAATTTGCAGCTGGTGGTAGGGTACCCCGGCACTTCTCGATCAACGCGGATGGCAACTTGGCGGCTGTGTCACTACAGGAGGATGGCCGCGTCGTTTTGATCGATCGCGATGTCGAGACGGGGTTATTCAAGAGCTATATCGCTCATGTGGATATTGAAGGCGAAGTGACTGCGGCCATCTTCCGCGAGGATTATCATACAATCTAGAAGTGTCACGGAAGGAGTCCAGGCCCCATAATCAGATAGAGTAAACGCATAGATATCGTACGATTTATAGAACAAGTGACTCTATTCGTATACCGATCTCGCGTGGCAAGACTTAGAAGTCAATATACAGTGATACGAATAATAGCAATATCAGAGGGAAAGCGGGTCAATTATGATTCCCAGGTCATGTGGCTACCACACCGAATAATATTTCAGCTGAATCTCTTTAGATCCTCTAGAGCCTCATTCGCGAATTCAAGGGACGTTGAGCATGTGGTGCGGGCTCATGCGGGGTTCTCAATGGGCTTATACAATATAAATCGAGAGGAGTCAATAGGAGAGTGCGGGGGTAGGTGGATTTTAATATAAACACGTAAGTAAGCTCTCTAAAGTTCGGTAAGCTAGGATGGGGAGAGCCTAGGTGTACGTAGGTCAATATATGATGTTGCCACCGGTGAGATTTTCTCTGCCGACAAAAATAGCAACCCCGTGAACATGTCTTCCGGGATACATGGTTGGTCCAGCTGGGAATGAGGTAGATACTGCGGAAAAGGATCACCGCGGAGCTAACAACAGGGCGAGTTTTCTATTTGGTAGAAGGATTAATATGCACTATGTATGGAAAATTGTTGATCAGGGGCGAAGTTGTTGACGTGGACTTATAAGTCGTATCGTCGACCTCGTCGTAGCCTCTTTAGGGCGGAAAGACGACAAAGACGGGAATGCTTGGCAGACCGTATTCGAATAGGATACGGGAGATCGACAGGAATAGAAAAAGTATGACAGATTGTTCGAAAGGTAGTGTACACATCAGGTATCAGGGCTATGATTACGTAGCATACACTAACATGGAGTAAATTATTCTCTTGATGGCAAAACCAGGAAAATTTGGAACCGCTTATTAGATTAACATGGTATACGTGCATCCTCGATGACTTACATCTCCGACTAGTGGTCTGGTCACACATCAGGATGGCAGATTGTGGCGCTTGACAGGTACTAGTACCAAGAAGCGAGATATGTAGGTCCATAGCGGCAGCCGCTGCTACGTAGTTTGAATTCGGCAGGGCAGGGTAGGGCAGTATCACAAATAGTTAGGAGATGAGATTACTAGATACGGCTGGTGCGCGGAATACTATTTCGGGTCAGGTGAGTAAAGTCTCGATGGTTCACCTGGCTAGACTCTTCCGTCTATGCTTCGATCGTGTGTTTTCCGGAGGAGGAATTTTGTTGAACGTCAAGCATATGATACCGACGTTACACTCGTTTAGTAGTCTCCCCCAAAAGCGCACGGCCTTTTGTAAATTTCTTGCGCGCCTTCTTTGCAGATATCGGGGGCGGTAACTGTCACGATCGTTCTTCTTTTTTTCTTCGCGCCAGCGACGCAGGAATTCGGTTTGCGAAAGCTGGTTGGCTGAGCCGAGGCAACAGTACTCGTGGTACGTAGCCTCATAGGTAAAGCTGGCCCTGGAGAGAGGGTCTATCTGTAGGTACTCCATGTTTGAAGAATACCACTTTTAAGTTAATTTGCCCTGCGGGATCTGGGGAGCAGTAAGGCAGGCATGGGCTAGCGAGAGTCCGAGCGCGCCTAGCAGATGCACAGAAGATCATGTCGCTCGATCTTCGAAGGTAAGGTTGCCTTAGTACGTTGGTGTATATAGCCCTTCTACGGTGCCATGGCAGCACTATAGGATACCTATGTGGTCATCTCTTTGCGTTAAAGAGGATATGCTTATCTATTTTGAAATTACCTGGTACGGAACAACTCCGACCGGTTGAGCTTGTTTAGTAAACCCACGATGATGAAGAGTACTGAAGGTTTAGTGAACATTTGGGGTAGTTCGTAAAGGAAATCTCGCCATAGGCTGGTGATGATATGAGTGTAACCAAATTCCCACTCCGCTAGATTAGGGCATATCTTGGCATCGAATGCATTAAATACAAGGAGACATGAGGAAGTAAAAGTAGTATACAGATATACATACAAGCATAGTAACTCTGGCTATCCGCGGGCCAGGGCTATGGAAGTAATAGCGGAGCTTCGAATAAACGGTCTCTTATTAATTTTCTCAATTATCGAAGCTAGCCTCGTAACTCTGATTGACCGTTATGAGCGAGGTAAGCCCGTTAGTTTTAATACGACTCTACCCTGACTATTAGATACACAGACGTCACTCTGGCGACGTTCGGGATTAGTTAATACCAATTATTACTACGGGGTATTGCTATTTCTCAAGTGATAGGGACGTCAGCCCTTCTGTAAGTGATGAAGACCTAGCTTGGAAGAAAGAGGATAAGTGCCGGGAGGATGAAACTACATAAGTAAATAATAGTAACTATTATTAAAGCTAGCAATTTTAATTTTCAAGCTACCCTTTCTCCCCGCTATCCGTCTTCTCAGCCCGCGGGAGAAGCCGTTTGCGTGTAAGAAATCCTTCCCCCGCAGAAATGATCTACAGACGGTTTAGGACGATGCTAAGCCCGGTCCGAGCTTATAAGTAAAGATTAAGTGTAAGGATATCTTTCTATGTGGCGTGCGGTTGGCGCAAGGCCGCTCGCGTTTTCAGCACATTCAGCACTATCACTTAGCATTCGGCCCGTTGGACGGATATGATCATGCAAGCTGCTGTCAACGCCAACAGCCGACGAGGCAACAGTTATTAGTTCTCCCACGCCCTAAGGCTTGGTAAATATTGGGGAGGGATAGCTGGACGACCTAATAGAGATGTTGTGGGGTAAGTAGGTAGGCAGGCACACGGGTGCAAGTATCCAAACACCATAGATGATAAGTTTCAGTTTGATCAATCTGGTTGACCTGGGAAAAAACCGGGCTCATTTCACGAGTCTTCCAGAATATTGCTAGATCTTCACGTCTGCTGTAGTAATCCGCAGTCTGCCTGAAGGGACCGCTCCACAGTTTAGATGAACTCGTCCTGTTGCAAACTCAAAGAGGCAAACCCTGAATGGTTTCTCGGTCAGCCTCTTAGTTATCCGTGTGTACCATAGTAGAGGGTGAAGCATTGCCCGGTAGCGAGAATGGATCGTCTCGTTCCTCCTACGCTAGCGGAGCGACGACGAGTGGAAGTACAGTACCTAGGTCGGTCGTAAAAGAACAGAGCAGAATTCCAGAAAGGAAGGTCAGCCACCTTCGTAAATAGAGATAGTCATCTGCTTTTATATTGATGTAGTAGAAGAACTGGCTCTCGTGACTCAAGCGAGACGCCGTAAGCAAATCGGTTCTGCCCGCTAAATGACAACCAAGACCCTTGGTCAACTTTGATATATAGGATTTGGAGTATTCTTCACGTGTGCGCAGGCAAGTTATTAAGCTAGTGCATCGAGGAGCTGACGGGGTGGTTTGACTATAGTAATAGTATCCAATGACGGATCGCGTATGGCATGAAGAGGTATGTATGATCATTTCGGTGGCTAGCCTGTTCTTGTACGAGTTTGAAACCCATAGTTGGGTGTATTACAGGTTGGTATAGCATAATAGTAGGCTATAAGACATATGTATGGGTCGTATTTCGGGGATATGAGTATCTAAGTGTTTGAAACTATAATGCTTTCTTCGACTAGTTAGTTAGGTTGAGTAAATGTAATTGTCTTGTATTGTCATGCACACATCTCAATGCCTGATAATAGGCTTACTGTACATCGTCAACAATGCATAGAGGGCATTCGGGACAGAGATATAGCTGTTATATCTAAAGTGACGCCGCAAATATGGATGGCTATCACATAATCATGATGAGGGGTGAGGTTTTTTTTTTTTTTTTTTTTTGGCTGTCAGCTAACATATACGTATTGTACGTAGGTGATTTATCGTACGTATCCTGCGTAGTCCATGTGCTATGTACAACCGGGCAGATTGAAGATGGGGTTGACAAGGGTTACCTAGCTAGCTGATAATGGTACAATTCTTTATATCGACACTACGGAATACGGTTAGGAGAAGCTAAGGGTCCAAGCCAAATTGTGTACATACATAACCAAAACGCATAATATATCTGCATTTAGGTGTCCATAGGAAATTACGTAGGGCCTTGCGAATACCGGCGGATATGCGATTCTAATAGATGCCGGCTTCATGTTGCTCCTTTATGTCCCCGACAGTAACGTTAAAATGCCAGGTAAAATTTAATAAAGTGCCAACCCATCCACTTTCCACGTAAGATAACAACCCAACCTATATCCACTTAATTTATATTGAAATTAACTTAAAACCTTAACAATTTTAGAATACTTATCAGTTACATTTTTAAAACCATATATTATAATATAATAATTAATTAAATAAAATAATAAAAATAATAAAAACGGTTAATAACCAATAATTAATTATTAACTAATTTTTAATTAAATTAAATACGTAATTATAAGCTTTTAAATTAATATATTTATTTATTTAATCTTATACAACTATTTATAATATTAGTTTTTTAATTATTTACTATTATTACAACTTTAATAAATTTTATATATTTAATTAAAATGGTTATATAATGGTTAAGGTTATTAATCTAATTAATTATATTAATTTGGCTACTCATTTTACTACCTTATAGATCGTTAAAACGGTATAATAGGTATTTGTTACCGTTAAATTATAAGTTGTTAAAACTATTAAGAAAGCTTTAAAAATCATTGTTAATAGCTTTGTAAACCTTGATAGCTTTAATAGTCCTAATAGCTTTATAATTGATTTTGTAATTCGTAAAGGTTAAATACAATAATAAACTTTGTTAGCGTTAACGTTAAAGATAAAAATATTATATATTATTATATATACTACTATTAAAGCAATTGTATTAATATTGTTATTAAGGTTATTATTTATTAACTTATTATATTTAATTAATTTTATTAATTTTAAATTAACGTAATTAAATTAATAATAATAACCTTTTAATTTTCAACTTTGGTTTTACAACTTTGTCAACGTTAAATAAGTTTTATACTTAAGGTTAAAGTTTTATTATATAATAAGATTTAATAATTATTGTAATTAATTTATTTTAAAAATTAATTATAAGGCTTTAAAGCTATATTAAATTCATATTTTTCAAAGTTAATAAAAGCAATTTTATTTAAATTTTATTATAACGTTTCGAAAGGTAAGCCATTAAGATATACCTTTTATCGCTTACGGCTTTAAAGTAACTTAAAGTCTTAAATCTTTAAATCTCTTATTTCTTTATCGTTTAAATTTAAAACCCCGTTAAAATAAAATTATTAATAACTATTAATATCAATCATTTTAAAAATTTAAAACTTAATCGAATTTAATTAATCCCTTTTAACACGCAATAAAGTAAAAAAAACATATTTATAAAATAAATCTTATTATTTTGTAAATAAATTTTTATAAATTGATTAAATAATATCGCTATTACGTTAAACTATATAATCTTTATATATTAATTTATATTATCGCTATATTTACCTTAAAACCTTAAAAAATATACAATATAATACATTATAAAATAACTTTATTTAATAATATTTAAAGAGGTTTTAAGATTTAATTTATTAGAACCTTAATTTATATATAACCTTATAATTTATACAAACCTTATATATTAAAATATACAATATATTAAAATTATAATAATAATATTTAATATATTGTTTTAAGTGTTTATATATTACCTCGAATCAATTAATAATAATTATACCATAATTACATATTTAAAATATAATAAATTAATAATATTAACTACACCAAAATAAATAATATTAAATCAAATAATTAATAAATATTATACGAAAAATTAATCAATAAAAAAAACCTTAAAAATACAAATATTTTAAAAGAAAAAATATAAAATTTATAAAAATAATTAAAAATATAAATCTATACGCCCCACCGCCTTCCCAATTAAGAAATTTATAAATTGGTAAAAAACCTTATTTTAACATATAAGTCTTATAATTGATTAATCTTACCTAAAATATCGTAAGATTTTTTAATATTAAAAATCAAAAATATTATAATTATATATACCCCCATCCAAAATAACCATATTATAATATTTTATTACATTTAAACCAAAATAACAATTAAAATAATAAAAATAAACATTAATAAATTATATCTAACAATCTTCAAACCTTAAATCGACTTAATTTACCTTGAAAAAAAAGAGTGTTACTTACATATTTAACAATAAAATTTCTTTTTCAATAAAGTCTATATAACCTAAAATATCTTCTTTATATTTACGTAAACAATAGTTTTTTAAACCTTTATAAATCCTTTTTAAATATTAAGCCACTTTTTTATATTAAAAGCCTTTTTTAAAAGTTATAAAAAAAGGGTTTTAGCTTTAATATTAACGATATTTTCGTTAGCTTTTAAACTATCTTTAACCTCCTTAAAATCTTCATTACTTTCATTATCCTCGTCGCCTTCGTCGTTAATAAACCTTTTATATAAAGGAAGATTTAAGCTAGATTAATTATCGCTTAAAGCCGTCTTATCGTTAATAATACGTTTTTCGTTAACCTTAAACAATAAATCACTTACTATTATTATTAATTTAATCCACTTTTTGATAATATGGTGGATAACATTTTTCATAATATATTACATATATAATTATTATAATAATAATATAAACGCTAAACTTATAACCTTTTTAAATACCTTTAAAAAATCATTTAATATTATAATAGACTTTTAAATTTCGTACCATATTCGTAATTTATTTAAATACCTTAATTGCCACGTAAAATCAGCTTTAACTTTACTTAAAACAAGGTTAAAAACAACGTAAAAATTAATATACAACAAGGTAATACTTGTGATATTTAATAATGATATATTAAATCGATTAATTTATATTATATATAAATTAATATAAAATATAAAATAAAGTTATTAAAATAAACTATTAATAATATTTTATATATATTATCAAATAATAAAACTTTAAAATTATATTACTATATATTAAGATACCATTTAAAGGTTTAAAATATACACGTTACTTTATTAATTATTAAATTTTTATCAACCTTATAATTAATATCGTAAGTTTTTTTATATTGTTATAATTTTTTTATTAATAATTAAATATCTATAAACTCCTTTTATATTTAAATATAAAACTTATATTTAATATTTAAAACATCTTATACCGTAATTGTAATATTTCTTTTTTAAATCTTCGTATATAATTTATTACTATTTTAATTCGAATCGAAAAAATCGTTAGGATTAACCTTAAACCCAAATCTTATATAAAGTTTTAAATTATCAAATTTAAGGTTATTTCCTAATAAATAATATATAATTTAATGGTTAATCAATAACTTAATCCTTAATAATCGTAATATAACTGTATTAAAATCGAGGTTATTTCGTTTATATTATTAATGTTTAATACTAACCAAATTAAAGTATAAATTATAATTGTAAAAAGTTTTTTATATTTTAATATATTATTTATTTAACTTTTTAAAATACAATATCGTAACCTTATATTTGTACCCATATATATAAAAGGCTTATTGTCTTTTTTTAATACCTTTTTTTTCTTATATCCCCGAGCAATTGTATACAAATTAATAATAAATAAATTTATTATTTTTATTGAATTTTCTATTGGATTTTTTAACCCGTACGCTTTTTTTAATATATATATTAAATTTCTTTTTTTTAACAAAGGCATAATAAGCCTTATAAGCTTTTTCATACGTTTTAAAAAGTATTTATAAATTATATTAACGTAACGGGGATTGTTTATAAAGGGATTATTTATTATTAACTAAGGATTTAATCGGTAAATTTATACGATTCGAGGTTAAAAAAGCAAAATCATTAAAGTTAATAATAAATTATATACGTTAAAATAATATTCGAATTAATAAAGTAGTTGTATAAGGCTTTAAAGAGATTATAAACTTAAATTAAATAAATAATATATTAAAATATTTATTAATTAATAAATTTAATTGTGGAAATAGTTTTAATATTATTTAATTAATTATTATATTATAATATATGGTTTTAAAGATGCGATTAGTAAATATTCTAAAATTGTTAAGGTTTTAAACTAATCTCAATATAAATTAAGTAGGTGTGGGTTAGGCTGTTATCTCACGTAGAAAGTGGATGGGTTGGTACTTTATCAAATTTTACCTGGCACTTTAACGTTACTGTGTCCCCGAACTTGAAAATAGGCGCTTATACTTAAATATCTTAGGCTACCTAGATATACTACCTATACCCACACGCATGGATATACTTATACTTGATATAAGTTAAGTAAGTATCTATCTCCTTAATTAGGGCTACTAGTGCTAGCCGAACTGCTATGTAGTATTTAGGTATGTAATTATCATCCCTCTGGATTGTATATTGTGGAGGCAGAGTGACTTATCTATGTAAACATTTTTCATAATTTCCTATGTCGGATACATAGTGCTATGGTTGTATGGACAAGTTCATGTGGTGGAGATACGTATTCGTTAATTCACATCCTCTAAATCGTTCCCGCGGAAATTTTCATGTTCCCTTTCATCCGACCCCTGCCACCCCAGATCTCCCCCCAAAAACGTACCCTTAAGTATTTTGTAACTATTCCTACAAGTCATTTTCCCCATACTATGTACAAGGAATCTATGCCTGTTCCAGTTATTCTCTCGTCATTGAGGTCACTGTACCCCCTCTGCTCCTCTAGTGTAATAGTTCATTTTGGACAAGATAGCGCATTCTAGTGCGGCATGTTAAGTGCAAGCCGAAGGACCCCTCGGAATACAGGTGTTTGTATTCTGGTAGTTAGACTTATTTGCGACCCTGGCTTAGGCGCGAAGTCATGCTATGGTATCCTAGAAGCGGGGATTTGAGAATCTACCTACTGCAGAAGTATTTGCAGTCCCGAATTCCGTTAACATCAACACTTCGGCTATGTCAGCTATTGCTCGTAGAAAGAAGCCCCATCCTATTTAGTCCGTATTGGGTTGGCATACTACATATGTAGTATGATGCTCGATGCCAGCTGTACATAACGCTATAGACAGCCCGTTTTCAGGGAAGACGAAATTGAACGGTCAATTTTGTGTACAGTATTGTACCGCGAGCTTCCAGAAGATGGCCTCCAATCAGGGGTGAGGTGACAGGGCACGAATGCTACCCTTGCCCTGTTGTTCAGTACCAATGCTATGCTGTACCCTTAGTAAGTAAGTACCTTTTGACGACAGTAGGCCTAAACCACGATGGGAAGCAATTTTCTGGGGGTTTATTTTTCGGCTGGTCTACATTCTACATACCATGTACGCTGGACCCTCTAGGCGGACTGGGATTCTTACTAGGGGCTCAACGGTTCTGCGCCGCTTCTGCAGGTGTGTGTACCATGTGGAGGAGACACCACTGTCGAATCCTCCATCTTTCCTACGGTTTCCCGTCATAAAATATGATAAGCTTGCCGCCCCGTGCCTTGCAGACCCGTATACCCTCTCTCTCGTCATTTTTGTCCGAATCTCGTTTCTCTGTACGGCGTCCTGGGTAAATACTTCCTCACCGAAGTCGTATGCTTCTCTAGGTCCCTGGTTACACGACTTCATAGGAAAAGGTAGCGACATCGTCTAATATTTAAGCGAGACTGCTTGTCGTTGACTTGACTACGCCGGAGAGGTGCCGGTGACCTTGTTGGTTCGAAAGATGTCGCCGTCGTCGACGGGTGATTCGCCTCTTTCCGCCGGCGCAGCAAGTAATTCGGGACGGCCTTTCCCCTTGCCCTCAAGGGAGACGTTCTCTATCGAGGTCCCTTCGCCGCAACTTAACCCGGCCACCAACGGCTCAGCGCTAAAGTCTCCGACAGCTGTTAAGGCCCAGCGCACTGCAAGTTTCAGCCGGGAAGGAATATTAGGTTCGGCACAAAAAGCTCGGAACCTTTCTCAAACGTCTGAGATCCGTACTGAGCAAATAACCAATGGCATGTCGAAAGCATCTAGCGACGAAGGGGGAAACCCACTAAAGAGGCGGAATACGGATGCCACTGTTGACTACCCTCGGAGACGAGCCACGATCGCGGTAGGTTAGATGGTAATAATGGTTGTTTAGGTGAGATTCTAATTAAAGTAAATCATAGTGCGAAGTTTGCCGCTCTCGGAAATCAAGATGTGACGGCACGAAACCAAAATGTAAACTTTGTACGGAACTTGGAGCTGAGTGTATATATCGAGAGCCGGGGATCAAGCTTGACGCTGGCGACAAGCTCATTCTTGAGAGACTGAACCGAATCGAGAGCCTTCTTCAAATCAACCTGACAAACGGTCACCCGAACGCAATGCAGATTACCCACGATTCCCCGCCCATAAGTAACGGGACGGCTCTCAGCGGCGATAATGTTATGATTCAAAACTCTTCCGGTAACTTTGTCTCTATTATACCGAGCGGTGGTTTAGGTACTTGGACAAGTCATCCCCAAGGTACTAACATCTCTACGATGCCTAAAGTTCACACCAACGCTGCGCTTCACCTGCTTCAATGGCCATTGATTCGGGATCTGATCGGACGCCCGTACGACCCACAGATTATTCTACAGCTCGAAATGGCTCGAGAGCCATTACATTCATTGGCTAAGACTCCCTGTGTCGATTTATCGAATACTAATGCTTACATCGAAGCCTACTTCGAGAGAGTGAACGTATGGTACGCCTGCGTCAATCCTTTTACTTGGAGGAGTCATTATCGTACGGCATTATCGACTGGATTTCGCGAAGGTCCAGAGAGTTGTATCGTGCTACTAGTACTTTCACTCGGCCAGGCGAGCTTGCGCGGTAGCATATCGAGGATTGTGCCTCAGGAGGACCCTCCGGGCCTACAATATTTTACGGCTGCATGGTCACTCTTACCCGGCATGATGACTGCAAATAGCGTTCTAGCTGCTCAGTGTCATTTATTAGCCGCTGCGTATCTTTTCTACTTGGTAAGGCCACTGGAAGCGTGGAATTTGCTATGCACGGTGAGCAGCAAACTACAACTATTACTCATGACTCCGACTCGCGTACCGGAAGACCAGAGGGAACTATTAGAACGAATTTACTGGAATGCCCTCCTTTTCGAAAGCGACCTTCTCGCGGAATTAGATTTGCCTCATTCCGGAGTAGTTCAATTTGAGGAAAACGTTGGACTTCCTGGTGGATTTCAAGGAGAAGAATCGGAAGCAGTCGGTCGAGATGATCTCTGGTATTTCTTAGCTGAAATTGCTCTAAGAAGGCTCCTTAATCGAGTTAGCCAACTTATTTACTCCAAGGATTCTATGGCTTCAACTACGAGTCTAGAGCCTGTCGTCGCGGAACTAGACTTTCAACTTACGCAGTGGTATGAAAGTCTCCCTTTGGCCCTTCAATTCCCGTTCACCCGTACGACTCTACCGGACCCGGTGCAAACGGTGCTACGATTACGTTTCTTTGCTTGCCGAACCATTATCTACCGTCCGTATATCTTGGCGGTATTGGATAACGAACAGGCCGTTTTAGACCCCTCAGTGCGGGATAGCTGTCACAAGTGCCTCGAAGCCTCAATCAGGCAATTGGAGCACATATCTGCACAGTAAGTAGAATTCCCCCTTTTTAATTGGACAATCTCCCCCTAGCCTCATGCTCTATGCTCTATGCTCTATTCCCGGCTCTTCAAATTCTTGTCCCAATCTAACGATTTGACCGTAGTCACGCCGGCCATATGCCCTACCTCTGGCAGGGCGCTCTCTCTATCGTTTCACAGACATTACTGGTTATGGGGGCAACTATGTCACCGTCTCTGTCTAACATACTATTAACACTCGTACCTCACCGTGAAGTCATCGATCAAATCATCAATGACGTAATTATGGACATCGAAAGGATGGCAATACTGGCTCCTAGTCTGAGTTTAGCTGCCGAGATCATTAAGGAGGCCGAAGTCCGCAGGCGAACATTCCTGAATGGTTGATACGCGGTTGAGCATGACGCAGTGTGCCAGTCCTGATGGACATGTTATGATGGGTATGGCCGGTCCGAATGCTTTAGAGGTCACGATGATCGGATGCTGTACTCTTGACCCCCGAAAATTCACCACCTCTACAACTACAGTCTGCATGGAAGTGTTCACTTTTACCATGTCATATCTACCCGCTGTCTGGGCCGGCCGGTTCGCGTATCTAGGAACGAGTGCAGGTACTTGCAGAGATTCCCGTTC
Source organism: Daldinia concentrica (assembly GCA_902805455.1). Classification (NCBI taxonomy): domain Eukaryota; kingdom Fungi; phylum Ascomycota; class Sordariomycetes; order Xylariales; family Hypoxylaceae; genus Daldinia; species Daldinia concentrica. Next base: position 2,094,621 of record CADCSW010000003.1, on the reverse strand, counting down.
AGCATTCTCGGCTATGCTCGAAATGTCTTGTCTCTATTGCACGAGGACTTCTCCCGGGGCATGCAAGCTGCGATACGACACCCCAATTAGGGAGGTTATGGCAACTAACTTGTGCGACTAGCCACCGGATTCCTTTTCAGCCTTGTCGGGTCCCTAGGGATCAAGTCCTTCCGTGGCTGATTTCTTAGATGATTGACGAACCCCTAGGAACAAGGCCGTTGAAAAAGGGCCTAGGGCGGCCAAAGTAGTAGACTGCAGCGCTTTGGCAGCACTACGGTGCCCTGGGGTTGCATCCTGGGGGTGGACTGGTCCAGCGTGGTTGGCGGGGAAAACTCTTGGGTCTGGGGGATGGCTGGATAGCTAGGCTTTACGGTCCGGATTCCCGATAACCCTGCTCATATATCTGTTCACATAGTTTTCCCATCACCGAATATGCGATGGCGAAGGGTCGGATTTTACAACCATCACCAAATATTTCATGTTTCTAGAGTTGGAGAAATGTCCCCGGACGTTTTCCTATACGTTGTATCTCGATCTGAGGACCTGCGCGGCTATTCTCATCTTCCTACACTACACTATACTACACTACCTTACCTTAACACCCTACTACCATCCAGAACGGCATCATGAGAGCCGATGAAGTCATCGGCAAGGAGGAAGATCTTGAATCGAAGAAGACATAACCAGCTGGCTGGCCCTTTCAACCCCCCCAACCCTCAACCCCAGCATCCCACATCCTTACATTGTTGTATACCTATCCTTTAACTACAATTGGTTGCATGTATGTTTCTTGGTTGAGCATAACCAATGTGTACTATTCAACTCCCCAGCGGATGCAGTCTCGAAGAATGTTGTTGTTCGGCGCTATCGGCGTTATTCCCAAGCGTCCTGGTCTACAGAGGCTGCATCGTCATCATGGTTAATTCAAAGGCAGGAATATGTGGCGGGAAATTATATCTCGCAGAGTGGTTCATACTTGATGACGGGAGGTTACGAGGCAATGACAAAAATTAATGAGTCGAGACAACCACGTCGTCATCTATACCCAATCGATTTTCAGATATATATAATATGAATACCTACTTCTATTTATACACATATACCCACTTGATCGTCTGTATAAATATCGCGTGCTATTTTGAGAGATCTAACACACCTTATCGGACAGAGAAGTCTCGTCATCTAGCACGTGGGAAGACATAAGCGAGATGCAATTGAGCGGCTTCATTAAGTACCAAATAGTCCAGATGTTTAACATATAAATGCCATCCCGGGATGTCGACCACCACCAACTGCCAGGCTCACTTTTCACTTACATGCACTTTCTAGGAGGCTTTCGTTCCGCTGACAAGTATTAGGTACATGAGGGGAGGGGGACTCTAGAACAGGGAAAAGCACTAGATCTAAGTCCGAGCATGGATACACAATGCATACAAGAAATCGATGAATAGATAGAATAATAAGAATAAAACAAAGAATAAAAATAACCAAATAACCCTCGATCCCGTGATGTCGAGGCCCTTTGCGGGGCTCCGCATTTGCCTACTTGCATGTGCCTACTTGCATGTGCCTTTCATGCACATCTATATAATCTCCTAACCTATAGGCCACCAATCCCGGAACCTCCCCCCGTTTCCCCTCCCCTCCCCGAGGAATTGCTTATATCGAAGCTATCATAGGGTAGACAGCCCACCTACCTGCCTACCTAGCTGCGGTATTTCGTTGTCAGCAGGGAACTGGGACGGAGAAGGATTCGAACAAGAATAAAAAATAAAAAATCGCGGTGTGCAATAACCAAGGGCAACGCAGCTCCTTCGGAGATTTCTTTCCTCTTTCATAGGTACGCGGGATTGCGGGTTAGCGGCAGGCCCTGCTAGGAACCCCCGTCCGTCGGCCGTCCTCGAATGGGGTACCTAGCTTGCCGGCATCTAGTTTGGTAGTTGGCTACATATATACCTAATGTAAGTTTCTGCATACATGTAGTATATTAGTACTTAAGTTCGTAGGTATATATAGAATATCTAGCACGGGATATACTATGATGAACTAGGAAGGAAAAGGAAGTAGGGGTGCGGAGATAAGCTATACATTGGTTTCATGTAGTGAGGTGACGGGTAACTGTTAGTAGTAAAAATATTAACCGGAATCCTATCATCTAGAGGTTTTGATAAGAGCGATTGAAATAGAGGGATTATTTAATAATAGGTACTCTAGAAGTAATGAAATTGAAAATTAAAGATATTTCTCATTCGTGTCCTTAGAATTCATCTTCTCACATCTACGTATGAATAGCGCTATGATAAAATTTATTATTACCATCTAGACGCGCTATTGACTTGTGCCCGACAGACACAGCTAAAATACCTAACTACCTCGGAAACGAGCGAGGGCTAACATCGCTGCATTAAGCACCCCTGCTTATCTATTTCTAAAGAATGTGATCCGCTGGAGTATACCATATTTATCACCCCCTTCCGTGAAAGAATCGTTTTGGTAAGCTTTCCGCCCTGTGAGAGAATGAGACATGGGTCTTATCGAATAGGATCTTGATTGCATCAAGTTGTTGAGAGCCAAGATGGCATTCTACAACGCCGGGAATGTATCGAACGTGCTTTAGACTGGGCAACAACCCTCTTTGAAGCTCGGCGGCAAATGTAGCAGACAAAGCCATCATGAAACCCTAATTCTGAGAAAAGCCGCTTTCTAGACGCCACCACATCTCGACCGCCTCAAGCGAGATGAGGTTCGGTGGAAGCTTTTCAAGTATCCTGGTATCACTTGTACTGCTTTGGATGCTAGTTATAAGCGGTATTTCAGTCGTCAGTGTTTCAAGCTTCTTGAGTTGAGGCAAACAGTCAAGAACCTCAGACCGCCCAAGCTGGCCTAGAAACCACGTATTGTAGCAGGTCCTTAACTCTAACACCTTTAAAGTACCGGCCAGTTTTACTAGCGCGTGGTTGAGATCTTTGCCTGTCGGCGGTGGAGGACGGTGTATTTCGTGAGACTTTGCCACGATCAACGAGAAACTCTCTAGATTAACAGCAGACTCGAAGATACGGAACAGCGCTTCGGCATCAACTACAAGATGCGTAGTGAGTGGCCATTCTTCCAGGATATGCTGGGGATTGGTCGAGCGACGGGCTTGGGCTGGTACTCACCATAGGTTACTAGCTTCAGCTCCCTTATTCTCCCAATCCACGAATAGTTACGATCTACTGGGAAGGTAAGATATCCGTAGTCACGCCAGACATGAAGTCGATGGACCTTTCCGAATTCAAGAAACTCTGACGCTATTTCCATGGCGGATCCAGAGATGAGTCTAGAAAAGTCAAGCTGTTGAATATAGACTGTCAATGACTGAGGAATAATGCTATATCTGTTGTCCTTCAGTGCTTGGCGCAGGATGTAATCTAGTGTCAGATAACGACTACTTTCCGTCCAGCGCAGGAGTAGTCGAAGGTTGTAAGATAGACAGATAAGAGCCGCTAAGAACCTCAGGGACAATGTAGATATATATGCTATTGGTAACATCAGGATATTAGGGCGATCTAAACGAGCCGAATTCATTATAAATTTTTGGCGGTCTGAGAGGTCATCGTTGGGTGGCCAGCTGCAAATGAGATTTCGTATTTTGCTACAGCACCTGAAATCAGTATTTGTTACTACAACAGATCAGGGTTATTATACAAGTATCATAATCCCTTCAGAGCCGACATCTTGACCGATACATATAAAGAATCCCAGGAAAAAAATAGGAGAAAGGAAAGCAATCATTAATGTTACTCACGGGCTTACTTCAAGTTCTATGTCCTCTTCAAGTGCCCAGTCATGGGGCTTCAGACTCGCTGGACAAATTATATTTTCGATATATTTACAGTATTCGTCCTTCGAGAGCAGAGTTCGGACTAAGAGTATTAAATTCTTCAGGCCTCCATAGGTGACGGCGCGACGATGATCATCATAGTCCCGTGAGTCGATGAAAAATATGACCGTCCGATAAAGTAGCGGCCTTGCGATGTCGTATAAATCACGGGAGCTAAGACAAAGATTATAGAGGGTTTTTCGGTTTACTAGGAACTCGGGTGGGGGTAGTACGGAGGTTACGTCTTGGACTGGAAGTCGGAGACACTCAACGATGCATAATAAAAGCTCAGTAGGTAGTAAATGACTATAACGAAGCTGTTTAAGCTTGCCGCATAGTTTGTCTGTAGTACTGTCGTCTCTCTCCTCCAGGGATTGCACGACGGGGGTTTGTGTCGGATTCACCTCCATCACTACTACTAGAGCGTATGATATAATAAATAATACCTAACTCTGCGAATAGAGATAGATTGGGTGGCCGTGCGACTTGTCCCTGATCGACTCGGAGCATATTTCATGAAATCAAGAAAAAACGTCGAATATAAAAATGCTGCTAGATCTTCATGTCCAAAACCAGCCCTGAAAGCACCACATAAAGCTCTTTCCCAGTACTTAACTTTACTCTCGATTCCCAGGAAGAAGGGACTGTAGTCAATACCATGATGGCAAGTGCCGTGGTGTTCTTTGAAAACATCCTACGTAAGGAACCTAGATAGATAAGACATAGGTGCATAAACTGGCAGCGCGAATTTGTATACGGAAAGCCCATATCAAGTATATATCGCTGATATCAATGCCGATTTAGCTATGCTGCAGCCGACGAGGCGGAAACTTGGTCAAGGCAGTAGGGGGAGCGGTACGATGATGCCGATGCATAGTGGATAGTTATATCGGTCTCTCGTAGCGTCTCTTTGAGTATCGAGGTAGATAATTGCGACGGGAGGAAAATGGGCTCGGAATATTGGAAGGACAAATAGTCAAGCCACTTTCAAGCGCATATTTTAGGTTAAGCCATTATCTTTTCGCCTTAGGAATAGCCTTTTAAGTCCGCCGCTGAACCTGGAACTCTTGTGCTTGATAGCATGGTCCATCGGTACTTTATGAGTTACTTGCAGAGAAGCAGGAGGAGCGGGAATAGCTGGCTGCTCATTATCCGGCAAAGGCGTCTGGCTCCGTTTGGTCATGCTTTTCTCAGCCCTCCGACGTCTCGGCCCCTGCTCTGTGACCCGGCGTGGTACTAACAATTCCGGAAAACGGAATTCAAATCCATCTTCGATAAATCCTTGAGATGATTGGCTCTCGTTATCATTAGCTTTAATCCTTCCATCTTTCGCTTCTTGGTTTTGAGTTAATTCGATGCCGATACGTTCTTCATCACCGCAGACCACGATATACCACCGGATACTCTCTTTTCTTTGTAGTTGATCGCGAAGTTTCTCAAACCAACCTGCTTTCTTATTGCCGAACGTATTTATCTTATGGCCGGTTTCCTCGCTCATGCCGCTCATGGGCTTATAAGGATCTGTTTTCATCCGCGTCTCATATCGACTTATTTCTTCTGCAACCGAAATAGAAGTGTCTATCCGTACCACATAATCTGCCACATATGCCCATTGTCCGCTTACGGTGGTCAAATCTGACGGGTCAAATTCTTCCAGAAACTTCACTATAGACCAATCATTGAACGGTATATTGTCGTCGTCGTTAGGATCTGGTAGTTCCAACGCTGGAAATAGAGCCAACTTGTCGCGTTGCTTGGTCGTTGGTAGCTGCTCTGAGGCTTTGCTGTGATTAGATAGTTTGCTCTGTCGGGTGACATTTCCGTTCTTGCTATTTTCAAATCGGGTAGCCTCCTCCTTGTACTCTTGGCTGTCGCACGAATGCGTTCGTGGATGGGTATGCCCGTTTATTGCTGAGACGTCATTACGAATATGATGGGGCGAGGGGCTCAGATTTCGTGCCAGACGGGAACAAGGAGGTAGGAAGTCGAATAGCTCGTAGAATTGGTTAAGGAGGGCGACAGGGCTCTGCCGCGCTATAATCCATTCCGACGCGACGTCGTCAACGTTCTGGATAACAACGAAATACCGGATGCTTGGGCGATGCCAGCGAAACCCGTGGCACAGATACGTCGGCATTATGTGGTTGTAAGTCTCCTAGCTAGTGTGGATCGAGTAGCAGGGCATTACAGTAGTGCGTCCTGTACGTGCAAAAGGCGGAGGGTAACCACCCGGAATCCTGGTCTGTGGGGGAAGAGACAGGGGGGAACCCTGAATTGGGAGAGGCGCGAATGTGAATGGTCAACCGGTTTTTTCTTCACTGCTCAACCACGTCTAACATGATCACCATATCAAGCACGACAAGCTAGAAGGATGTTGTCTTTAAACCTACAACTATGAGGCCCCTTCGGTAAAAGGGAAATATAAGATGGTCGGTCGAAGATTTGGCGAACAAAAGCTAGCAAAACTAGCACACGAACAATCAGACGCAAGCCCGTTACAACTGGATAATAGCCTGTCAGATCAGATCACCGCTAACCTAACTTAGGAATTCAGGGTAAAAGCGAAATGTGCTGTAGAGTCTTTACTCACATTATATATTAATAGCTAATTTATGTGGTCCCAAAATGTCAAGGAGATATCGGCTGTTAGTATTTGCGGAACTGGTAAAGCTGGTGTGAAAAAGACTCATACAGATAGGTATGTAATCATCTGTCATCTTTCCCAGCTCAAGTTTCATTTATTATCCATAAGCATGCAGTTCAAGTTCCGCAAGAACCGCCCAGTTTTACAATAGGAGCTCGATTATGGGTCTGTCGTGTCGCGAGTCGGTAATCTATATGGCGCCAGACTCTTTCTCTTTGAGCCTCATCTGTCTCAACGTTATAGTAAAGAACTTGATACAGTCTCATACTGAAGTACTCTCCGATCAGTATTTTCCTTCTTTTTAAATATCCATTCATCATTAAGTTTGCGTGTAAGCCTATCACATATACCCAATCCCATCTAACCAGATGACTTCAACCGATTTCTCCCTTCCCCCTTTCGAGAGAGTGAAGTTCGGCGTGGGAATTAATATTAAGATGTAAATTATATTCTAAGTCATTGGCACTGAACCCATTCAACGGTGTATTCTGTCAATGCGTAAGAAAGCCCTTAACCGACACACTATACTTAAACTAAACGAACTGCTTTACTAACACATTTTGGCTTCCTCTGTGGCTTTGACATATTATTATTAATGGGTTCTTGATGAATTATATGTCAATATACATGTAAGACTCAGTTTCCACGTCGGGGAGTGATAGATACCTTGTTTAAGGAAGCGAACCTCGATCAGAATCGACCCTCGGAGAGTTACTTTAGTACCTAACCGGTTTAATCTTATACTGTGGCTTTCTTATATGTCTTACGAAATAACACTAAGAATTAAGAGTAGCCAATGATATGAAAGGAAACTTCCCGATTTGGTCTTGGTTGACTAACAAGGTCAACGATTTACTAACCTAGCTGGTGTACCTAAGTTATAGTTGATCTGTAAAACCACCAGCTGGATGGACCAGTGCAATGGATTAGAACTCGACTCATTATCCAACCACGCAACTTGGCAATCCTACATCATAATACTTTATAATCGCGATATATAACTAGTCGTAAAGATAGAATCAAATCTGCTTGACCGCGTGACACCACACCGTCTAAGATTTAACTTTACAGGTATTCTCCGTTGGCTTGCATATATACATACCTGATAGGTAACCCTAAACTATGATACATCTTACAATGTATGCTTATCATCAGTCAGTACCGTACCTTATCAGCCCCTTTTAGTTATGGCGTGTAACTCGAGGGGGGCTTTCGCACATTCGCTGTAACGGGAAACAGCGCCGGGTCGACGGAGAAGAGACTTGAGGACCGGCGCGCTATCCTAAATAGTTAAGTGGAAGAGTCGGACCCCACAAAAGCCGTAAGACTACACTACAAAAAATCTAACGTCATGGTGTAATAGACATGGATTCATAGCCCCTCAGCCCTCCAACCCCTCATCGCGAACTCAATTGCTAAAACTGTTGGTGGGGAAACTTCAAAGTGAAATTCGATGCCTTCTATGGTATATAATTAAACCTTTTCACTTCTTTAGACTTGTCCCTCAGACTCTTCTCTCCTTGATATTAAGAAATAACTTACCAATTCCTTGTTAACTATGGCAACGAAGACGCCCACCTTAAAGCTGGCCTCTGGCTATGTGTGTGACCCCCCTCTCCTCTCCTTGCTTCTATGGGCTGAGGCTAATAGGAATAGGAAATGCCCCTGGTTGGCTTTGGTATTTGGAAGGTGCCAAACGATACCTGCGCTGATCAAGGTATGTCTCCTGTAACCTTTCGAAATTTGTTCCATATGTAGGCCCATCAGTCGCTGACACTTGACTCGCTACTCGGTAGTCTATAATGCTATCAAATTAGGTTATAGACATATTGATGGCGCTTGGGACTACACCAACAGTGCCGAGGCCGGTAAGGGTGTACGGAGAGCTATCGAAGAGGGCATCGTGAAGCGAGAAGACATGTTCATTACTTCCAAGTTATGGAACAATTACCACGCTCGCGAACATGCATTCGAGATGGCCAAGCTAGAGAACGAGGCGTGGGGTCTAGGATACTTGGACCTATTCTTGATCCACTTCCCCATTGCGCTAGAGTTTATCCCTTTCGACAAGATCCGCTTTCCTTGCTTCTGGTCTGATAAAGAGCAGACTAAGGTTACTCCGCTGGCAAAGGTGCCAATCTCTGAGACCTGGAAGGCTTTGGAAGACATGGTTCAGACCAAGGAGAATCCCAATGGCTTCCTCAAGAGTATTGGCATATCAAACTTCCAGCCTCAGTTAATCTACGACTTACTGTCGTATGCGAAGATCCACCCAAGTGTCTTGCAGATCGAGCATCACCCATACCTAACGCAGCCCGGCCTTATTGCCCTAGCGCAAGAAAACAACATTGCCGTAACTGGTTACTCGACATTTGGCCCACAGAGCTTCATCGAGTTGGGCAATGCTACGGCTAAGGAAGTTAAGCCTCTATTCGAGACGGATGTGGTAAAGAGCGCTGCGGCGAAACACGGCAAGTCTCCCGGACAGGTTCTGCTTCGATGGTGTACTCAGCGCAACATCATCGTCATCCCCAAGTCGAACAGTGTCGAGCGGCTGAAGCAGAATCTTGAATGCTGCTCCTTCGATCTAAGCGACGAGGAGATTAAGCAAATTTCTTCTTTGAACATTGACCTCCGATTCAACAACCCTGCTGCTCTAGGAAGCAGTAGGATATTCGGTTAAAGACGGTATAATACTAGGGAATACTATTTAGATGGTTTAGAAACTTGAAAATAATAGATTGCCTAATTCATTGTTCTTTGCGGAGACGTTAAACAATCCTAATACGTAATGAAAAAGAGGAGCTTCTTTATGAGGTAGTTACTTAATAATGAATTGAAAGAACCTTCCACCAACGCGAGAACAAAAAGAAAAAAAAAGACGCCACAATTATGCACCGCCATACGGACCAATACAGCCACAGCCATATCTAATTAATTACATATGTACCTAGGTACCTACGGAATAATCAAGTGCCTGAAGGCGCGTCGCTTTCTATCGTTGTCGCGTCTCGCTTCTAGCTTTGCTTCACGGCGAAACCTCACCAATTCCTTTAATTAAACAATAAATATGGCCCTCCCACTACCACCTGGCCTTGTGCCAACCGAAGTAGCTTTCCTCTGCGAGATGGAAATGGTTACAGTCGTTCCTCGCCAAAGACTCGAGTCAATTGCGTTACTCAGTGTAAATAATCCAAATATTTCAAATAATTTAACCCCACCACCCCGCCATCGCCATCGCCATCATCAAGAAGCTCTACTAACAATCTACAATCTCGTTACATAGGGCAAAACTCCAGCTTTACGCCCACCGCATCGAGCCCAGCTTCCCCTATGGCTTGCGGTTTTACTTAAGAAGCAACGGCGCGCGAATATCGTCGCACCGCCTTGGCTATATCCAGATTCGCTTAAGGATATCATCAATCACGAGACCAACATCGACCCCGTAGCATTCTCCCCACCTCCACCGCCGCCCATGAGGTCCGATGGCAGGGGCGGCGCGAGACCATACGCACAAGCTTCGTCTGAGCTGAAGCCGGAGGACATAGTACTATCGCCGCCCTTTCTCCCCTCGTGTACACAGGAGGCGCCTTCGGGCTACCTACCCTACCACTGGCTGGAGCTCTCAGAGACTCTGCTCGCACACGCCGCCGACGATATACCTAATGCTGCTGAAGTTCGGACGCTGCTGCGGGATCTACAAGAGGTGCGCGCGGCGAAAATGCGCAGCAGTACGGTACATCTAGAAGGCGGCGGTGGTGTACTCAAGTTGCGAGGTGTCGGAGCAATGGAACTAGCTGAGAGCAGGGGGTTTGTGTTAGGTGTCGTTGAAGGCGTGAGGAAGCTAGGCGCGAGTGCCGAGGCGAGTAGGAGGGAAGAGGAAGAAGAAGGAGCTAATGACGTGGGAGCCGCGGACAGCGACGAGGAGATGGGCTTCTAGACACGAAATAAACGACGCATATGAGACATGGTTACGGAATTGCATACGGCTCCAAAATTACGGCATATCGCATAGCATCGGACCGGCGTTTGATCCCTTCATCAAACCGGGAAACATTTTGAAATCCATTTACATATACCTAACCTATATACCCCATTCCTACCTTTTCCCAAGCAAGACGCCTACGTTGCGCACGTTAAGCTAGACCAATGAATTAAACAAAAATATAATTTGGTATCCTTACAACTTTGCCATCCGCCATGTGTCTCCATCGCAACTTATCCCCCTGTCGCCCTGCGTTATGGAAATATTGGCTCATACGATTCTCCGCGGCCCAGCTCAGCGGGTCTGGTTGCGGTACTAAATTAGAATCCACCGTTGTCTCTATTAACGAATATAGACATAGCAACCAAAAGCCTATCTGCAGGGCCATCATCAGTACGTCTGCTACGGCGTGCAGGACCCGGTATAGTTCACTGTCCACCGTGCGCAGAGAAAAGAGGAGGACGGAGAGCGCATGCCGGTGTATAACCGCGGATAGCTCTACGATGTAATTGTACGTGATGCGGTGTGCTAGCTCGGCTAGCACAGCCAAGACTACTCGCGAGATATCCGCTATTCGCTGTGAGAATATCACGAGCGGTTCGGATTTCTTATCCAAGAATCCCAGAAAGAGCCGGAAGTATGTCGTTATAATGAGGCAGAGGCCATAATAAATGCTTCTGTAGAACGGCAAATAGTTCCGTTCCCATATCGGCGGGAGCCACTCCATAAAGAGCTCTCGGATGTTGATCCGTAAACGCATGATGCTAGATTCGAACGTGCGCTGAGACGTGTCGACTCTGATATCGTAGGATTCGTCGAGGTTGTTCCTTAGAAGACCAGCTAAGGATTGAACTACTTCTTAGTGATAGAGAAAGACGTATGCCTGTTGAGAAGCCAGAAATAGAGACCTTACGAATGATAGAGTACAGCACAGCTCGAGTGTCAAGAGAGTAATGGAAAAGTAGACATGGCTGCGAAATTTATTCGAACCTCTGGGTATTGAATAGAATTGAATCCCAGAGGGTTTCGACTCTGACGTCGAAATCCCTTTAGTTACTTGTTCGTTTGTTTATGTTAACTCATTATCTTGCTGTCGAAGTTACAAGGTCAAGATCTAACTCCTCGTGTATCACTATTGTTTGGTTCCTTGGTGCTTATTTTCCTTGCGCAAGGAGCCTTTGACACCTTTATTTAGCTAGGTGATAATAGCATTGTCACCTGGTCCCTTTGTGAGTTTCACCTTGTCATAAACTGAGTCGCCTTTGAATAAGACAAGAGGCTCCTCTATTTAATTTACAATGTGAAAGAGAGTTAGTTATATCAAAGTATCAAAGTATCACACATGATCAGCTACTAATAATTGATAATCGATCGCTCTGGAGTGACTTTAGTTAAACAAAGACTTGGCCGGGCTAGATTGTGCTTGTGTGTAGTACCCCTATATATGTAAGATTATTCAAATTTCACCATAGCTACCCAGACGTGTAAAATGCACAAGTATTGCTTAACCATGTTCCACTGATTGAGAAGTAAGGCTTGCCATAACTAGATAGGTTGAATATGCTATATGAATGCTAATGAAGAACCTTTGATAGGATTAAATACCATAAACTCACAACATCTTGAATTCCGAATATAGTATATTGACGATGCGTGCCACTGAACTTCGGCTCCACACTTGTATACAGATTCCTGCTATTCCTCAATTCAACAGGCCATGCATCACTCATTGGCATGCGCGTCATTATAGTAATGGATCTGTGGCTTTGTTAGTACGCTACTTTCTGTATTACAGACGGGACGAATTGAGATGCCAATAGAGAACAAAGATATCTCTTACAGTCTGATCCGAGCACCCACTAGGTGTTTGATAGCCGTAAGCGCCGGTGTTGATAAATAGCGCCTGGTCTTTACAGACAAGCCAGGCAGCTAGGTTCTGACGGTTGATGTCCGGTACACTCCAAGTAAGGGCGTCTCCTTGGAAGACAAAAGTGCCAAATGTGTTCTCGGTCGTGTTGAATGAAGTGGCGAGTGTTCGAGGCGGGTTTGCTAGGTCTGCTGGCTTCTCGACATGTAAATATAGCGGCGCCCCCCCTTCGCCCATGTTGGCCACCAGCTGTCCATCCTTGACATTGAACTGCCCCGCCGTCTTGTAGTTCTCCAGGATGGCCGTGCCTGGCGCATTAGCTGGCTTTGTCTGGAGGTATTTATGGAAATTGGGCGAGGCCACCGCGCGAATCCAGTACCATCCCGACTGCAGTGTCGTTCCAGGTCCCGATGACTGCCGTGGAACTATGGGACTGGCTGAGGTAACTGCGATAAGAAGCGCAGCTGCGAAAGGTTGGAACAACATCCTGAACAATGCCGCCTCTGAAATAGTGCAAATGACTTTTTCTCGAAAGCACTTTAGACAGTAGATATGGGTATGATGTAGGAAAAGATTCCCCAGCTAGAAGACAAGGATGTTAAGTTACATTACCAAAGTGCTGGAGGTAGGTGGTATTTATTCTAGAAATGATTATCCCGCCTTAGGTTCATCAGGAATACGCTCAAGTGTTCCGGTGGATGAGCTTGTCTAATGTGCAATATAGCTTCCGAGTTACTCTGTCGGGTACGGAAAACGTGAGAGGATAAGTGAAGTCGTGGTCGCGGTATGATTTAGCCTAAGCTCAAGATCGGCAAATATACCATGCGTAAAAAGCTTTCGTAGAGAAAGATCCAGACTAGCTCGCATTAAAATATCTAGATAATGCCATATCGCTAGTTTATTGTTAGCTAAGGCTCTCGATATTGCGCTCGTGCTCCAGAGACGAAGAGAGAAACAGAGACATGGTGTGCTGGAAGTTGGATTAGAGATGATTGATTGGAAAGTCCATATCGGCCGAATAAAATCAGGAGGCTCTGTGTTTAAGTGATAAAAATGCGGATGGGTTACTAATACGGTCAAAATTAAAGGAAATGTACGCTTACTTTCTCCTTTGACTACAAGTCGCGGCGCTGTGATATTACTTTTGGTATCTGGTTATGGAATTTATCGTTGAGGCCTCCCCGTGACGAACTCTGGGCAACAGCATATATTTTAACCATATGCCTTCGAGAGTATGATGGAGGCACTCTGACTCATAAAAGCAATCAAACGGGTTGTGATTATCAGTTTGGCTCACCGTCCCTCGCTTCTCCCAAGCTACACGTTTGCAGCCCCCTCGATGTCAAATCTTGTAGAATTAAAGATTCGATGATGTGACTCCTTTGGCGGGCCCACCAAGATGTCGAGCTAGTAAGCAAAATACGTGCGGCTCGATAAAAGTGCTGTAGTATGACTAGAGCCCTAGGGTCGTGCCGGAGAGCGAGTTCATGGAAGACTACACTACAAAGAACAGGGAAGGTAAAGAAACAACGTTCAATGTCAGGCTGGAGGCACATTAACATCTGGGATGGTGGGTGCCTGCCAGAGGTAGATATAGATGCTAGACAGAAGAAAAGAGATAGTCTCTTAGCAATGCGCTCAAAAGCCATCCGCTGGGGGATGGCGTCGTGTTGCGGCGACGCTGGTGCTATCTCGGTGTCAGCTGCATCTATATTAAAATCTAAGTGCTGCTCTTCTTGGGGCACCGTATTATTATAAGGACGGTGCGTCCATGTTTGGAAAGCTGTGCACACATAGTTCAATTTCGCCGTAGGGCAAGTATAGTTTGTCACATTTTCTCGATCGGCGGAAATATCGAGATTCGAAGGAGCTGACAACTGTTCTTGCGTCCCTCCTCGATTTTCAAGTAATTGTGAATGATAGCGAGGATCATCCCAGATTGCCATGAAGTAGTTAACAAATCTATGGGGGTCATCTCCATGTTGCAGGATGGCTTCTTCTATCGCAGCCCTTGGACTGTAAAAACTCGCAGATAGGAACACACTGTTGCTACCCCGGAGGATTGGGTATGCCTCAGAAAGTATGCCTCGTACTCCGTAACTTAGCTGGAATAAGGGGTCCTGTGAAAGACGCACAATCAAGCTGTCATATCCTTTGTAGTTTAGAAACTGATCCTGCTCCTCAAGGAACTCTACATGACTCCATGAAATGTAGTGCATGAGGACAGAAGTTGCTATCAGAGCTTCGATGTTCTGGGCCGTGACAGGATTGGACAGCTTTCCTCTAAATAGCGAGGCCGACTTTCCTAATAGTTGGAGAGCGATACGAGAGTAGCGAGGAACTTGAGGTCGTAGGATAGAGATATGAGTTGCTGCGAGACACAGAATCGTGCACATGATGTAGGGTTCCTATTATAACTGCCTTAGTCAATGCAATAATGATACGTCTGTCATGGCTCTTCTCTAGTCCCTATCTATAATGATATATGGATAGAGAGGAAGGACATGGAGAAGAGACTGCCACACCTGGAATGACCACGGAAGAACGTGTGGCCAGATTTCAGAGAAGGCAAGGGTGTTTATGATGTCCCTTTGAAAATGATAGAATAGCTCTAGATGTAGTAGATTGATCCTGGTGTCATCCGAAACAGGATGACTAGTAGGTTGAGAAATGCATGGACTCAACCTGTTGTTGTTGTCTTTGTATATATCGGTTGTTGAGTGGATGATGCATCTTTCACTCCTCTTTAAGCAGTTCGAACAGGGGAACTGCTCGTCACACTGCATAATAACATGTCAACCTAGGATCTAGGTAGATGGATATTAAATTAGAATACTACTAACCTTAACTCTTCGACGTTTGCAAACGAGACAACCGTGGCGACTCTTGTGGTGGGGACGCTTCTTTCCCCTCTGATTAGACGGGGCGCCGGTCTCTGTTGGAGGTATGTCATTTATGATAAATACAAAATCACCACTGCGGCCCGTCCGAGCTGCTTCTGTCCTATCCTCCATAATGATTGACGGTATAGCAAATTATTATGAATATGGGTTTAAGAGGTATTGGTGTTGCGTTGTTGTTTCCCTAGGTACCTTAGGTACCTATTTCGCTATTTTGTGCACGGGCTATGATTGTTGTGGGGGCTGCATGTAATCAATGTTATGACGAATAGGGGAGAAGTGGATCTACTTGCTCGTTCCCTTCGAGGAAATAAACGAAGTTGAGCCCCACCAGAAGGCCCCACCCCGTACCGCTCCGTACTACCGCTCCGTACTACTCCGTACGTACCACCTCGTTCCCCTTCGAGAAGTTAACGAACCTTATGTAATACTTCTAGGTAGGTATTGATGATATTGATGTTCTGGTTTCTACATGTATGTATAACATGCCCATTTTTATAAATATGGCTGTGTACCTTCCCCCCTCGAGAAGACGTAAGCCGTCAGTACCTCTCCTTTCCCTAGATTGCATTTATCAAGCACGAAAACCACTTAATTCGTCACGATGTCTCTGTCTAACCTTAATGCCCCCGTCCCGGGTATTCCTTACTTTACGCCGCAACATCTGCACTCGCCCGGTATCCCAAAGGAGCTCTCCTCAAAAACACCCACCTTGTTCAGACCACTCCAAATTCGTGGAGTCACTCTTCGCAACCGTATCGTGGTTTCACCCATGTGCCAATACTCTGCTGCACCATCTGGGCCTGAAATTGGTTCTCTAACAGATTGGCATGTTGTAACACTAGGCCATTATGCTATCAAAGGAGCAGCTCTCGTCTTCGTTGAAGCTACAGGCGTTCAGCCTAATGGGAGGATTTCACCAAATTGCCCCGGCTTATGGGATGATGCGCAAATCAAAGGCTTGAGAAGAGTTACCGATTTTGTCAGATCTCAAGGTGCTCTTACAGGCATACAACTAGCGCATGCTGGCCGCAAGTGCAGTACCGCCGCACCTTGGGTATCTACGGTTCTCGGTAGAAAGTCCAAGAGAGCTGACAAAGATATCGGCGGTTGGCCAAATGACGTGAAGGGTCCTTCCGGCGGTGAAAGCCAGACTTGGGATGGCTTTTTTGATAGAGAGAAGAGCAGGTTCTGGCCTCCCAAAGCCTTGACAATACAAGAAATTAAAGAGGTTGTTCAAGATTTTGCGAGGGCAGCAGAGAGGAGTGTGAAGGCTGGAGTTGACGTGATCGAGATCCATGCTGCACATGGATATCTTCTACACCAATTCCTATCGCCAATCTCTAACCGAAGGACGGATGAATACGGCGGCAGTTTTGAAAACAGGACAAGACTTCTTTTTGAAGTCATAAATGCTATCAGGAACGTTATCCCAGCAAGTATGCCGCTCTTCCTTCGCATATCAGCAACCGAATTCCTAGAAGACACCGACTTAGGTAAGGAGCTGGGGTCGTGGGACGTTGAATCAACGATCGAGGTAGCGAGACGACTTCCTGCTCTAGGCGTTGACCTGCTAGATGTTAGCAGCGGCGGCAACAATCCCAGTCAACGTATTGACGGGGTTAACGCCAAGAACTGTCATGTCAAGATTGCCGGGCGTATCGGAAGCGCCGTGAATGCTGATGGGTTAAAACTTCTAATTGGTGCTGTTGGCCTAATTACCGAAGCAGAACAGGCAAGAGACATCGTCGAGAGTACTGACGCTAGTGTACAGCCCAAGAGTGCCATTGATGAAGATGCTAGGACAGCGAGAGAGATGACGAGCGCAAAGGACGGTAAATTCCCCATGGCCGATGTTATTTTTGTCGGCAGGCAGTTCCTGAGGGAATCTAATTGGGTGTTAAAGGTTGCGTGGAAGTTAGGTCTAGATGTATGGTGGCCAAATCAATTTATGAGAGCTTCATATTCTACGACGATGTAGTAAGTAATTTGAAAATAGAGTGGAACTTAGCTTTCTATAGGTAACTAGGTACCTAATGCTACATCGTGCCCTTACTTAAGGCGTTGACAAGTATGACTGTAATATAATAAGATAAAGCGTACATTTATAATCACCTTGCTGTCATTTTCGTTGATGTATCGGTCGATGGTACTAGCATGAAGCTAGTTGTACTGATGGAAGTACTCTTAAAACTACCCCCTTATTATCGACGCTGCGGAAGTCGATGTTGAAAAAATGTCTCCTCACTTCGCATCTTAGCATTAGTTAACTCAAAACATGGAGGGAATACTTGGAACTTTGGGTGTCCTACTAGGTATATCTACTAAGATAGCCTTATGGCATAGGGATAACTAAGAGGAAAACATGAAATATCACTCTAATACGGTCAACTCTGCGGGTTGTGTCAATAGTTATAGGTAGACGAATGTATATTCTCCGAGGTCGCCCGGTAAACTACCTACCTATCTGTACCCGTCCATAATGACCTCCCACTGCAATGCTATAGGCAATTCAGAAATCCTCTGGTGCCCCTCGCGATCCTCAGATCAGCAACCTCAAATCATAAGATACGACTTGCTGTTCTGGCCTTGATTCCCCTTAGTGGATTGGCTTGGGAACTGGCTTGGGAGCTGGGAGTGGTCTCGGGGTTGGCTTTGGTGGCCTTGGATTTGGCATGCGAGTTTCAGCATGGCAATCATTCATCGATCTATACATGATGCTAGTACTAGCCATGGTGCCGGTATTGGTCATAATGCTGGTATTGATCATGATGCTGGTGCTGGTCAAGACTCTGAAGAGCGGTCTAGTTTGGGTTACGAAAAGTTTCGTTGTTCTGGTAATGCTCAAACTCGGAGTTGAGGTAGGTAGTAGAATTAAGTTTTCGGAACGAAGAGGCCAGGCCAAAGTGCGGGCGAGGTCGACTTTATATATTGTATTAGAGCGTACAATCTACTCATTCACCCACGCAGAAGTCAAACTCCGTGATATGATCTGCGTCACTGTTTTCCATAGGGACAACATGATATATAAGTGGTTCATCCAAATAATATAATTAATGTGAACCGCTCGGGCCATTTGTAAACGCTGTCGTAAAGAATAGGCGACTACGTTGATGGTACAAAGTCGAATTTCTGAGTGACCATTTTTCAATAAGTGATATGTAGGTAGGATTCTAGATTGGCCTTTATGGCTACTGCAACGTCTTTCGGCTGTCATGATTTGTGTTAATATTGTAAGGTGCTGTGTCAAGTCTGCGCGTGCATGTGACTAGTGGTAATAGTGAATTCGTTAACGTTCAAAGGACGTGTGAAAACTAGCTAGATACCGGAGTACCTAAGTTTTTATATATTTTTAATTAACTGACACACAGCTATAGCGTATAGGATGACCAGAGACCTGAGGCAGAGCTAGTGTCTTGCCAAACTCAAGAATTTATATGACTGGTATAATAAACTTATTCATTATCTTCGTCGTTTAAAAATATTTCATCATTGTGTCAAGCAGCACTGCCAAGAGCTAGCGGGTATGTAAAGCAATATGAGCGAATACGGTCACCAATACACTATCATACTAATATGTAACTAAATTCCTGCCTCTCACTCCATGCTACACGATACTCTAACAAATCACCACAGTATCATTTCCGCCCAGTGCTCCTTGAAACTAGCTCCTAATTATCGAAACCGCCAAACCAGCGGTTACAACAACGCTTATAGGTACTCACTTCTCCTCCCCCAACCTCTTTGCTCACGTTTGAACGTAGTACTACATTAAGGGGGGATGGGGTACAGAGTATCCTCAATAAAGCTGACTCCACGTTTACAACAACAGGTAGGCAATGTTAAATATATTCTCCGATATAGTCCGGTAAACGATCTACCTGCCCCCTGTGCATAACGCTCTCCCACTTCAATCCCCCAGATACTTCAGGAATCTCTTATTACTATACTGTGCGGTGTCTAATATGATCCAAAGATTAACAGCAGCAAAGATTGAGAGGCGATTTGATGCTATTTTTTTGTCGAGTGCTGCGCGCAATACCAATCGCACTTCTGAATCGGGATTGACATGCATGTTTTATAGTTGGCGCACGCTGTAATATATTCCGGTCCCCAAACATGGGCTCTGCATATATTGCAGAAATGATCTACCATGGAACACATGATGGTAGAGACTTTGGTTGTGGGTTATTTGTGAAGGCGGAAATGTGTCGTCGTCTCGTTCTTGCGATGTTTGGTTTGTCGTAGTAGGTAGGACTATGATGGAGGAATTAGACTAAGGTACTACTAAGATCGAGTTTAAATACATATTACATTTTCCCAGAGGACGAAGCTTAACTTCTATGTGGAAGAACAAGTGACTGATAATGTCATTTGTGTCATACCGTACTGCTTGTTTGTCGTAGAGGATAATATATAATTAGTTTATACGAACAATATTGCTTAACATGATTTACTAGGTTCATTCATAAAGCCTATTGTAAATAGCATATAACTAATTGAATCGCTAAATAGCCGTTTTATCGACGACTAATGTGTAGAACTCTAGACTAATCAATATTATCGTCACAATGAATTTTACCTGTTGTGATCCATGATAGTACTATTGAATGCCCGTCCTAGGCTAATACATATAACTACCATAATATATTTATTCATTATTTTCGTGATTTCCGAGATATTTCATCATTGGACCAGGCAGCTTACCACAAGACGTGAAATATACCTTAAGTATAAAACAGTATCTTCTAAAACAAGTTAATGGGGTTAAAATATATACGAAATGTTGTGAAGCCGCCTCGTCTAAGCTCTAAGTATAAAACAGAGGACTACAAAAAAAGGGGGGGCCAGATGTTTAAGCCCCTATAATTCGCGTACCGGGAATATACCGCTGCCGACGTCATCAATATTGACTCGAATTCTAATATTGGACCCAAGACTTCCACTAGTGATGATAATTTTAACAACAAAAATTAGGCGTATGATCATTTGGTGTTTCTGATGAATGCAAACGTCAGTCATGTCAATATATCAAGGGCACTTGAGACTTTTCTTACCAGAGGATGCGCAAGTACTGCCAAACAGATAGTTGGCCGGTTTACTATTCACACACTCTCTAGAACACACCGGCCCGCAGGATCCGAACCATTAACAAGAATTCAGATGAAGCGCAATGCATCGGCAGTACCAAAAGCTACGCCAAGAACTAAGAAACTTCGGCCGAAACTACCCGATTATCATCTAACCCCATCGATCCGAGACGAGGAATCGGGCGAAATCATATGGCCGGCTCCTAGAGCTCAGATCGAGCGTGCTCGAGATTTTATTCTAGAGTGGCATGTTCTGTAACTTATATCATTTCCATTTCTTAAACTAATAGTTAAAATGTAGCGCTTCCGCAAAAAAGAAGGCCTTGATTGTACCTGATAAAGATGCAGATGGGTTGACATCAGGCGCTATTTTGCAGAAGACTCTTGTCTTACTTGGTCTAGAGCCTCATCTCATATCGGCCCATCTGGTTCAAAAAGGCAGCAATATCCATAAAGAGGACGAGCGCACTTCTATGGCTGCTTATAGTCCCGAATACATCTTTGTTTTAGATCAAGGATCGAGGAATTCTCCTCCAGTAATAGACGCCCCTCATAAAGCTTTGATCATAGACCATCATTGGGCATTGGAGGACGATTTCCCCGAGGGCTCAGATCATGTTACAGCGTGCAACTCTCCGCCAGTCGCTACGAGTTCACTCCTTACCTATTACATTTGCAACTCATTGCATGAGCAAGTGCAGAAAAAATGCGATTGGTTATGTGTAATGGGTACTCATGGCGACTTGGGCAATACGTTGAAATGGGAGCCACCTTTTCCGGATATGAAGGCTACCTTCAAGACTTATACTAAAAAGGCACTGAACGGTGCTGTGTCACTTATTAACGCTCCCCGTCGAACTGCAACCTATGGTGTTCCCGCCGCCTGGGATGCTCTAACAGCTGCTAGCTCGCCCGTGGAACTCCTTAAGAACCAGAATCTCCTTGCCGCCAGGGCTGAAGTGAACGCCGAAGTGAAACGGTGCACCCATACGGCTCCAAAATTTTCGAGTGATGGCAAGATTGCTGTTTTCCGCATCAACTCTGCCGCGCAAGTTCATCCAGTGATAGCAACTCGCTGGGCGGGGCACCTACAGTCGCCAAAGTTAGAAGTAATCTTAGTAGCTAACGAAGGCTATCTCCCGGATATGGTCAACTTCTCGTGCCGGGTTCCTCGGAGCGCGAGGGCAAGGGATCCGCCTGTAAACATTATCGAAGTATTGAAGGAGATCGCCGCGAGAGCGCCAAATCCGACCCTACGCGAAAGACTTGGAGAGTCGTTCGCGAGGGGACATAAAGAAGCTAGTGGAGGCATAGTTCCGAAGGCCGAGTTTGAAGAGTTCATGGATATTCTAGAAATCGGGAAGAAGCCCGAAGGAGGAAGCCAGAAGGAGGAAGTCCGAAGAAGGTTAAGAAAGCCGCTGCTCCGAAGCAATCAAATACCCTGACCAACTATTTCGGCACGCAAACTACTGCTTAAGTGTTGGGTGAGACGGGATGCCGGCAACCAGCAGACTTTAAGATGAGGATTAAACAAATTCATAACTTCAAAATATGTAATTGGATTCTATCAATTAGTGACGAAAATTCATCTGTCGAAATATGATATCGGCGCAAGTCGTCGCGCTCACATTAAAACGCACACCGCTCCCATAAGCTTTCCCACCCCATGCCTCTTCCTAGCAATTTAAGCCTTTGTCGACGCTCAACTCGTAGAAGTGCGGCACGAATCGACTCACAGTTTTCCTACCGATTTGAGGCCACGCTCACCATCGACGAGGACGCACCAGCCACCGTGGCCGCTGCCGCCGTCCCCAGCGACTAAGGCGCCTTCATAGCCACTCTCTTCCGCTCCTTCCTCACCGCCGCGCGCATAGTCGAGCACCGCATCGTCCCAGGTTCCCGGCTGAAGCCACACGGCAGGGATACCGAGCTTTTGGCTTCCTTCAGCACGGTTAGGGTCACGGGTGCTGGCGTGATGACTGACAGCGAGGTGTGCTGCGGATCGGGCAGGTCGGCTAGCGACTTGACGGTTGGGTGCACGCCGAAAGGCGTCTCTATGCTGGCGCTCGCCGGGTTGATGGGCGTCACCGGGAGCGAGTGTGCATGGTACCAGGTGAATACTTAAACGCGGGGGAGGAAGTTAGCAGTTTGCTTTTATATAGAATGAAGTTGTATTTATGTCGTATATTATGTGCATAAAACAGGCCACTTTGAGCCTCCGAATGATGCGCACTTGTTACTTTGCTCTTGCAGCTGAAAGAGATCGAGCCAACCATTGATGAATGGGATGAACGAATAAGGTGACGGAGTGTTAACTAGGGGGGGCCTTACCCTTATGACCGAACTTGGCGGGGTTCGTACTCGCGCCTACTACGGCGAATTGAGGGGAGTTGAAGAATGTTCGGACGGTAGTTTCGGTAGTCATCTTGAGCATTAATAGATAGACAATGGGCTAAATGTGGTCTGATAAGAGGTAGGTTTGGCGAAAGGGTATTAAGAGGGAGATGCGTTTATTTGTTACTATTAAATGAGAAGGACCTGCTAGTTCTAACTGAGTAATGTTGAGTTAAATCGTTGAGAAGCATATGAATGATGTAGTGTTCCGGTTCTCTTATCAATCCTCGAAGTTGATATCCCGAGGCTTACTTATACTAAGTCTTGGCACAATCGGAGCCGATCGATGGCGTATAATCCACCGGGTGTCCTCTCATTACCTAGATCAATGCAACCGCAGCTGAAGCTTGACATTTTTCCAGCTGAGTGTACCTCTAGCCTTAATCCTTGCCTTTTCTTCTTACCCCTGACTATTCTATAATACCAACAAATGTGCCTCATACTAAGATATACCAAGATCTACATAGTATAAGTCTCAACTTATTCTCGTTAGTTGAGTTGCACAAGAGATGGCGACATTTGCGTTAGTTGTGACCTTCCCTTTAAGAGGTATCTCGCTAACAGAAGTACAGCCGATCAACATTTTCAGCAAAGGCCTATGCAGCTTTTCGGCCGGCTTACCCTCCATCACTATTCCGTACCGTGCTGGACTACCACAAGCTACCCGCATCCAATGGAACATTACTGGATCTTGGGTGCGGCCATGGCCTTATCGCGCGTTATCTTAGACCGCATTTCAAATCAGTCATTGCGATCGACCCGTCAGCAGGGATGATAACGCAAGCAAAGCAAACCACAACAGATCCTACCATCACCTTTCGTCAGGGTAGTGCCGAGGATCTGGACTTCTTATCTGATGGCTCCGTGGACATGGCTGTTGCGGGTCAAGCTGCGCATTGGTTCAACTACGGTAAAGTCTGGCCGAATCTCGCCCGCGTAGTGCGTCCCGGCGGCACAGTCGCTTTCTGGGGGTATAAAGATAACGTGCTGGTCGGCGCCGAACAGGCTACCGAAATTATGGAGCGGTTCGTCTACGGGTTCGGCGAAGTAGCACCGGGCGTAGAAGGAATGGGTCCGTATTGGGAACAACCTGGGCGTAATATTCTACGCAATCTCCTACGCAGTGTACAGCCCCCCGAGACAGACTGGGTGGACGTTACTAGGCTAGAGCACGAGCCTGGAGAGGAGGGGACAGACGAGGCCTGCTGGTTAAGGAAGAAGATGAAGCTAGGTGAGGTAGAAGGCTACGTAAGGACGTTTAGCTGCTTCACTGGCTGGAAAGAGGCCCATCCCGAGGCGAAGAGCAGAGCGGATGGCGGAGATGGAGATATAATTGATATCATGTGGGATCACATGGTCGATGCGGTACCTGAATGGAAGGCCATGGGAGAGCGGTGGCGGGAGGCCGAAGTTGAGAATGATTGGGGTACTTATATATTAATGGCTAGACGTCGGTGATGTACAAAAATAGCATTGGCGCCTTAATGACATGATCATAAGGATCATAATGGTCTTATAACATCTCCAGCTTGTTTTTTCAGCTTCATCATCACTGCTCTCATCTATGCCTCTATGGATTATTCGTCTTAGAGGATAAGATGATAGATATTAGGTATCTTGGGTAGGTATTTAATAGATTAGAGCAAACAACCTTGTTTGAGATGTTCAGTAAATATAATATTACATGTGGTAATATTTACAAAGACTCTCCAAGGTGAGTATGTACCTATGCATTAGAAGAGTTAATAAGGTAAACATTCACAAGTTCAATGACAATGATGTGTGTAAGTGGTTATAGCGCTCATTGGTTCAATGTTTCAGCGGTGAATTCTGGCCCCGTCGTACCGCTCTGGATTAACCAAACAAGTCGTCCCAGTTATGTAGGTACATGTAGGTTACGCCGTTGCCCCGTCAATTCAAAAGCCCAACTTGATCCACTTAATTGCCAGCACGCATGGACTACGCTAAGGTAGGGGGGTAATTCGATTACATTGTTTCATCTCCGTTATTCATTCTTATTACCTTAACCATCGTCCTCACAACTCCAGAAAATATCATCACAAACGCCGACTTCGTTTTTGCGACGTCTCTGACCTAATTTACTTCCGATTCCAACACTCAATACCTCAAAATGGTGAGTTGCTCTTGTTTGCCTCGATTTACTATCTACATATGTACTATGGGAAAATAAACAAAGGGTTTCCTTGCTATTGCCCCTCTCGTAACCTCCTAAGTCATGGCTTAGTGTCGGTGTTACGCGATGGGAAACGACCAGTCAGCAGAATCCTTTCTCAGCGGCTAGCAACATGTAGCCAGCAGTGATCACGCACCAAAGAATTGCTATTCGCGATCCTTTCATTATTTCTCCGAAGCAACTCGATTCTTGGAAAATAAAGCAATAGCAACGGCCTCATCATACTTACTTCTTTTGTGGACCTCAATTGCTTCGCCTTTATATTTTCTGCGTTTAACCGAGATCTAAGAAATTGACGTTATGGCCGCTAACGATGCTCAGGCTTCAACCAACTACAAGGAGGCTTTTTCATTATTCGATAAGCGAGGCAATGGCCGCGTTTCCCTCGACAGCCTTGGCGACCTTCTGCGTGCTTGTGGCCAGAACCCTACCTTAGCCGAGATCAGAGATTTGGAGCGTAATGTTGGTGGTGACTGTGAGTACCCTACCCCTATTACCCTGACAAGTTTCCATGTCAACATCTATACATGCGCAATGTACAAGTACCCAGAAACCGAGCGCCAGATCCATTCTGTATGTAGTTAGAATGCGGTTAGCTAATATGACTGCATCGTTGTAGTTGACTTTGAAACATTCTCGAAAATCCTGAACCGACCAGGTGGTTTCCGCGACCCCGGCGAGCCTGACGAATACTGTCGCGGCTTTCAAGTTTTCGATAAGGACATGACTGGGTTTATTGGTGTTGGTCAACTCAAATACATCTTGACGAATCTGGGAGAAAAGATGACGGATGAGGAGGTGGACGAGCTGCTTAAGGCTGTGGACACCAGCTCAGGACAAGTCAACTATACCGGTGAGTACACGATCCTCAAAATCAACTAATAGTTGGGAAAAGAGCAAAAGCAATAACTAATACGGCGCAGAACTTGTCCGAACCATCCTAGCCAACTAAGATCATTTCATCCTCACGAGCATCGATGGAAGCTGGAGTTTAAAGGCGTAGAGATTATTACATGCACCTACGACACTTCTCATAAAAGGAGGGTATCAATACATCACATCATAGGCATGACTGGGAGGACGACATGGCGTTTGTTCATTGACGGGATTATGTGAAACTGGATTGACCTATTTGGTCTCTTACGATAGTCATAAGTCAGATACGGAAGAGAGGTGAATAGGATCGTATGGTGGTGTGGGTTTTCGGAACCCCTTTGCTTTTCACCGATTCTGTACGTAATACAAAAAATCTTCTCAATCCAGGACAACGGATTTCAATGGTTGTGTTCGGCTTTGCAGATGGAAGCTTATTGGCTTCTATTGTATGCAAGTGCCTAGGTATTTTAATTGGCTTGTAGGTAACGCCCGGCATACCAGTAGGTACCTACTAAGGTAATGTACGTACCTAATTCTAGTTACGACACCCCTAGGTTACAGTGTGATCCCCCGCAATCTAGAAAAGGTCGGGTCGGTGGGACTCGTAGGTGTCTTGGCTTCGTCACAACCAGCATAGGTTTTAGCTCCATACAACTTTCTAGACGCATCAATCAGACTATTTGAACCCTCAACCTTACATTGTCACGTATCTAAGCAGCCAAGGTGGACACCTGCATCTGATAATACCTATAAGATTCAACCTTAGAAGATTCCGATACGCGCGCCCGTAATTAGGCTTCTATGTACCTGTTTGCCTAATACCTTTCCAGGTAATAACTTACATAAAAGCCCCGCGTCGATCTTGCTGTCCATTGGACCCCTCAAACCCCTCTCGTGATACATACTGGCGAACTCTAGCAGAATTACTTCTACTAGAAATTACCACCGTCCTTCTTTCTTCCTAGTAGCTTCCCTTCTCATCCTTCTGCTCGCCATAGCCTACAATCTGGCTGCTCCACGAGCTCTCTCTCGTCTTACCTCGTATCTTAACCAGATACGACCAAAGACTATTCCCTCAACAACTATCTTCCCCCTCACACGCTCAACTCCTCCAGATCGATCAATTGTAACCGCCACTATGGCTCCCGATAAGTACAAGAACCCTCCCCAGGCACCACCGACTTTCACGGGTACCAAGGAGTCTATTGTCAAAGATGCCCAGGCCATTTGCGACACCACGAGGTCTTCGCTAGACAAGCTTGTTGCCGATGTATCTGCCCCAACCGCAACTTTCGCCTCCGTCTTAGCACCCATGGCGGAAGATGAGAATCAATCTCAGTTGAACACTCGAATCCTCGGCTTCTACCAATATGTTTCAAGCGACGCCGACCTACGCAATGCTTCCACCGAGGCGGAGACGATCATGGATGAATTCTCCATTGAATGCAACATGCGTGAGGATGTTTTCAAACTCGTCGATGCTGCCTTCCAGGCTCAGAAGAGTAAAGAGCCCGATCTCGATACTGAAAGCTTGCGGCTACTCGAAAAAGAGCGCAAAGGTTATATCAGGAATGGATTAGGACTACCCCAAGGTCCCCAGCGAGATCGCTTTAAAGAGATCAAGAAACGTTTAAGTCAGATAGGCATCGAGTTTCAAAAGAATCTCAATGAAGAGAACGGTGGCCTATGGTTCACTAAGGAAGAATTGGACGGCGTTCCGTCTGACGTGACTGATGGTTTAGAAAAGGGGACAGGAGAGAACGAAGGAAAACTGAAGCTCAGCTTTAAGTATCCTGACCTTTTCCCTACCTTAAAATTCGCCAAAAACCCGGAAACAAGGAAGAAGGTCTTCATCGCGAACGAGAATAAGGTACCTATACAGTCATTTCCGAAAATTTCTACTTGTACTAGGAAAAAAAAGCTTTACTCGGACAGTCTTGGCTAATAAACTACAACAGACTAACCAAAATGTCGCCCTCTTCAAAGAGGCTGTTCTATTACGAGATGAAGCTGCCCGGCTCCTAGGCTACCTTAATCACGCTACTTTCCGCATAGAAGATAAGATGGCTAAAGAGCCAGCTACGGTCAACACCTTTTTATCAGATCTTCGAAAGCGCCTCGCACCGGGTGGTGAGAAGGAA
The DNA here is from genome assembly GCA_902805455.1 of Daldinia concentrica. Taxonomy (NCBI): domain Eukaryota; kingdom Fungi; phylum Ascomycota; class Sordariomycetes; order Xylariales; family Hypoxylaceae; genus Daldinia; species Daldinia concentrica. Next base: position 2,066,668 of record CADCSW010000003.1, on the reverse strand, counting down.
ACGAAGCATTTGCTCGAACTGAAGAAAAAGGATGAGGAGTCGAGAGGTTTAAAGCCAGATGGGAACTATTACCTCTGGGACCATCGCTTCTACGACCGCATGATGGTAGAGCAGGAATACAACATTGACGAGGTCAAGATTGCGGAATATTTCCCGTTGCAAAGCACAGTTCGGGCCATGTTACACATCTTTGAAGAGTTATTTGGCCTAGTTTTTGTGGAACTAGACCCTAGCGAGCGTAAGAGATTATCGCCGACCGGTAAAGCCGAAGACATTGCCTGGCATGAGGATGTCATTCTCTTCTCCGTCTGGGACGACAGCTCCGAGGGTGATGGCTTTGCTGGCTATCTCTATCTCGATTTACACCCACGGCAAGGCAAGTATGGCCATGCTGCCAACTTCAATTTGCAACCCGGTTTCCGGAATAAGGACGGAACACGTAGGTATCCTGCTACTGCCCTCGTATGCAACTTCTCTAAGCCGACGGAGAAGAAGCCCTCTCTCCTAAAGCACGACGAAGTGGTGACCCTTTTCCACGAGCTTGGGCATGGTATTCATGATTTATCTGGCCGAACTACGTACAGTAGATTCCATGGGACGGCGACAGTTAGAGACTTCGTTGAAGCTCCGAGTCAGATGCTTGAGAATTGGTGCTGGACGCCTAGTCAGCTCAAGGCCCTCTCGAATCACTATAAAACTGGCGAGAAGATCCCCGATGAATTAATCGAGAAGCAGATCTCAACCAAACACGTCAATGATGCCCTATTCAATCTTAGGCAATTACATTTTGGTATCTTCGATATGACAGTACACTCCCCTGCTACCCACGAGGAACTAGAAAAGATTGATTTCAGTGCGCTATACAACGATTTACGGACCCAGATTGCTGGGCTAAAGGGCCCCGAAGCTCTGGGAGAGCCAAGGTACGTTTCTCCATATAATTCATCTTGTATTATCGTAGTTGCCATGTAACTAACTGAGTTTGGATAATAGCACCTGGGGTAATGGGCAGGCGACCTTCGGTCATCTCATTGGGGGTTACGACGCAGGTTACTACGGCTACTTATCCTCGGAGGTCTACAGCACCGACATGTTCTATTCCGTCTTCAAGAAAGACCCGATGAATGGAAAGGAAGGTCGTAGATACCGCCACACCGTGCTAGAGCGTGGAGGTAGCCAAGACGAAATGACGACTCTCGAACAATTCCTTGGTAGAAAACCCAGCAGTGACGCTTTTTATGCGGAGTTGGGTCTTACTGCCATTGCACTTACTTCTGCCGCATAAGAACATATTTATAGACAGACCAAAGCTATGTATGGTATGGTCTAATATAGCTAGTACGGAACCATCCTGAGGTTCACAAGTTATTGCTACTGCCTCTACTTTGGCTATATACTAGTAGATCTCCTAATACCTCCATTACTTTCATGGAGCCAATTAGCTTACTATATAAATTAGTAAAATGCGAAACAAAGCTTTGTGTTATATATTCCTGTTATTGAGATGTGCTTGGGAACCGACTAATGGTAGCGGTATATAACTATAAGACTCGTAATATTCTTAGAGGCCCTATAGTGCCTTCCTATGTTAATATACTAGAGATGCCTAGGTAAGAGGTAGGTATCTAATATTCCCCATTTAAGCAAATACACACCCAGTTGTAGCTTAAAATATATACGTTTGGAGACACATCTGAACTACTAGTCAAAAATATTTTTAGCGGTAGAGGAGATTGTATTAGACTGCTATATACAAAAATGAATGTGTTCTAAGCGTATATAATCGAAAGTATTGCTCTCCCTCCGGCATATATTCAAACCCCCCCCCTCCTATATACTATTCCCTCCCCCCCTTCAACCCCTTTTTAGCATCGACGACGCAGCTGCTTAGTTGGTGCGGCCGAGGAGGCGGTTGGCGACGTCGGAGACGTAGCTGGGAGTAGCGCCGCGGCCGTCGCTGAGGTCGTTCGGGTTGACGGAGCCCGAGTTGTACTCGCGCAGGGCCTTGTAGATGCACTCGGCGGTGTCGGCGTCGCCGAAGTCCTTGAGGTTCTGCTTGAAGTGGTTGGTGCCGGCGCGGACCATGGAGGTGATTTGGTCCTGCGATCTTGTTAGTAGGTGTGGTTTTGAATCCTCGGGAAGAGTGGTGGAGTGAGTAATAAGGGATAGGTGTGTATGAGGTTATCCCCCTTTTCCTGTGGTTGGGTTACGTACTTGGCTGAGACCGTGCTGGCCAGGGAAGCCGGGGCTGCCGTCACATTGCATGAGGCCGGCGGTGGAGTGGCCGTCCATGTTCACGGTGGTGCGGACACCGACGTTGCCGGTGCTCTCCTGCATGATGATGGCGAAGATGACACTGATAATCAGGCTAGTTAGTGATGTGCTCCGGATTGAGGTGATTCAGGGAGATGGAGATATAAACTAACCGCTCCTCAACACCGAGCTTGGCACATTCGTTAACGGCGTTCCAGATACGGCCAATGTCCTCACCAGTGTCGCCAGTAGCGGCCATGGCGGACTTGTTGGCGTTGAAGATCTCCTCGAACGACTTCCACTGGTCCCTGCCGGGGAAGCTGGAGGCGGGGCCGGAGTAGTGAGTGAAACCCATTGTGACTGATTTTTTTAAAACTACAAAGAGTTGCAGAAAGTGTGTAGTAGAGTGTTGATTGAGACTTGCTGTTGATTGTGGATGTTGTGAGTGGTGATTCTCTTAACTCTGTGGTTGCCAATCTGCCCCTTTTTATATTTCCTCGAGTCCTGTCTCTTGCCACCTAGGTGTGCAACCATCTTCAGTCGTGGTTCGAACGTCCTCCACTCTGTCATCTTCTGTTTCCCTAATGAGAGTTTATTGCCGGCAGTGCTGTGATGTGAACATGCATGACCGCATCTCGTGGCCAGGTGAATTGGGATTGCCACATATCGTTTTGGCTTCCCTTGTTTCCCCTATTCCCCGTCTTCTGTCCGTAGTACTGGCCGGCAATCATAGCCGCACAATTAATCGCTATAAGGCTAGTTTCTTTCCCAATGTGTCCTCTGGTAGCTTGCTGACTGTTGTTCATCTTCACTCAAGTCAGCATGTTCTTAGATATTGGTTACAATATCGCGGATTAGCTGAGCAAGACTTGGCCATATGATCTATAATTCCTAGGTTTTACTTATTCCGCCTTGCCAGACTCGGATTGGATCTTACCTAGAAGCTGCAATATCTTACGTAGCCAAAGGGCCAGAATATCATGATGAAGTCAGCAATTATGTCATTTTTGAGGCTCACTTTAATAGAAACCTATTAATAACCTTATTGGTACATATTCGAGACGTTTGTGCAATGATTTACACCAATATTATGTGAGCTCTAATCAATGTCATATCTACTCACTATGTTCCAGGTCAGGTTATATATAAGCACTCTCTCGTTTTGAAGTTATGTAATGCAATATTGTAATAAGGTCAAACTGAATATTTAAAACATTATTTGTATAATTTGGTATTGTGAGAATAAAGATATTATCCTCTGTAAGCCATTATCTAGTAAGGATCCTTAAAGACTTGATTTTGTATGTCATCAATAAGTCCCATAGCAATACATTTGAGTTAATCAAGGCTCTCAGTCCGAGAAATAATATGAGTCGGCAGCAGGAACTTATTAAACTAGCTCGTTATCGACTCAACGCTGGCGTAAGCGGAGATACTCGTTCCCAAGTTGTATTGGTGGGTAGCTGGGCAGCTAGGGAAGCCTTACTCACTCTTATGAGAAAACATCCCCAGATTTTTGATGCTTGTACCTGCAGCTATTTGATGACAGGGAAATAGACGCCAGATCTTGCTATGAGGTACGAAGGGGCCAATTAGCCCTAGCAATCTCACCTCATGGCTTACTGAGTATGAGTGATGAGTTAGCTACTACATCAATCAGTCAATAAATTACCATATAAATCCACCTACCAGCGGAGTATTAGGTAGTTAGGTACCGTGGTAGTCAAGACAATATTTGACTTTAAATCGGCTCATCCGCAAGTCTTTCCGCTTGAAGAATATATACAGCTGTATTGCATTATATTGCTTATCGTTGTGAACATATCGTTGCACGATGTATGGTACTTAAAACTGTGTTAGGTACTTGCAGCTAATGTAAGCCTTGGTGGATGCAATGCCATCTGTTCAAAGATGTGGCTAGACTTCCATGCCCTGCGAAACTTAATAAGAGGTATGCTAATGTATATACCTACCTAGGTACCTAATGCAAGCATCTAATTTTATTGCATTGGTTTAGGCATTATCAATCTTTACGTTTCGACTTATTCGTCTTTGAATTTGTTTGCTCTCATATAGTTATGTACAATTTAGTGACGATCTTATTCAGCTTATCTTAAGGTTCATTAAATAGGTACCTAGGTACTTATGGCATGCTACTTAGGTACAGACAGAGTTAGACACTTTACCTAATGCATGTATTTTTGTGGCTGAAGTAACGGTGGGACTAATGGAGGTGGGGACCGGAACGGAAAGTAAACAGAAACGCGGTCAAGCAGCCAATTGAACCCGTTTGGCGTTTTAACATCACATTGCAACCGACTTGACAACTACATTTCAAGCAATTGCTTGCTCATTTGCAGTCTTTACTAGTCTTGCTCTTCGCAGTTATATGATGATATTTCCGTGCATATGATACACACTTCTTCCGCTTTAATCTCGAATATCTTTTTTTGCGACGCGCCAGTGGACTCGTAAAGTCCGCTGTGCTTAGATACTACTTCCATCCGATCGACCTCCTTTGCCAACTACTTTCGCGTGAAAGCTTCTTAAGATATGGATACCGACGAGTCTCCCGATCGTTATTTTACCTACGATGGTAGATTGGCATCGTTTCAATCTGCGCACCGACCATCTGGTTTTAAAGGAAAAGCTTCAAAGGCACTTACTTGGCCGCACAAACAACTTGACCCAGTCCAAGTGAGTCTCTACGCGTACAGAGGCTTTACTGGCCTGTATAAATACTAATCATTGTTACCCAAAGTTTGCTCAAGCCGGATTTTACTTCGATCCTTCCCCTGAAGCACCCGACAACACTGTTTGTTTCCTTTGCGTAAAGGCGTTCAAGGGATGGGAAGAGAATGATAGCCCGTTAGAGGAGCATCTACGATTGTCACCACGTTGCGGCTGGGCTATTGTGGCCGCCATCGAGGCGGGCCTAGGAGATTATGGCTTCGATGATCCTAGCGACGTACCAATGTCTGAAGCGCGGAAAGCTACGTTCGGGGGGCTTTGGCCCCATGAAGGAAAGAGAGGATGGAAATGCAAAACCAAACAGGTCAGCATATGCCCCCCATCATCTCCAGTCCGATTTTGCTAAATCGATGCAGCTTGTGGAAGCCGGTTGGAAATATACGCCGACTGCAGACTCGGACGATATGGCGACTTGCACCTACTGTTCTCTCGCGCTTGACGGTTGGGAACCCAAAGACAACCCATTGTAAGCAGCGTGTTTTTTTTTTGTTTTTTTTTGTTCTCGCATTAATTAACGTACCATGATAGGGATGAGCATTATAGGCGGTCTCCGGACTGCCAGTTCTTCGCATTGTTGAACCAATATAAGAAGGGTCCAGCAAAGAAGAAAGGTAGAGGCAAAGGTGTTAGAGCCTCCCAGTCGTCTAGACTATCCTCTCAGTCTATCGCCACGACTGTTGCGTCTGACGCAACATCGCTACTTGAGCCTTATATCGATCATGATGACAGTGTTATGACTACTACGTCCATCATGACTCAAGGTGGCACAAAGCGGAGCAGGGCGAAAAAGACAACGGCTTCTAAGGGCAAGAGGACCCGAGCGAAAAAAGAAGAGGTGGTTGAAGTGCTTGAAGATTCCCCTGAGCCACAAGAGGAGCTGGCACCCCCAACGCCGCCACCAAAGGCTACCCGTGGACGCAAGCGAGCTAGTGACCCCCTTGAAGACTCGGAGCTGACAATGGCGGATGTCCCAGCAGCTAAGAAGAGAGCTACGCGCACACGGAAAGCGAATGCTGCTGAGACATCCGTTATTGAACAAGAACCCGACCAGGAAATGTCCGACATAGATCCAGTTCCTAAGTCAAAAGCAAAAGGAAAGAAGGCCAGATCGACTATTACTCGCAAGACTAGAAAAGCCTCTACAGCATCTACTATATCAAATATTTCCCTCGAAGGAGATGCTGCTCATATGATGGATGACGAAGAACTAGATAGACAACTACAGGCCGATTTTGACCGACCGTTGTCAGACGACGAAAATATTGCAGCCGATTCAGATTCGGACCGAAATAAAGTCCCACCTAAGCATAAGAGCAAGAAGGCTACCGTTCAGAAAAAAGTCCCTTCAAGTCAAGGCGAGGCATCTAATGACCATGCTATGTTCGACCCTCAGCCCCCTCATATTGATGAGGCAGTAGTTGAAGATGAGCTGAAAGCGCTAGAGACCGAGATGGAAATTGAGCGAGTCGAGGCACCTCCAGTTCCAAAGAAGGGCCGTAAAGTAGGCTCTAAGAAGGTTTCGAAGCAAACAACAAAGAAAGCTAAAGATGTCGAGTCCGCTGTGCCAAATGTCGAGACAGCAACTGTAGATGAATTGGCGGAAGGCCATGACGTGAGTATTGTCAGCAACTCAACTATGCCTCGAACTAGCCTTGCATCGAATGCGGCTCCTAGGAAACGTGGTCGGCCTAGTAAAAAGGCCTCAATAGTAAATCCAGACCCGAATCCTGATGAACTTGCCGATGCTGAAGTTGGGGCTCCATCCACATCTGAACCTATTGATGTTGGCAATTCCGCTGAAAAAATGCCTACGACAAAGATGAAGACTCTTTCCCCTCCAGCGACGTCTTCTCCTTTAGTCAGTAAATCTCTACCTCCGCCTCCAATAGAGTCGGATGAGCCCCAGCCTCCTTCAACACCTGTTGCCTTAACATCTCCAGCCCCGGCAGCAAATCAAGCGGCTTTGTCACCCTCGCAGTCGCCTCAGGCTTCTGATGCTGAAAACGAGCCCCCATCTTCGAGGCCATCAAATACTGCAAGTAGCGCCCGAGTTATCCTGGCTCCTGTTACTGCTACGCCTGTACGCACCTCACCATCTAAACGAAATGTTCTGGCCGGGTTGCAGAGCAATACTCCCTGGACCGCTGTCGATGTTGATATGATTTTTGAGGATATAGAAAAAGAGAATACCTCAGGATCAGCGAAGTTCTTGAAAAGTGGTGTTGATCTCACTAGTCCTGAGAAGCGAATGACTATCGAGGAGTGGATTTACCATAACGCTGAAGAAGCCGAGCAGAAGTTAAAACACGAGTGTGAGACCATGGTTACAGCTTTTGAGAAAGAAGGAACGAGAGCTATGCAAGCTCTTGAAGGTCTTATCGTCGACTAAGCGAGGGACAATCGGATCAGGTTTAGGATGGTCGGCTAGGAATAATGGCTACAGTGCGGAACCGGGTATGATAAGATGGATGTTATGATAACCACATTGGCGTTGACGGTTTGCTTTCGGATACGGGAACCGGATGGAGCTGAGATTGATGCGATCCATCCATGTTTATCACCAAATGAGTGATAAGGAGACGCATCTGAGTAGAGCAATTGAAGCACAAGTCTCGTTGTATCACGGCTATTGGGTCTATCATCATACATAGCTGAATGATATCAGGATACATTAGTTGCGAATTCTCGGTTTATATGCCGCACGCATCCTTGCGGCGTTAATACGGATAATTTAGTGATTGGATAAAGGTATATCCTCGTTGTACATTGAACAACGATTTGATACCCGCGATCCTAAGCTGTATTTTGAGCATTTTTGTAGGTAGGTTAGGCAAGTGGTAAACTTGGGCTATTATGCCACCTAAATGGGTGGGTAACCTATTTCTACTATACCAACTCTAAGACAAGCCGAATAATCTAAAAACATAGGTGTATGTAACCGATACGGGCTTTTCTACATAACATTCTTGAATATCTAAGAACCTGACATTGACGTTCCCGGAACTTAGAATGGCGAGTAAAGGGAAGGGCCTCATTAAACACAAGGGCTAGGGTAGTTGATAGAAGAGCGAATGAGATGAGAGGGAAATGCCCAACTAAGTAAGTGGATACCCACAAGGCCACCAATATGTGGGTTGATTAGTAAAAGCTTCATTAAAATAGTAATGTGAATTTAATTAGTACCTAGTAGAATATAAGAGTGATATAATCTTGTTGTATACATTAATAGTTTCATAATTCGGACGCTATACAGACGCTTGATCGATATGGTACGAGATAGTGTATAGGCATCTGTTAGGGTTGTAATTCTTAAATTCGGCTAAGTTGCTAATGAATAACGTACTTAGACAGAAACTCCTTTTATTTTCTATGCTTACATATCCAGTGATTCTTTCTTTCGTTTCTTGCTTTCTATAGTATCATCACTAGTAGCTTCGGATCGTTGAAAGTAACGATTTAAACCATCAGGACCGTCTGTAACCTGACCAGGATCAATAGGTACGTTAAGAATTTTATAATCCGTAAGCTAAGACTATTTGATCCATAATTGTAGTTTTATTGGAAGGCTAAAGAAATGTGTTAAGCATGGGGTTGGCGGTAATTTTTGCTCCGTTTCTGCATTCTGCCGGCAGCTTATGCGGCTCGGCTACAGAAGATTCTTCGCACTAGAACAACCTCGTGAAAAAATAATGTCACATAATATTGTTAGTTATAACATGTCAGAACTTAACTACGAGTTTTCAAATAGGTAGTTAGTGGCTAAATCTAAGTGAAACACTCAACCCGCGACCCCGTGAGAAGTATGTAATACGTCAACGTTATAGAGGCCAGTCCCGGGTTCAGGGGTAAATATGACCACACCTTATCCGCCAATGTGACAACTTATGAGTAGATTTTAGAGTTCACCCTTAAGATGTTTTGAGCATAAAACTACATTACATGTAATATTATATTTTTAGACTACTTGGGTAATAGTTAGGTTACCCAATGGTTTAATATATTACGGTCTTCAGTTGCCGAGTACACAGTTACTGGAAGACAACATGCCTAAGACTGATGCAAGCCCTCAAACTTAAGTTATATTTAATAATAATAGTTGAGCGAGGGAGGTTTATATTATACTATATAACGAATTGAATTGGCGGTGGAATTCGGACATGAAGGACAGTAGACCTCGCGATGGTATCTTTCCGCTCAACTCCACTCGCAACCAACTCCCCCATTCCCTCATTTACAAGATCTAGAAGCCGGCTATTAAATATACGTCAAAGCGGGCCCCTTTCTTTACCCCTCCGGCTTTCCGATGATCAGAAACCGGAAAATTGCCCCCCCAGTGATCGTAGAATCGTCTATAGACATGAATACAAATACTAGTCGTTTTCGGTTTTTATAAGATTGTTCAGAACGGGGAGAACCGAAATCGTATTGGAAGACGGCGAGCGCCGTTTCTGCCAGTGTAATGGCGGATCCGATTTAGTGAATGGGCCGGTGGCTTGAAGTCGCCCACCGAGCTCCCCAATGTAGCACGCCGTCGGTTTGTAGTCGGGACGGTGCTTGAAGAGATATGTATTTAAGGTCGGACGAGGGCAATGGGGTACTCCCTGAGTCGGCGCTTCAGGACCTCGTGTGAGACCGTGGTGTTAACTGCACGTGATCCAACAGGAGCAATGGAGGTCTCGTTGGTGTACGGGAAAGGGGCGGCAGAGCCGACCTGGAGCATGGCGGCGGCGGCCAGCAGAGCAGCGAAGAAACGAGCCATTTTTGACGTTTTTAAGGGACTGTACCGATAGTTAAGTGACAGAGAATTGAGGGCTGCAGATGTGGTTGACGAAATCGCTACAGGAACTGCTGTGAGGTCTCTCATCAACTCAGGGGGAGCAGACGGACCTCCTTTTATGGTCGTGGCCGGCTCACGGCCGTATCACACAACAAAGGATCGGCATATGAGTTGCAGTATTCGTAACTAATGACTGATGTTCCCAGGTAAATACTCATATCTACCTCATAGCAACATTTACATATATGAATTCATTATCAAAGAGACCAACCCAGACGAGCCCACCCCGTCGACCAATCCCACCGGGGTTTATGCCTATCTCGACAGGGCCACCCCAAGACAAGGCAAGGCCAGGGGCAAGAGGTTAAACTAGTGATATTCTGCGTTCGAAGATCAGCAGCCGGCGCTACTGGAGCAGCCGCATGCCTAAACGTTCAGATGGTGGTGACATGGGGGGTCGGTGAGTATCAACTACCCTCGCAAGCTTTATCCTATCATCTTCCTTGAGAAATACCCTACTGCAGCTATAGACGCGGCGCGAATCATGCAGTTATGACCCAGACCGGAAGAAATAAATAGCGTTACATACTACCCACTCGGTTACCAATTAAGCGATTGCGGCGACGTGACATGCTTGGTCAAGCACAATATGTATTCGCCATCCTGGTATACACGTTGTCTTTTCCTTAAGCTTCATTGCTTGGTAATTGTTCGAAGGACTATTTCCAAGCAGTCGATATCACTTTGCGTAACAATATTTGAGTCGATGTAGCTATCAGTAGGTAACCCTACTCACTTATAAATCAGATATCTAAATAGTTACGCGTGTACTCTCCTTCAGAGTGAAACACTAAGTCATCGCTGAGTTAAACCACAGCTTTTGTTGTGCTCTATAATGAAGTCGTCATTATTCGAGAACGCGTACGGTTGAATTCCCATTGAGGAAATAAGAGGCCAGTTACTAGTCCACAATCAACCCCGGTCTACTACATAAACTCAACGTGCATGAGAGAACGAAACTGGCAATCAATATCGAAGGGGTCCTCTGCAAGTGGGGTGATACAACATTAACTCGTTGGCCCTATGTAAAGCCCAGCCAATGTAGCCGGTGTTCCTGTTTATTAAAATAAAATAAAAAGCCGGTGACGGGCCAAGAGGTTACATTAGAAGAACGGGAAAATTGTAAAAGCTTAGGGAGCTTGTCTAGCTCCTTGGCGAGATACTAGGACCTATGTTTCCGGCCTGCGATATTCTATAGAGATAAGAAACGAGAAACTCAAGGGCGTATCGTGTGGGCTTTCATGCAAGAATTTATTTACGTCTCGTTCGTACGAGTCAATGGTTATGGGTTCTGATGTGATATGGTCCAATAAGAGATGTTTTGCCGCGTATGATGGATTATAATTCAACTTGTCATCGGTGCATTATTGCGTTACAAGGAGCTTATATAGAGATAGATAACTAGCAAGAATAGACATGACTGTTGGATATGTAACCCCCATTCTCTACGAAACGCGTGGACCGAGTTTCCCAATTCCGTAAAGCGTTTCGTTTCAAAGACAATGGAGGCTACGAAGGTAAACGGCACTCGGCTGCATAACCGCATCAACAGGGGAATCCAAGTGCCGATCATAGCGTCCTGTTAGTCGCGATTCAGTGCCCGATAATAACGGGGACGGTAGACGGTAAAGGATGCAAGATTCGCTACCAGCCGAGGGAAATCTTTGTCCTTCTTGGCATTACCCATCTGCCAGGCACCCAGGCACGGAAGAAGTCAATTAAGGCTGATCTTCGCCTTTATCAGTAGGCGGCATACACACTACATAAAACAAACTCCGTTATCTTCTTGGAAAAGAGCTGTACTTCTTGCTGAACAAAGGGGGAAAAAAAGATTGGAGACGATTTCCGGAGCTTTGGTTATAGCAAAGTTACTGTATACGGAATTCCGAATCTCTGAAGATCATCTCTTACATCAGGGTTAGGAGAATTTTCCCTTAACGTAGAATTAGTCTTTCATCCGAAAAAGAAACCCAGTAGAACATTTATTATTATCAAGATAGAACAACGGCGATCTTCGGAGACTCGGAAAGGTATACCTCAAAGATTTCAAGATAACCCGAAGAAGAGTAAGACTATGAAAAGAGAACCATCACGCCGGATACACCAACCACAATGTGGTAGGGCAACACCCCATGCTATAGAAGTCTCTCCCAACAAATTCCTACTAAGAAAAAGGTAGTAACTTGCATCCCTTTCGATTCTAGATCTGCAACCTTAAAGCCTATTTATCAGCACGTCCAATCAAGAAGCGCAAATTATATTATAAGAACATTCTGGTCGCTAGTCTCATAAGGACTGTCACTATCAGAGTCTCAGCAAGGAACCTCATATTAAAAGAGTTTAAATTTGCTAGAGCGAGGCCCTTGGCGATGATTCCTTTATCTACTCGCGATGCTGTAATTAGAACATGCAGTCAATATCGCTTATTCACCTTTAATGCCGCTTCATATGTCATCACATATTTCCATCTATGCGTACTCTAAAAAGCTTTTTTCTTAGCTGCAACGTCTTGGCTCAATACCCCAGGTTTGCAATCTACAAAAGATCCTCCAACAAAGCAGAGATCCCCATCAATGCAGTCGGTCCCAGTTACTGTACGACGTGAATATTAGCCGCCTCGAAGACTAGGTACCTAGGTAGGTAATGAGGAGGTTAGCTAATACCTAGAAGACTTGCTTACAGAGAGGTGTAGCGCTGGGAGTCGGCCTCAAATATAATATAATCCCTCCATCAATCACACATCGGGGCCTCGGACTATACACGACCGAGAAGAACATAATATATCCGTCTCCTCGGAAGGGTTCTGGAGCTCTTTCCCCCCATGCTCGACTGTTATTAACAATCTCATCCCTCGTATTTGTTGACCAAAACCAGCAAGTTGACAAGAGATAATAGAAAAAGATGTGAAGACTTCCGCTCAGCCGGCTAGCATGGTCTAGTAGATTCCGTAGTATTCTAGTCTTGCTCTTTTACCTACTATATCCTATCAACATAATATTACTTCAACATGGTGTCCCTGCTTATATCCCTCTAGGTATATGTTATAGGGCCTTACAAGCGGGTTGTCTCATCGAATACTACGTGTCTCAGCGAAGCTTCCAGTGGTCTACAACGGATATTAGGTATTTGGTTGACGTAAAGATTTAGACATCGTCCATAGAAGGCAGTTATCATCTTAACAACAACCGGTACCTACTAAGTATAAGCTAGGCCTACACTTTTCTAAAGAAGGACATTTCGACCTTCTCGCTGCTAGGTTAGCCCTGAGTAGCAGTATGGTAAATAGAACCCTACCGGTTAGAATAGAAACAGGAGCAGGCTCTAGCAAGAAACAAGCTACAAATTAACGACCCTCGAACATAGGGTCCACCAATGCAAAGCCTCCGGAACGCACACCGATCTTCTCCCAACTCCCACCTGAATATCATCAATAAGGTATATATGCGACGTCTATCAGTTTCTATATCAATTCCTGCCCCTATTTTCCCGTACGATACCCAGTTACAAATCCCCCTCGAGTGACGATGATCTTACCAATGTCGTCAACGCAACCCACGTTCCGGCGGATTGACGTTGGAGACGCGAGATTTTCGGAGAGGCTAAAGAGAGTCGCCCTCGGATACGCAAAAGGTGCCGGGGAAGATATTGCTACAACAGATCAATTGCTTCATCTAACAAAAGTATATCTATCGCCGTGATAATCAATCGTTCAACAGCCGTAAAGCAGATCCCGGACTAACTCGGACTTCCGGGGAGACCGTCATCTCAGCTGGCTTGGAAAGGAATACGACCTGAGCTAGATAAAGCTGTATATCTATTGAAGGTATGTATATGAAACGGACTGGGTAGCCCGTTTTAGATCCTCTTGAGCATGAAGACCTATGCGATAAAGACTACGTAAACTAGTCGTCACGCTTACGCGCTGTCGTTATTATGAGTCTTGCCATGATACTGCGGCCAATTCATATCCATATTGACAAGCGACGACAATCTACCTTAACCCTCTTTGTTATTTCTCACCCCCTTCAGGTTTAGGCAGCTTATCCATGTACGCAGCAAGTTGCTCGTCACTGCTCTGCTTCCCCCCAGCCCCTTTCATAGCATGCTCAGATGTGCCCTCCAGGTCCCCATCATCTTCTCCTTTCGTATTGGATTGTGTAGATACGATGTCGTCCTGAGTTTCTTCATTGTTACTTTTAACATCACCGGCAGCTTCGTCCTTGATGCTGCTAGCTTGGCTGATGTCTGCGCTATCGGGACTCTGTACTCGTAAACCTAGATGCCTTTCACTGTACGGATCTTCGTTGTTGCCGCCTTTCCAGTCAGCGGCTGGCATCTGCGGAACAGGTGCATTGATGCTGGGCATAGGCATGACTGATTCCTTCGCTTCGCCTTCTGACACGACAGATTTCCACACCACCGCGATTCTATCAGCAGCACGTGTGCCTTTTTGGCTTGACCCTTTTATTCCATCCAGTTTATCCCATTCGATGTCAAAGACTCCGTTCAAATCTGGATTGCCGTCTTGCTCAGGCCCGTTGCCCTCGAAAAAGGTATTGAACCATACATGTGCTACGGCAGTGACCATGGTGAATCCCATTGCGGCGGGCGTACGGTTGCGTCGTTCGATACATATGTTCACATCGCTACTAGGTAACTTAATCGGCTTGTGAGGCTTAAAAATGACGGCCATGCCTCCAGGTTCGGCGTCAGCATCGTTCCTAGAAGTTGACGAGGATGAACTAGTGGGGATCATGGGTTTGGATTGGGGACTGTTTTCGGGCATACTACGGGCAGAAGAATGTACGGATTCAGTAGATGAACGCCGGGGAGGACTAGAAATAAGTTTCGGGACCGGCTTCCTTTTTAGTTTTGATGTTGGCGACTGTGAGCTCTGCTTAGGGGGCGTTACTGCAGGCTCGGTATCATTTACTTCATCGGTTCGCTTTGCTTCGTCGAGGGTTTCTTGACCCGTCGTAGAGTTAATTCCGTAGCCGGCCATATCATATATCATATCCATAACTCCGCTGTCGCCTGGTGCATTGCCTTCGACTATGACTCGCTCTTTTTTCGAAAACGTGTGGAAGACCTTGATCTTCTTGCCTCCGTCCACATAACCTTCAACGGCAAGCTTAACGCCAGAGCGCAGCCCCCAAACATGAATCTCGACAATTTCCAACTCTCGGTCAACATATTTCTTCCCTCCCTTAGTCCAGCGATCGACGTATCCTATCCATCGTAACTGACTCGGGATGGTCACTCCTGCGCCAAACTTAGGTCGCATTCTTCGCTCTGTGAATCTCGCAAGTGCTTGTTCTGGCGTCCAGCCGCATTCAGCAATGAGATAGCTACAAGCCATCGTTCCGCTACGACCCTTGCCGGCTTTACAATGCACAACAGCCACACGGCCACCTTTCTTATCTTTTTTATCTTTCCACGTATCTAGAACCTTTCCAACTAGATTCTTCTTTTCTCCGGGAGTCTGCACATTATCAGCGTCGAGGTCGTTTCCGTTCAGCCAATTCCGCATGCTCGCAATGATCATCGGTACCAGCCTGAACGGGGGTGGATGGTGATCCGGCCAGGGATAGTGTCGAATCCGATTGTAAACGAGCTCGTCCGGATAGCCGGTACCTTCGGCGCGAAACTCCCATATTGCCCAGTTCTTCTCATGTTTAGAATCGAGAAATTCAACAAGGCGGTCGAGCGGATTGCGATAGGCACGTTGGGGGTATGTCTGAGAAGGACCGGACCTGACGACAGGATATCGTTAGCACCTTGTCAGTTGCAGTAGCGAAGTGATAGAGAAGTCATAACGCACGTTGCAATTATATTATCTGTGACATAACAGAGATCTAGCCCTGCTTCAGGATGTCTGGCGCGGGGTCCTGCGACAATCTGGCGCAGCAAAGAAGCCATTTTTTCGAGTGTCTTTATCGGGATGACTTGATCGGCGTACTGGCATCGTGGGCTATCGCTTGCCTCTACATGATACTTATGTAGGTATTTATGTAGGTAGTTATGAAGGTATCTAAGTTGTATTATCCAAAATGTAGGGTGGAGAGCAACCTTGTTTTTTTCTTTCTTTTTTTCTTTCTTCATTGACAGCTCGAGGCTACCTACATATGTATGTATGTATATGCATGTATGTATTGTAATGCCTTGGTTATTCGATGTACATCGGTACATCAGCTGGTAGCTTCTAGTGTACAAAAGGATGTAGTCTGTACGTCATCAGACATGGAATTGGCAACAATGGAGACGAGAACGTCAGATCACAAGGTTAAATCACTTAGCGGATCCACCTGCTTTGGTACTTAGTTGTGACAATTGTGGCCAAAAATGTGGCTTGAAAAGGAAAGGAAGATGAGGTTAATACCTAGAGGTAAGATACATAGTACATAATAATTTCTTATCCATAAACCGTCACCTTCAACACTTATTCGAGCCCAACTTACAACCTACCTACACTCCAGCCCACGATATATCCTCAGATGATATATCCCTAAGATTATACAAAGTTATGCTCTGCCCCATGTGTTGCTTTGTACCCAGGAACCATGAACGGTTCAACCCAATCAACCACATCCATATCTGGATATACCCACCAGTCCTCACCACGGCTATCATTCCCAACCCTATTAATGTCGCTCATGAAGTAGTGTATCGTTCTTGGAGGAAGTTGAAGTCCGAGTAGTAAGTTATGTACTTTAGCATCCGTGCGTTCTATTACGCGCAGGATGATCTTTATTGTGCCCTGAAATACCGCCGGCGAAGCGGAGCGCGAAAGCGTTAGGAGTTTTTCCAAGACGACAAGCCATTGAAGTATGCTAATCACACAAGTCAGCTTATATATCTTATCTAATACAGTATTGTTTCTAATATAGACTTGGGGGTCATCACTTACTGGTCAGCGTCGAGCGTTCCGTGCATCGTTCTGGCTTCTATCGTCGCGTGGTTGTTTATATCTGGAACTTCGGACTTCTTATCACCCTTTATGCGTATTCGGATAGACGGCCTGACAAAGTCGTTCTGATCATCTTCACCGCCTGCCAAAGCGTTTGTCAGCTCGGTAATTGACGTATATTGCCACACGTTTTGAATGAATTCCCTTGTGCGTGTGTTGGCGCTCGAAATATCAAAGTGAAGGGCCATGTTTGTCCTATTACGAGTTCTCTCAGCTGGGCTAGAACGTGGTAAACAACCATACTGCCTATAACGAATATTTGGATCGGGATGGAAGAGAGCCTGTCCGAGACATGTGCCCTCTTCTAATTTGCCACACCACCTCGCCATCCGAGCCGAGCCCCGGTCCTTCCTATGAAGATGTATAAGAATCGGCTCCGTTAGTGTCCAGAGCGTGACAAATCTCTTGATCTGTAATAAATTCCACCCATGCTTATGGCCCAGATGTACATGGAGACCCGTTGAGACCTCCATAGGCTTGTGACAACGCAGGCTTCCACGAAGTGCACCGCAAGCCTTTTTAACGGCCTGGCGCGCCTGTTTATCACGAAAGGACAACGGCGGACTCACTACCTCCGCACCAAACCACTACAGAGATACATGTTAGCTACCCAGCTATTCAAAAGGGGGATCCAGATGATCTGGATGATCTAGATGTTACCTACGTAATAGTCTTTCATGGGCCTTTTGCTTTTGTTGAACATAGGTATAAGATAGCGGCTAGGTACCATACCAGCTCCATCTACTGAAACATCCTCCACGACCGACCAAGCTGTATAATTCGAATTTAAGCCCTTTACCGGGACATGGAGTGCATCTTCTGCTGCGTTGAGTGCAAGTTTATCTAACATTCTTTTATCCTCGCAGCTCTGGCCGAGTTTAAATTCGAAATTTGCCGTTACCTGAGCGCGATGATTGTCATTAGGCCAATCATAGAGGCATTCTTCTACCCTCTCGCGTACCACATCAATGTCATCAGTCTTCATTTTAACTATATCGATGTCATTGGATTCACAAAAACGGCAAAATTCGTCGACAAATTTAAAGCCAATTGTCCCGTTTTGGTAATGTGTTCGGTCAGCATTGTATCTTTCGTTGACGGTAAATCTTCGCATAACATTCTTCCAATTCGGCGGTTCATCATCAGTGAAGTCGCTTTCTGATAGATCATCCGTGTACAACCCCAGCTTACCCTCATGGGTCGGTAACCCGTTGCGTAGCATCAGTCTATTGCAATAATCCTAATGTTAGCGACTAAGTATTCTCTCATTCAAAGAGATGAAGAATCATGATTTCTGAGGATGGTATGAACGTTGGGAGGGAAAGAAAAGACGAAGAGAAATTGAGGGCCCCATTTACGAACCTGACAATTCTCCTGGTAGCGTATCTTTTGAAATATACCGTGTCTGGGTCGTCGTCATCATGGCGACTGACATTGCGAGATTCAAGCTTTCGTGATATCCAACGCTTTTCTCGTGGGTGTGGATCCATACGATATTCTTCTCCAGGTCTTTTTCTCATGCCCGATGATACTGCGAGGAGAAATTCAAGCTCTATTACATGTTAATATTTATATGCAACGCGGGTAAAGATACTTGTTGAGACGTGTATTCTTGGCCATAGCTGGAGAATGGCATAAAAGGGGGGCTCAGTTATGATTGGAAACCAGTATTACTACGTACTGCCGTATAATTAGCATTCTGAAATGATAAGGAAACATAGTCTAGATATAATGAAATATATCACACGAAGATTGGAAAATAAGGGGTGTTTTTTTAACTGACCCTATACCGAAAGTCATTATGTCTTCCTTGGAGTTTTTCTCACAGACTTCGGGATCGTCTGGTTCGTCTGTGCCAACATAATCTCTGTCTGCGAACTTATTTGGAGTGAAGTCCTCCATCCATCGCTCCGTTCGGCCCTGCCCCCAATCCGTATCGTCATCGTCCTCGTCGTCGTCTTCGTCCTCGTCATCATCATCGTCATCGTCATCGTCATCGTCTTCGTCTTCGTCTTCATCGTCTTCATCTTTGACCACATTGTTCGCGTCGTCCCTGTCTTTCTTGTTCTTGACTTCATCTGTCCCCCAACCAGGAACCCTTTCGTGCAACCAGTCCGTCTCGCCTTCCTCGACTACTGAGGATACACGGGTCGGCACGTCCATCGACCAATCTGTGCTTGAGTTGCTATGGTTGAATCCTTCCGTGGCGATCTGGATAGCTCGAGCTGCAGGTCCAGGTTTGTCCGGAGCTCTGGCAGCCCCACCCCACTCCTCGAACTCCTGAGCCGGAATTTCTGGTGGTGCTACTGGGTTATTCGATGGCCCCGGAATAGGCGGCAGCGGCGAAACGGGATACACTGGTTCATCATGCGGCAGTACCGGGACAGGCGGCGACTCTGTAATAGGATGTGCCGGTTCAGCATGCGGTATTGCGTGAATAGGTGCCGGCTCTGGAATCAACGGTGGCTGCTGAATATCAGGGGCGTCGGGCATTGGTTGGTCTTTGATTGACTCGCTGTGCTTAACCGTCTGTTGGGACCCGGCTGGCCCAATACTCAGATTTTCGAGTCTATCAAGTAGCCGTTTCACGGCTTGGGACTCCTGTGGTTCCTGCGGTTGGTCTTCGGCACTACCGGACGCCCCTTCGGCTGGATTTATTTCAGCCTCATGGATTGGTCCTAGTGGCGGAGGAAGAGGTCGCTGGGTTACCAATGACGAAGACTCAATAGGAGTCCTCTTCTTTGCAGTTCGTACATGACGCCCCCGTAGTTGGTGTCGCCAGTCTCTAAAAGCCTCCCTCATTGTTGGCAGTGTTTTTGGTTATACCTCTCTTCGCTATCTAAAAATATAATATCTAGTTAAATGTAAACTTATATTCGCTTTCGCAATTCTACGTAACCATAAGGAGGCATTCGAAACTACATATTAGCGCTGAAGCCATAGGTAACAACTAGGTATATAAGAGCGTTAAGACTGCTGTCCGCAGACGGAACCTTGATTAGAAGGCTTTGGCGCAAAGAAAAGGAGATGTTTGCGGCGCTCTCTTTGTGTGACTATATTCCTTACCTTTATTCTACCAAGGATGCAGTAATGTTCGCAGATGTTTTCTGCATTGTTTACATTTCAGCACAAAGGCAATATAGTCGACTAACAGCCCTCCACCATTAGTGATCTAATCGACTACCTTGCCTAACAATTACACCAATATAACTAGAATCAACCAAATCCAATGGAGGTTTACAATATTAGCAAAACAAAAGCAATCAATATAGCCTGATATTCAACAAAATTAGAATAAATCATTATTTACACTTCTTTAAAATAAATACTAAATATAGCAGTTTTTTAACGAGAAAATGAGTATGTAGATAGTCATAAACTACTTAGCGCTGCTAGTCATAATTTGAGTGCTATCATGAGGTCTTCTTACTTTTCTTTTTTTTCCCCTTGAGTGTTATGCTAGTTAATGATAGCAATCCGATGCCCTGTTTGGCTCTTGTCATGTACACTGCGTGGGTAAAATGCCTCTTTACCATCCATGAAAATATAAATTAAGATGTGGCCGCCTGCTCCTATCATTTCATAACGTAGGCTATAGGTTGCCTAGGTACCTGGGTTTAACTTAAAAGGCATAGGGTTTGTAATTTATATCATCGAACGTCAATCACATCAGTAATCCTCATGGCGGACAGATATATTAGCGGATAAGCGCTTATAAATTTGGAACTAAGGGGTTTATTACATCCCGGGTCTCCTTAGTGAATTCTCGCCGAGTAATAACAAACCTCGGGCAGTTACTAATAAGAGGAACCTGGATGTGAAGTTATCTACTTCAGGTTAGAAACTGGTGTGCGAAACAAGTGTAACAAAAGCCCAATGATTTGAGTAAGGCAAAACAATTCGTCGAATTCTGCTCTTTCCCGTTTACCAACTCAAGAAGCAGGGCACCCACAACCACCCCTGGCGTGGAGCTTATCTACTTCTCATTCTGAACTCCATGACCTTGGCTGACTGCATTATCGTATCTCCTACCACCATCAACCGCAACCAACTTGCCTCCCGGCTACGTTGCGCGGTATCATATACCATCTTAATCTCGCCCACCTCCTCCACAACTTAGCAGGTATGTTTCTACGCCATATCACCGTAGGCGTATAATCACGGTTGGCTTCCTTTAGGATAAGGTGTACGACACAGACTTAGGAAGTCTTTTTGGGCACCGCAGATCCGTTCGCATACTTGCCAAGATCCGTAGCATCGTGGAACTGGCGCGTAACGTTCTTGATAACTTCCCAAACAGAGCGCACAGCCGGGGGATTGCCCTGGGCGCCAACCAAGGAATCAACTCTCGATTCGAGTCTTCTGAAGGAGTCTTGGACATGTGTACTTTGTGCGAATCTGGTTCGGAGGAATGCAGTGTAGATAGTAATGAGAATCCAAGAACGACGTTGGAAGAATATGGCCGACAGAAACAATCGGAACCAAAGCAGAATCTCCAGGCCCGAAACGATAGACATAGACATGTCATAATATTGCTTCACGAAGTTCCCGATGGCCTCGGCAAGAGGGCCTGCGGACTGCGGCTTGGCACCAGGAGAAGCACCAGCGGGAACCTTATTGGGTTGGATAGTGGGAATAAGGTTGCTTCGCGTATAGGTTGCGACGTGGAATACGGAATAAATGCCATACGGAAACAGGGCAAAGGCGTACTGAGGGGCTAGGAACCATACAATTGCCATGGCTTTGAAAGCAAATGTTAGCATGCATTATCGCAAACGATACAAAGAAATGCAGCTAGCATACCGAGATATTGAACGTTTTCATCAGATAGAAGGCCAATAGCTCCTGGACTCTTGGCCCCGACCTTCTGTCGAGCTCGCCATGTCTTGTATACAACGATTCCGTATGTTAGGGCCGCCGATAAGAAGGCTGTACGATAGGTGAATCGAGCCCAACGTGAGGTATAGTTGAATGCGATAAGGCCGATAGAATACCGGAAAAGACTTAGGAGAAGCACAAGATGTCTATAAAACATATCAGACGTCAGCAATAGAGTTCCTCGTTACACATTACAATGCCGGCCTTGAATCGAGGAAGCGGGCTCCAAAACGAGTCGAGGAATATAATAGGACTTGACGTACCCAGTAAACCAGGCAACTATATCGTTGATTAAAATGTTAACGAAAGTTGCATAGGAAGTAGGAAACTTGGAGGAAATGTTTGCGATCACGTACACTGTAAAGTTTTGGCCAGAGCTAAAATCCTCTCGCCGAGAGGTAGACTCGAGGAGGGCGGAGGAGCCATTTTCTCGGGAACGGCAGGAATAGAAATAGAGGTAGAGGTAGGCTTTACTCTCAGTTGGAAAAAATAAAGTATTGAAAAAAGTATCAAAAATCGATTCTCAGATGAAGGTGTAGTCGCGTGCTACTGTTGTAAGGCAGAGGATAGATGTTGGTGGGTATGAGATGTCTTGAAGTTCGATGATGTCGTATTGTGTCGTATTAGCGAAAAAGAGCTGAAGAAAGCTGGTGAGGTGGCTGGATTTGCACTAGAAGTGGGAGAAATGACGACGAGAGCTAATGCTTACCTATGCTTTGTGCTTGTGCAACCCACTTACCTAGGTACAATTCGTACTACCTAATGATGACTTTACATCCGTTGTGGAATAGGTACCTAGGCAAGTATCCGGTTGTTGGCTGGTGCGTCATTCAAAGTTGGAAAAATGTGGCTCTAGCTTCTTCCATGTAGCATGTAGGCGATACTTTAGGTACCTAGGTACGTAGCTTCTACCTAATGTTTGGCATCATGCAACTACATGAGGTAGGTAGGTAGGTACTCATGTAGGTTAGAGGCTCTAATTCGAGCTTTCCTTCTCGGTATACACGTATGTAGGTAGGTATCACCTGGCGACCGTACACGTACCTAGGTACCTAACGGTGTAGGTACATAAGAGCTCTGGTATGTTACCTTGGCAGCCGCAATCCAGACGGGAGTCGGCAACAGAACAACCTATTGGAAACCTTTCGTCATAGCAATATAACGCCGAGTCTAAACCGCCTCCCCACACATGCAGCACATCTTGCTTTGAAACTGCAAAGCCCTTTGCCGTCTCAGACTTCGGTATTCTATATACGTGGCATAACGACAACAGCACGCCATAGAACACCAAGTTCTGAATAATACATATCTACAATTTGACGCTACTATTGGTCGATATTTATACCGTGTTTGCCATGCGTGACGGGTTACCATCGCGACTTAGCGCTGTGAAAGCTACCTACATGTAGCTAATCATCTTTAACCAATATCTTAGCGTCGTCTCAATACGTAACCGAGTAGCACCAATCACGATGGTATTAAAGTTAATGTGTAGCGTATCAACACAAGATATTTTAGGCCATGAGCATAAGAGGCTATAGCACCTATGTACTATTGCAAAATTGCATACATTAAGCATGTCTGGCCTAATTACCTAAGGTAGCATGATCAACATCAACAGCATTAGCTTCTAAACGATGGGTGAAAAGGAAGTATATATAATAGCACACCCAATTGGATGCCGAAATAACTGAGATAACTTACCCCTACCCCTCTTTTTTATCGACGAGATGGCTCGGCTTGATCTAGCATCAACACGTGGATCCTCAAACCGACACGGCTTATCCATACTCTAGTAGCCAGTGAAGTAAGCCAGTGTGTAACCAAAGAATAAAATATATTACCCAAACGAAACGCAGATATACAAGACGACTGTGATAGAAGATAACTAGCCAAGATGGCGACGATCAGTTCGGCAGCCCCACGCTTCAAACTTGTATTCCGCGTGCCCCCGGCAGCCCTAGCGTCCGTTAAAAGCGCAATATTCTCTACGGGTGCGGGCCGCTATCCGGGACCGGGCAATTACACTGAATGCTGTTGGACAACCATGGGCACCGGTCAGTTCCGGCCCGGAGACGCCGCAAATCCCCACATCGGGAAAGTTGGTGAGCTCGAGGAGGTCCCGGAAGTCAGAGTGGAAACACTCTGCGTCGGCGAGGATACCGTTAGAAAAGCCGTCGAGGCGCTGAAGAGGTGAGTGATGCTGATTAATGCGCCTAGATATTTGTCGAACTCTGCTAAATGTTCACTTGGACGCGGATAGAGCACATCCTTACGAGGAACCGGGTTATGAAGTGTACAGGGTAGAGGATATTTAACAACCTTGAAAGCAAGGAGTAGCAGTATTTCTACCCATTGCAGCGTTATCTATACAAATAGGGTGACTCGCGGGACTAGGTTGAGTCGCACGCAGGTACATTTTTATATTAAGCTAATGAATATATCAATATTCGCAAATTGACATGAGCCAAACCCTCAAGTTGATTGCAGTTGCCCCTATCCATCCATTCAAGTATTGCGGCTTTGTTTCCTTAGCGAAAGAAAAAACTGGGACCTGAAAATGTGAGATCTGTCACCGGCCTCTTCTAATTGGCCAAAAAGTAACACTTCAATTCCACCGACGCTGGTTAACCCCCACTAACACATGCTGCACTACAAGAATGCAGTCTTCCACGACTCTTAGAAAGCATATAAATATAGATCTCTGATGATTTTTTAAAAAAACTTTCTAAACTATTAAGTCTTGGTACTAGTGAAATTCCAATATGCGAGGAGTGGTAAGCCGTATATAACAACATTACAGGATTAAAATTCCTATCGACGACCATGGAGAGTCACACAAAGAGCGACGACCCTCGCCTCCCTAACACAGAACAAGTACATATTCATATTCAGCCTCCATCAGATAATGATATAGAGAAAGGCCACCAAATCAAAGACCAACCCGACGATGCGGCAACTTCGCCGAAGCAATCCATGTTCAAATCGCTCGGTTGGCTGGACCGCTTCCTTGCTGTCTGGATATTCCTCGCGATGGCCATCGGGATCGTGCTAGGCAACTTTGTGCCGGAGATAGGTAACGCCCTACAGAAAGGTCAATTCGTTGGTGTCTCGGTGCCAATAGGTACGTTATACCTTATTATAAAGCAATATATTACTCTAGATGCTTGAATTTGCGTTAACCTATAATACTTACAGCCGTCGGATTGCTCGTGATGATGTACCCCATACTATGCAAGGTGCGGTACGAGACATTGCATGAGATATTCTCGCACCGCGGTGTCTGGAAGCAGATTGCGTTTAGCATCTTTATGAATTGGATTGTCGGTCCATTCCTAATGGTTCGTAATATTCAGTCTATGACAACTGCAATGGGTTCGGCCTTTTTGCTCTTCTACAACATTGGCTAATATATATTTACCTATAGCTGGCACTTTCATGGGCATTCTTACCGGATAAACCCGAGCTTCGTACAGGTCTAATTCTAGTTGGCCTAGGTAGATGCATCGCAATGGTATGAACGTCTTATAGAATATGGTTTCAATAACAATAGGGGGCTAACCGGCTCTCAAAGGTACTAATATGGACGGGTTTAGCTGGCGGGGATAGCGAGTACTGTGCCATCCTCGTAGCAATTAATTCCATCCTCCAGATGGTATTATTCGCCCCGTTGGCTGTTTTCTTCATTCGTTTGATCAGTCGCGAATCCGGACCTCTGGACATCTCGTATGAAGTCGTTGCAACAAGCGTGGGAACGTTTCTCGGCATCCCACTAGGTGCGGCAATGCTATCACGCTTTGGACTACGCGCCTTAGCTGGTCCGCAGTGGTACGACCGCGTGTTTCTAAAATTCGTTGCACCGTGGTCTCTAGTCGGGTTGCTCTACACGATCTTAGTCCTGTTCGCTTATCAGGGTAAACAAGTCGTCCACCAGATCGTGTCAGTCTTGCGAGTTGCCGCTCCACTCATCGTATATTTCATCGTCATCTTCTTTCTGACGCTCTGGATCACGTATCGGTGCGGATTTGGGTATTCCCTCGGCGCTACGCAGAGTTTTACTGCTGCCAGCAATAATTTCGAACTTGCTATCGCTGTGGCCGTCGCAACCTATGGTCCTAACAGTGATCAAGCCCTAGCATCTACCGTTGGGCCGCTTATTGAGGTACCGGTACTTCTTGGGCTGGTGTACGTCGTCAAGGCGATAGGGAGTAGATGGGCCTGGAAGGACTGATTCGTATGGTATCCAATTCAAGCTAAGGCATACTATGTATATAGTTAAGTAATATCAAACACATTTACCTGAAACAATACTTGTTAGTATTGATGACTGCCTGTGTTCAATAGTATTCAGCGAGGAATGGAAAATAGGGGCTCAACCTATAATTCAGTCATTGGTGTCTTTGTCGTTTCTCTTGGCGAAAAAGGATGTAACGAAAATGCAAGAATAACATTAGTCGACTAAGGCTAATTGAAGTAGCAAGTTAACAGATATATATACAGCACATCTCATAAATACCGTGGGTTCAGTATGACCAAGTTGTCTAGGAGATTATACGTAGTCATAAGAGGTAAACATAGCAGGAAGCCCTAGCTACCTAGTTAATGGATATACTTAGTATTCTTTCTAGAATATCCTGATGAACTTCGCTTAACGGCGCTAACAGGAAATGTCGTGGAATAAGGCGAACATTATAATTATCCGTTAAGTACCATAGAACATTACTGCTACTAAAACAGTCCCGGTATTTAAGCCTTGTCGTGAATATACTGCTGCAGCTGAGCCTCTAAGCTACAGTCTGCCATGATTATATCGTCCCCATCGTTCCTCAAGAACAACATTCGCCTGTTTGATACTATGCGTGACAGTCGGATAGTCTGATTGGACACTGAAAATTATTTTAGCTAAAAAATACCATTACGTTCCGTATCTACGTACTCAAGACCACCCGGTACCAATAAAACGAAGGCGGCTTATAATGTCCAAGACTGTCGATTCACATGGCAGTTATGTTTACAAGACACATACTGGTCTCTAATTAAGGTAAGCCTAAAGTTTTAACATATAGAGGTAGGCGATCCTAAGCCAAATCTGTTAGTGAATAGGTACCTCTTATGGAAATTTACTATCCTACGCATTATGCTTAGGGAATACAAACGTCATACGCCGTATTCCCATTCTAGTAGTTCCTCTTCTGATGATTCCTCCTCTGATAATTCCTCCTCCAAGAATGTTCGTGCAATATTCGTGCCCAGCAACTTGCAATCTTCCGCATAATACTGTTGTATCAAATCGACAACGGCAAAATGGCCTTCACTTTCTGCAGCACTGATTGCTCCATCGTATCCTGTTCGCCCTCGATAATCACTGAGAGCCCCAAGGCTCAATAAAAACTGGACCATATCAAGCCTTCCATGGGAAGAAGCCACATATAACGCAGAAACCGTTCTTCTAATCCATGTCTGTGAAGTTGTATTCACGTCTGCTCCCCCTTGGATCAGTAAGAGCGCCACCTCTATGTCCCCTTTCATAGCGGCAATTTGCAGGGCCGTGCCGATTATATAAAAATACCCTATTCCCACAGGGGCGTTCACATCCGCTCCTTCCATTATCAAGAACCGTATGACTTTTATCATATTTACCCTTTCCCTCGCTGATATCGCATTAAATCTGCAAGCAGCTCGAAGCGCCGTCACCCCGCCCTTCCTATGAGCAGACGCATTAACGTTAGCACCCATACGTACTAATCGCTCGACTAAAATCATATGACCTTTAGAGGCTGCGGCCTGGAGTGCTGTCATCCCTTTATACTTATATGCGGGCATATTAATGTTAGCTCCCATACCCACTAACTGCTCGAATAGATCCATATCACCTCGGTAGGCTGCGACTTGGAGAGGGGTACAAGGAAAATCAATATGCCCCCTTGTATAATATGCGTCGATGTTTGTACAATCCTTTAGAAGGTTTTGAAGAAATTCAACAGAGTTTGAATCGTAGGGGCTGTTTTTCAACTCAGCACCGTGATCGATCAAGTAATCGAGCATTTCAAAACTTGCTCGTTTGGTGACTTGCATTCTGTAATCTTCAGGCAACTGCCCAAAGTAACAATTTGGCGTATCTGAGCTACTTGCTAATGCAATTACGCTCAACGGTTTAGATTCAAAGTACCTTATAATATTGGTCACAGCGTTAATGTCTGCGCCAGCTTCCAATAACCACGAAACCGCTTCGTAATTGTCGAGACGAGCTGCCGTAGCCAATGCTAATATACCATATTTGCTCACATTAGCACCAAACAGTTTTAGGGATTTCAAGATATCAATCCCTTCTTCCTGAACTCCAGCCTCTAGAACGCCCGAATCTATGACTGCCCCTGACTGAAGAAGTGTCGTAAAAATAGGTTCAGAGTGTTCGTCATAGCCGTGCGTGCGTACACGCGTCACTATATGCCAATGGACATAGCTGCTACCTAGTTGCAGCGAAGTAAGGTTTGGATCAATTACAAACTCAATAAGGCTTCGAATAACTTCTATGCCAGTAGTCCGAGGTTTGAGTAAGAATTGCTCGAAAAATACCAGCTCTAAGAATGCAGCTCCTTCAGAGTCAAGCCGAGCTGGCTGTGATGTCCAATACTCTCTGAGAAATTCACATCCCCGCTTTGCCGCGAGGCAAATATCTGGACGGAAGAAGAGGCGAATTGTCTGAGTGCTAAACGGAGCTAATTTGTGGTAAAGCTCTACATTTACGTAATAGCTTTGTTCGAGGATCGTGGGTAAATATTCCTCAGGATATATATCCCTCAAGTTTAGCTCTCGTAACATATCTGAATCGGCTTTCCATGTTGCGTCGACGTTCGCACCGCTTTGCAACAGTATATCTAGTGCTCGACTTTGGGACTCATTCTCGAGACTGAATCGGACTAGGAGCCTACGGAGATTCGATTCCCTGAAAGAACCCGGAGGACATGCATGGTCTCGTTTTACGGCTATGTAAATGGCTCCATTAGCTAAAGCAGAGAGAAATATGCAGAAAATAGATATTTGGTCACCCCAAAAGTTCTTTCGAACTTCACACGTCACATATTGCTATCAGCAGCTCTAGACATTCTATATTGCCCGTAGCAGCTGCTTCGACGACAGCAGGGGTTTCACCATTTCGAATTCTACCATCGGCACGAATTCCAGCCTTCGATAAACACTGGATGGTATCGATAGTGTTCATCGACGCAGCGAAAGAGAGGTACGATGCTCCCTTAGGGATAATCCAGTTGCGGTGAAGAAGCCCAACCCTCATCAAAAAAATAAATGCATCTCGATAGCCGTATTTACCAGCATACTCTGCTAAGTATTTCCACGCAGCCCTGATTGTAGGAAGATTTTCTCGGAAGAGACTTTTAAGACTGCTTGGGGAATTCGGTCGAACAAAAGTTGAATAACACTAGGGCATCTGCCAAAGCAACCGTGATGTTTCTCCAACTTATTATTTGAAATCAGATAGAGGACTTTCGATAGGAGATGAAATATGTCCAGATTCAACGTAGGTACCGAAGACGAGAGTGTATGACCTAGTATAGGCGACCTCTGTAATGGGAATGCAGCTTTCCATATGTCAGGCGACATCAGCTCAGATTCGAAATTTACGGTAAATAGTATAGATTCGAAGCTTAATTGGCGGTCCAGTACTCCTCTGTATTCACTTGGGTGGTGTATGGTAGTAGCCACCTCTAACGCTGATGTTAACTTGGACACTGGGATTCTGGTACGAAGTGTCTTGCATAGGTACTTACGACGTATAGAGTTACTGAACTTAACCCACGGAATACTTAACAAGGCGTTCGCAGCAGACCCCGAAACAACTCCTAATAATTCCGCGAGTTTACCCTCTTGAGCTTAATAATTCATTGAGGAACCTATATAGCTTTGAGATAACCGGGTCGCATTTTGTGGGTTGTAGACCAAAGCACCAGGTGATGATGGCGCAGAGGGCATCATCATTGAAGAGGCTAGAAGCTGAGGAGAAAAGCCTTGAGGTCCCTCTTGCCGTGTTGGTGAGGCTTGAGGTACGAGGTACCCGATAGGCGATGGTGTTCTCACAACTACGTCTCTTGGAAGCAGGATGTTTTGACCTATATTGGGATTAGCCTCTAATAGTGTAGCATATGGGTACCTAGGTAGTAAAGCGCCCAGGCTTGGACGAGGCTAGGTAATACCCCTTACCATTGTCTACCAATCGAGCTCCTGATCTTCTAATCTCCCTCTAGACTTTGTGCTGTGGGATTTCTGACCCGTTGAGATAGACTGCAGTGGGTTTGTCGCCTCTCCTTAGGCGATGATGGTGTACGGAAATCCAATCGTTTTTCTTAAGTTTTTTGCGCAAGTGAAGCTCATCGCGGAGCTTGATTTCGTAAGTCGACAAGCTGTTGGTATTGTTAACAATGTAACTAGAAGATAGTATACGTTAACATACGAATTGACAAGAAATCCATGCTCGCTTTCCATAATATTCTTTACTTCTTCGAGTGTTTTGCGCTCTGTCTGATAGAGTCGCCGGAAGGTGAGTTTGTGCTCTTCCCATATCCCTTTTTCGGGATCCGGATCCGGACAACGGCGTTTGGTAGATGGCATAGCGACTGAGTTATCATGAAGAAGATAAATGACGACTACGGGTTTGATGGGGATGGAATCTTTGGGACTGCTCTTCCTGGTTTCGATAATGGGGAAGACCAAAAATATATAGAAACTTGGAGGGAGGGAGGATGAGGCAGCGCGCGTTACACAACAGAAAGTACTCCAAGTTGTTTCGTATCTGACGACGTAGGACTTTCATGCTTATACTACCCTACCCACACTGCCAACATATCAGCTTTGTGGCTGATTCATTAAGCTGCGTCCAAAGTCTGCCCTCTCCTATTTGATTGCCCAAAGTCTGCCTGCTTTAATTGGAGCCAATACCGCCTCACTGCAATGTCCAAAATCTTGTCCAAAATCTGAATGTGCTTATTGGCGCAGTCCTTACAACTAGACTACGTACAGCCGCCTATTCCCAGTGGGATGGCTTGAGTACTGTTCTTCGCCGTCTATTCTCTTACTACATATCTCTAATAAATCATGGAGCCGCCCCTGAAGGTAAGTATCCAAACTCCCATTTACCTACTTAAGATATTATCATTCTGAACTTAGGATGACAGTTTCAAACGAGGCAATCATTGGGATAGCCACTTTGCTCGTAATGTGTCTTCTTCCAGGTTCCCGTTTATTCATACGATTCATTCGTCGTCACAGGGTTCAACCAACCCAGCAGAATATAGCTATCCCCATTGAACCAATCTCTGGACTTGATGAGTTAGCTTCACTTGAGAGTGGAATGCTCTATGTCACAGTAAGTACCAATTACCTGGTATATAAAGAGGCTCAAGCGGCTAATATACGGGATGCGAGCACAGAGGAACAATCAGGGTTGACACGCTCATAATCCGGTCACCTAATGCACCGCCTCTACGCTGGAATGTTCATCGGGACGGGTCAGAACTCGACACTGTCCACAGATGAAAGCTTTGAGAGTCTTGCATGATGGGCACATGAGCGAACTTGATATACTGACAGCCGATTTCGACCTCGCAGTATGAAGTCCAGACTACAGCTACAGACATAATCGGGTTGGGATGATGAATAACCTCGCGAAGCTGTTGACGAAATCATAGGCATATGTATTACATAGCACATATACTTGGCACCCAGGTACCTAAGGTATATAACTTACTTTTGATGGTCTAAATATAGAATCTATACCTTTACTCGTTATAGATCTAGATTATGTCTTAGGGCTTAGTCCACATGAGAATGATCGTAATGAAATGAATATGTTGATGATAATGAAAATAGGGATAACGAAGATAATAACGAAGACTCAGTACTTAGGACCCTATCTACGTAATATATAAGCGATGTACGATATTTGCTTCACAAGGATCCATAAACTACGAATCGTTTCCATGAAAGATATTTCAAAAAAGTTATAGCAGATCGTGTTGATTCTATCAACATCATCTATCTATTAGAGGGTTGCCCTCTATCGAACTAGAATTGCAACACGTGACTATTGTCACGTCATCAGTACTTTTTCTGTCTCAGTCCGAGCCAAAGACGCCTAGATCTAATCGTAGCTGGTAGCTAATAGCTAATCATCATCTCACATTGCTTTGGTTTAGCCAAGAGATATGCCATGTCGTAACCGTGGATCCGAACAAGAAGGTACTCTTGCTATCTCATCAATCATTCATCCTTCGTAATACTCATTAGAAAAGGAAATCAAGAAAATTCTGTCGTGTGAAGGGATCTCCTTCTGCTGGGGTAAGCTCCCGGGCTTCTGATAAATTGGTCTCCAAGCTGTCATTCTCCAAAACATACGAAGTTCATGAAATTGCGAAAATATGTGAGATGTCTCCCTCCTTTGGTACATATGAAGGAGGGAGTGCCTGTAGTCTCGCATAAAAAAAAAAATTCAAGGGCTAGGATATGCCTTAAATACGCATAATCCGGATAGCGTAAATATCATTCATCGTAAGGAAATCATCAGGTCTGATATAGTCGTATACAAATAAAAAAGTGCGTGTTAGTGTTGTTGAAGTAGGTTAAGGACTTGACTGTCGAAATTCATGATGGGGGCGATTGAGAACGTCTGCGATCGCTGCCGCGGTTTCGTAATTCTCTCAATCGTTGATCGAGATAAGCCAATCGAGATGCCAATGATGGCCTAGATGGTGATCGTGCTTCTGAACGCTCCCGGATTGGCTGCTGCACAGTCGCAAAAGGTCGGCGTAAAGCTGTTAAATTGAAATTAATTGGTGCTGATAGTCTATTAGGGAAACTGTAGCTGGAACCTGCGCTAGAGAATGGGGATCCTAGGCGACGTGGCTGGACAAATGGGTCTTGAGGCGCTGCAGCTGAGATGGTCTGCAAAAGTGATGCAGTAGAAGGTTCTCCGCAGTGCGTCTCCTTAGTGAATGCATCGTCCTTTTCCGAAGCTTCTTTCCAGAAAGCGGCCGCTAGGCTCGGTCGCTTTCGCGGTAGGTCCTCGACGTCCTTAACTGACCTCCGCTTTTGTGTTCCCGAGCGCGATCTAGTTAAACGAACAGGTGACTTGAGAATCTTTCGAGAGCCTAGAGAATTTGACTGCCGTGGCGGGGTTATATCGGATACAAAGGATGAGGATGAGCTGGGGCCATAGCTCTTAGCCATGACTGGAGATGGGAGACGGGGAAGTTCCGGAGATGGGAGTGCTTGTCTAACGATAGTCTCAGCATCCTTAGTGAACTCTGGGAAAGGTTCACTTTCGGAACTTGTGAGTTGAGCAAGAGGGGCATCAAGCTTCATAGTATCCGAAGTGCTGACGGCCAAAGAAAAGGCCATATCACGAGCTGAAAACGCTGTAGATGATTGAGCTGGGACGGATTTTCGGTTCCAGCGACGATGAGCCGCCTTGTGAAAGGGTGTAGGACTCCGGGACTTGTATCGCCCTGGACTAGCCGCGGCCTTCATCCTACAAAGCTCACGTAGATGAGCTCGGGTAGCTGCACACGTATGGGGCCATTCAATATACGGTTTGGCCGACTCTGCGGTAGGGGTGTTGCTTCCACTTTTCATATCCACTGTTAAATGACCCTTAGAACCTTTCCAACTTCTTTTAGCCTCGCGTGCGACGCGCGAACAAACCCCATTAGGAGGAATACGACTTCTCCCTAAGCGTATCGGTGTTACTCGCGGGTCTTGTAGATATAACATGTAAGTCGACCATAGGTGCGAGTCCATAGCCTTGGTCCATGGTGCTTTTCGCGACCTTTCTTTGTGCGGTACATTTACATTAGTATCAGACTCAAGTTTAGGGAATTCTAGAGCCTTAAGCTCTGGGCTCATATAATTGCCATCCTCAGAAGCATGCGAGAATTGGCTGAACAGCGAAGAACTAGTCTGAGTGGAAAAAGCTGTTGACGGCCTGCTAGACTCGTACTCAGGACTTGACTCGACATCCGAGTAGCTCCACTCGGACCCAACAGACCAGTCGGGGAACTTTGTTTCGGAAGGCGGCGCGAACTCTATTGCTGGCGTCTTTGGAGGCGAAAAAGTTGGCGCATTCAAGTGCTCGTATATTTCCATGCTGTCGGGCTCCTCTACCTCGATACTTGGAACTGGCACATCTGCTGCTGCGACCGATGCTAAAAACTGCTGGGTTGGCGCGTTTAGGTGCTGAGACACATATCGTCTCTTTAGTTTCAATCGTGGTCGTGGCGGAGATGGTAGCCTTAACTCATCGCCAGGGGCAGAAGGTTCGGGTGTCTTCGGTCCCTGACCTAGACCACGACTACTGGAATTGAATTGTAGCATGGTGGAATGTGAATGGCGCATCGACGGTTCCTATATTATCCGCCGCAGTAATCCAGAATCAATCAGATAGATATATTCATGACCGTTCAAGAAATCCACCTCATTAATTAAACCGGGAATTAAGACGTCGGGGTCTAGGATATCATTGGCGCTAGTCACAGTTTCTCGAAGTACGAAGCCAGAAGAGTTTATGTCTATATCTGTTTTGTCGCACAATTGGGAAGATCGAAGGAGTATCTCTTAGGATCGCGGTTAAGTTTTCTTGGTTGATTGATTGTGATAGCGCATAGTTAAATTCGACGGGAATGAAATGGACGGGCTCGTGGACGGGCATTCGCTGGATTCACGTTAAGGGAATAGGTGAAGTCGTAGAGTAAGTAGTATGCGATCGCGCGGGTGCTTCGTGCTTCGTGCGTAGTAGGTAGAATAGTGGCTACCACGAGGGGATCGGTAGCCACCCTCCCAACCGAAAGATTAGGGGAGGAAAAGGAACGACGGATTAGGTATTGAAAAGAAATAGGAGGCAAAATGTAAAGAGGATGCGAAAGAGAGGATAGTTAAGGTGTGGGCTCGAGAGGGAATAGGTAGATGGGTAGTAGAATCACGTTGCGCTGCAGGTGCAACTGACAGGGGCCGATTAGGAAAGACTAGGAAGACTTAAACAGAACTAGGAACTAGAAACTACATAACTAGTAGGTAGGAACTATGTAGGAATAGGAACTTGTATCTCTTGTATCTATCGATCGTACATCGTAACTGCGTACTGATCCTTACACTGGCCCACTGGAATTGTACTTTGCCCAGAATCAGCAGGCGGGAGTGGCACTGGCGCGAACCCTGCGTGCTGATTCTGGCAGTTCTAGCGGCATGAAATACAGCGCTAAGCCATTTATAGACCTAAGGTTTACTAGACCCCACTACAGGAGTGGAAATTTCAAGCGGTCAGTTGGGGTTCCTTGTTCCAAGCCAATGCACAAACCTCAAAAGACTAGGGCTTAATGTGACTTTAGACCTTATTTTCTACATACCTACCTATGTAGTAGCAAGTATATACCTAACATTAACAAAACTACTACCTATCTACATATGTATGTATGTACGTGCTACTACTACTGCCTCGCATGTATATGTACTAGCCGACTAAGTACATGTAACAAGAAAAAGTTGAACAAAGGGGTAGAGAGAGGAAAAGAACGAGAAACCGAGAGACACGGGGGGATACCTACATATCGGTACGATTGTACTGTAAAACAGGTCGCGGATATTTTAACAAGGTTGTAAACCGGTGGAGAAAAAAAAAAAGTTGCTGAACCTTGAGAAGAGTAAAAGTGGTACTTGGGATATGTGGCCGAAAACTGTTAACTTCCTACTTAGTAACTTACTTGTCTTGACGCACTTCTGCTTGCGACTTGCGACTTGCGACGACTGGCGCCGCTGCTCATGCACTCCGGACAGCAGCTTTGGCCAGCGGAGGGACACGACAGGAGTGCATATGCAGTGATCGCCAAGTGGGAGGATAAGAGGATACCGGTGATAGGCAGAGGGCACAGACGCTGAGCAAGACCCCCTAGCCGCCAGCCTATATGGGGGGAAGTTAGATGGAGTTGGATGGAGTTGAATGGGGAGCTGGGGTTCCAGTTAGATCTAGAGGAATGTGCCCGTGCGAATTGGTCGTATGCTCACTGTACGCGTTTGACCAAAAGCGCGAAATCGAGTGGACGAGAATGTTTCATGCAACGCGTGAATTCACATTCTCTATTCTCTTATTCGCTCAACTTGGCCGATTTCGTTCGCTGGATTATGCAGTACCGCGTACTGGAGCTTCGTACATGCCACTGCGAACAACACATATTGCTTAGGCTTTCGAGTTCTAGAAGACCCCAAATATACCCAAACGTAAGTGAGGCAATGTTAACATACCTAAGGTAGTCGAAGCTGTGATTGTGAGATCAAGTTAGGCAGGTTTAGTGGCACCTAGCGCATCCCGGGTGTCTCCCGTACGTAGGTATTGTGTTTGGTTGTCGCTAGCTTATTCGTCCACTATCGACTATTAGTCGACTCGAAGTACATAGGATGCAAACACGTAGTAAAATATAAAATGGGTATCAATATGAGTGGAGTATAATCAAAGCACATAGCAAGCAGTTGATCGCTCATTTGTTCTGTCCAAGCTTTTCTATATCAGTAGTTAGCCCTGGGAATATAACTAGGAGGACATGTTGGGATGGCGGTTAGAAGATCTGTGGTACGGGCGAGACCCGACCTTCAAGGTGAGACATCATAAAATGTGACGGGATGTGACGTGACGCGACCGT
This sequence comes from Daldinia concentrica, assembly GCA_902805455.1. NCBI lineage: Eukaryota > Fungi > Ascomycota > Sordariomycetes > Xylariales > Hypoxylaceae > Daldinia > Daldinia concentrica. The sequence continues at coordinate 2,030,286 of CADCSW010000003.1, read as the reverse complement.
TCAATGTCTCGAGGTGAATATTGCGGCTATGGAAGTACATATCTACCTAGTTAGGCACGTAGACTACAACAATTCCTCTAGACAGCATGCGGTTTATAACCGAAAAGAGCCGACTACTATAGGCCCGTATATAATATTGCTCAAGACTTGCCGGCTTCGAATTGTCATGAAATTCTTTTACTATAGATATTACGAAGACGGATTAAAGACCTAGGGAAACACTATGACATTCATAGAGGATAGCCTATAAGACCAAACCAAAGCTAATGAATTGCAAGAATATACAAGCTACGTGCAGGTTGCTCATAGATCACAATTTGAATATCCACTAAATATAAGCGGTTATTGTGATGTCGACGGCGCTGTTAGTAGTGTACAAAATTGAAGCATTTCCCACCAAAGAAGTCAAAAATGTATAGAGTTGATCGGGATATTTCATACTTACATCCCAAAGCACTTAGCTAAATAACACTCTCATCATACTATTCACAGCCTGAGTTAACCATTATATCATCTCATGAAGAACTTTGAAATTGTAGCCTCACTTTCAACCCCATTTACTAGCGGGCTGCTTGATCGACGAATCGGAATGTTCCGTTCAAAGAAGACGACGCGAAACTAACGCGAATCGGCGCGTAAGTATGCCTGTACTCCATAGGAAGTACGAGAGGTTTCATTACTTTTACCCCACGTACATTCCACATGGTCTGGGAGGTTGGATTCGGTCCCTAATATGTGTCAAGAATATATTCTATACGAGCATCTGTACGTTCATTAGGTTATTTGGTTCGTGGATTTTTAAGGACCTTGTCTGACAACTTTCTATCATGATGCACTTCTATGTATGAGGTAAAATGAGCATAAAAACTACTTACGCAATAATGATTGGCTGAGAGATAGAGCAAATCCCCATTATGTGAAGATTAACACCATTGAATGGTCTTACTATGTACGTTCCTTATGCACCCCCCTCTAAGCGGAAGCCCAACCCATTCAAAAAAGACTATTTTGAATATACCTACTACAGTACCTACATAATACCACGAGGGCTCGGTCCTATCCCGAGCAGCCCCGGGATCAATATGGTCTGGCCTGCATGCACACTTCCGTAAATTTCCAAGGAGGTCCTGTGTTCGGAGATCATTTATAGGCTGATGTTGTACGGCATAACGCCTCACGGTCTAGCGGTCGTATGCTCAATTCCCAGTGACGATCTTGCTGTCATAGAACATTATCACCAGATCTTAATAGATTAATTATAAGATTACTAAGGGGGGGGGGGGGGTTTGCACCAACTTAGCTAAGAGTAGGAACATGATGTACTTATAGTTAACTAACTAGCGAATAAAGTATATAGAAACCAGCTGGAGAATTTCTTTCATAAACCCCACAACGAAGCTTCTTAGGGCATAGCAAAAAACATGCCGCTTTAGTCAATAATTGTCATGTACTATACACTATAAAAAGGAATAGCTACACATTGCTTTTAACTTGTCCTCACGATATATATTGGCTGATATATGTATCATCAAAACTCGATCATGCCTTAGGTTATAAATTGCGTCGATAGACCATATAAGACATAGTGTTGTTGTTGTCGCAAACTAAATAGCTAATTGAGTAAGAGATACAGTGCGTAGATACGAAATGTCTGAGAGCGATTAACGACCTGCGGAGAATTATGTACGTACAGATATGAGGTATGTATGTAACCAACCTAGGTACTTCGTATGCCCGTTCGTAGGTATCTATTCCGAAGCTGGAGTGCAGGTATTTGGTATCCACTTTGATATTCCCAATTATGTAACGTTCAATCTAACCGGTGGCAGATTGCCTACACTAGATTATATAATCATCGTATTTCACGTGCTCCTACTATGTATGTAAACGGTGACAATTTGTCTAACAGCTGGCAATAGCGGTGCTACGAATGATGTCGATTAAAAAGCAATGGTGGAGCCTCAGTTTGCTTTACACTAATAACACTACCTCCATTCAACAACTTCCATAATTGGCCCTGGCGCAACACCTCCTCTTCGGATATTATCTCATGTAGTTACATTCAATATGTCGTCCACTACTGATATTATCACAATTGAAAACTTTGCATCTAAGATGCCACGATGGGACCCCAACCTCTCCAACCACCTCTATGCCCTAGTTGATATGGGAAGGTTTGTAACATCATCGCATCGTCACCCTGTCTATCTTGAGATTGCAGTCCTGCCCAAAACTTAGCCCGAGACACCTTGTATCCATATATTCGAACTAGTGCTATATTTTCTATTTACTTCTTAGTAACCTTGTGATAGCAATGGCGTACGATTCTCTATCTCGGATCTATCGCCTCCGCAAAGTCGTCTTCTCAGATGTCTATATCGCGAGCGCGCTGCTATCTCTTTATTTGATGCTCTCCATGCATCGGCTTCAAGTGGTCCTTTGACATTTTCTCCGGATATTATTACCCAAGTGTCTAAGACTCTAGCTCGATTCAAGTCTATCGCCGATGACTATGGCGTACCAACAGAGCATATCTCTGTATTCGCCACGGAAGCTATGCGGAAGGCTCAAAATGCAGCTACTATGCTAGATGCTGTCCTAGAGAGTTCGGGACTTAGCATTCATGTGCTAGCGCCAGAAGTCGAGACTTTGTTTGGCTCCATGGGTGCGAGAAGCGGGTTCGACACGGTAAATGGGCTATTTCTTGATTTAGGAGGCGGTTCAGTGCAGATGACTTACTTGAATTCTTCTGTCGATGGCTACGAAATTGCAGCTGCGCAAACTGGAAAGAGCCTGCCATTTGGAGCTGCTAAGCTGATCAAGATCTTAGAGGGCGATGAGACAGAGGTTCAAGTCACTGCAATAAACAGTTTGCAAGAGGGCATGCGAGGTGCCTTCGCCCAGCTCCAACAGCAGTTTTCACCATTAAGGGAGACACAGATCAACCAAGATAGTAGCGGTGTTGACGTCTTCCTGTGCGGCGGTGGATTTAGGGGTTATGGCAGCCTCCTAATGCATGCTGATCCTATTCAGCCATATCCAATCCCTGCAGTTGGGGCATATACTGTTGAAGGCTCGTTCTTTGGCCAGACCGAACACATGCGCAAGATCAATGCCGAATATGAGAGTAAGATCTATGGCATGTCAAAACGACGGCGCCAGCAATTTCCAGCTATCGCTACAGTCGTAGAGGCATTGGTCTGTGCGGTTCCTCGAATCCGCACGGTAACATTTTGCAGTGGTGGCAATCGAGAGGGTGCTCTATTTATGAAGCTCCCCAAAGCCTTGAGAGAGAAAAGCGCCTTGCCACTTCTCCATCAAGTCAGTTGCAAGGAGCTTGAGATCTTGCAATCGGTTGTCGATACTATGCAATCATCTCTACCGAGCAATCTCGATCTCTCCAACATCCCGACAGTATTTACCTTAGGACTTGGACCACTCTTTGCCGGCAATATTTGGACACGCATTGGAGAGCGAAGTGACGCCAACGCGGCATTTGACTTGCACCAAGCCATTAACCGTGACCCTAGTGCGCCTGGCTTCAGTCATTTAGCGCGAGCAGTCTTGGGTTTGACTCTTTGTTACAGATGGGGAGCCAGCCTTGGCCCCTTTGATAAACTACTTCAAGCTAATCTGCAAAGACTTGTCAGCCGGTCAACCCCCGAGGCCAACTTCTGGATGGAATATCTCGGTGCAATTGCGAACCTACTTGCCGTGCTTTGTCCAGCGAGCCCAGATTCTACGGATAGGCTGAAAAAGGTCGTCAAGTAAGTAATTTGTAACGATACATTATTTGCATATTAACAAGCGTATAGATTCAGCTCGACAATGAAAACCACGAAAAAGAAAACCAAAGTTCAACTAACAGTTTCATTGTCTCCAACCATTTTCCAAGCCTTGGATATGGAAGAGCTGGTCAGCATTTTCAAGAGCGTTGGGAAGTATCAAGATGTCGCAGAGACGACTGAAAGGAAGGTCGAGCTCACTGTCCAGAGAGGAGCTTGAACTTTAGTCATTTCGTCTTAAATTAATAACCCCGTTATTTTGGGCACAGCAAGTGTACTCGCTCTAACTACAAGCTACTATTATAGCTGTCTAAGAGTATCGTACACCACTTTTCAAATATGGTGAGAACATGACACTTATGCAAACACAACCGAAACGACGACCCTCGCAGTTTTTACTAGGGAATGTCAGTCATAGCCCCCGCGATGCTGATACCGGCAGCGAGTGTCGTCGAACAAGTAATATGCCTTTTGAAATGTTTCCTCCTTCTTTCATCGCGAGGCATAATGCAAGCTCAAATGCGGTAGATGGGTATCAGCCTGTCGCTAAACTCCTTCGCTAAACCATCGATCACCCAACAGGCTAAAAATGAACTCATACCGAAACTCTGTTTACCAACCCCGAACCGAACCAGGTTTAAAAGACATAACAAGAAACAAAATTGCCCAAGAATCCTCGTGCTACGACGACACATCTATCGCCTAGCTCGCTTAGGCGCTCGGGCTCCAGCTCTTGTACCGCCTCTTTGTGCGCCGATCAACAGGACACAGAGCAGACGGTCCAGCGTGGAAGAGTGTGGATAAGTAGCACAGTCTTGGATGGTCTGGTCTAAAGTAAATAGTCAGCCCGTTAAACATTTCAATTTCCGAGAAGCTCCGTTGCAACATACAGAATTCGTCTCTGCGGATTTCCACCTGCTTGAAATCGGCATTCAACTGCCTCTTCGCTGCGCTCAGCATCGGGCTTCCGTCTTCAGTCATAGGTTCCGGCTTCTTTTTGCCGAAGCAGATCTCACACATTACGACTAAGTTGCTGAAGACGCTCGTGGTTATGGTTTGGATCTGTAATGGATCCCCGCAAAGGTCTATTGAACAATGTGAGCTAGGTTCTTGTGTTCTAAATTGGGTTGGTCTCATTACCTTCCGATTGATTGAGCGCATATATATCCCGGTACATCAGAATAAATTCCATCATACAGGACCATAGGGGTAATCGCTCATGCGGTTTCAAGGCCGCGTCCAAGGTCTTCCAGAACTGCGCCAAGATATCGGACTCGAGCGTCTTCATCCTGAAAACTATGATTCGCTTTAAGTCTTGGCATATCTGACTAGGAAGCTCCTCTAGACTGGATCCGGGATATTTTTGGCAGAAAAACTTCTTTTGCCGCCAGATTTTATACATGCACCTCATGTCATAAACTTTGCGAACAAGAGAGTACTGGCAACATGTTAGTAGGTATACAACGTGAGGGGGGTTAGTAACACTAGACTAACATATGGAAGAAACGTGTGTTCATCCTGGGCATATCTGCTAACTAGAACGTCTAAAGCCGATTGGAAGTCGGAGCTTTCGTCTGTGAGCATTTGCCTCGAAGCCCATTTAATAAGTACAACATCTTCGGGCGCGCCATGCGGGTTCAAAACATATTGAGGAGTTGCCTGTCCCGGGTTGGCTTGCCACCTCTGCCATGTTTGACTATTATTGTGGTTGCTCTCGTTGCGCGAGACCGAAATTGCTAGGGGTTGTTGGGTCGCAAGACACGGCTTGAAGTATACGTCCCAACGCAATGGGTTGCCTCTCTGCGACGTGACATGGGGGTTTACTTTCATCTCTGCTAGGGTCAGCTATTCAAAATTCCATTCGAACCTAAGCTTAGGTGACAATGATGATGAGATTAACATACTCCATATCACATGAAAGACGAGGTCGCTGCTAGCGGAAAGACGGCGGAAACACATGTGCTCTGCTAGTTCGCCGTCATCATCGCTGCAGTACTTATTGGCGTCACTTTTGCAACGCGAGCAAGGGATCTGTTGGTCACACTTCTAGTTGATTAGGAAGGAAGCCGAGATACGACCGTGGCTACTCACTGGGACCTTGCGCGTCTTACACCGGAAACAGGCGCCAATTTTGCGCATCTGGGCGACCTTATCTGGGTTATCTAGGGGGCGATGCCGCTTGCCACGGCTAAGTGGCAACTCGCCTGAGGACGAACTGTGGTACGAGGACGGCACAGTTCCGTTGGAAGAAGCTGGGGAGAGCGGGCTACTACTACCACCGAGTCCCTGGATTTCGGCTCCACTCGGACCTAGCGTACCGTCTATATCCATATGCCATGGGTAAGGCTCCACGCCGTTAGGTCTGATCTCACGAGCTGGTACAGTGAAGCGATCATCGTGTTGCTTGATCTGCTCCACGGCTTCCTTGAAGTGGAAAGAGTCCTCAGTGGACCTGGGGGAGGATGCGCCGTCTTCCTCCGAGGGACCGGAGGTTAGCCCCGGGATAGAAGAGGCGTCAGAGCGGCTCCGCGAGTCGGCATCGGCGGCTGGGGATCCTTCATAGAAACGTTTATAATCAAAGTACTGGTCGAATTCATCCGGTGGGGCAGGAACCTTGGGTTGTCTCCTCTTGGGGAGCCCGCCAATAAAGTCAGGGATCTCCGAGGTGATCTGGGATAGGTCACTGTTGCTCATGTTGGCAGTTGCGTGGCTCGTGTAAGTCGCCTGTATATGTAGGTACGTCTCTTTGTCAGACCGTGCACGAGACAAATCAGCACACGCCAGCGGGTCGCTTCGGTACCTGAAGTGGGGGAAAACGACGATAAGTGATGTTGAGGACCAAAGGGGCACAAGTGATGAACTGTCATGAATTCCTGCTAAGACATCGTCTCATGTCGAGGCCTTGACGACCCCAAGTCCGCATCTGCGAGTACCTTTGAGAGTGCGCATTGCGGCCGTCAACTCTCATTGGCTACACCCCAGGACCGGGCCACCACAGGGCCACCCCATTGACCTATAGATACCCCGGTCTGTACCGAACTGGAAGTCTTACGGCTTGCGGAAGATTGTGTCGCACCCAAGGCGCTGGGTCCTGAAATCATGTGACAGCATGCAGCCCATGACGGAATTTCTTCTGGGCTGAAGCACCGATTTTAGACATTTGTTATTGGGGTCCAGCCAATTATCTCCAAGCTATGAAGAGTTGAAAAATCGCAACTCCATAGTAAATTTGGGGTTTGGTGTATAGTCTAACTCAAGACAATTATAGATGTCTTAGACTAAAAGGTCCCAAATACACTAGAAAAAAAGATTCTAAAATCCTAGTAATAGCTCTTCCGACAGAGTCGCTAACAGATACGGAAATTTTGCTGGGGTCCAATCAAGGACCGTGCAGGCCTTGTTAGGTAACCTAGTCGCTCTGCACAATTCGCATAGTTGTTACTTTTTGAGTATTCTGTCACACGTACCAGGTGTGTATGTATTGGAATGCTAGACGACTCCAACGCGCCTACATGCGTAGCTAGGCAGGTAGGGTGTGCATTTCTATGTATGATGTAGCAGCGGGTATCGAATATTGCCAGACCGTTTCCGTACCAGCATTTGGCTTACCCCTGATCCATGATCCTTCCCATGCAGATTTCTAGACTCCAGTCTCTCACCGAACTTGAGCAAGTGGTTGCATAATCGTATCGACCTTTCGGGGGAATGCCCCCACGTTACCAATCAATGGAACGATGGGCTGGATGGGCTAGAGGTCTGGTATATAAGGCCTTGGTCCCCCGACTATCCGTTCTACTAAATTCTTGACCTTTTCCTTTATCCTCCCAATCCTCCTGCTGGTGTGTGCAGATATTTCCGAGTGGAAATTGGACTGGGGAAGCAGACCGGCCCTTGAGTACTAGTAGTCGCCGACGAGCTCTGAGAGCGATACGTTGTGAGTGAGTAGTAAGGTCAACAATGACCATGTTCTCCATCTTGAAAGGATGGCATGGGCAGTCCGGTAAGCGCCTAGTTCTCGTTGTCTGAAGGCATTGCCTTCGGAGCTGTGTTTTCCTATTTCCTCGCTTGGGAGATATATTCCGACAATACCCACGACACATGGTGTCCAGGCTTCCACATCTATTCTCATCTCATCGAGGAAGGTTGAGCATGATATCTGTTTTGACGCTAGAGAACTCGAGTAGCTCTCAGAAATGGATATTGTGGCATTCCTGCTACATCCAAGCTAATATGAGTCTCCTTTGGATCCATGGCTACCTAGGTCTTACGCGAAGTAAGTATTCCTACTACGCCCGCGCTAAATCTCACTGAGAATTAATCGATAGAAATAGCCCGGTATATTTGAGACGATGAGTCTGGCATAGACGTGTCCTGGCTCTTCTAGCATGCTTCAAATATTGAGAGAGCATATGCATCCACCGTAATTGGGGAGATAACGGTATCGAGATAGCCTCATTTCAAGTCAGCAAAGACCTGGAGAATAGGTACCTACCTAAGCTCGGATCGGAAGTTAGGTACTTACCCAGGTGGGTAGTATATTTATTGTGGTGGCTCGATTCTGCGAGTACCCGATGACAGCTAATTTCCATCGGGAACAAGCCGACCTGGCGCCACTTCAGCTCTAGCATAATATCATCCGGGGATCGATTTTTTCAACGATATTCCCTGTTGGAAAAAACTATCTGCGACTTATTGCTATATAATATCTACGCGAGGAAGAGTCGAATTGACATCGACCAGTCTGAAACCTAATCGCTAAAAAGGCATCTATTCTTACAGTATTACTAGCAACATGGGATCGATATATTCACTAAGGCTTCGGGTTTCGAACTATGTAAGTGAGAACACAACTATGCTTCAGCATAGGTAACTATCTACATAGCTAAAACTAGGTTCCTGATATAGCTAGACCTCTTGTCATAAGTGTCTGGGTAGTCTAAAGATCTAACAATAGGTAGCTTTGATTAACTAAGGTAGAAGTCTTTTTAATAATATCTTTCTAGAGTTTAGAGACTTGAGTTGCCTATGGAAAGTCAAATTCTGCCCCGAAAGCCACAAACATCTACGATCAACATTCTCACTTTTCTTCCGGGAGGATGTTGGCAATGTTTGCTCTAATGGTAGCATACAGCTTTACGTGTCATATCTCAAGGAGGTTTATACGGGATCAACCATTTACAAAGTATAACTATACCTTCAAGAATAGTTGACTGGTGACAACTCAATTGTCATATTAGGTAGGTAGGTATGTATCCACCCGTAGCTAAAACTTTATGTCCCTCAAGCAAGTGATGCACAAGTTTGTGTAAGAAATAGTTTAGAACTGGCTATTTGCATATTAATATGTTGAAGTTAGGATGACGTAACTAGGTTTGTTAGACTAGTTATCAGTATCAGAACTGAGATGAGATGCGACCAGCGGGGAGCTGTGGCTAGTAAGACATCCCTAATTGGGCAATAAAGCCCGTGTTCGAGCCACACTTGACCCAACCGATTTTGTGGCTCGCATAGTAAGTCTTTCGGGAATATAGAAGACCAAAGTAAAATGTTGACCTAGGTTAATCTAATCGTGCACTTGTTTAAGCAACCACGGTAAAGAAGCGGTAAAAAGGAAAACGGTCAAGTTCGGCTCGTATTGTGGATAATAGCCAGCTATTTTATTGTTTATTCGTGGTCATTCCGTAATTCATCTAACCCTTTTTTAACCCTCGTCATCCCTTTCTATTTTGCCTTTTTTTTTTTTTTTTTTTTTTTTTTTTAATAAGGCTATCCCGTATGTTATTACCAAGACTTAGCCAGCAGACTTTTTCTTTAGAAAAAGATTGCTCACTTATCGTTATCCACGCTATCCACGTTATCCACACAAACGGCAACTACTTGGACGACTAGTAATACAACGGAATTATCAGACCAATCACGTCATCCCTTCGACCAAGCTGGCGGTCCACTGCAGCAACACGTCTTCGACCCCTCCCCCTCCTTCTTCTTCTGCCACCTCTGACCACTTGCCCCTAATTAATTCTAACTTTCGCCATCTAAACCCAAATCCACATATCGAACCTTCTCCTATTTCTTCAACACCTAAAGACCCAACCTCCAAGATTGCGTCTCGTCGTACTACTCAACTTGCCCAACACCTCAAGGGCTTTACTTCATCGACCGTCGGCCAGAACTCGGGTAATTCAGGATCTACGTCTGCAATGGCTTCGTCTTATAGCGTCCGCAAGGTCGGTGCTCCTAACACCTTGGAGCATCGAGTCTACATCGAAAAGGATGGCGTCCCCGTCTCTCCTTTCCACGACGTTCCTCTCTTCGCCAACGCGGAGCAGACCGTCCTGAACATGATCGTTGAGATTCCCCGCTGGACCAATGCCAAGCTTGAGGTATGCACCATACCAGGATAGCTCTGACGTATTGGTGCAGCTTGTTTTACTAACTAGGTCTTTCCTTTTATTAGATTTCCAAGGACGAACTCCTAAACCCCATCAAGCAGGACATCAAGAAGGGCAAGCTACGATATGTCCGCAACTGCTTCCCCCACAAGGGATATCTCTGGAACTACGGTGCTTTCCCTCAGGTAATACATCCCACGTCGTTGTGTATCTCCCGCGTGTTTGCTTGATATATTTGCTAAGACCGCGTGTACCTTTACATAGACCTGGGAAGACCCCAACTCGATTCACCCGGAAACCAAGGCTAAGGGTGATAATGACCCACTCGACGTCTGCGAGATCGGCGAGTTGGTTGGCTACGTCGGTCAGGTCAAGCAGGTCAAGGTCCTCGGTGTTATGGCCCTGCTCGACGAGGAAGAGACCGACTGGAAGGTCATCGTTGTCGACATCAACGACCCCTTGGCTTCTAAGCTAAACGACGTCGAGGATGTTGAGCGACACCTCCCCGGTCTCCTCCGCGCTACGAACGAGTGGTTCCGTATCTACAAGATCCCCGATGGAAAGCCCGAGAACCAGTTCGCCTTCACTGGTGAATGCAAGAACAAGGCGTGAGTGTTACCCCTATTTTTATACCTGATTCACTGCTAACGGAGCACATAGTTACGCCCTAGATGTCATCCGCGAATGCGGTGAGGCTTGGGAACGATTGATCACCGGCAAGACGCAGCCCGGCGGCATCTCTACGACCAACTTAACTGTATCCCACTCTCCGAGCCGCGTCGGACCCGAGCAGCTACCTCCCCTGCCTCCCAACGAGGAACTCGCGCCCGAGAAAATCGACAGTTCGATCGACAAGTGGTTTTTCATCAGCGGTGCCGCCGCGTAGGCTGGATATTCTTGGGTCCGGTAGAGAAAAGTTTGGCGTGCTGATGGGCTTAAATCTTAAAAGAGCTCTGTTTGATAGCATATCTGTCTGACATGTCTCGACCGCATGCGCTGGCTTAAGATGAATAAATGGTCATTCGTAAAATGGGCATCGAATTTACCCATTCCATTCTCCCGTTCGCTGCCCTGACATGTTTGCGGTTCCGTAGACGATAAATGCAGTGACATAATTCTTGTGCAATGATATATAGCTGCACAATTAGGGAGTGCTCCGTGCCACTAATCCGAGAAAAACACCAACTAATACTTATTAAGTCGAGGGATAAATTATAAGAATAATTTTGTTCCATTAACCATCTGTTAAGTCTGCCTGTTTCTGCAAGGCTCGTGAATGTCTATCGACTTCTTCGATTATGCCCTTGATACCCAACTGCTCGCCATCCAAGGTCATCTCCTTCCCATCCTCTTAAACAAGTAGTTAGCATAGCCCGAATAATAAGCGCCTAAAGCTGTGGTTGGGACTAGACGCACTGAATTTGACACTTAGGGTAGCTGGTAAAGTAGATGTTCGTGGTAAGATAGTGGTGTTTATCTGCATGCCGCTCTGCCGCGCATTGGGAGGGAGAACGCTGAGGAATAGCCTCGTGGCCCGCGAGCGCATGGAGAAGGGGTTGAACTTGGTGTTCACCTCGGTGATGAAGCGGGTGATCATTGTGCCGGCTGTCTATTTGTATGCATATTTATTAGTACCTATTCATATATATGTAGCAGTATATTGTTTTTTGAATTTATTTGTGTTGCTTACCTGTGCATCGAATTGGTATAAGAGATTCACGACATACGATAGAGCTTCCGAAGATTTTCTGGAGCCGGTAATTCGAAGTGTGGCTGGTGTTGATAAGGTGGGATGAGCGGGGATGCAGGAGATGTGGCTATGCATCGCTTACACTAGCCACGCTAGAGCTTCCAATTCGGCGGAACCTGCAACGTCACCGTTAACAATAAATAATTTCGTATAAGAGGTACCTTTACCTATTAACCTACAAGTCTCATAAATCCACACTTCACCTTTATGAACAGGCCCACGAAAACACCCCTATAAAGGGCTTCGGCTCGATCTACTCGACCAACAACAACATGTCTCCCGAAGCTTTAGAGAAACGATTTACCGATCTACAAGACCGTCTCGCGCTCCTGCAAGATGCGACTAACCAGCTCAAGGTGCTGATCGACCGCTTGGCCAACTTCAAGTTTCAACCCGGTTCTGTGCCCCTCGGCGCAAGCGACGACGACAATGTCGGGTCCGAACTTAGCTCGGAAATCAACCAGATACTGCGCGAACAGGAGGAGGAGCTTGAGTTGCTGCACGAGGAAATAATAGATATCCACCCGGGAAAGCCAGGGGGTGGTCTACAACATGACAAAGACAGGTTGAAAGACGGCGCAACCCGTCTAGAGGAGGAGTTGCAGAAGTACGTAAGGAGAATTATACACAAGCTATATCTATGAAATTACTTATTTAATCTAACTCGTTATAGATGTCGAAAGGCTTTTAGGAGAGCCCAAGTCTCAGCAAAGCGCAACCTACAACTAGCCCAGCGCCAAGAGCGCGAGCTTCTCTACGCCTCCTTTTCGAGCCCCCGATCCGGCGCCTCGTCCCCGTTTCCGCCGGAATCAGCTACATTACTACCGCCCAGCCGGAGGAAACCGCGCGTCCACGCCGAGATGTCCAAGGAGGAGCAGATGCTCAGCGCCAGCAGCGATGTGACGGAGTCGATGCGCAGGACTCATGATATGATGGCCGCCGAGCTGTCCAAGAGCGACTTCGCGCACAATGCGCTGAAGGAGTCGACGGCCGCGCTGTCGCAGCTGTCTGAGAATTACTCGAGTCTGGATACCATGCTGTCGAATTCGAGAGCGCTGCTCGGTACGCTGCTCAAGAGCCAGAAGACTGATACTTGGTATTTGCAGTCGGCTTTTTATATATTAGTAGTCACTATCGGCTGGTTAATATTCCGGCGTCTGCTCTGGGGTCCGACATGGTGGCTCGTCTGGCTCCCCTTAAAGCTCATGTTCAAGGGCGCAGTTGGCGTGTCGAATACGGTCTCCCGGCGAAACGCACAAGTATCAAGTCCCGACCTCGACGCGTCTACAACGCAATCCAGGTCGCCGCAGGTGCACATGAATAACGAAGGGGTCCAGACGGTGCAAGTCAGTTATCAATCGGAAGTGTCACGTGAGAGTACAGAGGGTATCATGGAGGAAGTTGATAGGATTATCAATAACGAAACGGCGGAAGATAAGCCCCCTGAAGCGGATGTAGAAGATGATGGGCAGGCAGAGGGAAAAGAAAAGGAAGAAACCGTGCTAAGGGAGCGCAACGATGACGAACCCCCTAATCCGAAGAAGCGCATGATGGAAGTAGAAGTAGAAGGAGAGCACACTAGCCCCCAACCCTCCAGCAGCAATAAAAGACCCAAGGATGAGCTGTAACATTTAGAAAACGAATACCACATCCCTATCCACCATCCTATCCAATTCTTTATTGCGTCCCGCGATATATAGTTCTGTCTGTTTCGAACGGATATTAATCCCTTTCAAGGCCCGCGGCCGCGGAAAGCTCCTGTAAGTTGAAGCTAAAACATTCCTTTGTCCCCGCGCGGGAGACGGGGCTCGACCGTTTTATTCTTGACTTGGGCCGCATTTCGCTTGCACAATGGAAATGCGCTGGTGGAGGGTGGACGACGTCAAATAGAGACCCGCGCAGGTTCTCTCATATAATATATGGCCAGTAGGGACAAAAGAGATGAGCGGAGTAGGTTTGATATATACGATCGTCTGTCTGCCTTTTTTTTTTTTTTTTTTCCCCTCCCTTCTCGTTCTTCGAGAGCATTCTCGTTTCTATTCCTAACTTCTAATTTATGAAACTCAACAATCACAGCTTAGCTACCTCGTACATACATACATACATACATTTATGCAGTAATTTTTCATTTCATTCTACCAATCTTAATCCCTAACGTGTTACTCCAAACTAATAAAAACCACACAGCCGTCTGGGTGGAAAAAGCAAAACAAAATCCGATACGGCTTCGTCTGCCTGCCTGCCTGTCTGTCTGTCTGTCTGTCTGTCTGTCTGTCTATCTGACTGACTAACTTAATTTGACTAATCTGACTTGATGTCCATCCATTCTAGATCTCCAACCAATCTTCATCAGGCCACGGGGAAAGGGGGGGGGGGGTATCATCATCATCATCACCACTTCAGCCAAGCCGCCCAAGTCTATGTCCACGAAACGATGATGACGCCGCGAAACTACTGCTCTGAGCGCGGATAACCCGACACACACACACACAAAATACAAACACAAACACATAAAACACAGCACACACAAGCGTGTGGAGAAACGTACAGGTAAGCCAACGCACAATAGCGCCGGTGGGAAAACATGATGAGAGAGAGAGAAAAGAAAGAAGGTCAAATTTAAATACATAAAAGTGTGTGTCTACTCCCAACTCCGAACGCAAAAGATTGTGCGTTCCCGTTCCTTTTTATTTCGTTTTTACTTATTTCTCACTTTATCTATCAATCTATCTGCACATTTGAACTTTCACATCTGTCCAGGGGCATTAACTCCCGGGGCTTTCCGTCGTCCCCAGAATGCCGTCGATGTCGAAGTCGGTACCCGCGGCCAGCGTCTCCCACTCGCCTTCTGCCAGCTTCGGCACGTCGTCGTGCCACGATGGCCGTTCCTCGACCACCGTGTGGTTAGGATGATGGAAAGCCTGTTCGAACTGCTGATGATGGTTGTGCTGCTCGTCGCTTACGTGTCCGCCTAGATTTCCCTGATCTAGCGTGTAGTGAGACTGGAGCCCCTCGCCTTGGCCCCCTAGTCCGAGGATACCTAGCGCGTCGAAGTGGTCGCTACCTTGCTGGCCCATGAGTGATGGGTCTATAGGGTGCTCGTTCATGTGCTGGTGCGGATGGGGTGGTGGCGGGTACGCGGATCCCATCATATTGCCGTAGTGGTCAATAGGGGAGCTATGATATGACCCCGCGGGCGAGTTCGCCTTGTTCATGTAGACGTTCTCAACAAAGGGGGTAATGTGTCCCGGTATTTGGTTGCTGTACGGCGACATATGATGTGGGTAAGTTGGGCGCATGTAGTCGCTCGTCTGTTGATAGTACTGGTTCGGCCCGAGCCCAACCCCGTACTCGGATGGCCGAGGCTTGCCCGGGTTTGAGTGGTGAAACGAAGACGGGTGTGCTGGATGTGGCAATCGTTGGTGATGCATGCCTGGTGACTGGTACGTCCGATATGCCGTTCTCATCCCCGGTGGTTGGTATTCAGCATCTGGATCGTATATCGGTCTTGAGGAACTTCTCGACGGCGGTGCGGTATCCCAGTGGTAACCTTCCAAGTCAGATCCATCATCTTCCGACTCGTTGACAGTAGTGCTTCTACTGCTAGCCTTCCTATTCTTAGCCTTAGCTGGCGCGAACTTATAGTCAGGGAAGGCAATTCCGTGATTTGATCGTTCAATCTTGGAATAGGTGTCGAATTGCTCCTTCAGAGACGGTGGCTCCATAGCCCAGCTTACACCACAGATCCGTGAGATGACCTGGTGGTTATCATGCTTTCTCCATTCCTTGGCTCGATTTTGGTAAGACTTCCGATAAAGCATAAAAGCGTTCATCGGACGCTTCACCTTGCCGTCCTTTGACTCCCTTACCTCCCTTTGCCGTACCTCTGCACCTCGGTTTACGTACTCTTCGATATTAGTGTCCTGCACTGTCGTAATATCTTTTACTAGTACGCTTAGAGGCGCGTCCAGTACCACTGGTGGTTCATCTGACTGTCCCTTAGTCTTCTTCTTCTTCTTGGCGCCCGCGCCCATTGCTTCTCCCCCAGACATTGGGGATTGCCTCTTGAGACCTCGAGAATTCATCATCGGTGTCCCTTCGCGTGTCCGGTTCATAGCTCGGCCGCTTCTTGTTCTAATGCTGTCTGTTTGTAAAGGTGTTGGTGGTGAAGTTGCAGGAGTGCTATATGCATTGTGAGGTGTCTTTTATAAGTAAATATTAGTAAAGATTGATCTCTGAAGATGACGAACAATAAAGAACAAAAGGAAATCAAGTTGATTGTTCGTCTATTGAAATTTATCAATGTCCTTTATTTCTAATAATAACATACCAACGACGAGCCTGTATCGGGCAATTGAGGATATGGGCTTGGCTCCATCTGATAGTTCTGTTGCTGATATCCGCTACTGTACGTGGTGTGGTCGTATAAGGGCATGACCATCTGCTGCTGCTGCTGCTGCTGCTGCGGTGCCGGAGCCGGAGTCGGGCTTGAATATCGTGAGGGTGGTTTTGAATTTATCTGGCCGCGCACCTCGACGGACGACGCTGTCGCATTATGCTGGATAAGCTGTTGGAATTGATTTTGGAGGATGTCGTCGGCAGTTGTAGAGGAAGGGGGATTGTTATTATTTGAGGGCGCTGGCGATGAGGGGCCGGCTTTCTCCATATCATAGGTTATTTTCTACTACACTATTATGCGACAAGCGGGTGTAGGTCGTTGAAATTGATCTTTGAGGCGAACAGGGAGAAACTGTAGTAAATATTGAGGAAAGATGGATAACCATGAAGATTGAAGATAAATAAGGAGGCCACTTTTAGAGAGCCGCGGGGTTTCCCCTGAGAAAGGATAGAGACAACGTACGCCCACGTGTAAGGGAAACTAGAGGAAGTCTTCTTGTCAACTAGTTGCCGTTTCTATTTCTTCCTCTTAGCGGACGGCCAACAACCAACCAGACTCTCGCTTAACTATTATGAGATAATAGGTTGATGAGTAATGAATATTACGTTCACCCACCAATACCCCAAGTTCGTCAATTTGGATGAAGTACTAGTGATTATGGCGATTATCTTTGGATATTAGTTGCGAACTAGAAAGACCGATAATATGAATGTAGGTACGATGAGGTACTAGTACACAGCGTCTCCGTGCCTGTGTATGGTCTCCACCAGCTCTACCGTGACGTAGATTGGCAGCCAGTCTCTAACTTGTCTATTCGGATATGTCTCTGATAGTTGGTTCGTAGCTACCTGGAAACGCCTTAACCCTGAGCGCGGTGGATATGATAAGGCCGTGGATGAGTGCAAATAGTATGAGTAAGGTCGAGAGAGACACATACGGCAAGGAGGAAAGGAAGAAGACGTCTCAAAGCAGAAATCAGTATCTTATTGATTCAGATATCCTGGAAGAATATCGAAGAAGTATCGGGCAACCGGTTCGTGTTACCACTTTTGAGGCTGTTCCAACTACAGAGGTACCGGAGCTTTCATCTAAACTTTCTCGGTCTGTGAATAGGTGAGTAAGTCTTCAATTCTAGTTGCCTGCATTGCCTTCCTACTTCGCCACATATGGGCTATCAAGCTGTATCTTTCTGCAACTGGAGAAGCAATGTGCGCGTCTAGAGAACATAGGCTACGCGGCTTGATGCTAGTGTAGCCTGCAGCCGCAGGCATAGATCTATCAGAAACCAGGTTTGTCTCTGGCCGTGACACTGCAAGGGAAGGGGGCATGCAGCCGAATTTGGTCATGTGAGCAGGAGGGGAGAGAAAGACGAAGCATAGAGACCCAGAAGAACGTACCTATTGCATGATATCTGCCTGATGGGATATTGAGCTGTCTGTACTATCCTTGCTTTAGCAGTGCCGCAATGATGCTTCTCTTTTCTCTCGCTATTGCTTATATGTGCGTGCTTCCTCACTTTGTCTCGTTGTTAAATCTGGAAGGCCGATGGCAGAAGCTGAACCAGAGTCTTGGGATAGAGGGATATGTGTAAGGCTTCTCTCTCCGAGGGGTGAAGTATGTGATTGATTGATGAGTTCACACCCCTTTCTTAGTGGGTACAGTGCAATAGTAGGCACAACGAGTTACTGATTAATGCAGCCTCCCCGGCCTATGGTCCGCACGAGCTTCCTTTATTTCTTTGTTCCCACTCCCTCGCCAAAGGAATTTCAGCTACCCACGTGCCGCAGAAGTAGTAGGAACTAGTATCTCCGTAAGGCTGGCTATCGATGTGACTGTCCTCTTGGGATGAATCCCGGTTCCTTGAGCCAGATAAATTGATGGAGCTCGTCGAAATTGATCTCAGTATCGAGTAAGTAAAGTTATCGATTATTGTCGGCCGACTGTATAAGCATCCTTCCCTATCCCTATCAACCCAACAAGTTGTATAGCACGACTAGAAGCTGCATGTATAGATGGATAAGTGGAAAGGACTAGATAGAAAACTACTGCTAGATACCGCCTTTGTTGACCTAGTACGAACGAAGAAAAGCAGCGGTAGGTAACGAGCAACAACAAAAAGAAACATCTTTCTAAACTTCCCTTTCAAAGCAGTATTCTTGGGGCTATAGTTATTTGTATGGCGGCTTTCTTCGGGAGGTAGAATGCGGCCGCAAGGTTGCGCATTACCGCTTTCGGAACGCAAGTGGGAAATATGCGAGGCATTGTACAACGTGTGCTGGCCTAGAAAATTACTCTAGATCACTTACGGAGCTATGATAGCCCTAGCCGTGTTCGGGGGCAAAAGGGAGGGAATCTGGGAACTGTACTTATGCTGGGCACCGAACATTCCGGGCCGGTAGAGAGTGAGAGAGTGAGTAACTGATATTGTTAGTGCCATGCTTCCTAGCGTAGATGAAATGTAACCTATACCTAGTTCTCTCTCCCTTTCTCGCTTTCACATATGCTCTTACACCTGTTAACGCCGACAGCGATGGGCTCCCACTCAACTATTGCCCGCTAGGGTAAGACATATGCAAAAAAAATATAAAAAAATAGCATGTTGTACCCACATGATACCAATGGCCGCAGATCTTGGGCTACTAGACTACATGCAAGATTGCATGAGATATGCTGCATGAAGGACCGGGGAGTTGAATGAACTTGATCCCCGAGCAACCTGGGTTTTTTGCCACATCCCCAATACGACTAAGGGGAAAACATCATCTAGTTGCCCACTACGAGTTGCTTTTGGCAGTGCTTTGACAAGGATTTCTGGAGGTTCGCTATCACTGGGTGTCGTCGTAGCTACTCCTGGCCGACGTGAGGGACTGGAATGTTGGTTCCTGTATAAGTCCCGAAAACGTGTTTCCCACAGCTAAATTCTCCAGTGGCGCATACTCCAACATTCCTTTGAGAATTTGCTGAAGAAATTAGCCCAATGCAGACAGACTGGCACTGGATTCTTTCTTCCCCTCTTCACCGTACCCTCTTTTACCTAGCCAGATTGCGGCGTACAAGCGGCCGACCAAGTTGGCCATGACGCGTTGCTACTAACCACCAAATAGGTCTTAGTAACTACACCAGAGAGGGAGCAGAATGAAGAGGACATCTCCGAATTCTCAACATGTAGTGTCTTCATAGCTCTATAGACCGACCCCTTTATCCTAGGGGTAGGCTAATCTCGGCATCAGCTCCGTAGCCAAGCAAGAGGGATCTACTAGCTGTTGATTAGTCCTGTTAATCTGTAATATGGACGTTAGCTACAGCACTCATCGGCTGTTAGTGCTGTCCTTCCTAGTGATGAGCAGTATGGCTGGCAGATCAGATCGTGCCTGGGCATTTGTTTGCAGCCGCATCCCTGTACCGTGCGACGGGTATTTGCACTAGCTTCGCAGACTGTTTGAACCTCGACCCCAGTAGTGCTAAAAGGGGGAAAGCCTGACAACTAAAAATTAACGTATATTTATGTTAACGGATAGGAAGGTAAGTTGTTTTAGTAAAAGCAGTAGTCTCAGATATGTTGAGAGAATATTGAGAGAAAAGAAATACTATGGCTTAAGGAGACACAATCTTCTTCCTTCGAAGAGAGGTATGTAGGAAACGGATGGGCATCATAGTGAAAGGATGCTAAGGTGCAGCATCACGTATGCACCCATACATATATACTAGCCAGCCACTTGCTTGAAAGACCGGTTTGTATTCTCTTCTTTTCTTTCCTCCTTTTTTTGGACTCGGGGTCTGTCTTTGAGGTCATCACGCAGTTAGCTCTTCCCGGGTCTCTTTTTTCTCCCTTGCTATGTACTGTCTTGCTCATAATCCGGATGTGTAGAGCTACAACAATGAAACTATTAGAAAGAACCCAGTTGAGCTGTCCCCTCACCTTCAACATCTCCATACTGCAATGCTTAATTCGATACTGATAATGCCGGTATCAAGCGTGTATGGTTCCTTCGTCTTGCGTTATTCGTTCGCTTGCTTGCTTGACTGATGGCAGTTAGAAGCATACGAGCAAGTGTGCACCATCCAGCTCGCCTCTGCGCTGCCAATGGCGCTTCTGCATGCACCAGTCTGCTCCTATTCTGTTTCAGCGCTCTGGCCAACAGTTCGTGCGAACATTCGGGACTTGTGTGACAGCTCAACTTCGACGGCATGACGCATCACCCAATAATAGCTACCAGAAGTCTGGGGTTGATTAGGTTGGGCTTTCCCCTACGCTTTGATAGATGCAGGACTGGTCAGCTCATCCTAGGCTCTGGAGAATATGCCCTGTCCAGTAGGATGCCTAGACCCGCCCGGGCTGCGAACTGCTGTGCATCTATGTATGCAATCTGCAACTTACCGAGGAGAGAAACGTGGAGTCGGTGTAGTTGTCTACCACTGGGAGAGCTTTGCTTTAGACATTAAGATGAGAAATACTACGATAGAAGATGACAAGTAAGAAGTAGATGGGGAGACGAAATAGAATGATATACTGAAGTGTAAGTGATATGTCTGTTATTAGTACGCTGAATGATTTGTTTACCTACCTAGTACCCTGCGTAGGAGACGCAGATACATATTGCAGTAGGATGTTAATTGAGATGAAAAGTGATAATTTTGCATTTTGCTTCATTAACACGATGATTTGGAAAAGAACTGACCCCTAAGAAGAAATTACCGTAGGGAAAGAGGCTTCCAATGAGCGGTAAGGCGTCGCAACCTAACTTAGGTACATACCTAGGTACATACATGTGCCTAAGGTAGGTACATAGGTACATTACATTACCTAACCTAAGAGGTAGTACATGTACGCACGGCTGCTACCGACTACCTAACATGTATAATGTACATATTTGCTGAGACTCTTTGAAATGGGTCCCTCATAATATCTTAGGTAACGGCCATCTTTGAATTATTGGGTTATGTTATGTATGTACCTAATGTATTCTCCTGAATGTTGCGCTACAAACCTGCCGGCGCCAGTTGTGCGTCAATGCATGCAAAAACAACGTATTATAACGTTTCCCTTCTAGTTTACATTTCAGGCTTGGTTTACCTCTCTCCTACGCCGTAAAATGCATCAACCATCTAAACCAATCAGAAACCCCTACTCCTACATGCTTCCAACGGGTTCACGGACGCATCCCATTCCCATTCCACGGGAAAGAGATCGACATTACTAGAACACCTAAGCTTATCCACCTTTGCACCCGTATGCTAAAGAAAGTTGCCTAATACTAATGCCGGAATTAGGCACATATATAGGACCTGTATCCTATCTCAGTCAGGACGTGGTCAAACTTGCGGTGCTAAAGAAATTGCGCTGAAAATATGACCAGTATCTAGATTACATGACATATTGGTCTGCTCTCGGTGACCTGTAACAGTCTAGTTGGTTGGCTAACTAAGCCATTGTCCCAAGACATTTCTGACTATTCATCCCTAGTGATACCACCAGGTGTCTGTGATGTCGGCCGTATAGGATCGGAAGGTTTGACAGGAGGCGTCAGTATTTGCTGTGAAGGTGAAGGAGACAGGGCCGTCACTGGGGGAAGAATCGAATGTGCTGGGGTCGAAAATAGGCTATTGCCTGATTGCTGGTGTGGAGGCGGCGAGCGTTTTAAGGGCGAGATCCCATTTTGGATCGGCGGCAGACTAGGTGTTGCGTCAAGCCGTGCTCCTGCCTGGTCAAACTTCTTAAGCTGTGGAGTAGAAAGCACTGCCTGTTGAGCGTTGGCATCACTGCTCGAAGGGCGTGCCAAGGCGGAAAATGATACAGATGGGGGCGAGAGAACTGGAAGGCTACTGCTTGCGGCATCAAAAGGCTGCTTCAAAGGCGAATCAGATCTGGCGGCCACGAGAGGTATAGAGGTATCCGCATGAGGCGGGAGATTGCTCGACTGTGCGGATTGAGGTACACCATTAGCTTTCGGTGACACCCGGAACACACCCTTTTGCGGCACTCTAGCATCCCCGGAACGACTTCCAGAGATTGGCGACGCATTGAACATGGTTGAATAGGCCCTTGCCTTATTGGGCGACTGCTCTGGAGGCGATAAATTTGGGTGCGGCGAAGAGAATGGATGAAACCCATCACCATTGGTGAAAGGTGAAGATGGAGGAGGGGCGTTGGGTTGACCTGCCTGCTTTATGGGGATTAATGGCTGAGTAGTGAGCTGCGTGCTATTAAGCCTTGCCGGTATCTCGACTGCAACGCCAGAGCGCTGGGCGAGTCGAGCACGATCTGGAGTAGGCGAGCCGTCCGACTTTGTTATAGGAGGTGAAGATGAAGCATCTTGTTGATTAACCTTTAGTTTGATGACCGTAGCAGACTTTGGCGTTGAACTCTTTTGACGGCAACTCTTGCAGATAAAATGAAAATCATTACGATCGGCTTCTTCCTCGCTAATGCCAACGCATTTGCTATGCAACCAGACATTGCATTTTTCGCATGCAATACTGTGCGTGCCATCATCGACTTGGCCGTAGACGCCGCAGATGCAGTCAAAAATCCAGTCATCCTCTTCCTCCTCAAGCTCCTGCAGGGCCTGCCTGTTCTTCTCGATTTCCGCTTTCAACCGTCTCTCAGATAAACGACCGGTACCAGTGCTTAGATTTCTACTATCCTCAGACAGTTGGGCTAGTTCTTCTTCGTGCTGTAGCCGTCGGACCTCCCGTTCTCGAAGTCGTCGCTCCCGAGACATCATGCGGTTGTCGCGTTCTTTCTCCATTTTTATACGTTTTTGTTGCTCCTTTCGAGCCGTCACTTCTTCTGTTCGGCGTTTCTGTTCCTCTTCTTTAACCTGCTGTTCTAATCGTTGCTGTTCGGCCTTATTAGCAAGGCGGCTGGAACGCTTGGCATGTGCCATCTTTTCGAGATTGAGAAGCTCCTTCTCCCTCTGCAAGGCTTTCCGCTTCCGAGATTCCTCTTGCTTTTCTAAAATAGGTAGAAGGTGATTCTCAATAGTGCTCCTTAGGATCTTTTCATTGTCGTCACGGGTCTTTCGAATGGTATTAAGGAATTCCTGCACTTCTGTAAGACTCGCTGCAATGCACTCCCACTTCGCACCCCCCAGACCATCGTCCTCCAGTTCACCCGGTTGATCCACGTCGGAAGCAGAGCCGTCATCATCATCGCCACCGTTTTGGGCTGCGGATCTTGATACGCGTCGTCGTTTAGCAGCTCTTGCTGCAGCTTTAGCCTTTTTAGTATTTTTCTTGGGTTTCCAAGGCGCGGGGGTCGGCGGGGCTTCTGTCATGCGGTATATTCGGTTATCGTCCAGGATATAATAAATGCGATCGTCACTATCCCAGCCAGAGGGTTCAATTCTCTGATATAATATTAGCGCTTCTTTATCAGGAGACCTCGGGAGAGATATTCGTACCCATTCTGTTTGATCGCTTGGCTTCTGCTCATCCATCTTTTCTCGAATTCTCTCGGGATGTAACATTACCCATTGGGTAAGCTGTTGTAATATTTTGATCTGCAGTAGAAACATTTAGTATTATATAATTGTCGACTATGCGCCCGACGAACCTTTGTGAAAGCGTCGAAGTCGTCAAATTTGGCGGGTGTGTCCGCGGTACCAAATGGATTTCGATCGGCGGCCTTAGCAACATATTGCCGCCGCGTATATTCGTCGAAGAGGTCCGGTCTTGAAGACGAGTTAATAATACAACTCTTTGGGAACGCGTACTGCGATGAGACATACGTCAAGCCGCGATGCGACGATACAAACTTGAGCAAGGCAAGGCCAATATTAACTAGAACAGTCGAACGGGGTTTTAGGAACTCGGTCTCTAGATCCTATCACGACAAAGCGTTAGCGCTACGAATCGATATTGAAGATCCCGATAGGGCCTATGAGTTGAAATTAAGGGTGGCAAGGAGCACATACTTCTATCTCGAGATTATCGTCTATCTTCACGACCTTGCCAAATAAGTATATCCATTGGAACAGGTTGGCGAACTGCCAAGCATTTCTGATGCGATGAAGTAGAGATAGCTCCTTGGGAGGTCCTCGCGCCTCGGGTTCTGGTTCGACATCGCGCAAGGCGCGCTTCCTTGATGAAACCATGACGATAAGTGTACCGTAGGTTTCGACGGCCGAGATATATGCGGCTAACAAATGCGCAGGGGATTCAACGGAGTTTTAAGCGGGCTTGGAAATAAATTGGAAGTTGATCGGTGTGGTCAGTGTCGTCGGCAGGCGAGAGGAGGGCAGATAGAATTAGGGTTAAGGGAAGTTTAACATAGGTACAGATAGAATGAGATATTTCATAGCGATGAGATAAGTAGAGTTTGATTATGGTCAGTACCTAAAATAAGTTGGGCAGGATACATATGTCGTAGATATTGTTGACGTTTAGAAAAGCGCACAGCTACATTCGGCAATTAATAGAGTGACGTGAGGTGAGGTTGATTATACATAGCTGTGGTAGGCACGTAATTTTGGGGAATAAATTTCTAGGCGCGATTTGGGGAGTTTGTACCTCAGGTCTGGACATTTTACGCGACGCAACTGTACATCCAGAACTGATACCTGCAAGCGGAATGGCATGTGGATCTCACTTACGCGCCGCAGCCCACCTAAAAAGAGGGGACCGTGGGGCCAAGCCACAAGAGTCCAATCTGGATGTATAGGTACTTAGGTACTTCGGACGTACATGTATATAAATGCTGGAGAAGCACGTGATAAATACTTTAAAGGTAGGTAAGCACTTAGATGATTCGACTTATAGATCAAGAAAGAACTTCTTACCTCTGATACTTTACAAATATATTCGCATGTATGTGTTATATATCGTATAAACATTTATTACCTAATATTATATTTTAGACTTTTGTTCACATTAAATATCTTGTGAAATAACATCAACCATTCCCATTGGAGACCTTTAAGACTTCACTAATTACGGTCTCCGCCGATGATGGTTCAGGCGTAAACACAGTACATAGTCTCTTATAGATGCTAGATCTAAATTATATGTCTATAAGCGCGCCAAGGCCTTTTAAGATCAAAGTAAATAATATTGATAGCCATGCTAACAGTGATTACAAGGATTGTCACTTAATACCTACCTGGGTAGGTTGGGTGACATCACGATAATGTAATGCGGGGACTAAGCGACATCATTTTTAATATTAAAAGCGTTAGAGAGCTATCTTCGAAGCCCGGAGCTCTAATAAGTTTATTGCTGATGAAATAAAAATTAAGATCGAAACCTGAGAAGATGTTGGCCTATTTACCTACATGGGTCCCCTTTTTCTTATTAGAAGCTTTAGCTGTGACCGGCCAACCCCAACACACCGAACAGATCATCATTGGTCCATCCGAACAGCATCGGCTAGATTCAGACGTAGACAAGGTCCAATATGAGTATGTGCATCTAGCAATACTAAATAAGCCCTGATGCGTATCGATATCAGCCAACGTAGGAGTTAACTAATGGAGTCGATTCCAGATTGAAAAAAGCAGAGATCTTTCCAACAGGTAAGTATCTACTTGTACGTCTAATATATGGCTAATTAATTATAGTCATTGATAAATTCCTCCCCTCGTTTCTCCTCGGCGCAGAATGGCCATCAGGAGAACGTGCAAAGCTAGGGAATACTGTGAAGGTGGATGATGTCCAAGACGTGCCCACCATCACAGTACATCAGAGCCACTCCTCTTCGATGTCGGCTGAGAAGCACTCCGGCGTGACCTACACAATCATCATCACTGATCCGGACGCCCCCTCTCGTGATAACCCGGAGTGGTCTGAATTCTGCCACTTCATCGCCACCGGAGTGGATGTCTCGTCATCGGAGTCTGCCGCTCTTCATTTATCTAGCTTAAAGGATATTATACCCTATAAGCCTCCTGGCCCGCCACCTAAGACTGGAAAGCACAGATACGTGTTTCTATTATTCGCTCCCGCGAACGGCACTACGGACCCGCTTCACCTGACCAAGCCGGAGGATAGAAAGCATTGGGGCACGGGTAAAGCGAGACATGGTGTGAGGGATTGGGCAAAGGAGAACGGCCTTAAACCTATTGGTGAGTATTTAAATAATGCGATGTTATATCATCCTCGCGGCAGTTCAATACTAACGAGAGTGTAGCGGCGAATTTTATCTATGCTCGGAATGAGGAACAATAATGCCTCCCATACCCTCCGTAAATAAGTATTAAAAGCACTTCTAAAATTGATGGACTACTTACTAGTGGCCATGTAGAAGATGTTGATTGATATGCTGGTAACACGACCATATTAGCTTTACTCTTCCACATAGCTGCATCATAGTAGTCTTCGGGGTTCTATGCTAGTAGAAAGATGAAACTATATACACACGTATTTCGTATTCCATAGCATCCCATAATGCGACAGAGGTAGTAGGTGGAGTATAAGGGAGAGAAATGAGGAGTAAACGCTACCTATGCTTTGGGTGGTATTAGGCACTTACGCTGGAAATATCTCGTCCCTGAAGTGTTTATTATGAGAGTAAATTTTCAATTAAGAGGAAATAATCGAGTGAAAAGCGTAAGTTTTTCTCATTTCTCACTAGCTTAAGTACCTAGTTTTGTAGCAAATAAAGCATTATTGGCATCCATACTGATGCTGATCACACTGCTATGTCATAGCACAGGAATTGCAAAATTAATCGAGACTGTAGAGATCCATTCCGCATCAACATTTCACCAGTCATTTCACCATCCTGAATCATTACTACTAGTAACTTCATGCTCCCAGTCCTTTTTATAATCCGCAGAGGCACCAGTAGTATCACCCCAATCCTCATTGCCACCGTCTCTCCATGTGTCATTGTCATTGCTTGCCCATGTATTGTTAGTATCCTAAGAGGGGGCAATTGTGGAGGGGCCGGAAGCGGTATCTTTTCTAATATCCTTAGGTGTTAGGTGTGCAATGCGACCACGATCTCGAAACCATTCCAATGCTAGGCGAAGGGTTTTGCTCATGTATACAACTTCCGCTCCATCTTCATCGTACTCGGTATCTTTGACCTTCGGCTTCACAGATTCATAGGGTGCATTCAAATTACCGCAAACGTCCTTGTCACCAACAACCCAAAGATAATCCCTGTGTCGGCTGAAAGCTACACATTGTCTCTGTGGATCCTTGAGAAATCCGGGGCTGGCTGTACGAGTCATAATGAATACTATGATGCTGCCCTCCTTGCCTTGGAAGGAATCTATAGTGCTAATGGGAATGGTCGAGAGTATAGCGTTCGATTTCCAGGTCTCTTGTATATACTTCTTCATGGCATTGTGTGGGACAATGACAAAGAAATTCTGTGCAG
The DNA here is from genome assembly GCA_902805455.1 of Daldinia concentrica. Taxonomy (NCBI): domain Eukaryota; kingdom Fungi; phylum Ascomycota; class Sordariomycetes; order Xylariales; family Hypoxylaceae; genus Daldinia; species Daldinia concentrica. Next base: position 2,002,637 of record CADCSW010000003.1, on the reverse strand, counting down.
TCGTGATGTTGCTTGTTATAGCGTCGGAAATGAGTTTACTAGCATGTGCTGCTTGGTCGGGATTGAATGATGATCCGAAGCCGTCGACATTACAAGAAGTGTCCTCACAATGGAAGAACACAGGCCAGAACTTGTTGAAGTTTGGTTTGAGATTAAACTTCTTAAGCTAATGCTCCACTATTATAGTAGTCGGGTGCTTGGAAACGGCACGGAGGTCTTGGTGGTAAGAAAAATTGGCGACCTCCTGGTAAAACAAGTCGTGAACCAAATCGAATCCACCGACAACCATACGGCGTTAGCAATTCAAAATAAGGCACGGCCAACCCACACATTTAAGCTGCTCTAGGACAGAAATTCTGGCCATCTGTCCGAACATGTTCACATATTTGCCGTCGATGCGCCGTTGCAAACTCATGACCGTAGGTGGGAGTTGTCGGGGATCACCCACCATCACGACAGGTCAGCCATCGATTCAGGGGATGCATGCCTCGGCAATACCTATGCAGCCAGCCTCGTCTAATGCAGTCATTTTAGCTACCGCATCCACTAAGAAACAATTGAATCTAGGGCACGGACCACGTACTATATTTAGGAGGACTTAAACTGTATTAGGCTTGTGGCTTTTTTAGTAGATATCACGAAAATATCACGAAAAGATTCAGCCGCTCGTAGTAAATATTGTAAATATTGTAAATTATATGTAAAATATATTGATTTATTTATTAAAATAAGATGGAATCTATTCCTGTTGTTGCTGTTGCTGTACGCCAGGGTAAAAAGCGAAAGGCTATCGCCCGGGCTAATTATACACTGCCGAGACGAATCTCTCGAATCCACCGTACCTATTCATATCGACGAAAACTCGAAGTTATCCTATTTCTCGAAAACCACCGTATACCATTAGAAAGTAACGAAGCTAGTGAATATATACACCCGAAACGACTATTAAATAGTGCATCTATTGTTGAAAAAGGCTATAGACGACCTTATCTAAGCGAGGCTCAAGATTATTTCCTAATAGGGAATTTACAATCAATATCGAATTGGTGGAATAAAAGACATCAGTTATTTGAAAGCCAAGAGTTTATTACTAAGAAATACCCACCGAGATGGCCTTTATTAGAAGATCAACTATGGGTTCAATTTATAGCTGCCCGTAAAGCCCATAAAATAGTCACACGCCATTGGTTTCGCAGGAAATCCCTGGCGTTATTTCAAGACCTGTATCCACGATGTCCTCAAATATTTGTCTTTTCGAACGGGTGGTTCACAGCCTTCCTTCGAAGACACCAAATTACAAGACGTCGAATAACCCACACAGCCTCTAGACCCCCAGATGAAATAATAGAATATACGAATAATTTCCTTCAATATATTCGAAAAGTTTCTCGTAAAAAGGACTTTATTAGCACAGCCTTACTTAGCGACCCTAACGTCGACCTTACCTTTCGCCGATTTCCCTTCGAATTAATCCTTAATATGGATGAGACCCCTTTACCATTCGAATTCCTCGAAGGTTATACATATGATTTAAAAGGAATCAAATCAGTAGCTGGAAAGACAGATAGAAATGGCTGGAATAAAAGACAAGCTACCTTAATATTATATATATTTGCAGATGGGTCTATGCCTTTACGTCCTAAGGTTATTTTTCACGGGAAGGGTACTGTGAAAGATAAAGAACAACGATTTTATCATCCAAGCGTTACTGTTGAATTCAACGATACAGCTTATAATAATGAGGGGTTATTTATGCAGTGGGTTGATGAGGAACTGCTCCCGTATACTGATGGAGAGAGGCCCTATTGGTTATGGATGTGGCTGCATTTCACAAGACTGACGATTTGAAGTTAAAGTTGAAAAAAAACGGGATAGTTACAGCGATGATTCCACCAGGACTAACGTCTTATCTTCAACCCCTTGACGTTGCTATTAATGGGCCTTTTAAGAAAGCCCTTCAAGAAGAAACAGACATATACCTAGAAGAGTTAGAAGCTATTAATAAGCTTCCTGAAAAGTGGACTCTTAAGGATAGAAGGGTTATGGCTACCCATGTTGTTGGAAAATCATGGGAACGTTTCAACCAACCCCACAATAAGGCCCTAGTCAAGGACTCTTTTATCCATACTGGGATAGCTATCCACCCGTCTGGGGATGAGGATGACCTGATTCGCATCAAAGGAATTGACTCACATCTGTTACACCCGAACAATTGGTCGATTTCTTACCCAATTGAAGAGGAATCCCAGCATAGCGTGCTACCAAGTGGGCTAGATAACATGGAGGCATTGGTTACTATTGAAGAAGCTTTAGCGCTACCACGTAACCTTTACCATTCGTCAAAAAAAGCTACATTAGTAGAACTTTGCCGTCAACGCCAACTTAAAATAAGTGGGAATAAACCCGAATTGATTCAGCGGTTGGAAGGGTGGGACAAGGAACGCGCCCCTTTGGAGATATCTATGGATCAAGAAACAGATCTAGCCAATCCAGACGAGGATTTAAACGTGTCAACGACTGAAAATAGGGGGATAGATCTAGATTTATTAAGACCCTCCTCGCCCCGGGCTTACGAATTCCCAGAGGATTGGGAGGAATCCTAGATTTAAAGGAATATTCTATGATAGTCTCTTTAAATTCAACAGATTCCAAGGGATCTGTTAATATATCAAATTCCCCAACCCCTGATTCCCAGTCCCCGTGTAATTTATATAAATTTTTTTCATTTTCGAAAAATTTTTCGAAATCATTATGCACACGTATAATTTTTATTTGGACGCGTTTTTTAGCCTGTAAATAAGACTCAACATAACAACGCGTCTCCTCTGTAACCCAACCACAATGAATCCCTCGAAAGTCGTCTAAAGATATTTTTAAGCCTGTATATGGGGAGGGGGCTATTCGGTATCGTAACGTATATGTGTTGTGAAGGTAAAAAGGATTAGATTCAAAAATTAGTTTTGGGATATCTATAAAAATTTCAATTAAATTAGTATATTAATTTTTAAATTTTTAATAAATAAAGGACCTTACATAACACGTTAATACTCGAGATTGGCATGACTAATAGCTTGTTTTAAATTCGTTAGGTGATTTATTTAGGTAAGTTTGTTTGTTGTATCCGTTATTTTAGGTGGTATTTTACAGTCCTAAATCACGAAAAAAGGTGGGTGTTGTACGATTAACCTATTTGAGCACATACCACTGATCTACCGCTAATTCAACTGGTCCGTGCCCTAGATTCAATTGTTTCTTAGTGGATGCGGTACTTCGTTGCTGAATTTCGCCACGGGATTATCCTGGCTTCTATGAGTTGTAGAGGCGACCACGTGTGATACTAGGCAAATCTCCTCCATTAATTTCTTTATGAATCCCTCTGGTGATAGTGGCTTAGGTGGTTGGGTAGCCTTAAGCTCTTTCCCGAACTCTCGCTCCCAGGTCGCTCTCTTATCGTCCGAGTCCTTTACTAGTGCATCCCATTCCGTCTCTCCTTCGACCCAAGAGAGGAACATAGTCCACTTAGTATCCGAATGAAGGCGCGAGCGGATTTCATGGAGAGCCGCGCAGAAAGCAGTCAAAAAAAGTGGCGCATCCTACCAAGTATACTGGAAACACCCTAACTTCTAACGACTGTAATTTGATAATAAGGTTGGCATATGGTTGCTTGAATGGAGGTGGTTTTTCTTCAACATTTAATACTTTACATTTACAATCTCACTTATATCTATTCAACGAAAAAAGCAAAACTAAAATATAAAAAAATATAAAAAACCATCAAGATAATATTTAGGAGCTTAATTCTATTATAGAAAAGCTTTCAACTTTTTATAGCTGTTTTTAGGTATAGAATAACTTTTCAAAGTATATTGCTTTTATATGTGTTGGTAGTGGATGCGCTAGGTGGGTACCTATATACCTATGTAAGGCGTTGGGTTGGATTACGTAATATATCACTAGCGACCGGGGAAATGTCGGGTGCAGCGCGCTCTTTCCAAGCTTTTATAAGGAAGAAGCGAGAGCAATTTTTGCCTTCGGGCATTTGGTCAATTTGAAACGATACAGAGAAGAGTAATTTTCCCCACTTCCGAATTTTCAGCCATCAGTACTAATAATGTTGCAGTTAGCATGGCCCCTGCACTAAGGATGACACGCTTAATCAAAGTGAGCTTCAAAATTTTTTTGGCTTTTTCCTCAACACAGAGAAGGCGAAATTTATTTAATTTGGGTGCGCCAGCTTTTTTGACGCCTTTCGGCAGGTCAAACAGAGGTGCGGAAAGTGCACAGCTAGCCACATGCTCGAGATTAGACGAGCAGCATTTATGCATGCGTCTCTTGTAGGCCGCTTGTAGCTACGCATAAACGTGGTTTCGATGGCGTTTATCTTGCCCATATCCAAAATAATCTTCTCGGTATAACATAATTGAAAACCGACTCGTCAAGTCGTATGTTCCCACTGGTATAAAACTTTTCAATCTATATGTGAAATTGGTAGGGTAGATGTATTTTATCGACGCTGTAAACGAGTTGGGAGAGTCTAGTTACGAAATAGTCTACCACGAAGGACTCCATTGGACCGGCGTCTAGGATTTGTAGACAATAATGTATGATTAACTCAGCCTTATTTCCTGTCTACATTCTCTATTAGTATTCTAGATGAGATATATAGAGGGATACTTTTAATACATACGGCTACTGACTTCCATACTTTACTACGTAGGTTTAGCATGAAAACCAACAAATTTATTCCTATGCCTCCTAGGTCCATCTTGTGATACTCCCTCCTAGGTGAGCCTTCTCATGGCCGCTTCCGCATTTTCGGTAACTCGAAATTATCGGCTGTTAGCACGGACAACTTGGTCTAACGTCGTATGATGAGGTATTAAGGGAGACTGCAATGAGACTAGTATGTAACAGTACTTGGTCTACTTGGACCAAAAGCCTCCTGCTCAGGTATAATTGTGATGTTAGAAAATGTCAGTAATTACTTTTATAATAGTGTTTTATATTTAACTAAATCATTACTAAACAGGGTTCAAGCAGATAGAACTTAAGGTACTTACATTCAAAAAACAACCCCTACCCCCTTTTCGGGGTAATCACTTACATACCTACCTAATAACCACTTTTCACCCGTTTCTAACTTACGGGGACTGAGACCCCTAGATAATATGATAGTACATGTCAGTATGGTATTTTGTCGTGGGTTACTACTTTATATGGGCATACCTCAAGCATAGTGCTACAATTGAATGTACTATTATAATAGATAGTTTAGAGCAATACTCGAGCATAAATATCCAGCTATAAGCATCATATTGAAAAAATAGAGCACCAAATCTTTCCAGCCATCATACCCAACCAAATCCAATCCCTAACACGAGCAACAATCCAAAAGCCATATTTAGACTATTCCAACCCAACCTAAGCGTGATAGAGACCCATTCCAAAAACAAAAGGAGCGTGGGGAATAACCGCCTCTTCCGTATCCTTAGCAGGCCAAGCCTTCTGCTTCGCCCATTCGTACCGCGTAGCCATAAAGCCAACCAGCTTATCCTCCTGCGGTGGCTGCTGCTGCTGCTCCTCTTCCGCCCTCTCCGCATCGGTAGCCGTAGCCTTCTGGAAATACCGCTGCCAGGAGTAGCTCTCGCCCAGCCGCTTAGCCACGTCGTTAGCCTCGTTGAGGCTGACGAGACGCCGCTTGCCGTCGACCTTGGCAAGGTGCGCCTCGAGGACCCGCCAGGTATATTCTTTGCGATTCTTGCCGATGGTGTCTGGCGTGCGACCTCTATTCTGCCTGTAGCGACTTAGCATCATGTGGTTGCCGTTCTTCAGCTTGGTGACTATGTTCTCAGTGGCGTCTCTGCTCGGCTCGACGGACTCCTGGTATTCGACCTTGGAATTGAGGAAGAGGTCGTACGCGATTTCGCTGGGGGTGCGGCCGACTGCATTTTCGCGATACACTAGGTTGGGGTTTTGGTCGAGGAGGACTTGGGTATGCCCTGCCAGATGGCGGAGTACTGCGGTGTGGAGGATGGTGTCGCCGGAGCCGTTGAGGATGTCGAGTTCTGCGCCGCCGGAAAACTCTAGGAGTAGACGTAGGACGTCGATGTTCTGGAGGCCTTCGTCGTTGAGTAGCTGATGGGCGGGCCAGCTTTGGTTCGTTCGATAGTACGTGAGATGGTTGGCGGCCTTGAGCCAAGAGTGAAGAGGAGTGTCGCCGCCGCGGGCGAGGTTGTTTCGCTGCTGGAACATGTGCGCTCTGAGATCCGGATCGAAGAGGTTCAGGAGGGCCCGGAGACGATCGAGCTTGAGCTGTCCCGCTGCGGTCGGCAGGTTCGTTAGAGAAGCGTGGATGATGTTGTTTAGCTCCTTATCCTTCACCGACTGGTCGGCTCCGGCGTCGATCAGCGTCTTTGCGAAATCGACCCTGCCGAGGAGGCATGCCAGATATAGAGGGGTCCACCCTTGTTCGGACTTAGCCTCGAACGACGACGGGCACACCTTGATCAAATACTCGATGAGCTTGTTCGTCTTCTCCGTATACTCACCCATCACGGCGCAGTGGATCACGAGGTCATCTATAAATCATTAGCGTAATGAATTACGTAGATTGGGACGAGAAGGTGTTTCGACTCACTCTGCGCTCCGAGCCACTTTGCGATAGCTCTGTCGAATCCGCCGGGGGCGTCGCTCAGGTGCTTAAGGCGAGGATCCTCTTTGGCGATCTTGGATTTGCCAAACTCAGAGTAGAGCCGCATGGGTGCGTCGCTAACAAACCACTCCGTAGATTCCAATGAACCTTCGAGAGCAGCGGTAAGCAACGGTGGTGTTTTGCTTCCCGTAGTTTTGACGACGAGGTTACGACCGGCTTTGGCCCAGTCTGCTCTCTTCTTTCCGTAGACGCTCAGGCCCTGATAGTAGCGAGGTTTCACCTTCAGCTCGGCACCGGTGTTGCTCACCAGGTCGTCTATCGGGATCCCTGCCCCGGTTCGCTTGATGACGGTCGCGAGCATATCGGTTCGGCCGAGCCTCAAAGCGTTCTCGAATAGATTCTGCGGAAACTTGTAAAACCGGCTCGACACGTCTTCGTCGTTGGGCTCCTTGCTGGCGAAGTGAATATTCAAGTCGATTAAAAAGTTAAAGGCTTTCGCATCGTTCTGGCTTATAGCGGCGAAAAGGGGAGTTTCTCTATATATGCTACCTACGAGAGAACCGTCGCGGAGTATACGTGTTGGTGTCGGCCAGTTGAGAAGTGCGCTCGCGGTGGTCTGGCTCTTGACTTGCATGGAGATTTGGCCGACGTTCTCGATGGTGAATTTGTCGTCGATGATTTTTTCGTATATTTCAGGTTCGTCGTCGCTGTCGGACTCCGCCGAATCCTCATCTTCGTCCTTGTTCATCGTGAATCGCGTCTTCTTCTCCTCGTTTGGTGCCCACTGGGCCTGGGCGATCTCTAAAATCGCTTTCGCCACCTCGTAGTGCTCACGTATGAGTGCGAGTGAAAACGGATTGTTGAACTTCGTGTCGGACACTGCTATCTTAAGAGGAGGTTCCTTCTTCTCTGCATCCCATGAAGCCAGGGTAAGCGATTTGATCGTAGGAAGGTCGCCTGTCCAAGCCGCCTCAAAACTTTAACAGGTTAGCAACGTGGAAAGTCATAAATTAGGGGGTTGTGCTCACAGTTTGATATACGCGGCTTTTCTTGTCTCTGTGACATCGGGAGCATTGGTAAAGTTGAACTCTAGGGCGTATGCCTTTGGTTCCTGGGTCGGGTAACTATATCTTGGATGTGTCAAGGGATCCCGAGCGTCAGGATATAGTTCCTTGAAAGTTTTCGCGCCCTTATCCTCGAGGACCTTCTCCAGGCTTTCGAGTTGCGAGATGACATCCTCGAGGACGTCGAGTTTCTCCGTTACGTCTTGGTTAGCACTCTTTTCCTTTTGCTCCTCGAAGTACTTCAGATCCCGCTTGTGTCGCTCGAAATTCTCGGCGATATCGATAGAGACGACCCAGTGCTGGTAAGTCCCTTCGCTAAACTTTGCCAGGAACTCTTCGGTTCCGAAAGGTTCGGTCGGGCGCTTCTGAGTATTTCTTGTCAGTGCATTATAGAAGCCTAATACCTCTCCAGATGGGGATGTTTGACTCGATTCAGCCAGCATTGTCTTATATTCGCGAGCCTGTCCGAGTATATCACGAGTGAGATCCAATGAGGTTTGGCCCTTTTGATAACTAGAACCCTGACCCTTAACGACGCTATGGCTCACTCTAGTGATCGTGTTTGGGTCGGCTCCTTTCTCTAGTAGCTCGACAGCATTGGCAGGATGCCGAGATCTAATAGCCACAATTAGGGGCTGATCGGTATGATCTTTGAATGCCTGAAGGTTCCTCTCGTAATTCTATCAACCTTTAGTAAGTACACGTTTATGTTTAGGGAGGTCCGGATTGATTATGGTGTTAGAATACAGGGCGTACTTACATTCAGTTGATCTCCGTAGGAGAGTTTGGCACTCTTCAACCAGTCTTCATAGTCGATATCAACCTTCGCTCCGACTTCGAGTAGCTTGGGCACGATCTCCCGGCTATCGACACCGAGAGCTGTGATCAGCGGGTTGGACGTACTGCCGTTGTAGCGGTTACCGTGAGCGGCCACATGATTGATCGCATTTTGAAGGCCGATCTTGTCTTTCTCCAATAGGCACTCGATTAGTTCCGGTCTACCACTCCGAACGTATCGTTGAAACGCGGTCACGCCGTTTGTCTCGGCTTGCGAAGATGTGGCGCCTAAGCCTAGCAATGTTTCTACCATGGGTATGGCCTTATCAGTCGGAAGAGCTAAAGCCAAGGTCAACGTCAAGATGGCAACGTTGGGGTTCGAATATGACCCGTCGCCGAATTTGACGGGCAAGAGCACGTCGGCGCCAAATTCTTGACACAGGAGCCTGACAACTTCGCAGTGACCTCCGAGGATGGCGAGATGCAGAGGACTACATTTCGAGTCCCAAGCGACGGCGTCGATCTTGTAGAAATCTGGCTCGCCCTGGTCGTCTTCGAGGACTACAGCGTCTTCGTCATCAGTCTTTTTGTCTTTTCTGACTTTGACAAATGATCCGGTAGTTACAGACTGTGCGCCGTCGCCATCTTCGGATTCTTCGTCGCTTACTAGCTCGGGTTCGGAGCCTTCATCGTCAGATTCGTGGCCGGACTCCTCACCAGCTTTGCTCGCTTGAGTATTTTTGTCTATCGCATTACGATCTTTGCGACGTCGGTCGAGCTTGTTTTCTTCCTCTTCCTCGTTAGCATTACTCTTCTCGAGGAGAATCTTTAATATCTCAATATCGCCTCGTGCCGCAGCCAGGTGAAGCGCGGTTCGACCGTCCGCTAGGCGGTAGATGAGACGTGCTCCGTGATCAACTAGACACTTCACGATCCGAGGGGTCGAACTGATGACGGCGAGGTGCAGTGGAGTTCGGCCTGTGTAATCCCTCTTGTTGGGGTCGGCGCCTTCTTGCGAGAGCCAATCCTCCACGTGCTCGAGGTCGTCATCGACAATGGCCTGGCAGAGTCGAGCGGTATTGCCAACATATGCCATCTCGGTCCAGTCATCCTCGGTGAGCGGATTGAATGAGCCGATTTGCTACGGATATGTCAGTATTATACGTGTCTAACTAATGATGGCTCTCACTCACCTGTCTGCCCGGGTCATCAATACGAAAGGTCACTTTCCCCGACACGTAAATCTCGCTCTCCTTCTCCGCCACTTCGATCTCTTCGGGAGTCTCGGGCTTCGGGCAGGTACCACAGCAGTCGCCGATCACCTTGAACTTATTAGAATCGTGTTGGAGCCCCCAAATTGATATTTTCTACTTACATCTTGGACTCTTCCGAAGAAGGCAGGATGCCTATGAAGATAGACCTCCCTTTCTTTAGGTTGGTTCCATTCGGCGTTCAGAACTGGGATCAGGTTAGGCATATGAAAGATTATAACCCGGTGATGGGGTACAATAAAAGAACGCGACGGGAAAAGGATAGAGAAGAATACTGAGCAAGTCGTCTAAACGTAGTAGTAAACGAAGCTTTACTTACGCAAGTCCTTGGTATAACACAGTTTTTCGATCTTCTTAGCATGGAATTTCTCGCCGTAGGGAATGGTAAAAGTATGGTAGTTAGCAACTTCATCCTCGTCGACCCAATCTGCCACTTCATCTTCGTGGAGATCTTTGATATTTCCACGAAGACGGTGCTGGTAACGAAAAGGTAGTTCCGGTCGGCCCCTTTCCTGTCTGCGTTTCTTCATATATTCGTCTCTAGCGTTCGTAGTCGGTAGTCGTTCCAGAACGAGCAGACGGGCTAGTCCAAGGACCCTCTGGAAGCTGCGCTCGAAGATGGTTGGGTCGACCCGAGATCGGTCAAGTTCTGTCCAGTAAACTTCAAAGTTTCGGTGGCTATACTTGGAAAGACGATTCTCGTAGGAGGGACTCCTCCGACTAAGATCGATAGGGTTTATCTGGGTGATATACGAGGCCAGAGCTCTTGGAGAGCAATAGACTTGTTCTCCATCATAAGCAGCACCAGAGCAGTCGATATCAAACCCGGTAAGAATTTCCGAGATGGACTTGTATACTCGAAGGACAATCTAGAGGGGAGGTTAATAACTGATAACTAGTATGAATTAAACCAAACGCGAAACCATACCTGTATGTGACGAGTAGGATATTGACTGCCTATTCATCATAGAGTTAGATCATGACCATAGGTCATATAGAAACGAGCAACTCACAAATAGTGATAGCATTCTTAGTTCGAACGACCGTTACTTCTGAAAGGATTGCGTCGCGGACCCGAGCTTCGATTTCCTTGATCTTCTCGATGGCCTGCTCCTCATCGAGTCCGTACAAGAACAAGTCGACATCAGAAGCCGGGCAGAACTTCTGATGGTAATACTCGCGAAGAGCTCTCTTGGAATGATTGTACCGATCGGGAACAGGTAGGAGGCAGTTAACTACAGAAGAACCGGAGGCAACGACATTGCTCCAGTCCATCTCGGCGAGAGAGGACTCGGAAAAGATACCGAAGTTACGGCGAAACTCTTTGAGAGAAGTAACGACAGCAGGTGAGCCGTTTGGACGTCGCTTGTCATCCGGGAGAGTCATAATGTACTTCTCTTTCTCAATAGGTGATTCTGCTCCAAGGTTACGAGCACGGGTCTTGATATTTGGAGTGTCTTTAGTGAAAAGGGGTAGAACATTAAGATAGGGGTCGTCCAAGGCTGGGTTGTTGCGCTCCTGAGCGTATACTTCACGTAGTTTGGCTTCGAATTTGCGGTAGGGCTCCATTATCTCCTTGATTGGAGTCTCAGGATGGTTGGCAATGTAGTTTACCAGCCCGTCGTGGGCGACGGGCAACTTAGGAAGGTCTATAACTGCCATTGTTCTCGATTGAGCTCAGCTCAAAATCCAAGTGTTCAAGATAGTGTCGAAGACCAAAGTGAGATGTGACTAAATAGGTAGTATGAGAAACACAACAAGAGCAAAGAAGTGAGGTATATCAAGTTGAGCTGGTGAAGACAAAACTACATTTAATCAAGATGGGATGGGATGGTATTAAATGTTTTATACTAGTGATCTATGTACAAGAGATACGGATCTCGATATAAACGACTGAACATAGCGTTTAGGCAGACTTGCCAATTTTAAGGGTAGTTCTAAGTACATACTCTCGTATTGTTACCATTTTGGGTAAGGGTGGATGGGATGACGTTAAACCAACAGAATTGGTAATAGACAACTTGGGTTATCGTGGGGTAGCAGACGCGCCATTGAGGCGCCAAAGAGAATCTAGCGCGACTGAAGCCTAAAAAACAGGGGTCTTCGGGTTTCTAGGGGACCAAAATTACGGGGCTTTAATGGAACCATAGCAATTAAGGACCTGAACTTGTCGCGAAGTCTTGTGACTAGACGACTTTGCATTTCCTTAAGGCAGCACACCCCTTATTTAACTTTACTCCAACTTCATTGTGAGAATTGACCATGGTGAACCATTGACCGCCTATGCTGCCTACCTTTTAGACGAAGCACTGGCTACGATGGATTATGTTGCCTGCGCCACATGTCAGTTTTCACTATACAGTAAGCAAGCAACATGCGACTTATCTCACGGTTCCGACATACACCCGTTTTATATTGGCAGGCTGCACATTGTACTACACAAAAGCTCAACCGATTGGCAGATAGGTCTCCAAAGTCCTGACCGAATATCTTCTCGGCTTCTGGTGGCTGGCTGTAATGCCCATTTGATAACATCCAGAATTGACAATGGGCTACTAATATCCAATACTGAAGATGAATATTCAACGCAGGTCAGACTTTATATTATCATGAATAGGGGATGCCATCTTAACCATAAGCTGGCCTATATCTATCACAAGGATTAAATAAGAGTGTTATTCCAAATGAAATACTCTTATACGTGCCTCCTTCTCGCCCACTGCGTCAGATACTCGCGTCCAGCCAACCGGTATGTATCCTCTTCTACATACGTTCCACCCTGCGCCTCCGTCTGCAGAACCAGATTAAGGCCGTCTTTGCCTTTATCGTATTGCGGCCAGTGTGGCAATCCCGGGCCATTCGGATTACCCGTATGCGCGAATCGTATCCACTGGCTACTTACTTGGTCGCTTAACTTATGGTATTCTGGCCACGGGCCCAGCATCGTTGGGTTAGCGAAGACGAAAGGTACCTCGCTAAAGTGCTCCACGCCCTTATAAGCGGGTGCGAGTCCTCCGCTCCCGTTAAAGGGGTTACCAATCGCCGTGGTGTTGGCGAGTGTGCTCTCCCATGGCCGAGTGTTGAATCTGTACACGTACGTCGGCGAGAACGGGGCGTAGTTCTGCGTGTCGAAACGTCGTGGCCCGTGGTAGAAGACGTCGCCTACGATAGCCGCTACCCGTTTATACTGCCATCCATAATCCGCAAAGCGTTCTGATCCTGTGTTTAGAGGGATTCCCTGTGTTGGATCGTCCGGGTATAGCTCCAGGATATGATCTACCGTTGCATCTGGGAAACCGAAACCCGTGTGATGGAGCAGTAAGTCCCGCAGGTCCTCGTCCGTGTTAATACCGAACGCGGCGTTGTCGGTGCCGTCATCTGATACCGTCCCGTAAATATGCGGTACGTGTGCAAACCGACCGGCACGCAAGAGTTCTGATGGGTAGTTGGGAAGCACATCACCGTCTATTAGTAACCAAGATTAGCTGTTGCTATCAGCTGTACGCAAGTTACTTTTTGCTCTACTCACCAACTGTAGGGTAGAAACCCGGGCCGGGAATAATTGACGAGTTCAGAAGTGGATAGAGGGTCTCGTAGTCGACGGTCCGTAAGCACTCAAGTGTATCTGGGACTAAGTTACAGTTGACCTGGTCGACTATGTTATCATAAATAGGCTGGTACCAATCTGACCCGTTGCACCATGCCGTCGTCGCACTCCCGCTCTCCTGGATAGAACGATGGAAGAGGCCGTCTGTCCGTCCGCCATAGCTCATTAAAAGTTGACCCTACTCAGTTTTATAGCGTTAGCTTCTTTACTTCCTCTAGACCCCCTTTCCTCATAACATCATCCCGAACATACCACGGCGAATGAACCGGCGGATTGGCCCCAAATCGTCACTGATGAAGCATCCCCTCCGAAGCTTTCAATGTTCTCTTGTATCCAGGCTAGCGCTTTGCGCATATCCCGAAGCGCTAGGTTGGTGTTCCCGGATCCCTGTGCTGTTAATTAGCTCTTCACGGATCTCAAGCAGAGCAGACGACTGTGTCGTACCTGAATTTCGACGGAGTACATGTTACCCCAGCCGCCTTTTCTATAGTTAATGCTGGCTCCGATAACGGGCAAGCCAATTTCCACCGACTTCTGCACAAGGTATGTGAGGTTATACACAGATTGTCCGCTACCGCCGTATTGATAGGCACCTCCGTGGATCCACAGCATCACCGGGAGGGGGGATGTGCTCCTACTACCGTTGTTACTATCATGGACCTCAGCCGGTCGCACAATGTTGATACTGAGGCAATTCTCACTTATACCATGTAGTTCTTCAGCCGATAAGTAATAGTCCGGGCAAGCGTTGCCGTAAGCCTTGGCCGCCCGTGTCCCGCTCCATGTCTCGTTCAATGACTGTGGAATGCGGAATCGGTTCTGCCCACCGGTGTCTTGGGCATACGGTATACCGAGGAATATGTCCTGCTCGAAGCCCGGAAGGTATAATCCCTCGTAGCTACCATTCGTTAATGTCACCACGGGGTCGGCTCTCGTGAGCCCTGCTGCTGTACTGCCGAATCCCGTTGCTAGCAGGCCCAATACGATTCCCGAAATTGCCATCATGAGGGTAATCGTGCCTGTAGCTCCAAGTACTAATCGGTCCAGAATGGGTGGGGATTAGTGTATGTTGTAGGTATGGCTTTCGAGCGACACTCGTAACGCTTTTCGGCATTCCATAAACGCCAAGTTCTGAGAGATTCAGAATCCCACGAGTCTAGAATTCCTTACCGATAGGTGGGGTCAATGATTTTTCCCCATCTATAGGTATCGTAGATAATGAAGGTATGTGTGTCTCAGTGTCTAGGACAAATTGTATGACGCTGCTTGCATTCTTAGGAATTCTATTATCTACATAAGTATAGCGAACCTTTTCGGGAAGGTCGTATTCTTAGAGATGTCGAAATGCAGCTGAGAAGAGCACGCTAGACATGCAGGAAAGAAATGTACCTAAAGCCTCTTTCGCAATCGGCTGCAGCCACGGCAGCACAGCATCAGACTAGACCAACCACCCCGCGCTGATCACCTCTGGGTAAGCTACACCGAGAAAGAACAAAGAAAGAGAGAGCAAACAGGTAGGTACCCGTGAACCAGGGCGGATTTGTAGAGGTATTAAAAAGTACCTAGCCTATACAAACAGTAGATACTTATGATTACCAATTTCATTCTATTCCTATAACATTTCTTGTTTATCTTTAGTCGGTAAAATATACCAAAAGCCCAAGCAACACTAGGTTAGGGTTGCAAGTATGTTCTATTTCCATATAGATATGACCCATGCTATACACAATGCTAATTAGATATACTATGTAAGAATATCAAGCCATTGTTATCTAATATTTCGGCTTAAATGGGATAGTAGACATGAATTTCCCCACATCTCCTTGGATATTAAGCAATTTAAAGATCCATTGCAGAATGATAGAGAAAGATTGTGGTTCGCCCATGTGTTTGGTTCCCGGGACAAACCTGGAGCGGGAGATTAGATAAATTTCTTGAAAACCAGAGAAATAGAAACGAGTGCTGTGTAACTTACCGAGCTTCTTTCGGGCCGCCATGTTGTAGACATAGATAATAGTCATCAATTGGGAATATCTCGTCTTCAGTTCCGTTTACCAGGAGTAGACGTGTGCATGGCTTATTCAGTATGCCGGTAGTTAGTAGAGAGAACTTATCTCGCGCCTCTTTCTTGAATTTTTCAAACTCTTGATCTGCGTATCCGAACTTGTAGCTGAGTGTATGGGCGAGACTGGAGACACAGCGTTAGTTAGAATTACTTTTCTCGCCCGTTTATTCGAGGCTAGAGACTAGTAATAAGGAATGAATATTTCGGAAGGCCTACTCGAAAGGATACTCCAAGTCGTCAACCGCATCCAGCCACTCCGGATCGAACATATGATGGGCACCACCCCCAAGAGCCACTACTCCCTTCAACTTATCAGCATGGGTATGCGCCACGCGTATCGAGTAGTACCCTCCCGTACTAAAACCCCAGTTGACAATCCGGCTCTGATCAATGTCGTTCTGCTGCGCGATCCAGTCGAATAAGCTACTCCAGACTCGGTCAGGGCTAGAGGGATCAGACGGTGCTCCGGGGTTATCACCAGTGCCGGGGATCTCAACGACAAGCGTAGCGCAGCCTACTTCCGCCCAGCCGTTCTTCCATACTGCTAGTTCTGTCCGGTAGCCGTCCAGACCCGTGAATATAATGATTAGGGGACAAGTTGGCGACTTGGACAAACCCGCTGGGTTATGGTAGTAACCATAAAGAACCGGCCCATCACCATTCGCTGCGTGAATATGCGGGATCTCGACCTCCACCATGGGATACCGTGATAGCTCTAGCCCCTTAAGAGCGGCCTCCTTGCCTTTTTTCCAGGCGTATTGCTGTTTCTCGGAACGGGGTGCCGGAAACCGGGCGATGCGGTAGAGGGCTGAGCCTCGCCTAAAATCTAGGTTAGCTTACAGAATAACGTAGCATTTATCTTTCGATACGGATTATAACGCACAAGTACAATTCCGAAGCCTTAGCCGGTTCTCCTTCATTATTAACAGCGTCTGCGCGGGCCACAAGCTCCTCTGCTTTAGGAAAGAAACACTGGGCGTATTCGTCCCAGTCGTAAGGTCTCTTTAGCCCTTTTGCGATAATGTTGTCGACTACAGGTTGGAAGTCTTCTGTAGTCCCGAACATGAATGGGTATACGCCCATCTCACACTAGCCTAACTGATTAGTGTTGTGTACCGACTGAATTGTGGACTGAGAAGGGTGACGTACCGGCTGCTTCCACTTCGTCTCCCATAAGGCCTGGAAGCTCTCATGATGTGGTGCGGTTTGCTTGAGTTTCTCTTGGATGAAGAATTTATTCCCCGGAGCAGCCATGGTGAGCTGATGAGTGAGATTTCTAATTATATAAGTATGTTTTAGTTGAATGCTGCAGATAGTCCAGATAATCGAGGAAGAGGTCTGTGACCATGTTAGATATATAACTATAAATTATACTAGGTTGGAACTATTAAAGCATTAAAAGCCGAATGCTGTGTTATATCGTTATTATTAAATCAGACCCAACGGAAGGGTGAGGAGCCGGACGGCCGGGTGTGGGGATTCCCGCGTCTTCGCGCTTCCGACTTCCATAATCGTTCCGTCCTAACATACGACGATTTCGCGTAAGACACATTATTATCTCGGTTCCGAAAGGTCTTAAACCCCACATAAGACCCTTGTAGATATTATGCGATCGTTCTACAAGTCTTTCCAACGATCCCGCAACGCGCGAGTTTACGAATATCTTTGCAGATTCGTAGACGGTCAAAGATATGAATGTCTCTGCACCGTTTGAAATCTCTTTAGAGGCTAGCTAGAGCTGAGTAAGGAGTTGGTTAATGTACATGGGGAGATCGTCGAATAGGACGTGTGATACGCTAGATAGTCGTCTGCACTGAACTTCGCAGAGCCTATCCGAACTCCATCCCTTCCCTAGAATCACGACGATCGGGTATCCTATCAGGTCAGCGTCCCGCATCTTCCATGGCAACGACTCTGAGCGATCGTCAAGCAACAAGTCTAAGGGCCGGGAGGCTTGGGAGTTCGCTAGATACTCGGAGACAATAACACTATCTTTCTCCAAGCCACGGCCTGGGATGACAACTACCTCGAAAGGTGCGATGGCACGCGGCCAATTTAACCCCTTACTGTCGGCCAGATGGTCCGCAACAGCGCCGATGATGCGAGACACCCCTATACCATGGCAACCCATCTGTATGGGTACAGTTACCATGCTTCCAGCTTTAGTGGTTGCGGTATCACCTTCTATTACCTGCGCAGGTACTTGTACACGAGCTTCAAGAGGCTCCGAGTATCGTGTCCCGAGATGAAACGTATGCCCGAGCTCGATCGCTTTCTGGACCTTGAGCTTCCCAGTCTCGCATCGGGGACAGTCATCGCCATCACGAATGCGAAGAACGTTGAGGGGATCTCCATTTTCCGACGTGGTTATGTAGTCGCTCATGATGATAGAAAGGTCGAGATCGGCGCCTTCGGGTAGTAGAAAGTTGGGGCTTGGATTGGTTTTAAGTGCGATAGTGAAAGGAGAACCAAGCCTGTAATCAATGATATTCACCAACCGTAGACCTGGTCTAGTTTCAGAAGGCGTAGAAGACCAGAATGGTGTCGAGTCATTGAGACTCGAATCTAATTCGGGCAAGACAGATTTGATGGCATATGTGTTAATGTCGTCGTCTGAGAATGAAGCAGGATACCAGACATTAATAAGGGTTGTCCTATCTTTAGAAACACCACGCCAGACGCCAGCAGCCAGCACATCCCCAGATTCAGTTGGAGGGGTATCCTCTGAGGGATTAAGCCGTGTGGCAGCGAGCTCCTCATTAGCGACGTAATTGCAACTATTGCAACTAATCACGTTATCCTCCCCAATCGGGGTTGGAAGATGATACTCGTGGCTTAGGTCGCCTCCGATGTCACCAGAACTAGCCTCCGCAACTAGATATGGAAGCTTTAACTCGTCAAAGAGTCGTGAATAAGCAGCGCATACTTGTCCGTAAGTTGAGAGTGCTGACTGGACAGAGTAGTCGAAAGTGTAGAGGTCCTTCATGAGAAACTCTCTTGACCGTAGCATTCCATGCCGTGGCCGGATTTCGTCGCGATATTTACGACCTAACAAAAATGAGATTAAAAGTTTAAATATATATATATCTACAACAACTTACCAATCTGATAGAGCCTCAAGGGAAGGTTCTTGTATGACTTGATTGTTTTCGAGACAAGTGTTGTTATCTCTTCTTCATGAGTTGGCGCAAGTAGATAGGGGACATCTTTCCTGTCGGCAAAGCGGAATAACTAAAATTATTAAATGAGTACACCAAATCTAAGTTGAAAACATTGGTTCTTCGGCTTACCTCTGGACCGTAGCCTTCTAGCCGATTTGTTTGCTGCCACAGTGCTTGGGATGAGATGGATGATAAGGATACCTTGGAAGCGCCTTGACGCAGATAAGTATGGTGAGAATAGAATTAGGAAAGGGAGATATATAGTTCTTACCAAGCTGTGACATGTATTTATCTATTAATCTTTCTAATTTCTCCTGCACCTTTTGGCCTAGAGGGAGCATATGGAATATCCCTGCATGAGACTTTGAAATGGGTTGTTAGGAAAGGCACGAAACAAATGAAGACAACTCATGATATGGTCGCTTACTTGACGAAGATATCCAGCCCGGATTAACTTGCTATGAGCGTCTAGATATATGTCAGTATTATCATAGTTAAAATGTGTTAAAAACATAAACTGCGTACCTTCATTTTCGGTAGCAGTTATTCCTCCCGTAGGTATCCAGAACTTGGACAGGCGAGTGAAACTGTCTCGTATATTGGATTCTGGCTAACGATATATTAATATGTATGCTATGATATACCAATAGGGGCCATTGTCCAAACCGGTAGATCGTTTGATGATGCCGAGGTACTCGAAGGTCGTATAGTGTAAATCCTCAAGCGTTGGAGCGCAAATACATATTTTCTCCTTGGAGTACGTGATAGGAACATCATCTTGGCTGTAGCATGGTTATTGTTCCATACACTCTCTCAGATTGTTTATATTATTTGCCGTTAAACCCGAGTTGGATTTATTATACTCTTAAAACGTTACTTAGTAATGTATGAAAATCCTCCTAGAAATTATTCCAATTGAGTGTAATTGGATCTTGGTGTTTGTGAACTTAAACATGCGATTTCACTTCTAAAAGATACTTAGGTACTTGTGTTAGAAAAGAGCTACGAGTGGATTTTAGAGCTTCAAGGGTCTTCAGCCTTGCATAATAGCTTAGTATCGAGGCTTATCGATTGGTTAATTCGTAGAGTGGAACTATCTGCCTCGCCCCTCCCAACTTTTTTTCCCTTCCAGCTTTTGAATTTTCTTTTACTTGTCGCAACCGGATAACGCCTCCCCATAATCTAGGGGCTGATAAATACCGAACATAGGCAATCCCGACAACGCAAACACACATGCTCCGGCGGTAACTCTATTAAGCCAATTCGTGCGAATTAATACCTCCGCATCTTATATCAAAATGGCGACTTTCGACGACACAGCGCTGTCGAAATTGACAGCCAAAATTGACAGCAAGCTCGCCGAGTCTAAGAAAGCCCCAGGGAAGAAGGACCAGGGCAAGAGGAAACGGGACCAAACAGGAGATGCTGTCCAGTCACCACCTAATAAAAGGAAAAATATATCAAAGCCAAAGCCCGACGATAACAAGAATAATCGCAACCCAAAGAAGACTCAAAAACCAACTGGCACTTCTGAGAAAGCCAACTCCAGTACCCTTCTCGATGAAATTAGAGCTCTTGGGGGCGACGAGGAGGACTTAAGGTTAATAGAGGATGTAAATTCCGAGAATGAGGAACCTAGCAATGTGAAAAGCAAGAAGGGCGCAGACAAGGATCTTCGAGCTGAGTTAGCTAAATTTGCTGCTGGTCTAGGTTTCGACGACGTGAAACCAGAGTCTGATGCCGAAGAAGTTGACGGTGTTGATGAAGACGAAAGTGAAGATGAGGACGGTAATGATGGCGAGGCCAAAGAAAAACCTCCACAAGATCCGAAAAGAAAGACGGTTAGTAAGCATCTCTATAAGTGTGAGAGCCATCGTATAAGCTGAACTGACTGGCCTCTAAGATTTTTGAACTTCGTCCTGACTGGCATGCTGTTAGTTTAAGATCTCTGCCGACTCCGGCCTCTGATGATGTAGCCGCCTACGCACCAGCAATAGCCGAGTTAAAGACCTATGCCAAATCTGTCTTGGACGAGGATAGTACGGCATACAATAAGACCTTGTCTAAATCGTCATCTCACAAGTTCATGTCTACCATCATGTCTTCCGGTACGATGTCGGATAAGGTATCTGCCTTGACTCTAGCTATCCAGGAATCCCCTATACATAATATTAAAGCCCTTGAGAACCTGATAGGGCTTTCTGCAAAAAGGAGTCGTGGGCAGGCCCTCTCTGCTCTTGCTGCTCTGGTAGACTTGTTTGGGCCCGGAATGATTTTGCCATCGGATAGACGGCTACGTCTTTTCTCTTCGCAACTAGGCCTTGTTGGAACTCTCCAAAAGTATGGCGTGAAGACATGGTCTGCTGGTCAAAAATTACCAGGAAAAATCACCAAGGAGCACCTTATATCGTGGATATTTGAGGACTGGCTAAAGGAGGCCTATTTCAAGATTATCCAAAACCTCGAGGTTTGGTGCGATGATGAGGTTGAATATGCTCGAACCAAGGCTGTCGACCTAGCATTCGCATTATTGCGAGATAAACCCGAACAGGAATCCAATCTCCTACGACTTCTCGTAAATAAGCTTGGCGATCGCGAGCGTAAGATTTCCTCGAGAGCTTCCTATCTACTCCTACAACTCTTAAACACCCATCCCGGAATGAAGCAAATAGTCATTCGCAGTATCGAACAAGATATCCTGTTTCGACCCGGACAGCAAATCCGCGCCAAGTACTACGCCATCAATACGTTGAACCAGACTATTCTGAGCACCAAAGAACCCCAAGTCGCAGATTCTCTGCTGAACATATACTTTGGTCTATTTGTTGCCCTGCTCAAGAGCGGCGAACTCAGTCAGCATGATGGAAACCCCGATACCTCCAAGAGGGATAAACGCAAACAGAAGAAGAACCCAAAGCCAACGAGGAAGACTGAGGATAAGGATAAGGATAAGGCTCAGGCTAGCCCGAGCGATCGAGAAGCCGCCGAGAAACTTGTCTCTGCAATTCTCACCGGAGTGAATCGAGCTGTGCCGTTTTCACAAGCTGAACAGTCTACGTATGTTCTACCATCTAACCTATATCAGTTTGCACGGCGATACTAACTTGTCTTAGACTCGAGTCACACCTAGATACGCTTTTCCGCATTACACATTCCTCCAACTTTAATACTAGCATTCAGGCTCTCATGCTTATTCAGCAACTCTCAGCTACCCGACACCTTGCTACCGAAAGATTCTATCGGACTCTATACGAGTCACTACTAGACCCGCGTCTACTCACCTCTTCCAAACAGGCCTTATACCTGAACCTTTTGTATAGGAGTTTGAAATCTGACGTAGATGTCCGCCGTGTGAAAGCATTTGTCAAGAGGATGTTACAGGTCTTAAATTTGCACCAACCTTCCTTCGTTTGCGGTATCATTTATCTTATAATCGATCTTTGCACAACATTTCCGGACTTAAAGACGCTCATAAATGAACCAGAGGAGCATGATGAAGTTCAAGCGGTCCCAGGGGTGGCATCAGATGCCCCAACCGAGACAGCAGTCATCGATGGGCCGGAAGACCAGTCGAAGAAGGTCGAGGGTGTTTATGATGGGCGAAAGCGAGACCCCGAATATAGCAACGCGCATCGCAGTTGTCTGTGGGAGCTAGTACCATTCCTACGGCATTTTCACCCTTCTGTGGATGTCTATGCATCATGTCTTATAAACGGACAGGAGGTTGCTCAGAAGCCCGATTTAGCTAACCACACGCTTATAGCATTCTTAGACAAGTTCGTCTACCGCAATGCAAAGGCTGCTGACACGACCAAGGGTGTCTCTATTATGCAACCTGTCACTGCAAGCGGTCAAGGAAGCATCTTGCTATCGAGCAAACCTTCGGCCAAGGCAGCAGGAAGCACCTTGAACTCGGCGGAATTCTGGAATAAGAAGAGCGAGGATGTTGCTGTGGATGATGTCTTCTTCCACGAATACTTTACGCGGATAGGCAAGTCCGAACAGGCTGAGCGCAAGAAATCGAAGGTAGACAAGAAAGAAGGAGAGGGCGAAGAGGATGAAGAAGAACAGGAAGACGAAATCTGGAACGCGCTTGTGGCATCTCGCCCAGAAGTGGAAGGCGACTCGGATAGCGAGGCTGGCTTTGACGATCTAATGAGTCTCGACGAGTCTGATGAGGAGTTTAGGAAGGAGATGGCAGAGATGGATGAGGGAGAAGGTTCAGAAGACGAAGACGGAGTCGAGTTCTGGGACGACTCGGAGGGTGATGACGAAGAAGGAGAGTCGGAGCTACAACAAGCGCCCGTAGCTAAGGAAGACGAGGAGAAACAAGAGTCAGACCGCAAGAAGAGGAAGAAGGCTCTCAAGAACTTGCCTACATTCGCGTCTGCCGACGATTATGCGGAGTTGCTTGCTCAGGACGACGATGATTTGTAAACCATCAAATAGACAGTTTTAATGGTGTCAGATGATCAACGATATTTTTACTCTGGCTGGACATAGATAGTTCAAAATTCGAGATACCCGATCCGGTACTTAAATTTTAAATCAACGCAAATTTCACAAGTGATAAATTTACTATTTGTGATTCTCATGTACTCATCTCATTACAACCTCCCCTTCCCGCTCCATCAACCCACCACAACCCCTCTCAAGTATCAAACCACTCCAGCGGATCTTCCTTGGTAAAGATGGCGCGGTACCTATGGCCGCCGTCGGGCTCCTCGACGTCCTCGGTGTGGATGCTGTGCAGGGTGGCGACGCCGGCTTCGTTGTGGCCGTCGCCGCCGACGAAGGCGCGGAAGTGGATGTATGCGGGCCCCGACTCGGGCATGGCCGGGAGCCGCTGCTTGCCGAATAGGTGCAGGCCGTAGGCGGATATGCCGACGCGCACTTCGGCTAGGTCCGAGGAGGAGAAGGCTGTTAGGTCGACGTCGCTGAGGGCTTGGACGGGGGCGAAGTATTCGGGTTCGTGCTCTGGGGGGGGGGGTGTTAGTGGGGGTTATATTGTTGTGTTTTTGGGTTCTTGGATTGAGTGGGAGTAGGCGTACTTAGGTATGTGTGCTTCATGTGAAGAAGAGTCTTCTTTAGCTCGGATTCGATCTCGCTGAAGACTTTAAGGGATTCCTCTCTGGGAGCATGGGGTGGTCCCAGGTCAACGGTTTCGGCGGAGGCCTACATATGAGGTCACTTTATTTAGCTACTGATAATTTTGGATGCGAGGCTTATGTATAGAGGTAATGCTTACCATGATATTGGTGTATAGGATCGACCTTGACTATGTTGATATAGTATTGCTTGATAATGCGTATGATGTAGGAGGATGATAGATTTGTGTGAGTCGCGTATCTTAACTAATTTAATCGAGATTGACGAGCTGGAAAGTAAGTGCTTAGTTCAGATGCCTTGTTCTTATACTCCGCATCAGATCGTGGGGATCACTCAAATGTGGTGTGACAGGCTGGGGTAATCTACATGGATTTCTATGTATATTGCCAGACAGCCCATCATCATGGACACGAACGTCACAAGTCTTGTCGCTGGTTTGCGTCAGAGGGAAGGCTGATGCTACCGAATGATAAGGCACTTACGTAGTTACTGATCGTATTGTGTAACGGATGGGGATACATATGTGCCTTAGTGGAATTATCGAATTTTGCATTTGGATTGGGTGAATCTGTCCGGCCACTAATACGGAGACGGCCGGAATTGTGGACTACGGAGGTGGATATAACGGCAACTGGCACTAACCGGCATGTTCTAATACGAACACATTGAAGCAAGTACATGTCTTTCTATAAATTACAGTTTATAGTACACATGTCATCTTCCAATAGACGTCATAAGCTGAGATGTCGCAGAAAATGCTCTGAAACAAATTCTTAATTGATCCATTTAAAAGAGGACCCTTATGATGGCGGTGGGTTTCATGTCCCTTGCAGATCTTAGATGTGCGGCGGTGCCCCTCATGCCGACGCTAAACTTCTAGCATCATTTTTTTCAGACGTCAAGCCTTCTAGAATGTATTTTAGATGTACTTCTTATCAGACGAATCTTTATCCCGGATTACCTAATATAACACAACTTACCTCGGTATTTTCCTTGTTAGGCAAAAAGTGGTCCCTATAGTTAGCGGCTGACGGACAACTGGAGCGACTGGGAGCGAAATTCGTTGGGAATTTGCATCCGCAAGAGTCCAGCCAGAAGTCCAGCCGGCCAGCCAAGCAAGCAACCTGGTCTGGTAAAGTTACTCAACAACGAACAAGGCCGCTACAGATATGTCGACGAGGAATATTCTAGTATTGGATCTGATTTAATTGGTTAGGAGATACAGTCCGCTGGTTCAGGAGTCCCCACTCAGTCGTTAATCCCTATCATACATAAACCATGTTGGCCGCGCGAATGCGAGTCGGCGTCCTTACTAGGGGTTGCCGCCAGAAGTTTACCGTATATCCGACTATAAATCAGATCCTGCGTCCGAGTCCGTCTTCGTCTAGTCGGTTTTTCAGCACACTCCCAGCCGCAGGTAAGATTCCTCTAACCGGACATTAACGCCGTTGTAATACCTCAGGCTGACATTAGACGTATAAGACCCAGCCTTGTCGCCCAAACCTTCCCTCTTACGCCGTGCCGCCTCCGTTATAGCCATCGGTCTATTCTTCACCTCACTCGGCATCGCAATGGCAGCAGCACCGGCAGCGCCGATCGTCAATGATCTCCTCAATCCGCCTACGGACGAGGATACCTTGACTATGTTCGAGCCGGAAACGGACCACGAACGTGAGGTCGAGGAGTTCATCAACAGTCACCCGCTCACTAAGGAGATGCGGTCCAAAGAGGAATTCTACGAGTCGAGACCGCATCTCAAGATCCCAGCCCCTTACAGGGTCTACAACCTGACGGGTGGCACGCTTATGGGACCGGGTAGGGTGGTCGTACCACCGGTAGCCTTCGTCGAGGCGGGCGGCAAGTCCATAGTCTCGATATCGTATCTAGGCCACGAGCTATGCGGTCACCCAGGCATAGTGCACGGCGGGCTCCTCGCGACCATGCTCGACGAGGGTCTGGCGCGGTGCTGTTTTGCCGCATTGCCGCATAAGGTGGGCTTGACCGCCAACCTAAACATCAACTACCGTGCCCCAGCACATGCGGATTCGTACGTTGTACTCAGAGCTACGACGACAAAGGTAGAAGGACGTAAGGCCTGGGTCGAGGGCCGTATCGAAACCCTGGTAGGCGAAGGCGAGACTCCAGTGGTTCTCGCGGAGGCGACAGCTTTGTTCGTGTCTCCTAAACACGCAGCGGTTCGTAAATACCAGAGACTCATCTTAAGGCGGTTAGCTAACGTGCATTTTTTAGATGATGATGAACTTATACCCGACGGCATAAGAGCGGATGATAGCATTGTGATGAATAAACTTTTAGATCGGGATAGACAAGACTTTACGCCTGGCACGGAGTTGGAATGAGAGCTGGTAATGCTTGATATTTGTTCATTTTCGAGGTATCTACTCGAACCCTACGGGAGTCGGAGACCGAATGGATCGGACCGTCTGGACATTTGTCCGGGAATTATTTAATACCCAATACACCAAATCCCCTATATATGCAAGCCTATATTACAGTTTTGCGTTAATTTGACGTGTGTTTACTGAATATTACTGGCACGTGGTAGAGAAGACGTATTTGTTGTATAAATGAAGATATATCTTGACAAGGTTTTGCGAGGCAAACAAATCTTATTATTGCATGAGGGTTAGATACTTGCTTGTTTTGCTTTGGTAGATAATAATTCATAGGCCAGAGTTGAGGACCGGGAATACGTTAAACATATGGCATAGCAAGACAGGACGAACACGCCGTTTTAGTATAGCGTACTCTTTACATATTACGCAATTAGATGACGAATCTTTAATTAAGCGTACCCGTTATACTCTGGTTATATGTAGGTTAGAATAAAATCGACATTGTAAAGCTTCCTTGTAGGTTATTAAGAAATATATCTGCTAAATATTATTATTTCCCGTCCCTGAATATATCCATTAGCCTATCCTGCATCACTTATACAACTTTGATAGGGAGCAATTGAGATAATTGCCCAGTTGAGCAAGGGCCCGCGAATCGGAGGCGGATGGAAGCACGTCATCCGATTACCGACATCCTAAACGGTAATTAATACCCGCTGCGGCTAAGGCACGTCAGTACCTAAAGTCGAGCTTGGGTACAGCACCACCTATCACCTATCGACATAGTCCAGAACCTTGAATTGGGAAAGCTGAGACGGGAACTTCCATATTTACTTCTAAGAGCTTGATTATTATTATTATTGTTGTTGTTGCTGTTGTTCTAGATTTATCTGTCCTGTTTATTTTTTGTGTGTATTTTTTATACCTCACCTAGTAATCAATCCTCAGCTTTCGTTATTAGGAATCATAGGGATAGAAATGGCGACGTGAGTAACCTTTATTTTTCTTTTCTTTTTACTCGTGCAACTCTCTACGAGTTTTTCTACCCCTCCCCCGCTATCTCTCAGTTTTATATTCTTCTCAACCTACATGCATTCGGCCGTCTCTATTAGGTACATACTACATGATATTCATTCTGTAGTTGAACCAATGGACATGGGAAATGAGACAGGGTGATAAATATATATGTCTCTTCTAGTAATGGGAGGGAATAAACCAAAAAGAAAGACAAACATCTAAATACGTAATAACTAACTAACAAGCTCACCCCTCCAGCAACATAACCTGGCACCCCTCCCTCTCGCGCCGCGAGCGCATCGCCCTCCGCGGCCAGCGCGGCTTCACGCTATGGTTCACCGGCCTCAGCGCCTCGGGTAAATCCACAGTAGCCACGGCACTAGAGCAACACCTACTGCACCTAAACATCGCGGCGTACCGACTCGACGGCGACAACGTGCGCTTCGGGCTAAACAAGAACCTGGGCTTCAGCGACGCCGACCGCCAGGAGAACATCCGGCGCATCGGCGAAGTCGCCAAGCTATTCGCCGACAGCGCCCAAGTCGCCATCACATCCTTCATCTCGCCCTTCCGGGCCGACCGCCAGCTCGCGCGACCTGCACGCCCAGGGGGAGGACCCGATCCCGTTCATCGAGGTGTACGTCGACGTGCCGATCGAGGTTGCCGAGGAGCGCGATCCGAAGGGCTTGTATAAGAAGGCGCGCGCCGGCGAGATCAAGGAGTTTACGGGGATTAGCAGTCCCTACGAAGCTCCTGAGAATCCCGAGATTACTATCCGCACCCATGAGAACTCTGTTGAGGAGTGTGTTGCGCAGATCGTGAAGTGGCTCGAGGAGAAGGATTTGATTCCTACTAAGACTGCTACGGCTACGGCTGCTGATGCTGCGGGAAATTCTGGTACTGCTGCTCTTGCTTCGTGAGAGGTTCTGGTTAGTAGAAAATAGCGTAGAAAATAGGATGAAAAGGTGTCTGATCTAAAACTAGTATGGATGTGGGCTTCGATTTATCACATAGTGAGAGGCAGATCGCTATTTAGAAGCGAGGCAAAACACGTAGAGTCGGGCAATAGATATCAACCCTCCCGAAGAAATATACAGAAAAGTCCCATTGCTGCGATGTGACAACCAAAGCCCCCTATTCGGGGAGATGCTAGCCATGACATTAGTCCGCCCGCAAAAACGCCAACCTGATAAATTAGCTGCTGGTATGCTGTCTATACTTCGAACTCGTAATATACGTATGCTGTATACTCGTTACCGTCCCCTGCGTGCCCTAGGCCAGCCGCTGCCATCTCCGACGTTAACGCCGCGTCGTCTTTTGTGATCCTCCCTCGCTTGTCTCGTCCGAACGCATTTCCGCCCAGGTACGAATACGACGAGTCTAGCGCTGTCTTCACCTTCTTTACCAATTTCGCGTTCGTCTATCATAGTCGAGTTAGTATAAGATGAATTTACCCGAGTGAAATCAAGCATTGAACCTACCAGTACGAGGGCCGACACAAATTCCAGTGGTAAGCCGTAGCGCAACACCGACTCTACGAAGACGCGGAGGGCCATGATGTGCGCCCATATCATTACACTCTCACTCCATCCCGTGCGGGTCAACCGTAGAGCCTCGCCCCAGACCTTCTTTTCTTCCCGAGTGACGCGATCTATTTCTTTCTGCTCTTCTTCTTTACCACCCTCGACGTATTTGTACTGGCGGGGCGTCCATTTCTGCTCTCGACACTTCTGTTGGAACTCGGCACTGTGCTTCTTAAACGTAGTGACGGCGAATAAGATAAATTCATCGTCTTGCGCAACCTGCACGGACGACCGGGGCACTACCATGGGCGACACGGTCTCGTAGCTCTTAAGATACTCTTTTTTCAGGTTGGAGGGGACAGCGACGAGGTGCGTTTCGAGGTATTCGGAGTCTTGCACTAGCAGAGACGGGTTGACGATCGGTGTGAGAGATTTGGTCGCGAGATTACCCCTGAATTCAACGAGTAGGGTCAGTATCTACTCCGGGAACTAAAGGATTTGAGGGCGCATTACGTTTGTTTTCTTTGTAGAGCGGCGAGGTTCGTCTTGACTTGGTTGTATTGGTTGAATTTGCTCTTGACATCATTGTCGATTGTAGCTAATTCCTAGCGACGCAAAGAGTCTATGTCAACATAGCTCCCATTTAGAACAAGGCAAGATTGTGTTAAAGGAGAAGTACCTTTTGGAGGATATCGACGAGTTCGCCTACAGGCCTGTCCGCTCGGTAGCGGACCTTATTCCAAGTAAAGGTGCGAAGATACTGATCCGTTGGCTCTAAAGTCTTATGTTAATACCCCATCATATCGAAAATTTAAAGAAGTAAGGGCTACGTACTATCGTTAACCATCTTTTGTTCAGAAGCTTTGTCATCGTTGCCTTCGTATAAGGATCGCAAGGCGTCGCCAACTTTGCTGACCACTCCCTCGCAGGCCGTATTAAGCTTTGCCAGGTCGTCGGCTTGCTGGACCAAGGCATCCAGAGTTCCTATCTTAAAGTTGGGGACGGGAAAAGGCAAGACGGTTCCATTTTCGGAAGTGATAGTGGTCTTGACGGAGTCGAGAGCTTCTTGCTGGTCGCCTGTATCGAAGGTGCTCAGGGGTAGCGACAAGAGAACGTATTTCGCCGGAGTCGGGGCCATGGCGGCGATCGGAAACTAAACAACTGTGTTCGTTCTTGAGTGGTATGTTCGTTGATGAATGCAACTTTAGCTATGACCGAGAGGAGTAGGATAGGTGAGCTCTCGAAGGCAGAGCTAGAGTATATTTCTCAGCGTTCGAGAATATAGAGCTGAGCTAGCTAGGGAAGTATGTATCGTATGGAAGAAACACCAAGTATGAATGGGTATGGCTTCCTTGCATGAGAAGTAGCCACGCTGTTTGTGGTTCGGGTCGTGGATTATCGTAAGTATGCAGGCGAAGTCGAGACGGAGCTGCGCTATGGAAACATGAAGTAAGGCTGTTTTGTATGTAATTTGGAGCAGCTGCAAGTACCGTGCCACTGTAGACTCAACGTCAGTGCTCCTTCTTCCTTCTAGCTCAGCCTTAAGTGGGGTACTTCAGTGTGTAAGTGCACTGCACTGCACTGCACTGCACTGCTATAGTCTTACGGCTTAAAAAGATATATAGGTAAACATCAATACATCAATAGAGAAGCTTCATTCTAGCTTATAATTACGTAGGTAGGTAATAAGTAAGAAATGCACGTGTATACCTTGTATCGGTAAACAAAATAGCTTTATGATCTTACCTTTACATGGGAGTATATAGGATATAGGACATGTCACTGCTATATAGTTAACAGCTAGTTAGGTAGACATTTTAAACACAATAATTCTCGAGGAATAGGTCGGAGAGATGTATATTCTACTATGTTTACTTTCAGTTGTTCAACTGTAGTAATGACTAAACTAGGACTTATGCTGTTGTAACTACCTAGAATAGTTGCTACATAGGTATGTAGTACTAGTTAATCTATCTATAAAGTGACACTTACGAATATAAGATGGTCAAATACAATTGCATTATTTAATACTTATAAACTATTTCGATTGCCACAATTGTAGTCCACTTTTGCATATTATTAGTATTGCTGATTGTAAAATGTTCAAACGCCATATTCCGTTCAACTTACATGATTTACCGTTATTAGAACCAATCAATAAATAACAGGCAGTCTCGGGCTAGAGGGTGATAAAGTAGGTAGTGTATGTACCTAGGTTAGTTGATAAGATAACGTCTGTGCTTGCTGCAGGTTAGCTGTTTCTGCTGCGGGACACGTCGTGCACGGACCATAAAACCACCCGTAGTCGATCCTGTTTATTGATTGCCCATGGCAGCGATAATGGATCCCCCATCCTTACTGCCTTACCAGAACAGCTTCGCGACTCCGCTATCTAATCCACTAATCCCGTCTTTGACTAAGGTACAACCCCAAATCTTGGAGAGTCGACGTGTAAATCCAATAGCCGCCGACGAAGGAGCACGAGAACCAAATCGTCCGAACCACTTACTACCAAAACACCATTTTTACGAAAAAACAATCTTACCTTTTTCATTCCCCCCCCCCTCCTTTGATTTTTTAAGTCTTGAAGAACCTGTGTCGTCCTAATCGCCCGTTACACCAACGTTTAGCGGTCAGCCAGTCCTACGAAGCCCAACCACCTGTCGCCGTCAACCACATTTAACTTTTGATTTGTCCTGTCCCCTCGCCGACGGGCTGAACATCAGCGTCCAAAACTTAATCTGCACCGTATTCGCCGCTACGACCTTTCCACCTTTATTAGTGTAGCAAGCATTTACTGCAACACCCATTACCACTATTATTACTAGTATCATTACTGCTGCTACTTCTCTTTCTATCGTCTGGTCGTCTCAATATAAAACTTTTCGGCGCATTCGACCCATTGACCTTTTCCATTACCCCGGCTGATCGCGGTGTCGCATCGACTACTCGCAATGACGCGCTGGTAGTTCCTATATCTCCGTCTGCGGTCGATGAGCATGGAATCCCGCCAACAGGTCCATACTCAGCTGTCAGTGATAAGTTCGATTTTTGTGGCGTAGCCAACAAGACAAGAACTTGGGTAGTAGTAATTCCTCTCCCTGTCATGGTTGGTATTGCTCCAACCAAATGGCTACCACATCCAGTACGCCGCTTTCCCCTCCCTCCCGTGTCTCTCTCTACCTAACTCGACCTCACAGGCCAACAACCAGCCAATTTGGCAAATAATCCATCTTCCATTGCTGCTAGAACCTCGAGTACCAATGTCCAGCCGCACTCTGAATCTCCTACGCCTGGCCTAACCGCACCGTCACCATCCCTGGCCGCTCCTACTACTAATGGCGGCACCAATGGCCTCCTATCGTCTTCTACATTATCCAATGATGGCTCTGTGCATGCAGATTTGAGACAATATCCTCGAGATGGACGCGTTAGAAATCCGGTCCCAAGCAAACTGAAAGATGTTACGGAACAGATGAAGGGGAACTTTAGTGTAATGCACATGGATGTTGCTAGTCATCGCGCAAGCGAAGGTCGTGATGCCGCTGCGAAGCGCACGAGCGAAAGCACGGCTCTGCAAGCTAAATTGGCTCAGACCGACAGCTACGTATCTCACCAACGACGAGCGAACTATCCCCGACCGCCTGGATTGAAACAATTCACGTCCCCGAAGAAGTCTACTTCTATAGAGCCGGTCGCTGAAATAGTGCCGGTGCCAGTGCCCGAGACAGCTAGCCCTCTCACTCTCACCGAAACAAAAACTGAACAGGCTCGATTATTGACGCTTTTAAGAACTCTCCCCCCTCACACCGTAGTCGACCAATTATGTAAGGCACTGGCATTCTTTGGCGGCATCCCGGAGGCGCCGCCTCCTGCTGATGGCAAATTCCCCGAAAGCGCTGAATCAAACGGTTCCGGCTCTTTATTTGTCGGGTGGATTGCTGAGATATTTCCTAATCTTAAAGAACCTCGAAGGCGGGCATCGTTCCCATCCGTGCAGTCTATAAATCAGCGACGACCTAGGGGGCGTCCGAAGGGTAGCAAAGCTAGCAAGTCTCGGAGTGACAAGGGTATCAAGAAGGGTACTAAGGGAACCACAAACCGATCCCAAGAAGCTCAAGATGACAGCTGGGTGGATGTAGAGGATAGCGTCCTGGAATTGAACGGAGACGATGATCTAGTCGAGGTTGAGGGGCCATCGGAGAATGCTCCGAACACGCCCCCGCAACTTCAAGGCGGGGGCCAGTTCAGCAATACCCCGATCATGGGTTCGACTGCTGGTTTTAAGTCTATCAACGATGCGACTGCGATACTTGCGCCTGGGTCTAATACAAAACGACGTGGACGGCCAAAGGGTTCCAAAAACCGACCTAAGGACACGCCTGGTATACAGCAAGGTGGTCAACTGGCTGACTCCACATCTGCAAACTCGAATGCTCCCCCTATTCAAGCCGATCATGTATCGACGCTCCCAGTACCACCAAAGGTGACCCCCGTACCAGTACCAATACACATGCTCGGTGAGCAACCCAGAAAGAAAACAAATTCGGGACGGCCAAAGGGCTCGAAGAATCGCCCTAAGGCCGCCGGCGAGTCCATAGGTCAAGATGGCGCTATATCTCAGCAGCAGCAGCAGCAGCAGACAGCTGACCTGTCGAACCAGCAAATTAGCCAGCATGCTGTTGCTGGTCCCTCATTTACAAGTGGCACTACCACATCCTCTATCGCGGATGGTGTTACTTCTCAGAACGATCAGCGAGCCCAGCTATTACCTCCGCCTACTATAGCTAACAGCCAGGTGCCGACCCCGCAAGTTAAGGAGTCGTCTATAGTTGGGAAGAAGCGGAAGCGTCAGTCTGCCCCCACTGGTATTGTCAACCCTCAAACTGACGGAGCCTCTGATGGTGTTGTCGGAAGTAATATAATTCCCCAGCAAGCACAGTCTAGCCTTTCTCAGGCAACTTCTGCTCCAATTTCTCAAACGCAGCCCTCAGCTGTTCAGTCTATTCAGCAGGCCTCTACGAATACCAGTACTACGCCGTCTACAAAGCGACCGCGTAAGTCCCAGGAGTCGGGATCACTACAAACAGCGAAACGCTCGGCTCCAAGTAATATAGGGAATAAGAATCCTGCATCGTCTACAGCGGTCAACCTGGATCAAGCCCGGCAAACCGGTCAGGTTACTGCTCCTTCTCAAAGTCATACGCAGGCCGAAGGTCTCGAAGCTCATTACGAACGGATAGCTGCGCTACAGAACCGCAGTGACCAAGTGCAAAGCAACACCAGTCGCCCTCAGAAGCAACAGCAGCATCAGGCAACGGCATCAATTGGTAACACAGCCTCTCCGACCCCCGCGGAAGGTTTAGAAGCTCACTACGAGCGTTTTACGGCCCTCCAAAATCGCCAGGATAACGCAAGACAACAGACTGCCAATCGTCAACAGATGCAACAACAGAATGCCCAAACGGCCTCTCCTATCTCTTCACAGACTTCGAAGGCCCCCCAGATGCCATCTACACTAGCTTCCCACCAGCAGACTAGACCGTCTCAAAACTACTACCAAACACAGACTCTTAACTCGTCCTACAATACACAAACGCCAACGTACCCTACGAGTCAACGTCAGCCTCAGCATATGGCTACAGGATCTCCTGGAACAGGTCTTGTACAGCATATGACTAATTCTCCTCAGTTTGGCGCACAGTCCAACTCACCGCTTATGCAAGGGGACACTAATTATAGGGGGTCACCATCACTTGTTCACAGCAGTACTGGATATCCGCCGCGTCGAACGCCCTCGGCGTCGCCCCTCGATAACAACTATCGTGCAGGAGGTGCCGCAAGTCACGGTGTTTCAAATCACTCGCCTCATTTCGGCGCGCGCCAGACTCCAACAACTACTCATAGTACATCACATCCCGCAATGCCCTCAACTTTTGCGCCTTCTTTCGACTCGAGCTTCCTGGAACTCCAGAGCTTAGATTCTAGTAATAATCATGGCGGGTTAGGTCTTAGCACCGGTTCGTACGGGCTAGGTAGCGGCGTGCCTTCGCAACAGCGAACAACCGGCTCGAGCGCAGCATCTCTCTATTCTCCAGCCACGGGGATGAATAATAGTTATTTGCCCTCTTCGAATGTCGGCCGTGCCACCCAGAATAGGTGGCCGTCATGAGTTATCTCGTTTGACCCCGGGGGCTGTGAAACACGGAAGGTTAAATATGCACATGATATATGACGGAACGTGGCGTTATAGGGAATGGTCCAAAAAAATATAAAGTGGCGTTTGTATCTGGATCTCGGGGGTAGAGGGCACAAGTCAAACTGCTCTCCGCCCTTTTATGGTTTTTGTTCTATTTTCACTGCATGGTTTTACGATGGAACGTCTCAAAGGGAAAGGGAAAGGGAAAGGAAACGGCATAAGGGCCACTTGTTATTCTTCTTCGTTTCTTCATAGTCAAATGATCCACTCCGGCCGGCACCAGTATACTCGGGCGGGTTTTTCGGTTCTCGAGAGGGATTTGATTTAAATATTACTTTGTAGCACAGACTTTTTTTCACGGATTACTACTTTCTCCCTTCTTCTTCCTTCCTCACTTTGTTTATTCGTGGGATGGGCATCGGTCCTCATCGGGAAAGCAAAGAAAGCGTCGGGAGAACGGATTCTGTTACACCATGCTTTACGGAATTTTTCGAATGTCTGTTTCAAATATACCATTTGTGTCGCCCGGGTTCGTTCTATTATTACTACGACTTTACACCTTTTTTTTTTGGTTGTGATTGTTGGTATGATGTGATGATGTGTTGGATATGGGGGATGGGGGTGGATGGATGGATGGTATGGTATGGTACGGATGAAGAGATGGTCATTAAGGGAAGGGGGTAAGGATAACTACGAGGGAATAGGGGGGGTTGCACGGGAACTTATGTAGGTGACATGTGAAACGGAATGAAATAAGATAAGATGGGCCCGAGAACATCATCGATTGATATATAGGATATATATCTACTTTGCTTGGTTCCTCCTCGTCCATATTCTTATAGAAGACGCGTACGTCTTTCGCTCGCCTCTCCAGTATGCGACCAGTGATATCCGCATAAACCCAATCCACCAACCAATCTCACATGTCCTTTCTCCCTTATCCAAAAATATCCATCCTGCTATACAACCCCCCTTTGCCCCCTAGCACGCATAGGTTAGGGAAACTTAAGAAAGTTCGCTTGCCCGCTTGCTTGCTTGTATGATCTCGAAATAAAACAATGCCGTGCGAAACATAAAAAAAGGATAGAGTTACTCCCCGTTTCGGTTGGTTTATGGCCTATAGCGACAGGAAAAGGCAACGACATAAAGGAAAAAAGAACCTGAACACCAAGTAGGTATGGTATTGGTACGATAGATATGATATGATATGGTATGGTATATGTCTTGGCCCTAAGCTGAGCCAAGAAAGCAAACAAGCAGTAGTGTGTTCTCGGATGATTCGAACTCCTATAGATTCGCCCAAGCTCCCTCCCTTTTCTTCCCATCCCCGCCTGCCCATGAGGTGAGGATATATAAGAAGAAATATTGTACTTCCCGTATTCGGGAGAAATGACAAAAAGAACTTCAGACCAAAGAAATTAAGTTCCCGCCCTTGTTATAAACGCCCTGTAAATGCTGATGACATGGCTAGACGACGGCTGGCCCCCCGCGGATATCTTCTAAGCGCTTATGCTAGGTATCAATCAACTAACCCAACAACCCCCGTCCCCTTTCCCCTTTGGTAAATAAGTAGATAGGTAGATAGTAAGTAATTATTCGATAGGATCTTCCTCGATCGCTTCGAGAGGCGGCCGGACCGACTCCGGTGCTGTCCGTCCGTACCACCATTCGTCTTCCTCGGCAGCACCGTCCTCGCGGATCAGCTCCAGCATAACCTGCGCGTTACGCTTAATGTCCTGAGGGCGCTCTACAATCCCTCGGTCCAGTATAAGAGCCTCGGCCGTTGGGAGCCATATTTCTTGCAAGTTTGGTAGGTCGGGAAGCAATATCTTCAGTTGTTCGCGCGATAATTCGCCCATCGGCATGCCCTCAGCCAGACTCGTATTAAAGACCAAATTCTCCCACGTAATCATCGAGGCATCACTGCCGCGTCGGCCCGCGTCCGACCCTTGCCGTCCGCGGCCGTTTACGTAGGGTTCTCCAGATCTCGTAAAATCGGCCTCGCTTGCACTCGACTTTTTCCGGCTAAGGCCCCTAAATCCTCGCCGCGTTTTCGATGCCACCTCTGTGGGCTCCCTCAAGACCGAATTATACCACGAATCGACGGCCCCTCTCCTCGAATTATATCCTTTGATCTCCCAGAATCGCTCCACCTGTCGAAGTCCACCAACACACATCGCAGTCACGTAAATTTCGTCGGAAGGCCGATCCTTCAAGTAACCTCGGAGAGAACGCTCTAGCCGGCCCACGTAGGACGGTGGTCGAAGGCGTCGACAGAAAGAAGACACCACCAAGGGGAACACTTGGTGAACGCGTAATAATGTTTGGTCGTCATACATGCTCATGATCTTTAGCTCGATAGGATTCAGGGTATATGGTTCCCGCGATAAGCCATGCCCATGCTCCTTGATATATTCGATATGTAATGTTCGGTACGTTTCGAAGAAATGAAATACTGTAAAGAGTAGTGGTATTAACCGGCGGCGCATCCTTTCGTATTGC
Organism: Daldinia concentrica; assembly: GCA_902805455.1. Taxonomy (NCBI): domain Eukaryota; kingdom Fungi; phylum Ascomycota; class Sordariomycetes; order Xylariales; family Hypoxylaceae; genus Daldinia; species Daldinia concentrica. Next base: position 1,965,333 of record CADCSW010000003.1, on the reverse strand, counting down.
GGCTCGAATTCAAGGCGCTGAGCCTCGGTAGTTCTCAGAAATATCTCCTTCGTCACCCTCTCGCATATTAAGTAAGAGAGCTTAGCAGCAACATGCAGTCGATGCCATATCCCACAGAGATAATGGAGCCGTATCGCGGTCGGATCGGGCACTGGGTATAATCGCTTCGCATAAGCCGGGACATGATGTTCCAGGTGGTATCGAGCAATCGGGAATTCGTTGACTGTAATCATCGCGTGCCATGACCGCGAGGCTAATCGAAGGCTTAGTACGTCAGATAAAGGTAGAGAGGCAATGATCTGGATCTTCAGCTCATTGGGGAGTGCCAGGAATAATTGATCGAAAGGCGTGCTCTTCCTCTTCGTAGAATCGACAGACAGTCGTCGAGAGTCGTGATCGACAGAATTGCGCGACGGTAAAATCTTGAAATTGATAAAATTGCCACGGCGCTTTTCTCCCCTGTGAGTGTCGTGCGAGACTTGATCGGTTGCCTTCGGTCTTCTGATAGGTAGTATGAATGTCGAGGATTCGGCCACGACAGGGCCATCCTGCGCGTGAGCAATAGCATCGTGAGGTTGATCTTTGGACTCGCTTAGCTGCTTGAGCTTATCGAAATACCGCTGCGAGGCGAATTCGGTGAGATGTGGAGGATCCATTATAAATGACTTTTAGACAATTGAGCCGGCACGCCTGGATCGAAAGGGACAGATAGCAAGTGCTTATGATGCACGCTTGTCCTTTATCATACAGGAAAGGCGACGGCGACGGACTCGATAGTATTGAAAATGACCGAACGCAAATTAAACATGTTGAGACATCGAATATACCGAGTGAATTAGAGGGTAGGCTGGATAACCCGTCCACGGATTCGGGGCGAAGGATAGCGGTTCGTAGATCGAGTCGAGGGCGAAGGAGACTGAAAAAATGACAGACTATAACTACAGCAATGAGATGAAGCGAGCGACGTCAGGTGTAGACACAATACGACAGCCAAAGCGCTCTGCGCCTCCTCTCTCGCTCAAACTGGACTCTGGTTGGCCAAGTCTCGGCCGTAGGGGTGGAATTGGAATGTTGAGTCTCGTTAAGACCGATATGGTGACCGAAGATTAGGTAGCTGTCGCAGACCCTGAGGATTCGGTATCGTCACGAACGCGATTCGAGTTGACGGGAAGACGAATATCGCGACGGAATAAAAAAGCGTCGATTGGGAAAGCAAATGTGGTATAGCTGGTAGGTATTAGGAAGCCAAGAGACGAGGCGCAATGTTCCTAGGCCAAGGATCGGGAAGCGAGAGAGATGGTCTCGAAATGGTGTTGAACAGAGAGAAACAACTGAGACAAGGCAACGGAGAGAAGGGCAACGTTGACAGAAGTGACCAGATAGGGCAAGATGCCGTATGGCCAATACTAGGAACAGAATAGACCCATAGAGTTTACCACTGGAACAAAGGAAGTGGATAAGGTTTGAGAACGTGGGAAAAATGAGGCCGAGAACTTGAAGATGGTAGAACCCAAGTGGGAACTAGTCCGCGAGTTAGAAGCTTTGGGGGGGGGATTGGAAAAGGACGGGAGTGGACGGGGAGTGTACAGGAGTGGATTGGGAGTGGCTTAGGGAAAAACAGCGGGAAAATTCAGGCTAGGGTCATTAGTAACTTTACTGAAAAAAAAACTGCAAGAAGGACTGCAAAGACTGCAAGGACTGGCAAGAACTTGGGGTTGTAGACCTTGTACATGTAAGTTAGACTGGGTACATGTAAGGTGGGTGTGGAGAACGGGCGACTGTACTTGCTGTACTTGAGCAAAAGAAAGCCCATGGGGGTGTGCTGGCCTGGCTTGCCTGGGGCGTGGGTGGCACTGGGGGAAGGGAAAATCCACTAAAACCCGTCAAGTCTATTCGGTGTTATGGTGGTATGAGCTATAAAATAGGGTGCCCGAGGGGTGTCTTTTTGCTGCTTACGGCGATTTGGCCGGCCAAATAGTGGAGTGCTGGAATATGCTGCCGACCTATCGCCAGCGAGTTATATGTCGCTATGCGCCTTATCGTTTGAATCGTCGCAAAAATAAGATACATCGAGCCTGACTATTATCACTTTTTACTACTATTACCACTATTAGTCCCTGACTCTTTTTTTGCACCGAGAAACCACTTAATTTTTCCCCCTCCTCCTTTTTTTTTTTCCCCCTTCTTCCACACCTTGAACCAATTCCCACGATCCACACTTCACGCCCATATTCTTATCACTACATACGCAATTGTCCGAATCGTTTGCCGTCTTTCCCATACTTGCCAAACACTGTGATAAAACTCATCAGAGTCATTTACGCATGGCTTAGGGTTTATTCTGATTAATGAACACCTCAACCACATTAAAGAGGGGATTATTAAACATTGGGCCCCGGCATCAGCTTATTTATTGCTAATACCAACTAATACCAATTCAACCGTACCTGAACCCGGGGAAGGTTATTACCGTATCCTAGCTTCTGGTGAAGTCAGACAGATTCCGTGAGTGTTCCATCGTACGGTCATGACCGATAGATAGCCTTCCTCATACGGCATTGGTATTGTATCATCTTCCATCAGCATCCGACTCGCACCGCATTCAATATGGCGAGCCTAGACCTACCAGCAGCCGGTCTTCCTCGGAGTCACTACCTATCGGGCCGTGGATATCTCATAGATATATCGGCCGTCCGCAAATAATTTCTATTAAATCCTAGCTAGCTTCCCCCCTTCGGCCTTTTATCGAAATACAGCTTTCATGATATCTCACCTAGCTCTCTTTCCCTTGCTAGCTTTATCTACGTGTTATCTTTCGTCTCCCGTTAGACATATCACCATCAACATATAGTCTCACGTTAGGGTCCCCTTCCCCCCCAAATTGCGCGTCTGGCCGGATCTGACTATGGGGTTTTATGGGGTTGGCTGATAACTGGGAAAGCATCGCAACCAAGCTTTTCCCATTTAGCCTATTTCCAGCTCGGTTATAGCTTGCAGCTCCACGATTGCTCCACGATTGTACCTCGCGGAGCCTCGTGGGCTTCCGTTCATAGTCTCGTGAAATTATAATACTTGTCGTGGTCGGTGCCGAGAGTAGCACCGACTTTTCTGCTTGACGTCGTTGAAGATGCTTGTAAACTCGGTTACGATACTCTGGCCTCCCTCATTTATCATGAGCACGGTCGTGATAAGACTTGGCATATGCGGGATCCGACCCAAATATCTGAGCTTAATATCCCCTACCTACAGGACCTGGAGCTAGATGCAAGCTTCGAGGACAAACAACAGATGATAAGCCTTGATATCATGCCGCCGGTTGCTTCACTTAAGGGCCGTATGTATCAAGCCAGCTTACCAGGGAGAGCGAGGTCTTTCATCACGATTCACGATTCACCAGCGCCGGTGATGCAATTACCATTTGGGAAAGATCTGCATACGATTTCGGCACTTCTGGGGTTGCTTTTCTCATTTCGGTCTCGCAGTGTAACATGCCACCTAGACAGAGAGACCACCCTTTTTTCCCAATGGGATCGAGACCCCTTTTTCAATCTCTGCTTCTGCGAGACATTGCACATGACCATTCTAAGCCGTCAAGTTTCATTGATGAAAATCGAGAACCAAAGGGGCCTTGCATCATGATACAATAGCTATGCATAAATACATATAGAAGCCTACATATTCCTTTATTACTTGCGTCTCGGCATAATTAACTCCCACAGCGTTCCCAAATGTGGTGCCTGTCAGCACAAGTATTTTATCCGGAGTATGTATGTAGGTACATATCTCTCTCTCTAGATGAGCGGTGATGACCTTAACATTTTGATTCAAAGGTAACATGATACGCCAAATACGTTGATCGTATCGCATCATTACTTGTTATATGTACAACTAAGGACACCTTCCTACAAGATCCCAGGATATCTGCTAGATGTGACCGTGCCCCGTCAGAAACAAGGGCTTGGGAATTCCCCGCGATAGAGCCGCCGGGTCCGTCTTGCTGGTTGAAAAGGATAAGGGACCGCCCGCTCATGTGGACCGGACGGCCTTACTACGGCCTTTTCTAACCCTCGCAGTATCCGATGTAATTTCGCCCTCATTGGCTAGCAGCCCTAGATCTCATCTTCAGATTCAACTCTCAGATTCAACCCTGTCCAAAACGCGAATTATACATTTTCTATTTTTCTTTACATATCGACAATACACGACTTCTCGACCTGCTCACTATTAAATATTAAATCGAGGCTACGAAGTAGAGAAGACCATATTTCTACTTGGCCACCGTAAGTAATCACACAGGCAGACAGGAATGTTCATATCGGCAGGTTTGAGCCAGCCTGACTCACGCACGTACTTTAGAGTACGACGTCGATGTGGATAATTTCCCAGAGCCGTGTAGATGCGGTCAGAAATCACCTGGCTGTCCGCAGCAGAAACGAGAGTCGTGCCAGCTGTAGGGATCTTATAACGCCACTGTCCTGCGCGGGTGCAACGTGGTCTTCATAAGAACAAAATATTGAAGCCGAAAGAATGAAACATTGCTACTACCCGTGATCTAAGCCGGACCTATTCGTTCTGTGGCGCAAATTGATGGTCTATTCATCAGTTCTGCGCTGTTCACATATCATATTTACTACCTTAACACATGTTGAAGTCTCTTTGAAATAACCAATAGTTACCCGATAACTTAGGTAACTATTCACCGTCTCGACCTTCCTCGAGATGATGCCTCTGTTACAATGGCTTGGCTAGCCAAATAGAACTTATTCTAGTAGGTGTTTACAATGGGATGTCATAACTCGGAAAGCATACGTCTTTGGTTAAATCTAGGGCGATCGCAGGAAGCGAGCTGCCGAACACTACAAAATATGGTCTGGGGAAACGTCATCGGGGCCACTTCCGATACTCCAAGACTCCAAGTATCCATGACCCTTTAATACCTTAGCTCTACCCGCCATGTGGTGACGATCAACACTAAACTCCACGATGTAGGCAGAACACACAAGGTTGGTGAAATAAAAGCAATTGTTCACAGACCATATCTAGCGACTATCCAGCGACTATAACCAACTAGCCTTATTCTAGTCATCATAGCCGTGGTCTTTCGTCTGTTTCGCGCAGAAGACTTCTCCCGAGCTCGGTCTTAGATATCACCTATGCAACAACGTGGCTCTTATTCTCCGTCGCAATACTCTCAGTCTAGGCTTGTCCCTGAGAAGCCGGCTATCTCTTCCCGCTACCATAAGATGGTGTTGAGCGTATTTCGGTGATTTCGGTGATTTCGGTGTGGCATTGTTGCTCATGTGGACATGTTCTATCATGCGTTTCATTTACTTGTTTCGCCAGCCGAGGCACAGCGATAAATATTCTGGTGATGAACTTATACTTGATATTCAAGATGAAACCAAGCGAGCCAATCCTCGAGAGAAATAATGGGCACACAACAGAAGACAGTATCCATAACGCGAGCTAGCCTACAGCTCGTATCATTCTCTGAGGTTATGGTGTAAAGCGGCAGTCGTTTCTAACTTCGATGTCTCTCCCTAATCGTCGTTGGCAAAATTGCTCTCCTGTCTCTCCCGCCACTAATAGCGGCCCGCCTCCGTGCCTTAAAGCAACGCCCTTAAAGCAACTGTACCCCAATCACATAAAATCTCAATGAATCACATTTGTGTAGAAAAGGCCACCAATTAGCAAGCGACGTAGAAAAGAAATGGTGCTGGGAAATCAGCCCTATTAAGAAGCTCGTTCGACTTGCCGATTCGGAGTTAATCTAACCCGAATCTCTACGTTCCCAAAACACGGGGACGCGTTGCGCGTACAGACGTCTAGAATGATTCTAGATAAGGCTTCTTTGGGTTCTTTTTCTTACTATGTATGAGAAGCATGAGGAGCCAAGCTGCTGGGATTCCAAGGATGGGATTTCTGCATCCTAGCTTTCACCTGACGAACGGATCAGGAAGTTCGTTGTCGAAGGAAGATGGGACCAGGCTTACACATACATAGTAAACAACCCCCCATGCCCATTAACACCACTCGCGAGCTCGCGAGTCTCACCTAAAACAAATCAACGACCGACTAGCCCCGAACCAACGGGTTGGCTGCGTGGGTGTCGTCTATTTTTAGAAAGCCACATGTATGCGTGGATTGGCACGACTTTCTATTCACTGAATCGCTTTCGCTCATACCATGGCGTTTACTATAGGTACTTAGGAGTTACATGGATGCCATTCCAAAAAATTGGGAAAATTGGGAAAACTGGCTGGATGGCTGTTAAAAACACCGCTCGACATAACGAGCCTCGCTCACCCTGCGTGTTCCTCTCTCGTACCATACATCATCGCCGCCAAGACGTCGAGCATTCCCTTTTCTGCCACGAGAGTCGTCACTTGGGGAAAAAAGAACCATTCGATCTCTCTCTCTTTCTATCTCGTTCCTCTCCCCGCCTACTACTCCTCACCTCCTAGGCTTATACCCGCCCGCATAACGTATAGTAGCCTCATTTCAAACTACACGAGTGAGGCTTAGGTACTTAGTTAGTAGTCGCGTCTAGGAGAGCCAAAGGGAACAACTTCTTCTACACTTTATTACTACTATCTATCCATCCATCCATACATACATACATACATACATACATACATATGTACCCTTATTACTAGGCTCGCGCTGTTGCTGAAGCCTTAAGGCATAAACAATTCAGCCTTCGCTTCGTCTTCGCTTGCGACTTTGAAAACTAACTCACTGCTCTGCTCTGCTCTCCTCTTTTCTCTCACCGTCTCTCTCAACTGCCGATGTCTACGTTGCATGAGGAGTAGTGGCAGTAGCCAAGAAGGGAGCCTACATTACCTTTACTGGCCCTGCCGCTGCCGCTTGATATTACCCAGTAGATTCATCCGCCGCTAGACAGTATTCCCGAGACAACTTGACAGATTATTTCCCCCGCTGCGCGGCTGCGCGAGTAAGTATTGTGCGTGTGTGCGGCGCGTGTTCAGGGAACATTGGTCCGTCGTCCCATCCTCTTGCGCCAGACGCGCGCTCCTTTCCTCCCCCTCCTTCTCGAGACCGTCCATTCAGCCATCTCCATTGGCTTTCCATGCGCTCCTAGCGGCGGTCCCTCTACCCTACTTACACGCCTCGGGAGGTAACCTCACACTCGTTCTCACCTAAAGCGGGCTACCGGGCTTGCGTACACACAATTTACATAGATGGCTATGGATCCTACACCGAGCCAGCCGACCTCGTCCGGGTCCGGTCCCCTCCGGATCCCCGAACCAGCTACCCCGTCATCCTTCGCCCCTTCGGATCCGGGCGTAGTAGACTCGCCCGTATCACCCGCCTCGCCAGACGCCTTTGCGCGGTTTGAATTCGAGGCCGGCCGCGGAAACGACGGGTCGAAGATTCTTATGGTAGAATGGGATCCAACGCCGTCTGGGGAGGACGGTTGGGTCGTGACGTGGGAAACTAAGACGACGACGTTTCCAGTCGCCGAGAGAGTGGAAGACGAGGAAGAGGGTATCGAGAAGAAAGGACAGCGCCGGCAACGCGTTTACTTCCTGTTACCTTCGGATGCCGTGGTACCCCCTATAGTAACCATTTCTCATACCAGCTCGGGCCGAGCGTTGATGGCGAAGGCGATGCCGGCCATCTTCGCGCCGGGACTCGGGATCGGGTCTCGTGATGCGGGCCGCCGCGGCGTTTTGCACACGGTATGGGCGCGGCTGCGAGCTGGACAGCTCCAGGATGAGATCCGTGCGGAGCTCCGCGATAATAGCGAGAGCGTGGGGCTCGAGATGGCTGTCCAGGAACGCCTCTGGATCATCGATCACTTTGGTCTCGATGATCTCCGCGTTCCTGATACTAGTTTCACCGCCACTGGTACCGACTCTGTGTCTCAAGCACCTCCGCAGAGCCCGCGTTCCCCGATAGGTGGTCGTCTAGGCGAGAAGTTGAAGGGGTTGAAGCTGGCGACTTCGCCGTCGGAATTAGCCAATCATTCAGGTATCCATTCCTTTTTCCTTGTTCTCTACTATCTAATCCCTAGACGCGTTACCACTTACGTTACAGCCAAGCTTACCTTCTCTCTAGGTACTCACTACTCGCATCAACATAATCAATATATCCCAAAGCACGATCCGCCTCCACCAGGTAGGAAAGAGACAACAGCGTCGAGGACGGGTGCAGATACTAGTAACGTGGCGTCCCTCGATGCCGTTCTCGGCGGGAACAAGCAAGCAGTCGCTGCACCACCACCCGCGACCCAGACTAAAGAGACGGAAGACGAGCTATTTGCGCTGCCTATGAGCCCGCGCAGCCCCGATATGAAGGCCATGAGTCCGTTCAGTCTTCTAAAGTGAGATAGGCGAGGAAAAGAAATCGGTAGATATCTCGATGAAGATAGGTTATAACTAGTGGGGCTATGAGACTTGAGTTGGGCTTTAATACTAGAGAGAATTCATATATGGATAGATGCGAGAGCTCGCTTGAGACAGCAGACGGGACGGGGTAGACAGGGGGAAGAGATTGGCCTGCTCTGTAGGGCCGAGTTGAGAAAGTAATAATATGAAATTAAGTAAAGTATGGCGAAGTGGTGTGAACGAATAAAAAGGGATAAGAGTCAGGAATGGAAATGGAACTCTAGTGGTCGAAAAAGAGCAAAAGCCCCCATAGGATAATACCTAAGTATCCCTTGCCTAGAGGCGTACATACATATGTATGGCTACCGTGCAAGAGGACGTGCCTCAGCGGGAACAAAGCGCAGAACAGAGCAGAGCCAAAGAGTCGGGAGCGCCGGAAAAGGGGGAAGGGCCCACGTGCTGTCACCGCCAGACCGACTGCCGGATCCTTACCCAGCCACTCGGCTTCCGCGCGGATGCGTGTCATAGCGGATAGGCATATAAGGCAGCCCAACCTACATACATACCTATGTAAGGGTCTGGATACGCTACCCGTACGTTAGGTACACTAGGTAGGTAGATAATCGAATAAATATACTTGGTAGTCGGAATAGCCCGCATGCATATATGTACATACCTGATGTATGTATGTATGTATGTATGTATGTATGTCTATCCGGTACTTGATAAGTCGGGTAGATTCAGTCGGTGGAGACGGAATGAGTAAGTAAGTAAGTGAGGTCGAGACCATGTGCTCTGGTCTTGGAGCGGCGGGCGGACTTAATGGGGCGAGATACGGCGCGGCGTGATGTTGCTGGGAAAGCGTATCGTATAAGTATACCAATGCTCGACATAATAATAGTCACTACACAACTACACCAATTAACACGACAGAAATAGTAAGAAGAAAAGAACCAGGTTTATCGAGTTTGGTGCAAAACGCCGTATATGGCATATATTATTATTATAGCCCTACCGCGTAACGTTGAAAGATCGCCCTTACGTCCGTCCGTTTACGCCGCGCCAACGCATCGCTAGCTACCTACCTACCCAAGGTAGCTGGTTACCTATGCAGAAAGACAACGCGCGTTAATTCTTGGGTCAAGTCCGTACGACACGAAACGACCGGCCTGTGTATTTTGTTTTGTTTTATTTTCCGATAATCTTCCCTATCACTAGGTTAGGTACTACGATCATAATACTTCGTCCGCCTAGTCCGGGTTTATCACATGTATACTATATACTAACTATACATACATACACAGGACTATCTATAGAATCCAATCCAATCCAATCCAATCCGCAATTAACAATCACTACTCGGAGCTTGCTTCTGCACGTGTGTTTGTGGTTGTCACATGCTGTAACCCGTATACGTGCGTCGGTCCGAATGGGAGGCCCCTCACGACCATCGAACGCAACGGCCACTCGCGACACACTGACTGGTATGTGCCTCCATACCCGCTATGATTCGTCGCAGCTCCGCCCTGCCATATGTATCAATGTCCGCCTGCCCTACCGGTGTCCGACCCGCCTGCGATTTGCTCGTCCTGAAACGACCGCCCACCGCCTCCAGGTCACCAACCGGTGAGCAACCTCACAACTCGTAGAGTAGATTGCCATTATCCCATTGTAGAAGGTCCCGCAACCTAGTCGGTGGTAGGATTGGAGACCGTAAAGCTCTTAGCAATGCCCTCAAGTAAACCCCGAATTGGTCTACGTCCTACGTATAACTCAGTAGGGGCCAAGCGCGCAACGATTTCGCACATCTATCCGTCTTACTAGCCGCCGCGCTTCATCCTGTCTGTCCATATTCTTTCACAACTCTCAAACTGCTAGTCGGACCGTTCCCTTTAAGCCCTAATGAACGGTTCGCCCACGATTTCGCGCTTAAGAGAAACCCCATACCAGATCGGCTCTAGACCACGGATAACTCTCGTAGCACATGCGCCTAGGTATACCCCCGAGTAGAAGAGTAAATTGATATTAAACCGCGGTGGGATGGGTATCAACGTAGGAAAAGAAGACCGCCCCCTTCCCCAGAGTTGTTTATGACGGCTGGGGTAAATTATCCCAATTCGGTGGTAAACATGTTGGCCAATATCAGCCAGATTGTAGTCGTCGTGCATGTCGTTCGAGGGTCGATGAGGCCAGAATCATGCCAGTCGTATCGCAGGCGCAGAGGACAAGTAACTCAACTCGCAAAAGGACCGTTCTCGACGCTGCTGCTATTGGCGTTGTAGTATCAAAGCATGTAAGATCCATCTCTTAGAATTCGAACATGGGTTTCCTTCATCGCCAGCCCCCAACGCGATGCTCATTCCACCTCTCCCGTCGCTCGTGGCGGAGATAAAACAGCTTCTTAGCCTCGCGATACCGTCTCACCCAATCCAGCGTCTCCCTCTCCGTCGCCAGCTCCTCACCCCCAGCCCCTTCGCTGCCCCCTCCCTCCAGAAAACTCTCCTCTAGCGCGCGGCACACGGCCTCCTGCTCCGCCAGGCTCTGGCCCAGCCTCGCGTACAGAGCTGCAGGCGCGAACGGCGCTAGCGCGGTGTCCATTTCGGCCTGCTTCTGGCGCCACTGGCGCTCGAGGGCATGCGTTGATAGGAGTTGTGCTTGCGCTTGCGCGCGCTGCTGGGAGAGGTGCGCCTCGAGCTCTGTGAGGTGATTTGCGAGGCCTACGTTATCGTCCAGCGCGGCGAGGAGCGCATCGCGGGTTGAGGTTAGGGATGGGTGTGCTGTTGAAGGGGCGTGCGTAAGAGCGTCGAGGGCTGCTGGGTTGGAGAGGATTTCGGCAAGATCTTGTTTCCTATACGGGTGTTAGATAGACAGACATGATGAATATATAACACTTATATGGAAGTTTGCGTAGAGACGTATATACTGTGGTAAATCCATATAAGGATTAATACTCACGATTTATCCTCAAGGATCTTGGGCAGCCACTGGTCGCCGGGATCCGGTATGACCTCTCGCTCTGTTCCTCTGATCATGGACATCGAGGCTGGGATCAAACCCGACGCATCCATAGTGGCCGGCGACATGCCCCTCCCCTCCATAGATTTCAAGAATGTATCATCCGGGATCGGGGGCGGTGGTCGAGGAGAGCTAGTGGCGGGCGTACCTAGACGGCTGGCGTCGTGGCTACTCGGCTTCGGGGGTGGTACAGGGGGGGGGAGTCGGGCTGTACATGATTATTTGTCTTTTATTTGTCCTTTATTTTATTGTATTATTAGAGATTGTGAATAACCGTACTGCAATTTGACTCTAGAGTGACTTCAAAATAATAGAAGAGCTGGTTCTTATGAATGGATGAGATTGCTATATAGGTACCTAAGGTAGTTATGATAGAAAGTTTAAGCTATCGAGCTGTTGGACGAAGTGGATGAGTTACGAAGTGCCTAACGTCACCCGCTTATCTTATCATTTACAAAGCACCCCCCGTGCCCCTTTCCACTTCGTCCAGCTGTACCAGGTAATGAATGTATCCGTACCTAATCCAATGTATTAAATTTAATCAACTACTTCAACTCTAGTTCAATATCTATTAAGGAACAGAAACTAATTAAGGGTTAATTTAGTTAATCACTCTCTGAAATGTAGATATCGCGAATGGCACTGGGATAATTCTGGGTTGATCGTACTATACATAGACTACGGACATTCTCATATGCCCCAAAGAACGCCTTTACTTTTGATAGTCATCATCTTATCCTTATGAATCATCAACGCCAGCAAGCCATAGCCACTCCAAATTTCAAAGGTAGAAGAAGCATTACAAGCATTAGTACCTGTCCACCCAATGCAGACCTGTACGGGCCTTCATCAGTTTTTGACCGACCATAATTCCCGTGTCCATCCATGTTCTCGCATCATCCTCTTGCTACTAATACCGCCGGCTCCCTTCTTATCACTGCTGCTGATAGCTAACGCCTTGCTGCAGTTTGCGAAGCCCTCCACGAGCTCCTTCATTCGTCCGGCTTTCATAATAACCGCTGCTACATCCGCATCCTTCTTGGCGATCACAGAGGCAAGTTCCATGCATTCTAGCAGGTTGTCACGGGTCAGAGTCGTGCCTGCGAAATGTAACACGCTGACGTATCCAATAATCATCTCAGGCAGATACGCGTCTCGAAGATATGTAAAATCTTCGTCTTCTAATCACTCTAGTTAGATATATTCGTTGATCGAGTTGCTCATAACTAACCTTCAATAGTTTCCATAAGCCAATTATTCAGTATATGGCGCATAAAGCTCTTAATGTTCTTTACTTCGTGCCCAACGTTGGACCAGAAGTCCCGGCTTACTTTCTCCGCAGGACTGTGCTGGAAGTTAGCTTCACATTGCACGACAGAAGCGTAGTTGTCATGGAGAGTACTCACTCCTGGGCCAATAATTCACTTGATGCGATAGTCTCCATCGAATCCAAGGCTCGGACTAAGCACTCCATCTCGAAGAAGTTTTGCGCTACTGTGATGTCTTCAACCCCAAGGCTGTTTTCATCTAATGAACCAGCTGCAGCGCTCGCTCGAACCTCGTCGAACCATGACGCGTCTAAATCGTCAGAGTAGACAATACCTGCCTTCCGCTTGAAAATTTCGCCGCAGCGAACTCGTTCAGACAAAGCACGAGCCGCATGAAGGTTGAATTGTTCTAGTATAACGTTAGCACTGAAAGTTCCGTCTCTAGTGTGTCGTGAAAGGAACTACTTACTGAGAAAGCGTTTGTAGATAGCAGTGCCGTAATAGAAAACCTCGTCCCAAAGGCCATCGACAAGAAGGAACCATTCTAATGACTGGATAAGATGCTCGTCTACAGGGTCTAGACTCTCTGGGGGTTCCCCAAGGAAATCAGGTTTCAGAGGACGTCCGTACTTAAGCGTAGGTGGATCGTTGGAGAAGACGGTAAATCTACCAAACGGAGGAGGGTGTTCTTCAGGTTCGGGGTGCTCCTGAAGCAGAGAACGAGGTTGGAATTGGATAAATTTGGCAACGTCCATACCGAGCTTCTCCATAAGTCTTAGTAGTATCTCTCGTTCATGCTGGTCAGTTACGCTAGTAACATTCCTGCTCAGGGTGAAAAAAGCCCTATCTCCTTGCATTTGATTACAGTATAGCGGCATCATATCCGTTAAGCCCGTTAGTCGTAAAGTGCTAACATAGGCGGAAACAACATTCTCTTGCGCTTTGTGGCGTTCAGAAAGCTCCATGTGCAAACCACCTTGTAGTTCTTCGAGACTTGATATGATTAGATACACGTGGACCAAAATTCGTAAGCCGTTATGGTCCCTTAGTTGGACAAATTTGGCATCGTCTATATTTTCGTTGACGGCACCGAAGCTCGGTATCAAGGCTGAAGTATCTCCCGAATTGGCCGACTTTCCAAGTGCGAGACCGAGCTCGTAGGTGTACTGGTCTATACTATTCGAAATAATGGCGGCTTGGAGCGATTTCATCGGCGTTTTCGCCTCCGTCGAAGTCTTAATATTCGTCTCCAATGATTTGGTCAGACGCTCTCCGACCGAAACAGCGTCGCCGTGGAATTGTACGGCGTTGAAGGTAGAGAATGATTGTGTTATAGCAGCCGTTGCATCTGGTGAAGATCGCTTCATCAGGTAAGCATCGAACTGTGATCGAAGCAAAGCGTTGTAATGGGCGTAGACAAAATCGTCCCAATCTTCACAAATCTTCTCGACGCTTAGAATATCGCCAGAAAGGATACCGTATACAGCACGCTCGAAGTCGTCAGTACCTCCCTGTCTCGCCAGGGCGAAACAGGTACGACGCCATAGAAGCATCGAGAGAGGGTCACAGTTAAACTGGCTCTCACCTTCGTCCTTTGATAGTGGCATAGCTGACATACTAACAGCTCGCCAGACTTCGGTCCTTTCGACACACCAATCTCGAATTTCGGCAATGCTTCGCCCCCTTCGCAGTAATTCGTAACATCCAAGCCAGATAGCCCTCTCAAAGTACTCATCCTGCGGTTGAAGCTTTCGGTTCTGCCTTGTTGCCACGTCAGGATCAAGCTGGGTTACCAGAGGATTTGATCCGTTTCGGAGTTTCTGTACAACATCGGTAGCATTAGGGTCCAGTGCTCCAGACCAACCGTTCAGATTCTTCTGCATCTTGAGCGCAGATCGCGTATGAAGCCATCCATAAGCGATGATATCTCCTCTTTCCGCTCGCTGCTGATAGTCTCTGACCAATTCATCTATATCCATCCGCGATTCGTCTGCGCTGGTTTGCAGGCATTCTAGAATCGCCTTACGTTCCTGGGCAGTAGGGTCTGTTTGGAGGAACTCGTCCCAGAGTTGCGCACATGAGTGAAATTTTGAAACATCGTGGCGGACGGGCTTAAGAGAGGTCTTGCTCGGATATCGTAGAGGTAAGAGGCGACGCAACATATCCCACGTCTGTGCTTCCAGCTCCCAGTTCTTGAGCATTTCGGATGAGGCTGGTGATTTTACCAAATCATCTCCATCATCAAGGTCCATAGAGTCCTGGCTAGAAATCTCGTATGAATGGCGGGGGTCAGTCCTAGATAATTGTCCTTGCGATTTGCGCAAAGCGCGAACCTTTTTAGACGCATACTGGTAGTAAGTATCGACAAGTCTGAATATGTCCGCTCGTTTCTCAGCGTTGGGCTTCTGCACTATTGAGAGAGAATCGAGGCCCTTGGCAAATTCTTCGGCATCTTGTGCGAATTCATTTTCTGCATCATCATACATGGGCGACGCTATTATCATGTCATTGTTAGCCTCCAACCGCTCGCCAGGTTCGGTTGATGGTAGTGGTGCTGTACTTTGCTCATCAGGGTCGGGGGATAGCGACGGCCCACCGAACGGTATCCCGTACGTGCGCTGAGCTCGTTGAGCCATCATCATGGATGAGAGGAAGGCGAATAGGCGTGGATCGTTGGTATATTTAGGTGAGGAGCTGGTTGCTAGCCAGCATCCTCCGAATTGTCTGAGATTACAATAAAAGAAGGGCGGCCACGGTATTATCGATTATGAGGGTAGGTAAAGTGATAATTCGGTCTGCTTATTGGTCTGGTTCAAAGAATGGGGAAATGCGATACTCGGTGTCGTCAGGAATGGAGCTGTAAAGCTCTTGCACTAAAAAAGAATCAACGCGACTTAGATCCTATGAATGCGTGTCGGCAGCAGCTACCCAGTCAGTGAATGATAAGGTTGGCAGGTTAGCAGATTGGCTGGGAGCCACCCACGAAGTCGTCCAATTAGGTAGCACCTGCAGCAAACGCACTAGCCTCATTTGATTAGCCTCAGTGGCTGCAAGGGAGTACAAAAAAGAATTTCTCTGCCGAAATTTTTATTCTTTTTTTCCTTTCTTCTACAATAATGTCATCGGCATTCATATTAGAGTCTCGGGATAAGCCATTATTTCCTTCAATGCTTGTCCAGGTCCCATGCGGATCTCTCGCGCGCTCAATGATCGCCTAGAACGATTTCTACTCTCCGTAATGTTGCCTGATTTCTTTATTCGGGTTGACGCAAAGAAGGAGATGTAGAACATACCACGCTCGTCTCTGTACCGGTACGTAGTGCCTGATTCTCGCAACGATAATGAGCGCAAGACCGGATAGAAGATCATTTCAGATCGATTCCAATATTGATATATGTGTCTATGTAAATTGTAACCCTCAATTGCTATGTTCATTTTGTCGTTGCTTCATTTTCAACCGTAGAAGGCTTGCTTTCGGGCAGCTGGGACTTGTTGCGCCGTCTCCATGTTTTTTATAGAAAGCGTCGCAGCATTCGTACAAGGCATCGATATAGCGAGAGCATTTCGCCTCGTTGTAGCCATTCTTTCCAAGACAATCTATGCCAGCATTAGGACTGAGCGGCACGTCTAGGTGTCTAACTTCTATACCTTGAATAGCACACTAAATGGTCGAATGTTAGTTAACATACATATTCAATCCCAGCCCACCAGACTTCATATAATATCTTTACTGGGTACTCACAGCGCGAGGATGGCAAGGCGGTTTCGACTCAAGATCTTCTTTCAATCCCTATGCCACGATTAGTTAAATATATTCCCATTGCGTCAACGAGACAGACCATATTCTACTGCTATATGTCGGATCGCTTTTTTAGGGTTGCAGGGTGAATGGAGGATACTAAGATTATTGAAATAAATATCGAATAACTTTTAGCATAGTACTATCTATGTAAGACCTTGGAGTTGATCTATGAGATTATCTACCTCTACATACGCAGATATGCCACCAATTGATCAAATATGACGTAGACAGATTATCAAAGCTAACCTCATTGGGTATATTGTAAGGCGTATAAGGGGACATCAAAACCCTACCTAATGGATGATAATCAGCTTTAATAATCACAGCATAAGTTGAGTATTTATGTATTGTGCCTCATCCAGCCTTATATGAAGTCTACAACCTGGTATTGGCCTACTTCACTCCATAGATCCTGTCTAAAAATGTTAACTTCAATTGCGACATTCTCGTTTACGACATATTTTAACCTTCTATCCTTCTATTAAATTTCATAGGTATCACTACGAGGTATTAGTAAGACGTAATTGCTATAATATGAGAACCCTCCAACTTGATTTGATCTCTCTGGCTAGTCTCTTGAACTTGACTTCTGGGCCACCTTCAGCCATAGGGGAATTATTACCAGTTAGGCAGCAGAGTATAACGTAGTGCATATACGGTACTCGAATAAGATACACCGGAGTATGTAGGCTAAAATCCTAGGTTAGGTGATTGACTTATCAAATCTATCTGCATGTCTTACTTCGCAAAGCAACGGGTTCAGTTTTGACGAATCGGAGATAAAGACTAGGCCTCTAATGAACTAGGACTTCCTGCTTTCCGACCTCCGAATCGAAATGAGAAAATTGCTTAAGAATCACACAGGTTTCTTATGATAAGCTAATGATAATACACGCGTCTAGGGCGTGTATCATAAAGTTTTAGGTTACCTGTTGATGTGATATAAAAATGTACGTCAAGAAGGTGCGAATGACACTGTGAGGGGTATATCAGATCTCCACACCGAAAGAATGAGCTTCAGCTGGAGTCAGACCCTTCCTTCTGGAGACAGTATGTATATCTAGTAGAGGTATGCACTGTATCTACTATGTAAAATGCGTCCTTCAGGTGAGTCTAGCCTGAAAGCAAAGGCTGTAAGAGGTACATGTACCCACGGAAAAGGCCTAGGCATGTACCATAAGGAGAATATGACCTGCAGAAGGTACTCCCTTACTAGCGTACTTACGCTTGAAGTAACTGCCCCGCATCTAGCGTGGTTAACGGTCCTTGTTTCCACCTAGAAGGCGCCTCACGTAGCCTTCGCGTTGATTCCAAACTTCACCACCGCAATCGCATACTTCTCAAACTTCACTTCTCTTCTTTTGGCCACTGCGTTTATTCCAATCCTTTTCCTCCGCCAATCATAAAAATACATACTAATCGCGTTGAGCGCAGCAAGTCTCTACACTCGAGTTCTCCTACTGCCATATCGAGTTCTCGAGCGATTAGTACACACTATCTACACTGCCCGTGAGTCTCACATATTTCCGCTATGCGTGAAAACCACAAATCTTTTAAGCCATTTTCCCAAGAAGCAACACACAACCTTCCCTCTTCCTTCAGCTAACTAGGAAAAGAATAGAGAGTTGATATCCCTCAAAATTTCAACGTATTCAACTTAAATCGCCCTCTCATATCCTCACAAGCACCACCCATTACGCCCACGATGTCCGGAGAGAACGACAGCGGAAGCCCTGCCGCGGAACGACAGGACGCACCTACCGGCGGTAGCGAACACCTTAACATCAAGGTGACGGACAACAACAACGAGGTTTTCTTCAAGATCAAGCGCTCTACTAAGCTCGAGAAGTTGATGACGGCCTTCTGTGAACGTCAAGGCAAGGTCGTCGATTCCGTGCGCTTTCTGTTCGAAGGGCAGCGGGTTCAAAAGAGCGATACGCCCGATTCGGTAAGTTGCCAATTAGGCCTCATAGCCCTCTCTAAATTTACTATGATCATTCCCTCTCCACTTTGGCATGCTATCGCGATCATCACAAGAATTTATTCTTCACGCATCACTACTTAAGTATAATTTACGTAAGCTAATCATCCTGTTTATTCTTCGTAGCTGGAGATGGCCGACGGTGACACCTTAGAAGTTCACCAGGAACAGGTGGGAGGTGCCTGTCGCCGCTGATATTGCCAGTATCCCTGATTGGTGGATCGATCCCGCCGTTGGCATGATATACGGATGGAATATGGATTTGGAACGGGAGGATTCGCAGGGTTCGCCGCGTCCCCGATTTAAGTCAGGTGACAGTAGAAGCAACAGGGACAACTATGAACGAGGTCTCTCGCCCCCAGGGGTTCTTTGCGTGTCCTCGGTACCCTCCTCTATCTGCCCTAAGTTGGAGAGCATCTATCATGTAGATTCTTGCTTTATGAGTCTTTCAGAGGTACTGTCTTCTATTAATCGAGGTGGCGGCTGATCTCAGATTAGAGCTGCGTTTGTTCTTCCTATATTTTTGTTTCTACATCTCCAACTATTTGCGGAGTTATTTATCATTTTCTGCTCGCCTTTTGCTGTCTTATACATGCTCAAACCTCTAAGCAGCCCTAACAAATGGAGGAAACAAATCTACTATTTTCAACCCTATCTCTTAACTTTGTAATTGAAGGTTTCTACGTTTTCGAGAGCAAGAACAGCACGACTGTATCAATCGATGGGAAGTCAATAAGAAGCCCAAGGTTATCGAAATAGAAGGAGTCCTATCTCCTCGGATACTTGATCGAGCAGGAGAGATAGTAAGAAGACGAGGGTGAAATGAAAAATGAAAGTGTAAACAATACGTCATGGCATATCACATCACAAAACCACATAAGACCGTAATAGTTAAAAGAGAAACCAAGCAAGCCCATTTTATATTTCCGAACTGCTATTGCTGCTATTACTCAACTCCAATACTAAAAACGCCGCCAATTACCACCAGCAAAGCAATTCCCTTAAGCCAACCAACCTAAATCAAATTAAACCATGTCAGACTTGAGTCGCGCGCATACGCCTTGCATTGGATGAATGAAGTATTACTGTAAGGTAAGCAGGGTCAAAAGCACAAAAACGCAAAACCGTACAACACAAAAACCAGACTCGGGAAAAAGCAATGACAACACCAGCTAGCCAGCCATCCGTCTTCCACTCCACAAACTCAGCCTCGCCGCTCAGCTTGACTCCTAAGACACCAATATGTCACAAGAGGAGAGGAGAAGATGAGACGAGACGAGACGAGCAGGAGAAGTAAGAGATAAGAGGAGGCAAAAAACAAACTACCAAAGTACTCCATCGCAAAAAACCACACACAATCGCAAACTATGCCGTT
Organism: Daldinia concentrica; assembly: GCA_902805455.1. Classification (NCBI taxonomy): domain Eukaryota; kingdom Fungi; phylum Ascomycota; class Sordariomycetes; order Xylariales; family Hypoxylaceae; genus Daldinia; species Daldinia concentrica. Next base: position 1,945,541 of record CADCSW010000003.1, on the reverse strand, counting down.
CGTCGGTTATATCTAAGCAGGTAATTATCTTATCGTATCGTTTCATCGTTCGTAATTCATTCACGTCCGTCCGTACGTACGCACGTATCACGTCGTCGTCGTCGTCGTCGTCGTCGTGATCACATCTTGAGCTCGGCGGCGCGACACCTCGTGCACAGCACGACGCTCTCGCCGCGCTCGGGCATAGGAAAGATCTGACCGTCGTCGAAGCCGCCGCCGCACGACGCGCACCGGAAGCACTCGTCGTGCCACTCGCCTCCCAGAGCGCGCACGTACGAGCCGATGACGGCGCGCCGGCACGCGCGGCACTTGGGCGCTCGCCGCTCCGTCCGCTTCGTCTGGCAACTTACGCACCACGCGTACCCGTCCTTCTCGATGTGCGTCGCGCTCCGGTCGAACGGGTCGCCGCACTCGGCGCAGAAGAAGTGTCCGTAGTGCCAGTGTGCGCCTAGCGCTACCACGTGCTCGCCCAGGATGGGCGTCTTGCAGTGCTTGCAGCGCGGCGCGAAGAGTTCGTGCCAGTCTAAGTGGCAGTAGAAGCGCAGTCGCGCGTCCCCGTCTTCCGCCATCGTCTTTCCTGGTTCCTCGTCGAGGATTTCGCCTGCGGCTCTGCGTCGGATTCGGTCGAGTCGCTCGCTCCGGAAATTATCCGGCTCAGGGCTGATCTCGAGCGCTTCGAGAGCTGTGCCGCAGCAGTAGCACCGGAAGCATTGCGGGTGGAACCGTTCCGAGGCTCCGGCCAAGGCTACGAATCGGCCTTCAATGGGGAATCCGCACTCATGACAGATCGCTGTCGCACGACGGCCGGTCACTCCTGGTGCCGGAGACCAATGGCTTCGGCGGCGATCTTGCGTATTGTTGAGTGCCTTGGGGTCTGGTAAGGGTCTAGCGGAAGGCTTCTTGCCGCTATCAGGTGTAACTATAGCGGGTACATTAGAGGCTTTGTTATTGTAGTCATCGTTATCTCCCGGTAGTACGATAGTTGGGACAGCCGGGCCGTCATCTGAGACGGAAATCACCGGTACCTGTGGACCGTCATCCGCCCCGCCTATCTGGATACTTGGGATGGCCGGCGTGGTACCGGATGGCCACGACGCTGACGACGGCTTCGAAACTTCAGTATCCGGCATAATTGAGATAGTAGGGACAGGTGGCTGCGAATTCTGGCCCGGACGCTCTTTACCGACGACCCCGAAAGATCGGTGGCTGCTGGGCTTGGACTCTTCTAATTTTGAATCAGTCGCCTCTTCCTCTGGGGGCTTCCAGTGTTTATCAAAGCTTACGATTGGACGCCCGGGGCTGTCGCTGACGGCCGACGGCGTAGGGAGCTTCGCACTGCGGTCCTTGAGCCGCATGCTAGTTGCCAATCTAATATCATCGCTCCGAATCTCCATACCATGCTTTGTCGGAATTTCCTGAGGCTTCTGCTTCTGTGGCGGCTCTAACGGATTGTTTGTGGTGTAGGCCGGGTTGCGAGATTGTGATGGAGGATTCTTGTGGATTTCGAATCTAGACACCGGTTTCGCAGGTACTGACGATGGAGTATCGTCCGGATCGTCTTCAACTGAGGCGGGCGCGAATTGAACCCTGTTGGGAATGCCTCTTGACTTAAGTCCTAGGGGCTGAGACTTCTGCGGCGATTTCTGTGGCGATTTCTGTGGTGACTTCTCTGGTGGTTGAGCTCGTTTGGGGGACCGTTCAGGCGTAATGGTTTCTGGCTCTTCCCATATTTGATCGCCCGAGAAAGGTTTCTCAATCTCCCCGCTAATATTGCGCTTCAAGCTGCTAAGACGTCGGCCACCAGAACTCGAACGTGCCGCACTGCCCATACTGCCATACGATTTCGATTTTGACTTGGTCGATCCGATGGAATAGGTACGTTGCTGGTCTATACTTGTGCGTCCGCTTACTGGCGAGTGCGCCCTGTCGCTACCTGACGAACTACCAGAGAATGACCGAATAGAATCCCTCGCGAGCCCAGTAGGGCTGATCTCATTACCATACCGTCCGGCACTGGCGGCACGAGCATGAGCGTAACTATCCTTTCGCAAATGGGATTTATACCGGTAGGGAGCACCAGGTTCAGGTGGCTTTATTCCGTGTTGATGCTGCCAGACCAATTCTGCCGCCTCGTCGAGAGCCGCATTGTAGAGTCGAGAGTCATCGTCGTCCTGCTGCTCTCCATCTCCTTGCCCGTCCTTGTCCCCATCCTTCACATTCATGGCGTCCATAGCGTCCATTGCCTCGCGAAGTGAGACAGCCTCTTCCTTCTCCATCCATCGCTGCCCGCGCTCGATGTATGTGGCACTGGGAACGAATTCTCCTGGTTTCAAAGGCGCAACCGTAGGGCTCTCGGGGTAATAATCCTTTCCAATGGAGGTTAGGGTAGAATAGCGAGAGGCTACGCTTGGGGCAAAACTAGGACGGCTACCGCGCGGCCTTGGCAGATCGGACAACGGCCTCTGGTGATTGCTAGGGGCTTCGGACAAGACAGACGGGGCGGCGGGAGATGGGCGGCCTGTGGCAAGTCGTTCTGTAGAATCCCGGTGTAGTGGCTTTGACGAAGGAGGAAGGGGCCGTGCACCTCCCGGCCGGCTCACGCGACTATCTCGGAGATTTGCCAGATATGCAGCTATAGAAAGTGTCCAGGTTAGTGCTATACTGTTATCACATGTTTTTTTTTTTTCAGATGTTTACGAACCGAATTGGTCATTGTTCATATAACTTGGCGAAGGCGGTGTAACTTTTCTGTTAGAGGACCTCTCTTTTGACCTGCCTCGCAACATAGCTGCGCAGGTAGAATATGTATGCTATAACAATGTTGTAATGTTTGTATCGTGAACAAGTCGGTGGTGGTTTGTTGACAACAGGGTAAATTGGTGGGCTGCAGGTTAAATATGTGATTAATAGCTGCTTCCTAATGGCGGTTTATTGATGAGTAATTTTGTTTACTAGAACAACTTCTTAACTACCGAATGTTGCTAGGGACAGAGAGAGTATTTATTTATGGGTTGAGAAATATGTTTCACAGAAAACTACAACGCATGATGAGGTGTCCACCCAGGTTCCTTTATTCGGTCGGGCTGGGTAAAGCGAGGAATGGGAGAATTTGGCGGTTCATGCTGTCCAATGTTTTGCTGGTGCTACCGTCCAAGCGTTGCCGGGGCAGCCGCTTAGGTAGGGTCGATACCGCCTAGGCTTGCTAAAGACGGGCAGGGACGGGGCAGCTTTCAGCGTAGGACAACTGGCAGTTGGAGTCCATTGTTCTTACAAGGTTCCCCACTCCGACAGTTGGCGACGATGCCCAAAGGTCGGAAGCTGCCAAGGATTAAAAACTTAATTCAGGCAGTTCAGCCAGACTTTTCCCTTGCTCTTACTAGGCAGCTGGCAGGCTGGTAGGGCCATTATCTACCATTAGATGCAGGGAAGGCCTGGAATCTTCGATCAGGGTCCACCCTAACCACTTACTACGACTATGTAATTCCGCCCCTTGTCATTAACCATGCCTATCTAAGATATTGGCAGGTACTACGCAGTAAAAAGATGACTCAAAGAACCAATCCTATTTTATCAACACCATTTAACAATGTTGTTTGTTGGTTCATCTCGATTCTTCCGTTAAACCCAGCCTACCAGCGCAGTCTTTATTATAATCACAATCCACTCTACGGTTGTAACACCGGGTTCAAATGCGCTTTCGCTGTTGGTATTTTCTGCATGCAGATGTCATTTACCACGTGCTATTAATTGCGGCTCTTTTATTAGTCGTCGATCTTGCAGAATGAACACCATACTCGGATGTCGTCCTTGTGTTGGTTCTGTGGTTTTTGCGTAGTAACATGGGAAGACAGAAGTTATCTATATCGAAATTATCATACGCCAGCCTTTAACGACGTGGCGTTATGTATGACATACGTTATCCAAATCTAGGGGTGGGCGAATGATGGTCCTTCCAAGGTTAGTAACCCGATATTCCCGATCCGGCACCGTCGAATCCAATACGCGGGACAAATATTTATTGAATCGGCTATGGACTTGTACGAGTCGAGTTTTGGTTCACTTTCGATATCGGCCATCCATATCATAAGCAAAAAATCGAGACTGGTGAAGTTTTCCCCAGATTAGTGATATATAATTGTGATTGCTGATTGTGCCCAATACAACCTTATTTCTTCTTATCTCCTATGAGTGTTATAGGCGGAGATGTCTCGCCGGACACGGAGATGATAGTAACACAGAAGACGTTGACGCCCAAAGGTTGATACCAACTGTGCCGTAACCCCGTGGGGCGGATAATTCGGGAGTCGGACCGGGGGTGGGCACCGGTCTAACTACCAGATCTAGTACGGCTCAGCAAAAATGACTAACTACTTATATCAAAGTGTTATGCTAGAATTTTTTATTGCCATTTTTTGTTATTCCCGACTAATTCTTACCTAATGCAGGGTATAGAGGTACGCCTTTCGAAAGATATAATCCGCTTGGGTATAACCCTCCATCGGGGTTCTAACAATATATACTTGGGTATAAAAAAAAAAACTTATTTTCAATGTTAACATCAATATTTAACTATTTTCTATTGTCTTGTAATCCATAACCTACCATATTTCTAACCACCATGGCTATACGCGACAAGGATCCAGATAATAGCCAGGATAGTAATGACTCAGTCAACACAAACCCTGAGGCCCAAGATCCTCAACCGCAAGAAGAATTCAAGGAGGGCGGTTATGGTTGGTTAGTTACTCAAAAATCTCAAACATCCCCATGGGAGCATTAAAATACTAACTGCTATCCTTTCTCTAGGGTCGTTATTTTCGGTGTATTCTTGCTCAACGCTCATACTTGGGGTCTCAACTCTGTACGCGCGCTCCTGACGCTCAAGATAATGTCTTCCCAGTTTGCTAATAATCTCCTATCGCCATCAGAGTTATGCTGTCTTCCTCGCTTATTACCTTAGGTCTGGCTCGTTTGGTGCAAGTCAACTCGGGTATGCCTTCGTAGGCGGCCTATCTATCTCGATTGGTATGTGAGCTATACATGTTACCGAGATTTTAACTAACAGAGGCATAGCTCTCCTGGCTTCTCCGCTAGCAACCACTTTGGTTGGTTGGAAACGGTGTGGGACACGACTAACTATATTCCTTGGGGCTATCTTCGAGACGTAAGTTCGCCCGATTTCACGGAGATAATACAGATGCTAAACTCTCTCAGGATTGGCTTCATCGGCTCATCGTTTGCCTCGGAGCTATGGCACCTGATCCTGAGCCAAGGTGTATCATTCGGCCTTGGTATGGGCCTCTGCTTCGTCGCTTCTGCTGCCGTCCCCCCTCAATGGTTCGTAAAACGCCGATCCTTCGCTAACTCGATCGCCGCTTCGGGGTCGGGCTTCGGAGGTTTATGCTATTCACTAGCGACTAATGCTATGATCACCAATATCGGCCTGCCTTGGGCTTTCCGCATCATCGCCATTATCTGCTTCGTGGTGAATACTATCGCAAGCTATCTCGTCCGTGACCGCAACCATGCGGTCGGCTCAGTCCATATAGCCTTTAACTGGAAGCTCTTTAAGAGACCATCGTTTCTTCTGTTTCAAGCCTGGATGGTCCTCTCTATTCTTGGATACATCATTCTAATTTTTAGTATCGTTGATTACTGCCAGACTGTTGGCTTGACGGCTTCCCAGGCTTCTTTAGTTGGAGCGCTGTTTAGCTGTGAGTCTCTAGCTTGGATTATGACTTAAGTCTAGTAGTGCTAACTATAAAACATAGTATCTCAAGGACTTGGACGGCCTGCAATAGGGTTATCAAGTGACTCAGTCGGGCGTCTAAATATCGCTAATTTTTCTACATTATTATGCGGTCTTCTTTGCATGTTCTTTTGGATATTTGGAGCTAAAAGCCTAGCGACTTGCATAGTATTTGCTCTCCTTACCGGCAGCGTTGCCGGCGTAATGTGGGCCACGGTTGCTCCTATATGTGCCGAAGTTGTCGGACTTGCTCTCATACCTTCAGGTTAGCTAATGATCCCCAGTATCCCCTACCACCCTACGTTGGTTTAATTCATTAACGCAACCTAACCCCATTAACACATGCTTCTACCGACTACACTGTACTAACTTTTAGTAGCGCTATCAATGACTTGGCTCGTGCTAGTCCTACCGGCGACGTTCGCCGAAGTCATCGGTGTGAGCCTCAGACGGTCTGGCCCAGGGGGTTATCTCCACGTCCAACTCTTCACCGCGTTTTGTTATATTGGCGCATTTATATTCGGTAAGTCACACCGCCAAGGTAGACCCTCTTTAAAACAATTGAATTTCGAGAGTAGCCTCGTATTTTCTCATTTAACGTTTGATTCGCTGACTCTCAATAACATAGGCTGGGCCCTTAGAGCTTGGAAAGTCTGGGAGTTGAAACAAGTACAACTCGACAAGGAGCAGCGAGAACTTGCCATTCGTGACGAAGGCCTACTATCCTCCGCAATTGAGCAGCAGTCGCAAAATAACGATCAGGCCACTCCTCCTCGACGGCGATTATCTATTCTCAAGGGACTCTGGGCTATAGAACGGGTATAAGATGGTGACCAAGAGTTATGGTTATCTAGATCGGTGTGTATGTCGATCACACGACACTCAGAAATAAGATATGGTATATAAAATACTTATAGAAAACTCATCTGGAAGCGTTGTAACACATATAAACGGACTTGATGATATAGTTAATATCTATGGCGGGCACTTTAAAAACATGTTATATAAACAAGTAAACACTTCTCTACCCTAAAGTCCCTTATTTGCCAACTCAATAGCCTTCGCCGCCGCCTCATCAAAGTCGTCAAAAGCAAACAGCGGCAACCCACTATCAGCAATAATCTTTTGACCCTCCTTCTCGTTCGTCCCGCGGATGCGCACTACCACGGGCACCGCCATCCGCAGGTCGCGGAAGGCCAGAATCACGCCCTCGGCAATCATATCACCGCGGGTCAGACCGCCGAATATATTTACGAATACGCACTATAATGCGGGAGCGGGGTGTGGGTTAGCTGCCATAAATTTTTGATACGCGACTTGAGACGTAATGATGTAGAGGATAATAACACCCGGGTAGTGAAGAAAAAGGGGGGAAGGGGGATGAGAGGGAAAAGGGAAAGGGGAGACAAACCTTAACCCTTGGATCCGTCAAAATCACCTCAAAACTCCTCTTCACCGTCTCACTAGTCGCCTTACCCCCCGTATCCAGAAAATTCGCTGCGCGGCCCCCCGCGTCCGCCAGCGCATCCACCGTATTCATCGCCAGCCCAGCGCCATTGACCAGCGTGCCGATGTTGCCTTGCCCCTCTATCTTAATATACACGATCCCGTGCTTCGCGGCTTCCACCTCCGCCGAATCCTCGCTACGCGGTAACGTGTGGATATCGGCCTGTCGGCCGCAGCTGCGGAAGGCGGCGTCGTCGAAACCGAGGTGTGCGGAGGATACGTGGATGATGCCGTCGGGGGTGGTGGTGATGTGGGTCGAGAGGAGGAAGGCTTCTTTGGAGGTGAAGAGTGTGAGGAGGGTTGCGAGGAGGGCTTGGAGGGGGGTGGTGGATTTGGGGTCGAGGTTGAGGTGTTGTGATATGGCGGGCGTGGAGAGGGATGTGAGGTCGAATTTGGCTGCTTGAGAGGTTTCGCTCGTTGGGGAGGCGATTATGCAGGGGGTTTTGGTAGACCGGTCAATGGTTACTACGAGGAGTTTTGAGGGCCGGCGGATGGGTCCTTGGCGATGGGGATGCCGCGTTGGCGGAGGAGGTCGAGGGCGGTGTTTGGGGGGAGGTAGATGCTGCGTGTTTGGCCTCTAGGAGAATGATACGCGGCTTGTGGGGGCGTAATAGGACGGCGGGCTATGGTATGTATTCCCCTCCGTTGTGAGGCACTAGCTAGAGGAGCGATATCTGAACCCGTGGGCGTCACACCGTCCAGCATGGATTTTAACACTGACCCAAATCTAGAGGGATGGTTGACGATAGCTACTCCTGCTGCTTTCAAGGCCCCGATCTTGTCCGGTGCGGACGGCTCGCCAGGTAGAGCGAACGCTCCGGCATGGCCCATGATCCGATCCGGGACTGCGTTCACGCCGGCGACAAGAGCGGCGATCGGCCTATGCCGGTCAACTAAGCTACTCCCAGCTTTCCAGTTCCCCCAAGAGTAGGAACTTAACTTACTTTGGGTTTGTAGTCGTAGCTCGGTACTTTCTAATCCAATCCGCAGCCTCGATCTCGGCCTCTCCTCCGATTTCCCCTATTAATGCAATACCTTCCGTGTCTTCATCTTCGACGAGGATCTGGAGACCTTCTTTTAGACTCGTACCTGGGAGGATATCTCCGCCGACACCTATGCACATACTTTGACCTAGACCGGATCTGAGTGTAGAAGCAGCGGCTAGCGGGGAGTATTAGAATCGGGAATGCGCGCGTGAGATGAATAGTGGACGTACCTTCGTAGCTTAATGTCCCCGATCTTGCCACAATCCCTATCCGGCCAGGTTCAAAGCAGGGGAGCGGTTGGAAACCTACGCGTGAAGATGGGTATAAGTTAATACCGTAAAAACTATACCAGAACGGAATACTACTAACCGATTCTACATTTTCCTACCGCTGATATGATACCGGGGGAGTTTGCGCCGACTAGTCTACACCTGGACTGCGTTTTCAGTATAGAATGAATCTAACTTTCGTCGTTAGTTAGATTTCACAGCTATTGTGGACTGTAATTGACTGCTCACTCGAAGGATGTCGTGAAGCGGAATGTGCTCCGCCACGGCAACAATGAGCGGCACTTCAGCTTCGATGGCCTCCTCGATCGCGGCGGTAGCTTGGTGTGCAGCTACGTAGATACCCGTCGCGTCTGGCTTGAGGGCTTCCACGGCCTAGAGGGAGCAGGATTCGTTAGTTGCTTATCCCACTCCTAATTCCTTTCTCTTCCGTGTCCTACTGTCGTAGAACAGAATTCTTAGTGGAGTATGACGGTACCTTGTGAACCGTAGGAAATACGGGCAGACCTAAGTGCTCGCCTTCCCGGCCAGGGGTCACGCCTCCTAAGATATTAGTACCCCATTCTAAAGATTCACGAGCGTTGGCTGTGGCTTGTTTCCCTGCACTTCGTGTGTAAGCAGAGGGCAGGTTAAGGAGTAAGCAGATGAGTAAGTTGGAGATATAAACCTGTGAACCCCTGAAATATAACCTTTGTATGACTACCTATTTTGAGATTCTTGAGGGTTAAGTCGTATGCTGAGTTAGAACTTAAGTGGCGGTGGTTTTGTAGTAGTACTGTTGACGGACCGGGGTTTCGAGAAGTGAGAGAGGAGTGCCACAAGGGCCTAGTTCTCGGGACGTTACGGAGCATGTTATTGAAATGTCTTAATTGATTGAGATAAACTACTCATTATATTGCATCTATAAGATAAGTAACTAAAATATTGCTAGACAAGTTGGTCTCTACTCTTTATATATAATATTCAATATTCGGAAGCAACTAGCCCGGCACCGGACCCGATGTCTTTCAACTTTAACCAATCCTGGGAATAAGTCGGATATGCTTAATTTACTGACAACTACGAGAGAATCGGAAGTTGCACATTAATAAACAACGCGCTAACTAGAACCTATTTAAAAGAGATAGGGACCGTGAGATATAAGGAATGTGAGTAGTATAAGTTAGATGTAATTTGCATTGTAGATTTGAGTATGTACCTAGGTTTGGTTATGGGAACATCCGCTCCGGAGGTTAGGTATGCCCGGATATACTTAATTATTTACAATATAGGCTGCAATTCCGTTCATTCCCATTTGAAAATCCAACGCGCCTTCTAGTGTATGATGTAGTACGGCCCCGAGTTGAATTCTATAATTTAGTACTTGTAATTCTTAGCAGTAGAGAGTGAGGCTACTGCCGACTAGGCATTCCGTCCGTAAGGAAACCCGCAATTGGTAGTAGAAGGAAGTCAGAATCCGTAACTAGACTAAATAATTCTAGATAATTCTCCCTGCAAGCCTCGACGAGCAGGTTTGGTTGCAAGTTATTACCATGCTACCGTCGTCCCTGGTCTTTCGAACTAGAGGGCGTATCCGTCTCCTCGGCAAAGCCCAAGTTTTTGAAGTCGTCCTTCGCCATAAGGTTCCTAAACAGTGAGAAAGAGGCTGGATGATCTTAAAGAACGATTGGAAGCTTACCGGTCCATACGGCAGGATAAATATGTTTTAGCGAGGTTGCGGCACTCCTCGTCATTGACGCCTTTGACCTTCTTGATGCATGAGAGATACTTGGTCATGACGGCCTTGCATTCGCCTAGGGATGTACGGTTAATAAATGAAGAAATACTTCTAGGGTAGGATTTGCTAACCATCATGATCTAAAGGGAAGCTTCCACGCTGAGGCCTAGACGAAAATGAACCGCCTGGGTCAGCACGCGCCCTCTTTCAAGAACAGAGGTGATATTTAGGAGACATACGGGGTAGGCTTCCCGGTATATGGACCCGCGCCTGGGCTGCCGAAGGAACTCATGGAAGAATTATCTGGGCCTCTTCAGCTCGTGAATTAAGATTAAGATTAGTTACGAGTGACTAAGTCGGAGGTTTCTCTATTTATTAATCTTAATGTGATGATATGTTGTTCGGTTTCACTTATGATTCGATAACGAATGTCGAATGTAAAGTATTGAAATTTTGGAGAGCGACAGTTTTAGTAAATGTTATTCATACTATGCTAAGTACTATGTAAAGTAGGTACATGGGACTTTACGATATGCCCCTCCCCCCACATCGGTCAAAGATCTCCGGGGTCGATCAGGGCATCCTTCCAAGGTCGTTAGGTGGGTAGGTGGGCTGTGTGTGGTTGCTGGGCGAACAACCGCTGCCGAATCAATTTTGACATCACCTCAATGTTCCCATATGTCCAGTCAGCCAGTCTAGCTAGCACAGGTGCTCTGCTGTTTGCACATGTGGTACTTGGATAATTTTTATCTAGTTCAATATCCGACTTTCTCCTATTTGAAACATTAATTTATAATTGATTGAAGGGAGCCTTGTTGTCTTACCGCCTTAACCATACCACCTCACCTCGACTTATAAGTCACCTTAGCCACTTACACACTTACACACTTACACACTTACACACCTTGTACGCACCTAGGTATACATTCATACCTAAACCTCGTATACCTAAAAACCGATGAAGACCAGTAAAGTGCTGCCACCCACCGACTCTCCCCACCTCGTGTCTGCAGCGTCGTCAGCTGTGAATTAGAATACCACATACCCGATCCAGATATCCAATACCTGTTCTGTCCAATTGTTCCTCGTCTCGAAATCTTCGCTCTTATAAGCCCGCGCGACCGCCTGGTGCGGAGGTGATCATCTAACTTGATGCTCGCGGAAATACTGGATAGAAGATGCGGTTGACGTCCTGCCGACATGTCGCGCTCCTTTCGATAGCTGCGACCACACTTGCGCTCGCTGATTCCATCGTCAATCCGCTCGAGTACGGGACCTTCGAAGACTTCTCCCCCGTCCAGAAGAGAGCGATCGATTGTCCCGATAATTTCTTCAGTTGCGAGGATCGGGGTCCTGTCTTCGAAGGGACTTGTTGTCAAAATGGACAACTATGTGCCTTAGACGCCTATAGTTCAGCAGCCTGTTGCCCTACTACGTAAGTAATCTTATAGGTAGTATCTATATTCTAGGGTATTATTTATTATTTGTTGCTTGAAGCTTACATATCTGATTAAATTGTAGAGCAACGTGTACAGGAGTAGCGCCAACCGGCCCAACGCCCTCTGTGTCCTACGTGAGCAATACGTACTTCTCGTTTCCATACATACCGACGTCGTTTGCGAACTCGGTAGCATGTACGTCAGCTCTTAACCAGTGCTCGAGGAATTATGCATCATGTGTTTCGGGTTTAGGTGGAAGTAGCGCGGCTTACGGCGTGACCATCGTGGTTCCGGGAGGCGGTGGGACGACAATTGCTGCAACGCAAGCTACCGGGCTTCCGGCGCCGTCGGCAACATCTGTTTGCTCAAGCCTATCGTCCGAGGCTTGCTACAACTTGCAAAGTGCTCAATGCACGCAGGCCGGCACGACCGGGGGTTTCATAATCGGCACCGGAAATGCCGCCGCCGCACGACCTACCGCTGCTTCTATAGTTGTCCTTGTCGCCGGCATTGGATTGAGTCTCATTGGAGGTTATATATGAGCGCTCGTCGAACGACTGTCATAGCCAGATGACTTAAATTTTTAACTGACCTGCCTATGTGCTCCGGATCCCGGGGATCCAGGTACTGATCGAATGACGTCACGAATTGTTATGGCCTTTTTCTAAATGTGTATATTTGGCTGGCGTATCTAGATATGTGCCTATAATGTGGGAACTGGGGGCTTTGCACATAGAAACGGAACGTATGAAGGAACATTTTCCTTGGACATTGGGGATGGGGATGGGGATGGGATCTCATTTACATAGTGGTTTATCAAAATGAATGAAACAATTCGACGAGTTATTGAACCGAATTTTTAACTTGCATTATAACAAGCTTCATCTGCTTAAGTTTCTGCTATGGTTTATTTGTAAAGAGCACAATGCGTGTTGAGTATTTCTTGGATTAGGAGTCTACATTTAATGAACTCGACGTACATCTCTTTCATCATAATGTAACAGGAATGACTCAGCCCGAAGCTCGCTTTGATGTCGAACAATGCCTTTCTTAGTGATTCAATTAAATTAGACAATAAACCTTGTTAAATGTTCTTTCGAATATAGCCGGTAGTTTACGCCTTCAAACTTTTGCAGAACAATCATCGTTATACATTTATAAGAGCTTGTCCTTAATCTAATACATTCTACTTGCTCATTGCAACTGTGAGTTTTATGTTAATAACTCGGTGAGTACGCTTGTATTTTTTAACAGTATCACCAAGCCAACCCTGCCAACATGATGCCAGCCAACCAACCAGAAGACCAAGCCCCCATATACTCGAGCGAGGTGAGTGTTGTGGCGCCGAAGCCCATACGGCCGCTTCCCTCTTCCTATTCTCTCTTCCCCGCGCTAGAGGTTGCGGCGCCATCTTTAACGCCGGTATTGTCGAACTCATCGGCCATTAAGCCCGATGAGTTGAAGTTTGACGAGTTGCAGCCCGATGAATTGGTACAGAGCCGCTTCCGGTCATTTCTACGGTTAAGTAGCGTGGAACCACCTGCTCTGCTAAGAAGGCGAGTATCTACGGGTCGCATCCGTCGCTGGGGTAAAGGTAAAAGGGATACTGAAAAAATTACCTATGAGGAGGATGCAAACAAGACGCAACAGCAACAGCAACAGCAACAGCATGTCTCTGCTGAAGCTTAAGGAACTATGTTAAGACTGGACCGCTGATACATATAGTTAGTCGCCCTTTGTCCTAAGTATTCCGATGGTTCAGGGATCTAGCGTTACCATTTAAGTGATTGCGTCAAGTATAAACTGGTGGCCATAGAGCTTAAAATTCGTCGTATAATCGCAATTTATTGCGGCTATATAGTACATCGCTATGCTACATTATTTATACACTCATTAGATAACTAGTTAGAACTTATTCTCCTAGTTATACAATATACTATTACCACTCTCGCAATACACTCACTCTTCAGTAACCTTTGATACAGCGCGTTGCGCCGTTGCCCCTAACTGGTAAGCCTCACAGAGGCTTACCATAGCAGTCAACACGGTTGTTCAAGATCCCGTACGAACCGTAACAGGAATCGAGTTCGGGTTGAAAGTCGCTGTCCATTGTGGATATAGTGCCACTAACAACTATGTGATTGTTTGCGTTTCTCCGTTCTCTTGAAGTTAGGCACATTAAAATTGGGCCTCTTCATCAAAATATCGAGATTATCGGCTTTTCTTATTGTGCCCTGTTGTACTTATGCATTCGCCGAGTTGCCATATTCAGAATTCGAGGAATGGTTTAAAGGCATAGCAGAAGGGATGTAATAGTCTAGCTGTTAAGAATTATCGATAAATTATTAGAAATTGTAATAGAAGTAGTAGCAGTTGCTAAATTGCCTAATATACCAAAATCGATCGGTATGAAATAAGCGTTTGTGAAAGTAGAAAAGACCGTTTGGGTTCTTACGCCTTTAATAATTCCGTGCTATAAACTCTGTGCAGCTGCGGTAGCCTCTGGGCACCGCAGCTGTAAGCTCCCCTACACAGACGTACGAATCAAAGCTAGAGCGTCTCGAAGCTAAGACCTCCGGGAGGTAAGGTATAGGAGGTGGAAGTAGTTCTCTAGGTATGTTAGGTTCGCAGCAGTGGTAAAGCTTAGCTGTTGCAGAACCTGACGTTGACAGCAGCGAAACCATGAACACAGACTTTGGTCGAGATTGTCAACACACCGACTATACCGACGCGACCTGATAGCTCTTCGGCCTAGTTGATCATTAATCGTGGCGATTTAAGCACAAACCCTGCCGCAGCTATGATCGAGGAACATAACTCCGACGAACCGGCCATTACCGATGAGCAGGAGGTTAACGATAAAGATCTGGCCAAGAAGCGTAAGAGCCACGCGTAATGGACACTATTGAGAAGGGTCGAGGCGGAGGCTTAATCGGTATTAAGCTTTCCATTGCATGGGAAGGTGGATGCTCACGTAGGCTTATTTCGACACAAGGCGCTAATTAACAGTTCCTCTGTGGTTGGGAGAGAGGCCGAAGAAATGTCTATGCTAGAAGAAAGGGATTGGAGGGGTTTCGTAATAGAGGAAATTAAATCTTGAGCCGTGAAAGGAATATAAAATTGTCGTAGATTAGATATTGCCGTGACGTTAACGTTGTACGAGTGCTGGTAGATTTGCAAGGGTGAGTCCATGTCCATTAGTTGCTGAACATACACCTCGTAACAAGCGGCATCCACGGTAAAGACATAATGTGGCGACTGAGTACTGTTCTCCTCAAACGATGCTTTTTTAGCTGGCTCGCTTCCTATAAACCACGTATAAGTAAGGATTATTTAAAAATCAAACGTTATCTATTAGTGGAACAAAATTTTGGACTGACTTTTCCGGAAAGAACATTTAGATGCCTTACTACTGTAATGGCAGTTGGCACAGGCTCCGTTGTAGTCGAATTCCGGACCCCATGCAGAAACAACACAAGCATCCCAAGGCCCTTTCCCATCTTTGCATCCCTCACATCTATCATTATGGGATTTGCGAGTACCGGCTACTTGAAGCAAAGCAGAAATTAGGTTACAGAACCGATAACCGTTATACGGTTCCCCCTTATTTTTGAATTGACGGCTATGCCGGAGCAAGTTCCGGGCCGGCTTATCGGCCAAAAATTTAGCCAGTTGACTCTGCGGAGGTGTTGGGGGGATTTGATCTTTATACGCTAGTTTGACTATACGATAAGCAGTTGGCGCGTTGTCGTTTGATAGAACCGCTGTATCGACTTCGGTATGTAAAGAAACATCCGTATCCGTATCAATTTCGGTAGGCAATGATATATTAGCATTAACTTCCGTACTTGACGAAGCGTTTTCCTGTTGGATCAAGCTAGGAGGTAAAACAATATATTTCAGAGGAGGTTTCAAAATGGTTGTGAGAGAAGGCAGATTAAAATCTGTTTCGTCAGGAAGAGGACGAATCTGCAATTCAATGCGACCAATATTGAAATGCTGGGTTTTTAACCATTCAGGAAGCCGTGCAAACACTCTATCTTTTACACCACGTAATACGGCCTTCCTGATGGTTGTAATCAACAATTCCTGGTTTGAATGCTCAATAGCGGGAAAATCAACCCATGTAACAACAACCTCTAAAGATGAAGCCATTTCGTAGAATCTTATCTTTGTTGCTATTAAATGAAAATGGGAAGAAAAGTTAACAATTAACTAATCGAAAAGATAAAACGAAGGTGAAATTTATCTCAGTAGACTATGTTCGCTAGCGCCAAAAACGCCACATAAAGGAGGTGGCTTATGTCGTTGTATTTATTTATGGCAGTCATGAGTATCACCGTGCACGCGCCATACCTACATGAATATAGCGTCATTACCTAATTAGTACATTAGATTGCAAGTAATAATTGTGCTCTTTTGTAAAAGTTTATAGTTTAGGTACTTTGGAAAGATATTACGGACAGTCATCCCACACCCCTTTTTGCCTTTAACCTCTCTTAGCCCCCATCCCCCTATGCCCTTATGCACTATATACCTTTATGCTCCATAACATTTATCAAAAGCTTGCAACTGTCCGTCGAAGAAATTGGGTATAATATTAAAATCTTTACTTTATTAACTTATTATTAATAAAAAAAATTTCAAAAAAAGGGTGGAAGTAAAGATGAAGAAAAGCACATAAAAGTTTAAAAGATAGTTATACCTAATAAAACCGCTCGAAAGCTGCGCACTGACAAACTTCGTATTTCGAAAAAAAAAAAAAAAAAAAAAAAAGTCAGGCAAAAGGTCCATAAGACACAATATCCCTCGTAAACTCGGGCATCCAATTCTAGTCAAACGAAGTTTGCATAGGCAACGCCACGAACTAGCTGAAATGGTCTTCGGGAGACCGCAGTTGTACATGCGTACATGCGTACATGCGTACATACCCCTCGGGCTTGGGGAAATAACCATTGCATCTAAGACTTGTGTCGCCATCCGTAACACCAGACTTTGAGAACATGGCGTCCCCTATACTACCAAACACTTCCAACTTCTTGGGCGTGGCCTTAGTTGTCAACCGCTTACGCGACGGGCCTTTGTTTGTCTTTCACTATCCGCCTCGGATACAGGGGCCGTGCGCTTCGCCTTCTAGCGATAGCGCCCCCCGGGATGAGTTGGACGATGATGATGAACTATTAAATCAGATGTCTCATCCCCCCTTTGAGGCGCCTTCTGGCTCGCTGCCCAAGTCATTCGATTTACAGAACTGGAACCATGACGACCATCTAGAGACTGATAGCGGTTCCCAGATAGTGCCTTGGGAGCACGTAACCGGTTATCCTACTAGGGATCTCGAGAGTCTTCTCACACCTAACCGGGCTTTTCATAAGAAGCTCTTTCACGTTTCGCTAGAGCAGCTTTGCTTCGCATCGTATCCCATATACGTTCCAGAAAACGGGATATGGCGAAAGAAGAAGAAGAAGCAGCCAAAGTACCAGCCACCCAAGTCGCCCGAGAATACAGAGTCGACAAGTAAATATGGCGAGTCCTCTACTCTTGCAAATGACGCACCGCAGATAGAAAAAAAAGATATGGCGGAGGATACCACTACTGGTAATCCGCCGGATGAAGCTGACGAGAAGAAGAGCGGGATGACTATGTTTAATCTCGTCTTCATTCTAAACCCCAAAAAGCACGAGGCGAAGGAGTTAGCAGAGAATCTCTATCTTCACATCATCAAGAAGGTCAACAAGGCCTACAAGTACAGCCAACAGAAGAGTGATTTTGTCTGGAAAGAATCGAAGCGGATCTTAGCTTTAAAGGATAAAGGGCGAGAATCAAGTATGTGCCCAAGATTAGCTCTCCCTCATATATGCGAAGCGATAAACTGACAAAGTATACGTAGGGACTAAGATGAGCGCATTATGGAGAGAAATCCTAGAGGTATCCTCCCTAGCAGCATCTATGCAGGACGTATACGAGGCCGTCTCCCACAACAGGATCGCCGCCTTACAGTTGGATACGGCCGAAGGTGCCGTGACACATTCAGTTCAGATCCCCGTGCCGTTCTACCTCCCTGATCTTCCACCCGACGACGAGGACGGCTCTAAAGGCTTATGGATCACCACCGCAAACACCTTTGTCGAGGAAGATAGCCTTAATGACCCCGCCTTCCTCGACAAGAACTTTGCGCTGCTTCTTATGAGCGATGAGAAGAAAATCATTGCGGAGCTCCAGGCCGACCCAGATGAGACGACAGCGGCAATGATCGAATTCGTCCGCCTCTCAAAGCCGACAATGTCGTAAGTGAACATGGCCAATGCCATTTTCTATATTTCAAACCTCAGTTTATTATAGAAAGACCTATTTACACTTATATCAAACAGATTCTACCAGATCGGCCAAGGCACGGCACTCTCCCCAGCTCAAGTGCGCAAATACGCACAGCACTTTATCTTCTGGCGACGGGCGATCGCAATCCCACCCTTACATGCGCGAGACATTTATATCCTATCGCCAAACAGCGACATGAGCCGGCTACCGCGAGCCAGTCAAACATGGGCGCGCGCATTCCCCCTCGCACCCCCTCTGCCCGAGTTCCTCGCAGCCCTATCAGCCGCGCCGCGCTCCTACAAGCTGTTTGCGCCTAGCAAGAACCACCGCCCAACCTACCTATCCATGCTGGCCTGGCTCATGCGCGGCGGCTGGGTCACCCAGCTGTGCACCTTCGCGTACGTCGTCGTCTGGCCCGAGATCCTATACGAAGTCGACTACGAGATCGAAGCCGAGGAACTTCTACAAGAAGCCCGCGCCTCCATCGCAACCGACACCTCCGCCGAGTCCTCTTCTCACGCATCTTCCTCGCCTCCTGACTCCTCGCTCGACGACGCACACCCCTTCCCCCTCTCAACATCCGCCGACGACCACGCCGGCAACATCAGCCCGACGGCGGTATCATCACCACCACCACCACTAGGCGCTATATCAATGACATCCTCCACCGCAACAATCAGATCCCCCGCAACGACCACAGCCGGCGAACAAGCCGCCGAGCAAGCCCGCCTCGACCGCCTAGCCACCCGCGCACATCTCGCCGCCGCCGAAAAAGCCGCTGCCCACGCCCGCCGCCCGCCGCCCCGGCAGACGGATCACCCGTCCACCAACGACGCCCCGCACCTCGCGCATCTAACCCCATACATCATCGCCGACGCCGGCCGTGTCGGCGACCGGGACTCCCGGTACCTACTCGCCATCTCCCGGAGATTGCCGGAACGGATTACGCATTCAACTACGACCACCAGCAGCGGCGGCCACAAAGGCAAAGAAGGAATTGGGGCGGGGTCGTCGAATCTAAACCCTCGCGCCAAGTGGCCCGATTTCTGGAAATATTTCAACGGCCGCTACGCCCTGGAGCGCGTCGCCCTGCACGAGGACTTGAAGCGCCGCGACGCGTGGAACTTGCTTAATTCTATGAGCGAGTACCTGTTGTGCGTGAGACATTGGTAGTATTACCTACATAACTACCTACCTACCTAATCTAAGTACCTATCTACCTACATATATGTAGTGTAATACATGTAGATAGCGTATAGGGTATCGGTCGGAACTTTACGTAATAGCCGGGCGAAAGGGAATGGGGAACGTCGTACGGCAGGCCGAAGAAAATGAAAGCCGGGTTACTACCTCGGGTCCTACCTAAATAATTGTTAGGGATAAAGTATGTAGCTACCGGCTTGGATATTATTCTAAATAGCATGTAGATTCACCAAATATACGCTTAGAAGTTCACATGAGAGCAAATACATAGACGCCATCGTACAAGTAAACGTATTGGAATATTAGGATAGCCCGGGATATGCTAGCGGCGTATATATGATCTTTCAGCCTTCCGAATGTCTTCTCTCTCCAGATCGGGTTCCCATTTGGGGGGGTCAACGAATACACAAGTTAAAACAATGCCGAGACCACGCCCTTGAGCGGGTTGCAGCGGCTTACATGTGGGAACCTAAAGATGAAAAACATAAATTGAACTCCCCGATCAGCAATGTGACGATGCAAATGCGAAAGAAAAAGAAAAAAAGGAACGCGATCTCGGAAACATGGTCACCCTCCCCCAACTCCGCAGCCCTCGAGGTATCATTGGAAGAAAAATCAGACCCAGCCCGCAGATGAATGATGCCCGAGGGACATAGAAAAAAGAGACAAGACAATGTGAAACGACATGGGAGATGTATGTAAGAAACAAGCGAAAGAGCCCTCCATTGTTCCGGATGTCCCGGACATAAAACCCATGAAAATGATAGACCACCCCCGGCTGCTCCGAGCCGGTTTCCCACCGTCTCGTGGGGTATGTAAGATAGAACGCCAGTCCATTCCACCCAAAACGGCCGCCATATGCAGTAGTGAATCCTTTCCCTGACTAAAATGCCTGGAACGATGGAAAAAAAAATGCCTGAAGATCTGAACTTAAATATGATGATGACGGCCATTGATGCTCGATGACCAAACGAGTAAAAATCAAATGAGCAGTCAAAGGCTTGGCTAACACCAGAAAATGCTGTGATGATTGCAAGGGATATGAAACGCCCAAAGATCACTAATCGTGTGAGAGGTCCATCCCGAATTCATCCTCTTCCTTGAAGTTAATCGACGCAGGACCGCTGTCGTCATCATCCGGATCATTCCAGAACTGGCCGGCGTCACCCATATCTGCTGCAAGGTCTACGCCATCCCGGCCGTCAGGGCTCACAGAAGTGGCGGCGATCGCACTGTCTGACCCGTTCACGGAGTCCCCTCTGTAGTCGGTGTGCTGAGGCACTCGCAGACCCGATCCAGCAAAGCGAGAGTATGAAAATGTATGTGGGCCGTTCTTGGCCATTGCTTCCATCAACTCTGTTTGCATTCGCTTCTCGTCATCCGTGAGCCCAAGTGGAACGTTGCCACCAAGTTCTACGATGGTGTTGATAAGTTCTTCTTGTTGCTGAAGCTTAAGGTGCAACATCCACATCAAGTCTCTTGTCCAGCTGACCGCCCCGTTGAGAATATCCCCCTTGTTAGGACCCTTGTCCTTCTCTTCGAGAGGAAGGCCGGTAGTAATGTTGCCCACTCCAGTGGCTCGCTTTGCGCCTGGACCGGCTAATCCCGAAGTGGCCTGCGCTGGGTGAGAAATTCCGGTTAGGCTAGGAGACAATGGCGTGCCATTTTGTATAAGCTTCCTAATTTTCTCGTCTTCCAATCGGTGCGTTGGGACGAGCTTGCTTAGATCTTGGATCCTCTCGTTGATATTGTCCCGGCGTCGTCGTTCAACAAGGTTATGCGATTCGCGACGTCGCTTCCTCTTCATCTCTTGTGACGAAACTGCATTTGGTGGTGTATTTAATTTAGTAGGCATAGAAGTACCGCCCTTAAGTAGCACATCCGCAATCTGCGGGTTTTGCATACCGTGTTGCATAGGTGATGAGAAACCTGATCCGGGGAAGGAAGAAAGGCTATTGGGAGTGTGCATCCATTGGCCCGAAGGTGACTTCTCGTGATGGCCGTTCGTAGTTCGAATTGGCTGGGCGCCGAATCCTGATTGTTCCCGAGAGTTCACGGATAAGGTAGACATGGCAGCAGTCTTAGGTGTAAGCGGGCTTCGGGCACTCGATGATTTGCGCTGCATGTTGGAGAGCTGAGGGCGGGACTTGGCGTTTAGGTAATTGGGATCACCACTATCGTTGTTCGGATCGGAACCGGTCAAAGGAGAACCGGAATAGGATATGGGCGACTGAAGGGAGTTTCCAAATGGTTGTTGATGTTGCTGTTGCATCTGATGGAATTGCGCCTGGTTGAAGCTATGGACGAATGGGCTCTGAATGGGATCACCATCCGGCGTGTTGGAATAACCGTTCATGTGGTTTTGTTCCATGGGCATGCCATGGCTTCCTTGATGTGATGGATACATGCCATGCGAAAAACCCATGTTCATCTCATTCATGCCACCAAAATCTTGGCCTTGATTGTGTATGCCGGGTTGGTTGGACATGGGATCTGTCGGGCTACCGAGGGTGTCGAGCAACTCATCATCGCCGAAGAAATTGGAGGAATTGTTATTTCCATTGAAGTTGTTCGAGTATGAGGCTGCGTATGTTCCGGACATCGCTAGGTCGTTCGGATCAACACTGCTGTTGGCACCACCAGCGTTCTGGCCGCCACCAAACTGGTTGAAGGCGTGCTGTGCCATCGTGTCCGGCGTCGGATTGGATAAATATCAAAAAGGCTGAAGAAGAAAATAACGACAATAGTAATAATAGTGTTGGTAGTTGATCAGTTATGTGTAGCCACTCAAGCTATTGTCTGACTATAGCAGTGGCGAAGTAGATGTAAGGCTGTTGTGCCCTGTCGAGTATGGTCGGCAATTGAGAGTCTGGTATAGTTATTCTGTCGAGGACAGAGTCAGCCCCGCATCTACATATAGTTGGCGAGTGGGTATGGAAGGAAGAAGGAAGTGAATAGTAGTGCGAGTAGTGGGATGTGTGTGGGGCAAGGAAGCATTGAGGTACACTATGGGTTGATACACTTGATACACCGAGGAGACTCAGCTCACAAGTACTTAACTAATATTAATAGAAGGCAGCCGCCAATGTCGTAGGGCGTATGTAACAACAAGGATACAAAAAGAAATATCTTATCTACCTCGGGTAAAAGATATACGAAGTCGTGCAAGAGTCTTTCTTAACGTTGGCCACAGATTACGTAGCCATGCAGATAAATAACGGACAGCGTTGCGCAAATGTGTCGCCTAGATAAAATATCTTGTAGGATCCGGGCTATATAAATGGAGGTACGGGAGCGGGGCGTGAAATGGTGTTGAGGTATATCTATCGCATCTTTGGTTAGAGTAAACCAAATCGAGTTGAATTAGGAAAATTGCGCATGGATTCTTTTTCTTTTCGCATTCCTTTTTGTCCCTTGTCCTGTTGAGTCGGACGCGAGTTGTCCGAGATGCGGAGAGGAATGAATGAATAAATAGAGATATACGTACAGGTTAATGAATGCGCATGGCCAACAATGGACGTTGGGATGATTTATTGGTCGGCTTGAGTAAGCGCTTTACTTTGTGGGAAAGAAAAAGAAGAGGAAAAAAAAAAAGAAGAAGTAAAGTTTGGCTTCCTCGGGGATAGGTGGTGAAGAGATATTTTGCGCCTCGTCGGATCTGAAAGGCGGTATCGCTATAATCCCTACACCAGTAAGATGTGAAAGACGACCGAGGCAATGCCGGTAGCCCTCGATGACGGCGATTCTGACCTCAGAAGAGTGATGAACTGCAGGGTACGGAAGGTAACACCTAAGTAGCGTACGAAGAGGTTAAAAATGACGAGACTTGTCAGACCGTAAGCACGGAGGTGACACCGGGATTAGTCGGCTCTTATTAAGTGTGGCCAGTTGCACGAGAGATGATAAATCGTATATCAGATCAAAATACTAGTCCGAAGCGTAAAGCAACTGACTAGCAGACCGTATAGATCAAAGAATAGGCAGAGGGAAACTCGGCTGGATGTGTGGGAAAGGTAGGGGTTGGGATTGTTCCTCCTATATGTGTAAGAGGAAGAGGGCCCTAGGATTCTTAGGAATCGAGGCGGTAAAGGCCGAAGGTACAAATGTGCGTTCAAGTCCTTGAACTAGAGGGAATATGTAGGCAGCCTAGCCTGGGTTGGGTGAACTCGGTTGGCAAAGAATGTCAAGGTTATTGGCTTATTAGCTTATTAGTAGCAAAGAGCTCGTTGGTAGGGCAATTCTTGTCAGCTCTCTCCCATTTGCATATGTACTTCCAGATGAAGCGGGCGTAGGTAGCTGGTAGCTGGTAGCTGTGGGCGAAGCTTCGAACCGAAAAGCGCCGGGGTTAAAGTCCTATACGAGGAGGAAGTACTAAGAGGTGCTGATAGGTTCGACTAGACGAGGGTGGCTGCACAGAATTGTTTGTAGTACAGATGGATTTAATAGATCGTGGACCTGCAAACTTAGTTGCTTAACTTATGATTGGGAAAATGCGAGCTAGAAGGAATCGTGCGGTGAGTTTTTGGAACTTGCAGGAGGCGGTCTTGGGTGAGAACGTGTTGTAGGTAGCTGCTGCTTGATCTGATGTTGGACAAGGTGGGAAAGGACTTGGGATAGCGCAAGGTGAACAGGGTAATACAAGCCAATGCAAGTGCACCGTTTATGTAACTTCCCTGTCACTTTCGGACAATTGATTGGTTGCCTACAAAGGCTTAGAGACCCTTGAGCGAACACCTGGTAACTTTTGGGTAACTTTTAGGTGTGTACTATGTAGGGGGGTTGCGAGGAGGTTGCGAGGGGGTTGCGCAGTGGTGCTGCAACTTGCTGGGAAGTTGCTAGGGGTGGTGTAGGGTGTAAGATAGCTCTCGATGCTAGCGAGTGATAGTGCTAGGCCCTAGCGTGTGCCCTTAACCAGTTATGTATGAAGGCACATGCAGCACTTTAGTGACTCCGGTTTCCGATCGACTTATACTGAAGGACCCAAAAGACCCAAACTTAACCACCTTTCCCGAACGAGGGTCAGGTGTCGTATAGTTGACGAGAGTAGCCGGCAGAGTGAGATCGTGTCTTGTCGGAGCTTTTGTACCGTTCCAAGATATCCTTTAGATACTACCGACCAGATTTCCGGCCTTCCGGTTTGCCCTTGCTGCCGTACTAATCGGTCCGTATTACTGAGTATGTATCGCTGTGGTTTAGACGAAGAAGTCGAGATAGTCCAGTATAACCAGGCAATATCGTCCATGTAAACCAAGCACTGTCGGAATTTGTTGTGTATTTATCTGGCCAGGCTCCGCGGGGTGTCTGCCGAATCCCTGATCAGATCTCCTGCAAGGTCGATCGCGTTTGTGTCGACACCGTAATTTCGAATAGTCCTACTAGAGGAAGAGTCTAAAATAATAGCCTTAGGTCGTCCAACGCTGCTTGCTTGCTGTTTCTATTATCCTCTCAATAGTTGACAGAGTGTTGTTTCCGGATAGATGTCTTTCAGTTTATACTCGGGAGGAATCCACTGCATATAATATTCTTAACTTCTTCTGTTAGTAGGAAGGCGTTCCATAAATTAGTCGTGTCAGCCCTATTGATTGATTGTAATCGTCGAGATGACAGAAACATTCATTCATTGGGTTATGGGCGTGGGGTGCATAGCTTTTATATTCGAATGTCTATGTACGTCTAAAAATACCCCCCTGGTGAGATGACAAACCTCCCAAACCACATCTCATTCTACCTTATTCTATTCAAACAGGTTATTCATGCGTCTTATGACTTGGTATAACTTGAAATCGCCCCGTTTGAACTGATAATGGTGTGTAGGAAGGCAACGGGAAGGAGGTGTCTTTCCTAACTCTCACCGGACTCATACAAAGTTACCTCACTCCATCTTAAACCGCGAACCGCGCAACTGAGCTTTATCTTATCGTCAGAATACTGCAATGAAGAGGGGCCCCTGTTCGCGAAAGACAAAAGGGGAAGGGTGGGCGGCACTTAGACTCGTGACCCGGCCGAAGTCAGCCAACCCACCCACCTAGGTGAGACACGGTGCCCTCCTTATTTTGGCCTAAGGATAGAACGAGGATCTATCGGAAAGTGTGGTTGAAGACATGGGATTTTAGGAAATCCGGACGGCAGAACCTTGGAAATTGTCAGCATGATCCCTACTGTGAGTCATAGTCATTGAGGCCATGCCTTGAATTAGTTAGTAGGCTGACTGAAGACTACGAGATCTGGCTCTTTGCGTAAGGCACCCGCTTTGGAAACTCGTTTAGGAACTCGCGTTCAAGTAACTATCTTTCTATTCTACTGGTGGCGGGGTGCAGCATTTGCGCAAACGGTACTTTCTAAGCTTAGTCTATTACAAAGTTCCCGTGCAGGGGTAGTCATGCGAGCCGCGTGGTGTGTAGACGGGACTATATCTGCTTTATGACGGGATGAATAGCTTTTGAAACCTTTAACATTTTAAGAGTCCTGCGCGGCAGCAGCGTTTCTTGAATATCTTCAATGTTAATACGAAGACAATGAGGTCATGGCTGTTGGTAGGATAGAGTCTCTTTGCATATACAACGTAGTATGATCTGTTGACGATGGAGGGGTAGATCTTGGAACATACATGCTTTATAGAATGGCAGCAGGTTGATGTGAACGGAAACTATGGTAGGTGGTGATAGGTGGTGGTAGGTGGAGTATGGGGAGTTAAATCTTGGCCTCTGCCGGCCGACGACCGCTCCGATGTAACTCAAGGCTGCAGGTTCCCAAATGTCGCCGGCCTCCTCCCCATGGACGATCCGCGGCTTCTGCATCGGTGCATCCCCAGCATTGACAGTGGGAGCCAATCAATTTCGTAGCGCATCCAGCACCGTGGGCGGTCGTTAATAAAGTTTGGATAGCGTCCGTTCGGCACGGTGCGTGATTGGCAATCCGAGCTGTCTAACAATAACGGGACCTAGCTGATGCTTCAAATGGACGGGTAAGGCTTGTCTTAAGAAACACTGAAAATACTAAACACACTGAACTTTGAAAACTTGAACAAATTTAATAAATTAGGTTTCTAAGATTTGAAAATATCAATTACGTGAGACCTAAGTCTATACCAGCAAACATTACCGACCCCCTAAACTCCCCTAAACTACCTAGTTACTATATTTCACAACCTGGGCAACCGCGCTCTCCGCCGCTCCAAGAAGTTGACCCGTCTTGCAACCATCAGGAGAGGTATATCCCAGGCTTAGATGACTGAGTTGCTTCCCACCAATAGGATGCGTCGCTTCTGACACACCTTAATGATAAGCAAGGTAGGTAGACTTCTGTGTGTGTATGTTTACCTATGTATATGTATATAGATGTGGTATCTATACGCAAGCGCGTAACCACCGAATCTACGCGACCATCAAAACTTGCGTATAAATTACATCAACATCGTACCATGTCGACAGCTCGGAATATCTGCCTGATAGGGGGGCATTGCATACGTCCACCTGCGGAGTAGACGGATGCTTAGATTTACGAGGGGTGGGAAGCAGATTAGCGAGTTGCGTTAACAAGCCACGCAACTATACCTAGGTATGTATAGGTATGTATAGCAAATATATATGTATTGTAGCCTAGATATTCGCAAACTACGCGTTTATTCCCACTCTTTAAACCAAATTAGAAATTATTATGGTATGATGACCAAGATAATATTCTGAAGACATCTGAGTATAACAACATCTTTATGTCTATAAAACCAAGAACTGGGCACTTTATACTAAACATATGTGTAGTGTATGTACCGGGTATGCAAGCGTGCAGTATCTTGAGACAAGGTATAAGTAGGACAAGGTTGAGCGGGTCCCATTTTAGCGGGATCAGTTTGAAGCCACATGCAGGTTAGGGAGCCAATGACGTACATCCGAATGTCATGCTAGCGGTCCCACTCGCACAGACCACCAACCGTATTTGTGCTTTTGTGGCTCATGGCTCAGGCTGATGCACTTTACTTACGCACTCTCCACCACACTTCATTTTTAGTGCTTCTTAAACGCGACATCAACTAGACGCATCAACGCATCTCATCTTCCATCAACCCACAGCCTCCTCCCTTAGCACCATCCAGCTCCAACGCGAGAGGAGAGGGGTCATTTGACGCATAGTAACATCCACTACGAAGTAGCATCTCCCGCACGATCCGCCCCGTATATCTCCAAACCATACGCACCATACATATCTACCGAGACCGAAATCGCCCTCCCTTGCGATCCCGGAACCCGATACTATCGAGTCGACTTGAAGTCTACCGAGCGAGACATATTATATACGATGGCGTCTGCATCCTTTAGGGAATCCATGAGCTCCTTAGGGTGGTCGCGCCGTGAACCAGACAGAGAATTTACAGCGAATACGTCACAGCGGTCCGGATTGCTGTCATCGATACAGTCGTTGAACCCCTTTGGAGACCGCGGATATGTACAACTACCCACTACGGAGGGCGCTGGCGCTCCATTACCAGCTAGCAACCGTCGCGAAGAGGAGGAAGGATGGTTTGTCCGTGAGTCGTCCTCGTCCTCGTCCTTGTTTTTAGTCCTATAGTTTCCCCTGCAGCGGACCTTTAAGCGGACCTTTAATGGTTGACACCACGTGCGTCTTCCGCGCGGCGCGCATCTTGTCTCACCTTCGCACATGGACGCAACGACCCACCGTAGGCTATTCCTCAAGACTAACCTGAAATCTCGATTCTTCTACCTAGTGAGCCGGTGGGACCGGATGTTAATATTCGGTGCCTGTAACCTGGCTGCTTTCATCTGCTTTCTGCTCTGCTTCGTTCTATGGCCGGTCTTCGTGACCAAGCCTAGCAAATTCGTCATCTTGTAAGGCCAAGACTCTCCTAGCTTCTCAGTTTCTGCTACCCCTGCTGTTTTGTCCTCGTGGTCAAAGATAGCACCCATAAGACTCTAGATAAGATGAAGATCTCTGCAAGCAGCCGCTGCTGCATATGTATCAATCTTGCATAACGACGCGGGTGATCAACCCGGTAGATCCAACCTTCTTTCTACGACCTTTTTTGCGCCTTGTCTAGGTTCTGTGTAGACTGTATGCAACTCGAGGATAGCATGCTAACAGTATCTTGTCTCCTAGATGGACCTTTGGCTCCATATTATTCCTCTGTTCCTTCGCAGCTATGATGGGCCCTATGGCGTACCTTCAACATCTAGCATCTGGAACGCGCTTGCCCTTCACGGCAGCCTACTTCGGATCCATTGCACTGACTATCTACTTTTCTATGGGTGTAAGTCGTTGATTACTTACTCTAAGGCAAGATCGAGATAGCTAACTTAGTATAGCTCCACAATGGCCTTCTTACTCTAATAGCTGCGGTCATCCAGATAGTATGCCTTCTCTGGTACCTTGTCAGTTACTTTCCGATGGGCTCAAGTGGTCTTCGACTAGCTACCAGTTTTGGGGCGCGGAGAGCGGCTACATGGATGACTGGCTAGATCCTATTTATTGTATATTATTGTCTTTGGCTTGTATTGCGATTAGAAGTCTATTAGTCTCACTCATAGGTTACGGCAATTGGAATTTATTTGCCAATATGAAAAACAATTACAAGGTTAATAGGAGCGAAGGTAAAGCGTTGGCATTGCCTGTATCACTCCGTGTTGATTTGCGCTTTGAAGTCTTAGACTCTGTATTCATAAATAGTTAATTGTTGATACATATGTACAAGACAATGAATCAATTATTCTACTGAAGTATAAATAGGGCCTAGCTATAGGAAAACGTATAGTTCACTAACTTGCGAAGCCGTAATCAACGAATCCGTCTAGAACGGTCTATAGAGCTTAATCTAGAGCTCGACCCGATGTAAACAGGCCGCATTGTATTATGCATATATAATAGATGTCGAACTTCAAAATGCTCAAAGGGAGCCATGGATAAGGCCTGGCTGCTCATTTGGGACCACAGGTTGGGGTTGAGCGTGCCTTGGTCAAGGTCCTCGAAGCCTGCACCCCGTTTTGCCTAGAGATAGTCTACGCTTTGGGAACCCCCAATCTTAAAGCTCATCCGCAACTACCTAGTAAGCATGAATTCGAAAAAGAGCCGGTCAGGTATAAAAAAAACCGTAGAGGTGGGAGACATGTTTCAAGACTCGAATAAGACACAGGTTTGCTATCAATAATACTCACTCGCAACAATATATCTAGTTATCTAACTTATTACTCGCGTATCACTAAGACAAATTCCGGGTGATGTACTACAAGAAGCCAAGAAAACCCCTCCAAGAAAAACCCTCAAGGTGGGCGGAAGAAGCGGAGCGAGTTCAAGAACGAGGTAAGTACATATACACTAAAATATATACAGTGGATGATCGAATGGAGAAAGCGGAGCAACATGATGGCCGCTGTGGTTGGTTCTCAGTGTGACACAGGTAAACCAGGTAGCATAGAAATCAATGATGACTTTAGGAGATAGTTGCGGTACTACGTAGATATACGCGGTAAGAGGGTCTAGAATCCGACATGGACGTCGCGTAACGATATCGAAGAGTTTACCGGAAGGTAAGAGTACAATTCACATGGTTTATTGTTCTAAAAATGGAATTTCTATTTACGCGGGGTAGAAGATAGAAGGTAGAATGAGGGATGTTTGGTCAAAGTAGAAGAAAGAAAAGACAATCTAATTATTTACCTAAATTAAAGATTTCATCAAACCCCCCACGCGGAGAGAGATAAATAATAAATGAGTCATTTAAGAATAGAAGACCTTAAACTTAAGATGATAAAAAGTTATCAGGTCCGCTCGCCCTACGAGGGATATATACGGGACGGACGGAAGACATTAAAAAAAGAAAGGATCTGGTTGGCGTACCCCTCTTCAGCCTAACTAGAAGCTTCTTTACATGGAATAATACGCATGTCTACTCAGACATACATGTTGTCTTATTTGGGTAAGTATCGCGTATTTGGACACGGGTTTGAGAGATGAGAAACTAAAGTATGGCCGATCTATCTATCAGTTTTGGTCGTAGAAAGTGGTAAGCAAGTCGTGTATGATGAACTCGTCGCAATCCGGACAGGCACCCAAATATAATTTTAATTGAGTGTAACTCTACCCCGTAAAACGCCCAGAAAAAAAAAGAAAAAAGAAAGACGTATACTCTAGTTATGGCGATGATGATGGCTCACCGGCTTGCTATGGGCAACTGTGCCCCTCACTTATAAAACCACGGCTGATTATCATTTTTTTATGGTTCAGTGCGGCGAGGAACTAGACCTCTTATTTCGGATAAGCTGTCACTACCTAGTTACCTACTTACCTAGTAGCGATGACGGAGCTCATTTATACACTACGTCGGGTTTATCATCTGATTATATAGACCGGTCAAGTTGTCAATAGCTATTTGAGCATGTATACATACCTAGGTAGGTAGGTAGGTATCTATAAATGCGACGCGGCACAAGACAGCACATTTGTATTCCCTCAGTCTTAATCGTGCTTGTCTTCGTCTTCGACTTTGACGTCTGGAGATTCTTACACGACCGCCCACCTCGTAATGGATCCGCCGCGAACTATGCAGCTCATGTACGCGCCCACGAATTATCTTTTATAATGTGGGCTATTTAGTGCCTCTAAGCGTCATGTTTTATTCCTTAGTTACCTAGGTAGGTAGTTTGGCATTCACTTAGTTACAGGTATTACCTCAGGTATTACCCCCAACGCTACGTCGAACTTAGAAGATACCATGTTCGTGCCGAGCAACAGCCGTGAAATAACATGTAACCTTGTTTCCGCCTAGACCTACCTCTAGGTACCTAAAGTTAAGTACTTGCCTTACCACATGTATTGGATTAGGTATCCGATTTCAAGTCGTAACTACCTCCTTAATAGGCATGTACCTACATATTTACATGCTACACATCAGGCACCTGCCATACATCACCCCTGGCTCACAGAGGTAGAAGCTCAGGTAGGTAGTGTTACTGCGGTTATTATAGCAGATGGAAATAGGTTAAAGATGAAGAAGAAAATATATGCTCTAGGGAGGTGACACAATGTACATAAAAGCGGACGTGCAAAAAAAGGTTAAATACCTGAGATTTACAGACGTACTGTATGTACTAATGTGGAGGGTCGTTCCTGTATGGAGCAAGCACCATCCATCAGTAGCTGCGAGTTTCCAACTAAATGACCAAGGCGTACCTTTTTGTAGGTAACAAAAATCAAAATTCAACCCGTACAACCACCGGCTACCCGATCTTAGCTAGATTTTTTTTTTCCTTAGGTCGTTTAGCAAGGGACCAGAAGAAGAGGGAAAAAATAAATTTTTTTTTTCCATTGCACACAAAATAAACCCATTTACACACACCCGTACTCTTACAACATTGCAAACACACACTTCCTCATTTATTACCCTGCAATTTGTTAAAACCCTACTTCTCAACCCTGCGTACAGTTACTCTTGAGAAAAGGAAGACAATCCACATCCAAAGAAGCACCACAAGCTTCACTTCGCTTCTGCGAATTTGTAAACCCTGCTTCTACGAGGTACCCTACTCTTTTGTCTTCCCTTACACTTACATTTACATTTACATTTACATTTGCATTTACCATTCACTCTCACTCTCACTCTATTCTCTTCCATCATCACCAACTTATTTCTACTGGTACCACAACAAACCTGTCCCGCACCCTTACGAACGCAAACTGTGGGCAACCATTACGGTCCGAACCGCTTCTCTATTTCACCCATCCAAGATCAGCGTTCAGTTACTAACACGAACTAGGACGAAATCCATGGGATTTCTAACTTAAGCAGGTTGAATTTGGTCAGGCCACATCGGGTTCGGTTCCTAAACTAAAATCCGCTGCAGCCCCAAGCACAGTCATCTTTCGGATAACTGTCACGTTTTCTCTCATTAATTTTTTTTCCCCTCTTCAATCCTCCCAAACCTAAACGACACCACTTTGTTGGTCACCCACGTAACTAGCCAACCGTTATTTCAGAAGTTGCAGTTTCTTTTACCTGGTCCCAAAGCTCCCTCTTCGATATCACACATACTCACTTTTACTTATTCCGCTCTGCTCAGTCGGATTACACCTGGGAGGTTTGTTGATCGCACCCCGCATTCACTTTCGAGAATCGATAAACAGATTACCATTGGACAATTTTTATAAGAAGTAAAAAAATTCTTCTTGCCGGTACTCCATCCTCTCATCCATCGCCAGTTTCGCGAATATATTCGACGCGAAATCCTACTATTGGTCTAACAGATTTCTCGCATTACCAATTTTATATCTACTACCGCGCTGATTGATCTATTTGTGAGCTTCGACTCGAGTTTCATCTACCCTAGGAAGCTTGATCAACCTGAATCTATACTTGTGGAGGGCCACCCTTGGCTGGTGAGGTGCTTCCAGGGCTGGTTGAGCGCCTGGCGTATCGGTGGACGTGGGCAAATTATTTACCCCTCGTCTATCTAAGGTACGCGACAGATCAGTAGCTTGCCGCTACCCTGTTGCATAACCAGATCAACTGCAGGACTTGCATACGAATATCTTCAGGTCGAGTCCCAACGCTATGTCCAATTCGGCAACATTTTCATACGCTCAGGCCGCTAAAGGCCAACCTACTACAATGCAGTCTACTACTGCGTCCCAGTCAAGTTCGGAGAGCCAAGCGCCATCAACGACGAGCACACAGAGTCGCGATGTCGTCCCTACGCCTAGTACGCGGGCCCCCTCCGTCGCAATCTCGACAACATCGAATGAATTAGATGGCTCGCAAAATACCGGGAGCTCTTCTGTTAAGGCCGAATCTGTTAGTTTAAATAGCACCGATTCAGATATCACTTCCACCAGCGATAAAGCAGCGGATCTATCCGGCCTACCGAGCCAGGGCGCCGACAAGGTGCTAGGTGAAGTCGTACCCCAAAGCGCCGGGAGGCGAGGGCGTGGTCAGACCCTTACCTCGCAGACGACGGATGGCGGGGATGGTAAGAGAGGTCGAAAGGGCAAGAAGAGTAGAGCAACCGAAAAGGAGTCGGGTCAAGATCAGGACCAAGAGAAGAAGGAGAATCTACCTCCTAAGCCAGAACTGTCTGAAGCACCGGTGCCAGCAGTTAACGTATGGACACAGAGGCAGGAAGCCAGGGCTGCAAAGATCAAGACCGCCTCCCCCACAGCTACACAACCACGTAGTTCCAGCAGCGCAATAGCAAACCAACCTGACGGACTGTCCAATGGGACAACACAGGACCAAAAGCAGAAGTCATCCCAAAATGATGGTATCGAAGTAAACGCGGCCTACAGCAGGCCGTCGCCTAGTAACATAAAGCCTAAGAAGGACTTCGATCAATTCCGAAGCAATGGCAATCAAGCCCCCCGTAGGTCGGCGCCAAGGGGCGCTAGGCTAAATAACGGCGAAGAAAGAGCCACGTTTGAGACTCTAAGCCCGGCCGCAAATAACACTTCGTCCTGGCCAACGCCTGAAACAGCGGCAAGCGGACTGAAGGCTCAAGTTCAGACTGGAAAGTCCGAGAAAGAGCAGAAGGATGATTCTGGTCCGAGCAAGCCTCGGAGCAAGAAGGAGTGGCAGACTATGGAGTTTGTACCTAGTGTGTCGTTCAACACGCCTATACCTTCGAGAGGCGGCTCGCGGGGCGGTCGTGGTGGTCTCAGGGGTGGACGAGATGCTACGGCAAGGGGTAATCACGCCGCCACTGCCTCACTTGGTAATTTGCCAAATTTCTCTACAGCTTGCCAACTCGCTAACTATTATCCAGATCGAACCCAGTACAATGGTACGGCTACGGGAGCGGCCGCAATTACAGCATCAGCGTCTAAGCGTGCATCTGTTGATATGCCCACGGCCCGCGACAGTCGGAAGCCGCAGGCACAAGCAACCTCGGGAAAGACTTCGGGAGAAGCACAATTCGTAAGTCAAAATTTTGTCTCAGCCAATTAGGGATGCTATGCAACTATGTACTGATCTTGACTCCAGGTTAGCTCAAAGGCGGATGCGTCGAAGCAAAACTCGCCTGATCCTGCAATTAACGGAGCTGCGAGCCAGCATGCTCCTACTCGTGTTGCGAGCTCGAATCAGCGAGCTGATGAGACACAGAAGTCGTCACAGCCCGTAAAAGATGGTGCTAAGGATTCCAGCTTCCAGGGCCAGAATTCTGTGGGCCGTAACGAGCGCATGAGAGGTGGCGCCCGCGGCCGTGGAGGTCATTCTGCCGTGAACGGGGCTGGCCATTCGCAATCTCAGTTCAACCAGGGCCCCAACGGATACAACTATTCGCCCAATGGAAATTTACGACAACCTAGCCATCCATACACTAACGGCTACGTGCCAATGCCATACGGAGGCGCATATCCAGCCCAGGCAACCGGAAGCCAACACCGCAGTCGGCCCAGCTCGGGGAGCAATCGCGCACAGCACGCTAGACACCCATCTTCGAGAGCCTCCTCTTACCCAGCAATCGGCATGCCGTACGAACCCCCGGCGTATCCGCATGGCAACGGTCCGTACAATGGATACGCAGACCCTAACCACCTATTAAGTGGAGTATTATCACAAGTCGAGTACTACTTCTCTATCGACAACCTCTGCAAGGATACGTACCTTCGAAGGTGCATGGACTCTCAAGGATTTGTACCCTTGGGCGTCATAGCTTCCTTCAAGCGAATGCAAGAAATAGCCGATTATCAGATTATTCGTATAGCCTGTGACAATTCTCCCCTTATCGAGTTTATCGTAACGGAAGACGGGCAAGACAAGGTACGGCGCCGCGAAAACTGGGAGCAGTGGGTCCTAGAGATAGGAATGCGATTCCCGAACGCCCAGAATGACGGACCAACGAGTTACCGTTCCTTCAACAATCAGATGTTGTATTGGCCCCAGATGATTCCATATGGGGGCGAAGCGCCTCCCATGTTCTCACCGACTAATGCGGATACTCATTTCGCATCTTATCTTTATGCAAATGGCGTGGCTTCCCCAACGAGCAACGGGATCAATGGCCATACTCGTCCCTCGGATTCTCAACTTTCTGCGACAGTCCCAGAGTTCTCCCCCATCGGTAATCCCACAATGGGCACAGCGAGCCAGCAAGGTGAGGCCCTCCCGGTGTCCTCTAGCAATGGCTTAGTGTCGGACAACGCCGACCAAAAGACCACAACTTTGCCTTTTGGTGAACAAGTCGGTTCTCTTCCTAATGGCTCCCACAACCCTGAAAGGGAAGAGCAGGCTAGCATAAGTGAAAAAACGATCACAAATGGCACTAGTGCTAGTCACGAAACCGAGGCGTACTAAATCAGTCCGAGGGACTGACTATAAAGATGATCCATGAGGTTTAGATACCTAGATTATATTACGTTCCTAAGACAGGCGTCTACCTTACTCGATTCCAGCGTTACGATGAACCACCAAATGATGAAGTTTATGCGGCGCTTCGATATCTCACGGGTCTTGTACAACGTTGCCAGCCTATGGACTGGTAAATCATGTTTCCTGACCTGGACTACTTGAATTTTTATTGTTCTTCTAGTTTCGGTTCCGGCTTGTGGAGCCAAAACGGCGGTATTCTACGGTTTCGGTGGAATTTCTTGGTGCGGTTAGTGGACGGATACCCATTTACCAATGATGATCGATTACTTTCAATGAAACCTCCTGGATACGTCTGAATAAGATGCGCTGTGAGTCCTACCAATTCATGGACTTATGGCCACTGGACTTACCAAGTTGGCGATTACGAACGATTAGTATGCAGCACATTACGGATGTCCGACTCCTGGGAAGCTCTTACACCTCGAAAATGAAAGAATTACGAAGCCATATATCTTTGTAGCCTACTGATGTAGGTTATCACATAAACGAGAAGAGATTGATTCCACCTCGTTGATCCCAATTCGAGCCAACCATCTCGGCCACAGCGGGCTTGGCATTGCAATTGCTTTTTTCTCTTACGTTTGTTTACTACGAAGTAACCTACCTGCCACAAATAATAGTGGCCTTTGAATCAGGGGATTATCACTACAAGCCTGTCCTCTTGGTGGCACAGAATACAGATTCTACTAAGAACCAAATCTAGGTGGTGACTGTGGTCAATGCGATTCTTTTAGTCCTTCCTTCGGTTATTCGTCTCTGCGGATTCGTTGACCCTTAGACACCTCCGCGAGCGCAGAGGTTAGCATCTCGCTGCTAGACAAAAGTATTAAGCACTGAATTTTTTTTCTTCTTTTCTCGCAATTGCATTCGCGGCGTGGATTGTTCGCATAAGGGGAAGGGCCTCACGGAAAGGGGAAATTTTGCAAATAGACTTCGACGTCATAAAAGGAGAAACAAAAAGGTCTTTCTCTCTTGTTATGGGGTTTATATTATGTATGAGTAGGAAAGTACAAAACAAAAACAAAACGCAACGGAACTTTGAGATATCTGAGTGCTGCATCTAGGTGCTCCGAACCATCTTTTTCCCGCGTCAATTTCATCACCTATCGCCATTTATATCGTCTCCTCGTCCTATTTCGTCATCACTACTTAAAAGATGTCTAGAGAGCTAAGATGGAGATAAGATTTACCCTGAAGGAACTATGCTAATCCTCAGGAACCGCGACTCTGTGAGCACAGTATATATTCTGATTTCGTTCTTTCTTGCGGATGGCTGGTGTATCTGTTTCGATCTACATATGCGGATTGGCGGCAAACACCGCCTTATCACCACTACTTTGTGGTTTGTTGCTTAAGGGTATCAACTATATATATTGCACTTCGCACGTACATACCAAATAGGATTATTATATATACCTATACACGTATTCTATGCTCCCCTTGCACTGGGATATTTGAGGGTTTAGTAATGATGATAAGTTACTTACCTTGCCACTTTGAATAGTCTGGAAGGCGTATCTGACGATATAGGTATGTTGTCCGTGATATGGATGTAGAAACTGGACTACCTGACACTTAATCTAGTCGTGGAATATATTAAGACGTAGTTAGCAGCCTACATATTAACATATAACCTATCTGAGACTTCCCTTACGTGTGATTTTGATTGGAGATTCTGTATGTGAATGATTTAATCATGTAGTCTTAGTCTTGGCTAGTGATATGGGGCCCGTTTACTTCTATCCGTAAGGGTTACTAAGAAGCTATCTATGTGTTTACTATACTATATACAGTCAACGAGTCGGCAAAAAAATATTTAGGGGGAAAAGGTGGCAATAAAGGACTTTCCTAACTTGCAAGTCAAATTCATTATTCACTATAATTAGAATATTTGAAACATGGTAGGGAGACTTTATTAACGGCTGGGATATCATAAGGATCTGATCAGCCGCGTTGATGCTTTAGATATATTACGGGGTTGCTTTCTGGGCGCCGTTGAGGTCGAACTACGCCTGGTTTTAGGTGACTACCTACCTGAGGCATATGTATTTAAATTTTCCCACTAAATACCTGGAAGTATAAGTTCCATGTGGGCTCTAGTGGTGATTCCCTAAAACATAGTATAGATGTGTTATCAACAGGTTGAAAGGACGAGCACAGCCGTGACGTCCCCGGTGCTCTGTCTTCGTAGACTATATACTATAACTAGTATCCTATAGTCTATTAAGCCACCAAATGGTAACTCTACAGGAGTGTACCATACCTCGTGGCTGGATTCCTGTGCTTCTAAGCCTTCTCGTGTCGGATTACCTAGAGTGTAAGTTAAGCTTGGTGTATTAGGTACTCATACCACTAGACACAGAGGAGCCCGTCTGGGAACTAGGGGGTACGTATCATGCCACACAGATAATAATAATAAATCCAAAGCGCTCCCTCCTTTTTTTCTTCCTTACCATTTCTCCTAAGTACATCATATACGCTAGACTTATTCCATGCAAGTACAGGAAATAGACTAGTAGGCAATATTATGAAGTCCATATCATGTTAAGTAGCTAGGCTTTTAGGCCTTAGCCTAGGGAAGAGGTTATTACGACTATAACTAGGAGTACATGTTTGATCTGATATTAGACGTGACGCTAGAAACTATTTTATATGATTATCATACTATCCTCCTATGCAGGTAGGTTTGCTTCAGCCATCCTTCACAATGGAGTTTGGGATTGTTAGTGACTTACACAAGTATATCGTATTTATACCGCACCGTTAGCTCTCCCCATACCTATACCTAAGCTACATAAGTACCCAGCCCCCCAGGGGTTATTACCATGCGGCGATGTTAGTCAATGAGAAGTTATAATTAAAAGATCGGTATACCATATATCATGTTAATCCGGCAGATACTTTCGTCCTTTAGCAGTCCAAGGCTGTGGCCTGCACGACTTCATCGAGTGCTCTCTACGCGAGTATGGTATTGTCTCGAGTAGTTAACATATAAAAGGGCACGAATAGCCCTGCCTGGTAAAATGAAGTCGCAGAGACCAATATTTTCAGCTTTATATTTATCTACAGCACGGGATCAGTCATACCGGCCGTGGCTCAGACTATTTTGATGCTGGCTGTAGGTAAGGTCAACTAGTAAGACATAAAAACCCCATTAATACTCACACCGAGAATCAATAAATTGCTGAAAACGAAGCATCCTTTCATTTTTCCTCGAGCTACAGACCATTATATTAAATATAATAGCGAATCTGTTTATATACAGTAACGTTGCTTCTATACCCTTCACGGGACGAGCCGTTCGTGAAAAATCCACAATCCCAACTACTTACTTAATAGGCAACCCGTACTAATCGCCTCAGCCACCCGGCCCGAAAGAATTACCAAAGCCTCATTATATCGGGTCTCCTGGTCACAACAAAGAAGCTACAAGTTAATAATACGATGTGCATCTTACTAGAAACCTGTCTTACGGACCGAATATCCTATACCGGCCCAACTAGCGACAATCCTAGGACAGAAAAAAATAAAATTTTTAGGAACTCGATAGCACCCGGCCGCCTCACGCAATCGGACTTGTAGGAAAACAGCACAATACAGCAAGCCATAAGCATCGGATTGCGGCGCTGCGACCGTCCGAAGAGAGGCTAATGCGTGGCTAGAGCCGGCAAAGTCAGGCCATATGTAGACGTCATGGGACGATCATGCCATGCAAGGTATATGCACATGTTATTGTACGGCCGGGGAGCGTCGTAGCGGGGAAAACAAAGAGCCAAGCCAGTGGGAAAGCCAGTGGGAATGTAGCTAAAGACCGCTACTATAGTATTCAGCAGAGGGAAACTTCACAACTAACTATGCACCCGCTACAAGGCGACAGCGACAATTGGAAATACATAAAAAGAGGACCTTCGCGACACTTTTGTTAACGAGGTTGCAACCATTATAATTGCTTCCCTTACTTACATCGGTACCTTACTCATAACCAACTTATACCCGCCAATTGGATACTTACCAAGAGTTACCATCGTATCTAGCAAACGCTTCTCATAGGTTCCTGAATATCAATATACAGTAAGAGAAGCATTGTACTACCGGATCCAGAAATACCGTAAGGAAAAAAGGGGGTGATAAATTATGACCAAGATCATCTTCTCCATTAACGCGGGGTCAAGCTCCGTTAAGATCTCCGTATATACGGCTAAGCACCGCGAGCCCCCGAAGCAGCTTGCCGAAGCCCAGATTAGCGGGTTGACGGCGCCACCGGCGCAGCTCTCCTACTTGCGGGGCGATGTACAGGTTCTTGACCACCAGGAGGTAAAGGAGAAGATCGAAACCCAGGATGACGCTTTCAAAATTCTGCTCGATACCTTCACCGGTGACCAGGAACTGCCCGAATTATCTTCTAAGGGCGATATATCGGTTGCTTGCCACCGAGTTGTACACGGAGGCGACTACACAACTTCCAAAATCATCACGCAAGAGACTTACCACCACTTAGAGCGGCTAACAGATCTGGCACCGCTTCACAACGCCAACTCGC
This sequence comes from Daldinia concentrica, assembly GCA_902805455.1. Taxonomy (NCBI): domain Eukaryota; kingdom Fungi; phylum Ascomycota; class Sordariomycetes; order Xylariales; family Hypoxylaceae; genus Daldinia; species Daldinia concentrica. Next base: position 1,905,430 of record CADCSW010000003.1, on the reverse strand, counting down.
TGCGCATCATCAAGTCGTGCATGAATGACCTACCCAGCGCCCTCAATGTTGCCTACTTTGACTCGCAATTCCACTCGACGCTACCCGCACATGTCTGCACCTATCCGATCGACCAGGAGATCGCCAAGAACAACCAGCTGCGCAAATACGGCTTCCACGGTATCAGCTACTCCTTCATCACTCACTCCGTCGCTAAGTACCTCGGCAAGGACCCGGCGGACCTCAACATCATCGCCCTGCACCTGGGTAGCGGCGCCAGCGCGTGCGCCATCAAGGGCGGCCGCAGCTGGGACACCAGCATGGGCTTAACGCCGCTGGCGGGGCTTCCGGGAGCGACCCGCAGCGGCAGCGTGGACCCGAGCCTGGTGTTCCACTACGCAAGCGACGTGGGTAAGATGTCTCCGTCGTCGACCAAGGAGCTGCACATCTCGGTGGCCGAGGAGATTCTCAACAAGCAGAGCGGGTGGAAAGCTCTGACGGGCACCACCAACTTCGGCAAAATCGCGACCTCAGACCGGCCCGAGTGTCGGCTGGCCTTCGACCTGTTCGTAGACCGCGTGAGCGCTTTCGTCGGTTCGTACTACGTATCCCTAGCCGGCAAGGTAGACGCGCTAGTCTTCGCGGGCGGTATCGGCGAGAAGAGCGATAAGCTGCGCGCGGCCGTCGTAGGGCAGGCTGCGTGCCTTGGTTTCGGGATCGACCCCACGCTCAACGCGGCCAAGATCTCGAACGTCGTGCAGGACGTAGGCGCCAAGAACGCCAGGCACCGGACGCTCGTGTGCTGCACAGACGAGCAGTACGAGATGGCAAGGGGATGCGCCGACAACGACGAACTATGGTGAGACACGTGACGTGATAGCTAGCTAGCTAGCTATCTATTTTCATACAGAGACATTACATGCATTGCATATTAGGGAGCCATACAAGGGAAGGATTCGGGAACAATCTGGGGTAATGTAATATGAGAAATAACATGTCAACTTAGAGGGAAGGGGTATATCCAACTATAGAAATGATCGATGAATCTTCCTATTGTTATCTTTGACCTTGCTGCTGACCTGCGACGATCATGGCACGAAACACCCGGCTCCCCATCCGGGCTCGCAATCCGAGCCCGAGCGCGTTTTAGGGGCCCGCCCACGTATGTAGTCAGCAACCCGGGGGCAGGGGGAGGGGAACAAGGGTCGTACCACGAGCGAGTGAGGCGAGGCGGGATGTGAAGCTATTCCCGCGAGCGCGACGAATAATCTGCTCAAATCTCGGAATCGCCGGTAAGTCCACTTCCAAGAAAGAAAGAAAGAAAAAATAAATCCCGCCTAAATAAAGAATAAAACCGATGATCGACAGGCACCGGGGTGGGTGGTGAGAAGAGACCCCCGCCTGTCAGCACCGACGATCGTTCGTAGCAGATCGTTGGGAAAAGTGACTTGTGACGAGACGACGGGCGATAGAGAGTTTCGGGTCCCTAGTGTACCTAGTCCACAGAGGTACGTACGTAGGACCTGCAAGCGAACTAAAACTACCGCCTGTACGGGGTGTCTTCTGGTGATTGATTGGACCGGGAGTCATTCGAAGGAAATTTTTTTTAATGTGAAGGTTCCAAGGGCAGGCCAGGAATTGGTCGGGGGGAAGGAGAGGGACTAAAGAAATTGGCTCGATGGGGAAAGAGGCAGGGTTTAGGGTAGGTCTGGGGACACTGAACGATGACGTACTGATGCAAGATGACGTCGATTTGGGGGGGAAAGGGGGGAAGGGGTCCCTGGGAGCGTAATAATAGTGCGCTTCCCACTTCCCAAGTGCGGGCCCCCCCCCTTGCGGACGACGCTATTCCGTAGCCTACGAACGGGATGCTCATGCATCAAACCAAACCAACCCTTCTTTTGCTTTCTCGCCTGCTCGCCTACCGTTACCTCGACCACACGGGTTCCTTGGAGGTGGTTACTAAATTAGTTTGGATGCTTGACGCTACTGTATGTAATAGTCTCGTTCAAGAACACCTCTCGACCTACATACACTACACCACCTAATGTATGTTACACCACTTACTTACTTGCTTACACTACTTCCCACGGCACGGCGAAGACAGACAGACAGACAGACAGACAGACAGGCTAAACAGCCATCACTTTTCTCAAACCAACGGCCGCCCCGTCGAAATGGTACCGAAAATATCGTTGCAACAACACACCCTACCCTACCCTACCCTAAGCCGCGGATCGGCCGGTAGGCCGGCACACACACGCCCACGTACCCTTAATATGTATGTATGACCCTCCCCGTCGACACGCATGTCGTACCTACCTACCTACCTACCTGCCCGGCAAGGCAAGGCAAGGCAAAGGAGAAGAAGTTGGATGGTTGGATGGTTGGATGGATGGATCATCAGGGTCCATGCCAAGATCAGGGACTGGTATTCCCCAACCGAGGCTAGGGCTCACTTTAGTTTCATCCTCGCTTGCTTTGGTACGGTAAAACCCTGGAGATCATCCCGGCCCTGATGTGTTGTCAGCGGAAAATAATGACGTTAGGAACTTACTAGTCGTATCCTAAGATGAAGAAAGTCCGGTCCGTGTGCCGGATCGGCGGCAGGGACAACTTGGTTATTACGAAGTAATTCATCACCGTAGCAGATCTCAAGATTAATCACTTTCGAGTAGGCAAGGCAATTCGTAGCAAGTAGTAAAAGGATTTTAAGTTTTATCATTAAATATTGCGTTTCATTTTCGTATGCCATCCGCCCCTTCTCTGTTCCGGGCGGACGTTGGTATCTAATGCCTAACTCCAACGTCATTTATATATAGTAGACAGAATGCCGCCCGACGAGGTATGTGGACCCTTTACGGCGGGTCTCCGGCGCATTTCCGTGTGCACCTGCTAATCAACTCCCATGTGTAATATGCAAGTACACACGTATTCGCCCTCGCTGATGTTTTATACAACTGCTCCATCATCCTTTTCCAATCAAGTAAAAAACCGGGGGGTGACAAGCCAATTGGCCCCGCCTATCGTGTTGTGGGCAGAGAGAAGCGTGAGAAGCACTCTATGCTGCTTGAATGCTTTTCCCAGCCGTCTGTCGAAGATGCAAAGTAAAATTGGTGCGCCTATCGTATGCGTGCCACCGTGGTATCAATAATGCCCGTCGTGAATTGTTTCCAAATATACCGAAACGCCGTGTTATAACGTATCTCCCACCATACCGGTTCCTGTCTTACACAAACAGGAACAAAATAAGTCCATTACCCCTTCATTACTAGATGTTGGTCTTAAATCGATTTGTAAATATAAGAAAGCTTGTGTTGGGGATGTCTTAAGCACCCTCTTGACAAGCGATTGCCGCTAGTGCGTCCAGTCCGCTGCTGGTTCTTGTTGCACCGGGCCGGCCCATAAGTGGGAGGTTAAGACCACGCATATCCCAAGCCCCACCGGGGGAAGGGAGTGAAGCATCGGGACCGTATTGATCTGAATCCCACATTTGAATTTCGTGAGACGGCGCGCTGCTGTGAGAGCATGACGATTTGGAAGATACTGATCCACGCTTGGAGGATGAAGATGAACTCTTAGACTTAGAAGAGCCGGAAGATCTCGACTTGTCCTTAAAGTGAGTTTCAAGGTGCTGCTTCATGTTGTCTGCACGGGTGAACTTCTTGTGGCAGCCAGGGTACGTGCACTGAACGGCCTTCTCGGCAGTGTGGATCTTAGAGTGGCGCGAGGCGTGTCCCGAAGTAGTGAAAGTCTTCTCACAACCGTGACTATCACGATACCGACATGGGTAACGCTTGCCGGTCTTCTCGGGTGCAGCTGAGCTAGCAGAGCTGTCATCTTCATATGAATTGGAACGACTGGTTGCAACATAGACTGGACGTTTCATGCCAACTTGCTGGTCAGGAAGGTAGTCATCGTAGATCTGGCGCGACGAATAGTCGTATAGGCTAGGTGTTAGTGGTGAGTAGGCATCGTAACTGGCGTTGGAGTCGTATGAATCCGAACGGAGAAGTTCTGGGGTGTGGGGCGGCGGCGATTGGTCGCCGGTGGATTGATAGTGGATAGCCGTGTGGTATGACTGGTGGCTGGCGTATGGGTCATCGTTTAAAAGAGAGACCTGACGGCCGGTGGCGTCTCGGGCGTGCATTGTGTCTGTAGGTGTGGGGATAGGGCGCGGAAAGCGGGATAAAGATTCAATTGCAATTGACTGCTTGAACCGTGCTTATGTTCAAGCGTTGCCTTGCGTCGTTCGGTCTTTTACTATGTAAATGTATGTGAAGCTCAAACCCCTGTAGTAGGGTAAGGCACAGCCGAGTAAATTGTAATATAAGCAGACAAAAAAGTCTTCAATGAATTGTGCTTAATCAAGCACACACTCCGAACACATAGAAGGTTTCTTGTGGGCGGCAGCTAAAACTGGCACGGGTCGAAATGACGACGAGGCGATTTGAGGTGGGATGATTTATGGTCTTTTGAAAAGACGTACGGTTCGGGGGTTGTGTGTGTGTGTGTGCGGTTAAGCTCAGGCAAGGTTGAACAGGATTATTCTCATCCGAAGTATAAGATGAAGACAATTGTGATAAATAGCTACTAGGCGGAAGTATGGTTGACTAGTGCTGTAGCTATTTTTGAGGGGGGTTTCGAAAACAAAGGTTGGAAGGTGAGGCAAGATCAGAGGAGCTTTTTTCGTGCGAGATACGACGGGAAGTGAGTTGGTTAAAAAGGAAACATGGGAAAGGCATGAATCCCATCGAGTTCCCAGCTTCCCTCCACATTTCCAACCAAAAAGGACGAGACTAAAAGGTACAAGTGGTACATTGGTACATTGCACAAAGATTACAGGGATCAGGGGTTCCGCTACATGCTAGCAAGTGGTTCCAAAAAAGCAGAAGGAAGCGGGGGGGCGGTTGCAGACACATGGGACTGAGGCATTGTACCTGACCGAGTCTTGCGAGTATCACAAATGTACCCTTTGCGCATTGGCGTGCTATAATGTAGTGCCGAAGAAACACAACCAAAAAAAGATCGTCGTCACCGCTTATTTCCTTACTTACATGTAACTGTTTAGTTACTGTTTAACTAGTTACATTCATTTCTTCCTAGTACCGATCAGTACCGAGTTACATCGTAAGGCTCTGCTTGTTCAGATATGTTCAGATGTCCTATAACAGATATTCTGCATGTCAACCATTTTATCGCGATGGTAAGCCGTGATTCATCATTCTAGAAATATGTGCGCATGCAGGTAGTCCTTATCCAAGACCATTCCGAAGAAGAAATTTCTCGTATTACCTATCACTAACTATGTGCATTAGGTATGTATGTATGTATGTACCTAGACATGTATGAATTTTACGCAGTTGGACTTATGCGCAGAATAGAATTTTACTAGGACGTACCGCAACCTTGACTTGAGGCATTTGAGGAGAGACTTTTCCCCTCGTTGCCGAATCCAACTTAAATTTCTCGGTCAGGAACGGAAACGAGCAGTAATATTTCTGCAAACGCTATTCTGAACACTTTACATATTGTCGTTATGTCGTTGCCTCGTTGCCTCGTTGCTATGTATGCAGGAAGACTTCTTGTTGATCCGCTCTAGGAAATGAAGCTTCGACAAAGCCGATCCCGTGGAGCACGATACGTACCTCTTCCATGCAAGGGTAGGTGAAGAAGGTATTTGACGAATTGGACGCCGCGGATGAGACGGGTACACTGCGGTAGCTCACCTTGCGTCGCGCTGCCAGGCTGCGTACAGATGATCAGCAGGCACGTCTGGATGTTGCATTGCTCGGATCTTTGCTAGCATATTTCGCTTCACCTAGTGTCTATTTCAGGATGCCAGCACCACCAGACCGGTCGCCCGGGTCCCTGATTGACATTCCAATCTGAGGAATAACTCGTGCTACCAGTCTCCATCCAACACCCACTCGCAAGGAGAAACAAAATCCCATAAGGCGGGCCTACGCTATTATCAGGTCCGTCTAATTTTCATGTGGGCGGTGACGTAGGAGGCTATCGAAGATACCTGAGCTGACCTAGCTCATACAGTCTTCTACGTCCGCCTCTTATATTACCATTTACTGGATAGTGTAAAACGACGTTTGGACACATGCTTAGAGGGTCTTCTGCTAAGTAGGGACGGGTAAGATATACTAGGAGCTGGTAGTATTCATCTATTACTAGGTATACGTTGTGTACGCATAAACGAGGTATAGCGTAGTGTAAGCTTATAAGAGACTATTACTATGTTTGTGGGTACATTGAAATAATTCGTGCCTTTATTCTCACCTTACTACATATGTAAAGAATGAAGCTCGTGACTTAGTAGTCCTTTGTCTTGTTCTTCGATGATATCTACCAGCACACGATTCACGACCTAGGCCAGATGTAATAATACACTTAGGATCCGGAGCAAATGATCCAGAGGAAGAGATGAGACCTAAACGAAAGTTGTCGACTTAGCCAGAGACGGTAAAATTCCAGGGTTCTTTAGAACACAAGCTACCCTTGATGCGTTAAGTCCCGATGCATGTACGCTAAGTTGTGGCATCGTCGACGCCCTCGACGCCTCAATCTCTTAGTTAGTTAAAGATGCAGATCGAAGATTATTCGTCAAATCCGCCAAGACGTATGGCGTCAAAGAGAGGCAGGGGGGAGCTCGGGGTACATGGAATAACTAGAGAAGGTACATGTCGGAAACCTTGTGCAACAGAGATCATCTAAACTGTCCATGGTGACAGAATACATATATGGACCTAGGTGACATAAGTGACAATAAGTTACATGTGCTCCAACGAAGTCCACTAACTCTTGCATGCGTCTCCATCATGGATGACAACTACAATATGCAGAATAAACAACTTTGAAAAAATAAGATAGCATTATTACTTACCGTATCAGCTATTGGTTTATCTAGATTTTCATTCGAAGGATTTTTGATAACAAGAGGAGCTCTGGAGCTTTAACACCTGATAGGTAGAGTCGGGGCATGTAAGGTTACTTTGTCATCCGCTTGCCCTTGATGGCATTCTTCTTTTCCGTCTCTGATTTTTTCAGAATTCGATGCTTTCCTTCGAGTCTCCACCCACACTCACACCCCACTTCCCTCCATCTCGATCCTCCTACTTATCCACTCCATCATTTTTCTCTCGCGTGGACACAGCGCAGATAGTGTATACATTAGCCACATCTACCTTTAGGTCTCACAAAGCGCCAACTCGGCAAGTCTATCCATGCGACATGTGTTTGACGTGTTGCAGTCCGCTGACTTATTATTAAGGGGTCCTGCCGAGGAGTAATACACTACATAATACCCTTAGCCCTTCCTTGCGCCGTATGCCGTATGCGGGGGAGAGCAAGACCGGAGCATATAATGTCTTATGTATCGGGCCTCCGAATAGTATCCTGGACGTGGTAATATCGGCAAGGAAAGCGGAAGAAATGAGAGGAAAATAGTGATGTCATGAATAAACGCCCGGGAGTCAAGGTAAGCATAGAGCGGGTCGATGCCAAATGGCGAAGGAGAGTATCCGTGTGCGGTTGTTTCGATAGCCAGCAAATTCTAACGATGGGACCCGAGGAAATTTAGGAGCGATCTCGATTTTGGAGGAAGATCGGTCTCCGCCTGATGGAGGGCCGCAAAACTCTAGCAAGGGACTGAATGAAAGCGGATAATAAAGCCCCACATGGAACTTGGGGGGGATTCTTTTTTTTTCTCAATGTTCTATGCCCTGGCCTGGGTCTAACAGGCCCGCCCATGCTATTATGGTTGCTATTATGGTCTCTCCCGTTGCCAAGTCCCTGAATATGATACCCTGAAGATATGGAAGCTATCTGTAGTGTACGCAGGCTACGGTACATACACAGCTACATACCTACATAGGCATCAAGGGACGAAGCTATGTACGTGCAACATCCAAAGGAGGCTCAGCGTGGCTTGCTTCGGTACCCCGATGATATGGACATATATGCACGTTACCAGATCATATACGCAGACACGGCATTGTCCATTAACCCTACGGGATAGCCGTAGTGCATATACGGTACATTACAAGAAGAGCCTTGCAGGAGTAGGGGTTTAAGACATTACATACTGGCAAACTGGGTATCCAACTCTTGGAACTGATCAAAAGTCAGGGTTCATTCAACATGCGCTAACTATGTTTGAGCTTTCTTACACAGCCTACCCCTCCCTATGTATGTATGAGGTAGGTATGTAGGTAGTGTATGTACTCGCTGACCTTCTCGAGTCCCGTCTTGAGTTCCCTTCTCGCGATAGTCCTATTGTATGTTGCATAAATACCCCATGCATAGGTATCGAAGGGAAGCGCATCGGCACGATTAGAAGAAGGACGATGCGGATGATAATTAATGAAGAGTACTACCTACCGGAATAGAAAATGAGTGGAATGGAAGACGGCCAGCAATTCCTTCAACCCGCCCTTGAAGCATGCCGGCCTGCAAGCGTAGCAACAAAATTTCTAGGGGTTGAGGGTTGAGTAACTGGCTCCGCGCATCAGCAACACAGAGATCGAAACAATGTTGGGCAATCGTCGATTGTTAGCAAGATCGCCGGCGAGGTCCACATTACAGGAACACACCTTTTAAAAATCTTGGCGTGAACTTCGTATCTCTCATAGGGCCAACTTATCGTTTGACAGCCAGGGTCCCGGCCACGCATACATCGCATACATACTAGGTATGTATATAGTTACATATAATATATGTACCTAACATACATTATGCTCCCTTGGATTCGTTAATTGTCGGTCGCGGGCCTCGAAATTCTCAATGCTTCTGGCGGTCTAATAATACTACATTTTCATTAACTAAGCCCTGTCAGCCTACGAAACAGACGAAGCAGACGAAGCAGACGAAGCAGACGAAGCAGACCCGGCTCATGTACATACATTTGTCTGTGGTACGATGGTGGTCCCTGTAATTCTGAATGCGGTTTGTTCTAATACCCTGTCCATGCGCGCCAACCAGAGTACAAGCCTTTTGGTAGAGACGGAAACGGACTTATGGGATCTATCTTATGGGATTTCCAGATCTTTGGGGTATTCTCATCTAACGAGTTTTACAATTAGGATAACTAGACGGATATTTGTGGAATATCTATGGGTTATCTTCTGTACGTTCTCGAGTGTTGCCGAGACACAAGAGCGACATCGTCTAAATGCGGTATGTTATAGATCATCTATAAGCTTATCTGGCGATAGCGCCAACGGTAGATTATCGCTATCTTTTTGTTTTATGTATGAAGTATAGCATTTTGAGTCATTCGAAATTTCTATTTCCGGTAAACTTCACTTAACTAACTAACTTCTATGCACCCGAATTACTATTCCGTATTTGTGTATACAAAAGCATTAACTACATTTTCTTTTCTTTTCCTTTCTATATGGTATCTATGACGGATCTATCACTTACTTAGCTTACTTAGCTCTACCAATTCGATACATACGTTCGTATCTAGGTACATTAGGTAGTAAAATAAAACAAATATGGATATAGCTGCTGTCACGATGACGCAAGTGAAGCTTGGGCTTTAAAAAATTTGAAGTTCACACGGGGCGCGCGTTTCGGAGCTTTAGGTCCACCTAGCAAGCAACTCGGCCGTGCTTCCGAGGGGGGATCGCTTCCACCTTCAATACTTCCACATCCGTGGATGCCTTGTTTCCGGCTCGGCATCTTGGTCGCTAACCGACCCAAGGAACTTCGCGGGGTTTCGTAAGGCTTGGAAAAGGCTTGGAATTTCCGAATTACCTTGTATTTACTCGGTTTATACAAGTCTTATCTACCTATCTATCTACATCCATTTGCACGTTTGTCACTTATTTGTTCTAAAAAGGCCTAGATCTTATCCCGGGATAAGATGTCGTCTGTTCTGAGAACGCAAAATCCAGTCAGGCCATTGGATGCCCGGATGGAACCCCGTACCCAGTAGCCTAGGCCTAGGAGCTTAACCCCTGCTGAGATAATGTACGAAACTACTACATTTGCATGTGTACGGTATGTGCGTGCTACTATGTATGTGTGTTTAGGTCTAGATGGCATAAGAATTGGCCCACACAAACAAATACTAACATTCGAGCATCAGTCCATAATCTGATAAAGACTTGTCGAAAAATCATCACTATCAGACTTCGGTATACCCCACATCATCATCATGTTATAATAGTCTTTCGATTACCTATTCGACATTCGCATTGCTTACCATGCATGTAGGTCCATCAAGTCACAGCGCCCAAAATCTCTTCCATGGACCCGACTTTTTACGTGCCGCATGCGAATCTCGCCATAAGGTCAAAGCAAAACCGTAGATACATACAGTAGATTTCAATGGCGTTTACATGCGATTACGCATGCACTATATCTAAGGGTCTGGCCAGACCCTATTCTTTCTATACTCGATACTACTTACTTATGTATACACGTATACATAAACAAACATGCTAAAATGTCGCCAACAAGGTGCATGTAGGTGCACGTTCATCTAGTGCAGAGCTGAGCTTAAGATTGCTTGGTAAGAAACTTACCACATCCACGCCTATACGGCTTAGATAACGTGGCGGACTAAGCTCCTTGCAGTAAATAAATATATATGTACCTCCATACCGAGGATAATGTAAGGATATAACTAGCTACTATGTAATGTAAGGATCACGACGATAAACATAGCGACAAGTAGCGAGACCAATAGGAATTGTGCCATAGATGATAGTTACTCTGCAAAGTAGGGTGTAAGCACTGCCACGAGCCACAGGGGCAGAAGTTACCTTGATGTTTACGATGACATGTTTACGGTAACATACTATGTACTACACACGATGCAAACATATATATAGATGTAGGAGAGGCCACTTTGTTATTTAAAATGGTGAGACACTCGCCTGTATATCGACCCAGACCGTACCGTATGGAGCGCCATAGTGTATTATTCCGGGACACGCCGTTAAAAGCGTCGCTCGACCCGGGGCTCCGCGACCACGACAACCCGAGACGACCACCGGCCGCTCGGTAGGTGTATGCAATAGCAGGCCTTACCGAGCTTGCGCACGATCGTGGGCCCTTGGGGTTCTTGGGGTTCTTGGGGGTCCTTTCTACATACCTACATACAGACTGACCCGGCCCACAGGATACGCCTCGCGTTCGGTAACGACGGCGCAGCCTTACGACGGGCGATCTTTTCAGCAACATTCTGGCCTTTTTGATGATTGATAGTCGCTAGGTATTACATGCGTTGCAAAATCGCACTATTCTAGCGTATGTATGTATGTATGTAGCTCATTCACAAGCTTCTTCCCATTGATCGTCCGGAACCGAGATTCCGTAGCTTCCCCTAGTCGGTTTCTTTAATACACACGGACGTATATAGAAGTAGATATAACACACGGACACACACCTACGTGGTGTATACTTTTAAGATACCTCCTTACTACCCAAGAGCCGGGCATTTCTATATCGATATTAGCCAACGCCATCTGCACGGACCTGACTCGCGACCTACATACATATACCTACATAGAACATATATACATGGACGTAGAAGACATACATACTTAGATACACTAAGTATTAGATACACTAAGTATAGATATTGATGGCTTGGGTATTAGCGTAGTACAACCGGTACCGAACGCAGATACCCCCTCCAGTACAATACATATGTAATACGCACGACAGGACAGACAAGGATGTGATTTTCCTCGTCCTTCCTCTTGCTCCTCACGTCTCCCCCCTCACATGTGCGTCCGTGTGGTACTCTGCTAAACTAAGGTACCAGTTTTTTACCCCGCGCTGTGGGCTGTGGGCTGTGAGCTGTTACCTCGCATGGCGGTGCAGTTCCTTGTCTATACCACAGCAGAGATATGTCACCGTGATCAGTAATGACGAAATCCGGTTTTCAGCGTTGTGATCTTCAACCGATCGCCGCTCAGCGGTTCGACCTACAATCCTACGGGACTCGGCTCGGACGAAGGAGATACATACACACATACATACACATACTCGCACATATTGAATGGGTACCCCTATTTTGCTTTGTGTCTGGTACCTACCATACACAATGTATGTGCATAGCAGATACATCATGTACTCTCCCGGCCGAGTCCCTGCAGATTTCAAGTACGCCAGGTAGAGAAAAAGAAAAGGGAAAAAAGAAAAAAAGAGGCTGAAAAATAATAAGAAAAATTAACGTTAGAATATCGTCAAAAACGTAATTATTCAGAACCTCTCTGCCTCCAAACCCCATCTCACCTCTCCAACTGTACCATAGCTACATCATAATCAATCAGCAAGGTATGATGGATGGCGCGGCGTGCAGTATCTAGTACCTTAGGTAGATATGTGTGTGTAGTGGTGTATGTAAATGTGTAAATGTGTACGGGGTAAACAAGAAAATGGTATTATCTATGGCATCCGCGCGAGATGCGAATGTTGGTAAATCGCCATGCCGCCAGAAATCCAGAAAGTCCAAATCAGAAAAACCCCAAATCCCATACCCGGGACCTGCGAGTTTCACCTGAATGCCATCTTTCCTTTCCGCATTTTCCCCTTTTCCCGCTTCTCGCGTTCCCTCAAACCCTCAACCCTCCCCCTCCAACACAACACAACACAATATACCACAACGCAACACTACGACCTGGCGGCCGCCCTCCTCTCATCTCGCCTCTCGCCTTCACGTGCGACAACGGTCGTACGCCTGTGAATGTCCCCATATGGCCCATACCTACCTGACCTACCGGCAGTAGTAGTACCGAGCTCGCTCTGCGTACGGTACAACGCGAATACCATACCATACTATACCTACATACATACATACATAAATACACACATACAATATACCTACCTACCTATCTATCTATCTATCTACGTAAGGGGCTGCAACGCTGCAGCAAAAATCCAGCATTGCGAATCTGGGGGACCACGTATCGTGTAACCCACGCACGCCGCGCTATCATAAAACCTACATATCATACCACGGCAGCTCCCTCGCTCCAGTCCGGGCCAGCCCACCACCAGGCCCCAAGGGCCCTTTTCGCCCGACGATCGAGATCTGTGCGAGCCTCCTTCTCCTCCACCTCCACCTCCTCCAGGGTTCCTATTCGAACGTCGTGACACTTCCTTCCTTTCCTTTTCTCTCTTCCCTTCCTGGACCGTAGCCGTTACGCGCGCCTGCGTCAAACGAAAGACAGACAGAAAAGTCTCATCTCTTCCCTACCTAGGTACCTACCTACCTACATGCATGCTATACATACACATGTAGGGACTAGGTTAGACAGATAGATACTTTGCAAAAGGAAGAAACATCTCATAATGCCGTAGCGCCGAACATTATTATTCCTTAGCTAGAGCTTATGCACGGGCGGCGACGGGGCCGGATCCGGAACCGGCTCCATATCCAGGCATAGGCGAGCTGGAGATAAGGGATAGAGTTAGACAAGCGAGGCAGGGGAATCCATTCAATTCATATTTCAGACGGCGCGCGGCCTTGGAGAATTAAAGTTTGTGTAGAAAACAAGTGCTGTAAGAAACGCACACATTGCATGACAAGAGTTAACTACTAGAACTAAGCCGATTTAGCCTCTTCTTTCGTAGTTTAGCATTTGATAGCCCCCCCTTCCAAGAACGCCATAACCATGCGACCGACCCCATGCTGCGAAAAAAAAACTGCGCCCCAGCGAGTGACCCCACCGTCCCTTTAGACGCCATGCCTTACTTACATTTGTCTGTCTGCGTACATATACGTTGTACAAAACCCCCTTACTTCACGCGATCCTATAGCAGCGCAGTACCTCGCCCGCCCTATTTCTTAGCGGGTAGCGCCGGTGGTCCCATCTTACCAGCACCGGTATCGACCTTCTTATTGGGGTGTTCAGGGACCTTGAAGCCACCGTTGGCACTACTAGCTGTCCCGCCTCCGGCCACTTGGGTAAAGGTGCCGCCCTTGAACCAGCGGTCCTCCTCCGCCTTTCGCTTACGATTAAGCTCAGCTTGAACCTTGGGATCCACAAGCTCTAGTCCCTGAACTGGCGTGAATGCTAGAGATGAGGCTGTCCCTGCACCTCCTCCGATAGTGGACCCTACCCCTGAAGTTCGTAGACCCTTACCACGAAGGTCGATGTTACCTGATTGGCCGAATCCACGCAATGACGAAGCTGAGCCGCCAATAGGCGTAGCTCCTCCCCAGCCTTTATGCTTTTGACTAAGCTTCGCTCTCGTTCGGTTATCAATCTGCACTCCACGGATTCGTCCATCGTTTGTCTGGCCGATCATTCCCATGCCCGTAGTAGAGTCTCCAATTCCGTAGTCTGTTTCCTTCTCCTCCTTGCCGAACACCATGCGGTTCTGAGCTTTGCGAAGGTCAGTCATCGCAGTTGCCTCCTTGGCCTTGCGAGCCCGTCGACCACCCCGCTTTCGTGAGGGTTTGTCATCCGGGGCCGGTAGCGCTCGTTGACCCTTGTTCGGTGGTGGTTCCGTCAGTTTGTCTAACCTCTCTAGACATTGGCCCCTGAGTTCTTCGCCATATGACCCATCAGGATTTGAGTGGCCAGTATCCGCGCGTGCGGCTAGGACGAGCTTCGCCGCAACCGCCTTCATAGCCTTCTTCTTTAGATCGGTTGGGATGCCACGGATGATTGGCGAATGGTATAAGTAACCTTGCTGCTTTACGCCTACATTGGTGGCGAATGCCGTATTGCCTGATCTTTTCGAGCCCCAAGCTGCAAGATTGCAAGCGGGCGCCCGGGAAAGATTAGTTAAACCTCCCGCCGTATTAATTAATTGCGCAGCAGTTAAAGATCCAACTAGGGCTGTAAGGTTAGGAGCAAATATGTTCATTCGAGACTGCACGTAGTCTGTAAGTGTTTTTTTAGCCTTGTCCATCTTGATCATCATATGACAGGCTTTCAAAATGCGTTCAAGCTCCTCTTGACTTATTTCGCGGCCTTTCGTCGTAGTAGCTTCGACGGTGACAATCATCAGCGACGGTCCATCTAGAACAGACTTGAGGGATTCGCCCAGAGGATTTTCGGCCGAGCCTTGAAGCGCTCTGATGCTATCCGAATCCATAGGTCCATTTCCCAGGATGGCCACAACCTTAGCATACTCGATGGGGTTCTGAACAAGCGTTTCAAGTTCGGGGAATCGAGCGGAGTAATGGTCTCTGATGAACTTATGGACCTTCATGATCTCGCCATCGATCTGAGTGGAGAGAGTGTTGGATTCAGTGAGGATCTTGTACTCGGGGTTGTCCTCAATGTTACCTATATTGGTTGTGTGTGGCGTGAGAGGTTTTAATTGGTAGTGAGCGATATCCTATCAGGTCGTAACCAGTCGGTCAGGTCTAGCTCAAGACAGGAGATGTAAACATTTCATCACTGTTCGTAGTGTGAAGTGAGGGAGTAGAGGGTAAACTAACCTTAAGCAGAGGGTCCAGTCTGTCCATAACAGTAGTAACCTTACGGATATCTTTAACACCACCTAGCTGCATCTTCTCGACCTTGGCCTTGGTTGCTTCTTCGTCTTCCACGGGTTCGGCGGCACCCACCCCACCCATTTCTTCATCCTCATCGGGCTCTTCTTCATCGCCGTCTAGCACCATATCGTTATTATCGTGGCCTGCTGGAGGACCAATAGCTGGCCCATCGAGGTCAAGTCCAGTATCATTTTGTTCTTCCCCATTTTCGGACCCTGAATCCTCAAAGTCCTGCAGCAGCTCCTCCGCTAGAGTCGACATGGCGTCGAACGGTAATATATCTTTAGACGATCGTGTATTTCGGTGAGATAAACTATTAACTCAAAAGTAGACGGTTACGTAGTTTACTACGCTTATATGAAATATGAGCAGAAATCCGGAATCCGGGAAACGTAGATGGTTCTTTGTGTATGAAGGTGGGCAAATTCCAATTGCGACAAGGCAAATCAAAAAGATGTACTATGTAGAAGTTGGTCGCAGCCTTCTTACATAGTCGCGACTACAATTTAATGTGGAACCTCAAGCTTCTCATCCAATCATCACTTTCCTTAGGTGAATTCAACGGTCGGTAAAACCAATTCTTCCGTGAATTTACCGGGATTAAATCCATTTTAATCCACTTTAATAAATAATTGAACTGGTCTCGTCGCGTTTTGTTATCTCTAATCAGCCTCGCCAACCTTTTATAACATACAACCTGCCCTTGGCTCATAACCAAACGCTTTGGTTGGCACAGCCATACCACTTCATACCACTCTATACCTTCCCAATCATCCTTTATTTATACTCTTCATATCGTCTCCTACGCATATATCACCCTACCGATACCATTCACTAAAGTCAAGATGGAGTCCTCACGCGGCCCTCCAAGGGTCAAGAACAAGGCCGCCGCGCCTATTCAGATTTCTGCCGAGCAGCTGCTCCGAGAAGCAGTAGACCGACAGGAGACGTCCCTACAAGCACCGACTCAGCGTTTTGGTGACCTAGAAGAGCTCCATGAGTTCCAGGGTCGGAAGCGAAGGGAGTTTGAGAGCTTCGTTCGCCGAAATACGATTAATATGAATAATTGGATGCGCTATGCTGCATGGGAACTTGAGCAGAAGGAATTCAAGCGCGCGCGATCCATCTTCGAGCGAGCCCTTGATGTCGATCCGACGTCTGTCGTGTTATGGATTCGCTATATCGAGGCCGAGATGAAAAACAGGAATATCAATCATGCGAGAAACTTACTTGATCGTGCCGTCACTATCTTACCTAGGATTGACAAGCTATGGTACAAATATGTCTACATGGAAGAGATGTTGAGTAATATTCCGGGTACGAGACAGGTATTTGAGAGATGGATGGCCTGGGAGCCGGACGAGGCAGCATGGAGCGCGTATATCAAGCTCGAGAAACGTTACGGCGAATTCCAACGTGCCCGGGATATCTTCGAACGTTTCACGATAGTACACCCGGAACCGCGTAATTGGATTAAATGGGCCAAATTCGAAGAAGAGTTTGGGACAAGTGATCTGGTTAGGGAGGTTTTTGGCGCTGCAGTTGAGGCCTTGGGCGACGAATTTGTTGACGAGAGGCTTTTTATTGCCTACGCTAGATTTGAGACGAAGCTCAAGGAGTACGAGCGAGCTAGGGCCATTTACAAATACGCTCTAGACCGCCTCCCTCGCTCAAAGTCTATGGGCTTACACAAGGCGTACACGACCTTCGAAAAGCAGTACGGTGACAGGGATGGCGTAGAGGACGTAATATTGTCGAAGAGAAGGAGACACTACGAAGACCAAATCAAAGAAAATCCGAAAAACTACGATATATGGTTCGACTACGCTCGATTAGAGGAGACTTCAGGCGACCTTGATCGGGTGAGAGATGTATACGAGCGAGCTGTAGCTCAAATCCCGCCGACGCAGGAAAAGAGGCACTGGCGCCGATACATTTACTTATGGATCTTTTACGCTATCTGGGAGGAGATGGAAGCCAAGGATGTTGACCGAGCACGCCAGATTTATAAGCTATGCCTCGACCTAATACCTCACAAAAAATTCACATTTGCTAAGGTCTGGTTGTTAAGGGCGCAGTTTGAAATTCGGCAAGGTGAGCTCACAACCGCACGAAAAACGCTAGGGCAAGCAATCGGCATGTGTCCGAAGGACAGGCTGTTTAAGGGTTATATCGAGTTAGAATTAAAGCTGTTTGAGTTTGTGCGGTGTCGAACCCTTTACGAAAAGCACATCGAGTGGAATCCAGCCAACTGCCAGACGTGGATCAAGTTTGCCGAGCTCGAAAGAGGATTGGACGATCTCGATAGGACAAGAGCCATTTTCGAGCTTGCTATTAATCAGCCCGTGCTCGATATGCCGGAACTGTTATGGAAGGCATACATCGACTTCGAGGAAGAGGAGGGCGAGTACGACAAGACTCGCGAGCTGTACGAGAGACTTCTGGAGAAGACGGATCATGTCAAGGTCTGGATCAGCTATGCGCACTTCGAGATCAACATCCCAGAAGAAGACGAGGAAGAAACGGGCGAAGAGGAGGAGCGGCCTGTCAGCGAGGAGGCCAAGGTCAGAGCCCGCAATGTGTTCGAGCGTGCCCACAAGCGCATGAAGGAGAAGGAGCTCAAAGAAGAGAGAGTCTCTCTACTCAACGCTTGGCTGTCGTTCGAGCGTACCCATGGATCGGCGGAGGACATCGAGAAAGTCCAGAAGCAGATGCCGAGGAGGACGAAGCGCAGGCGCAGACTGGAAGACGATACGTTCGAAGAGTATATCGATTACGTATTCCCCGCGGACGACGAACAAAAGCAAGATCTATCAAAGATGCTTGCCATGGCTCAGGCCTGGAAGCAAGGGGGTGGTGCCGTCAGCTAATCGAGATGAATGCGCGCATTCTGTTCTTAATGTATCAGATGGAAATACCATACAAATCGACGGTTCGATATTGTACATAATAGGCTGTTTTACATATTTAGAGCAAAGAAGCCGGTCTAATAGGACACCGGCGAACTGGTCGAATATTAATTACCAGTTTGAAGCCAAACATCGCCATCTTGAGAAGCCTTGCCTACGTCTATGTTTCGCCCCCAGTTTCTATAGACCATAAATTGTATTCTATGTAAATGAATTATGCCAAGAAGGCTGGTGGGGAGGGTAGCCATGCGGCTCGGCTCCCTCCATATCGCCAAGCTATTGACAGAGCTTGAAGGAACTACATCCTAGAGTTCTCATTACTCTCGGATCGTGTATATAGTTCATACAACTTTCTACTTAGTATACCCATAAGAGCCACTAACTAGTTTCCCCCACCTAACTAATCCCTAACTTCCGAATAGCATCATACACCCAGAGCGATACAGACGTAACACAGGACTTGACTACCTATGTACCTCCACACTACACTACCTGCCCGATAAGCTACTTGTACACGTGCGGAAACCAAAGGGATCATTAGCTAGCTGCCAGAGGCGCATGACAGGGTCCCCATCCGTCCATCCATCTATCCATCCGCAACCCAGAATTGGGGAATCCGACTCCCCAGTCTCCAACTCCCACATACATACGTACAATTTCTTTCCCCAAGGAGCAATCCTCCGCGCGCACCCACGTTTTTTTTTTTTTTTTTTTTTTTCCTTTTCTTTTCGATCCGACTACGGGAAGAAGATCCAGGAGATCAAATCAAATCAAATCAAATCACATCACATCGTGGGGGTGCCAGGGGGGGAGAGAGGGAGGCGGTCAGCACGATGATGTCATGAGTTTTGCTGGCAGGGACGGGAGGAAGGTATGTAGGTAGGTATGTATGTATGTACATAGCGCCGTATACTTGCATTAGTATAACGAGGTGGTATGTAGTGTAGTGTAGTGTATGCTAGGTAGAGGTATGCAGGGCATTTTACTACATTCTGAGTTGGTTATAAGGAACGTTGGTCAACACTATCTCCGATCCGTACTGCTTCTCCCGATCTCAAGTTAGTACATACATAGGTAGGTTGGCACCTCTCCCTAGACTACACTAGCAGAAGAATAAACCAGTACATATGAATGTGAAAGTATTTCAACATGAAGCATATGTTCCTGGATGTACCTATTTCCAAGTCCTACTTACATACCTAAGGTACGTATTAGGTAGGTACGCATATCGATTCGAGAACCCGAGTGCCTGTGTATCTATCCCAACGTATGCAGGCAAGGGAGTATAAATGTATGTATGTATGTGCGTATGTACGTCGATGCAAACAGGGGACTTCACTGCGGTTAGATATGGCCAAATGCAGCCTTCGTGACAAAGCTATATTCCACTTGCTTGATAGGCTATACTTGTGCCCAATAATTCTTCGTTAGGTATCAGTAACTAGATATTATGTAAATCACATGTTAAGTAAGTGGACGCATTATATGAGAATGCAGATATAGTAGCATAAGAGCATAAAAGCTCTTCATTTAAGTCGTAATAACCTATAAAAGAAGGAAGATGTAAAATGTTTGTTTTAAAGAAAAGGAAAAAGACTTTCGTGACATCGTCCAATCGGAAATAGTCTTCAAGGTCGTCATCGTCGTCATCAAACTAGTGATAATATACCACCCCCGGAAATACCCAAAGATCTCGAAAACCTGCAGCGTCCCCCATCTCCAATTTCCCCTCTCCTTCTCCATTTATACACACCGTGCCCCCGGGTACGTGTACCTATAGTAGTATCCTTAGATCCCGTTCGCGATTTCCAACCGAATGTTCTATCGAATCCCATCCCAAATTGCCACGCGTGCGTTAATATGTGCTACTATTCCCCTTTTCTGCCCTTCCCATTTGTCGGAACCGTTGTCGTCTGGATCCTACCGAGTCCCAATAAAAGCCTCGTAGATCCTGTTGTAATCCCCGTGCGCATCCTCATTACGACTGTTGACTGGTTCCGAACCCCAAATCGAGTTTTGTAATAGTAGAGGTGTAAACCCGTGGCATCCGGTTAGCGAGAGAACGTCCACTAATAAACGTCCCTGTTCCGCGCTTGTGCTGCAAGAGGGCTGATGCTCCAAACGCCTGGGTCCGTTTTCGGTGACGCAGGTAAGAATCAGGTAGCACAAGAAACCCCTTGCTGCATTACAGCGGGATATATACATTAGTCGTCGCGATGGTGGTGGTGGCGGCGATGACGCCCATCTGTCACACATTAATTAGGATCAGTGAGATGTTCAGAGTTATATATAATAGTAAAATTTCGCGTATCATAAGAGATTCAGAAGAGATAAAAAGAAATCAATGCGACGAGCAAGTTTTTGTTTTTGTTTTTGTTTTTATTTCAAAACAGCCGGGGTTAGTTCAGCAATGACGCGAGGCAAGCAGTTTTCATCTTATTCCAAACGCCCTCTACACACCAATCTTGTATATTTCCCCAAAATCATCAATAGCAGTAAATCGTCAAGTCGTCAAGGGGTACAGTGCAGTTGTTATGCTCCGCAACCCGTTATATGTAGTTGTTGCAGAAAGGAGTAGGGTCTATGCAGGTCAATGCATAGTGGTGGATAACCCTACCTATCACCTCCTGTCGTATCCCTCCGGAGGTGCAGGTAAGGCAGAATATGGGTTCCCGTCAATGTAATGGGGCCCGTCGTCATACCGATTCTCCCGTGGAGGAGCTGAAGAGCGCCAATTGTCAGTCCTTGACCTGCCACTATAGCTGGAATTTGCCTGCCTAAGCCGCTCCAACCGCCTCTCATGTCGCTTTTGTTTCTCTTCTTTCCATTCTCTAACTGCTTTGGCCTGTTCTCGTGCTTCCTTGAGCTCCGAGATGGCGCCCTTGACGCCCAGTGCCGCGATGCCAACCGAGGCCGCATCTTGCAACAGTGCCTTAGTTTTCAACTTCCGAGCCTCCTCCGGGCTCAGTTTACCTTCTTTAACTGCTCTGTGCCTTGCGTCGCGCTGCCCCATGCTGCCATACACATTATTAGCAGCATGGATGGTGGCAACAGCTGCTAACCCCGTCGTAATGAGTTGTTTACGTCGCATCTTCGACGTCATCTTCTTATCTTCATCTGAATCTCCAAGATCGCTACTAGAAACAGAACTAGACCTACCTCCTCGTGAACGGGACGAACTACGCGCTCGTCCGCCACCAATAGAACGCTCCTCCTCATCATAATCATCATAACTGTCGTTCGCAGGGCCTCGGCCTCCTCTCATATAGGCACGAGACTTGTGATCATCATCATAGCGGCCATCGGACGGGCTTCTATGACGGCTCCGGCGAGAAGACCGGTCGTCATAGTAGTCATCATCTTTGTCATCAGGGTCGTTGCCCAGACCAATTTTAGCCAGGCTGCGTCGTGTCTTATCAACGATACTGCGGCTGCGACTACGGCGTTTTCGGGGCGAGGGGCTTCGGCTATCATATGAGTCGATACTATCCCGACGAGATCGAGATCGACTCCGGCTGCTGATAAGCTTCTTGGCGCCTAAAGCTCCCAAGCCTGCCGTAGCTAGTGCCGCAAGACCGGGTCCTCCACCGCCATCGGAGCGTGCACGGGAGCGGGACCTGCTCCGGCCTGTCCTTCTATCTTCCTCGATGTCCTTTCTGGAACCATTGAGCATGCGGTTACCAAGAAGGCCACCGATAACGGATTCCACAAGGTGGCGTTTGCTATCCTTGGAAGGATCATGAGCGGCATCGATGGTTGCAGCACCAGCTGCCGCGGTAAGAACTCGCTTCATCTTCTCTCCCTTCCATCCACCAGGCTCCTTCGCGACACGGAAAGCCTCTGCGGCACCTGCGACGAGCGATGCCTTGGCGGCCTTTTGCATTCTAGCCGCAGGAGTATCTTTTGAGCTCTTTGTGCTACCTCGCGAACGGTACGAGTCTGGGCTACCGCGGCGGCTTCTTGAATCTCTCTCAGAACCGCCACCAGTTAAGGCCTTGATAGCTCCTCCCAGACCAGCTGCAGCCAGGGCATTTTCAAGAAAAGACTTGTTGCCTTTTTGGTGTCTGGAATCGGCATCATCATCGTCGGAATAGTACTCGACAACTTTACCGTCTCGTCCCTTGTGAACAATGTAAGTTGACTTCTTGTCATCTTTATTGGCATGCTTGCTATAATAGTCAACTCCTTGGTAGCCGGCAAATGCGCCGGCAGCGCCAAGAGCAGCGGAGGCCGCTATATTGCGATGAACTTCTGCGCCCTCTTTCTCTGCTTCATGGCGATCCCATAGCTCTTTGGCGCCGGCGGCGAGGAGACCACCCGCGACAGCGGCAATGATCTTTTCTTGCTTAGATAGAACGCGCTTGCGGCTTCTCTCCTCCTCCTCGTAATAAACACTAGCGGGCTTCTTACGAGAGCGATGATCCCGTCCACCGTCGTGGCGGCGGGAGTCGTAGTAGTAATCATCGTAACCAGGGTCGGCGGATTTGGCTCTACGGACATCTCGGGAGTAACCAGGAGGGGGAAAATCTCTACTAACTTCCTCGACGGAAAGCTGGTCACTATCTTCCCTTGTTCGAGGCACAAGCGCGGTGCGGCTCGTTGGATTTACTCTGTAGTATGTTTCCTGAGTTTCGGCGTACCGGGGAGTTGCCCTCTCACGGCGATCATCATGGTAAATCCGGCGGGAATACTCGCGCGGGGGAGGGTCATAAGGGTCGTACGCGGACATTGTTGGCGCGTGTTAGTAAGTGTTAGGTGTGATAAGTGTGATAAATGTGAGAGTGTAAATTGTTGGTTTGTGTAGTTGGAAACGGATCAAACTCTAAACTGATTCAAGAAGTGTCAAAGTTGGGAAGTTATGAGTAATGAACGGCAGAGCGGCAGAACGGTAGAACGGTAGCAGATCAATCAACAGTAGCGGGGGGGCAAGGGCAAGTGAGTATTAGGCGCATATGATGCAGTGCCAGTGATGGTGGTGTTGTTAGTGCGTTGCAATTGGAGCGGGGCAATTTATTATCTGCTGCTCCGGGCGAAAACAAGCTTGAAGTTCCGTGCAACCTGACGTCAACCCCTGTAACTAGGTGAAATCTTTTAAAAGCAAGATACTAGTCGTTACCGCATTGTAGTAAGTTTGCAGTCACTGAGATATGCCTTCTATTATTTAGAAGGTAGTATATCACCTCAAATTCAATTTTATTCA
Source organism: Daldinia concentrica (assembly GCA_902805455.1). Classification (NCBI taxonomy): domain Eukaryota; kingdom Fungi; phylum Ascomycota; class Sordariomycetes; order Xylariales; family Hypoxylaceae; genus Daldinia; species Daldinia concentrica. The sequence goes on along the minus strand of CADCSW010000003.1, from coordinate 1,881,858 downwards.
TTGCAAGAGAAAATATCCATCTGTAAGCTATTACCAAAACTGGGCAGATTCTTCAAAAGGAATTGAGCCCTAAGCTGCGCCTCACGGTGAGAGCGATGCAGTTAAGTGGCTCCTTCGTGTATGTGCTAACTGAATTTGCATACAAACTAACGTCATCAGGTTTTTGCTGAGCCAGTTCGGTTTTACAAGGCACAATAATCCTAGTATTTGGCAGGGTAGCCCCTACGACAGTCTTCATAATATTGCAACCGCAACTACTGAGGACAGAATCTAGTGGAAGAGCTGAATAACTGAATGCACCGTATCACTACAGGTATCGTATCTGGCTACCCAACTTTGAACAAATTAAGTTGCTGTTAGGCGTTGTGTTCATTACACAATCAGAATCCGGACGATATCCAATGCGTTCTTAGTGTCTTGTCTATGTCTCAATATAACGTCACTCGTTCTATTTGTAGCCTATGAATAGTTTGTGGTGTATAAGAGACAGCTGTCTTTCATTAAAGATCAGATTCATCTTCGATATAGTTCGCCTTCGCTGCAAGGCATATCTACCCAACCGTAGATCATATTTTCCGCGAGTAGCACATAAAAACCCCCTTATAAGGAAGTCTAGAACTTAGCGGCTTTCACTGCCCACGCTGCCATGTAAGGGTACTTGCACTAGGCATATGCTAGTTCGTCCATTTTCGTTCATATGGCGAACGTGACAGCTCAGCCTTCGCCCGAACTTAATGGTTGATTACATCCCTGTGAATACATGGCGACTATTAATGAATGTATGTAAGACGGATCATTCAAAGTCCTATGCGCCGAACAGTTCACCGCGTAGGAATGCGGCTCAAAGGTCAGGTGGGAGCTACTTCTGCCTCGAATTTTGGGAAATAGATCAGCTAACAAGTGCCGATGTTCCCGAAGGCAGAAGGATCAACATACCCGCCGACTATATAACTAACCACATAAGAACAACTCGTGTTAGACCAACGATCCTAGGCCAAACTAGTTCTACCCAGAAAATCAGTCTTAGCCTAGAATATTATCCATTCACAATATACTATGATTTCCTTTCGTAGTCCAAAGACTCAGAAGAGACTAGGCTACCCTTTAATAAATTAAGAGTCATAACTACTATAACAACCAGACCATATATCATCAACAAGACACAGCAATCCCAAGGATATGATATGTCTGTATGTATATATGTATCAATCCTATAAAGAATGAGCAATAACAGTAAAACAAACCCTCTATGCACACTTTTCCCAGGTCCACCTACCCACCCACCCCTGGCTTAATGTATGTATGCGCTGAATATGACCATGCGATATGTATGACCTACTATGTACCCAACGAAGTCTGGCTCCCAAAACGGGGGAGATCCAGACCACTCGAACTCCGATCCCATGTTCCCCTTTTTGAAGTACTCGGAATGAGCTCCGTCCTGCAAAAGGGGAAGGGCGAAAAAACTGAGAGAAGAAAAAAAGAAGCTTGAACGGGCTACTCGGTCCTGTTGTGTAGATATGGTATGGTATGTGCTGTATGTATATACTCCTCGAACCCCCCGTATTTATGCGCGTATGTAAGTACCCAATATGTATGTAGAAGAGTATGTAGCGATGATGCTATATCCCATTAATTATATTACGATCCGAAGTGTTCGCCGTGGGGTTGACGGCTGTTAAGGAAGAGGTCCAAGGTCTCGATATAAAGCTCCTTCTGGCTAGTTGTGGCCTGGACATGTGGGTTTTGCTCGAGGGCCTCAGCCCATTGTTGCCAACGAGTTCCCGGCACGGGATCGCCCCAGCTGCGGAGCTCGCGGAGTATGCGGGACATGCGGAGGACGAAGGGAGCAAAGTGGATGTCTACAAGGCATAGATCTTCTCCGAGGAAGTATGGCCCCTGAGTGGTGGATTAGAGATGTTTTGAAGGGTAAAGTAAGGGATGGAGAACCTACCCTGTCGTTAGCCGCCTGAACAAGGGCCGTTATCTCACTCCGGAGCCTCTCCACGTATTCTGATTGTTTTGTGAAATCAGTAGCCCTCGCAAGAGCAAAGAAAGCCGGAACTATCCTTGCATTGATCTAGATCAACCAGTCAGGCCCTATATCCTCTACACGGTGGAAGTTTACCAGGGGAACTCACATGGTCGATCCATAGTCTACAGTTTGCCTTTAGTCTAGGATCTGTGGGAGAGAGGGGTACCGTTTGGTTATGGTCCTCAAGCTAGCACGTTGGACGGTCAGCGATTGAGGGAACTATCTATAATTATCTCAAAGCTCTAACGACTTACGTATTCTAAGATGATGGCACTCTCACCGCTGGCCCAGTCGCCTTCGCGAATGGCTGGAACTAGGCCTCGTGGGTTTGCTTCCAGCAACTGGGTTGGGCGCTTAAATGGGTCTGTCTCGCAATATTGATATTGCATGCCCTTCGCTTCCAGAGCAATCCATACTCTCTGTGAAAAGGGGCTAACAAGGAGGCTCGTTAGCTTATGAGGCAATTTACGTTCTAGGAGGATAGCTTACCAAAAGCAAGCGGCATAGAGTTTTAATTCGTGCTCCTTCGAGTGCTTCTTCGCGGTTGCAAGTGCAGCTCCTGACATCCTCCTAGGTAAAGGCTTCTATAGGAGTAAGTTAGTGTGAGGAGTTTTAGCTAGCTTTTAGAACTACTAGATGTGAATAGAAGATAATAGGAGCTGAGCGGGACCATTTGCCCCCCTATTCTAATAACAATTGCTTTCCTCCACTGTGCTAAAGGGAGATGTTACCGTTCTAGATCACTTGTATCTTGACAGAAGTTTTCCATATATAAAACCGGGTATAAAGGTAATCACAACTATGGTACAAGGAACAACCCACCTGAATCTTCTTTGCTTCTTTCTCTTGCGCGGCAATATACCTCTGTACGGTTGACTTCTTGATTTCATCGCTCTTCTCTAGGCTATGCTTGTGAGGACCAGCGACACCGTCGCCCTTACCGTTCCCGCCATTGCCATTGACTCTTTGTATTGTCCAGAATTTCTCCCCGTTGAGATGAGCATCCATAGGTTGTGATAGACTGTCATTAAACATCGGCTGTTGTGGAGATTGGTAAACACTCGGCGGAGCTAAACTGAGGTTCGAGTCCCCGTCACCGGGTAGGATCGTCGCTCCCGGAAAGTATTCGGTAATCTTGATTTTAACATCGCATAGATCTCTCTCGCGCGCACTCCGCTTGCGCTTCTTCTTGGAAGGGTCATCCGATTTGGGCGTTCCCGGTGGCCGTCCCTTCATTCGGCAATCCCAGTAATGCGATATAAAAGGCTTGCGCTTGTATTTTTGGGTAGAACGATGTGAGTAAACATTATCGATATGGGGGAAGTAGGTCTCGAATCTAGTCGGTAATTAGTACAAGGACTCAGTTCCAAAAGGAATCCTGCTCCCTACTGGTCATTGGTCAAGATAATCGTATCGTCGACATTGAATAGCTTCTCGCGCCAAGCTTGAAGATCGGGTGGGTCGACGACTATCCTATTGACCAATTGGCCATGGGGTCTCGGCTCAGAGCCTTCGGCAGCTGAGGAATTGACTTGTGCCGACTGGATGAACATGTCCTCGTCTTGTTGAAGCTGGGAAATAGCATTTGGAGACATGCCATTGTGTGTTAGGATGCCGAATTGGCTGGAGGCAGGCGGCGCCGAGTGCGACGATGGAGGGAGAGAGGCATGGTGTTGATGTGGAGTTCGGCGAATGTCGGAGGTTGTTTCATGGGAGTGCTGGAGCATGTGAGCCGCATTTGGCTCACCATCGAAACCATCTTGAACATGCGGAGTATAGTCACCCGGGACGGCGGGGATAACGGGTACGGCTTGTAGGCGTTGGAGGTGTTGTTGGAAAACGGGATCGGTAGGATCGAGATTGGATAGATCGAGGGTCGTATGCGATGAGAGGGTTGGGACACGGAAGTGATGCGACTGTCGAGGGTGATGATTATGATGGTGAAGTTCATGCGACAGCGGAGGCTCGGTTCCTGGAGGAGGTGGTTGAGATGTTTGTTGTTGGTGGTGCTGCTGCTGTGACGGCGGCGGCGGCGGCGGCGGCGGTTGTGGGAAAGATACGGAGGCGGGGTCCATCGTGGTTATGCCTTTTGTATGTAGTCTGTCTGCTGCTTGGTGACGATGCTGCTTAGTGCCTCTGAACAAACTCGGCGCAGCCCACCAAGCATGCTTTTACCCCATTCTCAAGTCGGATGTCGTGGGCGAAGTGTCTTCGCCGTCATGATTTGACTTCTACTAGTTGGAGGAATTGGCTTATCCAAGGTAGGCCAAGGTAAGTAAGTACAGTACCTAAGGTAGCGGAAAGCCAACAAATTGGGTTAATGGAATCGGAATCGGACGATACCGGCAAGACGGAAAAGAGTCTAGAAGTTGCCTAGAACGTACAAAGGTAAAAAAATATAATTAAAAAAAGAATAATGATAAAAAAGTAAGATCAGATGGAAAATGCTAAAATTCCAAAAATGCCAAAAGCGCCGATAGAAGCTGAAAAGCGCAGCTCACGAAATTGCCCCGCCTTGCGGGTCCTTTGCCCCATTCAAGGTACCTTAGGTACATACATAGCACCTGGGCAGTTTGTCCCAGGGCGGCCAGACCTACTTCCCTGAGAAGCTTAGTCTAGTCCTAAAGTGGCAAACGAACACCTGTCTGTCCGTTGTTTGCAACCTTATCATCCCATCAATTCCCATCAATTCCCATCAATTCTCATAGGCCCCACATGCCGACGAACGGCCTCACTTCAAGTACACTAATCCTGCACAGGTACATAGTATATTCCGCACTATAAAACTACACTAACTACGCTATAATCTGCACTAGTATAAAGATATCGGCGGCACAAATACATGGAGCTATATGTAAGTGTAATGGTAATACCTACATGTAATATACTTGGGCCAATAATCGTTACCAATAGCGGGAATTGGACCCTGACGATCTAATAAGATCTCATCCATTATCTATACTCGCAGACTCGCAGACTCGCAGACTCGCAGACTTCGTAGTATTGCCCCTCACCCCTCATTCCCGGAGACACATACCAAGCTGAAAAATGCTCCAAAGTCTGGTTCCCGTTCTACGAATCAACCTCTCATCACGAGCCACGTTGAGTTATTTGAGTTATCCCTCGTGAGAAGGACCCCCTTTCTGGTAATAATGGCGTCGTGATACGAAGGAGCTTACGTGCCCGCATCTGCAGCTTTCTAACCTGGGTACGTGATAGGCGTCAAGTCGCCAATCCTAAGCTATTCCCGCGATACTTAACAGATAAGGGGCTATTAGATAATAGAAAATATATTTTCCACTCACCATCTTCATAGATTGCATCATGCAATACTATATCCGACTTTTAACTCCAACTGGATATCTTCGTAAAAATACGCATCTCTTTGGGTATCTGCCTACATCGTAGGATTTCGTCATTTATTTGTCTATGAGAATATGAATGGAGTATATGGATAAGTGAGGTAAGGGGTTCCTTTCGCCTTTCGTTACCGACGTATTAGAAAATCCAACCCCATGCGTCATGTCATGGCAGTCTACTATACAGTTCCAAAAATGAACGTAACCTCCGTGTCGATATCGGACGTGCAACACCTAGAACGCCCCAATATGTCCCAAGTCGTAATAAATGTGCCCAGCCCGACGGTCAACCCTGTATATCCAATCCTGCCTTGCTTTTATTCAGCTTATATCGATAGAATAGACATGTTTCGATTAATTTACGATCCTCGTGACAGCGTTATGTGTTAGAGTCCCATCCCAAGTCCATTCGTACATCCAATAAATGTTGAAGAACGCCCTCGGCTACAGGCGTCATATCATTCTGCGCAGCCCAATTATCTGGAAGTGTAAAACCTTGGTCTGAAGTCATGCCTGTACCACCCCCCATTTGAAAGAAAGCAGCTGTAGTTGCGTCTATCTCGGCTTGCGGCCCTAAAGTCTGGTGAGATCCGATAGGACTGGTATCGAAAGACCTCCTGCTGCGTGAGTTTGCCATCTGACCGGACCCTGTGGCGCTCTGACGATTATCTGAGGCAGTACTCGAGTTTGGTGTTGGTCTATTCGATGGCCCATCAGTATTTGATGATGCTGATATATCGTTCGAATCGCTTGCGGTCCCTTCTACGAACCCTGGGAACATTATGGGCGGAATTGTTGCGTGGTTACAATTATTATTGCTGGCACTCTGGTCACGAGTAGCCGAGTTTTGTTCTCCCGCAAGCCAGTTTTGGCCCGCGAAGTCATCCACTAGTGGTCTACCGTTGATCGGGTGGTGATTTTCAGATTGACGATTATTAGAAGCGTTTGGCGGGTTATCACCTCCCACGTTTGCATGGCGATAAGCGAGAAGGCCACCGCCTCCTGAGTCAGGATCTGTTCCACAGTGGTCATCTGCAACACCATTTTTTCGATAAGGCATCTTTGGGAGCTTGACACCGGAGCCAGGCTTGGAGCTGTCAGTCCAAGACATCCATCAATGAATTATTGAGGATCAAACTTACACTATCCGCACTCCTTGGAAAGGCAGATTTGAGCTTAGGTATCCGCGTTCCTAATGCTTCTAGGTCGACATCCAATTGTACCAAGAACGATTCAGTTAGGGGGTTCTTCTTCTTCAATGCATTCATAGCAGCAAGGAGGAACCGTAGCGAATCTGCTGTCTGGCTGTCGTCCGGCCTGCTCTTTAGGTATTGGACAAATACCCGTGCAGCAACGTATAAACAGAATGATATAAACGGATTCATCTACAATGCTGTTAGATTCGGGGCTCATTATCGTCTAAAATCTTTCAACAGGCACTTACAGCACACAAGTCTAAGTGAGACACCATTCTCATGATGCTAGCAATCTCATTCGCTGCCGTGATGCATCGAACTTTGCTTTCCGCACTAACAGACGGCGGGAGTTTATTCCGGTCTGCCTTAAAGATAGCTGCCTGGTGAAGACAGATCGTCGAAGTATGGATGTTCATATTAGTAAATACGATATTGGGATTAGAAAGCCCGACAGGGAGTTTTAGATGGTTTGGTAGACAGAGGGACGTATTTAGCAGAATGTTGTCCATATTCCTATGGCGCTTCCAGAACTCCCCGTTAAGATCGTGGTCGCGATCGTCGGCATCTGGCCGATGAAGATGGACAAGATTCCGGCCAAACAAACAGGCCATTAATACTATACCTCCGAAGGATGAAAGTTTGGCGGCTCCAGCTGGGCACATTGAGTCCGCAAGTGATTGTGTCTGTTCCGGTCGACTCATTTCGAACGCCTCCTCTGAAGATGGCAAATTGGTCATGACGTCTCGTTCATCGATCGTCATGGGCCAGCCGGTACCAATACTTGCATACCGGTCCTGCGAGAAGGCCATCCAAAAGGTCCTTCGCCTCTCTTCACGCTCCGTCCAGTCACGAGGAGGCGGAAGACACTGCTTCACATCAAGGCCCGTTCCGTCAAGTCTGTGCAGTCCAATCCTAAAGGTCGTGAGCATAAAGTCGACTAAGCTGGCTTTAGTTTAGTACTTACATCTGGCATAGGCGCACAGCAGCGCCTGTGCTCATCCATGCTCTTGGGAAGTACATCATCTTGAATTCATACGAGGCAAGCAGCACATGAGTTTGAGCATGAGCTACTGAAATCATGTGCTCACCATAGCCTTTGACGTAATCCGCCTCAATATACTTACGAGCGCGCTGGTAAAAGAGGTCTTTTAAATCCGCGAATTTGTCTGCTACCGCACAAGCCTGAGTCCAAATTGCATATCGCAGTGCAACGGGGGGTCGTTGGTTCGGAGCCCTAGTGAGTGAATAAGTATGGAGACCAATATGAATACAGTCCGGAAAGTTAAGGGTAGGTACATGGTAAAAATGCAAAGGGTATACCATACAAATTCATTGCTGCTAGGTACCGGAATTTATGAATCATGGGCAACGATGGATGGATCTTATCGAAGTATATTTGATGCCTGCAAGTTTCTGTTAGTCGATATTGTGTGCATGTACGGTAAGGGACTCTAACAGTTCATCAATCGTCTCCTGCGGCGGGAGAGGTTCCTCCAGTCCAAGGCCAATCATCTCCCACGTAAAACTGCTGTCCATACCGCCCATGTTCATGTTCCCGCCAAAATTAAATTCATCTAAGCCGGCGGCGGCGGCTTGTGGTGACTCCGCATTGAAATTCCATTGCTCCATATCGCGATCTCTTGGGATGTTTATTTGAGGATTTGGGATACTAAAATTGGGTGTCGGAGCGGTTCGTTGGTTGCGATTCGGTTGTTCGAAGGTGGTGTTTGGGGTTTTGCCCGCATCAACCCCGACGGTAAAAGACGGCTCTTGGGTTTTATTCAGGAGCGTCTCGACTTGTTCTAAATGAGAGCAAGAACCCTTAGTTCCTATTCGCTTGTTCTAATAGGTGTCTTGTTGAATTGACACTTACTCAATCTCTCTTCTAGAGCCTTCACATATCCCCTTTTAGGGCCACTCTTTCGTCTCACTTCATCGTAAGCGCAAGCGTGTCCTAATCTCGTACATGTGCTACAACTCGGCTTTACGCCGTCGCATCTGAGCTTGCGTTTTCGACATATCATACACGCTAACCGCTTCGGCCTGGGAACGTTGCCATTATTCTGATTTTGAGGCGCGGCCGGCGGGCTCGTATCGGCGGTTGGACTGTTGTCGGTACCTCCCTGAGACCCAGAGTCGTTGGCTACGGCGCCAGGGGCTTCTCCAGTCGAAGTCGACATAATCTAAGACAAGATTAGATGGTGCGGAAAAGCAGCTACGGCTCCGTAGTGCACCGGTGGAAGACCCCGAAAGGGTGAGTCGTATGTATTTCGGGATGCGCTTCGGCCTCAAGCCACGATAGCGTCTCGAGTACGCGCGCCAGTTCGATAACCACTGTCTAAACGAGATATCGGCGACAGAAACAATTTAATTCAACCCCTTCTAAGATCTTTTTCTCCCCTTTTAAAATATTTCCTACTCTCCGGTACTCTGTCTCGATGCTTTAGTGTGTGTCCTTGAACCCGGAGCGTTGAACCCCGAGCGGTATAAGTCTCAAATCTTACGGCGGGAAATCGAGTCGATAAGCATTGGCGAGTAGACGGAGAAAATGTATGGAAGCTGTGAAGAGGGTCTTCAGGAGAGGGGATCCCGGGTCTAATAATGTGGGGAATGATCTTAATAGAATCTCTTTTCTATAAGTGGAATTGCAATGGTATTGTTGCTTGGGACCAAGCAGTTGAAGAACATGCAGGGCTAAAGAGCGACCCCAACTTCAAGATGGGATTAACAATAGCCACGCGACGCCGTGTAAGAAAATAGGGTATATCTCTATACGAAATCCGGACGCAGCAGACAAGTAGACAAGTAGATACCTAGGTAGGTAAGCTCCTAAGTCATATGTAGGCAACAGGAAGAATGACTGTCCCCGACTAATACACTCATGCAAAATTAGAGGGATATGGGAATGGATCCCGGCCGCTATGTCGCTATGTCCTGCCAATCACAAAGAAAAAGTCGAACCAACATGAATTACTAATGCAAGAGAGACTTGTCTAATGTATCTTACACAGTAGGGCTGAGTAGTAGTGTAGAAGTAACAGAGTGGATTCTAGATTGAATCGATTAACCCACATAAGATTCTTAGCGGGGTCTCGAGTCCTCTACATAAGTAATATTTCCTACTTTGTGTTGTTCTTGCTGTTATTCATCTTGAAGCCTTACTGATGTCCATAGAGCAATTCTGTATCGTTATCGTATTAGTATCTTTACGTACCTATCTTTATAGAACCCGAAGTAGGTACGTGTTTTACAACGGCTGAGCAATGTGAGCCGTAATTAAATCTGATTGGTTATTCTATTTTCTAGAACTTATTAGAACACTTCGTTGTCCGAAACCTCTCACACTTAAGGAATAACTAGTGGGGAATTGTTGTACTACACATATGTATAAGATAACACCCCATACGCCTACACTAATTCTACAGTGCAGTCCGTAAAGCTTAGTGAAACTGCGCTAAGTTAAGCCCACATCTAAGCTTAAAACGAGAAATGACCCGAAAATTTCTCCATTTCAGCACTGTCAAGTAGCCGACTGTAAGCAGTTTGCAGTTTGAGTACCTAAAATAACGATAATTGGCACAGAGAAAATTAGTGTATTGTTATATATTAAAGCCGCTATATCACGCTGTCTTCTTAGTATAGTAGGCCTCGGAGCATTGCGATGCCAATTCACTGTATTAGGTAATATTATTCTTGTCAAAGCTTTCAGGGAAAAGTAATGCTGCCTATTAAAGTGCCGTCTCTCCCAGTAAGGTTGTTGGCGAAATATTATCTCGCGAGATAGCCTCTTATATGCCGTATCGGGCGTCGCCCCCAACTCTGTAGAACCAACACCTGTCTCGAATGATGGTAATAATAAGCCTTCTATACGCTACCTCTTATCCGTCTAAATTAGGAATCCCTTTTTTTAGAGACTGCTTTTCAGCTCAACGCGTCAATCCCTTAGTAGAATCGCCTATATGAATGCAATCTCTTATATTCGTCCAGAACTCGGTCTTTATCATCGTCGCAGCTACCGGAACTATTGGCTTCTCTTAATTATCTATTTTCATAACCGTTAATCAAACTGACTCCAATTTTTCCTATTTCGTCCCTGTGCTGGCCCCTATTACTCGTAGACTTCCCGAGTCAATATAGGCGAGTGAATATCGGTTTGGAGACCATGCAATAACGGGAGAAGGTGTCGTAGTCTTATATGTGTAGATATGTTCTCCTGTTTCGGCGTTGAAGATCTCTAATCCGGATCCTACAAGCATGACAAGAAATTTAGCCTCAGTATCAACAAATGTATGACTTAATGATACTCACCCTCTTCACTTCCGCCTATTAAATAGAAGCCATCCCAAGAGAAACCTGCGTCGAAAAGTTAGCGCGAATGATTTGCGGCGTATGATTCCAATCTACGTACTAAGGCTGCGAATTGGGCCGATCATCTTAGTCGCAGTTCTGACACAGTTCCATTCCGTTGTTTCCCAAAGCGAAATCAGCGAATCTGTTCCACCCGTGGCTAGATACCGGTTATATGGATGTAATTCAACAGATATGCAGGATGAGGTATGCCCGGTCAACTTGAATTCGGCATCTGGTCCTTCTTTGTAGTCGAACTGGTAGGCGGGCTCAAAATCTGGGAATGAGAGGATTCTTATTATCCCATCTCCAGTAGTAGCAAATATCCTTTGGCCACTCCAGCAGAACGTAATGTCGTTGGTTTGTACAGGCTGTTGATGTGACGAAATTGGTGTGCTTTGGGTTGGTGAAATAATGAAGAGCTTATCTTCCTAAAGCAAGGAGTTAGTGTTTAGGAAGTACCTAAGGCTGGATGAGATTGGTTACCTTATTCCCGACAAGAACACATTCGCCGCGGGGATGCCATGCTAAAGTGAAAGTCTCCCCCAAGCCTTTAACCTCGTTCAAGACCTGCTTAGTCTTGACATCCCAGAACCTAACCACTCCGTCGCTGCTCACACTACACAACTCGAGCTCCTTGACGGGATTGAAGGCAATCTTCTCGATTGATGCCGTATGACCTTTCAACTCAGTCGTTTGACGAACATTAGGTTTGTCCACATTCCCTTGAACCAGCAATTAATAATTAGCCTTCCATACTAGAGTGAACGTAGAATCTTAATTGCATCATCTTAAAGGGGTATTCTTATGTCGCCGAATCACAAGCTGAGGGTGAACCACGTACAGACGCGTAACGTTTTATCCAAACAACCAGTCGCAATATAAGTACCCAATGGATTCCAGGAAATTGTGCGAATGCTAGTAGAAGTCATCAGTCAGATCTTAGATTATAACACAGGGTATAGTACTCGTACCCGCCGGGGGGTATGAGACCACAGCATGAATATTATGAGCCCCGAGTAGGGAAGAAGGCAACTGGTAACTTACTTATTTGGGGTCTTATTCACGGCCGGGTCGTGGTAAATTGTCGGCTTCAAATGAGGAAGTATAACCTTGAACTTATCAGCTGCCACGGACGTTCTTGGTACTACGCGCGCCATGGCTTCACGAGTAGATAATAACTATGCCGTTACTGTGGATAGAGCAGAGAAATAATTTCATGCCAGCATATGGTGTTTCGTGATATGGTTCGACGGAAATTCAGCGGATACTGAAAAAGTTATATGCTTTTGTCAAAAGTTGAATAGTTTGAAGTTGTGAATTTATTGTTTGAAGCTTTGAAGCTTTGAAGCTCGAGGTACGAAGGTCCAAACGTACCTAGGTACCTACATGTAGGTACCTAAAGTGAATGCCCAGGTGGCCCACTTTAGCTTCAATATGTAGGTAGGTACACTGATACATCATCCTAATTTAATTATCTTCTTAACAACATATCCTCCCAATCTTGGAAGATATTGTTATAACTGCTGTAATCAATTATTGCGATTTCCAATCATACTGCTAGCAATCCGCATACCTCTCTCATCAATGCACATGCACATGTATTTAGGTACTTTATGTATCAACCCGAACCAGCCTTCCCCAGAAGCTCGTCCATCGTCACATCTCGAGATGTTGCCAACTGACGCAGTTTTTAGATAGCGGTACAATTGGCCGTTCATATTCTTATTGTACCCTATCTATGACTTGCCAATATTTGGGACATACGAATGAAGGTTCCACGGGCCTGTATTAGCCATGTACTGGCCCATTGGAACTCCTAGAATATATGCGACAACCACCTGTCAAGTTTCAGCTAAGACCAACTTCGTCATATCCAACGATGGCGTCTCTTCTATCACCGCCGATAGCGACTCACTGTCAAGCTCTGAGCCGCCCCCTCCCCTACTCCTCGACGAAAAAGACAGAACCATACCGGACACATATATACCACCTCTCACACCCGGTCTTAGAACTCCAGCTACTCCAGCTATAAACTCGGTGGAACATGACATTTATCATGATGGTAGCAGCTCTAATTCCCAGCAGCATCTTGCAGGGACTGGCGGAAGTATTATTCCAGCTGGAGATCCAATTATTGCTTTGAAAGTGTCTAGGACCGGTCATTTATTTGCCGTCATTACAGCCACTACCATGACAATATGGCAGACCAAAGTTCGTCTTCTATACAACATTATATTTTTAATTTCACCTGCTGATCATGGCGATGTGTACTTCTAGCCTACCGTGATTCAAGCCGTCGTCGTCCGATCCGAAGCGTCCATTAGATCCTACGGTACTAATGTCGCTCTCTTATTAAGACCCGATTCCGTTATCTTCGTCGTTCAAACAAGCTTAGGCTTCTTAATTACGTATTCACTTGCTACCGATGCCGAGTCCCGCGTCTATAAACCTCACTTTTCGGACCATAGCAACATCCAAAGGCGACGACAAAGTCACTTTGGGGGTCCTGGTAATAACACACCCGACCAGATTCTGTTGGGTCCAGGTGAAGGAGCCGGGGTTCGTGATATAAGTCTTCGTTTTCGTAGGGTGATCAAGGTGGATGCCGGTATTGAACATGCTATTGCTCTTGATGACGAGTTGGTCGTCGCCACCAAGAAGCCAGCAGCTGTTCAATGCATCAAGTGGACCCCTGACAGCAGCGGTAGTCAGACGAGCACTGAGCTCGTAAGTCGCATGGGTTGGTTGGAGAAGAAGGTATCAATCAAAGAAATGACCCATGATCGGCCCATGAACCTCTCTACTTGGGTTACGAGTGACGGGAAAGCCTATGCTGTTCAACGAATCTCGGCTAGTCAGGCCAAAGATAACCCTGACTTCGACCCAAAGAAGCTCTTCAAAGGATACTGCTTCCATTCGCCTCTTAGCGGTAGCGATCATGCCGTCAAAGCAGTCGTTAATGCCAGATTCTCACTGATAGCTGTAGGCTGTATTGACGGAAGCATCCGTGTATACTCTGCTAGAGACTACGCTGGCAACATCCCTCCATCTCATGCCCACCGAATCCCAGTCTCGTCCGAATCTGCAGGTCCCTTAAAAACTCTAAGTTATTCCCCAGACGGATATTGTCTCTTCGCCGGTTATGGGGATGGATGGGCAACGTGGAGCGTGTTTGGCAAGACTGCTGGCCACAGCTTCCATAATAATCCCTCGATCACTTCCTCTAATCAAGAGGCATGGTTAAGTGGCATCATAGAAGCTAGTTGGATTGGCGGAGCTTGCGAGATATTAATGGTTGCTCGTCAGAATGAATCCATCTGGTTACTTGAGATGGCGCGGAGTGCAGTTACTGGTTGCTACACTCCTCCTAACCTCTTCCGTACCGTACTACAGAGTTCGTCTAGTGTTATGGTTTACCGGGGTTACGATCTCCCAGACCTCACCAGTATCTCCGCTGAGCCGTTCCTTTGGCATAACGCTAGGATCCCCGCCAATTATCTTCTGAACCAATGGCCGATCAAGTGTACCGTCGTGTCTTCCGACGGCAGATACGTTGCGGTTGCGGGCAGGCGTGGTCTCGCACACTACAGCGTTAATAGCGGTAGGTGGAAGACATTTGCGAATGAGGCTATGGAGAACGAGTTCCAGGTCAGAGGCGGGATGTGTTGGTATCAGCATATCCTCGTAGCAGCTGTCGAAGCGAATAGATCATATGAGCTCCGGTTATATTCGAGAGAAGCTGCTCTAGAGAGTTCGACCGTCATGTTTACTCAGCAAATGCCAGCACCTATCGTCTTGATTACCCCGTCCGGAGAAGACTCTCTACTAGTCTACACCTATGATAATCTTCTTTATCACTTTGTATTTGCACCCGTTTCTGGTGCGATAAGACCCATACAAGTGGGACAAATCGCCTTCCACGGTATTGTCAGATCTCCTGCCAGAGTGAGAGGCCTCAGTTGGATATTACCTGAGAACCAAATGATTGATGGTGATCCCTCACAAGATGTCGCGTTTGCCTCAGTCTTGTTCCTGGTAGATGGGAAACTCGTCCTCCTTCAACCGTCTGTCAATAACGAAGGGCAGCTTAAATACGATATGCGCGTCATATCTCACAACGTAGAGTTCTACGTCAGCATGAGAGATCAGTATTCTGTCAACATGTTAGGCGAATCTAGTGCGCGGTTCTCTACGGAGGCCGAAGAAAACAGTCTTCGGAATTCATTATGGGTATTTGAGGGCCATGAGTTGAAAGTCTGGCCCGATGTCCAAGAAGTTCTACGAGCTACTTCAATCGAGCCAACGAAAGAACTGCCATCTACGGTCTCCATGCCTATCGACTTTTATCCTCTCTCCGTCTTATTAGGCAAAGGAATCGTGCTGGGAGTTGAACCCGAATTAGTCCAACGACGAGATATCAGTTTCTCTTTCTTCCGTTTCTCCATCAGGGTAAGTAAATAAGTTATCCTTTCCCGTGCCAGGCTAATGGTCTTTAGACTCATCTTTTCCTCCCTGAAATTCTGCGTTTTTATCTAGTAACAAACAATGCTGCTGCGGCACTCAAGTTGGCCCGGCAATACCAAAACCTCGAGTACTTTGCACACGGCCTAGAGGTTCTACTCCATCACGTTCTCGACGAGGAAGTCGACTCGGCACCTAAACCAGAGGCGGCCATTCTTCCCAGAGTGCTTTCCCTCCTATCGTCTTTT
The DNA here is from genome assembly GCA_902805455.1 of Daldinia concentrica. NCBI lineage: Eukaryota > Fungi > Ascomycota > Sordariomycetes > Xylariales > Hypoxylaceae > Daldinia > Daldinia concentrica. The sequence goes on along the minus strand of CADCSW010000003.1, from coordinate 1,866,209 downwards.
AAGCAATATCTAGATATTGTAGTTCAATGTACAAGAAAAACTGAGGTTAGGTCTTGGAGAACGCTCTTTGCATACCTACCTCCACCACAAGAGCTTTTTGAAGAGTCTCTTCAACGCGGTTCGTTAAAAACGGCAGGGGGCTACTTGTTAATATTACACACATTTGATGAGCTAAGTGCAGCATCGGAGCAGTCGGTACGGCTATTCTCTAGGGCGATCCGGGAAGAGGATTGGGAACTTTGCAAAGAGCTGGCCCGGTTCCTAGCAGCGATGGACGAAAGCGGAGAGACATTAAGAGAGGCAATGGAACTAGTCAACATCCGAGTCAAGCAAGAGTCGGATGATACAGACATAATGTCTAGACTCGAGGTGCCGCCTCGGAAAGCTAACGGCAGCTCCCGTATGACGAGACAGAACTCGGAGACAGGTTCCGACGCTCAATCAGCGAGCGACATAAGCAGCTTGAGCACAGCTAGTCCGATATGATAGAAGGGGTTGTTTGGGATAAAACGGGATGAGCGAAAAGTGGTTTACATTATTCACATGGTTAGGTGCTAAAGGATCGTATTGTAAATGTAAACCTTTGGGTCTAGTTAGAATGCAGGCCCAGACTGGTCTGCTGAAACGTAATTCTATTGTTCTTGAAACTTAGGTAGGCATTTACTTATCCTATCCAGAGGAGATGAGGTCTATGTAAATCCACATTCAAATGCATACCGAAAGGTAATAATTTCTATCATATATTTCTAATGCGACCAATGATAAGCCAATGTTGATCTTTGGTTGATTATCTAATTAATGATGTCTAATCCATATGTATCTTGGTACTACCTTATGTACAATGTTGCTACCTATGTTGGGCAGGCAGGCAAGGCAGGTAGAGTCCACAGTCCACATCCCCGGATACATCTGCGAGGCTGTTGAGGCTGAAATCTGGACCCACTGGACTTTTCGAGCCTTAGGTACCGTACCCCACTAGAAGTCCACTGAACCTTGACGGTATTTCATCAATTTTGGCTACTAATCTTGTTTGCGCCTGAACCCCTCCATCTCCGTATTCCCATACGACGCGACCTAAGAGCATTATCCATTATAATCCTCATTTCGCTCTTTCCCATTCTGTCCTTTCCGTCACGAGGACTTAATCGTCGGACTTTAAACGTCGCATCGACTATAAACCCAACCATTCTGTCGAGATTGCCCGACGTGGTCATGATGGACGAGTTCGCTTCCGAATCTGATAGTGACTACACTAGCTATTGGCGAGATTGGGTAAGTGCACATGGTTATTTAGAACCTTCTTCCAACGCAAATACGCAGGCGGTGCAGTGGGTAGCAGAATTCCAATGGTACAAGAGCTTCTTTCGAGAGCGCATTCCACTTTAGGAGTACCTTAACTCATTATCTTTGTTCGATTGTTTGAGATATCCTTTGTTCGAAAGTATCGATGGCAACTCTTTCCCCGTATTTGATTCGTGGGAAACTCGTCTTCGAAGTACAGTAACATTCCCTCTGCTCTCTGCAAAAGAATTATATCATCATCAGTCTATTTCCTTTTTTTTTTCTTTTTTTTTTTTTTAGCCAGTATTGATCATGGGATATACGCTCCCATCGACGTTTTATATTCCAGCTATTCGTCCTCCTCTACCCGCACCAATCCCACGAGAGAGTCCCTCATTGTCTTTCTTTATGAGCTGGAAGCAGTCTACTGTCAGTACCAGAAAGTTAAAGCACACGCTCACTAGAGCTATATTTCATCTCGATCTACGCGAACCCCAAGTTAAATTTAGACTCTTTAGACATATTGTTAAGTGTCATTCTTATATTGATGCTAACTATGCGCCCTTAGTTTATATCTTCGCGCGGAAACGAGTATTTTTGCGAGATTGATGAGGACTATCTCACTGACCGCTTCAACCTAACTGGACTCAACACGGAAGTCCAGTACTATCAATATGCTCTCGATCTTATCACAGACGTATTCGACCTCGACTGCGATGATGACATGAGGGAGACTATCGAGAAATCGGCCCGTCATCTGTATGGTTTAATACATGCTCGTTATATTGTTACAACGCGTGGCCTGGCGAAGATGGTATGTTCATGCCGCTTTATTAGATTCTATATGGGCTAACTAATTCCTTGCAGCTCGATAAATACAAGAAAGCCGATTTCGGCAAATGTCCGCGAGTCTTCTGTCATTCACACCCACTCCTACCGATGGGCCAGACCGATATCCCACATCAGAAACCCGTGAAACTCTATTGCGTTCGATGCGAAGATGTCTACAACCCGAAGTCGTCACGGCATGCTGCTATCGACGGCGCGTATTTCGGTACTTCGTTCCACAACATCATGTTCCAAGTCTACCCAGCGTTAGTCCCCCCGAAGAGCGTCGACCGATACATACCCCGCGTCTACGGTTTCAAGGTACACGCCTCGGCCGCGTTGATCCGTTGGCAAAATACCCGGCGAGCAGACATGCTCCGACGGTTACGAAAGCTGGAAATAGAGAGCGGGTTCAAGGAAGACGTAGGCGATGAGGATCTCGAAGAAGAGGACGATGAGGAAGACGATTTAGAGCTGGAAGGAATGGAAGGTGATGCCATGCACGTTGTCGGTTAGATTATGGTTCCGACCGGATATTTTTTTTGTCTGTGCATGACTACACTATCAACACTACGAGCGTATACCGTGTCGGAGTTTATTCGTACAAGAGTTACAAGGAAATGCTCCGATACCTACGGCCAAATCAAAGCACGAAATCCTTCTATTTGTGTAGCACGATGTCTTGTCCCATGCCTTCAACAACGATTTTAATGTAAGGCACGAGTACAAAGTGGACGGTATAGGCGGTATTCATAATCAAGATGCAGATTTGTTATTATGCTGGCGTTTGAGAAGGACATGGTCGTCATTCCACGGCGTTTTACAAGATTCCCCCAGGATACCTTTAATAAAGTTCCTCACTAATGATATCTCTTTGTGTGCGGAACTCTCCCTTCGGATATAATATGTTAAGGTGATATTGAAGACATTTCTGAAGATTGCTATGTTTACAAGATGGTATCTTGGATTTATATTGATAGCATACACGTAGTTTCCTGCGCGATGGATAATATGATATAACAGTTGATAAAACCAATAAATACATAAGACGTAGCCAGTAAATAATCATTCCGATATTCACGTAGATAAGGAAGCTAGCTAGCTACCTATCCCAGGTACCGTACCCATCGTCACCTTATCTTTTTCCTCATCTCCGTCCAACCAGGGACAGAATCATGACGAAAAGGAAGAGAGAGAAACAACAAAAATCCGTACTGGGACGTCGTTAGGGTTTCAAAAATTCCCTACCCGGGCAAGCCCAGATAGAAGTGGTCAGGAAATAGTTTTCAACTAGCAAAAAGACGCACTCGGATTACTCCTCACTGTGACGCCTAAAGCCCGTGCACTAAGATGAGGAAGAAAAGAGGGAAAAGAGAGACTGAAAGGTTGGACGGGGGAGGGTAGGTACCTTTTATACACGTATTGGCCGATAGGGCTACGGCTACTGTTGCTGTTACTGTTGCCCTGAGTCTGTTGAGCATTCCTCCTCGGGTGGCATGGCAGCTGCTAAGTTGTCTACTGCAGTTTGATGACAGGAACGTGGTTTTTTTGGTATAGAACCTTTCTATCTATGCAGGCGCGTGAGGTACCGAATGGAACTCACGCTCTATCCTTCTCGCTAAGCCATTACCCGTCGCGTAGAAAAGGGGAAGGAGATAGGTTTATAATCCCAGCGCAAGAATATTGTTAACTAATAGTAAATACTACCTTACACGAGGCTACCGGTAGATATTAGTAACTTAACTTTAGAGCTCGAGTCAGGTCAAAATCTTATATAGATAAAAATTCATATCAGATTCGTAGTATATCCTGGCCTAGGGTATTTAAGATGTATCCAGGTATGTAGCTCGATAAAACAAGAAATAAGTGATTAAGACAATACCAATGTCCCTTCTATGGCTAAAGAGCGTGGTTCTATCCGGTCTATCAAGTCAGTATAATGGAAGCAGCTACGCTTTCTAATAGTAATTGTAGGATAGTGTAATGAGACAACAGAAAAGGGACAAGCGTCGAGTTGACTGGGCTTCTCTAAGTGCTACAATAGCTACGCGGCTAAGGAGCGGGTGAAAAGGGATGTTCGCTATTAACCTTCAAGGAAGGACTGTGCGACATATATGACAAGATGTATTCGGAGAGGGCAATAACTGGATTCGTTACGAGACGCAAGCCACGAAGCCTGACACATCGTCCTACCCTACTTTCAGACTTTCAGACTTTCAGACTTTCAGACTTTCAGACTTTCAGACTTTCAGACAAACCTTGATGGTTTGTATTACGCACTTTACTAGAGTATATAACAGTCACCACAAGAAATCCAAGAAAGCTTCGGCTTGTGCAAAGACTCCAAGAGTCAATCTCGTATTTCGCTGGTAGTAATCCAGCCAGTTTCTTTCGTTTCCTATCTATATGTACCCCTAATGTCGTTTACAAGTGCGAAAATGCCACCCTTATACGCTAAACAATCGGCCGAAAAATAACAACTCGCTTTCCTTAGAACTCCATGCTATTCCCCTTTCAAATTCGTTCTTCCGCTTGAGCAGGAATTCCCGAACTTTCCGCATGAGATGGATCGTCCACCTTCGTTCGATACCGCATGCCTAACTCGATATCGTCTGCGCGGTGGCCCGTCATCCTCTCCACTTGGTCTCCGGGTCTCTCCCAGTGCTTCTTATCCGTGGCGTAACTCCACGATCCCAGGCCTGCCCAGAACGCCTTGTCGTGGCTACGAGGTCCCCATGCCCATCCGGCACCAGCGCGGATCGGCATGTGATAATATCGGAATGCAAACCATGCGCAAATCGTTCCTATGATAAAGCCGAAGAGGATATCGAATCCGTGGTGTCGGAAGTCGAACCAACGCGAACTAGCGATGAATATGGATGTAAAGAAGGGGAGAACGGTTAGAAGAAGTAGGTACACAGGCGGTGCTGCCGCTTGTCTTCGGGTGGAGAGAACGGCGGAGTTATGGGCCCCGATCTGCTTAACCGTGGCTGGATCAACAGGAGAGATAGATCTATCGATTTCCCGTTCGTTTCGCACAGCTTCATAAGACGTGTCGACGTTACGCAACCGCGACGGGAAAGCAGTAACTGTACTCGTGTCGGCCGTTGCTGAGTCGTGCGGTACGAAAGGCAACGTGATGGCAAATTTGCTGGCTAGGAAGAACGAAAGATAAATCAGACCCGCCGCCGCAGAGCTGGAGTGTCCCGAAGGATAACTGCGAAAGCCGTCGTCGAGTAGAGCACGGTCCGGGTTCTTGCAGATATCCGCACTAACAAGCTGTCCATTATATGGGCCGTCTGATGAACCGTCGTCCGCGGGCGTGTGGAACCCAATGATATATTTAGCGACATGCTCGAAATCTGGTTGGCATCGGGATAGGAGATCCGGTCGCGGCTTTCCGAAGAGGTTCTTCATCCCTTGCGTGATGATCCAAGCCGACATGAGGGAGAGGGCCAGGCCTAGCCATCCCGTATGTAACTCCCATAATTTTCGCTTCCATATTAAGGACTTCGGAGTGCCCTGGGGAACGGTAGGGCCCGGGACGAAAACGAAGACGACGATTAGGACAACGGCGACGGGGATAACGGCGTTGCAAATTAACAGGAGCTTGGAGTTTACGGTCTCGTGAACGGTGAAAGGAAAACTGTGGACGGTTAGCCAATTACATCGGTGGAGTTCCCTGACAATCGCGAAAGGAGGCAGGCAAGTAATACATACGATATATTAGGATCTTGTAAGCTAAAGGGTCTTTTATTCGGAGTAACATTGCCCAGAATAACGCCAACGATGCCGACGACTATAAGTATTAACCAGTCGAATACATAAGACCCAATAACGACGAAGCTGAGCTTATTCGATTTACGGCTCTGGAAGCCTGAAGAAACGCGATCGGGCATTTTGCTGTACGGATGGGAAAGCAAAGGAGAGATAGACGGAACAGCGCTGTCGCCCTCGGGCATTATCAATAATAATAAGATTGTTATCCGCTTTCCCCCTGAGGTCTTAGACGGCTTGGATACGGGTACGCATGCGAGTTAGGTGTACATCAGATGACGATGCTTGTACGTATGTATAATGTATGTATGTATTGTATGGAGAAAGGGTGTGGAGAGAGATTTAAAAGTGCCTCCCGAATTTCTTGGTGTTTTGTTTCCTTGGTCACTGGCCTCGGGAAATTCCTTCAAACTACAAATTAATTGTCCTTTCCCAGAATACCCAAATAAATGAAAACCCAAACGCAAAAACGACAGCGTCTCGCTGCCAACAAATGCCAATGGTGATCGTCTTATGCCGCGCCTTTTCAATAGGGAATTCGAGACGAGCCAAGCCTGATGAGGTAACAGATTGCGTGGGTCCAGGGTCTTGGCTTAGCAGCGTTTGACGGCGTTGTATTCGATTTTCGGGCTTAAAAATACGGTTGGAACAAACGCTACCTATGTAGCAACGACCTCAGTTTGCCGCGCGGATGGGATTCCCTTATTATATTATTTCTCTTTGGGATCCTCAGCCTCCGCCTTTTTAATCTTATTACATTAGATGCTAGGCCGAACTGCGGCTGTCAAACAATAACAATGTGGCAGTGTACATATGTAAGTGGCAGTACAAGACTGGTGCGTTGTGTAATAGGTAGTCTTGTTCAACGGAATTGTCCTCGTCGGGCGGAATATAGATAGACGCACTTATTGTGTGTTGCCTCGGGTCTTAGACAGGTTTTACAAAATAGTTAAAGAAATCAAGATCTACGAGAAGTCATGTGTAACGTGTCGAGGCCCCTTCGACCCAAAGTGAATAAATAGATGAAATTCGATTCGATTTACCAGGTAGTGTCTTGCATTGATAAGATGCTGTAGTGAAGAGTACATACAGAAGATAGGCAGATAGGTACGCTAAAATATTATGATGCTACAGATAGGTAGGCTATGCTGTCCTATTCTGTACTATGACAGAAAACGGTTCGTTATAAGAGCGAGCTTATGTATGTATATTCACATATTGTCATGACATATAAAGAAAATGCCTCCAAGATATTTACATCAAATGACTTTTTGAAAGACATATTCAGCGGTTACATTATTGCATCATAGGTACCTAGAATCTGAGCGTGACACAAGGTGCGGGAGGTTATTTTAACTTTACCGGCATTTAATAAGGTGAAAAGTGCCCAGCTAAATTAAGACCATTCCATGTACCAAGGTACTGATCTAATTTACGGCGGGGGGGGGGGGCTAGAGGCAAGACAGGTCGCATCTCATTACGTGGCTTGCGTGGCTTTAAACTTGCACCGGTCCTCTCACTTAATAAGCACAACATTTCATAACCTGTGATGTCGACTTTTATACACGGATAGTCCACACTGCCACTCTTGGTGTCCCTTGGCCTCCGTAATTTGTAGTCTTAGAGACGTAATTGTATATTCCCCCCTATTTATATATTAAGTCCTAAATATCATTATACATAACTGACCTGTGTTGACATGGCTTAGGGCAAAAGCCCCAATTGCGTACGTTGAAAAGTCGCTTAGATGTCTTAGCAGTAGCAGAGGCTGATCTTTGTCGGTATTCGTTCATATCCTGCCATACACAAGGCTGCAATCAACAAGGCTTTTGTTGGCTTGTTCGTTCTTGAATATTGTAATTAAAACTAAGTTATGTGTATCTTGTGATATGATGATTATAACTATTGTATTCTCTAGCCGAATTGGCTGTAAAATTACCTTCTCGCAGGTTATAATTGGAGGTAGATAACATCTCACCTCATTCTCTCCTGTCATCATCAATATCATGTTTTAAGAGTGGGAAACAAACCACTTACTTATACATCTTGGTCATAACTCATTGACTAGGTAGCAATAGTGGCTTTAAAAGCTTTTTCATATCAGTTATCATTTCCGCCCTATTGCGCAGTACTACGTGAGGAGGAGAAAAACAATGTGATCTCGTATTTGGTGGCTGCAGTAACGGCTTGGCAAAGCCAGCGGATAACTCACCGCAGGCCTCGACCATGCATGTAACCTGCACGTTGCCCGTTGTGATGTGCTGGTTTCGCAGGAATTATCGATTTGAACCTGCAAGATGTATCACCCCTTTTGGTAGCTGTATTATTTCTATTACTAAGATTTGGAGTAGGTAGAGGAACATTTACTCACTTTCGAGGGCGTGTACGAACTCGAGATCGTGATATGGCCGTTTGTGCAATGCGGTAAGTGTTCGGTTCGCTTGTAACGTGTTGTTGATTTCGAGCTGATCAAGTAATCTCTTTGTACATCCTAGATTACGCAACCTCAGGTCCGATCTGGCGGACTTAGGAAGAGCCTCAGATTCATTGGCGATCTAGGCCCCAGAGATCCGCCATCACATCATCATTCGAGAAATTCCTGTTCATACAGCAACGTGGAGAGGGAATACGGACTTACTAGCTTGTCCGAGCAACGTAATTGGCGCAAAACTTTTCATATCGTCCGTCGTATGCTATCTCTCATGCAGCCACGATACTAGACTTTTTCGCTGAATTCCCGGATGCCCATGCATGCACCTTTTTCATGCTCGCCCATCTCATCGGGATGACCCCCTATTGACCCCCAGGTTGTAATTCCCGAGCTCCTGTGGCTCTGTGGCACGCCGTCCTCCTCCGAGACGAGAGCTGAGATGGATAAGATGACCGTACCATCCGATTATGGCGCCGCCCTGAATGGTCAGCCGCACGTGTGTAAATACGTTATGAGCGGTCGACTCCCACGTACCTGAAAATTTTCTGCTGTTCAACCTCCGTCTGACAGCGTCACTCGTTAGCTTCCTACATTCGTTCATGAACACGCTCGCTTGAGAACTCTCTTCTAGGATGTATTCGTGCATCCAAGTGTTCCTCGTTCTTGCAAGTCAGCTGGCGATTGGCTTTGCGTTCGTGGTGCCTCCATCGCTAAGCCAGCGCGATGTCTCGCCCGATCTGACTTGCGGAAACACGGGGGCCGGGACTAATGGCTACACATGTTCTGATAACCTGTGCTGCTCTCAGTACGGCTACTGCGGAAACAGTACGGATTACTGCGCCACTGGCTGTCAGGAACAATTCGGCCTATGTAGCGGGTCCGGCGGCGATGGAAACGGATCTGGAGACGACGGTGACGGAGGAACTTCACCGGATCTAACGTGCGGTAATACGGGAGCCGGAGAGCATGGATATATCTGTCCAACTGGCATGTGCTGCTCTCAATAGTGAGTAATTTAGAGCGAGCTTCTTCTTAGACTTCGTACTGACTCCTACGCCCAGTGGATACTGCGGTAACTCAACCAATTACTGTGATCTCGGATGTCAATCTGCATTTGGAACGTGTTCGCCGGACGGTGGTGGGAATGGCGGAAGTTCCGGCGATGGGCGCTGCGGGCCTGATTTCGACGATCAAGTGTGCGGTGCGACGGAATGTTGTTCTGCTTCCGGGTAAGCTCACCCCGTCTCTCGGAGATATTTATTGCTTATGTATCGCTGGTAGATATTGCGGTACCACTCCGGATTACTGCAATGCTCCGGACTGCCTCTTCGATTACGGACCGGCTTGCGACGCAAATAAAATTCCCAGCGGCACCAACACGTCGACATTATCCCGATCTCCTCTTGGAAGCGTGGAGATCGGCGGCGTAGGAATCTACGACTGTCAGAATGACGGTGATGTGGCTCTGACTTTCGACGATGGGCCTGGCCAGTACACGTCTGAGCTTTTAGATCTCTTGGCGCAGTATAGCGCTAAAGCGACGTTCTTCATCACCGGTATTAATAACGGCAAGGGTGAGATCGATAATGCAAGCCTCCAATGGCCATCCATAATTAAGTGAGCACTACCCACAATGCCAGCCAGTGAACTTGACTCCTAACGCATTTTCTGCCCAGGCGCATGTACGCCGATAACCACCAGATCGCATCTCACACGTGGTCGCACGCCGATCTAAGCGCCATCACATCAGCCCGGCGGCAGGATGAGATGATCAAGAACGAGATGGCGTTCCGCAACATCCTCGGCTTCATCCCGACGTACATGCGGCCGCCGTACAGTTCGTGCACGAAGGCTAGCGGGTGCGAGGACGACCTGGCCGCGCTGCGGTACCACGTCATATACTTCGACCTCGACACCGCGGATTACCTCAACGACTCGCCGGACTTGATTCAGAATTCCAAGAATAACTTTGACCAGTTTTTCGTGGGCTTGTCTCCTGACTCGGATGATGCCCTGGTCATCTCGCATGATATCCACGAGCAGACTGTGCATAACTTGACCGAGTACATGCTCAAGGGTATTCAGAGCCGTGGATATACGACAGTGACCGTTGGTGAGTGCCTTGGGGATCCCGTTGAAAATTGGTACAGGCAAATTTCGTAAGTGATGGCTTTCTAGGCCTCGCCTCTGGGTTTGTATGTTGTTTTGGAGCAGAGGCTTGGGTATGGACCTTGGATATTATTCTACCTATATTATTAAAGTTAATTATTTGTCGATACGTTTTAGTAGAGATACTTATCCAGAACATCTCCGCAGCTGTTAATAGGAGGAACGTAATAAGAACTCTTCAACCTTGATATAATAGGGCTTTGACTCATGTCGAAGAAGGGATATGCCGTAAAGCCACGTTTTGTTTTGATAGTCTGATGTTTAGAAAAGATAAATAAAGGTAATGGTGAGTTTTGACTTGATGGGATGGTCGACAGGATACTCTACTAGAGTATTCATAGGGGAATGTCTCGCCGCTAGGGAAATGGCGATCGATAAACTTCAAGGCTATGATCTGGAATTTCGAGCTTGTGTATCTAAAGCATTGAGAGATAGGAAGAGGAGTGTTGCAAGCGCTTGTGGACCATTTGGCTTTGACTTAGGTTCGCAGCTTGTTTGCATACTCCTTACATGAGGGCTATGGATAGCACTGGCCTCCACCAATCATTATCGCTTCGCGCCGTATTTCATTGTATTCGGGAGTAACCAATAATTAAAACATGTCAATATAGAGTTTACCAAGGAAATTTGGCGACCTAGAAGAGACGGGCTCTTACATTTGACGTTGGCGATGTGCATAGACCACGTGCCCACGTCTCATCACATGCATTTAGGCTATATGATTAGGAGAAGAGAGGCTGGCCTATAGGAAGAAAATAAACACAAGCGGCACGTCCCGTTGCAGTTCACACCTAAGCGTAACTTACCTGTTGAAAATGCACGATGTTGTAAGGATACCTAGCTAGTGACAGCTAGAGTTGTACGATGGCTCGGTTAATATAGTACACTTCAATACAGAAGTCTCGCTCTTTATGCTGAGACTGCAGGTTGTACATATAGACAGAGTGCGTAGGACTCGCTCGAAGAAGGACGATTCTATGATTCTTTGCCCTTCTTGTCTCTCCGCTTGCCCATGTTCCGTACCCGAGGAACCACAACCCATTTGTTGGGGTTGTTCTTTCTGCGTGTTTTGTAACCACCTTTCGACTGAGAGTATTAGTTAGTAATTGAGCGCTAAGTTCGTCTTCGAAGGATGAGGTGAGCCATACCGGTGTACCCCAAGGACTTGTCGGGTGTCGGTTACCCTTCGATTTACCACGACCACCACCGTGAGGATGATCCACTGGAAGCCAATAATTAATATCATATTTGACATGAACCCGGATCGCGTATCTAACATACCTTTGTTCATTGCCACACCACGTACTGTTGGTCTAATGTTCAACCATCGGCTTCTACCAGCCTTACCAAGCTGTCGGTAATGGTGGTGAGGGTTACTCGACACGCCTATAGTCGCACAGGCGTCCTTGCTGACTCTCCGGACCTCACCGCTCTGTAGCCTAACATTGACATATTTACCCGTCATGACCTTGACTCCGTCGTCCCTTACCTCTTCCTCCTTACTCTCAACGACAGCAAAGGTCCCTGCACTTCGGCAGAAGACAGCACCTCCCTTTGGGTGAGAACCGACGTTATATACCGGAGTTCCAACGGGGATAAGGTGTAATGGTAAGCAATTTCCACGATGTGCCGTTTTAGCAGCTAGAATACCCGGATCGATAACACCACCCATACTTTCGAGAAGGTCCTGAGGGATGCCGGACCGATAACTTTGCACTACGTCTCCGGCCCTCATACCCTCGGCTGCTATGATGTACGTTTTCTGGCCGGTAGCTTCCTCGGTGAGTAGCGCAATATGCGCGCTACGGTTCGGATCGTACTCGATTCGTTCGACAAGGTGGGGACCGGCAAGCCAGCGGTGGAAATCCACCGTCCTTATCCTCCGCTTGTGGCCACCACCACGATGACGAACTGTAATTTTACCATTGTTGTTACGGCCACCCTTCCCCATACCCTTCTTGGGGAACGTTAACGGAAGGAAGGGCCTGCCTTTCCATAAATGATCGTTGATTGGTCGCTTAAGGTGTCGCACACCGGGTGTCCTAGGCTTATATGTACGTAGGATTAATGTCGATTCCCTTTCAGACTTGAGTCCGGACGGTACATGTTGCCTTGCGGGTTTAGGGGGGGCCTCGTCGTCCTTAGGAACCCTGGGCACGTAGTCGACGTCAGGGTTAGGGGGACGTGCAGCCTCGCGAATTGTCGCATAGCCTCGGAGGGGCAGATTTAGAGAGCATTGGCAATTAGCCAGCACCCTCCGGGCTGAGACGGACAATATCCGCGGCTGTAGCATTATATCATCTCACAGCCAGCGGTTGCATATATGTCGACTGAGGCGCACTCGACAGAGGAAAGCTAGGCCGACCTTGGAGGTTGGGAACTAAAATTCAGAAATTGAAGCTATTCTGGAATTCAAATTCTTCCGAGATCAAGGGTAGAGGCTTGGCATAATAGCTTAATTGAATATTTCGTTGATCAGCCGAGTTTTTGCCAGTGCTGAGGCTGAGGAGTTGAGGATTATGTAAGGTGAATGCGGCTAAAGTTTTGGTTTAATGATTCAGGGCATGAAAATCAGTAGATTCAGCCACATCTTGCTGTGAGTTGTAAGGTACAGATGAAATATGGACCCTTGCAAACACGGGATCACGTCAGCGGATTGGTCAAGAAGAAGTGAATCCTCCCGGTCGGCGAAGTTTGGCCAATGAAAAGACCGTTGCCCCTCCGTTGCTTCTGTTGATTCAAGTGGGTTTGTGGGGTCAGTCACGTATCCAAGGAAAAAAAGAAGTAGGTGCGGGTCCGCAACAACCGTCGTCTGGTGTTAGACCCATTATTCTTATGTACTGTTGTACCGTGTGGGATCCTTAGATCGCGTCTTGCAGTGATGGAGCTACAGCAATTCTTTAACCAGTACCAACCTCTCTCCTTCACGACTCTACTTAACCTACTCACTTTACTTACCATTTTCCATTCTCAAAACACGCAATTGAGAAGGTCATTCTGAACCAAATTACCTCCCTTAAGTACCATTTTTCAATCTTCGTTCACTAGTTTCACTTCAAAGAGCAATAGCCTCTCCAATATCCAACATAACTAGTCTAATCGACATTTGACTTTTTGGTGGCTTGAGCGAGATTGCGCGCGTGTACACCACAGAGATTCTCAGTTATTACAGAAGTATCAAGAACTATCAAGGCCCTAACAAACAACAGCTTGAACAGGGGTGTTCTGCCCTAGAAGCTGCCTTGAGAGCCCCCCAAATTCGCGCTAGGGTACCGTGTATCTGCTACGTGCAATAAATAGGTACGTGCAAACACATCCCTCACGTCAAAGTTACGGGTACCTCCACCACCACGCTTTTACTTTCGAAACCCACCCAAAAGCCAAACATTGGCCGCACTCCTCAAAAACATCACTGTTCCCTCTACTCATCAACAACATTCAATCATCCACCTTACAACCTTACAACCTTACATACCTTTTCACGAACCCAATTACCTCTTCTATTTTCCTTCTATCCCTCATTCCTCCACTACCTTATTCTCCAATCACGCCGTCTACGAACGTTTCCTACCAGCATCGCGTCTTGTCTTTAAGGTTCATTGCCTATTTTTGCATTTGCACTATTCAGCGCTTGATCTTTAAAGCTTGTTGACATACACTCTCACCCTAACCTTCAACAATCAATTCATATGTATGGCATGTTTTCCTACTCTTATCGAAACTTGTTGGGTTTTTGCTTGTTGTCCTGCCAATATATAATCGCATAATCACCATAGGTGACATTACCGCGTATATAAGGCGGTAGCTTTGCAGCATTCCCTACATATATACCCACCCTGCATATATGCACTGCACGTTCATTCAAGCTGTTGCTAACCTATTCTTTCAGACCTCAAATCTAATTGTGGTTTCTAAATCAAGCGAATTCACCCACCTATAAGATGCCTCCAGTAAGTCTAGTTATTTCACCGACTCCTTCACCGATCGCGACTTTTATCCAAACTTAACGCTATAGCGCGTTATTCGACATAATCTAACCTAACTTCTCCAGGGACGCTCTGTTAGACAGCGAGTCGCTACCAATGAGAATGACGAAAATGCAACTGCAAATGCCACGCGTATGACGCGTGCAAAGGCTGCGGCCCTTGATCTCGATGTCACATCCCAGCCGGCCAAACAGGCCCTTCAGTCCAAGAAGTCCGCGGTCAACGCGAATCCTACCGCCCAAAGAAAGCGCGCCGCCCTTGGTGACGTCAGCAACGTTGGAAAAGGAGAGGCCGCTGAAGGCAAGAAAGCTGCTAGCAAAGTCGGTCTAGTCTCTAAGGCTGCACAACCTACAGGAATTCAGAAGACGACTGCCCGTGCCACTTCAACTCGATCTGCTTTGGCCGCCAAGGAGGCGAAAAAGCCCGAGGTGAAGCGAGCAGGATCCGGTTCCGGTGCCCTTGGTACAACTCACAAGAGAAAAGTCACATCAACAACAATCAAACAAGATGTCCTCTTAGAAGAGCCCGTTCGCAAGAAGGCTAACACTGTGAGCAACGAACCCGCGAAGCTCGAACGTTCTGAATCCAAGGCGTCCAAGCCGGATGTTGCAGCCGAGAAGGCCGAGAAGGCCGCTCAGAAGGAAGAAGTTTCCTCCAAAGAGGAAGTTGGTGTTGTGCTCCCCGAAGGTGTTAAGGATCTGGAAGAAGAAGGTCTAGATGATCCTGTGATGGTGGCCGAATATGCCCATGAGATCTTCGAATACCTCAAAGACCTCGAATCCAAGTCGGTACCCAATCCTGATTACATAAGGCACCAGGACGAGCTGGAGTGGAAGACGCGAAGTATCCTTGTCGACTGGATGATCGAGGTTCACACCCGATTCCATCTCCTTCCCGAGACTCTTTTCCTTGCTATTAACATTATCGATCGATTTTTATCTCAGAAGGTTGTCCAACTAGATCGCGTCCAACTTGTCGGTATTACAGCCATGTTTATTGCGGCCAAGTACGAGGAGGTGTTATCACCTCATGTCAGCAACTATAGAATGGTATCCGATGACGGCTTTAGTGATGCCGAGATCCTTAGTGCAGAGCGGTTTATCTTAGAGACACTGAACTACGACCTAAGCTATCCAAACCCTATGAACTTTCTCCGACGGATCTCAAAGGCAGATGATTACGATATTCAATGTCGAACCATTGGAAAGTTCTTGATGGAGATCAGCATTGTCGACTACCGATTCCTAGCGTACAGACCTAGCCATGTTGCTGCTGGTGCTATGTATCTTGCTCGAATGATACTTGACCGTGGTGAATGGGTAAGCATTTATATTGTAATAACCTATGTTTATCCCGTCTTCTAACTCCTATTAGGACCCCACCATAGCCTACTATGCCGGATACACGGAAGAAGAGATAGAACCCGTGTTTGAGCTTATGGTCGATTATCTAGCTCGCCCTATCTGCCATGAGGCCTTCTACAAGAAGTATGCTAGCAAGAAGTTTATGAAAGGTATGTAACTCCGTATGGCCAGGTTTATTTACCTTACTAATATCCCATAGCTTCGTTGATTACGCGCCAATGGGCTAGGAAGAATGCACCTATTTTTGGTATCACAGACACGAAACTATCTGTGGACGACCTTTCGTCGCTGGAGCCGGATTATTAATACATATCATTCAATTGCACTATGATATTCCTACGTTAAGAGCCTTACTGAGTGTCAGGATACTCAGGGTCTCATTGGATGATGGCCTTACGATACCAGCTTGCATGACGTTCGGCCAATGACTCTCATAATCTTGATTGCGGATCTTGCCCTTTGAGCTGATGGACGTTTTTGATCCGGGCGTCTAATTTCCATACCCACGAACAAATCGACTTCCAGATGCTGCCTGGAAGTATTTTCATTATACCAGACCCCCCGGTTATGGTAGCTTGCAGCTACGTTAACACATTGGTCTCATATTTCCCCTGTTGTGTGCTAGGCACACCACATCACGGTAAAAAAGTCTCGGGCGTCCAGAGCTGGTGGCGTTTTGCCTAATTTACGAACTTTCCGGTCACTACCGCTTGCTCAGCGGCTATCGTAATGCTCTGCTCGGGTTTTGCGAGCTTGGTTCTGTCTCTGTCAACAGAGCCTCGCCAGCTCAGCCTGCTACTCTTCTCTGAGGAGTTTTGGTAGACAGCCATCTGGAGCTGGCTGTCGATAGGCAGTTCGGAGGGAACTTCACAAGTTGTACATATTATACTGTTAAGCGGTTCGGATTAGACCAGGGGCAAGGGCTGGGGGGGGCTGGCAGTAAGATTTGCGTTGCATTAATCAAGGTTTTTCATTACCGTTAAGAATAATTCTTGTTTTCGTAAGACTGCGCGTGATGTTTTTGTCTATTCTCAAGTGAGAATTGTTGATATGATTGTAATGTTTATTGATGATACCTTGAGTCGTGAATTTAGATGTTTCTTGATTCTACTATTACCAACTGGAGGATAGGGGAGATTAGTAAACTAGGACGAACTTGTTCAAATCATTCTTTTACTTTATATTTACCTATACTACCTCTACTAATAAAACCAGTGACACTATAACCGAAAAGGGGCTCTCTACTTAACCACCTGTTTAGGTCTTCCGCTTCTTACTCCCAAATACCTTAGCCAAGACCCTTTTTGCACCCACGGGGCCCCATTCCTCATCCCAGCGGGCGAGATATGCCCTGCGCTCCTCGACGGCCTGCTGTCGAGCAACTACTCGCGCTTCTGCTTCACGGGTTATAGCATTGCGTTCGTTCGTCATGCGTAGGAAACTACGCGTCGAGGGCGGTGCGCCGGTGCCGCCGGTGAGTAGCCAGTAGATGCGAGGAAGGGGCTTGTCTAGCTCTGGGTCCTGGGGCTGGGGGCCTCCGTGTTCGGTAGCTGGTGGGGAGGATGAGGGCCCGTGTACTTCGGGGTTTGGGAGTATGGCTGTGTCCGGCTCTAGAGTCTCTGGATTTAGGTTTGGGGTTTGGGTTTCGTTGGGTAGGGGAATCTCGGGGTTGTTGTTGTTGGGATTATTATTCCCCGGTTCTATGTTACCGGGCTCGGGATCTATATTAGTAGTGTTGACATTGTCTTGGGCTTCACTAATGTCGCCGATATTAATGTCGGTGCTGGGTATAGCGTCGTTATCGGCATTCGAGTTAATGCCGCTGCCAGCATTGGATCCAGCTGTCACAGGCATCGTGATGGTCTAGTATGAGTTGGTCTTTACGATATCTCGTAGCTACAAGTGTATTTTCGAGTGTATGATAATTTTATACGTATGAACTTATGAAAATTAGACCTGCCAGAACTGAAAGACCTGGCTTACAATCGTAAGGTTAGTTCATGCTTCGCGAAATAAGGGTAAGGGTAAAGAGAGGGTCAGGGAAGAAAAAAAGGAGGTGAGAGTCTTAACGTACGGATAAAAATCTAGAGATACTCGGGTATTAAGATACTTCTACATGGAGTGTGAAATGTCGGTAAGAATGTAACTGCCAAGTCTTACCTTAAGGTCCTAAGTTGGAGAAGACTCTTATATACATAATTGAGGAGCATGTTTGAGATCCATGTACCACCACCCTGTGATTACTATCTGAAAATAAGAGAGGCTTTATTTTCATAGCTATTCATCTTATAAGATCTATGACACATTGTTATTCTTTTCAGATGCCTCTAGAGGTGCCTTGTGTAACTGATCATCTGTCTAACTGAAGAATCCCAAGTTCTGACTCTTGTCCCATGCAATGTGAAGTCAAGAGCATAAATAATATAACACGAGATGAATGGATATATATGAGTCGCTAAATTAGCCAAGTTAGTACGTGTTACGAGTGTCAAGTTGGCAATTCAGCAAACAATATCACTTCCAGGGGTTGCTCATGTCACATGACCAATTATAACTACCATGGTCTACAGCATATCAGTCACCAAAGATCAAGATAGAGAGTTTTTGTGTGATACCATGTGTGTGATGCCGTAGGTGGTAGCATTGTCACACACAGAGGGCACATATATTAGTAGCAGAGTCTCGTCATTATCCATCCGTACAACCAGCCTTTTTTGGCTTCCCTCCCATCCACCCATCCATCCATGCATTCATTCCGTGTTCCCCCAAGACGAAATTGACTCTTTCATAGCTACCAATATTCCCCAGCAATAGTGCCCAATCCGGTAGGTCTCCTGTCAGCCTATCCGTAAAGTGTGTTCGCACAATCGGTGCTAGGGGGTCCGCTGTTCCTGTGTTTTGCCGTACTGGGTTTTCCGACAAGGAACTCCCAAAGCTAGGTAGCTAGGGTAATGTGCCTGCAGTAGATATTATTAGTATATGTGAATGATGCTATAGTTCAGTAAGGTAACTTACAGACTCGCGCAAGTAGCGCGCTATTTTACAGTTGTTTTCTCAGACGAGACGCTCCAGTTTGGATTGTCTCCCAGTATATACGGGGACGGTAACCCGCTAATGACTGGTTTTAGGACAGTCGGTAATGCCCTTGTTGTCTGAGCTCGCCTCGGTGTTCTTTGCTTTCTTTGAAGGCCGTCCCATTGGGGTTGGGCTTCTGCGAGAAAGCTTGAACTCGGCCATGCCAGGGACTAGCTTAGTGTCTATCCAGTCCTCGTCGAGATCTCTGTCTTCGTTCTCAACGGTGGTGGCGCTTCTCTTATGAGAAGTTGGCGTCTTATTTGTGAATCGAGGTGTTGTAGATGTAGGTGATCTACTAGGAGTGACATTGTTTTGGCTAGGTGGATTGTCTGCCATTTGATGGAGTTCTTCGGCAAGGAACCGTCGAACAGGATCCTTTTCGTAGAACCTTATCACTTCAGGGCGGTTACCGTAGCCGACGAATGTACTGCCGGTACGAGTCTGCTGTGCCCGACCCTCCTTTTTGCTGGAGGAGCGAGATGGTGTGCCCCATGCCGAAAGACGCCAGTCTGGTGGGTGTACTGTCATACGTACGGACCTCACAATACACCGCTGCCCGATGAGATTTTCAGAAGCCGATGAGCTCATCTTGTCTGATGTTGGAGAGTCGAAGGGCGACGGCCAGGTGGGGATCTGTGGCATTTGGTAATGCTTTGGTGATAGATCATGGCCCGAGAGCGAGGTCAGTGTGACGTTGTCTCCATCGCCGAGCCCGTGAGCAATAGCAGGAATCAAGTCTCGGCGTGAAGCTGCAGGAGGCGAATGAGGTGATAGCTCCATAGATGAGCTAGGTAAGCATTCTGGCTCGGGTGAAGGTGTTCTAAGCACGGGAGACATAATGGTAAATGCCTGAAGTGCCAGAGATCGAGACTGGTGAATTGATGTCAAATTGATGTTTCTGGATATCAATTGAGATGAGAGAGTAGTCTGAGATGGAGGTTTTTTTTGTAGAAGAAAAACTCGAGAGAAGCTTCACAGGGGGGGAGGCTAGATATTTATAAAAAACTAGGGGGTCTGTATAAGGAAAGCTACAAACTATAGGGACGTACTAGCAACTATGTACGAAGGTACGAAAATGCTAAGAAGGTCGGGTGGTTCGTGCAGTGAGGTTGCAAACCCGTTACAACAAGCTTAGATGGTCTGTCCACTGGAGAGGTACGACGATGCCTTCGTAACCTAAGTGGTCTGTACATCAGAAAGGTACAAACATACGTCTGGGGTTGGGTATTAGGATGTGTCGTACCTTGGTATGTACCTTAGTTTGTACCTTCGTATATAGTATAGGTGAATGCCACCAAGGACTATACGATGATGGGGACGTGTTTCCCGGTTTACTGTTTGTCTGTCACTAGTTAGCACAGGCCTATACCAACGATACCGTCGCCTCTCTAACCAGTGCTTACTTACTTTGTACCAGGGTACGACCCATAGACATCAGTCTTTTGAATGTGATCCATGCTGCCTTGTCCAATCTAGTAAAGGCCGTCTACTGTTATAGAGACTCCAACTGTTTAGGTATCTCCGAGTTCGAAAGATCCAAGTTGTGTCCTTCTGCAGAGGTTGTGTTGGTAAAGGAATGGCATTCCTATAGTCGTTAGTTTATATGATAGAAACCAAGATTCATATTCGTGACTTACTCAATTTAGCGCCGTGGCGCGTGTGTACTCGAGGATAAGCTCGTAGGTAATGAGCTTATGGGGGGTGAACTCGTTTATGACTAGAAACCGGATGGCTAGTATCACTGCCGGCTTCGAGAGTTGAAGGATGTCTCTTTGTACGTTTCCTTCGTGACCCCTGGTCTATTATACTGGGCCGTTCGTCATGTACCTGATCGTCGTGGCTATTTTCCTTATGCTCATATTGAGACGCACTTCGCTTCTTCGTGGAGTTTATTGCACGCTTTTTTGAAGAGGTTGTCCTACCCAAGAGCTGAGCGCCTCTAGGGTTATTATGCTTGCGAGAAGGACTAGGAATAGAGTCTCTGGATTTAAGATTGCAGAGTTCCTTTGCCGATAGTTTTCGGGCTGGGTCCTTCTCTGGAACCTCCTTAGCGGTGTGGTAGTCAGAGGTCGCGTTTAGACGTGACTGTAGTTTTCTAATGCGCCGAGGACAAGGTGATCCTGGTGCTGAAGGGCGAAGTGGTGACGCAACACTAGGTAGGTTGGTAGGCTTCATTTTCTGCTGCTGTTTGAGACGCCTCCGGGAAGTAGAATTGCTTCCGGTGTTAGAGGTGGGCAAGTAGAATGGGGATGGCTCTCTAAACTCCTTATTGGAGGTAGGCGCCGGTAGCCCCTTGAAGTAGCGTTTTAGCAAGGCACGACTGGTGGGTGAGACTGGCTCCAGATTTCCATGGTTTAATCTTCCGTTCAAAGTGCTAAGAGAAAAAGCACGAAATTGTGGTGTCTGCGACGGGATATCCGACGGGCTCTTAGGCCGAGGAGAAGGGGTTCGCGGTACGGGAGACATGATGATGGATGATAGTAGTAT
Source organism: Daldinia concentrica (assembly GCA_902805455.1). Taxonomy (NCBI): domain Eukaryota; kingdom Fungi; phylum Ascomycota; class Sordariomycetes; order Xylariales; family Hypoxylaceae; genus Daldinia; species Daldinia concentrica. The sequence goes on along the minus strand of CADCSW010000003.1, from coordinate 1,844,811 downwards.
ATCAAACGTCAATAGAGTGTAAGTCAGTACGCGGTTTGGTATTACCCTTGTGGCGAGAAAAAGAGCCGATTTCGATGGCAGATATTTGAAATGGAAGATGTTTAAGATGGAAGATACTTGTAGTGAAGATGGGGAAGAAGAAACTCAAGAGAATATTATTCTAAGGAGAGACGACATATATTTATAATAATCTAGAAGGTCTGTGCAAGAGGTGAAAACTAAATAGAACAGACCATCAATTACATTGTAGGAAGGCGCAAAATATTCGAGTGGCAATGCAATATACAGGCAAAGTATAAAAATATAAAACAGATAAACCAGCTCGGACGGTTTGCTTACAAGGTATAAACCCGATTGCGGGGGCAAGTATTAGAAGTAAGTCGTCAATATAAGGAGATAGCGTACCTTGGGCACTGTCTAGTCCGAGATAGGGGCCGAAGCGTGCTTATGATATGCATCGTATGGGTTGGGGTTACGAAGCATTCGAGTAGGGCAATAGTGAGGTTGAATTCATATGAAAAGTTAAAGGGGTTTGTTAAGACCGTAGTGTTAATTTGAGAGAGACAAACAAATAAACCACCTAAAGTACCTAACATAATGCATATAAAAGCAGTAATAGGGTTTTGCCAAAATCCGTGCTCATGATTTTCCGGTTCTACGTTTTTTGGTTTGCACAGCTGCCGAGTAGCAACGAGTCTTCCTCCCTGCTAGGTGTTCCTATCTCGCATCCGGCCTATTAGGCACCTCTCCCTCGTCAATTTCGCAATCTGCCACCTCTTACTCGTTTTTGAATGTACATATTAATCTCAACCATGTTCTGCTAATGTGCAAAGTTGAAGTTTTCCAGTGATTGCATTTTGCAATTGTCGTGTATAATATAGCCAGACTAGAGACTTTGATGCCGTTAGCGAGTGAAGATATAGCTCCAGTTTCATGACTTACCTTGTGAGTTTGCATTCAAAGCGATTAGTTCATAGTCTGCTAGTACTGGCTATGTTAACGGTCGTCATAAAAGTTGGGCATTCTGAATCTTTGTTTGTTAGTTAATCATCGTGTTGGGAAACCATAATGCGTACCTTTATTAGATTAGACCGTGTTATAAGGGTTAATGACTTTGTGATCCGCGTAACTCCACCGCGTATTATCCCTCTGCGCTTGGGACATGCCAAGCTGAATCTTCACCATATCGGGCAGCGTATAGTGGGTGTACTCGTGGATGAGGGAGCTGTTGGGAGTCGGCAGCACTATCGGCGTTTGTATTCGGATCACATAGCTTCGTACGTTTCAGTGGGTACGTATCCTCCATCACGTCACCAATTTGCCATCCAGCACGAATGTCGTGATCGTTACTTTCCATGTCCGTATCCGTAACTGCGTTTCGCTTCTTGGGGCGGCCATGCTTGCCAAACTCAAGATAGTTGAGCTGATTAACCGGATTTTCATCCAGCACGAGTCTGTACAGCTCCCCAGCGAGGAATCGCTTGCTCTTGTCAAAGTGAAACGGTTTGTTCGGGTTAGCTACTCCACAACTAGTAGGGCTAGGGTTGAGGAGAGACTCCGAGGGCAAGGGAGTTGGGGTTCCAAGTGAGGATAGGCGATTAGGAGGGCGCTCAAGAGGAACATGGTTAGATGTTCGTATCCAAAACTGTCTGAGATTATGATCCCTGGCTGATGTGCTCTGGGAGTTGAAAGTCGGCGAATCAAACGGGGACGGCTCTTGCAAAAGCTGAGCTTGACGATCGGCAGAAGGTAGCTCTAGTCCTGGCATGCATTGCTTGACAATCGTTGGGGACTTCACGGAATGGCGTCGGTGGTGATCGCATGATGAGCGCTCGGGCGTAGGAGAGGGAGTTCTCGGTGCAAAAGACATGACTGGGGGAAGCTTTTGTATGTGTAAATTAAGTGAGGATAATTCTATGTCAGAGCTGATATGCTAATGACGGAAGTTGAAGAGAATCTGTAGTGGGATGGATATGAAGATAGCTGCGATTAAGAAGCCTGCATATTTGTAGAAGAGGGTATTAGAATTTATATTTGGCAACTGTACAACTCATGAGTAATGAACAAGAAAGATATTCACAAGTTTGGAAAAAGACGGGACTGGATAAGAACAAGTGCAAATAGTTGAAAATAATGTTTCGGGTTAAGGCTACGGTGCGTGGGTTTGTTTAAGAAAAAGGATTGTAGCCTATGGGAGGACTTGACCACTAGGGGCGCCTAGTCGTTAGGACCTAACTTGACTTACGGCAGGAAGGTACTTGACGACATGCGGCGCCGACATTTAGCGACGACGTACACCATCGTGCATAGGTGGTGCAATCCATTGACCACTCCCATTGTTCATCCCCGTTAATGAGTGAAGCCCCCCTATCTCTACCCCTCAACCATTCACCAACCCCGTTCATTGACGCATAACCCCTGAGCTAGCTTCTCCCAGTGAATCAGATGGCCTCTCTGTCGACGAACCCAATCGGCGTACATGATCCAGCTGATTAGCACGGATACGAGGCTCGCTAATGCCAGCCACCTGTACTGCTCCGTACGGGGAAAAGCTATAGCTGCACCCGCGCCGAGGAGCTCAAATATATTCACGACCGAGTTCTCCGTACCCGCGAAACTTGACCGTTGGTGTTCTGGGACAAGTGTCTGCGTCAACTGCTGGGTGGTAAGGTCAAAGACCCATACACCCAGACGTGAGAACGCCAGGAATGAGAATAAGACGACGCTCCAACCTGCATTAGGTGGAATCTTTTCATTGATAATCCTCCGGATAACAGCAAATAAGTTCTCGGCCTCGTCTTGCTGTGCTGAGATTGCCCATAAAGCTAGAACAACAGGTACCTGTGTAGTCCGTAAGTATTCGTACGTGGGAATTTAATATATTCGTATGGGACTAAGGACATACAGTATTTATTATTTGCCAACTTATACCCCAGAGCCCAAACCGCTGCAATCCTATCAAGGTTTGGACATCTCTGTTTCCCTCCCGATCACCAGCGATCAAGCGAACCCCTGACTCGTCGTCTTCGTTCATAGGGGAAGTAGAAGCGTGATGATGCGCCCTTCCCATATAATCGATACCCCGAGGAGTAATAACCGTACTACTTATCTCGAACACAGAACCAATGGCTCTGGCGAGTGTAATTATATTAAGCGAGTAGCCTATATTGATTAGATAGGTGATAAAGGTAGCTCTCCAGGTCAGCATGTTAAAATGTAGAAGTGCTAATGCGACAGACGGGACCCAGACGGAGGTGCTGAAGTACATTTCGAAGCCATGAAAGTACTGCCTGGTCCTCGATATCCACGATCTTGACGTCCCTTGCGTTGCCGCCGCCGGCTGTGAGGTAGGTACTGCACGTGGTGCTTGTAGCAAGGGGCTGCTATTCCACACTCGCTTCGCAGAGAAGACTTCGATTGGGATACTAATAAGAGAAGTAAGTCCCGTGAATATAACACCTAGCCGGATCGACCCGAGGATTGAGATGACGGCTGAAATTAAGATAGGTGAGATTAGTTTGCAGACAAGATCAATCCTCCTCATAACAGCATTTAGGTGAGTGAGATCATAGGGGTTGCCAGCAGGAGCAGCAACGGTAACAACCCAATCCCGCTCCATCGAGATGAGGTTACCAGACGCACTTAACCGCTCTATAATACCGAACGTCACCGCGACAGCGAACCCTATACCCTTGAGGATAGCGTTTGTAGGTAACACAAAGGCTGCTTGGCGTCCTACCAAGTCCTCCTGACTCAATATCAAGACCCAGAAAAAGGAGCCGAGAATAACTGAACCGCGATTACAAATGATAGTCGAGAGTAACGTGCGGAGTCTACTAGGAGACTTCTGTACCCATTGCCCAACCGAGCTGGAGAACAGGATCATGGCAAAGTATACTATGATCATGCTGCAAGCCCGTGTTAACAACATGCTTAGAATATGCTTAACATAGTCGGTGAGACTTGCCGTAACGCAGCCGCTACAAGGGTATCAGGGTATGCGGCTGCCGTGAAAAGAATCTATCGACGTAGTGAGCCAGTATGAACTTGGTTCATCGAACCGCTTCTTCCGGGAAACATACTGCTGCGAACTCATAGCCCCGAGCGTTCCAGGTCGAGAAAGCGTGGCTGACGTATAGATTCAGGGCTTGTGCTCGAGTGAGGCTAGTCGGAGTGATACCGCCATTTCCATCGTTAAGAGAACTATCGTCCGGTAGCTCGAAGCTGCTTTCGCTCTCAGTATCGCTATCCATTTTATACTAAGTTGTGCTAAGGGAGTATAATTCGACTTGAATAGGAACCTAATGAAAACGGACTACGACTACGCAGTATACTCCTATGTAATTATTATACTAATCCATGCTCGAAAAAACAGTTGCTATTAGCTATATTTTGGGGTTACAATGAATTGGCCAATAGGTGAGTCAGGCCGAGAAGTTGAATGATGTTAAATCATTGGCGAATGCCATAATGTAGACCTATGATGTTATATCCTTAGCGGGGCTTCGACCGGGATGGCGGCCGGTCGCCGGAGCTTTCTTATTCATTCGTGTGTTGTATAACCGCCTATCGATGTGATAATCAGTTAATGGACTTTGATAGACGAAGTGGTATAAGTCTGACGAAAATTAAAAAGTAGTCAAGAGTACAGGTAAGCCTAATTTATAAAGGACCTATCATTGCTTAACTGTTACTGGAACTAACATCACAAAGCTCACACATCAAACTATTCAAACAAGCAAATGTAATTTGGCAAAAATCAACCTGCTTGAGCAAGCTGCATCTTGATCATTTCCTCGTAAATATCTAGAAAATATCTCTAAAAACTGTATCTTATCGAGCGGTAATTGTAAAACTCCGAATAACTCATCCTGGGGCGCCATTAAACCCCATTCCCGATCGACCCCCGTGTGCTCCGCGATTGTGATATCTTCAAGTTCTGTTTTGTCGTGTCCCGTAATCGTGGGGAAACGTCCTCAGTCAATAAGTCCCGTCCCATCACATCGTGTATGATCCAAGTCATCTGCGAAACTCCTCCAGGGGTCCCCATTTTTAAATATGATTAAGCGCATCTCATCTGGCCATCAAGGTCTATAGTAAAAGGGTTGTTTGAAAAAAGAAGCAAGCTTGAAAACTGTTTCCTCCGCGCGACGGAGGTAGCCATTTTAAGCTCAGGTTTAGAAGTGTAAGGATCCCATTCGCTCTTCAACACCGCCCCAGTAGACGATGGGTCTGGGCTCGAGGATGTTTAACTCAGGCCCGGAGCTGCGCTTCTCTTCTTCCAGGTCGGCAATCGACGGCTGTCTGAATAATACAGCATTGATCGTGCTCACAGGCGATGAAGAGCTCGAGCTGTATGAGCTTGTTGAGGTAGTAGATGCTGTAGATGAGCGGCGGAAAGATGTGCGAATCCCGTTAGGGGTGAATCGGGATCGGATGGTCTGGAATCGCGAATGCATCTTGACAGTATTTTGTTCTACTAGTTTGATAACTGGGATTTGAGAAGGTTGAAGTGGGCTCAGGTATTCCTTAAGACTTGGCTTGGTGATTGAAAGTGCGTAAGAACGAGGCACAGCCTGTGAGTTTGGAAGAATGCAAAAAGTGAACGAAGGTTTCAAAGCTGGCTTTGGTTAAAAAAAGATAGGACGATCTATTCCGGAGAGATTCGTGAATAGAACAAACAAGCAATACTTGTCAGGCGACTGGGTCCTAGGTGAGGAGTGATGGAAGAAACAGACACTACAGAGGAGTCTGGAGGAAGAAGGAACACAGATGAGATACGGCCCGACGTAGTTTTAAGTAGTAGGAGCGCGGGAGGATCTACACCAAGTCTCCAGCCTTAAACCAAGGGTTCTAGGGTTATGAGGTTGGATACGGGACGGTGCAAGATAGAGAGGAATGTGCATAGTAAGGAGTCGATAAACATCTGATCCACTTTGGTCATGGGTTTGAGCGAACAGGGAGATATGACAAGGACATCACAAGTGATGTTACTCCGTTAAAGCACATAGATCTCCTGCTCAGGGGTCTGAACATCAAGGCCTAGTTTTATTAATGCGACAAGGACTTACGTATTTTTGTGGCTGTACACTTGTACAAGAACAGCATTTATGAGATCTCTCATGTAACAAGTGATAGCACAATGCCTATGATCGATACCAGAAAGGTAACGAACGGTAGGACAACAATGAGATACAGATACTGGCTGGATCTGCGACAGAGCGAAATATGTTTTTTCCGGCCTATTGTAGTGTAAGTGGTGGTGAAACAGACGAGCCTTCTTCGCTACCCATCCTGTTCTAGGCTCGCTTCGTAAGATAACAATGTCGTTGTCTCGTAGCCCTGCCGGAAGCAATGGAGTATTGCACCATCGCCAGCCAGATTGTTTGAATTGGACGGCTAGGCAAGGTAGATGTGGAGCGTGCGTTGCAATCTTTCCGTTTCTTATGTCCGAAACGGGTAAAGACGCTTCTTTTCAGGGGCGTATGATCGCCAGCCGGGATTTGGGGGATTGCTGAAAATGGGTTGGTCGATGATTCAGGTTGTTTCATGACAGGCATGACATAGTCAATCTATCAGAGACAGCAATTCATCATAGATGCAGAGAAATATGCATATCATGACTAGCTTGACCGAATGAATGGATTTCTCATAATGGTAGTTGTGACTCGTGAGACAGAAGAGTTCTGGAATCTCGAAGGCGATAAAACTACAACATTGAACTGGAAGACTTAACTTGAGAGATTATTATGGTGTACATAAGTAAGATGATACACGCATAGTAAGTGATATGAACTAAGAGTCATACATACTACTATGAGTATGGATGAGCTGCATCAGAATACGACGGATGAGAGAATTAAGAATGGGTGTTCCAGTATTGAAGATGTTCCAGGTCGTTGAAATTGGCAGGGGAAGAGATGCGATATGCGGTTACACACGGACCTGCATTTGTGTCTGCATTTGCATTTGCATTTGCATGTGGCACAGTGGCACATGAATATTACTTAAGCTTATCACGCTTGGCATTTAAGCAGCCGAAGAGATTCAATGCTGTGGCTTGACTTACACTCATTATTAACATGTACATAGGTACACGTAAGGTTGCTATAAAACATTTTACAACCCGACTAGTGTAAATGATTTCAATAATAACTCGCCTATTAATACTATTATCTAGGTAAGTTCGTATAATATATAGAAACATCTAACTAGCTAAAAAAGACTCATAGCCCCGGTTCTGCCGGAGATTTGTTATCATCAGGGCTGGCGGGCATTGCCAATGAACCCTACCCTTGGCACCGCCGCACCATCGGTTCGGAAGCCATCATTCAGGAACGCAAGTCTAGCCGGACGTAGACTCTTATCCCCACACTTACATGCCTACACTATGCAGTAAGAGCCTGCTTATGTTCCAGATGCCTTCGAAAGAGAAACAGTCCTTGGTGGAGATTCGGTAAAAAAGATAAAGTGTGGCAAAGCAGAAAACTTAGTTATCACCAAACAAAACAAGCCTTGCATTCAATGTCGGATGCTTTATTTCTCTAGTCTTATTCTAGATCTTAAAACTCTAACAAATACAAGTGTAGTCAAACACATACAATAATGATAATGGTATCTCCACCTGTACAATGCATCCGGGACATTTGGGATCCAACCAACCGGTGGACAAATACATATAGCGTAAAACAAGATCCGCCGATTCACGGCATAGACGAACAATCCCGTCCCATGTAACCCCCGCTAAAGTGCCTAGAACGCCTGTTGACCTCATCCAAGTCATTCCTGCTTCGTTTTGAGCCTCTTTATATGCCGCTTTAGCCTACCCCGAATCTCGACGTATGAAAAGGCATTCCGAGATCTGCGGGGAAGCTTGACCCGCTGCTATGCCTCTCTTCTGCTACGTGCTATCTCGTAATGTAGTGAATGTTGGCATCGTATAAATGAGCCGTCTCACCGAGGTCCGCTCCGATCGGAACGCCGTACCGACCTACGTATTGTTGCGCTCCGCCTGATGCTTTCGACCCAAGCAGAATCGTCAAGCAACTCTCTAACTTGGGCCGGGCTCACTGAACTACCCCGTCTGCTATTTTCACCTGAATTCGTTCCTGGGTCCTGTAATTCAAAACTTAAAGCAGATGCGTGGGAACGGTGTCCCGGCATTGACGGGTTTGCCCGTGGTAAACTCAAGGGATGCGCCTGCGAAGAGTCGTATGATGATATGTCGGTACCGGAAGTCCAGCTCTTGTGCTGCGGCCGGGATGCGTCGGATACAGCAAGGAAATCGGATGTACCGCTTGCAACTGGAGCTGCCATTGTAGTGCGTTGCGTCGCTGTCCGTTTACGGTCATCCTCGTCGTCGACAAAAATGTCAGGCACGTCTAATTGAGGAATCGCTGTCATTCGTGCGGATCTCTTCTTCTCCATGTGTTTCTTGAATTGGCGAGACCAATAGCTAGCATATGAGTTAGTAAAAGGGGATGTCTGGCATCTTGGGAGAAAACTTACACCGTGTCAAAGAAACCGACGACAATTCTTCGACGAACTTCTTCCTCAACTCGTTGAAGGCGTGCACGACGACGTAAGAATTCCTCGAGCCTGAGACATTGTCAGTTTTGAGCTAGTCGAATCCTGATGGGGGTATTTGTTACCTTAAGCTCTTGCTGTCACTAATAATCTTATAGTGCGCCATTATCATAAGTACCGTCGTGAAGGATATTCCTTGGGCAGGGTCCGCAGAAACCATCACCTCCTCGTAAAAGATGTTGAAACGGCGACGCCTTTCTTGCACTTTTCGGACGTCGATCTTAGAGAGCCTCTCATTCAACTTCTTAATATTCAGTCCACCACCGGCATTACTTGTAGTAGCGATCGACGAATGCCTCATATGTGTCTTATCGTTCCGAACGTCGTCTAAAATCTGCTGAACCGAATCTTCTGAATCGTAGATTCGCATTTCAAAGATGCCAGAGAGTTCTCCTAATAACCTTGGAAATGCTTCCTTGCTGATGAAGCCCGAACCAGCAGGGTCAACACTGCGCCACGCCTCCTTAAACCTCCGTATCTCATCTCGATCAATGTGTGCCATGCCGCTCGAACGCTGATACACATAACTGAAACTTTCGTATATGAGCGAGATGAAGAGATTGACAAAGATATACATGCTGACGAGGTTCCAGGCGATGAATAGACATCTGGCCCAATTAGTGCTGCCGCAATCGCTATCAAGGAATTCGTCACTGTTCACGCAGAGTGGAGGCTCAATATTTGCATAGTCTTCCATAATCTGGTTCCAACCTTCGCCTACACTCATGCGAAAGAGTAGAAGCAGAGCGTTGGGGACTGTCCTAAAATTGATGTTGATGTCCTCGTTCTCTCCAAAGCGAGTCAGACTGAAAGTTTGTGTCAATGCTATTGCAAATACCAAGAAGAACACTAGCCAGGTGGCAAGTAGATTGACGATGGTCGTGAGACTTGCTGCCGCTGTCTTGAAGAGCTGATCGAGTGCGTCGTTTCTAGGGATGAGAAGGAGGACGATGCTGACGAGGAAGTATTTGTGAAGTTGAGTGAAGGTTTGATTCCCATAGTCGGCGATTAGTAGACCAGAGGTTACAAAAGTACCAAATACAGAAACCAGTGAATAGACGTCCCAAGTGCTCCTTCTAAATCGCTTCCAGCCGAGGCCGATAACACGGATTGCGATATTAACCATGTAGATCAATGTGAAGAGCAGGAATACGACGTCCCTCGCAATAGACCACTCCTGCGGCTCAGGATAATACTCCAACATCAACAAGATCAAGTGAAGGACTAATATCGCGGTAATCGCGGTATACCACTTGCCTCGCTTCTCGATTGCTCGCTTGTGGCACCATTTTTTCCATTTATTCTCGGAGTCGTTGTAAGAGCTTCTCGACGGCGAGATCTGACGTAGAAGCTTTCGTAGTTCGAGCCATGATCTCTGCTCAGCCGTTAAGAATGCGACGCCGGTCTGTTCAGTGTAATTTCGCATGAAGACGGAAATGAATAGAGTTAGCACGAAGACTGTACCAAGAAGGTTGAAAACCACGAAGAACATTCCATAACCCTGTGCTGCCATTGGCTGCGGTTGAAGATCACGACCGGTAATTGCTTGTGTAGCGAATGATACGTCGACCCAACCCTCTTGCGAGACAATCTGAAAGAGAATAAATAGCGAGGAGGCGAAGTCGTCGAATTTGAAATAGGGATTGTCTGCAACACGAGGTGCGAGTATTGGCCAATCTGGGTTAGACGGCGTGCTTTCAAATTCACCGAAGCAGTCAGATAGGTGAGTAATGTCATTGTTGTCATTACACTCCAGCAGTTGTCCATTGAACAAATTCAAGGCATATATGGCAAATGGGATTAGTAGAGACAAGGAGACCAGCGCAGCCTAGATTGACAAGTTAGCATAGCCCTTTAGGGTATCAATAGCACAAAATTTGACCTACACTAATAATCTTCCATCCGGCCACTACTATTAGGGAATGAAAGGTGTCTCTTGCACTGTTGCTAATGTTGAGTAGGCGGAGAGCGCGTAGTGCTTTGAAAGCACCGATGACTCTAGAGACGTCTCCGTCGCGAAACAGGAGGGTAAGCACATTAATCCATAATGTGATAAGGACCATGCCGTCTATAATACCCCACGAGCTCCTATAATAGGCATTGGGTGTGAAGAACCAACCATCCGCAACGATTTTGATTACTGCTTCAACCGAGAAAACTATCGCAAAGCCCAGGTCGACCCAAACAAACCAGCTTTTATATCGATTTTCCCCCACATGCTCTCGGAGGTATTCTTTTTGATACAATGGCGTGGTGATACAAGCTAGCAACACCATGGCGATGATGGCTGCGTAGATAAACACTGTAAACCCATACCAGGCAAACTTATTCGGCTCCACGCCATCAAAGCGCTCGTTGCCTCTTCCCGGCCCGACGAGTCGTTGACAAAGACGGCGAATGGGGTTTTTGGGAGTGAAGATAAAGAGAGAATTGTTATACGTAGGATGGCGAGCAAGATATTCGCGTTGAGCTTTGCGACGTTCCGCAGTAGCAGACACAGCTTGACGAGCCATCTGCCGCGGATCGAGGGCATCATTAGGTAGATTGAACCGGATGTTAGAATAGAACGGATTCGGCTCCTTGCTAGTGAGTATACCTCGGATTCGGCCCCAAACGGACGACAAAAAGCCAGGTCGAATACCGTCGCCAGCCGCTTCCTCTTGGGGAGAGGAGCTATTGCTAGATTCTTGGTTTAATGGGTCCATCGAATCGTCAAGGAATTCTCGAACAACGGCGTCTTTCAATAGCATTTCCATCGTCGCCGGTCCGTAATCTAACGGATCTCTTTGCTTGGCTTTTCCAAAGGAGAAGATATCCGAGAGGGTAATATTAGTAGTTGCGTTGCTACCTAATTCCTTGCGTTGCAAGAACGCCTTAACTTGCTCCAGCCGCTTCTCATCTTCTGACACATCAAAGTTCTCCTGAATAACAGCAATGAACATATTAACAATAATGAAGAATGCGAGAATGAACCAGCCGATAAGGAACATTGCGCCATACCAGGACGTACCATAACCAGTGGTGTACGACGTCATATCGTAAAGGATGTCTGTCCAGTTCTCACTGGATAGAATTTGGTACATGCCAAGGAATGAATTGAAGATATTGTAGAATGATATTCTGACCAGCTCACCACCGTCGTCATATAAGGGAATCTCTCCCCGAAAAAGTTGGACCGCAAAAATTGCCATGATAAATGTGATTAAGAACACGAAGACGATGAGGTTTGCAATACCTGTAGCATTTCCGAGGACCAATACAATCAATTTTCTCGTGAGCGGCAAGGCCATAACCACACGGTAGGACCGTAGGATCTGGAATATCGTGAGCCACATGTACGTTTGACCACTTTGCAAGATGGGCGGGATAATTATTATCGTATTTGCAAACGCTAGGAAGAGGTCGAATAGGTTTTGGTAGCTTCGATGGAAGGCTCTCCAGTTAGCCGCGATCCTAATGATAATTTCGACGTCCAAGAGGGCTGTGACCAATATGCTGTTTGCCTTGATAAAATTTGCTCGCGTAGGTCCCATATCTGAGCTGCGCCAACCCTGAGCAAAGAGTTCTTCCGCAATAAGGAACACCCAAAAGAGTCGTGTCTTATTGTATATCTTCTCAAATGTTGAAATCCTACGTAATTCTTCCTGGGGATCGGAAATTTGAAAGTCTTCATCTGCTGTGAAAGCGCTGGCCTTGCTCTCTTCTCGAATAACCTGGAACGACGAGGTAATGACAGCAATGAGCAAATTAGTTAACCACAACATCATTATCATGATACCAGCACCGAAGAACAAAGCTGCCGCGAGGAACTCGGAATATGTGGTGTAGTACATAAGGTCGGACCATGTATTAGCGCTCATGATCACAAAAACCAACTCTAGGGAATGATGGATATTGTTGAAACTGAGAGTACCGTTAAATGGGCTTGACTGTTCAAGACAAATAGAGTTCCTGGGACAGATGTACCCCTTAGGGGTTCGAAATGGACTGTAAAGATCCTCCAACGTGCCCGGGTTCGGGCTTTTAACCCAGGGTCGTTCTGTACCATTTTCATCAAGATATCCGCCACAGAATTGCATATCATTTGTATACGATGCGTCGATGTTATCAGGTTGTGAGGGATCCAACCAAACACATTGCCGGCTTAAACTTGCTTTAAAGCTTTGCACGCCGATAATGGCAAATAAGAGCCAGAAAAAGCCGATGAGGAAGGAAACCCGAAGCAGAAGTGGCGCTGCCTTCTTTAGACTTCGCAATATAATCTAGCCAATAAATTAGAATAATGCTTTTTAGAATTCTTCTGTATATAGCTTACCGCTGTTCCGTTCGTAAGGGCAAGGAGTCGAACAATTCGAAGACAGCTGAGCATGCGAAAGATGAATAAATGTTTTTGCATTTCAATGCCTGTTATGCTGAGGACGAAAGCTATCCAGAAGGACACTACCGCAATAAAATCCAACCTATTGAAACCATGCCTCAAGAAAGCTCGGCGAGCTAACTGCATTCTCTGCTGTTCCTCGATTGTCTCGGGCACACTACTGTGCATCATAGTGAAAGACCGAGCAAATGTAGAAGGCCCATAAGTCTGTTCGCGAGGAGTTTTCACCGATTTCTGACGTTGTGGCCGAAAAACCGCATTATATTGATCCGATATAGCTACTCGGATTCCTTTCTTTCGGTCAATAGTGCTGTATTCTGCAGCGTTTAATATAAAACCAGATACGATGATCCGAGCCATTGTCTCGAGGGTGAATATTATGAAGAGGATGAGAAGGGCCCAATTTATTCCTGAAGAGGGATCCCAGAGTCTGGGGCGTTCGTTTCCGGGAATATATACATTGTTTGCGGCCTCGACAGCGAGCAAGACAGCTTGGAGTACAATTAGTAGAAGTAGGGTGGGTTCCATATATGGATTTACGAGCACATCGCAGAGTTTCCTTCTGATGACATTGTCGGGTCCGAATATGCCAAGCGAACGACCTTTCAAAGGATTTGGCATCGGCGCTCCACGCCGAGGGGACAAGGGGGATTCCGACATAGTCCATCCGGGATCGCCATTCTTCTCGGTATTCGTGTAGACTTGAGAAGGGTATGATGTATCAATGCCCAACTCAGTGGAAAGATGACTTGGCGATGCCCGGCCGTCTGCACTTGGTGACCTTGATCTCTGCCGTTTTTGCTGCTGCTCGAAAGTTTCCCCTTCATTACTGATATTAACAACACGCTGGGACATGGCCCTAACAATTGACCCAGCTCTATACAAGGCATCTGCCGTGCTTGGCATCCGCGAAGTTCGATTATCATTTGGCGTGAGAGAATTGCCATAGCTGCGGTGCTTGGTCGACGCAAATGAGTTCTCCAAATCAAATCCAAGCATCTGAGCAGATCGTCCACGCGGATGGGAGTTATCTATATCCGACACCGTCTGGAAGCTGTCTCTCGGTTGCGACTCGGCTTGTGGAGTGGGCAAAGCGCCGGCGATCGGCTGCGCAGCAGACGTCAAGGGCGAACTATCCGATTCAAAGTAGTCGACATGAGCCGTCTCGTCGTAGTAAGGAGTTTCGGGGGCATAATGTTGAGCAGAGGTTAAGGTAGCTCGAGGTGGTGCTGGGGGGGAGGGATCGATCCCCGGAGGTAAAGCGAACTGTAGAGCAGTAGGATCTATCGGTGAAGCAGCAGGACTCGGGCCCAAGCCGGTGTTGTGATGATGCTGTTGGTAACCATCCCAATATGTCGAGACGCCTAGATTGCGATCCGCAGATCCCCTCTGGCCCCCGCTTTGCGACTGGCTATCATGTTGGCGTTGTTGTCTCGCAAGGTCCTGTAAGGGGATGGATTGGGACGAAGATGTGGATGGATTTTGTTGTGAGTCTCGAGGCGAATTGCTAGACCTAGTCATGGTGATATAGTGTCATCCAGATGACACTCAATTAGAGATATATATGAGAGAGAGAAGAGATGTAGACGCCGGGGCGCAATACGCAAGTAAGCGTACTGGCAAGACGATTACTCGGGCGATATCAAATAGCATCACATAGGAATAGGCAGTTCGTTTCGAATAGTGTATCGAGATAAAATCCGGGGTTATGCCAAGACCGTTAAAAAGGTTGTGAAGTTGGATTCGAATGAGAGACGTGGAAAAGAGAGTATGAAACACATTAATCGAGACGCGTGGGTCGCAGAGTGAATGCAATTGATAGACGTAAAATGTTGCACGTTTTCTATCAAGTTTAGGTAATTTGCAACCCTCCCTACAAATTTCAACTTGTTATAAATTTCGCTATTGTAGGAGGTTGTTACAGTAAAGAATTAAAAAAAAATAAAAATAAAAAACATGAATAATATGAAATGAAAATACATGGACAGGAAGGTTCTAAGCCGACGATTTACAAGTTTCCGCATTTCGCTGCTGACCTGCATCAAAAGAATTGAGGTCTCCTAGTTGGCCGGTTGAGCCAGCCGCCATGGGTTAAACCAAAGCTCAGCCTCTTTCCGACTTTCCGACCCATTGGCTCAGGTAGGCTTAGGGAACTGCAGAATGGAAGGACCCCCAAAAAAGGAATGATTAAACTAAACTAGTTAAGCCTTATAGTGTTGTATCCTTTGCTAGTCCAATGCTAATCTACCTTGTCTAATAGCTATACTTTTCACGTGGTTTAATCACTTGTCCTTAACAATCAATACAAAGTTTGTTACACTATCGATAGGTTACTAAAATACGAATTGTTCTTTAAAGATGCACCCCCAATACCCGATACCCCAAATGGGGCTACTATCTGCAGGGGTAACAGAAGTCAGCTAACATGTGGATCGTCCTCTCAGTTCATGACGATGCAATCCGTTTGTTTCTACGCATACGTAATACTTAATCTATAGGACCATTGTAAGTGGTACACCAAGTATTAATCTGCAGGAGGCTTCTTGTATGTACCAATCAATTGTATACTTATTTTGGTCGTGAAATGGCTTGATTTATCAATATAGGCGGTGCCAATTTATCAAGTTTAACCCAATTTAGGGCTTTAAGACAAAGAAACAACTTTAACTCGAACGGCTGTTTTAGCCTTGAGACTATACCTTTTATAAAGAGAGGTAGGTACCTAATGGTAGCAGTATGCGCTCTACTTGTTCACATCTTGTTCTTTTCTCCCAAGCTATTCGGACCATTTCGCCCATTTGTATTGCAATTTCCTTTTTTCCTTTTTCTTCTTGTTGGTATTACTTGAAAATAGAACGATACTTGATTCCTTACCCTTGGGATATTAAATGCCTAGGCTATCTAGTGATACTAGCAATGCAGACAAGAAGAAAGTAAACGCTTCTCAATATATATCGAGTCGACCTCTCAGAATACTTCAAAAATGAGAAAGATTTCCCAAAGGTTCTATATTCGAGGGCTTTATTTGGACGTCACGTACTATCTAAGTTCAATATTGGTTTAGTCAATTACCGGCCCGACTTGGGTGAAATGTACCACGGAGCTCGCTCTGATGTAGGGACACTTATCCCGGATACTATACTTAAAGACTTGCTAATGAGTGATGTAAAGGGAAAGTATATTATTGAGCTTCCAGCCGGAGCAAAATATATAGCCCTCAGCCACTGTTGGCCGACACCAGAGATTCTTCGTACTCTCCTGGAAAATATGAATGAGCTCTTCCACCCTAGGTACTCAGTCGTCGATGGAATGAACTACAACCCGTTATACAAGATTCTATTAATCTAACATCCGAGCTTAGATAGACCTATCTCTGGGTTGATACACTCTGATCGTCTAGGATAACGAACAACGGAAATATACTCAAATCGCATAGATCGACCGGGTTTATGCTTCAGCTTTGATAACTATCGTACCAATATTGAAGACGATAGATCCAAATCTAGCATACAGCAGACTTCCAAGATATAATAACCCAAGTGTTAAATTTAAGGGGTAAAAGGTGACTCTCGATCAGGGTATGCACCTGGCAGTGACATTTAAGGTGGCCTTTGTGATGGTAGATGAAGGAGTAAGATGGCGTACGAGAGCTTGGGTAGGAGTGTCTCTTATCACGAAAGATATTATTCTTGACCGAATCGCAAGCATACTTCCAATGCCGCCATAGTATATTCTGTGAAGATTCTATTGGAGAACTCGATAGTACTGACGTTTACTTCGCTCCATATACTAACCTGTAGAATACCGGAGCTTTAGCGACGCCATCTGGGGGATTGTCTACTGAACCCGTTTTTTTCCCTAGCTGGGCCTGGGCAGCACATAATTGTCAACTGGGTACACAATATTCCGGATATCCCCAACACGGTATCCGCCGCGAGGTGGACTGGTTTCTTGTGCGGGAAGAAGACGGCTATGCTTAGCTGCTGGACGATGGCTTTGTATCCATATCACACATTATAAGCTTGATGGCCTCGGAACATCTTGCAATGATATACAATGATGAAGGAAAATAGATATTTTCTATTTTTATGAGTAAACTATGGATAAATGCACAGCTAGACAAGACTCGATCATACAGCTTTATATTGATATCTCGGCCTGAGGATGTTTCATCATATCGAGACCCTAGTGTATCATTTTTCGACACTGATCCATTCAAGGTTCGACTATGGCGCTATTTAAGTGTTGTCATGGTTGAAGAATTAGGTAGTACTGCCCGGAAGCTTGGGATTGGAGTCGTCTACGAGGACGCATGGCTTCAGGAGAACTCGACTAAATTGTCGGTAAAACTAAAATAGACCAATTTCACAATTGTATATGGCACTATATGAATTGAAAGGTCATAATATATAAGCTGGATTGATATACTACGTGTCTAACTGCAATATATAACACATGATTAAATAAAATGTTGAGAGGTCTACCCCATGACCAATACATCTGAATAAAGGGGCTACGCGTGTCAAGTTATTACACCGAAAAAAAAGAAGCAAAGCGCGTATTAGTAACTACCAACTATCATTTAGTCCCTAAAAATGTACAGTACTATAATATTGTCAAAAAACATCTAAGGCTACACTACGCTGATATGATCAAGTCGTTGCATTATCCTGTCGACGACCCTGACACGGGGTATGTATGAAGAATGAAGAACGCCATTGCTCACCCAGGTCTGCCTTGGGCGCGTGGGAAATTTCATAGAACGCCGTCTTCCATGCAATTTCCATCTACGTGAACCATGTCTTTTAAAATAAGCGTGAACGAAGTAAAGTATGAAGAAGCCGCCATCCCGCGAATATCTGCGCTGAACTCTTGTTGTTCGTGGGCAGATTAATATTAAAGTAAGATCTTAACGGCCTGCGCCGAGTCGTCGTTTTCGTTCTTCCTTCTCCCGCTTGAGTTTCTCCTCAAGGGCTTGCTCCCGTTTGTCCTCTTCGCGACCTAGCAGCTCAGCTCTTCGCTCCTCTACGTCGATATCCGAAAGGCCCGCCTCCATATCGCTGGAGGCATCCGAATCATATCCACCATACCTCTCGCCTCGGTAGCCGGGCTCCTCTTCATCGTCGTACTCGATGAAATCGTCCAAATCCTCATCATATTCATCTTCGTATTCATCCCGGCGGCGTGGCCTTGGGGGTGCAAGAAGCCCGCCGGTTTTGTAAGCTGAGGAGCTACCTTTCCTGGATGCTGATGATTTCTCCGATGCCGCGCCAGGCCGGGGGCGAGCAGTTCCAGTATAACCTGTAGTAGCTGTCGCTGACTTCTTCATTTTCTTTTCCAGTGCTTCCCCGCCAGCTGAGTCAGGTCTCGACTTGCCGCTTGCTTTAGCATCCTTTCCGGCTCCATTCCGGCCTACATCACGGACCGCCGTTCCGGGTCTCGCCCCCCCACGAGGAGGTGCGGTGGATGACCGACTATTCCCAAGATACGGCTTTCCATCTCTCCCTTTGGCACCGTTTGGCTTCTGTTCCGTCTTCGCGGGCTGCTCTTTCTTGGCGGTACCAATGGACTTGTGCTGAATCATACCGACTTTACCCATCGACGCTTGAGCCTTTTTAGCACGTTCCATTATCTCCTGATACGAACCCTTCTTTGGCGCCTTGGACGGGTCCGAAGCGGTCGGAGTCGTGGGTGACGATTTCGCAGGAGGCGCTTTGGAAGCAGCTGCTAGTGAAGATGCACTAAGTTTTGGCCGACTAACAATCTGATCTGTTGACCTCTTCGGCTGGGATATATTGGATATCGATCCGGATCCCGGCCTGCCGTTCGAAGATGAGACGTTCGTACGTTGCACACTTGGTACCGGAGGTTGGTAGCGGCCATTTATGGACGGCGAGCTCGTACGGTGAGGCAGAGACGAAGATTTAACAGCCGCGGACGCGGTGGTAGGCTTCGGCCGGTCGATAGGATCCGTCTTTACATCGCGAGTGGCCTTACTTGTCGAGTAAGTTCCGTCCTGTTGTCGCGACTTGGGGTATTTGTTCGACGTCGTGCTATGCGAGTCGTCATCGGCTTTGCGCTTTACCGCGGTCGATATTGGTGTTTTAGGCCGTGGCTCGGAGGATGGATTCCCGCCAGAGATCTCGGCGAGGAGATCACCGATCTTCATGCGCAAGATGTTAGAACCAAGGTAAGCACGATAGAAGAGAAGTCGAAAAAATGACACGTACCGGCATTATGATAAGACTCGATGTCCGTTAGATGACGCTGAGGAGTCTCTGAAGGGTATCCCGATTGCCGCCAGGAGCTTATAGTGTGCCTGAGGCGTCATAAGTCGGCGGGCTGTGGCATGTGCGATGACTCTTTTTCCAAGACCTCGATGCGACCTGAAAAATATGACAAAATATGGCCAGATTGACCGACTGTAACAATTCCGTAGTTGAAAAGTGGTATCACATGCGACTTATGCAAGAAAATGAATGCGTCAGCTGATTGAGCAACAAAGAATGCGGGTATCTGGAGGGTCGTTAAGTGTTATAAATGATGATAAGAAGGCGTTTGGACAAAAAGAAAGTCTCGTGCCGTTCCCGCTCCTAACAAGACGTCCCAAGTACGAAGTACTTCCTAAGCCTAATTCAACTTACATCTGTTGTACCACGGTAGGTACTCCAGCAACCGGAAGTGTGGCTGGGCTACGTCATGTCAAGGCTGTAATTCGCCATTAGAGATGTCCGAGTGGGGGTAGGTTGGGAGTTAAGCCACATGGACTATGGAGTAAGAATGCAAAATTTGATTGGAGGATTGAAGAAAGATCTAAGGCGACCCTAATCAGGTGATAGGCGAGGATCCACTCTCCACATTGCCCACAGTCAAATCCAGGCGCACCGAAAATCTAAGGAAACTTTTCTGGCCGAACAGAGTCATCAATTCTCAATCTTCAACCTCGTAACACCGAAATTCCCACAGAACTCGAAGGCTCAGTCTCCGCCCAAAATCGCGGTTAAATCGATTGATTTCTCGTGTTCTTCTCATCTCTCGTAAGTCTATTCTTTTTAAGCATTCGCATATTATTATCGAAACATTTGACGTCGCCGAATTACCGTATTCATCCACCCCGCGGTCGCCCCTCGTCGCAAAAATCAATTCGCATAAGAAAAGCAACTTTACTAACGAAGGATCGCTCACGCAGAACAAATCAGAAAAAATGAAGCACCTCGCAGCTTACCTCCTCCTCAGCCTTGGTGGCAACACCTCGCCTTCCGCTTCTGACGTTAAGGAAGTCCTCGAATCCGTCGGTATCGAGGCCGATAGCGAGCGTCTAGAGAAGCTCCTCTCTGAGCTAGAAGGCAAGGACATCAACGAGGTACGATTATTCGAAACTATAAACGCACGAAAAATGTAAATTTGAACTGACACAATAAAATAGTTGATCTCTGAGGGTTCTGGCAAGCTTGCCTCCGTTCCTTCTGGTGGTGCTGGTGGTGCTGCCTCTGGTGGTGCTGCCGCTGCCGGTGGTGCTGCCGCCGCCGAGGAGAAGGCCGAAGAGAAGGAAGAGGGTACGTTCACGGCCCACTACGATTTTATCTGGTTTTGTATACTGACAACCAGCTTTAGAGAAGGAAGAGTCCGACGAGGACATGGGCTTCGGTCTGTTCGACTAAGCGGATATCGTACGTGGTTACGACAACGAAGCCATGTATTTTCGGGGAGGTGGCACGGAAACGGGCAATGGTCTTGCATGGTATTCGGCGTGGAAGGGTCTACGTTTGAGCAACTAAGGCATCTAGAGACGGTTAAGGAAAAATACAGTGCTGCTTCTCCGAATTTTGAGTCCTTCAATTTTTGATTCGCCCATGTGAATGTACTTGTGAACTTAAAATCTGCATTAGCCTAACTTAAATGTTTGTTCTATCGCCTTAACCTAGCATGCAAGGCTACCTAGGTAATTACCTAATGTATATTGTACATATGGAAAGTTTGAGTTGGTTAGCGTGATGAATAAGTTTAGGTAGGTTAAGTTTAGGTACTTCGCCTAATGTTACCAATTGGTAAACATTATAAATTATAACTAAATACATCTCATCGCTTTCACTTTACAACATCATCTAAAATTACGATTATGGAGGGGCTGTTTACCCAGCGTATGTTATGCAATATCCATATTTGTGGATTGCATAAGCGAACTAGTATCGGTAGTAGAATTAGCGAACGACACGTAATTGGCTACCAAAAAGGGAATGTGGGCGTTGCTCCTAGCAACGGGTAAAAAAACGAAAAAGACGCCAAGCCAATCGAAGCAGGGGGAGTCAGGAACAATTCAGACGTCCTTCAACCTACAAGACCGCGCCAATTACTTCTGCATTACAACGCCCCATCCCGCTCGACCTGAATACCAAACTATAATGTTTTGGATAATCATCTGCTTTGACACGTAGAATATCCATTAAATCGACAATAAGATAACCCAATTCGCCAATTCGACGCGCTATAACCCGCTTACTTTTGTTTTTTAAATTCCATATAATTATAGCTTACACAATAATGGCCTCCGCATCACCGACGCCCGGAGCGTCCAGTCATCATCCGGGCGCTGTAACGAGAAAGTCGTCGTTAAGATCGGGGTTGAGGAGAGCTCCCTCTAGATCGCAGAGCAGCCGTGCCGAATCCAATATTCCAGCTCCAGTTCATGTCGCTCATGTTTCCAAATCGCAATACGCGAGCAATGATAGCTCAGACGATGAAATCCCTGTGCCTATGAAGCTTAGTGCTCTTACTAAAGCTCTTCTCAACGATGAGGGGGCTGAACAAGAACGAGACAATGGACGCGTTAGAACTCGAGCTCAAACCCATCGCCCTTCGTCACCTGTTTACGCAGAGCAGGACAAACCTGTCAAGAGGCGTAGCGTCCTCGGTGCTTCGGTAGCCTCAGTCGGCGAAGAGAGGAGGCATACCCGTGCCAGCAGCACTCAGTTGTCATCAAGACCATCCTCACCTGTCAGGAGTCAGCCTAGTAGAGAAAGTAGTCCCGTCAGGAAGCGCGTCGTCCGGTTAAGTGCCGCGTCTGCAACATCTGCTGCTACGTCGCAACCTAAGGCACCTGCAAAGAGGAGGTCAACGTCAACGTCGTTCTCCGCTTCGCAAAGCAGGAACCGCCCTCCAAGTCGAGCTGATAGTGTCGCGGACGAGAAGGCTAATGGTTCGCTGATCAAGGAGAAGGACTTAAATACGCCGGCTCAGCAAGGGCGTGTAGTCAGAATCGCTGTCGGATCGGCGGGCAATAGGGGCCGCTCGTCGGGTTCGTCGGCGATTTCTTCTAGGCCAACCGATCTAGCCTCATCCTTCCATTCTCACAGCGTGCCATCTGACGAAACTGACCTTCCCGATGCTCCTCAGACTGTTCCCCGGCAACATGGGTCTTCTAATCCAGGAAGCGCCTCTAGGTTAGGCTCTAACGGATCTAGGAATCGCAACGACGATAACCAAGCAGTACAGAGCTCAATGCGTGTTAAGAGAGTAGGAAAGGTTCCCGGAAGCTTTCTCAGTGGTCCAGCACGCCGAGGACGAAGAAGACAAAGTGAAGAAGACGCTGAAAATGGAAGAGAACCTCTCCGATCCGGGCAGGAGTCCGATGCGCCTCACGCCCGGGATCATGAGGACTACGATCCGCTAGATAACCTTGCGTCCTCGTATTACGTACCTGATCGTCTCGCTATGGGGAGCCCCGTTAGCTCCAGGGGATCTGCAAGGGCGGCCCAGAGAAGGGAACTGTCTACTGCGGCGGAAAATGGACACGTCTCGCGGTCACGACAGACTTCACCGGAACTAGACGAAATTCCAATCCCACATTATCGAGTTCCACCCCCTCGATCCGAAATTCCGGCGAGACAAGATCAGGAGAACGAGGCCCCGCCGACCTTCAAAAGGAACAAACCTCCCGTAGGAAGCTTTTTGGAGAAAGATATGCCTAAAAATTCAGCCCGTCCTTCGAGTGCTGCCGAGGTGGGTTCCGCACGACTTATCTCACCGGAGCGCAAGGCATTAAGCTCGCTGAGCCAGAACACACCTCGTAGGGCAGCGCCGGCGCCTCCACCCAAGATGTCGATCCTAGATGCTGCTACCTCTACAGCTGGAGCAGCAACTACGGTACAAGCGGCGAAGCGACGAAACTACATGAAAGTCAACGGAAAGTGTTACACGAGGCTCGACTCCCTCGGTCGTGGAGGTAGCGGAAAGGTATACCGAGTAGCAGCCGATAACGGGAAGATGTTTGCGTTGAAGCGCGTCTCTATCGAGGGCGCAGACGAGAATACGGTCCGAGGCTATAAAGGCGAAATCGATCTCTTAAAGAAGTTAAATAACGTCGAGCGTGTTGTCACTTTATATGACTACGAGATGAACGAAGAGAAACAGGTCCTCAGCCTGGTAAGTTTTACATGGTGTCCCTTGTGCCTCATGAGAGGTCAGGTGTGACTAGGCTAACTGTATTATCATCTGAAAATAGCTTATGGAAATGGGCGAGTTGGATCTTAACACGCTCCTACGCCTGCGGTTGTCACCCGAGAATGCCAAATTTGATCCGGTCTTCGTGCGTTACTACTGGCAGGAAATGCTCGAATGTTTAGCGGCGGTACACGTCCATGATATCGTGCACTCGGATCTGAAACCCGCCAACTTTGTTGTGGTTCAGGGCCGATTGAAGCTAATCGACTTTGGCATTGCCAACGCTATTCAGACCGACGAGACTGTCAATGTGCACCGTGAGACCCAGGTCGGCACTCCCAACTACATGAGTCCGGAGAGTCTTCTCGACTCTAACACTACTGATTCTGCCGGTCACCGTATTACATCCATCGGTAATGCGCCGCGCCCTAAACTTATGAAGCTGGGCAAACCAAGCGATATCTGGAGCTTAGGCTGCATATTGTTCCAGATGGTGTATGGCACACCACCCTTCGGCCATATCCCTAACCAGATGGCGCGTTGCCACGCCATCATCAATTGGCAGTACGATATCGAGTTCCGCGACAGAGGAGTTGGCGGAGCGCCTGTCCCCCCTAGCCTCCTGCGAACCATGAAGCGCTGCCTTAGCCGCGACCAGCACCTACGTCCCACCTGTGAAGAATTGCTATCTAGGACGGACCCATTCCTATACCCCGTCGAAGCGCCGGCAGGGACGCTACCCATCACCGAAGAGTTGCTGGGACGAATTATTCAGAGCGTCGTTACCCGGTGTCGCGAGAGGATGCCGACTGAGGCCGAGGCACTAAGCGTCTGGCCTCAGGCTTATTGGGGCAGCGTCGCTAAAGCTGTTGGCAGAGAGGTGGCTTCAAGAGCCGCTCCCGAAGACACAAGGTGACAGGACGGGGTTGGAAAGCTAATAATAAAACAAAACATGACTTATGACTGAGGAACTGAAAAATTACGTTTAAATAAGAGGGGATGGTAGCCTATTTGCATATGGGTTCGTGTGGATGGATAATTGTCTTTTTTTGGGATACTACTATAATCCCGTTGTTTGAATTCCCTTTTTTTTTTTTTTTTTTTTACCGTTCAAGAAGTCGTTTGGGGACGAGGTACCGCCTCCGTCGAGAGATATCCCTGATGTTCTGCTCACGCTTATGCCTCATTAGCCACGGAGTTCAGGATAGGCATGGGGTGATGATGCTTCATCGTTAGACGCGGCTTGCTGGAGCTGTGGTTGGTTTTAGCGATACGTTTGTGGTTGTTTTTACACTTTCCGTGAAACTTTAGTTTTTAATGAACAATCAAAGCTCTTGATCATTTCTTAATGTTTAATTTTATGAGTTCTGGTGTTTTGTGAGGTGTTGCTAGCTTGATAACTGAGTATATGGTTTAGGTGACCATATCTCCTGTCTCATACTTGTACATCAGTTTTAGGAACATACTGCTTTTTTTGATGTTTGAATTCATGTTTTATACAGAGCTTGTCGGACATTTTGCAAGCCCATTTCGTAAGTGTTACATACACGATCCACCACTGACTAACTTGGACCTATAGTACTCTCTCCGCGGTCAAATTCTCTGACGAGAAATACAATCACATAGGTACCTAGCAGAACGGATAACCGATTCTTCCCGTCATTTCCACTCCCCATCCAACCAAGCAAACCCGTCCTCAAAGAGGAAGAATTCCCGATCCAAAGCTTACCACTCATACCATCAGAGACACTCTTAAGAAGGCCCAAGTAGCTTAAGCTCGCTAATCCGCAGAATGGTATGCCGATGCTTACTCATCACGTGGAGGGAGCGGCGGTTCCGGCGCTTCGTCTTGACCTTGACACTCATGGGATCGGACTCGACGCCGAGCACAGTGGCGCGGCACTCGAACAGCGAGGGGTTGATGTGCGGATTGCCGACAAGCGTGTAATCCCGGGACCCGAGCGTAGACGCCCGGTCTAGGCGCAACACGTCGCCCGGCAGGACCTTGAACATTAGGAACGGCAGGCGAATGCGGTCGCCTTCCCTGACGAGGTACGGCCGCCCGTGGATGTGGATCGTGATGTAGTGGGGGCTGCGCGCGCAGCAGCGGGAAGAGCTCTGCTACGGAGCTGGATATCGTTTTGCGGGGGTGGGTTTGGGACTGGGAGGGGATGCTGAAGGGCGGGGGCCGGTTTGGAGGGCGCTATGGGGGGCACGGTAGTTCGTGTGGGTGTTGCACTGGGCGGTTTCGTTGGTTTGGCATTGTGTCGTGCTGCTGTTGTCGCGAGGCTGCGGGCCTGGATCGGGAGGAGGAATGTTGGTGGGAGGCGTGTTATAGGCGTGCGAAGCTCTAGGACGGAGCGCAGTAGTGACCGGCTCATTTTGCTATATGAATTCACCTTTGTTCCGTATCGTAGGAGAATGTTTGGCTGGTCTGCAATTGGACCAATTGGTGGCGTGGCTATCCCCGGCGTCTTCGAGTCGCCAAAAAAAAGTGTTGATAGCTCCGTATTGTGATATTTGAAGTTGACGGAGGGTCGAAAAGTTAAAGTGGGGAATAATGGTTTTTCCGCTGTGGTTGCAAGAGTACCTGAGTACCTACAATACAAGTCTGTTTAATCGATGTGGCTGGAGCTCTGGAAATTTTGATAGTGGCGGGTCCTTTGATCGATAACAACCACCGCTGTAACTTTTTTATCACTGGTTACTGACACCTCAATACCTACAGTATAATATCTAATTGCCCGTTGGCTTAGTACCGAAATCCAGAATCGATCCAAGAGAACATTTTCTAGCCAATTCGCAAGACCCTTTCGAGGGCAAATCCATTCATCATGGTAAGATCCCCCTTCTCTTCCTAAAGACAAGCCTACCTATAATACTAACGGACCGTCCACGACAGCCTCAAAATGAGTACATGGAGCGATTCCGCAAGACCCACGGTCGCCGTCTCGACCACGAGGAGCGTGCGCGGAAGCGCGAAGCGCGAGAAGGCCACAAGGCGTCCAAGGACGCGCAGAACCTGCGGGGTCTAAGGGCGAAGCTGCACCAGGCGAAGCGGCACAAGGAGAAGATCCAGATGCGCAAGCAGATCAAGGCGCACGAGGAGCGCAACGTCAAGTCGGCGTCCGAGAACGACCCCAAGACCCCGCTGCCCAACTACCTGCTCGACCGCTCCAACCCGACCCAGGCCAAGGCCCTCAGCACCGCCGTCAAGAACAAGCGCGCCGAGAAGGCCGCCAAGTTCGCCGTGCCCCTCCCCAAGGTCCGCGGCATCAGCGAGGACGAGATGTTCAAGGTCATCAGCACCGGGAAGAAGGTCAACAAGAAGAGCTGGAAGCGCATGGTTACCAAGCCTACTTTTGTCGGCCCCGACTTCACGAGGCGGCCTGTCAAGTACGAGCGTTTTATACGGCCTATGGGTCTACGGTACGTCTATGTCTCTATTCTCTTTCCATTCATTTACCTAGACTACACCGTTATTATATTTCAACATTCAGTGGCTCGTACTAATCCCCGCTATAGGTACAAGAAAGCCAACGTGACACACCCCGAGCTAGGCGTAACGCTACAGCTCCCCATCGTCAGCGTCAAGAAGAACCCCCAGCAGCCGCTATACACGCAGCTCGGTGTTCTAAGCAAAGGTACCATCATCGAAGTCAACGTGTCCGAGCTGGGACTTGTCACTGCCGGTGGCAAGGTTGCTTGGGCCCGTTACGCCCAGATCACGAACAACTGCGAGAACGACGGTTGCGTAAATGCGGTGCTGCTAGTTTAACGTGGTGTGGCTTATGACTCCTATATTCACCTTCGGTCAAGGAAATGGGGGAAACGATATTTAAAAAAGGAAAAGGGATGGGGACAGAGGAAATGATGGAAACCCCAACTTCGAAGGGGGGTTTTCCTGCCCTAGTCTGGTTGGTTAATTTAAATTTAGCCAACAGACATGAACGGAAGAGTCAGGCAGAAAGCGGTGCCAGATATCTACTACTACAGTAAACTCTTCTAGGTGGACATCCTTGGCGTGGAATAGATGAGCACTCACTAAGGAAAAGGAAGATACGTAGGTAACTATCATCATGCATTAAAAATGGCGTCAGGCGTTTGATGGACATGCAAGTAAGCCGACACCAATATCTGAGGTAGATGGGTGAGACGAAAAAAAGTAGATATTCAAAAGATATTATGAAATACTCATAAACTATGACTTCTGATTTGATTTGATTCGAATCATCTAACCTCTTAATAACTATAGCACCTAATCTTACCTTGCCTATGATTCCTATAATCAAATCACGCAAACTATACTATACCACAAGTTAAATCACATCCACAAATCAAGTTGATATCACAATATAAATGGTCAAATACACCAGTATGAAATGGAAAGAGTAAGAACTAGAAATTATGACATGCTACCAGCCAGCCTATGAATCCAGACGCCAGCTACCTAATATCTATCCATATACGCCAGCAATTTGACCCCGAATCCTTCCCTAACCAGGCTTGTCCTTGCAAGCCCTTTTAGCGGTGCCCGCGCCAGACGCCCCCCCCCAAATGCCATAGGGACCATGACAGCAGATAAATCGGGTGCAAGTGTACGGAGATGTCTCGAAACTCGCTCCCCAAAGTTGGAACGTGTCGAGAAACGCAATTTAGAGCAAAGGCGGAAATCACTCCACGTAGTTAAGTAAAATTCAATCTCTTATTTAATCCGCTCGTGCCGAAAAGGAATGTAGAGTATGGGAAATAGTAAGTAAGAAACCGGAGTAAACGCCAACGTCATAACGCCTGCTACAGCTTGGCAGGTCCTGGACGAAGAAAACGAACGACGAATAGGCTGAAAATGACGTGTGAGAACCATGACATTCTGCGATTGGTAACGAAGAATATGTTGAACCATTGTTAGAAATTCGGCATCCCCTAGTATTTGGTGGATAACTAATCCGAAAGGCACGTATGGCCTGTTACGTGCCACATGGCAACGCTTTTATCGCTCAAACTCATCACATTGATGAGGAAAATTGTAATCTGTGCACTACAAACTGGTGTCGGATTGGTGGAAAAGCTATGCTCATCCAGAGCACAACTGTGGCAACTACTTAGGTGGCATGCCAGCACCTCCGTAGCCGGGGATATTCCATCCTTGGTGTTGGGTGGGGGACCAATCACTAGGCTTCTTAGGCTTGCGGTACTGTTGGTTTCTATCCGCGTTCTTCAGGTGTGCATACGGGTTGGGTGGTAGGTTAGCCTCCCCACCGGTAGTGGGTAGCGAAGAAACAGCAGCAACGGCGACCTTCTCCTTGTCCTGCTGATCGGTAGAGGTATGAGGATCGTGTAAGCGTCCGCTGGAGCGCATATCCACAATCGTCTTGATCACTTCCATGTCGTCTTGATCCTTGTCATTTAGGAGGAGGCGCTGTTTGAGAGTCATTCGACCTCCGTTTCTCGTCCGCTCCTGAAGAGCAGCCTCACGAACGGCTGGGTCGTGTACAAAACGGCACTTGCCCTTCTTGCCGCAAATCCCTCCCGTAGAGTAGTACTTGCAGTGGTTTGAGGGGTCAGCTCGCGTGATTGGGGGAGGAGGTAGAAACCCGCTAGCCGACTTGTCAGTTGGTAAGGCTTCAGGTTGGTCGTCATCGGACTCATCATCCGAAGACTCCAAGCGCATCTCGTCACCTTCATCGTTAGGTGCACGTTTGCGCTTCTCAATCTGGCGGTCGAGCTTCGCCAACCTCTTACGTAGACGATCTGCTTCCTTTTCGACCGGATCGACCTGAGTGATGACAGTCTCCTTGCCGTCGTTAGCATTAACTGCTGGTGTCGATAGTACTACTGCCTCCTTCTTCAATGCCGCACGAGCCTTAGTCGGGTAATTCGCTTTACGCTCCGCTATCCACTTCGCTAAATCACCATCAGGTATACTGTAACTGTTCAGTTAGCTTAGACTATAGAGCAGATAGGTATGGAATTACAACCTACCCTGGGGCATCTGTGCCGAGCAGCTCTTCCAGGCGCTTCTCCTCATCCACACCATCGTCTGAATCCTCGTCTCCTGGGGTTAGTCCCAGCGTATTTGTCTTGCGCTTCTTCTTCTTAGCGCCAGCAGGATCAGACTTCTGATAGTTGTTGAACGGCTGGTGCGGCTTCTGGTCACGAGGGCGAAACTTCTCGCCACGGTCACTGTTCATAGCTCCTCTGTTCGAGTGAGCGTGACCACCACGACCATGTCCTCTATTGTTAGATCCATAATGAGACTGTGGCGGGCCGGAATATGATGGGGAAGGGGCTGGGGGATAGCCGTACGACGGCTGTTGGAGGGGAGCTGGTTGGTGATGTGTAGGAGGGTAAGGACTGCGTAGAGGACCACTTCGATCACTCGGATATCCGCCACGTCCGCCGCGACTAGAATAGTGAGAAAATGATTGAGCTTGATCGCCCCATGGCTGAACAGGTTGTTGAGCATACTCATTAGGCGCTTGACCGTAGGGAGCTCCATATGGAGGACGAGAGGATTGATTGGGATATGGCGGTTGGTAGGACTGGCTAGGTTGAGGATGAAATCCCTGGGGTGCGTAACTAGGAGGATAGTTTGGCGGAAGAGACGAGCCGTTAGGGTGACCGTGGCTCGCGGGTGGAGTTCCTTGCCAGTAACTAGTCGGTTGAGGAGGGTTGTACGGCCCACCGCTAGGGGCAGAGTAATCTTGTTGCTGATAGTAAGGCGAGCCGTATTCAGTACGGCCGGGTCCTTGGTGATGGCCATGCCCTCTGCTGCTACTCGCTGCAGCAGCATGGCCACCACGAGGCGTATGAGAATACCCTGGTCCTTGACCGTACGGGGGATACGGGCCCGGCGAAGCTGCTGAGGGAGCTGGCGGAGGGGGTGCGTAGGGATAGCTGCTCATTTTGGATTTGTAAAAGTTGAGAAAGAGAGGTAAGTAAAGGTTAGCCTAAGGAATAACTAGAGGGCTTAATGTTAGAAGATATAACTAGCACAATATCAAAAAAAGTAGATGGGGAAGTCGAACATACCAGAGGCTAACTGCCCACTGTATAGGCAAGGGGTAAACTCACACCGCCTGGTGACTTCAAGACTGGTGAGCTTAGTGTACTGGAATAAAAAACGGAAAACACAGAGTGCGAAGAGGATTAATTAGAAAAGTTCACGATGGAAACCGTGGAGAGAATCAAGATATCTAGAGAGATGTTGCGTTCGGATGGAGGTTAGCTCAAAGATTTCTGAGTTGTATGATGAATGATTGTGTTGTGTGGGTTCTATTTTTGAAAGCCTGTACAGCTGGAACCCCTGCAAGATTTTATGGAAACGCGATATACTTTTTAGCGCGACGCTAGCGCAGACCTAAAATCCTGACTTATCAAGTCGGAGCAGGAACATCGATAATACGACTCAGCCGCACCTGCCTTACATTGTCGGTCTCTTGAATTATATACAGTATAAGTCTTTGTAATTACACGGTATGCTTTACCTTCTACATTCTACACTAGACATAATTTCATGGTGGGGGTGAACAATACTGTGTAAATGAGTCTATGATGAGATTTTCATAACAACAATTACAGCTACAGTCGCAACGATGTTTATTCTGGTCAGTTAACTTATACGAATGCTAGATCTTTATAGCTAACCAAATTACAGACTAAGATTGCCGATCTAGTGCAGATCAGGCCAGACAATTTTGAGAAGCCCAGCCATATCGCGATAGAAGACAGCATCAATGCTAAGTACGCGAACCGGGTAATCCAGAAGATCGGTCTTTGCATCTGCATGTATGATCTACTATGGGCGTCTGAGGGTCTCATCGGTCATGGAAGTGGTATGGTTAATGTCAACGGTATATCTCATTTTCTACTTATTTTATTACGAGGAAACGGTTCGTAAACAGGAATACTAACTTTTATATAATAACTAGTCGAGTTTCGTATGATCGTTTTCCGGCCCTTCAAGGGCGAGACCATGTTTGGGAGAATCAGTGAAGCCAGTCAAGATGGAATCCACAGTATGTTCTCCATCAAACTTCTTGCACATTCATAAACTATCATTAACCGATACTAGTCCGCACTGAGTTCTTTGAAGATATATTTGTGGAGTATAAGGAGTTACCCGAAAACACACAGTAGTAAGTATCACCCTGTCTATTCTATATTCCTTGCAAGTGAACTCACCACCCTCTAGCAACCACAATGAGAAAGCATGGACATGGATCTATGACCCTGAGGGTGATCCGATGTGGTACGACAAGAACGAAATGGTCCGCCTCCAGGTAATTGAAGAGGAATGGCACGACCAGACTCCTGAGAGTGCCGAGGAAGAAGCAGTCGACAAGGCGAAGAAGTTATCCCCTTACCGCATAAAGGGGACCATGATGAAAGAAGGTCTCGGGGTCTGTTTGTGGTGGGAGTGATTTCATAGTGTTTTCTTTAACTAACTGTATACAACTGCATATGATGGCGTTCGGTTGGGAATCGCTACTTGCATAGGTTTGGCTGATTAGCTACCCAGCCCTCTTATTTAGACATGATACCCTTGAGTAATCGATCTTCTACTCCGTCCAAGACCGAGTAATGCTCAACCACAGCAAGGTTTTCAGCCTCCGTCTTGAACTGTTTATCAGGATCAACACCAGGCCCGAACATTTGGGCGTTCTGTGGCCCCATTCCCGACATCTGCTGGGCCATCTGGTTGGCAGCTGGTATATAGTCAGCTTCGTTACGCGCAATCTAATACGACTCCAAATGAACTCACCGTTCTCATTTCCGAGCAAGAAGTTAAATACAAATTGCAAACCAAAGTAGCACAAGAAGTACCAACTGATACTCGACATCCATCTGGGATCCATTTCCTTGGTTGCGACGCCAGCCTGTAGCATACTCTTGAACTTGATAGTAAGAGGGAAAGGTAGCTTGATGATAACAAATCCACTGAAGAAGGCATTGATCCAGCTCATGATCAGGGTGTTTGGAATCATCATGGCCATGTTATTCTTCATCATACCCATCATGCCGTCCATAGCACCAGGGTCGGTCATCGGGTTCGGGGGAGGCTGGCCGCGGCGCTCGGGATCTTTCAAGAAAGCACCGGATTCGTAGGCATTGGTGAGATAGTCTCTCCGCGCGCGGAAAGACGGTGCGGATAATACGTGAAAGTTACTACGCACGGCGACACCATGTAGTAGAGACCGTTGTTCTCTCATGGCCTTCTGGTCGAGCTTCTTGGGAGGCGTTTGCATAAGGACGGTGGCATAGTATCTCAGGACACCAGTTAGGATCTATTCCTTGATCAGCACACGAGCATCTCAGATAGAAATGACATATAGGCTTACCATCACAGCAGTAATCGGAAGCAGGATCCAATAGCTATCAAGCCGAGTTAGTAGAGCTTCGGTACCATTCCAGGAATTCAGCTAAAACGTACAATAGCTGAGGATCCCTATGGATCGTCTGCGGCGGTAATTGAGCCATAGCTGGAAACTTAATGTTGTAATCTAACAGTATGCGCCTGTCAAAATACTATATAACACACTAGATGGTGGCTGAAGCTCAAGTCGGCATTGACAGGTATGATAAGATTACCTACACTACCTAAAGGTTATGCGATACCAAGTAGAGTTCCATTGACGTTACACTAGTTCGGTACAGGGCTGAACTTTAAAGCGCCCCACCCCCAAAGCCACCTATGCAGATGTACATTTTAATGCGTACCTCTCAGATACACTAGTGTACGGAAGTATTTTGTACCTTTCCAAGCTGACACTCAACTAAAGTCTAAGACATTTCGACTAAGAAGGCCACCTAAGCTATCGTCCCCTTCACCTCGATATCTAGTCACAGCCGGCCACGATCCGAGTTGCGAATACAATTTATAAGCTTCTCCCCGGGCACTAGGACAGATAATTGAGCTTCACAATGGCCTCCCAGGAACGAATTGCCGTCCACAACCTCGCGGGTAATGTGCCTTTGCTGTCCTCGTCTAACAAACTCAGCCCAGCTAACACTTACACTCCCCCACCGCAGACCTAAAGAACACGTCCGACGATGCGATCCCCAACTACCTCAACTCGCTCAAGTTCAAGCAAGACCACCGGCTAATCGACACGCGGCTCGCTCTCGGGTACGGTGCCTTCGCCATCGCCGCCGCCTGTTTCGCCTGGGACTACAAGCTCGGTTTCGACGCCACCAAATACTACACTGCCGCTGCCGTCGCCGTTTACGCCCTGCTAAACGGCATCCTGACGTACTGGATAAGTTTCGTGGAGAAGGGCACTGTGTACCAGGGCGTTGCGCCGGACGGATCAAAGGTATGTTATGCTCTTCACTGCCTACCTTAAAGAAGTGGTGATAGTAGTACTTTGTATGGCTCTTACTAACTAAAACGACGACAGATCTCAATCTTGACCTCGACCAAAAAGAATGTTCCAATCTACAACGTCAAGATCATCGTGACGCCTAAGAACGGCACTCCAGAAACGATTGAGCTAGCGCGGCCGTTCACGGAGTGGTTCGACGTGCAGGGCCACTTCATCGCGCGGCCCTTCCAAACCGTCTTCGCCACGGCCGTGCCGTTGATCGCGAAGGCCGATCCCAAGCGGGTGCAAGCCGCTGCGCCGGTGCCTGATTTTCTAAATGCCGATGCGGATGTCCTAGATGCCATTGCGGCTTCTCAGTCTACGTCTACTGGTACTGAAGCGGCGTCAACCAGCAAAAAATCGAAGCGCAGAAAGGCGTAGTTAAATAATCTAGTAATGCATGGAATCGTGTGTTGAAATATAATGCCATATCTTCTGATGCGATGCCTTGCTCGTGAACAGTTTTGTGCCGCTTACAATGCATTCGTATGCTACTCCATTATAATGAGAACTCTACTAAACTACCGGAACGTGCTGAAACATAGCTGTCGAGGACAATTCGCATATGCTTTGGTATATATCTCCTATGCCGAGAGCAACTACCACTTAAAAGTCGACCCCTATCTGAACTATAGTAGCTAAGTACAATAGTATTCTAGTCGGTCATCTAGGACCTCAACAAATGCTCAGCAGTAAATCTTCAAGCAAGCGCTTCCCAGACCTTCCTAGCCTCCAGCGCCGTTCGTCGGATCTCTCTAACCGAGTCTCCACAAGCTGCCGAGAGAGGACGTAGTAGTTGCTGGCGGTAAGGCACGAGATACTGAGACTCGTACGAGCTCGGTAGTTTCTGGAAGAATTCCAGCGCGAACTTCCGGCATAGAGCTCGTTCATTTCCTTTGCTCTTGACCACCGTATGATTCTCTGTTGACCCCGTAGCTTTGCTTCCCTTTCTGGCCGCCTCGTAGACTGCGATCATACCTAAGATAAGACCACCAAGATGCTCTTTAAGCACTTTCGGCTCGTTCTCAAGTACTTGTAGCAGGACGTTAAGACAGGATTCCATTTCCATGCCGGCATCAAAAGTAGATAGCGACCGGATACCGATCCGCACGATTTGTTCAATGTCGGTAGCGTACTGTTCGTACTTCAAGTGCTTCAGGATCGCGAACACCATTATAGCGCGATTGACTGTAACTTTCTCATCCACCCCCGAGCTGGGGAAGCAGTCCTTCAAATAAGGCTGGATGACTTTAAAGTACAGCCACTCGCCGCTTAGTCTCTTTCGAATCGCATGGTTTTCTTTCTCCAAGCACTCCTTAGGACTAACGAGTACTTCAAAGCTCCTTGCCAACCAGCGGCCTATTATGGGTTCCGATGGCCCTTGTTTACACACCATCTCAAGTAATATGTTATGTGTATCAGGATTACTCCTGAATCGTGCTACATCGCCGGCTAAGAAATGAAGAATGCTGCGGAAGATGTAAACACTAGATCCCGAAACCTGATTCAAAATGTTTGTTAAGGTATCGATCAGGCTTTGTTGAATTTGCAGTTTTTCTTTGCTGTAGATTTCGTCTTCCAAACGGAGCTTGTTCGACAATATCGTAAGAGTAATATCTAACGCAGCCCTTGTTGTATTTGAGCAAGGTAACGGGAGGGTGGTCAGGACTGAGCAAATATTCTTCAGTGCGTTGGCATGATACTAGAAATACAGTCAGTTACTATCAATGCGATCCGAAAATTTTATTTTTCTCACCTCTGCGTTCATCACACCAGGATATAGACCCTGGAGGATACCCATCGATAAAGGTGCTGTACGGAATTCGTCCAATGGGCTTATGCCAATAGTCTTCAAGGGTGAATGTCCCGGAGTAGCGGCGTTGGTGGAATCAATACTATGGAAAAGAATAAATGCATCCTTGCTTAAGTCTAGATCCTTCTGCTCGTCCTCGTTTAAAGCCCGAACAACTGATGCGGCTAGAAGACCAAGTTGGTGAAGACATATATCTTGTTCAACGTTAGAGTCACGTCCCCCTTTGAAATCTTTACCGAGTCCTATCTGTGGTCCGTTTTCGTTGCTCTCGTCACTTTGGTACTGGACAGTAGTGAAACGACGGTATAATTGCTCCACAACGAACAGAGAGTATGCTAATAGCTGCTGATGGACGTCGATCTCACCTATCTCTGACCCATCGAGGGCTTTAATTGTCGGTTCGAGGTTTCCAGACTTGTTTACGTCAAGTCGAGGGGCCCCGGAATTCTCAATATTTTTGGTAAATCGCATGTACCATTCCTTTGTAATACCGGGCCGCTTTGGCTGTGAGGGGACATGCGTTTTCTTTTGCGTGGAGCCCAATGACTCCAAAATAGAAAAGTGAATAGAACATATGAGCGCAGTCCAATATCTTATTGGTGCCTGCTCTGACAACATCCATAATAATCCCTCGAGTAAGATGTTGATCAGAGAGACGGAGTTTGATAATACCGAATGGCTTCCGAGCGAATTTGAGCCACCAACTTCACATAGGGTACCAGCAACCAGTTTAATCTCCAAGGGAAGCTCATATAAAGCGGGTTGCTGCTGATATGCTACCTTGAGTGAGGATATGTACTGTTGCAGCAGAAGCTGGAATGCGGGGGGGTATAGAGGTACAGCTTCCTTCAGCGCTGCAACAGCAGCATCCCGGATGTCTTGATTTGTATCGCTGTTGGTTTCGTTGAACTTTTTGCTTTCCAAGGGATATATGATAGATGGACTTGCGAGCCAACTAAATATCTTCTCACAAGTGGGAGGAGAACATAGCTGATGAGAAGGTCCGGCATCACTAGATCGCTGTCCTACAAGAACAGCGAGTCCTTCTAAAATCTTCTTGAGGACACCTACTTGCTCTGCTACCTGGTAACCCGAGATTTCTTCCCATAGAGGTGCATAGACTTCAGAGAAGAGTGAATCGCCAAATAATTCGTCCTTCAGTAGGCCTAAGCTTCTATCGATATTCGGGTCGTCCTTTAGTGTATCGACTAGGTGTGATCGTATAGTGAGTATCGAGTTGAGTAACGCCACAAGTTCTTGTTTATGCGTTGCGGATTGGGTATGTCTAAGCGTAGATTGAATATGGGATATGGCTAGGGAGGTGATGCTCGAGAACGACTGGAAACCGGCCCCAGAGATTGCAACCAGGAGTCTACCAGCCTGAGCCGTGTAGGTTGGACTGGATAAGTCTTCAACGAGATCCCTCCAAGCGCTTGCTAAGAACGATCGAAGCTCATCCTCGTCAAGCCGTGTGGTAAGGGATCGTATGACCTTCAGAGTTGCCTTAATACTATCCGGGATCTCGCCGTTTCGAACCTCGTATTTAAGTGAGCTCCATATCTGATCAACAAATGGAACAACACTTTTCTTGGGATGCTCATATTGTACCAAGCATGCGTCAAGAGTCTGCAGAATGTCGACCTTTACGGCAACAGTTACCGCGTCCCCCTGATCAAGCTTGTTGATAAGATATGGTATCGCATGGTTAGCTACGCGGTAATGGGCGGCGAAGCATGATCGCACAGCGCCCTTCAGATCATCAGCAGTAATGCCTGACGGTGTAGCTGATGACCGCAGAGAAATGGGGAAATAAGCTGAGAAGGTCTTAAAGACCTCTAATGTAATATCTTCTGAGGGTGAAAAGTTCTGCAGAAATATTTTTAGAATCTCAAACCACTTCATTAAATTCAACGGGTCCCTTTCGTTCCGACACAGGTCCAGAAGACTAGTTATAAATCCGCACGCGTTTCCATGGCGGTATTCAAGATCATTGGCCACAGCAGGATCTTGGAGCAGCTCAAGAAATAATTCATAGAGCTCTAGGCGTGTCACTGGTGTCTGTAGTTTGAAATCATCACCCAATTTACAGACGTTTGCAATTATGTCATCTCCTAAAGTAGGTTGGAATGACTTCATGCTAACCAGGTGCTTCAGCGCTTTAGCAGAAGCCGTGACACCAGCTCGGTGATCGCTTGAAAAGAGGGAACCAAAGAAAGTTACCAAGAGCTTAACTTGATCAGCTTTCAGGGGCACATCTCTCTTCTTAAGAACTCCGAGGGTGCTGGCTAGAAAATCTAGCGCCTTTGCCCGCGTGATGAAGTTATCATCATTGGAATCATCGCCCGGTTGGATCCAACGGTTTATAGATGCGACCCATTGGCCAACGGCTATTCTGCTGTTCGTGGACTCTTGGATTCCTTGGAAGATGGTGTTGGCATGTCATTTTTATTTATATTGTGTTAGGGGGGAAACTTACCTGTAGCTGCTTTCTCCGATATTGCCTGTTCCTGGTCGTTCTCATCTGTGAGAACATACTGCAAAGCGAGATCGTCAAACTTGACCCCCGCCATATTTCGCAGTGGGACAAGACAACGCTATTCGACAAAGTCGAACAGACGTCTTTAGGTGTACCTTTTTTTTCCTTGATGAATACCCCCGGAAGAATTATCCTATTGGAAGATGCCGTGGATTTTTATTATGCGCTATCGCAGCAGTCAGAATATGTATAAGTTAGTAATTTAGTACTTCGTTAATACCTTAAGGCTTAAAGATGTACGGAATACATGATAATAATAACATCAAGGTTGTACCTAATCTGAATGACGAAATGCCCCGCGGCTGCACGATGACCCGGCTAGATTGCCTGTGCAGTTGCCGATTTAGGGCCAATTCTGAGCCTAAAAAAGTAAGAGGGGCAATCAATTTTTTCAGGGACTTTCACAGAAGTCACACCCGCTAGCGTGGTGGGGTTCCGCGAAAGGACAAGAAAAAAAAAAACTTGGCTTTGAAGTCAACAGCGACTCCGGATGTTTGACGATGAGATCTGTTAATCTACATTTAGTCGCTCATTCCCCATACTATTATTTTAGATATATAATTAACCGTCCGATTCACGGTTTTCCATTGTCATTGGCAATCCCTCTGTCACAAGACTTTCTTCGCCATAAGCTTAGAATTTTATCTACTCTTTCCTTTGCTTACGTTAACTTGCACACGATACACAAACATAAGCTATACACACCGCGACGCTCCCTCAATTTAGATCGCGGGGCACTACAACCACTTGTAGTGGGGCAGGTATGTCGAAATTCACTCGTTCCTGTATTATATATATCACATCCCATTCGTCCAATTTGTGATACAACTTCTAGAATTTATACCCTTCTATTGTGATGTATCTTATATACAAATATTTATCCCTATAGATACCTATTCAAGAGAATCTAGCAGCTGATTTAGTCTAGTCTGATTCCTACAGAACTATGGCTACGCAAGATGTACCAAAGACCTGCAAGGTCATATTAGCAGAGACCATTGCTAGAGGTCTTCTCACTGAGGTCAAGGATACACTGAAGTCTATTCAGAAAGATAACGAGGGTCAACCCACCCTAGTCGCCTTCCTTGCCAATGATGACCCGGCAGCTGTTAAGTATGCTGAATGGTCAAAGAAGACTTGTGAAGAGAAGTAAGAAATCGCATGCTCTCAATGCAGTGGGCTT
The DNA here is from genome assembly GCA_902805455.1 of Daldinia concentrica. Taxonomy (NCBI): domain Eukaryota; kingdom Fungi; phylum Ascomycota; class Sordariomycetes; order Xylariales; family Hypoxylaceae; genus Daldinia; species Daldinia concentrica. Next base: position 1,805,511 of record CADCSW010000003.1, on the reverse strand, counting down.
GTTTGCTCACTTACACTGGGGGCATAATGCTTACTGATAATTAGCGGCTTTACCTTCGACCTACGTCAAGTAGACAAGGATAAACTAGAAGAAGAAATTATGAATGCCAACGAGGATAGCAAAGTAGATGGCATTATCGTCTACTATCCCATCTTCCCTGGCAACCCAGCCCACGACCGCTATGTTCAGGAGACCGTCTCGCTCTCCAAGGATGTTGAAGGCCTCTGCCATAAACACATCTACAACATGTACCACAATGTCAGGTTTCTGGATCCTCCACAGAACCTGAAGAAGTCTATCTTGCCCTGCACTCCCCTGGCCGTGGTTAAGATCTTAGAGTATCTTCAGATCTACAACTCTATCCTGCCCTATGGAAACAGACTTTTTGGGAGAACTATCACGGTCATTAACCGCTCAGAGGTCAATGGCCGGCCATTAGCCGCTCTACTTGCCAATGATGGCGCTACTGTGTACTCTGTCGACATAACAGGAGTTCAGCTCTTCACTCGTGGTCAGGGCATCAAGCAGCCACGACACCAGGTTCAGGACAAGGAGGGCTGGACCTTGGAGCAGTGTATACCCATCAGCGACGTCATCATTGGCGGTGTTCCCGCAGAGAAGTTCAAGGTGCCGACGGAGCTCATCCGCGATGGAACCGTCTGCATTAACTTTTCTTCGTTCCGAAACTTCGATGGGCCCGCTATCAAAGAGAAGGCATCTATTTATGTGCCTTCCGTTGGTAAAGTTACAATTGCAGTGCTACTTAGAAACCTTGTGGTATGTGATCTATGATTTAAACTAGATGTTTTATGATGTACTTACCACAGCTCAGCGCTTGATTGCAAACCGCCCTTCAACTAACAAGGACGGATCTACCGATGAAAGTACGCAGAAGGCCAAGAGCGAAGCATTTGTTGATGGTTAGAATTAGAAGCCACAAGCTGATACCCCGATATCTCACATACTATTAGATCTTATTAGAAATGCACGCCCGAGGCGCGCTACAAAAAGTTAGGGAACTTGATTTCAATTATGAGTTATTAAAATGACCTTCTTTACTTTCTTACCTATGTTAGTGTTATGGATTTAAAATTAGATAAAGCCTCGAAAATAAGGAGAGGCAAATATCTAACTAGTAAGAGGGATTTAATACTGATGAGATTTAAAGGAATACCTAGTTCTATGAAGGCCTTAGTATATTGATAAAATGAAAGGAGCCTGTACGCACGGACTTCCATATTAGATTGAGCCAGATTGCTGCAATATGTAAAAAGACAAAGTTAGCTAGAAATAGTCTTGGTCCTGCCTCGAATTCTCGTAACTTAAATATCAAACTCTTATGATAAAACTACACGAGTAAGATCCTCTACTGCTTCGATCTATAGCTTCTCATAATGCATCTTCTACTCAACTAGATGCTCTAAAAAGTGTTCTGTAGCGAGATCCTTAACAGTTATATTTATAATCAATTAGAACCAGTGTTTTAGTCAACGAGGTTTCTCTCGCCTTTAACCCAGATAGTACCCCTAGAGGGACATAGGATTCTGTCATCAAGTGGTTCACACAGAGTAATACAAAGTAAAAATACTAGATTACAGCTAAGAACCTTAGAGCAATGAAGGAAATTATAAACTGGGAGCACCTTTCTTAATCTTTCATGGAGTAACTAAATAACCAATTCTAACTAACCTATTTTAACTATACATCATATTAATACGATATAGTATAGGTAGTTAATACAAAGCTTCCATTGTTTGCAAACGTTCGATATTCGGACTCAAATTCCTCTGCCTCATACATATAATTCATATAGTAGTAAGAGCAAGATAAAACACCAAATCATTGGACCTTCCATTCCTAATAAATTTAAGACTTCTCCGTCGTAATACCCTTCAAGCTATCCCGATCACGCTCATCCCAAATTGCCCTCTCCAAAGAAGGATACACAATATCAGCATCGCCATCAAGCAAGTCGTCCGCGTCCGCAAGTTTCCAGCCAGCACGTTTGAAGCGACGACGCACGCCCTTCGTCATACCCACGATTCGTATTTGCACGCCGAACCCGAGCTGACGGCGGATATCATCCTTGAGCTCTGCTAGAGCCGTGATGCCTGTCGCGTCGATGAATGGCACCATACCGAAGTCCAAAATTACAACAGCTAGAGGCATCTGGCGCATGACGACCCCTCGCGCCGTGCGAAGACGCTCTAGCCGTTGCTCAGCCGCTACGCTCCACAAGCGCTCCGCATCCGCACTGTAGTTTGGGCTCTGCACGGACGGATACACGAGCTGAATAGCCTCAAGCGCGTTGACCTTGTTACGGTTCGCGTTCGGGAAGAACAGCGAGTCCGCGAAGCGCACCACCACTGTGTCATCGGGGATAACTGGACCGCCGATATTCTCCGTCGCCCCGTTCTGCGGTATCTGCGTCGACACCCGCGCAAGCGGCTGCAGCGTTCCCGAGCTGTCTGCTGTTTTACTGGCGTGGATCGACGGTGTTACGAATGCGGATCGGAGAAGCGTCCATACTACGCTCCATCCTGCGGCGGCGCCGATGCCGATCTCGGCTGAGACGAAGATGGTGACCCAGAAGGCGACCATGCAGGCGATGAAGTCGGCTAGGGAGACGCGCCAGTAGCGCCAGATTAGGGAGAGCGGTCCGAAGAGATGTATTACAGCCATGATCTGTTCAAATGGGAGGCATTAGCAATGCATTTCACATGGAATTTCCATCTTGCTAGTACAAATAAGGGAGAGACCTACGATGATAGCAGCCAAGCTCGACTTAGGCAACCAATAGAGAGCCGGCGAGAACACGTATAGAGTCAAAATGATGAAGCCCGCGGTAACAACGCCGTTCAGGGGGCTCCTGACGTGACACTCCGAGTTGACAGCTGTTCTGGATATGGCTCCGCCGACCGGCATTGCGCCAAAGAATGCGTTGACGATGTTGGTAACACCGAGGTAGTTGAACTCTTGAGTCTGGTCGACGGAGTAGTGGTTCCGGCGACCAAATGCCTTGCCAACTGTTTGATGTTCGAGGGTACACGCGACTAAGGGAGCGATGGACCGAGCCGCTACCTTTGCGAGGAGGTCGCCGCCTGGGGCTTTCGGATGTTGAATTCCATGGGTATTGACTTCGCTAATACCCCAGAGGTAGTCATCACGATCTTTGTTAACAAGGTATGAGATCAGAGTGAATATTACCATCACAATGATCGCCCTGCTGCTCGATATATACCGGATGGCGAAGTGCTTGTTACCCCATGTCTTGCCTATTTTCTCGAGGGCTAATAGGACAACTACGGTTCCGAACCCGATTCCGCAAGTCGGACCGTCCCAGTGTGGGAGACGTTTTAGTATGTTGCCCAACTGGTTGAAGGCACCGTCTGGTACGTTGCTAAGTCCGACTAGGGAGCCGACTTGGCCCATGCCGATGACGAAGGCTGTTGCAGATATGAATCCGGTGAGGACGGGAATCGAAACGTAGTCGAGGAGGAATCCGAGTCCAAGCAAGCCTATAAGGAGGGACCAGATGCCTACCATCATGGCAACGGCCGATGAGATGTCGGCACTGGCGTACTCGTTCTTTAGATCGCGGATGATTTCTGCGGTTAGTAGACCCAAGATCGAAGTTGGTCCTGTTGACAGATCTATGCTTCTTTGTAAGTGTCTTTCATTATATTGCTGTGCATGGTTATAAGTTGGGGAATATCTCACCCTTTGATGTTCCCATGAACACCATCACCGCAGCAGGAACCCAGCAAGAGTAGAGACCATTCTCAATCGGAATTGTTGCGATTTTGGCATATGCTAGACCTTGAGGAATAAGTAGGACTCCGATCGTGAGACCAGCCATGAAGTCTTGGATGAGCCATGGCGGGGAGTATCGTGGCAGCCACTGGATGATAGGAAGCTTGTCGGCAAGGTACTGTTTAGCAGCCGATGGGAAGTGTCTAGGTGCAGTGCGGGCGAACTTCGCCACCCGGTTGAGGGTAACGTCCGTCCGGAACTCCTCCTTAACAGCGTTTTTGACAGCTGTGGCTTGTCTCTCCATGGTTGGGAAGAAGGGATAGAAAAAAGCTGAAACTAATGAATTATTTCTTCAGATTAATGCGGCTGATCTCAACATACATATTAATATAGACTTTAAACTTAAGTCTATAGAGAGCCAGTATCTACCTTACATTACACTCCAATCAGTACACTTCACAGGGTGACTTCCCTAAACAGAAGGTTCCATGAAGATACTCAATCATGGAGACAACAACGTCCTCGACTCAGAGAACCTATCACCTCCGTAGCGATCATACCCCCCTTCGGCACATTCTCGTCACTCTGTCGGTATTATAGGAACTCTCTTCGAGTATCAACCTCCTTTTCTTGCTCATGTAAACAGCAGTGCGAGGCAGCACGGCATCAGTCACATTTCCATGGACCACGCGGGGGTCCAGGGTACGATCCGGGCTTCAGGGGGAATCAGAAGAGTCTCCCGTCTTCACTGCTATGCAACGACTCGCACAGACGAATCTGAGATACAGGATTGGGCGCCATTTCGTGGCTAAATGCAACTGTATGCCAGTATTAGTAGTCGATCATAACTTTGGGTGACAGTGCCGTCCAGGAAGTGATATAGAGACGCGGGGTAGTTGACCGTATGTGGGACGTTGGAGCAAGTATATGAGACGGGATATCTTCTAAAATAGAAACAGAAGATTCGTGATCTAGGTACCTATCTTGGGTCGTTCAGCGAACCAATCAGTGCCAAGAAATATTGTTCGTCCAGCGGTTAGCATCGCCATCACGCAGCTGTTTTGTGATTATAACAGAATTATAACATCTGAATGGACTCATCTTCATTGGGAATTCACCGTGAGCTTCAACGGTTCCTTGTGCGGATCTCTAGAAATAGAAAATCTACATAAGAGTATAATTTTCTTCTATTTAGTTACTGTGCCGGCAGTACGTATTCCTTGTGCATCTATGTACTGATCTACCGTGGCGACAATGTAAGAACAGTTTAATTCCGCAGAAGTAGTACGCACATCTCGGTCAACCTTACACGAATATAAGGCGGTAGTCTATATAGTCCTGATTAGATCTCTTGGCATTCTATAAGTTTCAAAAGCATTCCGAGTCCTTGGATCGCGGTCGCGACAGGAGGCCGAGGCCCAAGGATTGACATGCTTGTAGTCACGCTTCGCAACGCGATTGCGTTGTAGCTAAGCATAATGCCTAGAGTCTTGGACTCTTGGACCTCGTGCGGCTTGCGTCCCGTAGGAAACAAACGGATCACTTAATACGTTGCCGTATAACCGGGGTATATTTCTACTGCCGGAGATTTTAGTTCGACGATGCGGCCAAGAACCGTTGAAAAGCGCCACGGATTCTAAAGTTTCCCCTCTCGGTTAAGCTACAAGGGTAAGAGAAAGCTTGATACGTACCAAGCTTTGGGTGTAACGGTCACATTGCATGGACAAGACCTTGGTTATGTGGCTTGCGGCATGTCTTTAATGCCAAGTGATAGGCGTACTGACCTCGATCAATTCCATCACAATTAGACTAATTCTTTTCTTTCCTATTTCCTGCGAAGTGATATCTCTATTCAAGATTTTAAAATAGAAATAAAACTTATGTGAAGGTGAAATATCGACGATCCTAGTTCGGGGTATGAGCGGCAAGGATTCTGATAGGTTGGTGAGTGTCAATTGCGACACAGCTACACTACCCTTACTTACATACCCGCCCCTACTGGATACCGCAATTACTTTCCTAACTGGTAGATAGTATAAACCGGTATGCTGCCGTGACACGGGGGTGCACAACGGAACGAGATATGATTGAACAGTTCGTACTGCTACTGTTGGTGCCGTAATCCGGTATTCGTAAGCGCCTTTCGGGGGTGATTGCCAATTTAATGCTACCCTCGCGGGGTCCGCAAGTTATTTGAGAAAGATTAGGTACGCGAGGCGAGATCTCAAAGGTAGCTTGATTCTTATGGATCCGAACTAGGACAACGTTGCGATTGGATATCTTCTCGGTTGTTGCTCAGTACGTAACCCTACTGCGGAAGAGACAACATATTAGTAATGGAAGCTACCTTATCCCCTTAGAGAGCAGACTATAACATAGTTCAGCATAATCTTCCTCCCGTATATAGTGATGATGAAGTCGTTTATATTTAAGGGCTATACTCTTACCGTGTAAGTAGACTGTGCACGGGAGCATGAATCCTTATGTTGTGTTACGAGACCCCTTATATTGTTACGAAACGAATAACGTACTTCTCCATGTTTATATGCACGAAGGCTTTCTAATGCTTATTACTATTAATCCTTCTCGGAACTAAAGCCGTAGGGAAACTAAACCTAGAACATATACTTAGACGAAAACTTCGACGTGGAGCCCATAAGCCCCCGGAAGCCCCCAGACTCCCCACAGCGGACTAGGAAACCGCCTTGCCGTGTTACCGCAGCCTTAGTCTCGATCTTTTCAATAAGGAGGCTCTAAAATTTCCTTCATCTCGGGATTGGCGGCATGGTCAGCTGGACGTTTCTCGGCGGTATAGGGTGTTTCGCTAGTCTAACGTTACACACTAAGCTTGGAAGGGATTGCATGATAGCTGTATCGCCTCGATACTGGAATCATGATTCTAGAAATCCCATGCACAATGCCGTACGTATTCCGAGCTCTGAGCAGGTGGAAGCCGACCTGCCGAACGCGATCCAAGGTAGGAAGGCAGTTTCAAAGAGAAAGCGAGACGGCTATCTAAAGGTTCTGTTAAGATGGCTTCGTTGTTTTATTCTGAGTGGCTAATCATAATGGGCGTTATAGTCGGCGATTATATTTGGTAATTTTATACTTTATGTTTTTTATCGCTTTACAGATTCTACACAGGATATCGCCTCGTTTCGGTGTTCGGTGGCTTTACAACGTACCTTTTTTTTGACAAATGAATGATAAATTGAACAAGGGTTTCGCATAATAAGTCGAATAGCTTTCCCAAAAAGGTCAGAGGCGTTCGTCCTACCAATATACCCCCAAATGTTGAGTTGGCCATTTTCAGGTAGGTGCATGCTGGCGAGTAAGATCATGATAATGTGCTATACACTGGGGGGTTAATATAATGCTATGCCTAGGTAAATATACGGAAATATGACCTAGAAACGTGAATGTCGTGGGTGGAAATTTATACCGGGGAAAACTTGAGATTTCTATAGCCTTAATTGAAAGTGTACCAATTTTTTTGTCGATATTCTAAGTTGATGACGAGAAATTTTCAATAACATCTCCCTTAGATTAACTGAATTTCCGTATAGACGCACAAATTCTTGCTTTATTAATCATTGCTAACTATATAATCGGTGGTTTTTTTTTCTATTTCATAGGCAGAAACTAACGCTGGTTCACAACTACTCTATTAGTGGTCAATATGTTTTGGTATGTATAATGTGTTAAAATAGGAGACTATAATGCTTTTGGTGCCTTTTTTTTAATATCGCTAAGTATTCAAGCTAAATAGTACCAATACATATCTGACAAATAACAAAGGAGAATTGAAATAGAGAATAACATCCGTAGAACTGGTTATTAGACGTCGAAACTAAACATTGAAGGCCAATTTACAACTCGCGTTCTCCCGATGTCACTTCATTGTCAGAACCGGGAAGAGTGACTTCATCCTTCTCTGCGCTCTTGATCCTGTTCCAGAAGATTTCACCATTCTCTGGGTCGTCCTTGAATAAATGATCGACGACCATCTTCTTAGGTGTCTCGCCCAACCACTGGAAGAGGGAGAAGTCTCTAAACTCGTCCGCACGGAAAACCTCCAGCATCTCGACCGGCTCGTCACCGATGTTCTCAACGAAATGACCATTGTTTGCGGGCACGATGCCGACGTCGCCCTGTACATAATCGAAGGTTCGAGCCGTTCCTTCGGCGGCGAAGATAGTAACTCGTGCTCGACCTTTAATAAAGAAGCTCCATTCGTCAGCGTTGGGGTGCCAGTGCATTTCGCGTATGGCACCGGGCTCGATAGTGACGTGGGCTGCTGCCACGGTTTTTGAAATCTCAAAGTTCTTTGAATCTGTAATCCGGACATCGCCTCCACTCGTTTTATGGGGTTCCTGATCAAGCATCCTATGAACAAAGTTGTACTTGGATTTCTTGACATTTTTACCTGTGGGCTTCTCGTCCTCAATTGAACCTGGCTCACGACCCTGGAAAATGTATTTCTCTCCTGCTGGAAGGTGCTTGAACACTTCAGGTGCTAGGTTGAAATTCTTCGAAATCACCGACTTGGGAGTATGCGCTTGTAATATATTAGCTTCAAGAATCTATACGATAGGGTTGCAATACACACCTAACCAGTCAGATATAATGAAGGTAGATTCCTCAGAGAAGTTTCCATCGTCAAAGATCAAGAGGAATTCGGTACCGTTCTCGCCGAGTCCTTGAAGGGAATGGGGTACGCCGCTTGGGAAATACCACAGGTCGCCTCTCTTGAGGTCGTCTATGAAGTTGCCACCTTCATAGTCGATAGCAGTGACACGAACTTCCCCATCTAGAACGAACGCCCATTCGGCTTCTTTATGCCAGTGCAACTCGCGAATTACACCCTTATCAAGACGCATGTTTACGGCTGCCAATTCGACACTAGCGCCTAATTCGCGGACGGTGGTTTGTCTTGTCCACCCCCCTTCCTAGATACAACTTGGTTAGGTCGAACGCGGGGAAAGCTATAATGGAACCTTATTCATACCTCAATGCGCACATGGGAATCGGCAAAGCTCCAGCGCAGATTTTGTATGTTTCCATGATCCGTACTAGGTGGTCGCACTAAATCCGGTGACTGGCGTGATCTTTCCCGGTTCCAGGGACCAAGAACAGACGCTCCTAGTCCATTGCGGTAAGGGAGAGGATCTAACCCTTCGCCTATAGCGTCGACGGCATGGTCATAGGGGTCCTTGTAACCGGGAGTATAAGGCGACTTTGACTTTTTGCTATATTTCGGCGGTAGATCAAGACCAGCTGCGAGATACCGGCGAGGGCTATCGTCTACAGGAACGGCAAGGCCGGAATTGCTCAATGCGAGGCCACTGATTAATAACTGCCATGTAGAAAGGCCGCTATAGCTTTGGGGCTGCATTTTAAAGAATGGTCGGTTGACTTATATGCTATAAGTCGTTGGTCAATTAGTTAACAAAGCTAAGATTTAGAAATCAGCTAAGAGGCAATTGAACCTCGGCCGAAGTTAGGTATGAAGATAGTAGAATAGAAGAGGGAAAATAAGGTATAAGTGAAAGTAAATGGAATGGGCGTCATAGTTAAGCAATCTCCTTGCAGAGCTTCGTTACCTAGGTATTCAAGCTTCAAGGTCTCACTTAACATAGCTACCTAACAAGTACCTGGTAAATCTACCATCCGGTTCTGAACGGGGATCAACACCGAGCAAATGCCGAATCTACTCCCCAGCGCATTCCAGCTCGGCTCTAGAACGCCCTATAAGACCTTTACAAGGCAAGCGCTGGGCGATGGGTGTGATTGTGCCTGCATTCCGGGATCAACTACTATGTCTGTATGTCCATGGTACCTACCAAAATTAGTTGCGTTAAGTACCTAGACCTAGGTATGTTATGTCGAATTAGGGGTATAGAGAGGTGGGTACTTAGGTGCCGTAAGCCGATTAAGAATGAACTAAACATGAATGAACATCATTACGTCAAAAAAGCGGTTTTGTTGTCATTCGGTACCTGAAGTTGCTGACGAAACTTATAAACCTTACAATACATGTATGCACCTTTCGCGCTTACACGGCCCAAGATCTAGGGTCGCTTTACACAAGGGTAACTGCAGCTACATATCTGGTAAGTACCTGGATAGTGAAACCACACCGGACACTGCCTAATGTTGCTCTATATTCCTGCCTATCTGGGATTCACAGCCCGACATCGTCCTCAACTTGCCCCTGTTAGATAACCGTTGAGCCGTCGAGTATCAATCTTGGCAAATAGTACTGCATATTGTACATAGAGGATGGGAGGTAACTTGGGCGTTTTTCTATGACGTTAGAGATCTCCCTAAAATAGTTCAACGGGTGTCACACGGACATTGACTGCACACAGCCCGGGACGGGGACGCGGCAACCCTCATTTCCATCTTGGAGGTAGTAAACGCCTCGAATATTTCACTCATCCAATCTTATTATTTATTCTACGCACGTCCCTAGGTTGTTAACAAGAATCATATCTCATAAAATATATACTTAGATTTTATTTTGTTATAGATACTCGGATCGACGGTCAGATGGCTTCCAATGGTAATAACACACTCCCTACCAATTCGAGGATAAATGGAAATGGCGACGAGGAGCAACAACCTCTGCTTAATAGCAGCTATGTAACGTCTAAATCAACAAGATGGCGGAAGAGCTTGACGACGGACGTTCGCCGTGACTGGGCTGATCTAGTCCTGCTCGCCTGTTATATCATTACTGGCATGCTTGACAGCGCATCGATATCCACCTGGGGTTCGTTCGTGTCGATGCAGACAGGTTCGTCATTTATTCTCACGAGAACTACTACTAGGTCTTACTAAAAGAGTATCTACCTAGGAAATACGGTGTATTTTGGCCTCGGCGTTGCCGCGCCGCACGAGTCGACACGTTGGATCAAGTCGGGGACGTCGCTCGGCTGCTTCTGCATCGGGTCTGTCTTCTTCAGCTCCTTACACCGGATGCTATCACCGTCGCCTAAGCAGCGTTGGGTGCTCTGCGCATCCTTCACTATCCAGATGCTGTTCGTCGCCGGTGCTGCAGCGATTCTTACCTTCGGGCCCCAGTCCGATAGTGAGTCCAAGAAGGAGGCCATCGACTGGCCGGTGCTTGTCCCAATCGCCCTGATCGCTTTTCAAAGCTGTGGTCAGGCGGTCGCCAGTCGTGCGCTCAAGTACAACGCTCTCACTAGCGTTGTCCTAACTAGCATTTACTGCGACTTATTCTCCGATGCTGCGCTGCTCGCGCCACATAATCCTGAGCGCAACCGCAGAGTCGGCGCCCCTGTTTTGCTTCTCATCGGTGCCGTGCTTGGTGGGCTACTGGCTAGGAGTGCCGTTGGTACTGCCGGTGTACTTTGGATTGCTGCGGCTTTGAAGCTGCTTGTCGTTGTGTCGTGGCTACTATGGCCAGCGGAAAAGGAATAACAGTCGCATATGCATAATATCCCTGGATACACGTCGTAACGGCTTATATATATAGACTGCGAGATTTGCTATTAAATGCTTCCGAACTGTCAGGTAGTGTTCGCATAGTTTCAATCGGCCACATTGTACAAATAAATAGATACCTAAGTACCAATAGATTCAGCTTCCAAATTCAGGGGCACTTAATCAAGGCCGATTGATTGTGTCACTAGTTAAAATAACGGTAACTTGGCAAATTTCTATAATATGCGGAATCTATCTACGGGTAGTATCTTGATCTATTGTACCTTCTTGGAGAATCCGCACTGGTTGCTGTGATTTCTTCTCTATCTTACCAACAATGCCAGTGCCGCGGAAATACACAGTGACAACAACTGCGCAGCATAGTGCGAGGGCGAAGTTGAACCAAATGCCAGCTCTTAGCCCGGCTAAGGATGCAGGTTCCCAGGGCAAGATCTTGCCTGCCGCCTCTACTGGAACTCCCCTGTCCCTTGCCATAACGGCAGTTTGAATTGCCGTGGTGATAGCTAACCCAATAGCTCTTCCGATTTGGCCCATCGAATTGATAAGTGCGCCTCCCAAAGCCTGATCGTCCTGGGGTAAGGATTTTGAGGTAAACAAAGTCAGGGTTGGCCAAGTAATATCAGCACCAATTACCGAGAGGATGAAAGCCGGAAAGCCGTACGCAAAGTAAGATGTGTCAGGGGGAATAGGTATTGAAAATAATAAGCAGGACACAGACACGCTTAGATTGCCGAAAAGGAGCAACATCCAAGTAGGTATTCGTGAAATGAGGTGGCTCACGACGAACGCGGTGATGACCCCAGAGGCGCCGGTTGGGATAAATCGATAGGTTGTCTGCAACGCACCAAGAGCCTGATAGTCCTGGAAGATGAACGTGGCGGAGACGATGAGATCATTGAAGGCAGCGAAGAATAGAGCCATGATTACCATGGCGGCGCTAAATCGAGCGTTCTTGAACATAGACACCTTCATGAGCGGCTTGCTTGTCATATGCTTTTCTTGATACCACTGCCATGCGATGAAGATACCAAGAAGCAACACAGAAATAACAATGAGCATGTAGATCCAGATAGTATTCCAGCCAACGATATTGCCTTCCGTTAAGGCAAACAGCAATGCCAGGATCGAAACGGTGACGAGTGCACCACCTATCCAATCTACAGACTTCAGCGATGCAAAACTGGATTTCTCAGTCGTTAGATGTTGTGGTGGCGGAGGTATGAATAGTATACCAGCAAGAGTGACAGCAATTGCGAGTCCACCGGTAGCCCCAAATACCCATCTCCAGTTAGCAAACGCCGCGATGAAACCACTAATCAGGTTCCCGAATACGCTGCCAAGAGGTGCACCAGCAGCTTCACGAGATATTAGTCGTAAATACATGGTGGCAATCAGATGGAAATAACCTACCGTATGCACTAAAAGCATAGTTCTTCGCCTTGCCAGGCGGAAAAGTCACACCTAGAATCCCAATAGCCGTAGGGACATTGGCGGCAGCACCCTGAGGATTTGTAAGTTATACCAGACTTATGTAGTCAACGCGTTACACCGTATACTCACAAGTCCCTGTAAGCCTCTAAACAAGTTAAATCCTATTTCATCTGGTATGAATGGATTAATGATCATCGTCACTGCTACGAAGGCACTCCCCAAGATGAAGATGAAGCGTTTGCCGTAGATGTCCGCTATGCGACCCCACAGGAGCAAGAAACATCCGAACGTGAGCGCGTAAGAGGACACAATCCATTGCAATCTGCTTTCGGGAATGTTTAAATCCTCACCAATTTTTGGCAGAATAATCACAACCGACTGGATCGAGAGAGTCTAGACTTGATTAGCTAGAATATATCATAGGGTTTAATGATGATGCTACCTACGTTCAAGAAGCTAGCGCCGGTGACCGTTGCGACCAATGCAATACATCTCGCCTTAGAAAATGGTAAGCCCGGTTTACTCGTGCTGTCATCTTCCTCGGGACCGCTTTCTACAGCCTGGCGTGACGGTGGCGTGTCCTCCATCTCGATAATATCGAAATCCTGCCGTCCTTTCTCTTTCTCTTCGGTGTTCTCAACCTCTGCTATAGGACTCTGGCCAATCTCTAAGTCCTTTGCCATCTTAACGGAGGCAATAACAGTCTTCGCAGCAATCCGGCCGAAATCCCACGGATGAAATCAGTAGGTCTACCCCGGGCCGGGTCATGTTCATATACGTCTGCAGGTGTTCCGCCATCGCGTGCGGGTAAGATGCAATGCCATCAGGACTGCAGATTCCGTCAAAATTAGACAGACAATTCGGGACGGCTTTTCCGAAACGAGCAATACCATAACCTGGGGATTATAGCATGTCCCCTTACTCGACCAATTAACAGCGGGTATCATTAGAGCAATCCCCCAGTTTGGGAAGAACGGCGTGCTGCAGGGCCCTCGCCGCCCCTTCTTCCGGGACCCGGTATCGGTTCCCCAGGGGGCTACGTTTCCCCGTCTAGACGGTAAATTTGTTGATTTGCTAACCATAGATTTTGTTAGATGGCTTTCTTCTCAGATCGTTTGCATGCCAAGATCGAACTTGGCCAAAAATGAAAAGAGACGGTTGCTGTCTAACTTTCCAGAGTAATGATTCTTTATGGTGTATTATATTATGTAATGAGAAGCTCACGCGAAGGTCAGTTCAGGGTTTAATAATTATTACAAGTCGAATACTCGGATCCCTTAATTAGTATCTACGTTCACTTTACGTGTGGAATATAATAATTCTCAAGAATTATTTTATTCTTTAAGAGAAATCTCATTTGCGCAGCTAATGATTAAGTAACGATGACGTTTAACTCGACCTGACATTTGTTAAGTTGAATAATTGTAAGTTGTAATTTCTATGAATTTTTTTCTATTCACATATTAGATGTGAACATTTAATACTAAGTTGGTCTAAGTTCATATCCAATGAAGGTTTACTTTGAAAGCATGCCTTTAAGTATTTTCGTAGATTTAGGCTACCAACATCAATTGTCGATTATCGACCAGCCACCTTGAATATGAACATGTAGACTTTAGGTATTCTTCATCTCCAATTTTATATGCAACTAACCGAACTAACTACCCCCATTGATACATGTAGAATTCTAACTTGGAGCAAAACGATTTGTCAAATTGGAATAAAAGTGATTGACAATTAAATATTGCTACAGAATCAAAGCATCTCCCAAAAAGACTTCCAAGTAGATCATTGATAAGAGGAATTGATACTCTTGTCGGGAAGACATCTATGATTTATGTAGTCAGTACTTAGGTACCTAAGATATATACATATATACCTATGCATGCTTGATCTTCAGCTGTTCCACTGTCCAAGCTCCGCTCTTTAGGCATAGAAGCTCAAAGCTAGAAACCAACGGCGCTGCTGCCTTGGGAAGTCACGTTAAGACGCGCTATGGTGGCATCAATTAGCATCCGTCTTTCCTTCCTGGGCGTCGGTTGCCTAGAGAGAAAGTGCTACTGAGCGCGCTCATTATCAATATTTATTCGACCTCAATTACTTCCAATTTCCTTTTCAATTCTCTCTCATAAACTCTCACTACCTACCTAATCTTCAAAACATACATCTCATTCTTGCCTCATCAATTCAATTCAATATTGATTACTTTATTGAATTCAATTATCGCATCAAGTATTTCGCTAACCAGAATAAAAGTATAGCCCTATAAAGGTTAAACAATGCCACCTAGAAAGAAGGCCGCAGCAGCTAAACCACCGCCGCCACCACCATTGGAAGGTTGCAGTATAGCTATTAGTGGTACAATACCTGGCCACACTCAAGCCGCCATCGAGCGAGACTTTATCAATGTTCTTGGCGCATCTCTAGCCAAGTCTGTTACTGCAACCACTACACATCTTGTCAGTACCGATTCAGACTACAACAAGCCTTCTATCAAGGTCAAGGCTGCGCAGTCTCTTGGCGTACCCATTGTCACCTTCCAATGGCTTGAGGACTCCCTTAACAAAACAGCTCGTATGACTGAGAGCTCATACGGCATTGGTTCCTCTCAATTACAAACACAATCGCAACCACAACCCCAGCCTCAGTCTCAGCCGCAGTCTCAGTCGCAATCTCTGCCTATACAAACCCGTGTCACTAGAAAGCGGTCGGCGCCACAGAAACTTACACCTGAAGAAGAAGATAACGATAAACAGGAGGTGAAATCTCAAGCTAAAAAGAAGGCCAAGACTTCAAAAACCAAAACTTCGAAGACTGAATCAGAGAACCAAGAAGACAAAGACGTCAAGGTTGAGGGAAAAAAGGTCGTTGTTGCTGATGGTCAGATTGCTAAATCTCGAGACGCCAGAATCCCACTCGACGAAGGCGCTAACCGCCAGTACTATAATTATGAGGTCTATATTGATGACGACGGTGTCATTTTTGATGCCTCGCTCAACCAGACCAACTCGACAGCCAATAACAATAAATTCTACCGTGTTCAGGTGAAAATCCCGTCCCGTACATTTGAATCTATTGGGCAATGTACTAATGGTTTTCTCTAGTTGCTCCGGTCTCTCAATGGTCATTTCGTATGCTGGACTCGTTGGGGCCGAGTGGGTGAATATGGCCAATCCAAACCCGTCGGTAATGGAACACTTGACAGCGCTCTTTCTGAATTCAACAATAAGTTTAAGTCGAAGACTGGTCTTCAATGGGTTGATCGCGGGGAGCCTCCAAAATCTGGAAAATACGCTTTCATCGAAAAAAGCGTAAGTATTTTTCAATGCCACTTATTATCTATCTTCCTTGGTTCTTATTTTGGATCAATCAAGTATGACTAGGCTGGTGGGGAATTACAAATCTAGAGAAATCTTATCCTAGGGATCCTTAACGTGTTTCTCTAAAAAGCTCCCCTTGCAAAAGCAATGCTAACTCGAAGTCATTTAGTATGAACCAGACTCAGAAGAAGAAAATGATACAAAGGATACAAATGGCGGTACTATTAAAACCGAGGATGATGAGGAGCCCGACTCAAAACTATCCAAACCAGTTCAAGAGTTGATGCAGCTCATTTTCAATCAGCAGTACTTCGCAGCGACCATGCGCGACCTTAATTACGATGCTGTGAAGCTACCTCTAGGAAAACTTAGTAAAACCACGATTTCTCGAGGTTTTCAAGCCTTGAAGGATCTCTCGGCCCTCATACACGACCCGGCATTAGCAACTTCTCAGTATCAGACTAATTACATTTCGGCAACAGAGCAACTTTCGAATTTGTACTTCACTTTGATTCCGCATGCGTTTGGGAGGAATAAGCCTCCCGTTATTCGAGATACGACACTACTCAAAAGAGAAATAGAACTTCTCGAGAGTTTGTCGGATATGAAGGACGCATCGCTACTCATGAAGAATGAGCAGAAAGAAGAGATCAATAAGCTTGACCAACAGTTCCAGAGCTTAGGAATGGATGAGATGACTCCACTTGATCAGGAGAGTCCAGAGTTCACCCAGTTGGTGGACTACTTGATGGACACACGAGGAGCAACTCACAGCGCTAACTACCAGGTATCGCAAATTTTCAGAGTCGAGCGCAACGGTGAAAAAGATCGCTTAGAAGCCGTGCATGAGATATATCAAGACCGACGACTTTTGTGGCACGGTTCTCGCTGTACCAATTTTGGTGGTATCCTCTCACAGGGATTACGTATCGCGCCTCCCGAGGCTCCGGTTACAGGTTACAGGTATGTATTATCATATTACATATTGAGATCTTATCTCTCTCTTTGGACTTGCTTTTCTATCTCAATGTCCGTGTTAATGAAGCTAACATATTTGCAGTATGTTATCATATTTTCCTCTGTATTCTATGCGATGTTCTACCCCCAGAACAAATCACATTGCCCGTAGTGGTATATTAGGTTGTATATATGATGTTAACGTATAACAGTGTTCGGAAAGGGCATCTATTTGGCGGATATGTCCAGCAAGGTGAGTATTTCCACTCTAGTTTGTGAAGCGCAACATTGACCTCTCACGTAGTCTGCCAACTACTGTTACCCATCGATCAGCAACGGGCATGCGCTACTCCTTCTTTGCGAAGCAGAACTTGGTGACCCAATGCAGACGCTCACCAGCTCCTCGTATAGCGCTGCTGAAGATGCTAAGTCGAAGGGAATGTTGTCAACTTGGGGTCAGGGGTCCACAGGCCCAAGCCAATGGAAAGATGCCGAATGCGTTCATCCATCACTAAAGGGAGTAAAAATGGTAGGAATAATCCAATCCCAATCTTGGCGCTTTATCTATTTTGATACTAACTAGCCTCTCTCCATAGCCCGATACTAACGTGAAACCTGGTGCCACCGGCGTTCCTAATGCCCATCTTCTCTACAATGAGTATATCTGCTACGATATCTCCCAGGTCCGTTTGCGATACCTCCTTCGGGTCAGAATGTAGAAACCTCAGACCTAGTGGTAATCGTACTCAGGATCTTCGTAATTGCTGAATGTATCTGCATGAATGATTTTCTTTTGCTTTTAGGGTCATATAGTAGATTAGCTATGGGGGGCTTCAGGTGGTGTTACTAGGGCGAGTACTATCAAAAATTTCTATTACTTATAAAACGCGACGAGCTTTGCAAGGGGATGTGGTCGATTTTTCCCTGGGAGATATGAATGGATGATCCTCTATAGCTCTCAGATACTAATTGATGCTCAAATATATACTTTAATAGATTCCTCATGTGGTTGTATGCAATCTTAAAGATCCTAGCAGAGCCTACTAGAGTTAATTAATAGAAAGAAAATCGATTGATTTGAGTATTGATTAGATGTTCTTATCTTGTAACTAGCCTAATGTCTAAAAGGACTTGGTGGTGCCTTAGTTAAAAATCACTGGTAATATAATAGGTAGTCTTGGAGAGCATATAATTGACCAACATCCGAATTCGACTTCGTTGTCACGAGTGTACATGCTAATAACACTATAAAAACACGAGAAAAAAAATACTAGTTAAGGATTTTCGATTCTAGATAATAAACGCTATCTAGGACAAGTTCACTACGCAACGAAATACGTATGCTCGTACCGCAATTATTCCTGCCTGTAATCTAATTCCTTAGTAAGATATCAAGTAGAGAAAGCTCTGGCTCAGACATGCCTTTAAGACGTCATAGTCGGTGATAGACCAATATTCCAAATCCCAAGAGGGTTACTGTAACTGCAGAAACACACATGATGAGATTTGAACTGGGAACCAACTCGGAAGTATCTGATAATATCATCATCACCAGAACATCTAACTCTACTCGTTTCTTAATCAATGACCGACAGGGCTATACAAGTTCGGTAATCGCCGCGGTGCCCCGGCGCTTGCCGGTACGGCTTTCGATATTTGCTGTCCTTGAGCCGAATTGGATCTGCCATGTTATTAGCCTATTTTCACGCTGACTCCTTGAATGTTATCTTACTGCTCTTTTCTTTTCCCTCGCAATTACGGATAGGCCGAGCTTATCGGCCATTAGTCTCAATACTCGTTTGGCAGGGTCGATAACGGCAGGATGAAACTGGTTCTGAAAGTCACACTTCTCCCACACTGGGGTGCTGATAGCAAACCTGACAAGCTCCTCATCCAAGAAAGGATGGCGAATCTCCTTACCCCAGTGGGCCATAGCTCGGTCATCACGACCTAGATTTCTCTGCCCGATACGACCTATATCTAACTTTAATTCATCAAGGAGGCGGGGGTATCCCCCAGCCTTGAAGGCTATTTCGTGGCGTGAATAACCACCGAAGAGTTCATCTGCGCCGAGACCAGACAGCAGGACTCTAGCGGGCGAGGTTACGCTTGGCGGGTCTGGCTGCCATTCGCACTTGTCTGTGTAGGCGTAGCCTATACCTCGTGCAGAAAAATAAAGGGCGAGAGCAATGGATAGGTCCATCTCGGTGTTATGCGGATACATAAGAGAAACGACTCTTGCCTTATGACTCATCGCTTCCTCAAATGAAACATTCACCTACCAGGTAGGTTAGTATACTATCTAGCCCTGAGCAAAGTGACCTGAAAACGAACCGCAATGAAGCGCCAGTAGCGTGTAGGGCAAGCGGTTTTCAGTTCAGCAAACGCTTTGCGGCCAGTCTTCCTATCCGGACATGCCTCGTATATGTCCCTTACATCCAGATGAGGTAATGTCTTATCTACGGAGACTTGACGCGGGTTTTCGAAAGCAACGTTGATTAGATCTATTCCTTGATCGGAGGGGACCAAGTCGTGAGCAAGCCTCGCGAGGGTAGTGCTATCGAGGCCACCAGAGAAAAGAACTGCGACGCGAACGTCCGTGTCAGATAACGGGTTTGGTGGCTCTGGAATGTCTAAAACCCGCAACTTGAGAGATTCGCACAGCCAGTGTCTAAGAAGATCGACTGAGAAGGAACTAAAGTCCAGCTTGTGATCGGGTGGCGGCAGCGTCATGTTGAAGTTGCCAATGCTTGAAACCTGTCATGAAAATTTTATAGCAAAGATCGCACATGTAGTTTCGGATTCCAGATCAATACTTACCATGTTATCCCCTCCTGATGTTACCCAGTCGTACCTGGTGAGGTGAGTGTCAAGCTTCATTCCACTAGGCGTCGCAAGACGTGTAGCGAGGTTCAAGGAATATATCCCATCCGCATTAACCTCTTTCCAGCCAGTAGTAGGCACATCCGCGATACTCGAGAAAGATATCGAGTCGCCATCTCCGGCTTGGTTAAATAGGAGTGATCGTCGGCCAAGACGATCTCGACCGAAGTAAAGGCGCTTATCCTGAGCATCATAAAACAAAAAGGCAAATGGACCATCAATGCTGCGCAAAACACTTAGAATATGTGACTCTCGAGTCTCGGCCGAAGGTACATCGGCAGCGTCAAGCTTGGCTAAGATAAGTTCGCCATCATTTTTACTACTGATAGGCTGGCCCTCAATCCTCCAAGCCTCTCCATTCCAGCACAGAACAGACCCGGTTGCAGGTGATTCCAGCGGTTGTTTTGCAATATGGTCTCCCCGTAAGGCTAGCACAGTAGAGGTAAGATTGAGACGGATTGGCGAATCCCCATTTTCAAAGGGAAGCTCGCGAGAGACCTGGCCGAAGTGGTCGGGTCCACGATTTGACAAGAGGTTCTTCAACTCTTGGGAAATATCCAGTATGGCAGTCGTGGAGACTACACCGTGGATGCCACACATGTTTTCAACGTCCAAGGCAATTTCAAAGGATGCCGAGGAGAAGAACCAGTCAGAATCGAGGCAACGATCCAAAGGAATGATAAAGTAAGGCAGGTAATCCTATCACTTTCGCGTCGTGTTTTGCCTTAGCACAGCCACATTACGCCACTTGTCCAAGGACTTAACTCGTATTAGATAGGTGCGTGAATTTGTAAGGAAATTTTGCATTTCCTCCTGGTAAAAGAAGACGGAGATTTAGTTGTAAAATGTACAAATGTACGGGTCTGAATGAATGGCGTAAAAAGTAGTGCGAAAATACTTTTTTAAGAAAAAAGGATGGAAAGAACTCTCCATGTTTGCGAAAAAGTACAAAAAAGGAAAGAACGAGATAGCACCTCTCCGTTTCGATCGGAGGACCTCCGGGTTATGAGCCCGGCGCGCTTCCACTGCGCCAAGGTGCTTTTTAGAATCTCGTAGCCGGCTGCGACCATTGGTTGATGTTGAGACTTGGTTTAACGCTATATAAGCAAAACATACCGAGCAGCGCTGGGTGGAACAGTCTAATGACGGGGCCGACCAAGTTCAATGCGGCTCTTAGGCTTTTTAGCACTCCTAGTACAAACTTGACTTGCACAAGCGCCTCCCAAGTTCTCCATTCTATCTAGGTACCTAGTATAAATGAACCATAATTTGAAAGACCGGACCAAAAATAATACTCCTTTATACCTACCTGGTACCTACATGAAGCATTTTAGAAACTGCAAATGCATATGCAGCTGTCGCACTCGATGCTGTTCTTGTTCATTATTATCCCGAAATTAAACCACCTATCGATAAGCATATAAGTCCTCAGTTCATAAGTCTACCTAACCTATACATTTGAGGCAGAAGACTATCTAGGTACTCATATAGGGATGGAAGTTATAAAAATGAAAGCTAACAGAGGTATAATATAGTTAGGTCTAAGTAAGATGTAACAAGATTCATTAAGAAATATTATCGGGGTACCCTCCACCCACACGCCTGCATGCAGAAGCTCTCAAGAGGCTTGGGTCGCTTTGATAAGTCACAAGAATCTCTCTACTCCGATATGTTACCTACGTAGTTGTTAAATAATAGGAATCTCTATGCTTTGCCAAGACCGCATATACCTCCAAGTGACGTTTCCTTATCGTAGACATGTATATAAATCTACGTCGCACACTCTTATAGACCGGAAGTGATCCCCTTGTTACACAAACGGCTACGGAAAACCAGCATGTAGTCCATCCCACCACTATCAAGAGGGCAACCCGCATTCTGCGTTGATACGTGCGATATATTCCATAATATCATATCTCACAAATTAAAGTGTGACGGGTTGATGCAGCAAGTACCTGATACTGGCTTTTCATACGATTCCGATGGCCGTACTACAATGCAACTATTATAAAGTTGGTGTAGTAGGCATCATAAAAGAGGGGTATTTCCCGAGAAGGCCAGCTTTATCAAGGTCTTATTACTATAAGTTATTGATTAGCAGAATAATCTATTGCTGCTATCCTCAAGCTTTATACCATGGCGCTTCGAGATACTCTACTCTCCCTTCTACCGTTCCGTGAAAGCGGATTCGGGATTATGGCAGTTTACTATACGCTCGTTCTTGCTTTCAGTTGGATAGCTTACCAGTTCGTTCGTGCTTTGTGGAATATCTCCCCTTTCCATCCCCTGAACCGCATTCCTGGCCCGAGACTAGCAGCTGCAACGTATATTCCTGAATTCTACTACGATGTCGTAAAATTCGGGCGATACACGCATGAAATCAAGAGAATGCATGAAATATACGGTATTGATATCCCACAAGCTATTGACATAGTAGGTGCTTATGTGCATCGAACTAACACTATTAAGGTCCCCTAGTTCGTATTAATCCCGACGAGGTTCACTGTAACGACTTCCGATTCATAGACGAGGTCTATACAGTAGGTGGTAGGAGGCGTGACAAGCCGCTACATCAGGTGAACGGCTCAGTGTAAGACTTCCACATAGTTTGCTAGGGATTTCAAACTTATAGGGGCCTAGTATGAGTGCCTCTACTTTTGGAACCTTCGACCACAGTATACACCGCCTGCGCCGTACTCCGGTAGCAAAATTCTTTTCTAGGGCTCAGCTCGTGCAGCTCGAGCCATTAGTACAGCGTCTAGCCCAGCGTCTCTGCGATAAGATGCTGGCACAAGCGGGTACGGACAAGCCCTTCGACATTACAAGTATGTAGCATAAAGAATTCCTTATTCCCTCCCTTTTAGCTCGTCTCCAGAACTAGTATTTCCTTATAACAATGAATAAGGAGGTCCTAGTTCTAAGGTATATCTGGACCCCTAGTTTTCAGATGAATAGGAAATTATTGACTTTCGTTGTTGTAGGTGCTTATAGCTGCTTCACCGCGGATTCAATCTCAGACTATAGCTTTGGCGAAAGCTTTGGGTATCTCGACCAAGAATCGTGGGAGCCCAATTTCCTCCGGTCACAAATCTCGATGCTAAGCACGGTTCATATCTATCGCTTCTTTCCCTTCCTGAACTACATCGCAGCGGCAAGTCCATGGTAGGTTCCGGTTTAGAAGTACTATACTGTATCTTAACCACTGAAAAAACCGCAGGTTTACGGATTACCTACCTCTAGACATTGGGTTGATGGTCCGGACGCTAAATGTGCGTAGTAAGAATATTACCGAGTCACAAGCTCGAACTGACAAATCTAGACCACTCTACCCAATATGATTAATAAAGCCAAGCTCGGCATGGAAGCCGGCATCAAGCGCGAGCGCCCGACCGTCTTTGCCGAGTTACTCAAGTCAGACCTACCAGAGCAAGAAAAAACCATGGCCCGGCTCGTAAATGAGGCCACCGCCATAATGAGCGGCGGCACCGGGACCGCAAGCTGGGCCCTTAGCGTCATTACGTACTACCTTCTGACAAAACCGGAGCTCTTAAACAAGTTAACTGACGAGCTACATGGGGCCGTATCCGATCCGCGGAATTTGCCCCCCTGGACGACGCTAGAGAAATTGCCGTACCTCGACGCGGTAATCCTGGAGGGTTTGCGGATGTCGTACGGCGTGGCCGGGCGCACGGCCCGCGTGGCAACGGAGGAGGACCTAGTGTACCGCGGGGAATGGAAACCAGAGGGTAGCACGAAGAGCGTACCGCTTGCGTATATAATTCCCCGGGGCTATGGCGTCGGCATGTCAGCATACATGGTGCACCACGACGAGACCCTATTCCCGAATTCGTACGAATTCATACCCGAGCGGTGGCTTGATGGCAATCCAGAACGGAGAAGAGAGATGGAGCAACACCACCTCTCTTTTGGGAAGGGCAGCAGGATGTGCCTTGGTATGAAGTATGTGAATCCCAACAACTGGAGTTTGCTTTGGTGTAGCGCTACTAACGAAATATCTCAATACATAGCCTTGCGCTCTGCGAGATGTACCTCAGCCTTACCACGTTGGTGTTGCGCGTATTTCCGCACATGCGCCTGTTCGAGACTACTGAGGAGGACACTCTATATGATCATGATATAATTATACCTGCGACTAAGGTCGATAGCAAGGGCGTAAGGGTGATCATTGTATAGCTCTTAAGCTATGGTATGCTATGTTACTATATGGTGGCCACATGAAAGCTGGTAATGGTTTCTGGACGGATTCAAATATGACTTATGTTATTCTCCTAGGTTAGTACTTCACGCAAAAGGGGGGAATTTTCTTATTGTAAGGCTGCTAGTTGATTTAGGCGATTCTGGGAGAATGAACTTCAAAAGGAATAATGAAAGGTGTTGGCAATTAATACGATGTATGTTGAGTATGATACCAGATATGGGATGATATGGGATGCAATAAGATGTTGTATTCGTCAGGATTCTAGTACCCTACTTCTAATTGGTAGAAATCTTACCTATATATATGTGTTTATGCATTGTATCTTCCCACAAATTCGTTGAGGAACCAAGAAGGTTTGGACGAACTCATTACGATATACCCCCCTTTTTATACTACCTATGTTAAGTAATTTAGTTAAGTTCTAATAAGGGCAACAATATGTGTTTTACTGGCTGGCTCAATTAATACTAATCGACTTAAACCCTTATGCTTCTAAGTACTCTCATCGTACACGACTATGGTCTAGTGTTCTACCAACTTGGGCTCCAAGGAATCCTCAAGGCCTTGTATAGTGGCCAGTGGTGCGACCAAGTATCAGTAAATGTACTACACATACTATCCCCACGCGAGGTTATTCGCCTCGTAGATTCGGGATAGATCACTTTTTGAGACCCTCTAGCTTAACCCCGCCGTATAAGGTGCATCAAGTTCTTTGCGTAAGGGGATGCCGATGTTTTCTTCTGTATAAAATAGCTCTTGGCACAACCGATGCTTCCTTTGAAGCCGACGGTGATATGATTTGCCCCCGTATCTTAGTACGTCGAAAAGACACTCACGAGACTAGCTTATAGATGCATGCCACCTTCGGGGTCCTCGTCATCTTCAGGCGGTATTCGACTTTGAAGCTGCCGTAGAAGTTCCCGCTCTTCGTCTCCGAGTTGACTTAACGTTCCCGTTTGGAACGTGCCGTCTCGCCATGCTGGGTGTTGGGTTTCTCCGTTTACTCCATGACCATTTACTCCGTTTGTCAAGTTACCGGTCTCTGTGTTGGCATTATCGGTTGCGGCAGGGGTAGCATCCTCATCGTCGACCTTTCCTTGGAGTTCGCGCCAGCTGAGTCCGCGACCCTCGACTTCGGTACGTATTAATTCGATGCGCTCTTGCATGCGCGCGATAACAGCCTCATTCTCTACGATGGCGTCGATACAGTCTTGATCAGGTTGTGTAGTACCGCCCTGCTGATCTAGAGTCGGCGCTCGCCCTTCGGCATAGGGCTTAAGTTCGGCATTGGAATAGTCTAGATGGGCTATCGAATTACGTAGCTCTAAGACTTTAAGGGCGAGATTCTCAGCGGATAAGTCCTTCAGCGCTTCGGCGAAGCGTGCTGAGTTTATGGGTTGTGCTTCGGAAGACATATTGTAAAAGGGGTCTGGTTTTCTACTATTTGGCCTTGCGGTATGTTGGAAGGTGAATTTATGTAAATTCGGGGTTCTTAGCTTGACATTATTCAAAGTTGTCGCAATGCTGAAAGTTGCCTGGAGGGAAGCTGTAAAGAAGTACTTACCTTAGGTACCTACCTACCCTATGTACAGAGCCATCGGTAAGACATTCCGGAAACTTTTTGGCGGGGACTTTGAAAGGAGCTTGGGCCATGCAATATGGATACCGAGGGGCATGCGGGGCACTGATATACTTATGTATCTAGGTACCTAGCTATGTACACTATTACTTACCTTACATAAGATTATCACAACCGCTATCGCAACTCTCTCCACCTCCACCTTGGACCGTTGGAGTTTCGGCTGTCTGAGGAAACTTGGATGATGTGATAAGAGCCCTGTCTTTCGGCATACTACCCGGCATCTTATTACGTATAGTGTGAATCTCCTTATCTTCCTAAGAGTCGTATCCGCTCGAATTGACCATTCAGAGTTGATGCTCCCTCCAAGATGGAGCTTCTATCATTACATTCGGGAATTGGAGTAGCTATCAGAGCTGGGGAGGTGAAGGGGTGAAAGTGTTATATTTACCATCTGTCTCCGTCTCTACTTTCCGGGAGTTTTGGTCTTTTCGTGTATATAACGGGTCGCTAATTATATTTTGCATTATTATTGGTATCCCTTAGATATTGCCATGATTGTGTCTAAGCTAGGCCTTGTAGCCAGTACCCTGACGGGAGCTACTATAGCTCGATTAATTCACCAGGACGGTCCTCAACAGATATTCGACGGCTCAAGCCCGGTTTCTTTCAAATGTGATATTCCACCAGCGGTGGACCCTTCAAAAGACGGACTGCCGGCTGCTCGTGATATCTTCTCTGATCAAGAGGCATTGCTACTCCAGGTCAAGAGGCATAGTACTATTGTGAAGATACCTTCTATTTCGTACGATGATAACGGAGAACCCGGCGAAGACCCTAGATGGGATGTATTCTACGACTTACACAGGGCCTTGGCTGCTTTGTATCCTAATATGTAAGTGTCTATAACATTGTTATGTGCTAGTACCATTAAGCAACTCGTGATATTCCACTGGCTCTTCGAACTGACCGCGATCCATAGTCATCTTCGGGCAGCCCGCGAGACAGTGAATACGTTAGGTTTAGTATATACGATCAAGGGAACGGAACCTGCCCTTAAACCAATCCTGCTAGCTGCGCACCAAGACGTGGTGCCCGTTGCCGACGCCTCAACTTGGAAGTATCCACCATTCTCGGCCCATTTTGATGGGCAATGGCTATGGGGAAGGGGCGCATCGGACGACAAGAATAGTTTGACTGGCCTGTTTTCTGCCCTAGAGACCCTGTTATCAAACCCTCGCTGGGTACCAAGGAGGACCATAATACTTGCACTTGGATTTGATGAGGAGTGCTCAGGTCGTAGAGGAGCTGGCCATATTGGGCCTTACCTAGAAAAGCGGTATGGTCCTAACTCGATGGCCCTAATCCTCGATGAAGGAGGAATGGGGTTACAACTCCTTGGCAACGACACTTTGTGTGAGTATGTTAGAATACATTTTCCCGTACTTCTAGACTAATTATATACCGTAGACGCCCTTCCCGCCGTTATGGAAAAGGGTCATGTTGATATCTGGTTGGAACTTTACGTAAATGGAGGTCACTCATCAGCGCCGTTTCCGCATACTGGTATTGGTATAATGGCCGACTTTGTCAACCATCTGGAATCTAACCCGTGGAAGCCTAAACTCATCGAAGGCTCGCCCATCTACAATCACTTTGTCTGCCAGGCAAAATATTCCCCTGACGCATCACCGAACATCACTAAACTAATAAACAAAGGAGACTTGGAATCATTGACCGAAGAACTGGCTACGATTGATCGGCCGACCCAGTATCGCATACAGACCTCTCAAGCTATCGACTATTTCCTCGGAGGGGTAAAAATCAATGCTATGCCGGAGTATATCAAGATCGGTGTCAATCACCGCATCGCGCCTCAGGATTCCATATCAGCAGTAAAGGCCAACATTTTGAAACAGATCAAGCCGATCGTGAAAAAGTTCGGTTTAACAGTCAGTGCCTTCAAAGGGGAGGAACACAATCCAGATATAGAGCTAGATGAGAACCTCAGCGACGGAGCTGTGGACCCGATGTATGAGGTGGAATATAATGGAACACTCGTGCTCACATCGTCTCAATCTACTCTAGTCGCCCCGATCTCACCGACATCAGGGCCGATCTGGGATGTTTTCTCGGGAACGATCCAGCATAGCTTTGCTTTCGAAGGCGGAAAGGTAATTCCCGTGGGAGAGCTCATGACGGGTAACACGGATACTCGCCATTATCTGAGTAAGTGAAGCTCTAGATTTATCTAGACGTCTGATAGCAGTTGCTAATCTTTGATTTCCTAGACTTGACCAACCATATTTATCGGTGGACGCCAACTCGTCAGGGAAGTAACGCCAATGCTCACACGGTTGATGAAGGGGTAGATATGTACGCGCATCTAGAAATCGTTAGGTTCTATTACGATTTAATTAGGAATTTTGATGCTTCTCCTGTTGCGGCTTTTAAGGAACAAGTGGACATCGGAGAATTGTGACTTGGGTGAGTTATCTAACTCTACAAGACACATACCCGGATGGAGATATTATGTCTGTTTTCGTGCCGTTGAAGACGATAATTGCCTATCTAAGCACCAACGAAAAATGTACATAGCAATACCTATACCTAAGATCATGAGTTTGTGATAGTAAGAGGTTCATATATCTTTAGGAACACTTACATAGGAACATTTAAGAGCTCCACTGAATTGAGTTGAAGTTAGCGCGGGGTTGCCTTTAAGCCAATCATATTAGCGTGATACAACTAATCATGCAGCTGGCGCAAACGTGAAATGGGTCCATTGAAAATCGGATGCGGTAAAAGTATTAAATCTATCCGATAACATGCTCAAGACCTAGATCTCTCTTGCTCGTATAAGTCTTATGGATCTCACAAGGTTAAAAATGACATAGCGGCATGATGGTATAATCACTGTAACATGCCTATTCTCCCCTCACTCTCTCCCCCGTCAAGTTTTCGGCTTGGCTTGCGGGCTATCACTGGTAACTCCGGGAGCCCGCTGATTTCTTATGCGGCTCGCTCGTTTTCAACGAGGCACTATTCCATAGCACCATGCTGCCGATATAACAACAAAGGGGCCATAGGCCCTTCAACAATTCTAAGGAACTGCCGTCCAAATAGCCTGTCACCTCGGATATCCGTTCGAATGCTGTCTAGGTTCCGAGCGATTACGCATTACTTGAAACTACCTGATTCTTACGAAGATAGCAAGGGCTTGCCATTCCGAAAGGAAGATCTCAACCAAAGAGAGGTTAACCAGATATTTGGTGGAGGACACCTCCCAGCTTCATTGGCAAACAAACTTCTACAGATTTTACATGGTCGTCGAGTAGCAGGAACTTTAGATGACCC
Organism: Daldinia concentrica; assembly: GCA_902805455.1. Lineage (NCBI taxonomy): Eukaryota > Fungi > Ascomycota > Sordariomycetes > Xylariales > Hypoxylaceae > Daldinia > Daldinia concentrica. The sequence continues at coordinate 1,776,542 of CADCSW010000003.1, read as the reverse complement.
GAATCTTCGAGCGAACACGGCCCGGTTCAGCGCCGCGGATCAAAGGAAAGCCTTAGCATACCTACGTGCCAATATTCCCGTAGATGAGGTTATCAATGCTGGTCTACGAGCCGAAGATGAGCTTAAGTATTTAGAGCAAGGGGACGAGAATAGCGAACAGCAAACCGGAGAAACTAGCCCGCAAGGCCCCTCTTCTGATACCGTGACGAATGAAACCCCGATCCCGACCGGACGACTCCCGAAAATAAGTAAATCCGACTCACCCTATGGAGTAAGTCCTCTCGATCGAATTCGCGCCCATAACATTGCGAAACGCGAGGCGGAAGAGAAGAGGTTGGAGGAAGAGCGGAAGAAACGGGAGGAAGAGGAGGCATTAAAAAATGTTGGCACTCTTCAGACTGAGCAGCAGAAGCCGAAAGAGTTAAGCCCGTTTGTGAAGAAGTGGGCAGCTCGCGCAACGTCCGACCTCGAGGCACCTCCCGAAATGAAGGCTTGGGAACGTCTACTCCCGCAATTCGTTATGACCATTCTAGTCTTGGCAGGATGTGCCGGGTATGCTATCGTATATACACCCCCTAGACGATCTGAAAGATTGTGGCCGACTATTCCTCCCGCAGCTGCAACTTGTCTTGCTATCGTCGGAATTAACTTGGCAGTTTGGATTTCCTGGAGATTTCCACCGCTATGGGCACTCCTGAACCGATACTTCATAGTTGTTCCCGCGACGCCACGACCCCTCCAGTTGGTTGGAGCGATCTTTTCCCATCAGAAATTTAGCCATGTAGCCCTAAACATGGTAGCGTTTTGGTTCTTCGGCACCCGGCTTCACGACGAGATTGGAAGAGGCAATTTTCTTGCCTTGTGCTTTGCTTCTGGAACTTTAGGGTTCATGAGTAGTCTGACACGTTTGGTTCTCTCTGGGGGCTTAACGTACACGACGCTTGGGGCTTCAGGGGCAGTTTACGGAATCATCGCTGCGTATTTCTGGCTACACAAGTACGACGAGTTCAAACTATTTGGGTATCCTCCTGATCCAATGTCTGGCCCGCAGGGCTTGGCCTTTATCGGCCTAATATTGGGCCTACATGTACTCCCCCTAATCTCGAAGAGGTCACATAACATCGACATTGCATCGCACTTGGGAGGTATCTTAGCGGGCGTAGCCGGGGCGGACCTTGTCAAGAAGCACATGGATGAGAAGGCGAGGGTTAGGGCCGAAAGGCTAAAGACTATGGGCGCACTGGAGAAGGTTGTTCAAGTAAAGGAGAAGGACCCCAAGGGGACACTCCAAACGGCTGTCGAGCGCTAAGCGATGACCAAAATTACTAGTTACATACATGTACTTAGTCTCTGTTCTCCCTGTACATATTTACAGGTCTCGAAGCTGAAAGGCGGTGGCCATGTAAATCTTGTATAATATGCTAGTTAATTGATATGATAGAGCTTGTATATAGAAAGACCCCATTTCAAGATATCAGATAATACCTGTTAAGAACCCAGCATGACCTTTGTGGAGTATTCGTCCTACCCACATGGGACGTACGTCATTTCTTAGGGTAGCAGTTTTAATTAGGGGAATAACTTATGTGCAGCAGATGCATACGCCTAAACCAACGAATAGCTTCGAAGTAAAAACGTGTAAGACATGTATATATTTTCATGGCTCAGCCTGTCATTGTCATCTGCCCCAACGGATTCATACTCGACGCGCGTCGGCGTATGACACTATTTAGAAAATACCCATGGTTGAGAGAGCAAGTTGCAATATTATTTTATCTCATCCTCGAGCGAAGCTAAGGTCAAAGCCGACGAGGCTGCGATGCAGCAGCGAGGCCTCCCTTGCTGATATACATACATACAGCGGTCTGCAATATCCCCGTAGCGCATTTCTATGGTACATATCCCGTAGGATGGGTCGAAACAAGATGACCAATGAGAGCAAATGCGTATTAATTCGTAATTGACTCTATACACAAAGTACTTCCTTCATCTTGGATCTGTAAATTCAGATAGAGTTTTACTAAATATAACTTAAATAAATACACAATATATGTACAACTTTCAAACTGTAAAGCACTTTAGTATGAATCTAAAGAACTTTATCGCACTTAGAATTGGGTATGAAAGTAGCCGTACCGACATTGAACATCAAGTGTAATATTGGCCTGACCCATGCCCTAAATTAGGATAGGCTTCCCTAGCGCAAGCCCTGGTTACAGTAGTGTAGCCACGAGGAATCTAACCAGTGACCATTCACCATCGGCGTAGCATCATTCCCGTGCTCCACTCTTGCTCCAATGGGACACTGCAGCGCCTGCGTGCTGTGGCGGGCCCTACGTAGCTGCCTACCTGGTAGCTCTTTAGCTAGTAGCTGACTGGTTGGGAAGGATCATCACTGCTGACAACGGAAACTGCTGATCGTGAGATTTTATTCTTGTTATGATTTTCATTGTTCGGAATCGGCACAGGCTTGTCTCACAATTTCACCTAAAATTTCCACACCCTCTCTTTTCCTCATTTCGCCAATTTTTGTTTCGTTTCTCTCCCTTGGGGGCTGAACTTGAATGTAATTATTAATTACCGTATATCGGCAGAATTGAATTGCAATTGTTCCTTTTCGCTTGCTTTTGTTCGACTCGTGTTCGAGTACTCAATTTCTTGGCATACATTTGAGTCCCTGTTTTGTTAGTTTATTATTAGGTGATACCCTGATCTGTCGAACTTGTTGTAATTCATTATCGACGCCTCTTTCGTGCTCTGCATCCAACCGAAATTTGAATTTGTCTACATACTTTCCAATCGTGCCACGGCGCGACCTCTGTAGATCTCATCTAAATAAAGCAACTTGTCGCGTTTCACCCTTCTTCGTGCCTTGCATCGAGAACTCTCAACACTGATACGCTCTTATCAGCGCCGTCAGCTACACCGACTAGCAAATCCTTTTCGAGCCTACATTACTAGAGTACAAGCAGTACGTTTCGAACAAGTTGAAGCTAAAACAACTCTCGGTCTGTCGTATTAGAAAGCACTATGGCCACGCCGGAGAACGTTGATCATATCGAAGAAGATCCGCGCAATCCTTATGCCTCGGCCAATAAATGGAGGCATCAAGAATCGTCCTCCTTCGCTCGCGCCGCACTTGCACGAGATGCTCAATCGTCTAGTGCAGACACAAAGGACCTGTCCAACTTTTTCAACTCCGAGCGCGTCGAGGGCGACGGGTCTGCTGGAAATTATAAGCCGATTGTTGTTAGTAATGCCGATGGCGCACACGACGGAGGAATCGTCGACGACGGGAAAGAGGTGGTATGTGGGCCTCTACTGAATTATCGGCGTATGGAAGATAGGACGTGGCACGGAAGCGTTTTGATTATTGTTAAGGGCGGTGGCAAGATCCAGGCCTTCCAGCCTACCTTAAGCCTCAGTCGCGTCGAGACAGCCACCGGGCAACCAGGTTTACTTCATCCGGAATCCAGTGTTAACGGTTCCGAGGCGCTAGGGACAAGCAGGTCCGGTGCTGTTCGGAATGGCGCTGACGTATCAGGTATTTGTCTTTATTCTGATCCTAGGAACACATTTTGGCAATTCCCAATTTCTTGTGAAATTGGCGATACCGAGACGAAATGGGCGTACTCGATTGCTAATGTGCGCTACCAAAGCGCTACGAAGCCAAAGACGAACTACTTCTTTGTTCCAGCCATCGACGAGTCGATGCGAATGATGTTCCATTCGTGCAATGGCTTCAGCGTGGGCACGGACGAAGATGCCTGGAGCGGTCCGGCGCTATGGAATGATGTAGTGAGAAACCATGCCAAAGCTCCATTCCACGTAATGATAGGAGGTGGCGACCAAATCTATAACGATGGCATTCGAGTAAGCGGGCCTCTTCGTGAATGGACCGATATAGGGAACCCGAAGAAACGACGTGACTTTCCTTTCCCAGAAAGCTTGCGGGCCGCTTGTGATGATTACTATCTGAATAATTATATTCGGTGGTATTCAACGGAACCGTTCGCTGCTGCCAATGGACAAATACCGCAGCTAAACATTTGGGACGACCACGATATTATTGATGGTTTCGGATCCTATGTTAACGAATTCATGAAGTGCGATGTATTCCGAGGTATTGGTGGTACTGCTCACAAGTATTATATGCTTTTCCAGCATCACCTAGCGCCACCTCCTTCGACATACACGTCGGATGTTCCCGCAACCCCGGAGAATGGGTTACAGCAACAGGATCCGGCGCAACTTGTGGATACGTTTGTGAGAGAGCAGTCATTCGACTCGTCCTACATCATCGGTAGCAGTCCCGGACCATACGTCGCCCAACATTCAATGAACATGTTTTCTAAGCTCGGCGCTAGAATTGCGTTTCTAGGCATTGACGCTCGTACCGAACGTACACGGCACCAGGTTAACTATCCTGAGACGTACGACCTCATTTTTGGTCGCGTGAGGGATGAACTAGGAGCAGCAGCAGCAGCTGGTAGACCTTTCAGGCACTTGATTTTGTTGCTAGGTATTCCGATTGCGTATCCGGTAAGATATTTGTGTTCTTCGAAGTATCGCACTTAGCTAACGGTGCTAGCGACTCACTTGGCTAGAGAACGTGTTCAGCAGCCCCCTTATTGCGCCTGTTAAATTCCTGAACCGAAGATTCGGATTCGGTAAGTACTGCCTTGATTTGTCTAACAATCGCGGTTATTCATGATTATCATAGGTGGCGGCGTGTTTAATCACTTCGACGGTAGTGTGGATCTCCTAGACGATTTGGACGACCACTATACCGCCAGGACCCATAAGAAGGAGCGAAACAATCTAATAAAACGGCTTCAGACTGTCTGTTCAGAGTTCTCGGTCCGTCTCACCATTCTCGGAGGGGACGTTCATTTGGCAGCTCTCGGGCGGTTTTACTCGAACCCAAACCTACACATTCCAGTTGAAGCCGATCATCGTTACATAGTCAACGTGGTGTCTTCCGCGATAGTTAACAAACCCCCACCGACAGCAATTGCCAACCTCCTAGCAAGCCGTAACAAAATCCATCATCTCGATGCGGACACGGATGAGACGCTCATGGCACTCTTCGATAAGGACCCAGGAAATTCTAGCAAGACGCGGTCTTCGAACAATGTCACGATGCCTAGCCGAAATTACGCTGTTCTAACAGAAAACTCGCCAAACAATAGGGGTGGGGCTACTAATGGCCACGCAGAACTGGCGGAAGCCAATCCGTCGGAGAATCAGTTCGACGGTAAGGATGGACATTCATTCCTATCCAAAGGTGAATTCGGCGCGGGCACTAAGCACAAGGCCGCGAATTTTGAGACGCATGGCAAAGATAACGATGGTGGTCTCGACGTCTGCATTCGGGTAGAGATTGACCAGCATGATAAAGAGGGCAAGACAGAACCGTACGGTCTAACGATCCCAGCTCTTGACTACGAAGCTGGGAAGTTTGGTACTAACGCGCACACTCACCATCTTCGCCACCACCGAAGCCGACCAGACACGGCTGGAGCTGCGAGCTCTTTTGCTCCAAGTACTGCCCCTTCGTTACCTGTCTCGGCGCCCGAGGCTACTCACTAGAGGCAAGCCTAGCTAGAGTGCGATCAGCATACAAACATAGGCCGTAACCGAGATAAGGACGTATACGCTACGCGGTCTATTATACCATCTATTTGTCGGGTATATTTCAAGGGTGTATTGGGAATATAAGGTCGTATTTAAAACAATAGACGAAGGATAATACCCAAGAAGAGGATTGCTATAACGAATTAGTTTTTGAATCCCCTTTCATAGTTATGTACTTTATACTCCACTGCTGATAACACAATTGGCAGCTTGTTATAGTGTGCAAAGAGGCGTTTTCGCATCGTTCGCTATCCTATTACCAGGTATCCAGGAGCCCTAGCCTAAGTTCATATGCCGAGATTACTTCACAGTTTACGAATCGATAGTAAAAGTTGTTAAGAATTGATAAGACCGGCGGGTCCGATGCCGAGATGCGAATCTAGCCTAGCCGTTCTCCGTTCTAATCGGATGTTAGCTTCCAGTTTATAAGTCGAACTAGGAATAGCAAGGCGGCTCAAGAAGTTCATGCCGAATTCGGCTTGTCTGCAGCAAATATTAAGCTCCTAATTGGTGCTTCTTTTCAATTGGGACTTCGCGCTTCTTTGCCCCGCAAAGTCGTTCGTTTTATGCCGTAACAAAGCGAGCTTCTACATCATATTCATCGGAGTTGAAGCGCCGATGAAGCATCGTCTGTTGACTTCTGTTATTTCATAAGTAGCTACGTTGCACGCAATATCCGGTGATGAAAATTCGTTAAATTATAATACATACTAAGATACCCATCTTGTCGCAATTCTGACGTAACTTACCATTCATTGATTCTTTATACAATCAAACCCAGTGACAATTGTTCACTCTTTCTTCGTATATTCGATATGGTGTCTGCACCCAGAGGCTATGGCCTTGTGAGGGCAATGCAGAGCTCAACTCTGTCTTCAAGGGTTTGCTCTAAATGTCTACCAGCTCTTCGATCTCCTAGGAATATAAGGGCCTTGAGTACGACGAGCGTCAGGACAACGTCACTGGCTACTTTTAAGATACCCAAAGTTACAAATGAACCTAACGTACGTTTATTATACATGCTTTCCAGTCCCACGATTTACCAATCAATTGACAAGAAGCATAGCACATATATGCAAAAGGCTCGGCGCAAAGAGCAGGACTCCTTGCTGCAATTGAGACTCAGCAGAAGAAGGGCACGATAGAAATTCCGCTCGTGATAGGGGGTAAGGAGGTATGTATAATACGAACGAACACCAACCTCCTCTTAAGCTCTGTAGATTAATCTCCTATACAGGTCAAAACATCACAAAAGTCAACACAACACAACCCTTCCGACCACAACACGCCGGTGGCCAAATATTCCACAGCTGGACCCTCCGATGTTAATAAAGCCATCGAAGCAGCCTTGGCCGCGAAGCCAGCATGGGAGTCGCTCCCTTTCGCAGACAGGGCCGCCGTCTTCCTCAAGGCGGCGGATCTCATATCAACCAAGTACCGATATGAGATTATGGCCACTACAATTCTCGGCCAGGGCAAAAATGCTTGGCAGGCCGAGATTGACGCTGCAGCAGAGCTATGCGACTTCTTACGCTTCAATGTCCAATACGCAGAAGAATTGTACGCACAACAACCTGCCCACAACTCACCTGGTTTATGGAACCGTATCGAATACCGACCGCTGGAGGGCTTTGTCTACGCCGTCAGCCCTTTTAACTTCACTGCTATCGGGGGTAATCTAGCAGGAACACCTGCGCTTCTGGGTAATGTGGTGATCTGGAAGCCATCTGACTCTGCGGTTGCAGCGGGTCATTTGGTACACAAGATCCTGCTCGAGGCGGGACTACCTGAGAATGTGATTCAATTCGTGCCTGGAAACCCCGAAGAGGTGACCAAGACGGTACTCGCGCACAAGCAATTCGCTGCACTACACTATACTGGCAGCACAGCCGTATTCCGCAAGCTGTACGGTCAAATCGGGCAGGGCATCGCCGAGGCCCGGTACGTAGGCTACCCGCGCATTGTAGGCGAGACCGGCGGTAAAAACTTCCACCTGGTCCACTCGTCCGCCGACATCCAAAATGCCGTAGTCCAGACCATCCGCGGCGCCTTCGAGTACTCCGGTCAGAAGTGCAGCGCCACGAGCCGTGTATACGTCGCCAAGTCGATCTGGCCCGAGTTCAAGGAGAAGCTAGTCAAAGAGACCAGCGCTCTCAAGGTCGGCGCACCGTGGAACCCCGAGAACTTCATCGGACCCGTGATCCACGAGCCCAGTTTCAAAAAGCTAACCGGAGTTATCGACGAAGCGAAGAACGACCCTAAGTTAGAGCTCCTAACTGGAGGCAAGTACGACGGGTCGAAGGGATACTTCATCCACCCTACTATCTACCAGACCAGCAGTCCGACGCATAAGCTGCTATCGACAGAACTCTTCGGCCCGATACTAACGGTATATGTGTACGACGACACGACCGGCGACGCCGAGAAGGCGTTCGCCGACGCGTGCAAGCTGGTAGATAGCACGGGCGAGTACGGACTCACGGGATCCGTGTTCGCATCCGACAGACATGCGATCCGCGCCGCAGAGGACGCGCTCCGCAACGCGGCGGGCAACTTCTACGTCAACTGCAAGAGCACGGGCGCGGTGGTGGGCCAGCAGCCGTTCGGTGGCGCGCGGGCTAGCGGGACGAACGATAAGGCGGGTAGTATCAATATTATCAGCAGGTTTGTTAGTCTGAGGAGCATTAAGGAGGAGTTTTTGCCTAGTAATACGGTGGAGTATCCTAGTAATGAGGTTTAGGTTTTTGAGGAGGTATAAGGGGGATTGGGAAAGGCTGTTGGTTGGGGTGGGTGAAAATTAGGGGGTTACCTAGGGTTGTGGCTTGGTAGTTAGTGGTTATGATGGCTTGATGCCAAGTATGATATAGATATAGCTCTAGATGGAGTATGGCATGTAGTATGCTGAATGAAAGTCGTGATATATGATATCGTTACCTGGTTCAAGATCAGATATTTAGGTGCCTATATTGTGAGGTTCCTATGGGTAGTTTCTCGTTTATTTCTATTACGAATAGTATTTTCTACATCCTCTACGTAGGTAGGTTACGGTGACGCGGTTTCATGTCAATGCGACTCCTTTACGGGCAACATAGCGGGATCCAAGGCTTATAACTTTATAATAAACATCCTCAATACAATTATGAACTCGAGCATTTTATAAATAAACCGCAAGAAGAGAATACCTATCGTACAAGGGGAAACATCACGATACCATGAATATAGTTTATGGGAGAACCGCTAGACAGTAAATAGGGGATGATTCGACGAATATATACAGATATGTGATTATATCATCAATGAATACTCTATATCATCCTATATTGAAGCTAGTGCTTAGAACTTGTTGATTTCATCATTGACAACATTGTTGATCATGGGGTCAGCTCCGCTAGGAACACCCTTTTTCTGTGCCTCTCGATCCACCACTAAGGGTACGCCTTTAGTTAACTGCACGATACTAGAATAAAGACTGAAACATACTGGAATCGACTATAGTGTCCTTGGTGGTGTTTTTACCTGGCTATTGGGTAGTCTGGTTGGCCGCACTGTTTTAATCGTGAGTTATTTCGCATATAAGGGAGTCGTGTTGGGAGAGACCACGTACGTCTGGCCAGTTACAGAGTCCTTTGCCTTCTTCAGCTTGTCCATATTGATTGAATAATGTTTATATATGAACCGACTTATATGATCTTGTTTTTGTAGTTCGCCTTTCTCGATTAAAGAAGAATGGGTGATCGAGGGGTTACTTGGCCTTTAAGTAAGCCTCGAAACATAGTAGATAACCTTTTCGAGAATAAGATGATTCATTACTTCTTGTATCATACCGCTTGAATAAATACGCATCACTTCATCGGGTTACATGTGATAAATAATAAAGAGGATTAATTGGATTGAAATGTTATATACAAAGTTTCCGCATCTCCACACGTACGTCTATCTGGGACTCTCCTGGTATTCTCTTGCAGCGGCCCTCGAACTCGAGGAGGAATACGACGGGATGTTCCTGTAATATATCTCATGAAGCTATCATAACTTCAAATGAAGCTTTTTTAGTCAGAGAATAAGCATTTCTTACGTCAACTCAATAGAAACCACACAATACTTTGGATACGGGATCAGATGTCAAAGATTGTGGGTTTAGAGGTACTAAGATTGCGGGCATTCCTTGCTGTCTCTGCTGCCGAGTTCCTCGTATGTAAATAGAGATCATCACTCAGCCGACGTGTTCAGATAAACTTAGTCTAACTAGCTGATCATTCTGGACTTGGCTAGCCCACACTGGTGCTGCTATAAAGGCTCGAGACTGATGTCTCCTCAATCTTTACATGGTAGTCGGTTCAACTACAAAAAGGATGAGCTGAAAATTAAAACACTAGCTCTAACTAGGTCAATAGGGGCATTGACCTTAGAGCTTACTATGATGCAAAATCCTAATGTGACCAAATTGTGACCTGGTCGAGGTTAAGCTCTCATGGGTTTCTTGAGTCACACTACTAAACTTGATATTGTCTTCAGCTCATTTGGTTAATTATTCTGACGTAACTATCTCGACGCACCTATTAGTTGTTCGATACGTACACTAAAAGGGTTTAGTAAGTGCTTCTTATTGTCGAGCTAGCCAAGCTCAAACGTATAGATCTGCCCTACAAGGCTTTTAGGAGTTATGATCAAATAATGGTATGTACACCGGTCCTGAAATATACGCCTCGCTCCGAGTTCAATAGACCGGAATCGGTCCACAACGATGAAATGTTACTACCCCACACGTAATACCTTTTTACTTCTTTATCCTAAAATCAAATCGTATATCTTTATGCAGGTAACTCCCATGCCATCGGTCTGTTAGGTCCCTGAGGGTTCTGTTCGTTCCACGTGGGCATCTCCGATTGACTGTGGGGTTGATGGAGCTCGTAAAGCGCGTTCGACTCTGGCATCTCCGGCGGTCTGGACTTATCATGGAGCTCATGTATAAGTGATTCGGGGTTTCGAGGCGGAAGAGCAGGAGGAACAGCGGGTGGGGACGGGGATGAAGGCGGCTGGCTACTCGCCAACCTTCGACGCATGTAGAAAAAGGTACCCGCAGCTCCAAGTATCAAGGCGCCTACAACTCCCACTACGATCCCCACAATAGCTCCATTTCCTAATATCCGAACACCTGAGTCTGACGAGTCCGAATCGTTTTGTGCAGAGGCGTCTGCGGCGGAAATATTCGAGGGAGAAGGTCCCGCGCCGAGGGTCCCTGATGGGTCGGCTGTATTCGAGGTGGACAGGTTCGAATTGATCGTGTTCGTCGAGTCGGTTGGTACCACTCCACTGGATGTTACTGATCCAGTAGGTCTCGACCCTCGAGAAGAAGAGGATCCCGTAAGACTATCTGTATCACTTGCTGCATTTAATATTTGGATACTGGGTGCCAAGACAGTTGCCAATTCGGTCCCTCCAAGAGTAGTATAATATCCACAGCCATAGCTGCCAAATTTCACCCCGGGGTAGCATTGAAAGTAGTCGAATCTATAGAAGTTTAGTTGGTTCCTTTCAAAGACTGGAGCTCAGGCTGATGCTCAACGTACTGGTAATATGGACAACAGACTGTCGTCGCGACATTGTCACCTGGCGCCTCGCAAACTGCCGTGTAACCGCTTGGGCATACTCCCGGCGAGTAATAACCGTTGACCACCCAGTCTGGAGGTAGACAACCATCGTCTGCGCTTACAGTACCTATCTTATAGATTTCTGTTCCATCTACTGTATCCGTATACGGCCTGGGTGGAAAACACGACGAGGGCGGCGTGAACGTCGTGGTTAACGGACCGAGCGAGGTCGCGGCCGTGATACCGGCGGTGTATGTCGGTGTAGTCATCGTTTTCGTATCAAATATGACAATGGCATCCCTTATTATGTGGGTGTGAACGGGAATGACAGATGATAGTGATGGCCCAAGATCGACTCTGTGCTTAATTCCTCGCCAACCCCCTACGCGCAGCACGGGCTACGCGGTACATCAATGAGTTAGAAAAATAAGTACTATCAGGAGACAATGCTGTTATGTACATCTCGTCTCAGAGTATTATTTATGTGAGACTGCTACAGCTAATTATGTACCCACTACCCTATTAGATGGGGCGTTTTACCGCTGGGGAATGGATATCGTATTGACGTTGGTTGTTAGGTTGTCTATACCCTTGGCTGTGCCAGAGAGCTGCGTGGATATGCGCCCCACAAGGCTATACGAAGTACCGTTGAGTTCCATATACGGGAAGGATAGCCATCGACTACATATGTAGTAACACATAGCAATAAGTTACGATGTTTCCTATGTTATGTACCAATTTACGTGCGCATATACGTATGTTGGGAATTGCAGTAAAGAAGAGTTGGACGCGTTAAGTAACCCAGATCTAATACATTAACTAGTATCAGTGAACGCTTCGCCTTCAAGCTTGGCTTATTAAATCATATTAATATAGGCTAGGGATGTTACATTAGAGCCCCTATATAAAAGCTCCGAAAGGCATAAGCGACGATGATCCCGAGTCCGAAGCTACGGCGACAACTCCATGGTACATATGTAGGTACCTAGGTAGTTAGAAACTCAGCTTACAGGATAATAATCGCGGTATTCTACGGAGATCTCAAGAGGGATGTTCATATAAATAGTGTATCGTCCCAAACACCGACCAAGACATGAAATATCGGTATTACACAGGGAGTTTTACATAAATGATGTCTATCAATCGTCGTACATGCTGAGATCTGGGGTCACGAAACCTTCAAGCGCTTTGACACTGACCTCCGAGCGGCGCAGGAGCAGAAAATCCCGGTGGGGCACACGACTGGATGCTAGACTTCTTCGAGATGTTAAAGGATGATCGCGAGCGAGTTGTATGGCGACTCTTAGAAAATGACTAATCCATGGTTCCTCAATGGCTACCTAGGTAATCTGATTCTACCGGTCCTTTCGAAAGCACGTGTATTCGAATATAGCAAAATACTTCCCACTGACGCAATATATGATACATAATGCTATAATATTGAAGCTAAGTTATTATTCATGCAGTCTAGCATGATTTCTTAGAGATCCTCTAGAAATGTCTTTTAAAACATGCTCGTGTGCTATTTGTCTGAACAATTCCTAGATCTCTAAACTCTTACAATAGATTCAAGCCTCTCAATGATCTTTAGATTGACTAGCTTTCTCTATAAAATATGAAGGAAATGTCATATCTTATAGTTCTCTAAAATCCTTTTACATGAAATCAAGCCGGCCTATGTAGATTTATTCGTATAGATGAGTGCCAGCACTGTTATGAGTACTTATAGCTAACCTTGAATGATAGTCTCATTTATATTAAAAAAGAATCCAATGTTCTGAATTTTAATGAGAGTAGATAGTTTAAGAGACGTCTTAGCAAGTAAAATTGCGTTTACATTTCTATAGGATGGCCAGGTCTATTATTGGTATATAAATGGTTGCCATTATATCGCATCAACGTAACCCTATTGGCCTTTATTAGGCCTAGTTTATAGATTAGGTACATGTCAGGTACATAGCATATTGTGATAGAAGAGCTTCTCTATGCGGGGAAGCGGGGATGGTATCTAGTCAAGAGACTAACAAACAGTCTCATGATATGGTCTTTCTCTGGAGCTTGGGCGGGTGTAATATTGCTATATAGAGTATAGCCATGGCTCGTCGTCCAGTTGTCGCCATCGCCGGTTTAGCCTGCGAAACATCCACTTTCACACCGTCGAGGACCCTCGCGCCGGCATTCCACCCCCGGCGTGGCACAGAGATCATAGACAAGTACCCCTTCATTCAAGCCGGTACACCACTAGGCGATGCCGTTGAATGGCGCGGTGCACTTATTGGCCATGCCTTACCGGGTGGTGTCGTGACTAGAGATGCCCTTGAGTCGCTCTCTTCGGAGATAGTCAGTCGTCTTAGAGAGATAGTGGCTGCAGTTAAACTTGATGGACTCTGGTTCGATATCCACGGTGCGATGTGTGTCGAGGGGCTCGACGATGTAGAATACGAATTACTAAGGCGTTGCCGTGAGGTCATCGGTTCTGATGTCTTGGTGTCGGCGTCAATGGACCTACACGGCAATGTCTCGCGGGAATTGGCGCATCAGACGGATCTCATTACTTGCTACCGCACGGCACCTCATGTAGATGTTGCGGAAACAAAAGAGAGGGCTTGCAGGAACTTGCTTAAGCTGCTTCACCGACGGGCGAATGGAGAAGAAACTATACGCCCGTTCAAGGCTTGGGTGCCGATTCCGATTCTACTCCCTGGCGAACAAACTTCTACGAGGGATGAGCCGGCTACACATATCTACGCTGCGGTTCCTGAAGTTGAGGCTGCGGAAGGGGTATTGGATGCGGCTATATGGGTTGGCTACGCTTGGGCTGACGAGCCCAGAAATCGCGCTGCGGTTGTAGTAACTGGTTGGGATAGAGAGGCGACTACCAGGGGTGCAGAGGGACTAGCACAGCTATTCTGGGATTCGCACAAGGACTTTACCTTTGTTGCACCAACAGGATCATTTGAAGAATGTTTGGACACAGCATTAGCATCGGATAAACGCCCGTATTTTATCTCAGACTCGGGTGACAACCCTACGGCGGGAGGTTCCGGAGATGTGACCTGGGGCCTAACGCAACTCCTCGCGCGTCCAGAATTCAAGTCAGAATCAGGTCCCAAAGTCATCTATGCCAGTGTACCAGGCCCCGAAGCGGTTCAAAGGGCAGTCGAAGCAGGCATCGGGGCGACTGTGACGGTGACAGCTGGGGCAGAAGTGGATGACATACATGCCGGGCCCGTCACTATGACAGGACGGGTGCATTCGATAAAGCAAGGCGACAGCCACGCAGAGATTGAGATCGTGCTGCAAGTTGGCAGCGTCTTCGCGATCCTGACAAAGCTGCGTAAACCGTACCACCATGAAAGCGATTTTACGGAATTAAACCTCGCACCCCGGTCCGCAGATATCGTCATCGTAAAGATAGGATACTTAGAGCCGGAATTATATGATATGGCTGACGATTGGATGCTTGGTCTTACACCTGGTGGTGTTGACCAAGATCTAGAACGATTAGGACATAAGCGGATTAGTCGTCCGATGTGGCCATTCGACCGTCAGTTTAAGGACCCTAATCTTTCTGCGAGGTTGATCCCAATGTCCAATGAGCCGTTATAGAGCTTGGGTAAACAATTCCTAGCTGAGCTGCGATGATGTTTGGGGTACCTTTCGCGGCATATTGAGAGGACTTGGATGCAGCCCAGTCAGCCTTATCAGCTTATATTGGGGTAGTTAAGGTAGGTACATGTATGTATGTAAGGTAGACGGACCTGGAGAAAGCAATGGTCAGGGGTAACTCCGCCAGCACTTATCCCCTCCGCCGTCCTAGTAAGGGACTTAACTTACATCAGTTAGACCCCTTAGTTAAGCAAGAAATGTAACCCCCTTATGCAAGGCTCATGTGGCAGATACATCATTAATACATAACGTACATAATATATTAGTAACAGCTAACGCATCTAACACCCACCGTTAGCACGAAGCTCTCCTTCTCGGAACTCCAACCATGACTGAAGGATGCAGTATGTTCTTACTACGTACATATCCAGACACCCTAGTCAAGTCGCCATGTGGGATTTGCCTGCCTTATTAGGTATAAGATGAAAAGAACCGACTACAATCTAGAGATCGACACTTAAGTTTGGATGCGGCTGAAGGTACCTTATGTGTCGTGCCTACATACATCTACGTACATGTCGTATCGTGTGCGCCGTAGGATTTAGGGAACTGTTCAGCCTTGGAGAATTGCGTCACATTGGTCTACTTGGTCTACTTTGGCGTTTCAGCTGAACTATTCCGGTATCGCGATACTTGTCAGGGTGCGAGGCACGTGGATGAGCACTATCTATTGCAACTTGGCCCCCAAGCTACTATTGATTACCGCTGTCACCAGGGTTTATATTGGAGAAAATACACGTGTGGCACAAGTACCGAAACAGGGCAGCGTTATCCCTTGCAGTGCCCAGCCGTACCTAAGATAATCACTCAGCCACGCGATACGACCGAATTCCGACAAATTACTGGTCCTTATCTTCTTCATACATACCATTTCTATCCATACTTAAAGTAATGATGATATATTGGTAGGAAATCTTACAACGACGCTAGAAAGGGATCCGTTAACGTGCTTTTGCCAAGCGTTTACATCGCTCGGCCATCTGTGTTGCGTCTTAAACCCCACGGAGCCATCGTCATTACTGGTTTACTATTCCTCGACTTGTGCTTCCTCTAGCACAACCGCCCGTCTGCTCTTCAAGTCTCTTGGGTCAGTTCAAACCCGGAAAACGTGGAGTAGGATATGTAGCTTCTTTACCAAGTGCTGCCGATTGTCCAAGTACCTCACGCGTTGATGTATCACATGAGGCCAGCTTTCCATTGCCAATCAGCGGGGCCGGATTTGAATCCCGCGGTGAAGCCAGATGAACCACGGCAAACTTTAGAGGGCGCTGATCATGATGGCGTTACTACCGATAGTTCCTCTCCGAGTTATAGCGTGAAGATTGAGAGTCCGGGCTCCAGTACTACTTTAGCTCAATACGACGGAACGATCAGCTCTTCTCTAACCCCTTCGGAGCCGTATAGTACCGGGGTGGATCGGCCGGATACAACTGCTGGCCGTTGCAATTCAGGTTCATTACTGCCATATAGAAGCCTAGCTACGGCAGAGAACGATGAAAAATATACAATTGAAGATGGAAGCTGTTCACCAGGGCCTTTGGCTGTTGCCATTCGCCCAGCGAAACCGGTACAGTACAGCAAAATCCCAACGCGCCACCATCTCCAACCGGAGATATGGGAAATATATAAGGAGGAGATACATGAACTCTATATCGAAGAAAACAAATCGTTAAATGAACTAATGGACGTAATGCAAGCGAAGGGATTTAAAGCAACGTTAGTACATATACTGGCAAATTGCTCGCGCGTTAGAGTTGTATGCTAATTTGTTCATAGTCCTCGTATGTATAAGGTAACGAAAGAGCATACTAGATAATACTATAGAAAGCAAGGCTGATCATATATAGGCTAAGTTTGCACAATGGGGGTTCGTTAAGAATAATAAGAAGAAGGACGTGGCGATGATGTTGCGATTACAACGAGAGCGCGGCGCTGTGGGCAAGCCTACTGCTTTCCGTCGCCACGGAAGGTCGGTTGATATTGAAACTTACATGAGGCGAAAAGGTATTTCAAGTTTTGAACTTGTAACACCTGTTGCCGGCGTCGACTTGCCTGAATATCTACGAGCACTCACACCCCCACCGGTTGATCCCCAACATATGACCTTACCATCTCACCTTCACGCCCAAGAAGTCCTCGTCTCATGCTTTAAAGATCTTACCTTGGGTTGGCGAGATTCGTTAGAATCACCTGCATCCTTCGAGAAAGATTTCAACACTTATTTTGATGGTGAATTATGCGAGGCTACTAGAGACTTTAGTAGGGCTTGCTGGTTCTTCTCGAGGAACCATAATCCGCTCGGTGCTCTGCTTGGTCAGCGCGCTTTCAACTCGTTGCATTTACTCATCAAAGCACCCTCTGCCCTTGGCCTATTTGACTTACTAATAGCTAGTGTGATATCTCCTGATTATGGACTGGCGAAGGAGTTATGGAGGTATTTAGCGGGATACGCAGAAGCCGTCTTGGGCCCATCGAGTACCTTCTGCCGATTATTTACTGCAATATACGAGGTTTTCCGTAATAATACGTTGGAAACTGGTGTGGATTTCATCTTTAGCTGTATGGAGAGCATATTGGACATGTTGCTCGAGACGAATGATTTCTCACAGACTATCGCGCCATCTATTAGTTTTTTTCTGCTGGGGGACTTGATTCTCTCCAACTCGAAAAGGACTAACTTGCCGTCTCTCCAAAGAGTAGTAACGTCAGCATCAGCAATATTTGATTCTCACGGTAGATCCCACTCACCGGATCTGATGACGCTCATTGAACCAGTGGCGTACCTCTGGCAGAATGGACCCCTCGATGAACGTTCAGTTAAATTAGCTCGCGTTGCACTTCGGCTCGATGTATCAGATCAATACGACTGGACAAACTGGGTAGCGTGGCGCGTCATTGCTCAATTCCATAGAAGCCGATGCGACGTGGATAACTCCGCGGTAAAAGACCATCCGCGACACGCGCTGGCTCGATACGCTTTAGAAAGAGCTATCGACACTGCTGAGGCTGGACATGGCTTTAGCGAGATGCAGGTATTCGAGAACATGCAGCTGCTAGAAGCCTGGCATCGCGAAGCCGGAGATACGGCACAGGAATTAGTGGTACGACGCCGGAGAGAAAAGGGCTTGCAGGATTACTTGGAATCGCTGCAGCGAGGTCGTGGGGTAGAGATGCCCATCACTCCGACTTCACAATGAATACTTCAAGCGATTCAAGTTGTGAGGTTTTAATCGAGGTGCTTCTCTCGATATGGACAGAGGCTTATTCTTGTCGAATTACTTTGAGAGGCACGATGCCTCGGTTTGTACGAGTACACCAGGATAAATATGTATTATAGCAGGCCAATGCGCCGGGTATATGAAATAGGTAACAAATTAAGCTTGCTGTTGTATTCATAAGGATGCATATTTTTCACTATTTAAGAGACTCGGGGGCTCGTATTATTATAACAATTTCTTGGCTCGTCAGATGCCAACGCGATAGACAGCAAAAACGCCAGAACAACCAGAGCTCCACGCATAGCTAGATTAGGTACATATGCAAGCAAGAACCTCCTTGGAATTCCTATAGGAATAACCAGAATGTAGCAAAAGTATTAGCCTAAGACGCTGCTATGGCAGCAATGTCCTTCTCAGCGCACCAATCCCTAAAATCAACGAACTTGCGCCCCCTCCGCGAATCCTCAGCTGCGAACACTATGGCATGGCTGCGAATGATCTCTTCCAAGCTACAACCGATGAACTCGCTCTGTGCGCGCGGTGCGTCCCAGCCGTGGTTCTTGACGCGGTCGACAGCCAGGATGAACTGGCGCGTAATGCCGTGGTCGCCACCGCCGTGGCCCCCGCTCTCGAGCTTCGGCGTGTACGTCTGCGTCGCGCCGGTCTTGTAGTCCTCGACCGTGATCTTGTACGAGTCCGCGTATATCTCGCCTGTTGTTCCGTATATGTTGGTGAAGCGCTCGCATTGCTTTTTCGTCTGCGCGATCATGTGGAAGGTTGCTTGCTTGGCGCCGCGGTTGCCGACGGAGTCCCCGGAGGAGAGGGTGGTGGAGGGGAGGGGGTCGTCGTCCCATTTTATGTTGACGACTTGCTCGTCGCATACGTCGTTGTCGGACTCGAATACGCACCGCCCGAACCAGTTCTTCGCGTCGATGTCTTCTTGCGGCGTCGACTCGTCGTAGTCTTCGGCTAGACGGCTGAGTAGCGCTGGTCGTGCGCGCTCGATGTCGCCGCCGAAGCTCTCGATGTCTGGGAGGACGATGCTGACGGGCCAGGACCTGTTCCCTGTCTCGAGACCGTAGTGTCGTGGGCTTTCGTATATCCGCTTGCTCGAGTATATGCACTCGGATTCAACGGGGCAGCTGAGACAGTTCGTCGCGGTGCCAGCGGTCTTGGGCTTCCGGCTTTTTCGGAAGAATTGTAATGAGCCCATAGATGTAACTTCCGAGGGGATATGTGGGGGCTCATCAGATCCGGGACGTGTTGGCGAGCACATCAGCCACAGCAGGATATCCATATCATGGCAACTCTTGGCTAGTAGAGACGGCGCCGTGGTAGACTCTTTGCGCCAGTTGCCACGGACGTACGAGTGTGCGAAGTGCCAGTATCCGACGGGCTCGGTATGTACGATACTCAAGACGTCACCGACAGCGCGCTCCTCGAGCAGCAGCTTGCGGAGTTGAATATTGTGCGGCGAGTATCGTAATACGTGGCCGACGGAGAAGACTTTGCGGGACTGCAAAGGAGCTAGCGCTTGATACATGGCGATGCACTCAGCTAGGTTTCCGGCGAGTGGTTTCTCACACATGATGTGTAGGTCCAACGGGGCGAGAGCGACGACAACGTCGTGATGCATCTCATCGCGAACACACACGAAGGCAGCATCAACACCCTCGGGCACATCCTTATCTCCAGCTGCTTCGCGCTCACGACGACGCACCTCCCATTCGACGAAATCACGCCAGTCGTTGAAGCTAGACCCCTCAGGTAGTTTCTTGCCGTTGCGCTGGATGTAGTTCTGCACGAACTCCTCGCGCTTGTATTTATCTGGCTCGCAGATAGCTACTACGACGCCGTTGCTAGATTCGCCGATACAACGGCTATAAGTGTGACCCCGCGACCCTGCGCCGATAATCACGACTCGGGGTGGGCTTGCGGACATAGGTGGCGGCGTGGGTGGCCGTACTTCGGTTCCTAAAGGTCCGTCGTTGAATTCCGACGGCGATTCGTCTTGAATATTATGCGGAGCCATGGTGATTTGTGAAGATGTAGATAGTATCTCGAAGATAGTTGAGTTTGGTTTGGTTTGTCTAACCTACCTGATGCTTAAGTCGATAGTCAGAAGATATATAAAATACATGTAGATAAGACACAAAGTCTCCGGATGTACCCCACATGAGTACCTGTAACGTAGCGAGGAGATTCTGTACCACACTATAGGCTATAGCAAATCCCAAAGAAGCTGAGAGATATTATGTCCGGCAGGATGTCGTCCGATACGGACATAGGAACGAAAGGGACCCGTTAGCTTCCGGTAATCTTCAGTAACGTAACGGCGTTCTGCCACACTGGCACGGGGCCGTTGCTCATTCCGTATAGGGTTGACCAGTAGGAGCACAGCAGTGACAAATCAGTAATGGTCTGATAGGCCGACCTAAATCCCCAAATCTCATCGTTCGACCCACTGCCTCAGCTATCGCCAAGTCTATTAGCTAAAACCTAGTAGAATCAATACCAGCACTTGCTTTGCATTATCATTATCGCATTCCTCGGGTACCGAAGATGCCAATAATAGTAATAATACATTTGTTTATGGAACAAAGGTCAAACAAAGAAACTAAAACATAAAGAACTACAACGTTGCCTTTGTGGTGTCTCTTTGTTTGCATCCTGTTAAGACTTGTTGATCAGTGTGTGACGTCATTAGTCCATCTTTGGGTTAACTATATAGCGCAAATTAGCCCAAGTTTTTCTTAAGGGCGTGTAACTCAGTGGTAGAGTGCTCGCTTTGCATTCGCAAATATGCGAGAAGCCCAGGGTTCGACTCCCTGCTCGTCCAATTTTTTTTGATTCCATTCCAAATACTTTTCTCCTTTACCTTTTTGGACTGCAATACATACATACATACATACATATTCATTTTCATATGGAGATGTCCCCTGTTTTTAATGATCTTCTATTCAATACCTTAGAATTGGAAACAATGTTTAAACGCTTCATGGAGAAGCACTTTGTGACATGACTATAGAGATGCGTACTAAGGCCTTGTTGCGTTGAGAAAAATAATAATATGATTCAAAAATCGTCTGGTAGAAAGGAAGTGTTAGGGAATATATATATATTGTTCAATTATCTCTTTGTCGCTCGTGTTAACAACTGACGTGTTCCGTGACAACTACGCTTAGCCCTCCAGAGTGATCTCTATATAACTACTATATGCCTCCACGAAAATCTCTGTCATGATGTTGAGCTATAATACCAGCGTGATTACCAACGTTAACCAATCTTCTGACGATCAACTCACAAAGTCTACCATAGCTTCTAAGTAACACTTAAGCAAAATCCCACTTACACTCTAAGACCCTGGAAAATAGCAAAATGTCGTCTATGTATATTAGAGAAAGCGAGCGCCTCCCATGGGGTTGCGTAGTAAAGTTTGACGAGATTGGACTACCAGTGTATGAATACATTGAACACGTGCCCGCGACGTGTAAGTGTGCCGCCCATCGAGACGAAACACTTATCTCTCAGTTGAAAGTTTGGGAGGGCCATGACGCGGAGGTCTTGCACATTGACGATAATACCATAGCCCTTGTTATACTCGAGCTAGTCAACATATGGAACATAGACGAGTCGGACCTAAGCGAGTTGGACCGGGACTGGATTGCCTATCTACGAGATCATGTCCAAGAGTACGATGAAGAGAGGCCCGGACCAGAGCCGTTATCCCGTATCCTAAAGAACAAGGGTAGATTTGGAACGAAGGGCGGACGCCAAAAGGCTAAGCGTGGGTAGTTTACCTTCAAGGATAATAAGGTCAGGATGCGGCAAATGCTCCTCCTGTTCTTCTTATTGAGATATGAGGATATCTAAATGTGTAGTTTCCCTACATTAGATATTGTCCGTCATATATCGACCAAAACGCAACAAAAGTCATTCTACTTTAAATACGATTCTATCGACAAAGAAAGAGCACTTAAGTATTTGGAAGGCTTAATAAACAAAGAAACGAAAAAAAAATGTTGAAAAAGAAATAGTAAAAGCTAAAGAGAAAAAAAAAAAAAAGGGGGGGGGGGGGAGTTTCATAGTTAACTAAAGATAAAAAGAATAATAAAAAAATGTTTGGTTACAATTACAGAACAGAAAAATGACAATGAAAAAGGAATGTAACTCCCATATTTATGCATATCAAAAAGGTAATCATTCAACAAATCATCGACACAATGCACTAGTGTAAGATAGAAGTTACGAGAATCTGCGAGTATTGATCAAAGCTTTTATTATCAACTATGACTCGATCGAATTAACCCCGGGTCCTACTTAATCGCCCCTATTCTACCCTCTACTTCCGCCACCTCCTACACAATTCTCCATCCAAATCCTTTAAGCCGGGTGACCATTATTGCAGCGAGGTGTGCAGGGTTGGCCTTCAGGGCAGATGGCCTGACAGCCCCCATCGCAAGTGTACTTAGTAGCGCGGCCGTTGACGCAGACGACGTATAAGCCGTTGAGCTCGCAGTGGTTCCAGTTACCGCCGTAGGGGCAGTCTTCACGGGGGAACAGAGCGGATGCGGGTGCAGGTGAGGGGGCTGCTGCCGCAAAGCCGCAGAAGGCGGAGATGATGGAGATGGCGGTGGTGAACTTCATCTTGGCACGTGGAAGTTGAATTATGTGGTTATTACGTATTCGTATGTAGGTACTGGGTTAAAGTAGAATGAGTGACTGGTATCTCGACGAAAGACTGGCCCAAGCGGTCCGATAAGTAAAACGGATGGATGAAACTGCGGGTAAGGAGCAAAAGAGAGTGGTCAGATGGAGGAAGCCTTCAGTGGATTTTATAGAATTCTACGAAGGCATTCTCGAATTTGTAAGGCATGCCGTTGGTTCTCTATATCATGGGTGAAGCCGTACCATGCTCTATATGTTTAGCGCGATACCAGAAACGGGGGATATACTCAAGGGGATAGATGAATTAGTCGCCTTGACTCAACAGTCTAGGAATCTCCCCATCTGATGCGTTTGATAAGGACCTGAGATGCAGGACGAGCGGTATGCATCACAGCGTTGTGTTCTTTCGTTGAAATGCAATGCTCAAGCCTGTAGATAAATATTCTCAGCCTGTGCCCCTGGGGAGATCAAGATCGGCATTCACTTGTCTGTATTGGTTAAGCCTAAGACTGGGGCTGCTCAGCTAGAACAGGGCCGTACTCTTAGCGTATCAGGCGACAGTATTCACCCACTCCATTACCGCATTTGTCGGCAGCTAGCTGGTTAGGCGAATCTATGTGCGCAGCCCTATGGAATAAATGGGGTATAGTAATTGTGTATGATTCCTTAGTTAGTTAGTTATAAAACATAGTTAACTATTAATTTCTATGCCCCTGTTTAGATACGAACGGGACTAACTGGAGAGGCTAGAAACTTTCCCTTAAGATAAAGGATTCTGCGTTTAATATGCTAAGTTACGATAGAGCTTTCTCGGCTTTTGAAGCGGAAGATCTTATGCGAGAATGGAGCAATGGCTTATACCATAATCTCAAAAGTTCCAACAACCATTCAGCATCTGGTTGGCTTGAGCATTTAGGAAAGCTTTACCAGGATTAAGATCATTAGAGATCAAGGCATAGTTAAGCATTCGGATAGTTAAGATCAGTTCTAACTATTAACTAACAGTCAACTCTCCTCGAGTAACGATACTACGTATATTAAGTACTTTCTAACAGTTGTTTTAACTACCTACCTAGGTAATGTCAAGTTTCATAACATTGATAAACCAGTAATCTATTACGTAGCGAAAAGTAATCACACGATTATTGTCTTTAATATTACATATCGGTTCATGGCCGTAGAAGCAGCAAGCTTTACACGCTTTAAGCACATAAAACGGCGTAGCAACTGAAATATCCTTGTCATACCCTGGCTCGATGGGGCTCTCCAAATTAGCATCCACCGCCATTAACAGCCGGTATGCATTGTTTCACAGCACGATTTCATTCGGAGATCCAGTGATACGATATCTATGGCTTCGGTGATACTTAAAGAGTTAGTTTAGCGAAAGGTTTTGGTCTCTGGAACTCTAGAAGATATGGACGAGAGACCACGCCTCATTGCATTCACGGCCAGTTGCATTTTTGGTTCAATTATTCTGTAGTGGCTAGGGCCACTTTTGACTTGATTTACGATCGTTTTGGGCAGATTTTTGCCATCTACACTTTTCTTGAATAACCATCAACTACATTATCTACCTAGATATCATTGAAGCAGCTGGTCTCTATCCACTATCCAACATGTCGTTAACGCGGTTTTACTAGATAAAATATCAGGCACCTTGATCACGAAGAAACAATTAAAGAGTGAGAGTTAAACTAAGCATGGCAAAACCCCTCATTGTACACGGTTAGCTTTCCCTGAAAATAACACCTTGGGCATAGTGACAAGTTGTATGGTAAGCCTCATTGCCTATTATTTAGGTACTTAACGAGTATGTGGCTTATACGAGATTTATACCTAGTAACGATTATGTATAATCTCTGGTTTTTTTTTGGTTTTTTTTTTTTTGGGGGTTTCAGAGTCTCATCCTCCTCCCATGAACCATTCCTAAGACAAAAGGAATTTGATCTGTATAGAGGTAGTTGCCAATGATCTCAATCGAATCTTGATTATTAACTGCAGTTGCATTTCGGGATACTGAGTGCCGCCGTAATGGTTCATTATAACATTCGGCTTTGATTTAAACCCTTTGAATGCAATTATGGGGAGCCTATTTCGGAGTTAGCGTGGTATTTCTACTGAAGCTTTGGGAATACCCACATTGCGAATCAGGAAAAGAGGAAAATATTCCAGCTTCCCTAATAGCCTGCCTAGAAAAAACCCATTGCCAAAAGTATCTCGCACATTGTACACATCCTGAGTTTGATAATGAACCAAAAGTTGAGTCTTGACCTCATAAAGATAAATCAAGGTTTGCTACTTGGTCTATATTTTGCAAAGTCGAGGTCATTGCCGTGTTTCTTGTGGTCCGTAGTAGTGTGGTAAGTCACGTCGAAATCAGCACGCTTCTCGGGGTCCGCGTTGTAGATTGCACGCACTGGTCCAGGCCGGCCGCGTCGATATGATGTTCCATCGCTACGAATAGGGAACTCTAGTCTTGGACCTTGGCTCTTCAAGTTGTCAAGCTTCTCATTGTTGTAAAATATCGTAGCGTATTTCGTTCCAGGGAGCTGCCCAGATGGTGCATTGTGGACTTGACATCGCACGTCTTTGGCGTTTAGGTAACGGCAAGGGTGATCTGGATCCAATCCAGAGCATGAATACTACGGGGTATATTAGTAGATCTTCTAAGCTGGGGTAGTATCTCCTTAGAAGTTTCTTACCACCGAGTCTCCTGTGTTCATGCGGTATTCATCATCCTCATCATCCTTTACCTTGGCGGCAGAAAGATCTAGGGGTGGCGGGCGCTTTTTGACCTTTTTAGGCTGTTGATTAGCCGATCCTCGTTGGTTGGTCTGCTCTTTCTGGTCCTTGTCCTTCGTAGTATTACCTGCCATTGCTAATAATTGGGTCTATTTCCCAGAAGGGAAATGATCGTCTGAACTGAGAAGCGTAGGTGTAGCAAGTTCCACATTTACCCGCGTCCGATGTGGTAGATCGTGGGGAAACAGGGGTTATCCTGTTAGGGCTAGGTAAGAGAGAAGAATGAAGAAGACTGGCCAAAGGCTGACGTCTAATCGTATTTGGAGACAGAAAGCATTGAAGCTCGCTTGTTAGGAACGAGATTTTATCAGCTTTTAACTTTCTATATAAGAAGTCAACTTGTAGCAGTACATTAGAATGTACATATTACCTGAGCTGTAAAATAGATACTTGAGTTACCTAGGTACATGTACTCATCTAAAAGGATATTTGCTCAACTACGTGCAGGTTTATATGACCTAAAGCAACCATCAAGGTCCTAGCTTCAACTAAAAAAGGTCAAGAGGCAAGAGCCATAAGGGTAGTGACTCAAGAAGTACATAGTGTAAATTTGGTACCTCAGGTAAAAAACTTCAAACTAGTTGAAGGCTTATATCATATCACCCACGTGTAGGACCAAACATCCATCATTGAATGTAATGGGGTTTTTATTTTTGAAGGCAGGTGGGGTTTTAAAACTGTAAGGTACGAGAAATAAGTGGGTTCCTGCGTAGGTCTTTCCCTTGCAGCTAGCATTTCGTACCTCATTCGTGAGTCACCCCTGCACATGCCCCCACAGTACATATAACTTGTATGAACTCTCGGTCTTTATGGTCCAAGATAAAATAATCACGAATTCTACAAACTCCTCTCCTCTGAACTCCAATAACCTCTTCGGATTCCAACTAGGCAAATCTACTACAACTTATTTCCAACACCGATACCTCTCTTTATTCCATTAGAAGCTTGCGAGAATAAGATACTACACGCTTTCGTAACTCGGAACTTTACTCTCTGGAATCCATTACGACCATGGCAGGAATTAATGAAGTCGACTTTAGCTATCTGAAAAATAAGGCTGGATACTTGGGAGAGACAAGCCTACACATAATTGATCTTCTAGTGTCTTCGCTAGAACTATTACACACGACAAGGCCGGTAAAAACGGCTGGTCATTTTGTTAGGGCCTTGGTGCAATACTCGTCTCCAGAGACATCGGGACTACAGCCAGAAGATTTTGTATGGCAATTTTGGGAAAGCCTCATCGATATTGCAAGCCAAGTTCCACCTCGCAATTTAGTGCAAGACGTCCTTGTTGAGATTGTGATCTTGTTGGAGAAAATTGGAGAACGGAAAAAGGTATGTATACCGAATTTCCATATCACATGTCACTAATTAACACTATCTAGGCCGATACTCAAATATGGAAAAACCTACCTGATATAGGTATCGCAATGAGGGATAATTGGAATCGTAGTAGGTACCCACGCTTTGTCTATTCTGAATACGAGTTATTGACTTTATTGATAGGTCCAACGCTGAAGCCCAACCCCAACGACGGTTTGATCTTCACGGAACCTGAGTGGCTGAACCTCAATTCTTTCATCGCCAGACTCCATGGAGAGCAACAAAGATGGGGAAAATACCTGGTCTGGGAACTCCGAAACGGACTGGAGACCCCATTGACCCCTATCCAAGACATGCCAACCGCAGAGACCAGAATTCGAGTTGCGACCGAGTGGATATTTGAGAGTTCCCGTTGTATCCTTGTTGACTCATTACTTCATACCTTTTCGGATTATCCCGAAGGCCCAGACACGGGACATCCATACCGCAGCGGGCCATTATATTCTGGTGCAAGTGGCTACAGTCTTGAGCGATGGTGTTTCTGGAAGCGTCGACTTGCGGAAATAAGAACTGAGGTTAACAAGGACCTACATTCAGCGATTGATAAGGCAATAAAAATTATGGCCCGGGCTGAAAAGAAGCTGGGAAGACAGCTTGAATCTTCAGCTGATCTAACCGACTCAGAAGTCGAGTCGGAAATCGAGTGGGAATCCGAGGCTAGTTCCGTATCCAGTAGTGACGACCCTAGCAGTGAAGATCATGTGGAGGTTAACAGCACTACAGATGAGTGTGATCTATCTAACGATACTATTTTGGAGGAGCAGGGTCACGCGGAGGAGAGCGATCATGCGAACTGTGGTGATCCCTTCGAACAGGAAAACCATCAGGCAGTCTCAATCATTAGGGATAACTAGAACTACGAGGGTAGGATTATAAGAGTTTGGTTTCTTTATGGTAGCTCTAGCGAATTCCTATTTTGATTTGCTTGCTCAGCTAGCAATGTAAATGGCCAGTCATGCCCAAATGCCGGTAATATAAACCGTAGCGTTCCAGTCAGTTAGGACTATTTGACAGCAGTTATTGTCCAAATGAATTACAGTTTAATTGCTTTCTTCTCATAAAAAAATCACCGTATAGTCATGATACAGTTTCTTTTCGTATAAGACATATTTTAGTTATAATGTGGAAATGAGTCTATTAGTATATCTAGTTTAACGTATAGCAAGTAAGAGGAATAAAATAGGTAAGCATAAGGTGCTGACTGATGTCGAAGGATGTATCTTGCGACTAGAACATCTCGATGGCCTTTCAGCTAAGACGACCAAGGATTAACGTTAAAATCAGCACCAATTCGGCTACTCGTTAAGTTTCTAATTATGTAACTAACAGAGAAAAGTAAAATGTTTAGACCGAGGCGCTCTACTGGTTTTAATAACAAACCTGGGCAACTTCCTTTTTATTCCAAAACTATTATCTACGTCTCTTCTGGATCCTTGGACAATGGCCGGGGGGTGAACATTATTAACAGATCATTAAAATAACACTAAGACCTTTGGCTGAATTGCATGCCTAATGAAGAATATTGTGTATATTAAGTGCTACCTTCTTTTATGTTAGTTAGCAGGCAGTCATCTGGTTGCCTAGTTGAGATGATGGTTACTATGGGCTCGATGGTAGAACTTAGGTGGAAGAGCTGGCAGCGGGTTTAATCCTTTTAGTTCATTGGGTATATAAATGGGGTTATTCCGTATCCATGTCTGATCATCAAATAGAAGTGTTACGGTATCTTGGACGATCTTGAAGTTGATTTTAGTATTTAAACCTCAAAAGCTCTCTATTATAACTATTCTCCTCCCACATTATCTTTAATTTAATCAATAAGTTTACTAAAGTCCAAGGATCGTGTAGGCCATAACGATCAAAACCACCATACCTTAGCTACCTCTTGGGCAACGAAAACATACCTAACAACGGCGAAGATAGTCACCGTCAGAGCGACAGACATAGTTAAAAACGATGCAACCTTCCGAAGAAGAGATTCTCGCAGCTCTAGCGCATTATCGCGCCAGCGTGTTACAACGTAATCATGACATCTTCCAGCGCTTCGTACAGCATGTTGAGGCAGGGGCTCTCGCAGCAGAAAACGCGTCGATGAGCCCCGAACGCATCTCCGAAGTATGTCAAGAGTATTTTTATCGACTGCTCTACGTTTCCCGACCAGAGAACCTAGACCCGTCGCTCCGGATCAACGTACCCGCCGACGTAATGACCAAGTGGGATGCTTTGGCGCCAGCTTTCGTCCTAGACGGCGCACACGTCGGATCCGACGCTAGCCGCCGAGAGCTGTTCCGGAAGGATTATAAGAACGGCATAGAAACGGAACTACGCAGGATAGATCCCGAGCTCAAGTTTCCCGCCGATTTTGAGGTACTCATGGGTCAAGTAGATAGTCTCGAGGGTCATGGGTGGCCGCAGTATCGAGAAGAGGGCCAGCAGGTGCGTTTCTGGGACGGGCTGGGCGAGAGCGAGGGGGAAGCTGGTGGTCGTGTGTTTGATCCTGACAGTAATTTGGCTGAACAGCTTGGTTTGGAGGAGTGGGAAACCAAGGCCGGATGGGAGTGCGGTATGGGCCCCGAGACAACTTGCTTCGTTGTCTACTGTCGGCAGGCTGAAACTGGCAAGGAATGGGCATGGAGGTACGGGGCCGATCGAGGCCAGTACGGGATAGAAGTATTTGACAACGTGGTCGAGTTACTACAGTGGTACGAAACTCTATATATGCCGCCCCTAGACCGTCGCATTAATAATTACATGGAGGACATCTTCAGACAGTAGAGAATCGATCTTAATAATCGCGAACGCTTATTTACTCGCGGCTCAGCTAGCCTCGAAATCTGAACAACCGTAGCTTATTTATGATCAAGGCTGTATCTAAGTTGATGCTCTATAGGCGCCCATGGTAGTGCCCATGGTAATTGGAACATTTTATAAGTGTCGAATAGGGAACAAAATATGTCCATCATAGGGTTTCCTAGGACAATTGGCTGGCATGGTATTTCATGATGTTCGGTATTAAAGGATG
The DNA here is from genome assembly GCA_902805455.1 of Daldinia concentrica. NCBI lineage: Eukaryota > Fungi > Ascomycota > Sordariomycetes > Xylariales > Hypoxylaceae > Daldinia > Daldinia concentrica. The sequence goes on along the minus strand of CADCSW010000003.1, from coordinate 1,746,546 downwards.
GGTTAAGAGGGACAACGATGCCAGGCTCTACGAAGAAGACGGATTTTATTTAGATGAGCCTATCTTTTATAGGGCAGAACTTAAAACTCCTAAATATAATCGGGATGGAACTATTTCGAAGTATGTTCATAACAGAATTTCTCGTAATAAGGAATTTGTCGTTTATACCTACGAATATACAATTCAGGGGTAGTTTCGGACCGTATCAGGCTTGCCGATTTGAGTAAGTAAGGCGTCAATTTTTAATGTATTATAGGTGGAATATATGTAGGTACACGAAAAGATGATAGTCCCTTTACACAACATAATAAATATACTAGCCTAATCACCTTAGCTCCTGGACTTGACCCTCACGGGAAGGCCGTCCTTGGGATGAGCCGTGGAAATAACTTCTGGATTAGTGATCTGGTATGCTTTGACGCCCATCCACGACGGTGCATCTGCTGGGTAAGTCTCTTCGACTTCGAACTCACGTACCGTCAGGGCGAGGATCAGCCGCACCTCTACAAAAACCAGTTCCTGACCGATGCAATTCCGAGGCCCCATCTCAAATGGTCGCCAGGCGTTTTTCACTGGATGCAAGGGATCGCTCTCATCACGCGTCATAAATCGCTCCGGAATGAACGAGTCAGCGTCAGGCCAGTATTCTGGGTCACGCAATACCGTTGCTGCAGAGGAATGCATCATGAAACCGTATGTTGGATAGCGGACCCCAGTTTCGGGATGCGTGAGGAAGTGCCCCGGCGGCGATTGACGGATGCTGCCACCTACAGGCGGGAATAGGCGGAGCGTTTCCTTGAGGACGGCCATCGTGTACGGCAACTTATTCAGCAATGTGGGATCGGCTCTAATCAAGCTAGCAGCGGCAGTTGGATCGGTACCCAATACTTCGTCGTGTTCAGCACGTATTTTAGCTGCTTTGTCCGGATGCTTGCTAAGCATATAGTATATATACGCAAGAACTGTAGCAGTAGTATCGTGCCCAGCAAACATGAAGATCTTGATATGTTTGATAACTCGTTCAACAAACTCAGACGGGATATTTCCTCTTGCTGTGTAATCTTGTACCTCATTGATGTATTCTTTCAGAGCAAGGGCGACAATAGTTTTAGGCCCTTCAATTTTCTCGTAATTCTGGGCCGTGTTTAGAATATAAGGGGCTAACTCCTTGCGGATCATGCGATTATATATCCAATTTTTCAACGGTCGAATTGGATTTAGTTGCTTGGGAAGGTCGAGCCCGAAATAGATTAGACTTAACTGAGATTTCATTGTTTCCATCAAGCGATTTGGCTTAACTTGTGTTTGCAGACGCGTTCCCCTATTGCTGTATTAAACATTGAATATCGAATATAGGATCGCATTGTTCACACTTACAGTACAGCGCGCCCGACTATGTCGACGGTTATATTAGTCGTATAGTCTTCGAGCTTTATGGCTTCCCCGGTAGCGGCAACTTTCCCAAGTCGTTCTCGGAAGACTAACACTTCCTCTATCATATCAGGGACCAGAGATAATAGATTCTTCGCCGAGAAGCCAGGATTAAATAGGCTTCGAGCCTTTTTCCATTCTGGGCCGTCTAGATTCACTAGGTCCTGACCTCCAGTGAAGCCCTTAAATTCAACTTGGGGCATAGCCCAGAATTTAGGGAGGCTGTTCTCCTGAATAAATTGCGCCATCATATTGGGATTATAGACCGCAAGCATCGGGTAACCAATCGGCCATACATCCATGTAAACAATACCCTGGTTTGCAATCTCAGGGTATTCTTGCTTGATGAAAAGAAACATCCAGTGGCCATGGCCGTCTCGTGGGATTTTGCTATTAGACTTTAGTTACTGTAGTCCTGTGTAGTATGCCTTATACGTACTATTTAATACTTATCTTGGCGAGCGTCAAAAGATGACCAAAAATAAATGAATGGGGCATAAGCGGCTACAAATAATTAGTATTATAGGAAGATATGTATGTAGTTAACAAAAATACAGTTTCTACTCGGTGTCTGGGTCCGGTTGGAATTCACTACGGCTTTTGGAGGTCTTTAGGACCGAGTATTAGAAGCCACTCACAATTCCGTGTTGTTTTTGAACTCGTTGAAACATCATCCGAGCTTGATACAAGCAAAAAAAGAAGAACAGCAAGCTACCTAGGATTAAGTACCCAATCCCTCTCATGATGAATGATGTGGTGGGAGGGCCCGAAGGCCCTAGATATTGTAACATGTCGTCTTCAAATCAATAGATAGATGGCTGAAGGAAATCAATAATGAAGAAAGCTTAGGGGTTAAGCCTTAGGGCTTGTAGTTGGTTAACTTTGACCATTAATAAGCCCATGTAATGCCTAGCTTATTACTGGCCTGGGTAAGCCTAGTGGGGCGAAGGAATCTGATTACATTCGGAGATAACCCTACGATGTCGTGGTGAGGTGGTGACCTAGCAATAATCCAATATAACCATTGACCCGTCTGCTTGGTATTGGTTTATGTGGTACATAGTGTATAAAAGCTAGCGTTCCATCGTATATGTATTATAACCTATGTACATGTGTTAGGTAATAGGTAGGTCCCGTTGGTCCTCATCCTTTAATTCCGCAATGGCGTACCCACCCGCATAATTATTAAGACATATATAGTATCTTGGGTTGTTGGTCTAAACTTCGATACGATCGTTCGATAATTACAACTACTAAGACCTACTTGTAGTATCGGGATTTTCTGTAATTGAAGACATGTATAAAGTTACTCCAAAAAATGAAATATTCAATTTCTACCTACCTACTCATATGCCTTAAGGGTGTATATACAAGTTAATGGCAGAGTCAGCAGTAGAATTCACGTGATATTATCGACCCTCTGAAAGGTTGCTGAAGTAATAAATTAGGTACTGTGTATGTATGTACCTAGCGTGTTGACAGGGATAAGGTTCAATCGTACCCCTAGTAGCTTTACCTTTGGGAACGCGTAATCTTGACCCAGCAGGCCATTTATAGTACATGCGCTGGGTCCGGCTGTTGTACCTAGTGTACAATGCCAGGTTTTCTTAGTGTACTTTAGTGGGACGCGGCTGCATTAGTTATCGTTTGGTTGGTCAACTTTAGCACTCCGTTCCGCTATAGCGTCCATCATTTCCCATCTAGATGAAATCAATCCTAGAATTAGCTTAACCTGGACGTCACTAAACCTCCTAATCCCCCGCATATCGAGAGCTCAGTACATCTTTACCTCTCATCTTCAAGTTTCTAAAAAAGTTCTCAGTTCTCATTTTCCTTTTTTCTCGTATCGGGGTCAGCATTAGAAACCTGTATCCCCCTTTTCTTAACTTCCGCTACTTCTTTCTCTCCAATTTTGAATTGTCTACGGGAACATTTACAATCGTTTTAGACTCTTTTTTTTGATACGCATGTTCTCCGTCTTATCAGCCAGCATTGTTTGGCTGCTGGTCTCGCACGCACGGACATAATCGACAACAGCAATCAACGCCGGCCATCACGATGGGGATCGCCGCCGAACGAAGATCGATCCGCTCTTGCATCACGCGCATGTCTCGCCCGCAAAAAATTGGCCTGGGTGTTTTGGTCTTTCTATTCATTCTTTATAGTTTAACACCATACGACAGTCGACCAAGGTCCTTTTTCCGCTTCCAACATAATGTCATACAAGATTATTACCAGAATGCCCTCCCGAGCGATTCCTGGCTCTTCAAGCCGCAACCCTACCCCATCGACCCTAATAATGATATCGGCATAGTAATCAAGACCGGATTTGGAACGAAAAAACGGGTGTCGGCGGCGTTGCAAGCGTTGAGTAGCGAGTCTTTGAATGCGGATACTATCGTTGTTCAGGATTTTCCGCTGTTCCCGGACCAGAAAAATTATACACTAGCTAGTGGGAAAGAAGTGCCAATCATCGATATCATTGGATGGAACCTAGAACGAGGCTCTCTAAAGGGTCAAGAACAGCAGGAGCGCGTGATGAAATATACAACCCTTGCTGAAGCCGTCGATGGCGAGGAGTGGATGCTAGCTGATACATTAGGCAAGGACATGGGATGGGAATTGGATGCGATGAAGGTTCGATATACCTCAATTAGGGGCCGTGCCAACGCTTGCTAACGTATGGTTCAGTTTCTCCCAAGTCTCGAATATATCTGGCACACCATGCCGAAAAAGAAGTGGTACGTAATGCTGGACGACGACACCTATATCATCAAATCATCCTTGGCTTTGCTCCTAGGACACTTAAACTACGGCCAACCGCAGTTCATTGGCAATCCTGTAGGCGACTATAAAGGTCGTTTCCCACACGGTGGATCATCTGTAGTTATGTCCGGTGCTGCTCTGAGCAAGCTGTACGAAGAACATCCCGAAATCGTTGCTGAGGGCCACCAGGAGTCGGCTACTGCAATCTGGGGCGACAAGCTACTTTCTACGACGTTCATGAAAATAGGAATATATCTTGACGAGACATACCGACGCCTGTTTAATGGCGAACCCCCCTGGATGACGCGGATGTGGATCGACAGATTCTGTCTACCCTTAGTATCGTTCCACGGCCTCGGCAACGACGACGCTATGCTACATGTAGGCGATACGTTCAAGAATATGACGGAACCGGTGTTTTGGAGACAGCTAGGAAAGATTTATGGCGCTCCGAGCTTCGCTTCGTTTATTGCCGAACCGATTCGATCTAACGTGGACTATGTGGGACGCCTAGACGAGTACAGCAAGACTGTAGACAAGGTCGCAGAAGTCGATGCTTGTGTCAAAATCTGCAATGATCACTCAACAGAATGCTTAGCTTGGACGTTTGATCCAGGACGTCAACAATGTCACATTGCGCGATGGGCAATCCTGGGAGATGTTGCCGAGGGTCGGTTTTCGGGTATAAATGGGCAACTAGCTCAAAAGCTAGAAGACTCATGTCACGGCCCAGCGTAGGGCTTTTCTGTCTCTTTCAATCTCTGGTATTCTGTTCTATATATGTACGGGTCGGTATGACATAAACAAACTGTCTCATTCAGCAGAGACGTACTGTTTGGACGGGCGGCGTTATACATAGACTTCGCAGAGGGAAGGGAGCACGTGACTTGGAATGATACCCGGGATGGAATGTAATTTATAATGAAGCTTCTTAATCCTAATTGGATCCGACTGTATATTCCAATATCTTTATGAAGGACGAATACAAGACATCCTCCTATTTCGAGCATATAGCTAAGTACATGTACATAGTAAGTTTCAGCTTGGATATAGCAATTGCTAGTAAATATATTGAGATGCAATGTGACGCTGTAAAGCTAGTGGAATTAATTGCACGTAAAATATTGGCCAACGCCATAGGTCTTAGGGCAGGATAAGGAAAGGGGAGATACATGCAGGTACTTTTTTCTTCCAGATTCAACTGGTCCCCAACAAGTTACCCACATACATACATGAAACTTAACTTTCTACATGTAGGTTTTCCGGGAGACAATGCAGGGAGTATATGCCTCATTAAATGTGAAGTTTAATATATTTGGCTTTGCACCATGTTACTTTGAAGCATTTTTAATTTTACATATATCTGAACATTAGGGTACTACATATGTACTATCCCATGTACGTAGCACAGCGATAAGCTTCAAAGTCGGGCACGCGATTTATGTAAGTCGATTAGAGATCCCACCAATCCGTGTATCCAAGCAGGGATAATATCAAGGTACCAAACCAGTCGGTGGGCAGGGTCGATGACGTGTGGGGAACTTTAACCTTGGGGACCTTTTTTTTTTGTTTTTGACGTCAAATCCCAAAGTAATACCCCTTCTCTCCAAATTATCATATTACTCATCTATGCTGCCAGCTCTGCTTTTGCACAACTGAAAGAACACAATCCGTTTTTGGGTTGTCATTCCAACTTCTCCCGTATCTTCCGAAAACAAGACGCCTTATATTATTACATATAATATTAGGTACATAGGTAGCTCTTATCAGGGATAAGGAGTAGCTCAACTTTTCGCCCCTTTTTAGCTTCAGATTGCTTGTGGAACTCTGTATCCCCGCCAGGATTTATTATTATTATTATCCCGTCGGCCCGCCGTCTTTTGCGCACTCGAAATCAGCCTCGTCGGACTTTTGAAATACGGAGGGTCCTCCAAATTACGTAGTATATCATCCTGAACTACGTCGTATTCGTAAACTTGTGTACGTAGGCGAAATTTTAAAAACGTCACGACGATGTCAGAAGTTACACCAAATGCCCAGGCCACTGGCTCTAGTTGGGCTGCGTTCCTCAAGGTAAGTTAACCTGACCTGACCTGACCTGACCTTCCTCTTGTTATTCTACTTCGAGCTAATCACCTCACGATCAGTCTATTGCCTCTTTCAACGGCGACCTTTCCTCTCTCACAGCCCCACCTTTCATCCTTTCCTCTACGAGTCTTACCGAGTTCAGTTCGTACTGGGCTGAACACCCCAGCGTTTTCGCAGCACCAGCGAAGGAGTCCGACCCCGCAAAGAGGGCATTACTAGTGCTCAAATGGTTTTTGACTACGCTTAAGCAACAATATGCGAGTCGCAGCGAGCAATATGGTAATGAGAAGAAGCCTCTCAACCCCTTTTTGGGCGAACTCTTTCTAGGAAAGTGGGAAGATGACGCAGGCATAACCGAGTTGATTAGTGAGCAGGTGAAGTAAGTCTGGCGCAACCAAACCCAGCAATATCTAGAAGCAGTACCTAGAAATATCTGGGCTAACCCTATGGCTTAGCCACCACCCGCCAGCAACGGCATACAGTATTATCAACGAGACCTCCGGGGTTCATCTCCAAGGATACAACGCTCAAAAGGCTAGCTTCTCCAAGACTATCAATATCAAGCAGATAGGACACGCAGTATTGACAGTTCCCGACCCTTCCAAGCCCGGGGAGAAAGATACATACCTGATCACACTACCATCCCTTCACGTTGAAGGTCTAATTTTTGGCGCGCCCTTCATCGAGCTCGATGGAGCCTCTTATATCACTTCGTCGACAGGGTTTACTGCTAAAATAGACTATAGTGGCAAGGGCTGGATAAGCGGCAAAAAGAACTCATTTACGGCTACTCTATATCCAACTGGCAAGGAGAAAGATGTACTCTACAATTGCTCTGGCCAATGGACCAAGGCTTTCGAGATCCATTCCGGTCCGGTAAAGAGCAACTCGTCTAAGACTCTCATTGGAAGTTGGGATCCTAGTGACAGTCCCACGTCCGAACTCAAGATTGCACCTCTCGAGAAGCAGCACCCGCTGGAGTCTCGACGTGCGTGGGCTAACGTCGCGGCAGGCATTGCCAAAGGGGATATGGATTACGTCGGTAAGGAGAAGAGTAAGATCGAGCAGGCGCAGCGGGCAATGCGGAAAAAGGAGCAGTCGGAAGGTCGGGAGTGGGAGCGGAGATATTTCACTGCTCTTACCGAACCAGATGTGACCCTTGGAACATTAGGTTCCAACGTGGGACTAAGCACGAGCGGCGATGCGGACAAGACGGGCGGTCTGTGGCGGTTTGATGCGGCCAAGGCAGAGAAGGTCAAGAACCATGAGTTGAGCGAAGAAGAGAGGATTCAAATAGCTCAAGAGCTGCTAGGTCAGTAATGTCCTACCAACATCTCTATCCGCAAGCGGGGGGTGTCCAAAGAATCGCATAGAGATAGTATCTAATACCCAATTATGTAGGTGACTAAGTAATATTGATAACGGAAAACATGGATGTAGGGCATCGGGAGGGCGCCTGGCTTCACCGGTTGGTTACCGTATAAGTACCTAATAATGAAGTAGATCATACAGTATAATTAAACGAATTACTAGTTCCTGTCATTTATTAGCATGGCTTATCAGGAACATCAAACTCGATCATAGAAGAACGAATAAAAATGAATAAATGATAAATGATAAAGAAAATAAGTAGTATAAACATGGCTTCTTACCGGGATGATAGGGCAGAATACACAGATATGATGTAAGTTAGTCGTATCCTCCATAGGAACAAATTTATTTAATATGCATATATGGCGTTGATAGGGCGTTTCAACTTCAACCGGCAAACTACCTACATACATATAGGTAGACTCTGGCAACCAGGATGGCCGATGTTGCATATTATAGAAGTATTAACATATCTATTGCCGTTGAAGAACCGGGTTCCTGCGTTTGCAACTAGCATGTTATCCTAAAAATCTTTTAGCAAACAGAATTTCCCTGAACGCAAAGGTTCGACGATAGCTATGTAAGGTAGGTATCTATCGAAAACCTACGTAGGTAATTTTTAGCTTTCCTAAGAACACTCGAACGATATAGCCAGTCATTGAACTGAAGAGTGATACTCTATAATTCATTAACATCATGCCTCCTACAGAAACATCACAGGAATGTGGCAACCCCAAGTGCAACAAGGCGCCCAGCTCGATGCCTTTGCAACAATGCGGGCGCTGCAAAGAAGTGTCTTTCTGCTCTAAAGACTGCCAGGCCGCCTTCTGGTCGACGCATAGAAAAAGATGCGTTCCTCAGAACTACATCGTGAAGTTCGAGCTATCACCCAAGCAGATCACTGATCCGCCTATCTTCCGCACTCTCTCCTGTCCCGCCGATGCTGTTTTCTATCATCTGCACATGGCCCTACAAGTCGCTTTCGGTTGGGCGACTACCCATTGCTTTGGGTTTGAGGCCTCCCATATACCTTCGCCTGAAACGATAGCCATGATGCGGGAAATGTGGATGAATTCCAGGTCTGAGCAACAGCCCGGCCCATCTTTCCCAGAGCAACCCCTACTCCGCGTTGCCGACCCCAACATGGAAGAGGAGTCCTTCGGGCTCGACTGGCAACCGGCCTGGGCTGCACAACGCCCTAAACCTATAGAGAAGAAGGCGGATTCTTTTATGTTGGGCAATTTCTTCGACGACCCGAAGTACACCGGCTATAATATGGTGTATAATTACGACTTCGGCGACGGCTGGGAGCACGAAATGACGCTCTTAGGATATGGCGATTCTACGCACGACTTCGTGTGCATCGATGGTGCCGGTCATTGCGCGGCTGAGGACGTGGGCGGTACAGTGGGTTGGCGGGATCTCAAGGAAGCGTACTGCATTGCGCGTCCCGACGAGGATCAGCGCTACCAGAGACGGTGGTTTGAAACGGTTTGCAGTAATGCGGACACCGCGGGTTTGGCAGGCGAGAGAGTCCACGCCTGGGACCGCCTGCGTATTAATGAACAACTCAAGACCGAGCGTCTCTTCCAACACTTTACTCGTATGGAGCAGGAGAACGAGGCCGAGGCGGAGAGATATAGCCGGTTTATACTGAGGCCTCTAATACCTAAACAGTAAAGCAGCTAGTTAGGTCGTGATAGGAAGTTCGGTGCCGAGGGCCTAGGTAGATAGATGGCCGACGCCGGTGGGGTAGTCGGTACCTATCTTGCGTTGTTTATGGGGGTTACTAATGTAAAGTGATGATATTTATTTATTCGGCTGCCTAACTAGTGTGTTTACTCAGTACCAGAATGCAAAGATAGTATATGATACGAACCCACCTCTAACGTGTGGAGGTGAATGCAAGCGGGAAGTGTTGTGATCGCTCCGTTCCTGCAGGTTTATGTATTCAAGAGACATCCCGATGGCCTAGATGACATGTGCGGGTCTTTATGTAATCTCCGATGGCTTCCGCGTACCTTATCGGTGTCTGGACCGAATGCGGACTTACGGAAACTATACCAACCCGAGGGTGAAGACACTCACGCCCGAGGCCTCTAGTCGATTTGATTTATAACTTAGGTACTCGTGTTAAGAAGATACCGGCCAATGAGATAGTTAGATTCGACGTCATGAGTTGCGGTTGCTTTCTATAATAAGAAAACCCATGTTCATTAAGTGAAATATTGATTGTAAGTGTCGTATGTTTGGTAACTAATGCTAATAGTATAGTGTAAGGTATGATGTTACCTCTATAGCGTAATAATAGTCTACCTGATGTTCACTGTACTTGTCAAACTTGTTGCTGCCTACACTAAAAAGGGGCTACCCTAGGGATACTCGTCAACTAGAAGTACGGGATAACGCACGAGATTCTATCACTCTTGTTCCAGAGTGTGCTTGTCGTTGAATTATTCTCCGTAACAGACAGGGGGGCGGCAATGAACAACTACGGAAGTTCTACTGCCGATGCAGGTCGGAATGCCATTTACGATTTCCGCGGCTTCGATCGTCAACTCCTCAGGAATTCGTCTGGCGGAATCCCGCTCGACAATGACGTTTGCTATTGCACAAGAAGAGTTACCCTGGTAAAGATTGTAACTAGAAACATGCCAATGGACAGTTAATGTTGTGATGCTGTGCTATAATGGGGCTGTACCGGTGTGGAAACTATAGAGCTGCAAGATTCGGGATTTAACGAACGCTTAACACATGGGTGTGATGATACAAAAGACTTTATCATCAAACAAAGACTCGGCATCTAGATTAATGGCTAGTTTCGTATTAGCTGATAAATCAGTTACGCGATCTTGTACCTAAACTTTGACAGCCTACCACCTGTATTAGGTACTCATTCTAGGTATTGGTCGAAGGGTAAATCCCCACAGGCTCTGCTCTCTCGTGCAGGTTGCCATTATTGTAACCAAGAAGTCACGGCAGGGTTGTACCCAATGGGTATTATGGAACGATTCTACGTAATCCATAGGGAATACGATGTGGCAAAAGGGACTGAGTAGCAATTTGTAACGGCGGAGGAAATTATATAAAAAGCGTCATGTCCAGACTTATCACAACTATTGCTATGTATTCTCAAGCATCAATAGACTACTACTACTATCGAACATTACGATAGCTTCACATTAAACTCCTAATTTTGGAGAAGAAACCGAGAATATCATTTTAACTCACAATGGCTGGTAGAAAATTCAGAGTTGTTGTAGTTGGTGGTGGTCCTGTGGGCTTAACTATGGCTCACACACTCTCGAAAGCCGGAATCGAATTCGTCGTCCTCGAGCGTAGACCGACTGTCTTTGAAGATGCCGGTGCTAGCCTGGTTATCGGCCCCCACGGGATGCGCGCCTTCAAACAGCTTGGACTTTATGAGCGACTTCGCGAGATAAGCGTAGAGTTAACCGGCGCGCGGATATGTACGGAAGACGGCCGCGAGTATAACACGATATCGATTAGCGACGAGTTCACAACCGAGTAAGTTGATCATAAACCCCTTTCTAATTTGTCTCTGGTGTTGACGTACACCTTCTTAATAAGTTTTGGCTGTTCGAGCTGCGTCTTCAACCGGGCCGAGCTGATTCAGTCAATCTATGAGGGCCTGAGTGAATCCGATCAGGCTCGTGTCTTGACTGATAAGAAAGTAACTGATATTACATCTGACGACTGGGGCGTGACCGTTCGTTGTGCGGACGGAACACGATACGACGCATCTGTTGTCGTCGGTGCCGATGGAGTTCACAGCGTTGTCCGGAAACATATGCGTAGCATTGCCTTGAAGGCTTCGCCCAAAATCCAAATCGATCAGGAGAAGCCGTTCTTAGCCGAGTATAGGATGTTGTGGGCCTCGTTTCCTCTACAGGGAGACAAACACGACGGTCCACCGGGCCTGGGAGGAAGCTCAAATTGCAATGGCCATGCTTGTATGTGTTTCCTTTTCCTTTTATTTGCGTTATCCATGGATCGGAAGTTCTTCTCTTGAATTTGTCGAAGAATTACTGTCTTTGAGGGATAAATACGACCTAGAGACTCCTAAATGCAAGAAATAGTTACTGACTTTTACTAAGTGCAATATGTTCTTGGGCATAACCGGGGCTGGATTTTTATCTATGAGCGCCTTTCGACCCCGACTAGAGAACCTACTAGGTATACGGAAGAGGATGTCATTGCGTGTGGCGAGCGGTGGGGAGATGTGGCCGTTGGAAAAAAGTTGAAGGTAAAAGACTTGTTCTCAAAGCGTATTCATGCTGGCATGACCAACCTCGAGGAGGGAGTCCTGAAGCGTTGGTACTGGGATCGAATTGTGCTGGTCGGCGATGCTGCACACAAATTCACACCGAACCCTGGGCAAGGATATATGAATGGCATGCAAGATGTTCTTGCTCTCACTAACATTCTACATGGTGTTTTGAAACCATATCACGATGACGTAAACGGAGAGTATAGTGGCAAGGGACCGAATACCAAGGTATTATCTGCCGCGTTCAAGCGGTACCAGGACGAACGACTAGCAGGCGCTCATCACGGCTGCAACATTTCGGGTCACGAGATACGAAGGCAGACACAGCGGACGAATTTGCTCTGGTTCTTCGACACTTGGATGATGCCCTATTTTCCGAAGTGGGTAGACTCTTTGATGCTGGAACTTGCCTTTAAGAAGACCATACGCGACGGGCTGGTGCTTGATTTTGTGGAAGGCGAGGAGACGCTTAAGGGAAAAGTTGCTTGGGCCCATCCTATGCCAAACCAAGCTACTCGGACATTGGCTAAGAAGGCCCAAGGGAACCTGGTGGCCCCTTTTCTAAGTGTGGTGGGCATCTGTGGTGTTGGACTGGCGGCATCGATGGCAATTGCCGGTCGTTATAAGTTGCCGATCCTAGAGAATCTACCTATATGGTAGCTTTCGATTACGGATTTAGTGTGTAATAGATAGATTGTAGTGTGCTATTAAGTATTAGTATGGTTTCTAATAACTACTTAGTGATTATAAACTTATCATGTAACTTCTTTTCTTCAAAGACGAACTGCTGCATAATGTATTAAGCTGGGGTATGAAGCGTTTTAAGAATAATTGCTTCGTATGGGAAAATATTTACGAATAACTACTTTGAGGTGTTGCAATAATTTGTGTTCATTTGGCTCCGTCTGCTCTAAAAACACAGCTGATCTGTTTCTTCCTATTTGATAGATGTGATTATAAGATATTTTAGCGTCCTACGTATAAGTCCTATACGTGTATAATATTTAGGTTAGGTAACAACTTTATCTTCCAACTATTTATCACTTTTTGGAGGCGATATGATACCTCCTACCGTTAGTGTTGTCATAATAATAGCAATCAGGTTATATTGTATTTGTATACCTTCATTAGCGATGTGCTGTATTGTAGGCTGCTACTGGCGGAAATGTTTAAGAGATTATGACATCTAATTTCGAAGTGTTATCAATTGGCAGTAGTTATTTGGAAGCCTAATAACTGGACTTTACTAACGTAAGTGAAGGTATCATCTCACTTTTGTATCTACTTATGTGAAAAAAAGGGTTAGATTATTAGGAGTTATGATTAACTAAGATTAAGATAATATGGTATATTTCAATCTCTAAATACAAGTAATATTGAGTATTGAGTTGACTTTGTTAATTACCTGGCTTCTACATAGTTGGCAAATATAGAATTCGTGGCACGTGCGGTTGAAATAGATAAGAGCTAACTCGAGCTAAGAACCCCTGTGGCTGTCCGGCATGTGGCTGGGCTGACGAATGTTTCCGCCAAGAGATTACGAGGTAGCTCCAATAAGCTGGACTTGACTGCTGTATTTCTGTATCTTGTCCCGCTAACGTCAACTGCGCCAGACATCCCGATTTCTTTAAGAACCCCTTGCTTGCAGCAGGCTCTTCTTGCACCTCGACATCGAATTCAGCGAACGGCGACCCAATGACTTGCGCAAGATATTATTGAGCTTTTACGGTATTCCTTTCCTTTGCAGACTCGGCCATTATTATCGACATAACGCTGCATAATGTCCACTACACCCGTTCCACCCGAGGACCAGGCGAGATTGCTGGAAGATGCCTTGGTTGCTGTGCGCCAGCAGACTGCACTTATGCGCAAATGTCTCGACACTCCTGGCAAACTCATGGATGCTCTCAAGTGCTGGTATGTCTATCATAATCTAGTTGCTACGATACTTTATTGTCCATTCAGCTTCTATCGCTCTAGCAACTAGCTAACATGTATATAATGAAGCTCTACCTTGGTCGCCGAGCTGCGGACAAGTAGCCTAGGCCCCAAGCAATACTACGAGTTATATATGGCCGTCTTCGATGCATTGCGCTATCTTTCGGTACATCTTCGTGAAAATCATCCCCATAATCACCTCGCCGACCTCTACGAGCTCGTCCAATATGCCGGCAATATCATTCCGCGTTTATATCTCATGATAACCGTCGGTACCGCATATATGTCTATACCCGAAGCACCGGTCAAGGAGTTAATGAAGGATATGATGGATATGAGCCGTGGTGTCCAGCATCCTATCCGTGGTTTATTCCTTCGTTATTACTTATCGGGTCAAGCTAGGGACTACCTGCCCGCCGGCGACGGCGATGGTCCTGAAGGAAACCTCCAGGACTCGATCAACTTCATCCTAACGAATTTCGTCGAAATGAACAAGCTCTGGGTACGATTACAGCATCAAGGACATTCGCGGGAGCGGGAGCAGAGGACCAAGGAGCGCAAGGAGCTGAAGCTTCTCGTGGGCAACAACATTGAACGGCTGAGCCAATTGGTGGATCTTGAGGCTTACAAGAATGGCATCCTGGCCCCGCTACTGGAACAGGTAGTACAATGCCGCGACGTCCTGGCCCAAGAGTATCTTTTGGAGATAATTACCCAGGTTTTCCCGGATGAGTTTCACTTACATACCTTGGACCAATTCTTGGGTGCGGTGTCACGGCTGAATCCTCACGTCAACGTCAAAGCTATCGTAATTGGCTTGATGAATAGGTTATCTGCCTACGCTGAACGGGAATCGCAAGAAGGGGCTGTTGAAGATAGGGCGAAGCTAGAAGAAGATGCTTTGTCAAGTCTCCTAGAAAAGGTCCGGTTAGGGAAAGAACAGCAGGAGGCAAAGTCAACGCCGGATGAAGTGTCTGCCGATACAAACGGAGAGGATACTAATGGTGAACCTACGGACCCTGCTGAAACTGATGCGCCGGCGGAACCAGAACCTGCCCCGTCAGTTGCGGATACGGAGACAACAGCTGTCGATAAAGAGCCGGACGATGTTCCTCAAACTCCCAAGAAGCAGCGTGGAATTCCTCCTAATGTCAAACTTTACGAGGTTTTCTTTGAACAAGTCAACAATCTTGTCAATGCGCAGCATCTCCCTATCCAAGACACAATTGCGCTACTAGTTTCCCTTACCAATCTTTCCTTAAACATATATCCTAGCCGACTGGACTACGTAGACCAAATTCTTGACTATGCAAATCGCAAGGTTAAAGAGCATGCTAATAGCGCCGATCTCCATTCTGCGCCAGCGCAGCAAAGCTTACTCGCACTGCTACAGGCCCCTCTCAAGAGATATATTTCCATATTCACAGCCTTATCGCTTCCCACGTATGTACCTCTCTTCCAGTCCCAGACCTACCCAACGAGAAGGGCCGTTGCAGGTGAAGTTGCTAGGACCTTGCTACAGAATCAGACCGTGATATCTACAGAGGCTCAGCTTGAGAATGTTCTTGAGATCCTTAAAGTATTAATCAAGGAGGGTTCGCAACCTCCTGCTGGATATCCTGGCGGCCCCCAGCGGCGAGCTTTGGAAACAGACGAAACGATGGAAGAGCAGGGTTGGTTGGCGCGGATCGTTCACCTACTCAACGGTGAAAATAACGATACACAGTTCCGTCTTCTTCAGATGGTACGTAAGGCGTTTGCTGAAGGAAATGAGAGGATCCGCACAACTACTCCTCCCCTAATTACAGCCGGTATGAAGCTGGCACGCCGGTTTAAGGCTAGGGAGCACTATGACGACAATTGGGAAACTCAGCTGAGTGCCTTATATAAGTTCATGCATTCTGCAATCTCTGGTATCTACACAAGAGTCAACGGCCCTGGTGCTGCCGAACTCTCTCTGCGTTTATTCTCTGCCTGCGGTCAATCCGCCGACATGACGAGTTTTGAAGAGGTTGCGTATGAGTTCTTCGCACAGGCTTTCACAGTGTACGAAGAGGCCATTTCGGACTCGAAAGCTCAATTCCAAGCTGTGTGCATTATTGCCAATGCACTACACCAAACAAGGAATTTCGGAAAAGAGAACTACGATACCCTTATCACGAAGTGTGCCCTTCATGGAAGTAAGCTGCTGCGCAAACCGGATCAATGCAGAGCGGTATATCTAGCAAGCCACTTATGGTGGGCGACGCCAATGACCGCTATCGATGAATCGGATGAAGGTGTAAGTCTTGTAGCCGTCTTTAAGTCAAAGAGTCAAACTAATTTTTCTAGCTCTACCGAGATGGAAAGCGGGTATTGGAATGCTTGCAACGGGCTCTACGTGTTGCGGATTCCTGTATGGAACAAGCGACATCAATCGAATTATTCGTTGAGATTTTGGATCGCTACGTGTACTATTTTGACCAACAGAACGAATCGGTAAGATGCTCATATTATTGCTTAAGTACGCCCACCTAGGTAGCTAACCACATATTCGACAGGTCACCACCAAATACATTAATGGGCTCATCGAACTAATTCACTCAAACTTGAACACGAACCAGCAGGATTCGGCGAGCGTTGAGAGCAGCAGGCGGCATTTCAAGCACACCTTGGACAATATCGCATCGAGACAGTACGAAGGAGTGATTCTACACCCGCAGAAATAATGATACCTGAGATATAGGAATTCGGTCGGGAGAAGAGTCCAGGTTCGTTCTCAAGCAGTTGCATAGTGTCACCGAGATAACTTACTACGACATGGTTGAGTTTGCGTAGTGAGGAAATTGTACCAAAGGTGTTTTTGTTTTTTCAGGGAAAAGAGAGCGTCGCCGCTGTTCTGTTTGCTAGAGATAACCGTGTACATATGTATATTTCTGACGGTTTGAAAGGATTCGCCAGGCTTCTCAGAGGAGTCTAGGCGCGCATTTAAGAGTTAGTTAATTAGTGCCAAGAGGCTTCATCCTCGGCACGAATCATTGAGATTTTCTATTTTATTTGCCTTTTCTAACTTTGATGATCTATATCTGATTTATATTTTATTTTGACTTGCTAAAAATTAAGAGCGCTCCGAATCAATATGGTCATCGATATAGTTGATAATGTCATGTTTTGGTAGACCCTTGAATGTATGCGGTACCTCTGTAACAGTACCATGTTAGTAGGTTCTTATACACTATTGCCCCTGATTGTGGCAGTGCTTGATGACTAACTCAATGGATTCGCAGCTGCCCGCGTGCTCCGCAACTGATAGCAGCACTAGCCTGGGAGAGGGAGAGAGTGATCTTGAATTTAGAACACCGTTGAGACATCAGAATCCCCAATTACTTTATTTTCGCTTCATGTTTTTTTGATAATCTCTTAATAAATCAATTCCCCTAGTTTTCCCTCCAATGACCACCACGGTGGTACTTGGTCTTATGTCTGCCTTATTTCCTTGATTTCAAATTCCTACTCCAATCAATTTCGCTCCTTTATCGTGACTCGACTTTAACCACTCGTTTAATCACTGCGACAAGCAATTAAATATCTACGCGTACTCACCGGACATATCCTGTTTTAGAATCCCGACTTTTAAGTCTTATTACCCACGATAAATCAATGACGTTGTACTACCAAGATGCCTTCCGAAAAGTCTCAGTATATACCACCACCACCTATACCTACCTACGATGAGGCGACCGGCGGTCATCCTGGATCTTCTCGCCCAGACTGGCCACCGCCTCCTTCACCCATAGATACAAGACCTGACCATGAAACCGAAGCGCAATCCCTCCTTTCTTCACGTCCTAGGCAGGCCGACTCGTCGAGACATGCGCCCCAAGGATACCGACCTCCGTATGTAGAATCCGACGACGAAGGATCGCAATGGACCCTCGACGATGACGAAAGTGAGGATGGCGAGGACGCGCAGGTTCGGCGCGAAATGCAAGAGCTGGAAGTTGAGGACCCGTTAGGCGAATCGAGCTCAAGATCATCATCTTCTTCATGGAGGAAACGGATAGCATCTTCATTACCACAATGGAAGTGGCGATGGCGGCTCCCTAGATTTACTGTTCGATTACCTCGCCAGAGCGATGCCGCAAGTAATGCAGATACGGAACCTAGCGAGACGAGGTCAAGATTCAGGTTGCCGAGTATCAACAGCGCTGCTGCCATACTTCTGGTTGGTAGGTTGCTTGCAGTTTTCCTCATCCTAGGTTTCCTGTACCTCTTATTCATGAGTGACCTCTTCACAAACATGACGAGGCGCATCGGCGGCCACATGTTCGACCCCGAAGCTGTTCGTCAATACGTACAGGGCGAAGTCAACTCGGACATGTTAAGGAACACGTTGAAGCATTTTACGGGCTACGCGCATATCGCGGGGACTGAAGGTGACTACGCACTTGCGATGGACGTGCGGAACGATTTCATGAAATATGGCCTGGAGGATGTTACAGTAGACGACTACTATGTGTACCTGAATTATCCAAAAGCCGGCGGTAGAGCTGTCGAAATTATGTCTGAGGATGGTAAGGAAGCTAAGTGGAAAGCTGCGCTTGAAGAGGAGGAAGTCGTTGAGAAGACGGCGGGCCGCCAGACGTTTGTGTTTCATGGTCATTCTAAAGCAGGTGACGTGAGAGGACCACTAATATATGCCAACTACGGATCGAGAGAGGATTTTAAGAGACTTTCTGATAAAGGTGTTAATACCAAAGGCGCAATTGCCCTCGTACGCTATTACGGGACACAAGGCGATCGGGCCTTAAAGGTTAAGGCCGCCGAGATGGCCGGGTTTGCTGGGTGCATCATATATAGTGACCCGGCGGAAGACGGCTTCTTAAAAGGGGAGCCAGCACCTCTTGGACGATATATGCCCCCGGATGGTGTTCAACGAGGAGCGGTTAGCCTGATGAGTTGGGTAGTGGGAGACGTACTCACACCTGGCTGGGGAAGCAAGAAGGGCCTGCCACGAATGAAGACGGAGCAGACAGCTGGTCTTGTTAAAATCCCAAGTCTTCCCCTCGCCTGGCGTGATGCCCAGGTGCTTCTACAACATATCCAGGGCTTTGGCGAACCGTGCCCGGACGACTGGCGGGGTGGTATACCGGAAGTAGAGTGGTGGACGGGAAATTCTTCGTCGCCTGTTGTGCGATTAAAGAATGAACAAGACGAAGAAGAACAACAGGAGATATGGAACGTCTACGGTAAAATTATTGGCGTCGAACAGAATGAAAAATCCATCATCATCGGTAATCACCGCGACGCCTGGGCTTTTGGTGCGACCGATCCAAATTCAGGTACGGCTGTTATGCTAGAGGTTGCACGCATCTTTGGCGATCTTCTAGCTAGGGGCTGGCGACCGCTTCGTACGATTGAGTTTATGAGCTGGGATGCTGAGGAGTACAACCTGATTGGCAGCACCGAGTTTGTTGAACAGAACATGGAGACTCTCCAGAAGAATGCCTTCGCATATATCAACCTTGACACTGCTGTTTCGGGCCAGGAGTTCCATGCCGCCGCATCTCCGATGTTCCGCAAAGTCCTCTATAAGGTGATCGACAGAGTCTTCGATCCCATCCTAAATGCTACGCTTCGCACGTTGTGGGATCAACGAAATGGGGAGCTTGAAGGGCTTGGTGCTGGCAGTGACTACGTGGCATTCCAGGATATGGCAGGTACTAGCTCTATCGATATTCGATTCGATGGGGCCGCTCATCCTTACCATTCTTCGTACGATAATTTCGAGTGGATGGACCGTGTTGGAGACCAGGGGTTCATATACCACAACCTACTTAGCCAAGTTCTTGGGCTTCTTATTCTAGAACTATCCGACAAGCCGATATTGCCCTTTGATATGGGCAATTATGCGCTCGCTCTCGGCCGGTATCTGGGAGCTCTGTGGCAATGGGCCGAAGATAAAGGTGTTAACGGACACTTCAATCTAGAACCTATGAAGAACGCAGTTCAGGAGGTTGAAAAGGCTGTTTCCGAATTCGAGAAATGGGAGACGGACTGGCAACAAAGCGTAGTGGCGTCAAACGGCTGGGAGCCAGTAGGTTTGACCCAACGAAGAGGTGACTATAATAGCCGCATGGCAAATTTCGAGACCGGATTACTGGACTTAGGGGCTGGTGGTGGGGTGAGTTGGAGTCCATATATTTATCTCGATCTCATACTAACAAGTTTTCGCAGATTCCAAACCGAACTCAGTTCAAGCACGTTGTCTTCGGTCCACAATTGTGGTCCGGGTATGACGAGGCCTACTTCCCAGCCATTCGGGATGCTGTCGACGCGGAAGATTGGCTGTTAGTCCAAAAGATTATCGACAAAACTGCTCGTATCATAAGGGATGCCGCCAAGGCGCTGATAGAATAAGAGGCTCGAAATGCTCATGTTTTTAGGAGCTTCTTGTAGGTCATGGATGCATTGTTCGGCGTTAGTGGGAAATTTGGAAGGGGATCACCATTGTATTGTACCTATAGGCGGTTGAGTCTTTACATCGACCTAGATTACTTCAGGGTATCATCACATAACTCGAGACTCGGCTGGGAACAAGACTCGAGGATTTCATTTGAAAAGATGAATTCATGGTCTTGGGGAAATAAACATAAACAATATGAGAAGTAACTTTTACAATTCGACCAGTACAAGAAGCTGGAAGCTACCATCAAGGGTATTAACAATCCAGAAGTCCGATCCAATGAAAACAGCGAACCATCGTCAATATCGACCATGACCAACAAATGGAAAGCATTATTCTGCATTCGGATAAATTTGCCGCCCGTAATACTCGTTTACCTCCCTTTCAGATAGCTGGTTTTCCTTGTCGCTTTCCCAAAACCTACACCCCTTCGTAGCGCAGGTGTAGAAGAACACTCTAGGGGTTTGGGCCCTATTTCCCGATATTCCCTCCCGCGATAGGTACCCGCAGTCGCACGGTGGGTTATTGTCATACACCCCATGGTCATCGGCCCAGCAGATGAAGTTCTTGACGCACTATATTAATAGGAGTTAGTCTTAAAATAAGTGGTTACAGATGTCGTAAGGTTGAGATGATCGAACCCCTCGATGAGCAGAAAACGAGAAAATAATGAAGTAT
This sequence comes from Daldinia concentrica, assembly GCA_902805455.1. NCBI lineage: Eukaryota > Fungi > Ascomycota > Sordariomycetes > Xylariales > Hypoxylaceae > Daldinia > Daldinia concentrica. The sequence goes on along the minus strand of CADCSW010000003.1, from coordinate 1,725,538 downwards.
AGTGAATGGAAAAGATACCAAAGGCACGTACATCGCTACATACGTAGAACCATCTACCCGGGTTTTGGGCACTGCTGGACTCCCTGAGCTCGAAGCTGAGGTGGTCGGAACGACCGTTAGGGCAGCGGAGAGGGCGGCGCGATGGGAAACTCGGATGGTAGAGGGGTATGCCGGGAGGCGGTGGAGTTTTGGGGCGAGGGGGGAAGAGTGAGAGAGTGAAGGACTGCTGGAATGGGATCGGGGCTGCGTCCAGGCCTAGATCATAGTGGCGCTGGGGATCGGGTGATATCAAGAAGGGATCTTCCTCGGCCCCGGAGTCGGAGTCTTCGTACTTGAAGACGGGAGTCGGTGGGCCGTCATCGTCGTACTCGACGGGTTCATACTTGATGATAATCGGACTTGCTTCCATGCGACGCTTCCTAGGCGATTTGCTATCGTCTTCGTCTTCATCTGTATTCACTGCAGCGATGGTTCTTCTACGCTTAGGGGTAGTGGGTGGCTTCACAAGGGTATTACCACTACTAGCTTCCGTTACCGTTGTTCCAGATAGATCAGGTACTTCCACTTTAACCTTAGTCGACATCACCACTGGTAAAGGGGAGCGGCAAGGCTCATTGCCTTTAGGCTCTGGAGGATGTTCCGGAAGCTCCGGTGTCACTTCTGTCTCACGGACGTGAGGACTAGGTGTCTCTTCTCTTGAAGGACTTAAGGTCCTCGAGGGCTCGCGCGTGCCACCATCATCTTCAGAGACGACTGTAGCGGAGGGCGACGGAGCCGGTTCAGGTGCCACAGATGACTCCTTAGACGGCTCCGTCGGGTCGATGACCCGGCAATCCCGCGCCGCAGCCGCCGCGATACGTCTAGTAGTCGGCGCCCTAGAAGGCTTGCGAGTAAGAGGCTTTATTTTCTTCACGGGGACGGGTTTCGATTAATTGACTTACATATCAACGGATGACCTAATAAAAGAGAGGCTAGAACAATCCGGAGGCTGAGAAGATTTGTAGCATTTATGGTCCAGGCTATAGCTTTAGTAGACGGGCACTGAGGTCGTATGACCGTTACCTCGAGGCCCTGGACAGCAGATCACTTGTTAAAGGGCCTTTGTATGATCCGTGCGGCTGGAAACTACGTAATATATGCTACCTTGCAACAAGGTCTGTTTCGTATTTATCACAAGAGGAAAGGAAAAACCCGATCTTTCCTTGTCTCCTGGGAAGAGCTCTATTCAAATAGAAATTTGTTGCTATGCAGTTGCACCGTTGCGTGGGGGTTCCCGGCTTGTTGCCATGGGCAACGCTATGACCTTAACATAGCGGCTGCCATTATCTTAGGCAGTCCGTAAACAAACGGCGGCAATGGGGGGCAACGGGCTCATACATATTCTGCCTACCGCTAATGCCCAAAACCCCTCTTCTTACTCTTAAGGGGGAGTGACTCATTTTCAGATAGCCCATCTGTACGCCTTGCGCCGACAAGCCACCATCTGCCGCTGTCTGCAACGCAATCCTTCCTTGAACTAGAGCAGGATTCTACTACACTATGCGCCACACAGTTATTGGCTGCATTACACATACCAAGAGTTGGGGGGTTGGCATTAGGCGCCACAGCTGAAAACTACTTAGGTTAGGGTGAATTTGCTACGAGCAGCCGGTTGGGTTGGAACTCCGCTCCTGCAAGCTTGCGATATCCCAGCATGTCCGCTCTAGTAGTCACCCAAGTCATGTTCATATTACTGGTAAAGGGGAAGGGAGAAAATCACTCGCTCGAAGTTTTACCTACAAGAGCCTTGGCGTGCTGAATTCTAACACAAGGATATAAAGGGGCATCCTTATGGTAGGTGCCTATATATGTATATAGACTATTATTAACTAATATTGATACAAGACTACAAGATACTTGATAGTTACGATTTCGTTACCATACCCGCTAACATACGCCGACGCGGTTACTTGCACTTCTTACTCCGCACTCGGCACGTAGGAGCCAGGCATATGTAGTCAGCCACTATATTACGAGGTGCGTCTTGTTGAGAATTAAACAGTATCAATATAAGGCCGCAATACATATTACATGTTTCAGCTTGCACGAAGGAGTTAACCGTTAGAGTGTATCTAGGTAGAGAAACGTAGATAAACATAGAGAAATACGTCCTGCATTTCCAAACGGACCACTTACATATTCTACCACAACGAGTTATGGGCTAGTTTCCTGCATGCAGATATCACGATGCTTGGAACTATCCTTTGGCTTCTACAGGTGGTTAAGTACATTCTCAAGTACTATACTTCTGGTTACTTCTCTTCTACGAGAAAGATTCAAGTATACAGTATGAATGTGATGTCTTTTGTTCCCGCTGTGAAATTACTCATTGATATTATTTGTTGGTTATAAGAAAATCTTTCTATTTAGAGAGACTTAAGAAAGTGGTCAGGATCTTCTTAAGACTTTTGTATGATTATATGGGCACCTAGGTGTGTGTGCTACTAGAATAAGTTAACTTTTATGATAGTTCCAATCTATAGTTGTACGATATTTGTATTAAGCCACGAGAACACATCATATTTATGTCTCTCTTCTAAATAGTTTCGTATCTCGTTTGGGACCTTTAATTTTGAGCTTTTCTTGTCATTCCACAACGAAGCAAATACTGAAAATGAAACACAGTAAAAGGAGATAGGAAATATAGAGAAGTACCGTAGTATGGAATGGGTTATATGAACTTAAATTGTAGAATACCTTCTATAAAGTTACTTTGTCAGTAGCTAACTAGCGCAATTGCTAGTTATTAAGTGTTAGTTCTGCTTCGTTAAATTCGACTACTCGTAACTAGGCATGAGAGCATTAGGCAATGTATTAAGTATAAAGATTGAAGTAAAGTAACTACTATGTTTTGTAAGTAGAAATGAAGTTCTAAGATTATTAATTAAGTTCCACCTTTAGCTTTATAATACATATTACTACGGTAGGTTGTTAGTAATAATAGTTTAATAAGCTTAGTAAAGTGCTATAGCTATTTCTTCCTGTTACCTACTTATCCCCGGTCTTAGTTTAATAAGTTTCATCTGCAGGCTTTTATTTCGGTTCACTTGTTAGAACTTGAATTTGAGCAACTACTGAAACCTCAAGCAATCTTGGTAACTTGTTATCGTGGAGCTAGTAATACTCAAGCTAGGAACTTGGGGTTACTTAGTCAACTCAATCCGCTTAAGAGACTCTCCTAAGCTAAACAGCTAACATACTCTTTCAACTTCCAGCCAATGATAATGTTTTTCGAAACCTTGGGTAGCTAGTTGAATCTCAGTATAATATCACTGAAGGAGATATTTCTAAGATTAATGTATCTCTTCGTAAGATAGGCTAAAGATAGGCTATTCAAGATAGTAGCACCATGGAGCTTGTTTGATGATGCAAATTTTCTTCGGCTCCGGTTCTCGTCCACCTTACACAACTTCAAGACCGCTATTTGCCTATGATGCAGACTCGGAGTATGGTTAAGTAGAGAAAACGAAGATGAAGTCTAGGTAGTGTGTTTCCTAGTGGAGCTTGAGCAAGGTTATGGGACTACGTCTTCTCTTAGGCGCATGAAAGAGTGGAAACTCAGGAGAAGTAAAGATAATAATAACTAGCATTTTCATTATTGCATTGCCGAAAGCTCCGCTTAGACCTCCTGAAAACTCACTATCTAAGAAGATATGTAGATAGGATGGACGCACTCTGGTTAATCCGAGACTATGTGAGACCTAGATATTCGTTGACTATGTCTCTAGTTCCTTAACTCCTATGTACATAGAGCAATTATCTCGGATTTTACTAGCAACTCTTCTCTTATCGAGCTCTCCCTGCTAAGCTGACGAAAACGAAACATTAATGTGGGGATTCGAGGCGGTCTACATATGATCGTGGCATGATCAAAAAGAGAACCGTGCCAATTTGTAACCTTCTCTGGATGTAATTACTGCGGTCCCTTTATGCAAGACCCAACTTCATGCACGAAACAGAGGATCTCGAACAACATCTTTATCAGATGCTAGGGTCTTCTTCCAGGGTCAGCTTTTCCTAAGCTCGGAAATACAGAGAGCGATTGGCTCAATGACTGACGTCTACGGCGATACGGAGGACCTTGTTGGCCCGGGCAATTGAGAACCCGGCTGGTCATTCGATGCTTGATAAGAGGTCGGCCCTTAGTATTTTCAATGTTGATGCTATTATTAACTTTGTTTTCCTTTTTTCCGTATATGTCGCTGCTCTACAATGCCTTGTATAAATATTCCACCACCGGATCGAATTACCAAGATAGATCGTACACATTGACCTTAATTCTTAACGAGCAGTGGGGGAGACCGAAGACGACGAGAAGCAATGGAGACCTCACCGTTAATGCGCGTTCCAGCAGAGGTTCGACTGATGATACTTGAATACCTATTCGACGATGGCGGACATAAGCAATTGCAAATTCGGAATGCGGGAGCTGAAAAATTACCAAAAACGGAAGACATACGGCGAAGGAGGTATTACACCTTAGAACGAACGTTCCATCGCCGCTGTTACGAAACGACCTACCAGCTGGAAACTGAGGGCGTCAACTTTGATGTATCCGCCATGAGAATCAACAAGACGATATACGAAGAAACATCATACTTGGTCTATGGCAGACATACATTCGACTTTGGACACGCTATCGAAGCGGTCGAGCCCTTCCTCTCGGATCTAACACCCCAGAGCCGCGGACTTATCCGAGAAATATCCTTGTATAAGCGGGGGCCCGTGCCACCTTACGACAACGACCGGGGCGAGTGGCAAAGCGTGTGCCGGTTCCTGGAAAATAACGGGTCTGTCAGAAAACTACGGTTGGTGGTGCAGAGTGGCCGTCCCAATGCGACATGGGAAGGGCCGAAAGAATTCACCGCGGCAGACTTGAAGCTTCTCTTCGACCTCAAGCACGAGAGCTTAGACTGGGTCGGGGCGCTCGCCCGCGTCAAGGGTATCGAGGAGTTAGAGATCCTACCGGACGTCCAGTACTGCCCGCCACCATCGTCTACCAATATGATCATTTTCGCAGCCCTCTCTGCCTCTATTGAGAGGGGCTTGACGGAGTTCCTCAGGACACAGCTATGCTTGCCTTTATGATGTACAATTTACATGTACGAGTTCATGTTATCATATAGTTATGGGATAGGAAAACTTGGTTATTAGAAATGGAATACATGGGTTAATTGGACGGTAGAAAATAACTTTAGTCTATGCAAGGATAACTACTTAATACAAGATAATAGCTATGAAGATTAGACTCCAGGCCTATCGCCTTATTCAAGAAACATGATATCAACATTCAGCTTCTTTTCTTGTACATTATTAACCCCATAGCTTCAACTTACCCAGTAATCCTCCCCCGAACGGGACTATGTTAAACATACATACAGTGCAAGTAGTTAGTTAATTGTACCTTGTACCTAAATAACTTTAACTTTGGCAGGGTTAAAATAGCACCATCTCAAAGTCGACCGGCCCTAGTAGCTGATGATATTGATAATTTGAAATGCTATTAATAAATAAATAAATAAATAAATAAATACGCAATTATAGCATTCAAGTATACTGAAGTATACGATAAATAACTATGACTATCAAGTAAACAAAATGCTTCCATTAGTGCATGCCAAAAGAAATAAAGATTATGTAACATAAAATCTGTATATCATAAACTTTCGAAGCTTCGTAGAGAGACTACTTAGGTAGACTGTACACCTAGTGAAAATATAAGAAGATGGAGTGCCCGGACACTCTTACAAGTGCAAGAGAATTATAGAGAAGAGTTTAAAACATAAGCCACTAGGTTTATTAAAGGCTCCTAAGAGAAATAGAAAGGATAAAGACGGTAAAAGCCCAAACGCCCTCAGAAAAATATTGTCTTCCATGGCAGTTTTCTGCTCAGATAAGCCAATGCATGTTATTTGTTTTATCATCGTCATCGGGCAGATCAATCTGACATAAACCAAACCAACTTGAATCAGTAACCTTTAGAGAAAAAGTCTAATTCTGGAACAATTCGACCACTTGGTTGCTTATGGCTCACCTAATATTATATCATACCTTCTTTAAAGGCGATCAGTAGTATAGCCTCAACCTAGTTGATCTACTTTCAACTGCCTACCTAAGGCAAGTATAATATGAATGTACTCACGTGAACTAGAAAGGGTGTCATTAGCTTCACGATTTTGCTTAATTCGATGGTTAACCTTCTTCGTGTAGCCGAGTGCTAGCTGGACTACTGCCGTGTAGAGATTTAACCGTGAAAAATCGTAGATTAAAAGATGAAGAGGGGAAATCTTAACAAATAATGAGGCCAAGCAGCCAAGTTATAAATATACCAAATTTCGATTAGGTAAGTTGCAGATCAATTCCAGGAGGCCAATGCCGTAACAATATCCCAGTATCTGTTACCAAATAGATATCAAGTCGAGACACGGGGCAGATTATTCCCCTGCAGCTTCCCTTACCTGTTCTTCTACTATAATATAACTTAGCACGCAAGTCAGGAAGCCAAGCATATTCCTTCGGGAAACTTCTTAACAAATCGTCTTGATATCCAAAGTAAATAAATGCATAAAGGAAGAATTGATTGCAACTCTTGAAATATTTTTAATGTAAGCTGCCTAAGTTATTCTCATATTTTTATTGTTTTATTATTTCCTAGCTGATATAATCCGTAGATGAGATACTTACAGTCCAACCGGGAAACTAAAAGGCAACCACGACAGAGACAGCAAAGACCTCGAATATCAATGTAGTAGTTGATGTTCTTGTTGTCTTCGCTTTGACTTTGCGCTGGAAGAATAATAAATATTCCGTAATACCACTTAGCGAGAGCGGTTCAGCAGAATGGAATGAGAGAAAAAGGCGGGCTTACTGGCAAGTGATAGGGTATATCATCACCGCCCACCTCCTTCCATGTCCGATACGCTTCTTCCTGACGGGAATTCACAAACCTCCGTATCTCCCCTGAAGGCCGTGGCATGCAAGGCCATCCTCGGACTCTGGTGTTGTAGCTTGCTGCGTCGCATGCTCTCGTTTGACATTCTCTCGGATCGCCCACTTCGGGGGAGATGTCGAAAGAACCTCCCCCTGACATACATCATTCAAATCTAATCTATACATATCTAGTAACCACCCTAAACCCCTTACGCCACTTTTCCTCTCCATCTCGATAGCCGGCGATGGTAGAGCTATACGGATACGTTTTGATATGATCTTACGCAAGAAACTTGTCACCACTCTTCGGAGCGGTGACAATAAGAGCCTGGCAGAATGGGGGAGATAATAAAACACTCTGGCTACCTAATATTTAGATAAACTCTACAGTCCAAAATGCGGTCGTAGGAGCTACAAATAGGGGTACCAAACCTTCCGCCGTCCCCGACAATTTATAATTAATAGGCTGTGCCATGTCACTACGATATTATGTTGTAGAAAGGAGATATGGCAACACATTTTCAACAGGCTCTACTGAGATATCAGGCTTTCACAGCTTAATCATAGAGGCTGCGGGTCTGGACGCGCCCCTACAGAATAGGGGGGCAGTTTTTGGTCTACCGGGTCTATGTCTTCTAGATGGTACGAGCGAGCCCCGGTCAGGCCAAGGTGGCATAGAATCTGAGACATGAAGGCATGGATAGAGATAATGTATAGAGCCATCTTGATGGCCGATTTTCATTTCAAGCTAAAATACCTAATACACGTTAACGAAAGTAGAAATATGTGGTTGGAGGAATATAATAACCCGAATGGTTCAGCGTATACCTAACGACTAAAAGCATAATTTACAATTCTTCAACAGTATTTCTCCCAGGGTTACCAAATATTATGGGGTAATACGCATTTGTAAACGATGGAAGCCAAATCAAGTATGTGATACAACGAAGTTTGCCCCCAGGAAAATATGCAGTAGATACCGAAGCGGGCTCCTTTTTCTAGAAACCATGACCCTACCACCATGAGGGCTGCATACCGAGAAATGCACATCGTATATTGTTATTTCGTTCAGCGTGACACGGGATGTAGATCCACGACTTTCGGCGTCGCGCTCGAGCGCTGGTTGGCCTAGGCTACTATGCGGGCCGCACAAACGCCTGAGGTTCACATACGTCTAATTACACGCCCGGCTTACCCCTTTAAGACTTAGGTTTATATTTCTTATGGACTCATGAAGGAGGCTCTTTGAGCTTTGTATTGTTCAAATAGATATCTAGTAGGCCTGGAGTAAGCCGTGTCCCCTTTTCGATGCCGCTATCTCAGGACGGTCTATAAATTCAAAGGCAAATGATATACAACCTTCTTGGGAAATATTTCCTAGTTTAACATAATATCCTGGAGTACACCTTAGACATACTTGTACTTAATTCGGATACTCTCGGCCGGGTATCTACCTCTGGCTTATGCAGCCACGGGAAGACTCCAAATCCTGTGGTACACACGGTTATCGAACGACCTGCAGTAAGATCTTGAGAGGGACTAGTATGCATAAATATGCATATCAATATCTAGTAATGAGCAGCAGATCGCGGAGGACGACCGGTTAGTGGTGATATAGCCCATCATGAGGCTTCGGATACCAATAGTTGCCGTTAAATTGTCTTGAGGAGGCTTTCTCCACGCTCCTTCAATCATTTTCTAATTATATCTCCAACTCGTTACGAGATTCATAAATACAAATAAGTAAGAAATATGAATGGAACTGATCTTTATATATCTAAGGGAACCTGTTTCTTTGGGCCAGGTGAAGTCGCGGACTCGAAATATCTTCCTTGTGGCAATTCTGAGCTTTTAGGCCCTCAGTCCTGTTGCTACGCTGGGGATTTTTGCCTGTCGAGCACGGCCTGCTTCGACAATGACAGTACGTCTTTATCACTACCTTATAACGTAAATTACATTCACGTCGAAACAATCAGAACTGACCTAGGTATACTATAGCTGTCGTCACATACGTCGCTGGATGCACAGACTCAACATTCACATCTGCCAAATGCACAAACAAGTACGAGTATCCCGATCAGCAGTATGTAGCAATAGCTCGGTGCGAAGGCGACGATGTAGATATATGGTCGGGCTGTTCCCGTCATCCCAAGTGGATTGAGATACAGAAGGAACCGGACTGTGCGTGCAACGCCTCTAAGGCGCTGATCCGCAACCCGAACGGGAAGTCTAGTCTTTATGAGATTGCACATCTTCCCACTACTGGGAGTACTATTAGTTTCAACCCTACCGCGGTCCCTACTCTTACTTCTACTAATGATCAAAATCCGGACTCAACCACTTCTTCCACGGCTTCACCTACGCCCACTTCGAATGATCCACAGGAACAATCATCAAATACGAAAGTAATCATCGGCGTGACTGTTGGAGTGGGCGTTCCCCTCTTAGCGGCGCTCATATTCCTCGTATTTTTCCTACGGCGCAAGAAGCTCGCTGCAACAGCAGCGACATCAGAGATCAACACAGAGCCTCAGGAGAAAGCACCACACCAGGACCAGCAGCCTATCGCTGCGCAGGAAACCCACAATGAGCAAAGCACCATTAAGCCTACAATTGATGCCAGGAGTGAGTCGCCCCAGCCAGCTTCTTCATGGTATGGGTATAAATCCGAACTAGAAGCTGCTTCAGCTCAAAAGTCTGAGCTCGCTGGGGACGAGCCAGGAACATTCACCACGTCCAGTTGGAATTCTGGTACTCTCGACAGTCATCAGGTATCAGAGCTGTCAAATCATGATGCGGTTACAAGTGCGACAAGATAGAACTCTCAAACATAAATATCATGAAAATACAAGGGCGTATTAAATAGGGGTATTGTAAGGGGTGGAACTTTTAAACGCCTAATTATGAATAACAGGAACGACCTTGCTCTTGAGGACTTTAGGCCTAGTTGTTTTTCTACTGTCTCTAAGCTATAAATTTCCTGTATATCTTGAATATAGATTATATCACCTAGTACGCGTGATACAGTAACAGTATCAATCCACCCAGTTATAGGGTTACTAATCTAACAACCTCATGTATATCCTTCATCTATAAAGTAAAATCGATATTAAGATGATACGGCGTTAGGAGATTCCGGTCTCTGATCCAAAATGGAACCCCTCCCTCTATAAGTATTTTGACGATATCGATTTCATTACAATCGATAGCATAGCTAGGTAAGTAATGGTAGAAGTGAACCCCCCTCGGGATTTTGGAAAGTTGCGTTATGTCGGAGGAGCAAGAAGGCACAATTTATAGTCGACTGCAATGTGCAAAGGCGTGAATCCCCAACGGTCCTTAAGCCCGACGCTAGCCCCCCTTTCGAGAAGGAGACGCATACTATCTACCCTGCCGAACCGTGCTGCAAAATGTAGAGGTGTCTTTAAGTCCACACTATCTATTTGGTTAATAGCCTTCTCTGCTTGAGGACCAAGGTCTGATAGATATTTCTCAAGGTCCTTTCGAGAATAATGCTGCACAACCGAATGAATGGGAAGCTTATATTCTTCACTTAGTGTATCAGCCCTCGGGGGATGTTTAGAAATTGTTAAATGGTCCGTGTCCTCGTCCTTCACCACCTTCGGCTCCTTCTCCCTAGCTTTTTTCAATATAGAGAAGAGTCTGTCGCGTTGAAGATCACGAGCTCTAATAAGTGGTGTCCTTCCCATCTTATCTTCGATATCTGTACGAGCCCCGTATTCGAGCAATATTTTGGTTGTTGTTACTGAGTCCGCTCCCACGGCGTCATGCAATGGTGTTTCGCCACCGTTACCTTGAACATTTGGGTCGAGATCCAGATTCTTCAGAAGGTACTTCATGGTTACACCTCGTCTATTGATAGCACATGCATGTAACACGCCGCGTCCGAGGGCATCTTTGAATCTGTAGTTGACACCACGCTCTATTAAGAGACGAACGCATTCTAGGCGGTTATTATCGATGGCGCGAAGCAGCGGTGGACCCTCATACATATCTCCAGTATCTGCGTTGGCACCACGGTCAAGCAACAACTCCACGATAGATAGATATCTTTTCGACGCAGCTATGCTTAACGCGGTTTCGCGAGACGATCCCATCGACTCAACGGAGACTCTACCATCGTCTAGTAAAATCTCTACAAGTTCATGATGGCCGTACGTAACAGCGATGAGTAAAGCATTAGGTATTGCTAAGTTTTCCAGGTCTTCGTAGATCAACATCGATGTCCTTGCGTGTGAGCAAAAACTTCACGGATTCTTCGCATTCAGTAAACACTGCGTGCATCAAGGCCGTCCTGCTCCGATAGTTCACATCAAATGCGTTGATGGATACATCTTTGGTGGACAAAACGATTTGTTTAACGATGTTGATGTGTTCACTAGTATTTTTGAGACATACCCTGTGAAGTACGGTACGATTTCTCTCACAGATGTGGCCAGAATTTGCACCCGCCTGTAGTAATGTATGCACGATATCGGTATGACCCTCCTGTGCTGCATACATAAGCGGAGTAGTTTGTAGACAGTCCTCCACATCAGCATTTATGCCGGAGGATAGGAGAACCAATACGGCGTCTGAGAGGCCGAAATATGAGGCGACATGCAGACCATGGACACCATCCTCGGCATCCCACCCAGATGACGTTTCCATGTCTTCTATCCACATTATCTGTGCTGCTGCTGCTATATGGGCTTGCTTGCCGAGGAAATCATTGGTCAATTGCGTCGTTTGAGGATTTTTTGTTTCGCGGGCATGATACCCCCAGTTGGTTGCAGCATATATCAGAAAGGGGTATTCATGCCGACGTTCGTCGATTAGATCCTTATGATCTGATCCCACACAGGCACCAGATGGGAATGTCTTAAACTGGGGATATACGAGGCAAATATCGGCCATCATTCCATAACCGTCGCTCCATGTCTCTAGACCGTTTTGCGCGATATAGAACCCTACAGTCTCGTGTGCAAGTCTGACGAAACCCGAGTGATCAATATCGATCAGCCCTGCACACATCGAAGATAAATGTTGAATATTAGACAAATCGTAAGGGTCTATATCATCATCTCCGGATTTACCACAATGGCATGTGCGAGGGCTTCCGTTGACAATAATTTCCTAGCTGTAGCAACTATCGTGATGAGCTTCTTTAGTTTCTTGGCCCATCGGAGATTTCCGATGCGTCTGAATACGTTGTCATATGTCTTTGATGTTGGAAGGTAGCCTCTCAAGGGTATCGATGATTTCTCTAGCGGTTGTCTGTTCCTCTAATGCGTTCATATGGAACTTCGCGAGTAGAAATCTGCCACACAATTTGTTAATATAATACTTGTATTTTACACTTTATATTATGTATATTACTCACATTCCGTGGGCCTCTTCTCGTACGCGAGCCGCTATGATGGCTGGTAGGTCGTTCACCTTTCCCCGTGTGTTCTCAATCAGTGTTGTCAGCACCTGGCTACTCTGAATTCTCCAGGCTATAAAAGTATCGATATCTCTCGGGTGTGCGGAAATTGTAACAGATCCTAGCCAAGTCCATTCGAAGCAAGCTTTCTCGTTGGAGCAACCGAAGCAAATGTCGAACCTCTCGTAACAATTAACACACACATAACGATTATATTTCTCGCATCGATACGATGCTTGTGTCCTCCAGCTTTGGTCATCTTGAATTGGTGGCGTGCCCTTGTTAACTTCGGCGACGCTATTCTCGTTCTCGGTAAAGGAACCTAAAGTCTCTGTTTCCGCAGACTCATCGCAGTTGGCGCAGTGATATCCCGACTGATCATCCTTACGCGACTCTTCAAAAATTCTGTATTTGTTTTTACTGGAACCCTCTCTGAACCAAGTAGAGATAGACGACACTGGCCGAGACGTCACCATCAACTGCGGGAGTGGGTTTAGAGATTCTATTGTCCGAAGAAGTTCAGTCTTATACTTATCGTTTGGTACTTCATCAAGACCGTTGACGATAATAAAGGTTTTCTCGAATTTCCCGATCTCTGCAGATAGCGAGTTGACCAACTGACCCAAACTCGGACGAGATTGTGTACGACTTTGAGAGTGTTCGGCATACATGTCCTTAATGGCATCCGACATCTCTCCTTTCTTTTCCACAATTTGTCGAATAAAACCTGACACTATATTATAAGTCGAGTGCGTATTCTCGTCGTCAAAGGAGCAATAAGCAACCAAAGTAGCGACATTTTTGCCTAGATATTGCTCTTCAAGTTGCTGAAAAATGGTAGAAGCCAAGACTGTCTTGCTGACTCCTGGTAGACCATGACACCAGAGTGCTGTAGTTCTGCACTCTGACCATCCTTGCACTTGAGGGCTATTGAGAAACCAAATCCCGGTGCTAGGAAGACGCTGCATTTGGCCTGCTCTTTGCGACGCTCTGAAGTCTAGAGTTGGGATCCATTTTATAGCTGTCTCAAGCTCGGTTGTCTTGAGTGCATGGTTTAGATGCTGTATATTGGTCCTATTTTCGAGACCGATCTTTAAATGAGATCTGGTGAGAGCAACACTGATAGTGTCCCTACATGATCGTAGGCGATCTAGTAGTCGTCTCACTTCCGACTTCTCAAAAGGTCATTTTAATTTCCTCCCGACGGAATTGAGTGTTCCGCGAGATGCTACAATCTTAGCAGTCAGTTCCTCCAGCACCTCCTTCACCTGCTCGACAGTACCCCCATGCCCGAATAACAGTTTAATAGGACCAGACCAGGCACTCTCGTCTTCTAAATCATGAGAATCAAAATCATCTTTCATTCCCAATACAATTTCCATAGATAGATAGAACTTCAGCTGTAAGGTCAGATCTTTCTTTCCCACCATCTTTCACGTCGTGGATATATCGCATCACATTTAGGGATAGCTGAAGGATGGCAATGACGCTAGATGTAGTATCCATTCTGGATTAAGCCAGCCGACGTCAAAGATGAGACATTGACAGAATTAACTAGCAAATCGTTAAAATCATGGGAAATACCTGCTTGGAAGAATGGGGTCATGTATTGGAATTAAAATATTAAGATATATAATAGGTAATATTACATATGTATAAGGTACCTCCTCTCATATAAAAGTAAAGCTTGGGGGCATAAGCTGAAATTATGTAGTCACAAAGCTATTCGGCACCCACGGTGGCCCATTATAATATACCGAATGTAGATATTCCCCATAGATGAAAGCGCAACACAGCCATCCAACAGTTACCCAGGAATCTATTATATAACTACTTGATGTTCGATACATACTACAAGTAACCAACCTGCATAGGTATGCAGATTTACTACTATTAGGCGTTAGCTCTCGCGTGGTTTCGTATTTGTAATGCGTCTCAAGTATTTCTTTATTCCTGATAAAACCTAATCCTTGCATTGACGGTTATAGTATTACGGATTATGATTTAGTTAGTTATGACTGATTTTATTAATTAGCTATATTAAGAGTGATTGCTCAAAAGGGGGTTAATTTCAACCACCCCTCATAGGTATAATCACTTCTTAATATCATCGGCGAGTAAGCATCTCAAGCTAATAACAAGTAAAGCGAGGATTTTCGTAGTAAAATAAATGATGCGCCTCATATTCCGAAAATTTATGGTATGATGGCCTCTATGTATGTGAGTGAATACATACCTTACGATTCTCTTATTTTCTTATGGTACATCCCTTTCCAGATTGGTATAGTGTTGAAATTGAATGTTCAGATCAACCGCATTGATAATTAGCAAGGCGCCGGTGTGTAGGTCCATTCTAAACTGCGAAAGCTACTCTGGCGCTGCGTTTTGGTGGTCGTTCATGTGCCTCGGTATCGCTAGTCTTACTTAGCGATTCGCCAGTTGTCGATGACAGACTATGCATCCGTTTCAGGCCTTTATTTATCCTGAAAGGGATGGGGGCGGGTCTGTCTGTTGGTGTGGTAGTGTCTGACCTTACTTTAGTGTCCGGACTACCTGTGATCAATCCTTCATCCGGGTGAAGCTCGCGACCGGATCCTCTACCAAAAACATATTGCGGGGTTTCCAGCATCGCAGTTTGGGCAACACCATCTCCTTCGTTAGGCAAAGGTATTATCTTTGCATTCAGGATCCATCGGTATATAAGTCTATCGTCTAAGATCGACTTGACTTTGCTGTGCTCAGCATATGTCATCTCCTTCCGGCGATTGACAATGACCTCCTCAATGCTATTTCGTAAAACAAGAGTCTCGACGGACACTGGCTTCTGCTGGCTGATCCGCCGCGCTCTTCCAATAGCCTGCGCCTCGACCTGGGGATTCAATACTGGGCTGATGAAGTAGATTCGCGACGCAGAGCGCATATCGAGGCCAAATGCTGCTTGGCTTATATCCATCAGAAGAACCCGAAACTTCGGATTGTGTGTAAAAGTAGCAACGTATTGTGCACGCCTGTCTGCACTAAGACCGGCCCTTGCATAGATTAAATGTTGAATCTGTAGCTATAATTCAAGTAAGTAGATATACTAATAAGCGGGCGGGGGAGCAATCTCTTACAATCTCTAGCATGCCAGCTAAGTAATATGCAATGTTTTCGTTGTCATAGAAAACAATGATTTGTTCCTCGTCTTGGTACTTGACAATAGAATCAATGAGGTAGGATAGCTTAGCCGAAACTGTCGAGATAATTCTAGTCTTCGCTAAAGGCTCCGCGACCTTAACATGGCCCCCTAGTTCTGTTCCAATTCCTTGCACTCCCTCGATGAGCGGCTGTGTTGCGTTTCCTAATGTACCTGATTTCGGTATTGCATGATAATCACCTCCAAGAACGGTGTTTCCCGCCAAGGCCGAAGCCTGGCTTGGTTGTGTTGCGACGTAACCGGAGGCATCCATTGCTGCTATTAAGGCCTGAGAGCGCTCAGCCGCACCTTGTTGATCAAGACGACCGCTTTCTATCATAAGTCGTAGAGATGTTGGAGCGTCAATGCAGGGATTCAAGAACCTCTGCAGTGCATGTACCATACCAGCATCAGTACAAATCGGCTGGCCACCGGCTCCCGAATCATCAAGCGACCAGTTCTTTCCGCCATCCCCAGGAAAGTTGTCGATATACAACGGCATGGCGTGGAATATGTTGCTTACATCTTTTAACCGGTTGTTCACGGCGATTTTACCAAAGTCGATCGCCTGCCTCAGTAGTTCCTCATCCTTGCCGCTGATAGGAATGTCCTTTTTCTCAAGGAAGCCTTCTGCGGTCTCTAATGCTTTCGCGATATCTTCGGCTGAGTAAAATACGCCGCCAAAGAAGCAGGCTTGCCTTAGGTTTCTAACGAGTTGGGCAAGGCTCTTACGCTGCCTCTCGTGGAAGAAGTAATCCATATCTGTCCGTTGCGACTGCACTGAGTTGAAGATGATCATCATCGAAAAGAGATTCAGAGATAGCTGATCCTGAAATGAGCCATCGAGTAGCACAATCTTTTCTTCTACTGGGGGGAGTAGCGTGCTGATATCCGAAAGCTGATGACGAATGATCAGCGAATTGAGAGCCGTCCTTAAACAATCTTTGCGATTATGGCCCTTAGCGTGCTGCTCTGGATGCATTACATACGTGTTCCAATCCGCTACACTATCGCCGACCTCGTCCTTTGTGTTCGCCCACGGACGAACCTTAAGGTACTTTGCCGCAAGGTTGCCAATTCTCTGTAGATCCTCCCTCTCTTGTCTTAAGGTAGACTGCGCCCTTCCATTTGTTGCCTCATTGTTACTCTTATCTTTCGTCTCGGAAGACTGCTGTTCTACACCGTAGAGACCTCTCGAAGGAGTTCCTGTGACGACCCATCGGACGGAAATCTCAAGACGGTCGAGGACTCTCATAACATCGCTCTTCCAGCTCCGACTCTTATTTCCCAGCTTGTGGCCTTCATCAATGATACATCGTTTAAACCGAATGTACTCTAGCGGACAATAAATATCTGAAGCTGGCCCCTCCTTATTTGATCGCTCCCTCTGAATCCACTCGAAGCGACTCTCGGAGAAGAGGATTAAGTCGTAACTCAGTAAGGCAGTCACTGGCGGAATAGCTTGCTTCTCTACGAGCACGAGCGTGTTTAAACCGACTGTATGCTTCTTCATTTCATTCTGCCATTGTTTAACAAGATTGTTAGGGACAATAACGAGCGTGGCGTGGCTTAGATAGACTTCTTTGGGCGGCACAATTCGAGGCGTGGTTCTGTTACTTCTTCTTGGTTCTACTAAGGTGTTCTGTACCTTGTATAGTGCACGATTTTCCAATCGGGTCAAAGCATCCATGCAGTTCTGGTATTCGTAGCCGAATTGAGAAGCGGATGCCTCGAAATAGGGCTTCCATGCTATGGAATTCTTGTTTGCAGTGGCTGCAGCCATGTCAAGCAAGCTTGCACTTTTTAATCTAGGCGGGACTTCAGCTACAAAGGGTTCTGGAGCTTTTGTTGGTTCACTTTTTGTACACAGAATAAGGGCTAGACATATAAGGGTCTTGCCGGTGCCCACTATGGGAATAGTCAGTGATTTCCATTTAAGAAGACTGTCAATTGCTTGGTAGGCTATCAGGGTCTTTATTCACACGGCGGCAGCTTCTAAGGCAGAGAAGATATAGGGTGCGGTTAAGATAAGAGGCGGGGATTGTTAAGACATTTTGGTTTTACTTACTTTCTTCGGCAAGGATCCCGCCACGCACTCCATCATAATATCTAGGCTCTCTCAAAACGATGCCCGAGACATTGTCAAAGTACCAAGGCCGTCCTTCCTGATCAAGCACTGATCGAAATCGGGGATCGACAATCCTGCCAGGATTTTCTTCGCGTTGAAGCATAAGTGCTGCTGACCTGCCTTGGTAGGGGTAAAGCTTCGTAATTAGACCAGGAACCTGACTCTCTAGCAAGCACTGCATCCCGTCTCGTGTATCAGGGTTAGTTTCTAACTCGGAGAGGGGGTCAGGAGAGGGAACACTGTTGAACATGGTCAAGAGGGACGTGGGCTCGCCATCAGGTAGACCTTCGCTCTGGGGCATTGGCTTCTCGTGATTATCTTCCTCTCCATTCCATGAGTTCAATGAAAAGTCAAGTTGGGATATGAGTAGGGATGTTGCTCTTGTCAGTTCATTTCTAAGATCGATAGTGCTTCTGTCAACATCTTGAGGAAGGATGTAAACTCGAATGCGACCACCGCTGTTGGCATGGGAGGTAGGACTAAAAGACATCTGAACCCATCGACTTTGCCATGATCCTATAAATGGTTGCAATAGAGGTAACCTCAGGAGCGCTTCCTGTGCTTGACTTGGAAGACAGGCAGTCTCGGGGATATTATCAAGACGCCGAGAGAAGAACTTCCATGACTGTGGTTTCAATATTTCCCAGGATTCAGGTAGTATTAGGTTGGTATCATCCACGGATAACTTAAGACATCCAGCAGGGATGTATTTGTTGAGCCCTAGGGTGTCTATTGTAGACGCCATTGCAGCAGTTGGTGATACTGGAGCCGTGTTAGTGAAATGCTAGTGAAAGCAGATCCTATCCATGGGTAGCCTCAATGATTGAATTACGACTCGGAAAAGTGTTCAGTCCATGTTTAGAGTGGAAGATCACGGTGATGCTATTATAAAGACGTGTTTGGAGAATGGAGATGTATTAATGAATAAATGCAGGTGGTTGTCTAGAAGGAAGGTACAGTCTTGATACAGGTAAGATTTATTAGTAAGAAAGAACAGGGGATGTTAAACTAAAAGGCAGCCACAAGCCCCCAATCTATGCATTTATTCCAGTCCACAGTGCGGCCAAACCAACTGCATTGAGTCTATTAAACGGTTTAATTCACTTATTGCAGTTATTAACGTAGGTGGCTTCCGTTCCTTAACTCTCTGCAATATAATCGAATATATCACCAGAACAACTTAGTATTTATACACGTGGGACTTGGACAATTTATAACCATACTGTTTCGGTTCGAAATTTGGCTATATATGGACTAAATTTTAAACAATAGGTACAAATAGAACGGCTACATATTGGCCGAGGGTATCGAAGAGTTATGCTATGTAAAAGCCATCGCTACTGTGACTAACCCGATGGGCTCTCCTAAAATTAATCCATAGACCATACGGATCAAAGAAATACTATAATGCAGAAAAGAGTCTTCTTTTTCCTCTTCCTCATAATCGTAATCCATATGATGAACTCCTTGACAATAAAAGACGCAAGTACCAAAAGCATTATGTCCTAAAAAGGGGAATAAAAAAGGAAAAGCTCTCGTAGCCTCGCTCGATGAACACGGTGCGCCTATCAAATGGTATAATTCGCAAACGCCAGATCAGATGTGCATTAAGTATTACGTGGATCCGTCCAAACTCTCCAAAACTCGTCTCGCCACCTCTATTTTCCTCCGGTACGCCCGATACTCAGCCGTGCCGCGGCTAGATTCGGCCAAACCAAGAACACATCGGCCAAGGCTAGCAACCAGACGCTCAACGAGTATTCGATCATCTTTTTGCAGCATCTCGATCGGAGTTGCTCTACTATCTTCGCTCTGACTGCTGGAGGTACTCTCGTTCAGAATAACTTCCGATATTTGCTTCAATTCCCTATCTGGCGATTCTCGTGGCGTTAACATGCCACCATTAACCTTCGGCTTATTCACCAAAGGGAAGCTCCTATGTGTCTTATTTGAGTCTAACGATGATACCGAAGGACGATGCATAAATGCTGCTGCGCTACTCTGCGGTCGTCGGATATCGGAGTGTCTAAATCGACTCTTATCGGAACTGGAATCGCTCGTCTCGGTGGACAAGCCAGCTCGTTTTGCCGTATCTGGCGTATGCGTTCGGGCACGTTTAGGTACTATGACACCGTACTCGCCGTAGACCTCCACAAAATGTTCTGCCCTCGTACTCCGACCCTCTGTAGCTGTTGCAAATGAGTCTACGGACGAGATCGAGCCGGTACTGCCTCTGCGAGAATGTCTTCCAATCTTACTCGAAGATGTCATGTTGGCGGATGCAACTGGTCCTCGGGTCGTCTCCACCGAGTCTTCGGAGCTAAAGCTCTCGCGGCTGCCCTTGCTTCTCATCCTACTTCGGCTCATACTACCCATCGCACTGTGTAGGAAGAAGTGCTCATAGTCGAAAGCATCCTCACGATCCTCATGAGAAACCTGGTTTTGGACCGAATCGTAATACGAAGACGCGCCACTCTCACTTGCACTATCATCTATCAGGCTCTTCTCATCCCCCTCTTCTAGTTCCACTTGTTCCTGCTGCTGCTGCTGCTGGTCGTCTTTCTCTGCCCCATCACTGTCGTCGTAACCATCCTCTGTTTTCATGTCAAAGTCATCCTCTACTTGGTTGATTATTGATGGGTCGTCATTTTCAGGTGAATGAGAGCTACTTTCGATGTCATTTAACTGCACTGGAACGATTTCCTCTGTGGAGATATCCTTCCGCACCTGCGCTTGATCAGTTTCAAGTACCATACGTTTCGCCGCCAAACGCCCCTCGTTAACATCAATGGTTGAAACATCATCATTCGATTTCTGCGACTGATAACCGCTATGAATAGAACTGTCGTCCTCATATTGTGCCGTCTCAGCATACCACTGATCAACCCGAGCATGCGTGAAAGGACTAGGCGTTCGCAGGTTTTGGATACTTCGACGCTTTAAGCTATCTGCTCGGGCTTGGTCTCTTAGTGTAGACAGTCTTCCTTTGAGATCTTTCATCTGGTCCTTTAGATCTCGCATTTGTGCTGTTGACGCGGATCGCCTTAGCCCCTTGTCTGTGTAAGACCCAAAAGTCGGACTTAGGAACGTATCCAATCTCGAACCCTCCAAACTCGGTCTTGACGAATCTACATCTTGCGAAGCATCATCCTCGCTTAACGGTTCGAGGGTAGACTCCTTGGCGTAGAAAGATGATTTAGCACCCTCATTGATGTAATCCGCGCTACGAGGGCTGTGAAGAGGTGGTCGATATCCACCTGCTGCACCTAAGGCACTCGAAGATCTCGGTACATATACACCCGGCTTAATCACATCAAGCGGAAGAGTAGGAATATTGTTCTCGCTAGATATTCTCGTGTGACCATGCCCACTCTTGCGGCGGGTGGAATCGTGATCGCGGTGGATTGCAGTTGTAGGCCGAGACATGATGGGTGAAGCTGTTGAACCTGAATCAGTGGATAGGGTAGGGGAGTGCAGAGTTCGTGCCCGGCTCAAATTTCCTTCCATAGTCTATTATGCGTCAGACAAACAAGATGATCAACTATAATTCAAGGATGCTTACCGTTAATCGTCGCTTAGCATTTGCTAAAATCTGTTCCGCTCTTCGACTCAGCGCAGTTGAGTAGCGCTCCTCTCCAATTCTAGCCCGGACCTCACTACTTGGCAAGACATGTCCCTGAACGGACGCATCGTCGATGAAAGAATCGGCAACACTTTCTTCGTCATCACCTTGAAAGTTGCTGTCGTCGACACTGACAGTATCGTCAAAGTCGGCAAATAATGCAGCTTGCTCGTGGGTGGTAATGGTACTTGTCGAGTCTATTGATGCTCGCCTCTCGCGAGAAAGTTTTGAGTCCTTCTTCTTCAGCGTCTCATAATGCATCATGGATGCCGGTTGTATCGAGTCGTCACTACGTGTAGACCCGGACCGTGCCTTGTTCGGAGGACAGGTACTCTCAACTTCTGTAACCTCACCAATATCCGAAAGCATCGTGCCGTTTCCATATATGATAGGGGTAGTAGGGGTGACGGGGCCCGTGAAGGCTTGAGGGGTAAGATCAAAGCTCATACTGGCAACTTGTGTATTCTTCCACATAGTCAAAGGCGATTGTGATCTATCCGGGGAAGAATAGGTATCTTCGTAATCTGGTAATATCATATCTGGATTTGTCAACGTAGGCGACGCTGGCAAAGGTGGATAAGACATAGAGCCGGATCCAGATCCCGATCCCGAGGCCTGGGCCAGGGCTGGAGGAGTAGTAACCGTTCGCGTTGGCGACATGAGGCCGGTTAATTATCGTATTAGATATATCGTATAGGTTTGTCGTTCGCGCAGGACACCGACGAAGAGAATTCGCGAAAAACTCTGCGAGGTGAGGACTAGAGTCTAACAGAAGCAGGTGACAGATTAAGACAGCCTGCAGACTGCAATTAGCCGCACCGCCTTTCGCAGGCAAATGCGAGCGTATCAATTAGGTTGATACCGGTGTATCCAAAGTACCCCAAAGAGCAAAAGAACTTGTGCAAATTCGTAACTTCGTAGGACTCGAGAGTAAATCAAAGCGATATTAGGTTGCGACGGGGTATCGAATCACATGTAAGCCAATTCGGACAGAGTAAGGTTCGTTCGGACAAGTAATCGCAAACCCGCGAAACCTTAGACAACCAGAAGGGTACAGACGCCGTCAAGAGATTCGAAGGCGACGACTTGACGAATACCAAAAATTATCATATTATTTCAACCTCAATAGGTATCCAGAAGTATTAACTGCCGTGCTCTTCACCCTGAGTTCAAAGTACACCGATTATGATGGTGATAGTGATGGTATTGGTAATGTCGATATCGATATCGATCGATTCGAGTGTCCTCTTCCTTGATTAAAATCGTAGTCGCACCGGTATTCTCGTCGGGTGTCTTGGAGGGAGGTAATCGTAATTCGGAGTGCAGGTAATTGTACGTGTATAATTGTATTGGATACCTTACTTCACGTATATTAGCGCAACTACTTTAATTGGACGCTTAATGCTGCTCGTACCTGATCAGAAGCCAAGCTAGTTCTGGGGTGGCCCTGGTTAATTAATTGGCTGTCTAACACGGTGGAGCACACCTGAAATGACGAAGCCTCCTTTTGGTTCTTGGATCACCCAGACCCTAAATTTTGTTAGCGTAAGCCGGCGTCACACCTGCCGGCTTTGGATTCCAGATAGCAAGAGCTTTGGTGCTTTTCGATACTAAGGTTTTCTGTAGTTCAACGAAAGCCGGGAAGGAGTTCAAATAGATAAAAATAAAAATAAAAAGATGTCCACATTATTGTGGTACTATATCTAAAACCAGCAAGACGGCCATTAGAATACGGAGACGAAGATGGTAGGCTAAAGTGTGCTCGGTAAAAGCTCTATGCATAGCAAAATGAATAAACCGGGTTTATTCATTCCATCAGCCCAAGGAACGAGCTTCCACATTTATACATACAGTAAGCTAGGATACTCAAAATTTGCAAAAATTCTTGTGATGCTGTGATTGTGAATAAGGGGTAGGAAACAGACGTGCAATAGGACGAAGAGGTATGCTATCGACCCCTTGTCACGTTTTAATGCAACATGCAGAGACGGCAAGGTCCATCTTTAATTATATGCAAGTAATCTATAATCTGGCACGTACAGTTACTATATTCAACTATGAAGTAAGGGGACTACTGTCACATACCTACCTTATGCAGATAGAAAAGATGTGCGACAACACGGCTCACGAGACCGATCACGAACATCATGGTGATCAATCTACACTATTGACGATGCCCATCTCGCATTGATATTTATCGATGGGACCTTGAAGATGCAGGCATAGAAAAAGAGGCCTAGAATGGAAACCAGCGGAACTCCCGGCGCATTGGGACGGTCCGCTTGGACTCACTAATAATATCGTACCGGTAAAGTCAAGATTGGTTCAAGGCTCTTTTACCTTTTCGCAACTCGACATTTCCACGGTTTCATGTTTCACGAGTGGAGAGTGGATATTCAAATCTACGCTATTCTATAAACAGGTAAGATACCTGAGGTACAATTGGATATCGCTTTAAAAGAGGAGTTTATATAATAATTTTCCGAGCTCGCTCATTGGCTTGTGGAGCCAAACTATGAGCTCCATATTTACTTAACTGTGGGAATTTTCACAGCAATTTTCACTTGCTCCCAGTTCGACCTCTTTTCATGATTTTGTATGTGTCCCTTTTGCCAACGACTTAAACAAGTCATAATTCACTACGATCTGCCCGATATGTAAAGTAAAGTATGCCATGTTCCATGCCATCTCAGGAAATGGAGAGCAAACACGAATTCAGAGAGGTTGAAGAGTGTTACTGATCTAATAATATTGCTGCGTTTGTTCCTTTTTATGGTTCACAATCGACGAGTATCTCGACCTAACTTATCTAGATACTCACCAACTACCAACTCGCATTCCTATCAATGTAAGTGCATTCTTAAAGTCATCTGATTTTACTTCCTTCCTTAATCACTAAGTGATGAGCAATACCAAGAATTCTGCAATGCTTAATAGCGGCCTCTCCAGGCTTGCTAATCTGTGGAGACCTTCTTGCCCTGATAGTGGTGCCCGTCAACATATGAGTTTTACTCTTGTAACGTTAGTAAACTAACTATGAAGACAGGTCTTTGAGGGTGTTGGGCTATTTATTGACAGGCGAGGATTTGGAGATACATGTACGTAGCATAAGTCAACCCAAGTGGCGATAAAACCATAGGAGGCGTATATCTCTATTCCAATAAAACAAATCATTAGGAAGCTATTCAAAGACGTGCAATGGCAACGGATGTGAGCAAAATAGTAGGGAAAAGAAAGGGCGGGGGAAAAGTGTAGCCACCAAGGGAATCGAACCCTTGCATCTAAAGTCAATCTACTTGAACATTGATACACGAGTAAATGTACAAGCTGAATACACTACTAGAACACGGCCAGTATGGCCTTTGTTAAATCTCTGGAAGTACAGTTGTTATCATAGTCTATATGCATAGGTACCTAGGTAAGTAGGCAGGCATGTGCAAACATTTAACAGCCAATATAATGTAACATAGCGGTGTTTGTCATCCGGGCGTTTAACGTTATAAATAACAGTATCTAACATGAGCAACAATACATACAATCAAGGTTCTAAGCCCCTTTCCATCCTATCCTTCCGAATTTACGTGTTAACAGGGACAACGTCTGGGTATCGGCCACCGCTAGGCTTGAATTTGGAGAGCGTAGCATCGATCTGGGCCATCTCCTCGTCCGAGATATCTACTTGTACGGCGTTCTCGTCGATACGAGCCACCGTCGTGGCACCGGGGATCGGGATGATGGTCTTAGGAGCGCCCTTGCGCCAGGATGACACGCGTATGGTCCAGCTGATGGCCAACTGGGCTGGTGTCACACCCTTCTTCTTAGCCAACTCCTCGACCTGTGTCGCCAGCTGCAGGTTGACCTCGAAGTTGCCCGGCTGGAACCACGGCCAGGACCGGAACTCTGGCTTCACATCATCCAGCGACTTGATTTGGCCTGTCAAGAAA
The DNA here is from genome assembly GCA_902805455.1 of Daldinia concentrica. Lineage (NCBI taxonomy): Eukaryota > Fungi > Ascomycota > Sordariomycetes > Xylariales > Hypoxylaceae > Daldinia > Daldinia concentrica. The sequence continues at coordinate 1,700,275 of CADCSW010000003.1, read as the reverse complement.
CCTCGGCCAACGGGCGAGTAAGCGATTAGCGGGATGTCGTACTGGGCGCATGCGTCGGCTACGCCGTTGTCGAGAACCTCCCTACTGAATCTTCATGGGTCTGTTAGCTCGCCGTTTTTGTTACGTTCTTGGAGCATCTTGGAGATCTTGGTAGTATACATACAACGAAAGTTCAACCTCAACCCCCACAACCTTCGTTACCTTCACGGCCTCGTGGATCGTCTCGGCCCTAACTTCAGAAAGCGAGATGCCTCCGATCTTGCCCGTTTGGATGTCTAATACATGTTAGTATGGGTTCAAGAACTCTAAATGTGTACAGGGGCAACAAAATCGTTGATTTAGAATCTAGGAGGTAAGTAAAATGCAAAAAGGGGTTGAGGACTTACACTCCTTCTCGATAACTCCAAAGGTTACACTTAAAGGCACTTTAGGGTCACGGCGCGCAAACTCGAAGATATCGATCTTCTTGCGGCCCTTGAGTTGGGCAATACAGTTGTCGATAGACCGACGAGTGCCCTCGGGTGAACCATCAGGTCCAATTCCGTGGGCGTCCATGCCGCCTTTGATACTGAGCACGACCTTTTCAGCGTCCTCAGGGTACTTCTCGAAGTAACGCTCTAATAGTACGAGAGAGTTTCGCTCGTGCGGTCCGTAGAACTCGCCACCGTTCCAGAAATTCATCCCATTTTTCAGGGCGGCCTTCATCGCTTCAAAAGCCTTCTCGTCCGAGATAGGTTGCGTTCTCCAGGTCAGGCCCATCAGCCCATATCCCGTAGGCCCGACTTCTTTTCCAACTAGCGTAGGCATATTTGCTGTTTTGTTTGTTCTTTCTTTTAGGAAATGTCGATGAGTCTCTTAAGAGCTTGTAGGTCAACTGTGAAGGTTTAGGAGTTCGATGCTATTCAAATCTCGTTGAACCATCGCGGCGACGAGGCCTTTTATATCAAATTTACCTCTTCGGTACATTGAATATATTCATACCTGACTGCTATGGTAACAGTGGTGGTGTGTGCCTACTACGTCAACTGTACGGTTTTTGCGGGACGGCTTTAGCATCTCGGCTTTCCAATACCTCCACACGCAAAAGCCCGACGACTCTAGCCCCTTGCTTTAGGGCGAGAACTGATTAACTACGCTTTTTTTTTTTTTAAAAAAAAAAAAAAAAAAAATAGGTATTAAGCTTCCGTAATGTGTTTCGGTCTGGCTAAGTTGGTCACAGAAGATACCGAAGATCATGCACCCTGGCCACATGCAGTTACTACATGTAGCATCACCACGATGGTCCCCGCGGCTTTAAGAGAGCTAGATTATTCATCATCACATATAGCGTCTTTATACGCCTATCAACCTATTACTCAAATATTATTCAGCTCTAATTTTATAAAACTCCTATTAAATTTTTATTAACTAGCTTTATGTTGGAAGGTAGATATATCGATGTGAGTCCACCCTAAATACTCGAGTACATCTGTCGACTTGTTCGGGGTTAAGGATGCCGGGACCCAGTCACAAGTTGACGAGAAGCTATTATTGACGGGAGGCGGGGACTACAGACCCCCTACAGTTTAGCCATAACCTTAGTAATTATAACTAGTTTGTTTAAACCTTCAATATAATCACGTAATGTTAACATGTAGTATTATGTAAAATACTCTTCATAGATTTTTTATTGTCTAAGTGATCCGGGTCGTACGAGGATCGAATACCTAGTTTATTTCTTTATAATATCATAAGTTATCCTAAGTTATGCTCTGAGTTTTGAAGCTCAGTAAGTAGCTAAGTCTCAAGTGTATAACCTAAGAGGTAGTAATCACATGAAACAAGCGTGTACCGATATAATATAAAAGTAGTAATGCTTGATGATATTTCCCGTGAATCCGACTATGGGTGAATTTTACGCCGACGGGGTTAGGAGATCTACACTAAACCGCTATAGGGAATATGCGGCTCATTTTTTCTGCATTCCCTGCAGATATTGCTGCCAACCCACCGATTGTATCCTCTCGTCCTTAGCCAACACCTCGTTTTTCATCTTGTCCTGGTAGCGTTTCATACGCTCCGCATATTCTGGGTACGCGCTACCTAAAATCCGGATCGCGAGCAGCGCGGCGTTGGTTGAGTTTCCGATTCCGACTGTAGCGCAGGGTATACCCCTCGGCATCTGCACGATGCTGTGCAAACTATCGACACCATCCAACACCGATGCCTTCACAGGGACACCTATTACTGGAATGTGAACTTCAGACGCGAGCATACCTGGTAGATGCGCAGCACCCCCTGTTTCCGATATTAGTAAAGACATCATTCGTTCGGTTTAGTGGACGGTTAGGGATGATGAGCATGTAGGCTATACTCATTGGTTCTGCTAACCAAGGCAGGTTTTACACAACAAGAATGGCTTATAACAAACACGAAGAAAAATATAGGTACTGACCTGCTGCCGCAATGATAACCTTACAGCCGGATTTTGTCATTTCCGCTGCGAATTTCATCATATGATGCGGCGTTCGATGCGCCGATGTTATACGGACTTCGTAAGGCACATTGAACTCATCTAAAATCTTCAGACCGGCTGTCATAGTGGTTAAATCCGAATCGGACCCCATAGTTACAGCGACTAAAGGCACGGATTTTGCTCGCGGTGTTTTTGTCTCCGCTGGGCTCTTCGAGCCGATGCGTTCAGCTCGAATCTCATCCATAACACTAATGAGAGGTGTTATGGTCTCGGCTAGACGTTCGACAGAGGAGAACCCCGTAGCGGTTATATGACCAATCTTCCGTCCCGGTTTCGATTCCTTCCCGTAGAGATGTACATATACATCCGTAAATTCGTCATATGTACTCTCCGCAAGCTCTACGAATCTATTATGAGAAATCGGTTGAGCACCGCCAAGAATATTGAGCATAATTGCCGAAGGCACCCGCGCGTTGAGATTTGCGCCTTTCTGCGGGATAAGGTCCAGTATGGAGTATAATTGAGCCTTATATTGCGACAATTGAGGTACAGCCTCAACTATAAGGTTCATAGTTAGTAACCACTCGCTAGGAAAGCCCTGATAGTAAGGCTAATAAATGGTTCTTAGAGAACCCCCCAGCTTATAATGGGATGCGAAGACAGAATATAGGGGTGTATAACGAGTGAGAAATACATACTAGTAAAATGACCAGAGTTATGCGGGCGAGGAGCGACTTCGTTCACCAGAATCTGGCCGTCGGCGAGTAAGAACATCTCTACAGCGAAGACTCCCCGACCCCAAAGGCTGGCTATGACATCGCTTGCTACCTTTTGCGCTCGCTTTTTGACATCTTCTGGTATGCTCCGTGGCGGATAGAACACCTTGGTACATATACTATCTTCGTGTATAGTCTCGACGACTGGATAAGGGTAAACGTGCTTTAAGTTGCCGCTGTCATCCTCTGTTCGTAATACCATGACTGAGAGTTCCATTTCGAAAGGCACCCACTTTTCTGCATATAGTGGCTGGTCTCCCATCTGCTCTGTGACATTTTTCAAGTCTTCCGGACCGCTGACCTTGAAGTTTCCACGGCCATCGTACGAACCTTTACTACCCTTTAACATGAAAGGGAATCCATACTTCCAAGCTGCCTCATCCAGAGAATCGGCTCTACCCTCTCCGGACTCTATAGCCATCTGTTCAGTAACGGGAATACCATTTTGAGCGAAGTATTCCTTCTGCTGATACTTGTCTTGGATTAGGCGTATGGTCTTCCATGACGGATGCACGGGTACTTTCTTCAATATTGTACCGTTCCCATCAGGTGAAGGTACTTCTACACCTTTCGTTGCTATCTCTTCTAGTACCTCTGTCTCCACATGCTCGATCTCAACCGTGAGGAAGTCAACACGGGAAGCGAGGAGCTTGATCTTCTCTGGGTCCTTAAAAGATCCAGTGACGTGGAGACTGTTTTGGTTAATCTGTTTTGCCGGACAATCTTCAGCGTCGAGGACAGCAATGGGTATTCCTAAGGGCCCGGCTGCTTCACAGAGCATACGCCCAAGCTGGCCACCCCCTAGAAGCCCAATGACAGGCTTCTTTACTGGCATTATAAGAGAAGGTATAGGAGATTGGAATAATTAAGCGTCACTTATAAGTGATGAATGAAAAACCCCTCCAAGGAGTAGAAATTATTGATAATAGCGGGGCTAAATCTACAATATATAATTATTACAAGGGTTTAATTGCATATTTTAGCTTGCTACCCCTCCATCCCGCCAACACCCCACCAAGATTAATATCTCTTAACTTGTACAACTTCTTAGCTTCAGATTTCAACTATACAAGAACCTATATCAGTACATACCAGCGTAATGCAAGTCTAATTCATGAAGCAGCAGGTCATGATGTAATTCTCGACTTCAGCATATTAGGTCCAAGCCAAATAATTGTAACACCATTGGAATATACTTACACTAAATATATCTAGTTATCGCAATATGTTCTACCTCAAATCCCAACGCGAACGCAGGTGACCAAGATGGACTTGAAAGAAAACGGAGCTCAGCTCCCCCAGCCCAAGATCCAGTACGCTCCTATACTACCCCCCTTCTCTACCTCCTATCTAACACACCTCCCCAGCCCCCTCAAGCTCTTCGACGCAGCCAGATCCCAGAAACGACTCCTATACGCCTGCGCGCCCATGGTCCGGTACAGCAAGCTCGCCTTCCGACAGACGGTACACCACTTCGGCACAGACCTATGCTGGACGCCCATGATCCTAGCCAAGGAGTTCAACCGGAGCCGCGTGGCGCGCGACAGCGACCTGACCGTCTGCGCGCACGACGAAGTCCCAACCATAGCCCAGTTCGGCGCCAACGACCCCGCCGAGCTGTCGCGCGCCGCCTCCCTCGCCGCCCCCTTCGTCAGCGGCGTCGATCTCAACTGCGGGTGTCCCCAGAGCTGGGCTTGCGCCGAGACCCTGGGTGCTGCGCTAATGGGGCGTCGCGAGCTGGTGCGCGATATGGTGGTTGCGACGAGGGAGCGGCTCGCGCGCGACGGGTGGGATGTAGATAGTTTTGCCGGTGCCGATTCCGATGTTGATGGTCGCGTGGGCCGTAGTGTCAGTGTCAAGATTCGAGTACATAAGGACCTGCGGCAGACGGTAGATTTCATCACTACTGTCCTAGGCGACGAGCACCACCGGAATATCGATTGGCTCACCATACACCCGCGCACGCGTAATACTCCTAGTAGTATACCTATTAACGTCGAGGCACTCGAGACGCTCACCTCTATGTTCGGCACGAAACTGCCAATCCTCGTATCCGGCGACGTCTTCACTTTGTCTACGCTTCCATATACTTCTCACCTCCTAGACCACCAGCCCACATTCACTACTACCTCTAGCGATTCGTCCTCCGATATCACCAGCAACAACTCCTCCAAGCCCAAACTTGACTTACCACACCTATCCGGCCTCATGTCCGCGCGCGCACTCCTCGCAAACCCGGCGCTCTTCGCCGGGTACGATGCCTGTCCCTGGGAGGCCATCGACGTGTTTATGAACAACGTGGCACGAGCGCCGCTGCCCCTTAAACTGGCGATACATCACCTAAACGAGATGTGTGGGCCGGGCTTCGGCCCCGACCGCAACGCCGCTCTGCTGTCGAAGAAGGAACGCATACGCCTTAACGAGATCGGCAACTGGATCGACGTCATTGACTACATGGACGAGATCAAGAGCCAGCGTGGAGGAAAGGGCGGCGTCGTGCGATTTACTTAAATATTTGGGTGGTATGAGGTGAATAGACAGGATAGATAAGTAGGTACATGTACATTTTTTTTTTCGGAAGGGATCGATACCCAATTATGGCGGATGTTGCTCTATAGTAACCGAGCTCATGGTAAGCATAGCATCAATAAACTCAAGCATTCGAACAAGATGAAACATAACAATTATGACTTATGCATTCAATAGCTCGATGCCTATCAAAAAGTCCGGTATCACTTAACCACCCCTTCCCCCTAAGGAGATAGATACCTCTGCTACAAATCCCCCCACAATGCAATGCACCTATGCGTCCATTCTACTGTACAACAACCTGACCGTAGAACGTAATGTAACAGAGGTATCGCAGACCTGACCTAGAAGAAAATAAACTGGCACCGCGCCGTCCCCTCGCCTCGAGAGAAGTCACAATGTGCCGCGATTAACTCCGGTGCCGCCCTTGAGCCAAGAACGCCGCATGCAGCCTTGAGGCTCGTGTAGGAAACAAGAAAAAAAAAGAACCAAATCAGGCATTTTCGAACGTATTGTCTTTTGCCTCCTTAGTCCGGCAGATTTACCCCTATAACCTTAAACCAGTGCGTGAATCATATTACAGGTTTGGTAGTAGTAGTAATAGAGATCGAAATCGCGCCGGCTATCCAAATGTAGAAATCTGAACCGGAATGGGTAGGCCTGTTTCGTGATATAGTAACTTGGAAAATACCTGGGTCCCACAATACTCGAAAACGCGGAAAAGCGTTTCAAACGTTATTCATCTTCCGATGCTGCATATCCTGAGTCGGATTCGCCTACTCCTAAGGCCTGAGGCTCAGGCTCAGGTTCAAGTTCAGACTCGGGCCATTCCTCTTTCCCTTGATTATCCCCTCCCGACTTGTCCTGGGATGATGTAGTTCCCTATTCATACACCTCACCCTCGTCGTCATCCGAACTAAGACGTTGCCGTTTCGGGTCTCGGCTCTCTGGTGCGAGCGATTCGACTTCTTTCCTCTTAGTACCATTAGTTCCTGGATGAAGGCTGGGATTATTCGCTGCTTCCTTTAAGACAAAGTCTGAATCACCTGGGGCGGTCTGGGAGGCAGACTCAGCAGCAGCCGTTTCAATTTCTCTTTCTGCCGCCGCTCCGTCAACGCTGCTAACTTTGCCCCTGGGGCTCTGAGTAGCACTATCGGTTCTGGGGGTGCCATTGGTTGAACGTATATCGATGTCCTCGCCTCTTCTTCGTGTACTATCAAGGACAAAGACAGGAGACTGAGAATATGGATTCTCTTGCTTGCGTAGGGGATTCTCGATGTAGAAGTCTTTGAGAACAAGTATTGCCTTCGCACAGTTATCCTCGTTGCCATTTAACGCCTTCCACCATGCCTCACCGTTCACGTCTTCTATCCGTTCCCCAGTAAAGCAGCTTGAGAAGAAGATGGCTGCAATGGCGATATCGCGCGCGTCCATGAGGAGTGGCAGGGTGGTTAGACACGAGTCGTTCAAGAAGGCCCAAGCGGCATGTCGCAGGTTCTTGTTGTGGATCGACTGCAGCTGACCAAGGAAGTCGTACAATTTAAAGTGCGGGCTTTCAATCATGAGGTCGAAGGTTAAGTTCTCGAGCATGACTTCTTCAAACATGAGGATACTGTCACGCCATCTCCAGTATTCTTTAGATTGCTCATCTACGATGAGCTTGACATTCTTCTGCGCGACTTTTGCTACTGCGATAATGATGTCTTTAGTCTTGCGGCAGTTCTCTTCCGTCTTATTCGCTAAGAAAAGCGCAGTCGCGGCGATATTCTATACCAGACACGATTAGCTATGTCCTTTTTTTTTTTTTTTTTTTGTCGGGTGGTGTGGTTTGGTTTATTGGTAGACTCACGTAGTGGTGTATCCCGTGTTTTTCCTCAACCATGCTGCATCTCATAAAGAATCGGTGAAAGAATACGCCAGCAACGTAGAGGGTAGTCTGAGGAAGTTCGAGCAGAATGCCAGCTTGGTATATAAAGTTGACGCCTTTTGCTCGCCTTAGCCTCTCCTCTTGTGGCGACAATCCATCCAAGATACTAGGGCTGCTAAGAACCTCGTCTTGGCTAAAATACCATTGATTTGGCATGGTGAGGGGCGTTCTGGTTGCTGAGCGGGTAGGAGATGGCGCGCTTCGTCGCGACTGTGGTCTCGGGGGAGATGTGCGCGACGAATTCGTAGGTGGTGAAGGAGCTGGGGGAGGTATGTCGCGTCTTCTAGATGGAGACTTCGAAGAACTATTAAGACTGGTTTTGCTTGAAGGTGCAGGTGGAAATTGATATGATTCCCGTTGAGGAGGTCGGTATCGATCGATGCTCGCCATTGCGTTGTGGCCCGTGGCCTGTGGGTTGTGGGGAGTCGAGCGAAGCAATTACAAGCTTCAAATGTTCCTACGGCGATTCAAACATTAGGTAAGTCGCCTGAAGGAACCCTTTTTTTAAGTAGCATTAATTAACGAAACCATCTCTTCTGTAGTTTCTTATTGTATTTTCGTTAAAGTTGGAGATTCTGCTAGATACTAGGTAGGTATGTATGTAGAAGTAAAAAGAAATAACTAATAGTTACAAAGAAAGAAATAGTTGGATGGTAGGATGGCAAGATGGAGATGGTAATCTGAATGGTTGCTATCAGATCGCCCTTGCTTCTCTATCGGATTCGTCACTGAACCCATAGGCGTGGGTCTAGCCAATATTTGATATGAGGTAAGTACCTCCTCCTTGCTCCTCCTACCTAAACATACTCTGAGGTTAGGTAGTACCTGATACAGTAACAGTATATTCTATACACAGTATACACATACTGTAACGTCTTGCTCTCGAAAAGCACATCGCATGTTACGCATCCACCATCTCGACTTTTTCTCCTCGATACAGCAAGATCATTTTTATTGGGTATCTTCCGAGCTTTGCTTGTATTTCCCTTCCGTCCTCAACCATTCTCCTAATATAATTTACTAAATTCCCTCTCCGTCATTTCGGCCCCATAACTTAACTGTTCTATCGTGTCCACCACTGACAATCCATCTCGCATCTCTGCTAATATCTACACTCGAAACCGGCCCGGTATGTCCTTCCAAGGTCTGTATGAGAGTCCAGTCATCAGCGGAAAATACGTTGACTTTACGGTCAAATCCGCTAGAGACGAAGAACGTGCCCGACTTCTTAGGGAGCTGGTTTCCCTTCTCGTCGAGGCCTGGAGGGGTACCTAGGATAGGATCATCTAACCCTTTGTACCATCTGAGGTCCGAAACTGCACTGGTGTGAGCTCCAATACCGCCGGTTCTCTGGACCTTCCTTACGTCCCAGCATTTGATCCAGCCGTCTGCCGACCCAGTCAGAACTCGATAGCCATCTGAGCCCCAATCGATACCGTGAATAGGTTTGATATGGCCGTCCCCATGTCCATCTAAAATCATGACTGTTCTTCCAGACCTTAAGTCCCATATTCTACCAATGCTATCCAAACCTGCACTAGCCAGTAGCGAACCGTCAGAATTAAAGCTGATAGCGAAGACACCCCTCGAGTGACCTTCTTGTAGTAACAACTCTGTTGTCGACTCGACATCCCACAGGCGCCATGTAGTGTCTTCTGATGCTGAAGCGAGATACCGCCCCGAAGGGTGAAACTCGACTCGGCATACTCGTTGACCATGTCCTTCTAGCGTTGATAGCGGCGTGTCCTTGTTTAAAGACCAAAGGTTCACTTGGCCCTCAGCTCCTCCTGAAGCTAGATTGACCGTGTCTGGCGAAACATTATTTCCGGGAAGGGTTGCGCCAGGAAACCACGAGATGCCACTAACTCTGTTAGTGTGTCCCCGTAACGTCATCTTCTCCTCCAACGTCGGTATTCCGATCAGCTTGATGGAGCCTCCCCAATTTCCGGCAGCAACAAGCTCGCCATTAGGCGATATTCTCGTCATACTGACATTCCTATCTCCTGCGGTCTGGCTGCCTTGTAATTCGAATGCTTGCAGGCGTTCCTTAATCTCTTTGCGGAATTTGACGTGCGTTCGTAGAGGTATAGATGTTTCCTGCTTTTGAAAAGACAGCCTTTGTTTCGCCCGTGGCAGGGAGAAGCGGGCAATATCTTGCCGCGTTCGTAATAATTCATCGCTACCGGTGGTGTAGAATTCCTCTTCTTGATCTTCTTGGTCCTCTTCTGGCGCATCTTCCATAGCAATATCTGGTGATTCTGTAGGTGCTTGTTCCGCCTGCAGAGTCAAGAGTTCCCTTAATCTGTCTCGTCGGTCTGCCGGGCCTTCGCCAAAAAGTGTGATAGGTTCCCCAAGTTCCCGTAGCCTAGCTCGTACTCGTCCATCATCTGTAGGTACTGCCATTGTTGCTGCTCGCCTCTTCCGTTCAAACTGGGACAATATAGCTGATGCTTTCTCCGGCGCAATGCCGGCGGCTGCCGAGGGAATGTCATAGTCGCGATCTACGGGCACCTCGTCCAAGGTCATACCACGATCCTAAAGAAAAAGAGACGTTAACCAAACATCGGCATGAAAAAGGCTTGGGATATGCAAACTTACCTCTTCCGCTTCCTCTACATACGCCTGTCGCGCCGGGTGCATCATGATGGGCGATAAGTCACAGGATGTTGACCTTGGATCTCATGCGCGTACCGACTTGAAGAATCAGAACCGTCCTAATATAATCTGTCGCTCGAGAATGGAAGAATTTCGGTTTCCTATAGAAAATGTATCCACATGTATTCTGTAGATTGGTAACTTTTTGCGAGTTCTTCAAAGCCGCGTTGAAGGTGAACATAAAAGTGGAGAAACACGCTATTAGTGGTCAAAGCTCCAAGTTTTTAGCTCTAAGCTTCAAGCCAAATGCGTTTGTAGGTAGTTTGTACATTTGTACGGAATTAGGTACGGAATACGGATATGTACAAGCAAAAGGTCAGAAGACAACCACCAAGTTACTTTCTAACTTTGACCACATTCTACAAATTTATCCACTTCATGATCTATAAAATATTACATTTTAGATTCAAAGACACACCCTTTTCCAAGGTTGACTTGGAGCAAGCTATTAAATAAGTTATACCGAATTAAGCAAGGTGATTCACATAACTACTAATATCTACCTACGGTTAACTATTCTTTATGTTGGAAACGTCAATACCATTTCCTAGGACGCTGAACTTGGATTGGAACTCTTTGTTTTATCCAACATTGTAACATTATCCACCTTTTAGGTCTCCAAAGACAAATGCAGCATACCGATCTATCCTAATACTACGTTTCAAGTAGTGCCGACTTTTCCTGCAGGTTCCCTGCCAGAAAAACCAGCATGTGTTCCAACACTGTAGGAGCAGGCTTAGACAAGCCGAAGCTTACGGGCCTACATTCCATCCATATATTGGTATACAATATTTTAATGTCTACACCGAGCTCATATGTGTAGAGAATATCGCAACACGATACCTGATTGGAGGACATAACTATACTATAAGTTATAACTCGCTTACCCTGCCCCTTAAGATGACATTTTACTGATTCTAACCCTCTTATTATCTAATCGTAATATCAAGTATGAGTCTCCATTTACTTATTAATGGATATATACCCCTAATCCTCTTTATCATACGATGTGTATATTAACCCAGTGTTGGTAATAATAGGTGCACTGGAACTTCAACTTGAGTTTTGCTTGTTTGTCTTTCATATTGTCTCAGCGCAATAACAAGTAATTGAACTATATGCAATTATATAGCGATAGTTCTCAACGAAACGTATATATAGTCGCTATACAAACTATATTAATATTCCGTGTGCGTTCTTAAATTTAGTCCTCCCATTGGTTTAAATGCTGTAACAAAGGTTGCAATGAAAAAGCATGGTGCCTGACAGCCAGCTTATAATGGCCGGAATGGCTAATCGCGGGAACGCGGGACATGGATTAGTGGTGCCAGGGTGGTAAGGGTGGATTAATGGTTGGGGCACCTGAACAGCCTGAAGGAAGCGTGCTAGGAAAGTGCTAGGGCGTGCTGGGGTCTGGTGTCCGCTTAGCCTAACTATCCCTTGTTTGTCCTTGGCACGGGGCTTTCCAATCTGCACAGCTGAAAATAGAAAAGATTTGGTTGGCTTGTGAAAATTGAGGTCCGCTCGCTACACCCCGCCCGTAAAAAAAAACCTTGTTGTAGGCAAGAAATCGTATAATTCTATTGTCTTAGAGTGGGTGGCGGCCTTATTAACAAACACCTGCCCTGTTCGGCTTTCACTTCCTTTTAACTCTCTTCACCTTTTTTCAACCACCACCGTACGGTGAACCAATATTTGACACCAAACAGATCTAACACGCCTTCGCGCGATTAACTATTCGACTGCCAATGCATCAGCAAAACGATTCAGACAGTTTCTCTTCGTCACAAGTCCGCAACCAGATGCTCACCCCGACCCTTCAGCCAGCGCATCCCGATTACCTTTGCGAAGCACGCGCTGACGCCGAGCGACGACGTGGCTCCCGCCTACCTTGAATAGGGGCGGGTTGAGAGAGTCACATCGACGGACGACTCTATTTTACTATTACTTAATTAATTAAATATTATTGAGGATACAAGACTTTCATCATGTTACCTCCCGCCGCTCCAGCTCTTAGCACCGTTCGCGGATTCGCGCACACCCCAATAATGTCCGGCGACGATGATTCGGACCACTGCAAGACGCCACCTTTGTCTGCGCGACGTGGTCGCACCCACCGTCTTGACGACGTTATCAGCGCCAACTGCAGCCCCGTACTTCGTGGTCATAACTCCCCTGCTATCAGCGGCATCGCTAAGCTGCGCATGCAGTTAGAGCCCCTTAGCCTGAGCGACTCTCGCTCCAGCTCTATGGCTCGAACTCGAAGCAACAGTCGCCGCCGCTGCATGAGCGGAGCCACCAGCCAGATGGGTCGTAGCGACGACGAAATTTCAGAGGGCGGATCAACCAGTTACGAAGTCCAGTTAGAGCATGACTTCGTGAGTGAAAGCGTGCAAGAGAAGAAATATGGCGCGATTGAAGGTGGGCTGGTGCCCCGAAAGATGCAGGCCGAGGACTTCGAGACGTTGCGTTGTCTTGGAAAGGGTACATACGGGACTGTCTTACTAGTTAAGCAGCGCACTACAGGTCGGCTTTACGCGCAGAAGCAGTTCAAAAAAGCTTCTGTTGTCGTGCACAAGAAACTTATCGAGCAAACAAAGACAGAAAGGCAAATACTCGAGTCCGTCAACAGACACCCCTTCGTTGTCAAGTTATTTTACGCTTTCCAGGATCAAGAGAGGCTATATCTTATCCTCGAGTATGGGCAGGGTGGAGAACTATTCACTCATCTCAACACCGAAAAGATGTTCCCTGAGCCAGTTGCCGCCTTCTACATGGCGGAAATGGTTCTGGCTCTATCCCATCTCCACGATACGCTCGGTGTGGTTTATAGAGATTTAAAGCCAGAGAACTGCCTCTTGGACGCACAAGGTCATCTCCTGCTGACAGACTTTGGGTTGTCCAAGGTAGCAGTGGATGATGAAAGCTGCAAGTCTATACTTGGAACAGTCGAGTACATGGCTCCGGAGGTCGTCTTGGGCCAAAAATACGGCAAGGCCGTCGATTGGTGGTCATTTGGTGCGCTAGGTTACGACCTTATGACGGGTAACCCACCCTTCCGTGGCGGCAATCACGCCAAGATTCAGAACAACATCGTCAAGCAGAAGCTCGTCTTGCCGTACTTCCTAGGGCCCGACGCTAAGGACCTATTAACAAGATTTTTAAAGAAAGATCCTACAAAGCGTCTTGGCTCGAACATGCCCAAAGACCTCCTAATCATCAAGAAGCACAGGTTCTTCCGGAAGATCGATTGGAAGAAGCTTGCGGCCAGAGAAATAGAGCCACCAATCCAGCCAATGATCACAGACCCTGAGCTTGCAGAAAATTTTGCTCCCGAGTTCACCGAGTTGCCTCTAAGCCCTATCTTGGCCAAGTGTCCTCTTGATGATATACCATCAAAAGATGGCTTAAAGGAGGATCCTTTTGGCGGATTCAGCTATGTAGCTTCCAGCAGCCTGCTAGATAATCATGGGTTCATGTTTGGCGAAGCATAAGCATTATTAGCGTGACGCATAGCCTCGAGTGCAAATAGAACGGGGGGCGTTATAGAAGAGATTACCATTTTGAAGCCGGCTTATATGATGCTTGACTAACAGAAAGGATAGAGGGGAGGAGTTTTAAAAGCGAGGACTGGGCACTACAGTTCTAGACAGGTGGTTCACGATTTTGAAGTGGGAACGGCGTTCAGGAGGCCTCAATTAGACAACAGCAATTGATCCTTGTTTGCTTACCATCTGTGACAGGGTCTGCATGATGTTACAACTAACGGGGACACTGCCACAGCGGGAAAACATTGTTGCAAATTAACATATTCGGATCAAAATGAAGCCTATGTTACTTTCTTGCATAGTACTAACATTTAATCCAGGTTAATGACCGAAAACGTGCAATTTATTTAAGAGACACGCAAGCGCACAGCCCCGAGTATCACACCGCTACAGTATATAGCGAATCAAGCCGCCTTCAAATCGACCAAACAGGTGATTTCAAAGGTTGAACAACCCGGTTTGCATCTATAGCATCCTTAGTCATATTAATAAAAGACTGTCTATTACCACGATCCGGGTAGAGGTGAGTATTGCATGAGAAGGCAGATAGAAATTGAATACAATACATCAACTTGAAGTTCATGCCAGTTAGTGGTAGTTCACACTCCGTCCATCTCACCAATGAACGTAAGGCAGAGCATATATTGGAATCTATAGACGCTGTTATAAGCCCCATAGAAAGCAACCAAATAGTACCTATGTACCTTATATGTTAAAGTCATTAGTCAACTTAGTAGAATAGGATATCCTATATCAGCTAGGAATCCCCCAAGTCTTAGTTCGTGGGGTGTTGCATGCAGCCAATACGGTACCGCGTCCACGGCTTGGGGCCAGGGGGAGTATTATGAGAGCGTCTCGGATAGATAGCGTTTTGCTGTCTTTACCTCGTTTACATAGATGCTTGATCCTCGTTAGTCGAGAATGGTGACACTACTACCCAGTGATAGATGACTATGCTGTGTCTTATTTAACACGTGAAAAATGATGTCCTCTTGCACGAAGCTACCAGGTAGGTATATATAAAGTTATATCTCGTACCATATAAATTAACTATCGCTTGGGTTAGTTGGGCATTGATCAGTTTATAGTTTGACGGTACATATGCCCAGAGCGTCTGATTCAATATATTTCTCTGCTCTACCATGAATGCATTATCGTATGTGATCCTATATAGCAAAAGAGATCCTGTATATAAACAGCTTGAAAACAATTCTTCATTACCAAATGACGAGAATAAGTCCTTAACACAGCAGTCTTCTTTCTCTCTCAAGGTGGGAGTAAGATCTACAAATACATCATCTCCTTTAAACATTGCGGTTGAGCTCGTTACTAAACGCTGTGCATTGTTGACGAAACTAAAAAAGAATAATAGTAAGTTTCGCCAACCAAATATAAAACCAAATATAAAGAAAGCTAGGTGTAAATCAAGTATAAATCAAGTATAAATCAAGCTGCTTACGCCCCCCCAGAGCGGGGAACCCCTGGAACCTCCCCCCCCCCCCTTCCCCACCCATGCCGCGTGATTCGACGTCGTCCCAAACGATTGACGAATCATCACGTCTGCGATTCTAATAACGGCAACGTTGGGTTGCGTCCCGGCTCCCCATCTGCCGGGAAACCCTACCTTACCAAGGGCACTTAAACGGAACTTACATATAGCACCGAATCCGCCAAGTTGCACTGCCTTCAAAACCAAGTCACCAAGCATCGGGTCGCCTAGACTCCGGGGTTAAGTAAGGGCGCTGTCGTCAGCGACGAGAATTATCCCCCAAATTCGAATCTGGAAATATGACAGCTTCATCGGGGGCTAACAGGGGCTTGGCTAGTGATCTACAACGTGGTAAAATAGATCGTCGGTTCCAGCATGAATGTGCGCATAGCCTACCTACCGTTTCTGTCTGGGACGAAACGATATCATTGGGGCTCTCAGATAGCATACGTAGGCATAGAGGCTTTGGTCTTATAGCCTAGGACGATACTAGCGGATAAAGGTCCCACGCCATCTAAATCGTGAATATACCAAGCCGCCAAGGATAATGCGCAGACATGTACGTATCCATGATACAGTAAGGTTGGGTTTAGGTAGGTATGAGCTTGGAGGTTATGTAGGTAGGCTTAAGATTCATGTACAGCATTAATATACACAGCAAGGCATAGTACTGGCGATTTACATATTTTGTAAGATCTTCCTTCTTGTTTACGATTCACATATACTAAGAAGCCAAGAGCTATCCACTTGAATATATTATCCCATGGAAGGCCTTCCTACATCTTCTTCTACATATGTAACGTACGTCCTCTTCTGTTCGCATTAGAAGTACATACCTCATAAATATATATCTCAGTCTCGAGGACCCGGCGAATTTAACTTCGGTAAAGCACACCCACCCCCAAAACGTTAAAATACGATAAGGACTCGAGGCCGAGGGCCGCATAGTCAGCGCACAAGCGGGTTACATCATTTAGATGTTTGAAGGGGCTTAAAGACGAGGAAGTGAGAGGGGGTTCTCTCCGGATATATCAGTCGAACTCAGAACTTGGAAACGAATCGAGGCATAATTCTAAAAGGTGAGAGCGTTGAAATCCGTGCATTTACACATCTCTATTCCTACATTATATTGCCGAACGCGAATTTTCCGCAAGACTAAAGCTCTCGATAGCCCTGATACCAATTATACGACGGAGCATAGAGGATAGCTTTCGGGATGGCGCGAACGTCATTTTTAGCCATCGCGGCGTTGTGTAAGTCGAGGGTCACCAACAACTCCAACATATCACCCTTCCCTTTTTAAATTCTTAGACGGCAATCTTCACGTTCTTCTTTAATAGTCGTGCACTGAAGGAACTCCGTACCTATAACAATGGCGTACTAGAAACGAGGTAGTCATTAACATATTTCACTTTTTCTAGATGCATTCGTATACACCGTCCTCGCGTCCTCCGAGCCGGTGCAATATTGCCCAATCGCGGACGTATGCTACCAAGTCGCGGTACCAGAGGCATCTGCCGCTAGAGATGGGGGTAACATATACCTACAGCTACGAGCGCCGATATCGTACTCGTGGGTAGCCTTCGGTACGGGAGATGCCATGAGGGATTCGAGCATCTTTGTGATGTATCAAGATGGTAACGGTAACGTAACGATATCAGCACGTACTGGAACTGGGCATAGCAGTACGTAAAATCGGGCCTTATATTCTATTCTCCCCTGCCCCTTTTGGTCCATCTTAGGACATAGTTAGAATGCACCAACCAGCTAGCCTAAATCCGTTGCTCTCAGGATATGTCTACTCCCTTAATGTAGTAATTACTGACGCCCATCAAACACAGTGCCGCGGTACAACTCAATCGTACAGCTAGAGCTTCTCGATGGAAGCGGCCTTTTCAACAACGACCAGACGATGGTTGCCAACGTCCGATGCGGTAACTGCGGTACATGGCCGGGGGGGTTCATGAGCCTAGACGACAACGAAGCGCCCTGGATTGCAGCATGGAAGACGGGCGACGCCATCAACAGCGCGGACCCGGACGCCCAGATCCGGTACCACGACGCGCACGACGTGTGGGCGTTCGACCTGACGGCAGCCACCGTGACCGACGATGCGAATCCGTTCGTGGGCGCAAAGCAGTTCGACAATAACAACCGTGGCGTGGGCAGCGGCAGCTTCGCCGACCCTCGCATCCTGATCCTAGGCCACGGCATCATCATGGCCGTCGTCATGATCGTCCTGTACCCGTTAGGTTCGGCGCTCATGCCCGTATTCGGCAAGTGGGTGATTCACGCCGCGTGGCAGCTCTTCGCCTTCCTGATAATGTGGGCTGGGTTCGGGCTGGGTATCGTCGCCTTGCAGCGCATTCAACTTGTAAGTCCTATCGATACGTGCCCTACTTTGATACCCGCCAGAGCAAAACGAACAAAAGCTGATCACAGCCAATTCTTCTAATAGGACTTCAATTCGACACATACGATCCTGGGCACGGTCGTGGTCGGCCTAATGGGGTTTCAGCCGATCCTGGGTTGGTTCCACCATAAGCACTTTTTGAGACACCAGTCCCGAGGTCTCATATCACACGCTCATATCTGGTACGGCCGCGCCCTGATCATTACGGGCATAGTAAACGGCGGGCTCGGTCTGAAGCTTGCAGGTGCCTCTAGAGCCTTCGCGGTGGTGTATGTTGTCTTCGCTGTCCTCATATTCGTCATATACATGGGTGCTGCTCTGTTTGGCGAGTGGCGCCGGCGCCGGCTCGGAGGTTATGAACAGAAGAATTCCTAATTTGTCTTTGATTGGTTAGGGAGGTTGTCGAGGGTAGTTGCATACCTACATTTGCATACCTAGGTACTTGAGTATTTCATTATAGCGCTTTGATACGGGATGGGTTTTATGAGTTTAAATAGATATGGTGTGTAGGAGAACAGACACTGTAATAGCGACTAGTGTTCTATAATGAAGGAGAGTACCTATCGGATTGGATTTATACGATTTATGTTATTTAGTACGATCTAATGATATTTAATGACAGTTTCACATAAGACTGAGTTGTTATCGTTAGAATAAAGAAAGAATTAAAGGAGTATATTCGAGTTGAAGACTATTGAAGACTATTATTATGTAAGTCCATTATGTAAGTTGTAGTAGGATGCAGTATATATGTACATACATAGGAATGAAATATGTATTAGTACAGTATAGTTAATCACGTGATTGACCAATCGGAAGCTCTGATACTCCACCTTTAGCCACTTCGGCGCTAAGAATTGAAGGACGAAATGTAGCGGCGAAGGAAAAACCTCAATCGCAACTCTCTCCACGATCTCCGTCTTCCCGTCCTGCACCACCATCATACCACCAACCACCAACCACCAACCACCAACCACCACTCACATACCGTCAATTGAGCAATCCCCATAACAGACGGACATCATGCTCGTGCAATTAAGGGCTTCGGTAAGTACCTATTTTACACATGCCATTTTTAATATTTACAAAGATATCGTCATTGAGGAGCTTATCCGCTAACTTGATCTTTTTTTTTCTCAACGCTTAGACTGCTCGGTCGGCCGCTTCGGCTATCACCCGCGTGGCGAGGGTAAACGCCGCCAGAGGATTCATCGCCCCTACCGTTTCGCGACGAGGTAAGACTCGAAAGTTTATTTATCGTATACCAAGTGGATTCTAGAGACAATTGAGAAATGCTGCGCTATGCTGGGATATGACCGGAACCGGAAGGACAAAGTTGGAGATGTACGGCGGGATGAGATATTATTATCCAGTTGAACACCTCGCACCCTCGCCAACTCGACATGCGGCTGCGATATCTCTGAGTAGCATAGAGCTAAAGGATATCTCGTACATTCATCCAATTCTTCTTTTTCGCAATTCGGAATACATACCGCATATCGATTCTCGAATATTCTACGTATCTACTTTAGCAAAATCTTATACTAACATAAGCCTGCAGCCGACTTCGTACAGGAACTCTACCTCAAGGAATTAAAGGCCTACAAGGCACCACCTGTCAAGGACTCTGACGCCGTCGGCCAGGTCCAGACCTTCACACTACCCAAGACCCCCAAGTCGCCCGAGGAGGCCGACCTGGCTAGCAGCCTAAAGGAGTACGAGAGCATGGCTGTCGAGGTCGAAGGCAACGAGGGCGCCACTGCCAGTTCGACACCCGCTGTTGTCGAGGACTGGCTGGTCGATGAGGAAGAGGAGGAGGGCGCTGCTGCTCACCATTAGATTCGTACCAAGAGACTTAATTACCTACGCGAGAGGAGAGGCTGAGCCGAGAGGAAAAGTTATAACCGGGAGGATGAGAGAAATAGAGAGAGAGAGAGCAAGCGAGGCATATACACATACTCCAGTGTTATGTTAAGTCGTCAGAGGTGGTAGAGAGGAGAGATCCCTAACGTCCATGTACATTTATTCCTAGGATCGCTGGTGCTAAATCGCAAATAGGCCCTTCGTCGTCGAAGGGCTTACACTTATTATGTTATCCTTTCTCAGTAAAGTTGTATACGTTCTAATTGTAAAAGTCGCTGTGTAGAATCAAGTCTACTTTGACTTGCAAGGTGAGTTAGGTAGTTTACTGCCGTCTCTACCGTCCCTACCTAGGTTACATGGTATTCATATGCCCCTACGTAGAGGATTCTCGTACTTGATGTTAAATCTATGACTCGCTCTTTTCTGGACGTCACGATTGATATATATATATATATATCCAGGCTCTAAAATATTACTAGAGACAGTTATGATAAACACTTCATTAAATGAGCGTCATCCCGTTCGTGTCTTATGTTTAGTCTTCATCAGTTATCCGGGAATAGCTTGACAATCTATGAATATTCCCCAATGCCGGGTCTAAAGAATAAAAGTTGAGTATAGGTATATCACACATTGACATGTTTTACACACACTCCTGTCTCCTTGGTGTCTAGACTATCCTTCGTTTACCCCAGGGAACATATGTAGCCAGGTTTTGTACGGGCCGATAGAGCACTTCACGGGTAGAACATTGACTGTAAATTGTAGCTATTTACAGGTATACATTCACATGCTTTCCTGGTCTAGTTAGAACAAGATCAAGTAGAGGCTCAGTAGTTTATCAACCGCCATATTTGCTGAGAGTAGTTTATTTCTGTTGGTGCCCTATACCTACCATCACACCAACAAGCATCCCAACCAAATAGACGAGTCTGCAACCCCCAACGTTCTACATGAGGGTATTCACATGATATCCTCACACCGTCGATCATCCAGCACGTAGCACCGCCAAACCCGGCATCTCCTTTGATCAACAAGCCCAACAGTGAACTTAGCAACCCTCAAGCATGCCTCTACGACCCCAGACGGCAGCCCGAATACCTAGCCGCTTCCACGACGGACGAGTGAGGCAAAAAGAAAGAGAACCAAAACCCAATCCAAAAAAAAAAAAAAAGAGGACGTACAACACCAGGGATTCGCTGGTCGTCACCGACCCAACTACTAATCTAGCAGTATCCGGCTTGTCTAGGGGAGAGCGGACGGGATCCCGAATTTTCCGGATCCTATGGTCGTACGTGACATTTTCTAGCGCTGCCCGTGTTTATATACCCTCATCTCCTATTCGACATCTGCCCCCCTCCTACTCCCCTTCCACCCCCTTCCCCGTTCTCAATGTGAATCCCCTTACTTCATCATGACAAGCTCTATGAACCTCGTTACATGTCAACAGCATACGCTTAAATCCGCGAAAGGGGGGGTATAGGTAGGTAGACATCATAATCAGCTTATGTACCACACCCCCTTTCCCCCCCTTATTAAGGTCGTACTACCCACGCTGTGTTTCCCTGGATGGTGTAACATGACGCAAAACTCGGCTTGCATATTCCTAGTTCGTACGCTTGCATCTTTTCACACCTAAGAGCACATCTCTGATATGATCCTATCAAGTCAGGTTGATAACTTGTGTTGGCGGGAAAAGGGGGAAAAGTAATCATGACTGCATACAGAAAAAAAAGGGGAGGGGGAGGGCATGGGGATTCAATGGACTTGTCAGACTTGTCCTACATAGAATTCCGCGGTTTACAATCTTATATGTATCCGAATGTAACGGCTTGGGTAGGCACCAATGAGATAAGCATACCCTCAGCATTACAGCGTATGGTCTTCGCGTTTACTAAGAATAATAGGCGAGATCACATCGCGATTTGAATTAAGTATCATAAGCAACCTAGGTAGTTTTAATTGACTTTTGGTCTCTTCCTCCCTAATGGGAGTAAGCCTTTCAAATTAGTACGCTATGTACTCGTGTGCGTTATCTGCATTCCAGCCCTGCTTACATGCCTCTCAGGCTCATCATTAGAGCCCACAAAAGGGGCAGCAAACTGCAAGAACTCAGCGTAAATCAAACGCCCACACTGCTCGCTCGCTTCGGCAAAAGCATTGTTAGCATACTAGTAGCCACCTGTCATACCGAGAAACCAAGCAAGAACTACCAATCCCTCCTGCGTTTGAGATTGTGACGAGTACTTGGCGTCGGTGCCGAGTTGCTCAACAATAGCAAACGCCTCACTATCAACCCTATAGCCGGCATCCAAGCCTGCAAAAATTCCAAACTGAAGTGACAAAGGAGTAGGATCATAGCGATCTGTACTGGCCCCTCGTGACTTGAATAGGTGATTTTAGTTAGGTATTTCCGAAACTATCCCGCGATTTCGTGTACGTATGTGCCATGATTCCAGACTATTTGCAAATGCCAAACGCCCTACCACTCCGTAGTGACTAAGTAACCTCTGCCAACCGCCGCCTCATGCAGAATGCCGCCCTATGCATGATGCCATGGAGAGAATTTTAAGAGCAATAGACGAATCCGCTCTAGATGCCAAGAACGAGCGGATGAGGTCATCCTCGTGTCGTAGGAATCCAGTAAATAAAAAGAAAAAAGAAAAGTCCGTGTCATATGTCGAAGTGGGATTCACCAAACGGTTCATCGTTATTGCCCGTCTTTACGATTCCACTCATCCTGTTTGATTTTCGGAGATCAATGTCGTCAAGGTCATCCCAGTCGTTATCTCGGCGATCTACGTCATCCATGTCCTCGTCAATGTATCTTCCTTTCATGTGATCGTCTAGCGAGCTCTCGTCGACAAACGTGAAGCCCTGGAAATTCGCCTGCGTAGTTGGAGAAAGGGGAGTTGACGTGGCAAAGCCCGTGGCTAACTGCTGCGCACGCTCGTTCAAAGATCCATTCGTGTTTAGTGCATTTGTGAACTCCGGGTCAAAGTAAGAGACATCCGTCTCAGACTTCAACTTAGGCTTGAAAGGCGGGGTTATGAGCTTCTTGGCCAAGATATCCCAGTCCACATCAGCAAAGAACGGATGACGCTTCAATTCTTCTGCGTCATCGATGGCACCTAGTCGATGTTTTGGGTTCCTGTTAAGTAAGCCCTTAACAAAGTTTCTGCCTTCCTGCGAAAGTGTGTCTCGCGGAAATCGCACTTTGCCGAATGCGATGTTCTTGTACATCTGCTGCGTGTCCTCGGCATAGAAGGGACTCCATCCACAGCACATCTCGAACACGAGGACACCGAGGGACCAAAAGTCGACCATCTTTGTGTATCCAGCTTCATCCAGTAAAACTTCCGGGGCTAAGTACTCGGTAGTTCCGCAAAATGTGTTGGTGGTGTCGTTTTGAGTTAAGTTTGCTTTAGATAAACCAAAATCGCACAAGGCTATGTGGCCATTCGCGTCCAGTAGAATATTTTCGGGCTTCAGGTCGCGGTAAACGATGTCGTTATTGTGAAGATGTTGGATAGCGAGGATGAGCTCCGCAATGTAAAATTTGGCTCGTTTCTCGTCAAATCGCCCCTCCTTTTGAAGATGCCAGAAAAGTTCGCCACCAGACATATAATCTGTGACAAGGAAGAGATCGTTCTGGGTCTGGAAGGAGAACTTCAAACCGACGATGAATGGTGATTCTGACATAGCTGTCCGGACCAGGATGTTCCGCTCCCCAACTGTATGTGCCACCTCTTTCTTCTGCACGATGACCTTCTTCGACAAGACCTTCATGGCATATATTCGGCCGGTATCCTTCTTTCGCACTTGGTAAACTTGGCCGAATGTACCTTTCCCAATCAATCGTAAAATTTGGAAATCATCCGGGCCGTAATGCTTCTTTTCTGTTTTCTGGTAGATGGCCTCAACAAATATCTCGCCGGTGGGTGTCTTATCGGGTGTCGTGTCGGCATTTCCTCTTAACGGGAACCAACCCCGCACAGGTTCCTCCTTTCCGGGAATAGCTGCTTGGAAGTCAACGTGACCTAGGAACTCTTCTCCCTGTGTGCTGTGGTCGTAAATCGAGATATCCACTAGCATGTCTTTATCAACAACATCACTACTGAAGTTAGTCGATGTGTCCAAGGGACCCGATCGATCTACGATACTTACAATAATGCCTCAGCATCCCACTTTGGACTTGTAAATGATCGCCGCGGGCGATTGCGGAAAGTATTATAATCCGAAATACTAGTATTACTGCTCTGGCGACTGCGCATGGGGATTGCCATCGCACGACCGGGGTCGCTGCCTTGGCGCTGGATGGGAATACCGCCCATCGCAGCCGGCTGAGGTACTGGCTCATCCTCGTCCTCAAATGTTCGCGGTCCGTGAGAGATCAGCTCGCTCCTTTGGAATACGGCAACGACGTATGGGTCGCGACTCTTTCGTAAGCCCCTTGCCTCCAGAATCTTAATAGTAAGCTTGCCCCTCTGCGGTGGGGCCGCCGCGCCACCACTCGCGGAAGAGACCGGTGTCTGCCTGCCACCTGCATCCGAGCCATCTCCGCTAAGCTTTGAGGGTGACCTCTCCTCGGGTTGGGACGAATGGGTAGCCGAGAGCGTTCTAGTAGGTGTCGAGGGACCGCTCTTTTTCGATCCATCAGTTAGCTTCTTGAGTCGATCAATCGAAGCGGATTTAGAGAAAAAACTGCCACCATCGCCTGTAGGGGGTTGGGTATCCGAGGGAGAACTTGGTGTTGTTGCAGAGGTACGATCGCTAGGGATAGAGAGATGGCTCGCGAGAACACTAGATGTAGTGACAATGCTCGTAAGGGGGGATGCTAAAGTGGCCCTCCGAACTTTCAGCTGCGAGAGATCTGTGACGCTCTTGTTGTTCATTGAAGAACGATTCGATGAGCCGCTAGCGGCCGCGTCGGAATCGCCACTCGAATCAGACAACTTGCCTCCCCTTTCTGATGGTGTTTGTGAACAAGGAGGCGTAGGGTAGGGATGAATATCGGAAGCTGATTGCTGCGAGGACTGCACTTTTGCCAGAGGTTCGATCCTCTCATGTGGGAGGAGAGGCGAAATATCAGGCGTGAGGTCCTTGCTGCTCAAATCCGATCCAGGGCTCGGCAGTTGTTGAGGTACGGTGCGCGCATCCTTCTCTTCCTGGGGACATGAAGGGTAGGTCGACTCAGTCTCTTGTGTTCGGGAGGAAGACGAGCGGCCAAGGGAATAGGGTAGAGGGGTAGAACGAACCTGGCCAAAGTAACTCATAATACCCGGTAATCGCTTGTCGTGAAGGTCGGGCTGAGGCGTAGCGATGCCAGAGCGTGGGGTATCATAACCAATTTGATCAGACCCATCTTCCTCCGTAGTAGACGTCCTGCTTGGCATGTTAATAACTATTACCCCAGTTCTCAGGACGATGAATCAAAATGTTCTTCGAGCTAAAGAACGAGAGCGAAGCAGGGGGGTTAAAAAGGACGAAGGGTTAACAGGATATGAACATTATTAGAGTCAAGGGAGATTTAAGGAGGTATCTTGGGTAGAGGACATCTCGAAGGAAGAAGCATCCAATAACGGCAGCGGTGAGGAAGTCCAATGATCCGGCAACGTAACCAGATATCCACGGATGCGAGATTGCAAGCGACGCGGAAGATGGGCGGGCAGGTGGTAAAAAAGAGCGAAATTTTCACGAGCCATTTCATCGAACCGAGCCCCATGTTGCTTTCGAAGCGACCACCCATGACACTCGCCATGTGGTAACCTTGAAGGGGAGTTGAGGTGGGGGTAAAAGGGGTGCGGTTGGAGATGGATCGACGCGAGGTGGGGTGGATGCAAGAGAGGGAGTACAATCCAGCAGGGAACGAGGGGGGAGGGGGGAGGGGGGAGAGGAGGGAGAGTGACATAAGTGACATAGAGACACATTGGGCTCCTCTGCGGTTTATTGCACTGGCGAGTAAGGAGTCAGGCCTCAATATGATAATAATTATAAGCCTCGTCCAGACCCCGCGCTCAGATTCGCCGCAGAACGGAGCTGGCCAAAGCAATATGGGGACCTGTTCATTGCGAATATCGGTGACCAGCCACGACTGTACAACGCAGATAAGCCAGGGAGGTCTCTTCTAAAAATAAGCGTCGAGTTGTATACATCTGGTAACCTTCTCGGGAAGAGGGCCGATGAAAGACTTGGATTGCAACTGGCTGAACATCTCATCCGAGTGCTCACTTGCGAAGCTGAAGTGATGTGGATGGTGAATCTGGAGTAACCTCGTATAGCCGGCTTGAGTATAAGCCCTGAAAGAGCAGATAGAGGGAGAGAGTACTTCGTAGTATACATTGCAATATACATAGTAGTACGAGTACAGCCGTCGGCGACGATTCATCAAGCCCGGCCCCATTACGGTCAAAGTTAGGTACTTCGAACCAGGGGTGTCGTACGGCCAACTTTGGAATATCCTTGGGCGGTGATCCGTAATCCGAAGACAAATACTGGCTAAACGGAAAAGGGAACCTTGTAGGTGATTCCAAAGGTTCCAGAGGTCGCAGCTTGCGTAATTGGCATAACGGCAAGATTGGGGAAATTGTGTAAACTTGTGACGGATGGGAAATATGAAGTATGGAGCATGTGAAGCATGTGAAGTATGAGGTATGAGGTATGAGGTATTGAGGAGGTATGGGTAAGGGCTAATTCAATATTCCTTTGGAGCGATGAATGAATTTGATCGATAGCGATTAAAAGCAGGGAATGGGGAGGAGGGAATGAATGAAATGGGGGGCGTGTTCCGAGTTGGTGATCTGATGATCTGAGGAGAATAGACGCAACATAACATATGTGAACCCTTTTTTTTTTTTTTTTTTTTTTTTTTTTTTTCAATTAATTTTGACTTACTTTGACATCATCGCCTGAGTTGCCCGCCGAAGCAGGTCGAATCCTCCCTCCGAACCTGACATGATGATGGACCAAATTTGTAGTTTTGATCTTCTCACTCAATGCCAGGTTCCCTATCCAAACAGGTTTCCCTAAAACTCTATTAAGAGCCACCAGTAGTTAGTAGTTGTAAAGTAGTTTAGTTGTACGGCAGGTGCGTGCGGCAGTAGTTGTAGTGCCAGTGGCTGCGGCAGCGGCAGCGGCAACGTTAGTATTGGTTCTTGAGTACCGATTTGATGGGTGAGAATGAATATTAAAAAATAAAATCAATTACCAGAGGGAACGTCGTTTGGTTGGAGATTTGAGGTTTGACGCGAGCGTGGGGGTTTGAGAGGAAAGAGACGGAGAAGAGTTGTTGATTTGCGTGAGGGGAAAGTATTTTTTTTTTCTGGCGTCAGTGGTTTTGGTAGCTGGTAAAAAATGATGTCGCGAAGGAGATGTTGCAGTTGATTGATGTCTCGCTGCTGAAAAAGGCGGGCTTCTGATTTGAGCCTGATGGACCTGATGGGCCTGATGGCGGGGCAATTCGTTAGAAGGTTAGTACATGCTGGTTGTGCTGGTTAACCCACTGATACGTTAGACCGTTGAAAGGGTCTTAATTAATAACATTAATCACCAAGAATGGGAGCTAAAAATTCAATCGGGACAGTCTGCTAAAAAGGGCCCGGGAACGCCTAGTGGCTGACCAATTTTTAGCTTAGGCTCCGCTAACGCCCGGCACAGCGCAAACGATAGCGGTAGACCCTGAGTATAAGGTGCGTACCCCAATAATACAGTTTAAATAAGGAAAGTACATATAAGATACATGAAATAGGTACTTACAATTGTTCTTTATCGATTTCTAAGAGGATCGTTTACGGCGGGGTTCCTTTCTCGTGTACGAATTCAATAGGTGCAAAAGGTACGAGAGGTGAGGTAATTCACCATTTTCGAATGAATGGTGGTTTTGGCGTCAGGGTCCAAAGACCAGATCTACGGTACTGTACTGTACGTGGCAACGTTAGGTACACCGGCATTCGTGTTGTTTTTCGTGTGTGTCCACGTACTCTCTATTGAATTGTACATACCATAAACCACACACCAGACAGCATATACACTACAGCATACAGCATACCATACAGCATAGGCACCATACATGCGCTACCCTTAGGGTGGTTGTCGCTTAAATTTCAGCTCTCGAGAATTACCAGTAATATCTACCAGTAATGTCAATACCGATACTACCGGTACCGAGATCAGCCGATTATCACAAGTTTCTGATGTGATTCGGTGTACCCTCTTGGAGAAGCCGGCGAGGTTCGGGTACTATGTAGTTTGACCTCGAAAGAAGTTCTCTCTCTCTCCCTTTCCCGAAGTTGATTCTTCTTACCCTGAAGGGTTTGGAGGGGGGGGAAACTGTGCTATTGTGATTTGATACCGTACCAGCCCGTTGTGCCTAACCCAGCGGAATGCCTGATGGGGAAGGCGATCGTACCTAGGTCTGGCTAGCCGGCTAAGTCGAGCGAGATCTATGTCGCAATTCTGAAACTAGCCGCGATGAGATTACCTGTCAACGCCGACTTTTGGCGGGAAACGGGGGAAAGGGGGGGATTAAAGTATTACAAAGGTATGATGAATTCAAATTGCAGGAAACACACGACACACGAGCAGTCGAGAATATGTATCTCCCAAATTCCAAATACCATTTAACTATGTAGGTAACTTAAAGGAAAAGGGGACAGGCCAATTGCGGCGAAAATACGGAATACAGGGAAAGGGAAAAGGTGGAAAAGGTGGAAAAGGGTGGAGAATATCTCTACTAAGACCTTGTCAACGAATATTCGCCGGAGCGGGCAAGATCTGAGACCTTGTTGATCTATATATCTTCGTACGAAACCATATAGCATCATCATACAGCACCAGCATCAGCAACCGGTACCATATTGTGCCTGTTGCAGTCCCAAAACAAGTTTCCTAGGTTTCATATGCAACATATGCAACATATGCAACGCCCACAAGGCGCAAAACAAGTGAAGCGGTAGAATTCGGGAGGATCTCCTTATTGACGATTTGATGACATGACACCCGACCCGAATATTATTATGTATACTATCTAACTACCTAGGTATGTAAGAGCCCAGAAGAGCCTACTATTATCATTTGTTACTATCATTGGCTTCATTGGCCTCATTCCGCTTCCTATATTACCTAAGATGGCACCTAAGACGGAAAGATCATGGCTATGCTATGCCCCAGACGGGTTTAAGGTGGCTGGTTCTTCTAGAAGTCTCGAAGTTGCGGTGTCGAGACTATGTATTCCTATATATCAAGTAATATAAGCTGAAGATGTAATCTGTACATGTACACACGGCAATCCTTCAACCTCGTTACCTACCTACCTTACCGCGGCATAAAGTACATACTTAGACTAACTACCTCCTATTTACATATGTATAATGTATTCTATTTTACATACCTTAGTACTTTGATGTGGAGACCGCCTGATAGGATATCCGCGATTCCTTTTTAAAATGGCGGCGGCGTCAGTAACGTTAAAGTGCCAGGTAAAATTTGATAAAGTGCCAACCCATCCACTTTCCACGTGAGATAATAGCCCAATCTATATCCACTTAATTTATATTAGGATTAGCTTAAAACCCTAACAATTTTAGAATATTTATCGGTCGTATCTTTAAAACTATATATTATAATATAATAATTAATTAAATAATATTAAAGTTATTTTTACAATTAAATTTATTAATTAGTAAATATTTTAATATATCGTTTATTTAATTTAAGTTTATAATTTTCCTAAAGTTTCGTACGGTTATTTTATTAATTTAAACATTATTTTAACGTATATAATTTATTATTAATTTTGATGATTTTGCTTCCTTAACTTTAAATCGTACAAATTTATCGATTAAATCCTTAATTAATAATAAACAATCCCTCCGTAAACAATCCCCATTACGTTAATACGATTTATAAATATCTTTTAAGACGTATGAAAAAGTTTATAAAGCTTATCGTACTTTTATTAAAAAAAAGGGATTTAATATACGTATTAAAAAAAGCGTACGGATTAAAAGATTTAATAGAAGATTTAATAAAAATGGTAAATTTATTTATTATTAATTCGTATGCAATTGTTTAGGGATATAAAAAAGGAGGCATTAAGGAAAGGTAGCGAGCCTCCCGTATATATAGGTGCAGATAGAGGGTTATAATATTATATCTTAAAAAGCTAAATAAGTGGTATATTAAAATATAAAAGGCTTTTTATAATTACGATTTACACCTTAACCCGGTTAACGTTAAATATTAACGATATAAACGAAATAGCCTCGATCTCAATACGGTTATATTACGATTATTAAAGATTAGTTTATTAACTAACACTTAAATTATATATTATTTATCGAGGAGTAACCTTAAATTTAACGATTTAAAGTCTTATATAAGATTTAAGTTTAAGGTTAACCCCAACAATTTTTTCAATTCGAATTAAAATAACAATAAATTATATAAGAGTATTTAAAAGGGAAATATTATAGTTACGGTACGGGATATTTTAAATATTAAACATAAGTTTTATATTTAAATATAAAAGAAATTTATAAACACCCAATTATTAATAAAAAAACTATAACAATATAAAGAGATTTATAATATTAATTATAAGGTTAATAAAAATCTAATAATTAATAAAGTAACGCATATATTTTGAACCTTTAAATAATATTTTAATATGTGGCAATATAATCTTAAGGTCTTATTATTCGATAATATATATAAGATATTGTTAAGTTTAACTTACCCCAATAACTTTATTTTATACCTTATATTAATTTATATATAATATAGGTTAATTAATTTAATATATTATTATTAAATATTACAAGTATTACCTCGTTATAGATTAATTTTTACATCGTTTTTAACCTTGTTTCGGGTAAAGTTAAAACTGATTTTGCGTGGTAATTAGGTACTTAAATAGATTACGGATACAGTACAAAATTCGAAAGCTTACTATAATATTAAGTGATTTTTAAAGGCATTTAAAAGGGTTGTAAGCCTGGCGTTTATATCGTTACTATAGTAATTGTGTGTATGGTATATTATAAAAAACGTCGCTTATTATATCACTAAAAAGTGGATTAAATCAACGGTAGTAGTAAGTAATTTGTTGTTTAAGGTTGATAAAAAACGCATTATTAACGATAAGACGGCTTTAAGCGACGACTAGCTTAACTTAAATCTTTCCTTATATAAAGGGCTTATTAACAACGAGGGCGACAAGGATGATAAAAGCGATGAGGATTTTAAGAAGGTTAAAGATAACTTGAAAACTAACGAAAATATCGTTAATATTGGGGCTGAAATCCTCCTTTTATAACCCTTAAAAGAGGTTTTTAATATAAAAGAATGACTTAATACCCAAGAAGGATTTATAAAAGTTTAAAAGATTGTCGTTTACGTAAATACGGAGAAAATATTTTAGGTTATATAAACCTTATTAAAAAAGAAATTTTATTATTAAATACGTAAATAATATTCCTTTTTTTCAAGGTAAATCAAGTCGATCTAAGGCTTAAAGATTATTAAACACGATTTGCCAATGTCTATTTTTACTATTTCAATTACTATTTTGGCTTAAATATAATAAAATATCATAATATAATTATTTTAGATAAAGGTATATATAATTATAACATTTTTAACTTTTAATATTAAAAAATCTTACAATATTTTAAATGGGGTTAGTTAATTATAAGATTTATACATTAAAATAAAGTTTTTTACCAACTTACAAATTCCTTAATTGGGAAGGCAATAAGGCGTATAGACTTATATTTTTAATTATTTTTATAAATCTCATATTTTTTCCCTTAAAATATTTATGTTTTTAAAGTTTTTTTTACTAATCAATTTTTTATATAACGTTTATTAATTATTTAATTTAATATTATTTACCTTAACGCAGCCAATACTATCAATTTACTATATTTTAGATACGTAATTATAGCATAATCGTTATTAATTAATTCAAGGCAACACATAAACACTTAAAACGATATATTAAACATCGTTATTATAACCTTAATATATTATATACTTCAATATATAAGGCTTATATAAATTACAAGGTTATATACAAATTAAAGTTCCAGTAAACCAAATCTTAAAACCTCCTTAAATATTGTTAAATAAAGCTATTTTACAACATATTACATCGTATATTCCCTAAGGCTTTAAGGTAAATGTAGCGGTAATATAGGTTAATGTATAAAGACTATATAATTTAACGTAATAACAATATCACCCAATCAACTTATAAAAATTTATTTACGAAATAGTAAGATTTGCCTTATAAACACGTTTTTTTTACCCTATTACGTATTAAAAAAGATCGATTAAATCCGGTTAAACCTTAAACTCTTAAAATAATTAATATTAGTAATTACTAATAACTTTATTTTAACGAGATTTTAAATTTAAACGATAAAGAAGCAAAAAATTTAAAGATTTAAAACCTTAAATTACTTTAAAGCCGCAAGTAACAAAAGGTATACCTTAATAGCTTATTTCTCGAGACGTTACAACAAAATTTAAATAAAATCGCCTTTATTAACCCCGAAAAATATAAATTTAATATAGCCCCAAAACCTTGTAATTAACCTTCGAAACAAATTAATTACAATAACCGTTAAATCCTGTTATACGATAAAGCTCCAACCCTAAGTATAAGGCCTACTTAACGCCAACAAAGCCGTAAAACCAAGGTTGAAAATTAAAAAGCTATTATTACTAATTTAATTACGTTAATTTAAAATTAACAAAATTAATTAAATACAATAAGTTAATAAATAATAGCCTTAATAACAGTATTAATACAGCCGCCTCAACAATAGTATATATAACAATATACGATACCTTCATCTTTAACGCTAGCGCTAGCAAAGCCTGTTATCGCATCTAGCCTCCACGGGTTATAAGGTCAATTATAAGGCTATTAAGGCTATCAAAGCTATCAAGGCTTATAAGGCTATCAACAATAATCCTTAAAACCTTTCCAACAACTTCAACAGTCTATAATTTAACAATAACAAGCACCTATTATACCGTCTTAACGACTTGCAAGGCAGCAAAATAAATGGCCAAGTTAATATAGCCAATTAGATCAACAGCCTTAACCATCGTATAACCACCTTAATTAAATATACAAGGTTTATTAAGACTATAATAATAGTAAATAATTAAAAAGTTAATATTATAAATAATTGCACAAGGTTAAATAAGTAAATATATTAATTTAAAAGCTTATAATTACATATTTAATTTAATTAAAAATTAACCAATAATCAATTATTGGTTATTAACCGTTTTTATTATTTTTATTATTTTATTCAATTAATTATTATATTACAATATATGGCTTTAGGAATACAACCGGTAAGTATTCTAAAATTGTTAAGGTTTTAAGCTAATCCCAATATAAATTAGGTAGGTATGGGTTGGGTTGTTATCTCACGTGGAAAGTGGATGGGTTGGCACTTTATCAAATTTTACCTGGCACTTTAACGTTACTGCGGCGGCGTCTACCACCAGCCCTAATGCGGAACGCTGCGTTTGTCATTGATGAATCCCTGTGTACCCCTTTCTCGCTAGACGCTTGCGTTGCCAACCACAATGAAACAAACAAACATGGCCTAAATAAGAATTAAAGGCACTAACTACCTGTTAGTTAATCCTAAGCTATCTTAAACTAGAACCAGACGCTTGTCACTTAGCATCCTTCTCAAGCTTGGAATAGCATCATGTTACAGCTCCGGGCCTTAATCTCTGTTCGTTAATCTCCTTCCGTAGATTGGCCCATTCCTACGTAATAATGGCCGTGGCCAATCTAGCAAGCCGCATAACTAGCTACGAGTAACACACTACTAGGCCCTAATAAGAAGTTTAAGGAACTAAGAACATCGTCATCTCCTCATGTTAATACATAGTATATCGTAGAATAACTAATCCAAGTGCACAAGTGCAAATATTGAATATTGCAGCACTTGACTTAGGTCAAAAGACAAAAACTACCTAATCTACCAAAGATCTGTATTCCTATACATATGAGTGGTGACGAAACATGCATAATAATGTTTTAGGGATTATGTCAACTGTTGGTGCGTTGGGAAAGGGATGCATCACGTCGACGCTGACTGACCGAAGAGGCTGCTGCAGTGATAGGCATAATCTGCTTGTTACCAAGCATCCATGTATGTGTGTATTTCCGCGCCCCTGCAACGTAGGACAGGACTAGAAAGCTGTGTTTCCCAAGTATCGTCACCGACTCAGCATCGCCTGTGTCAAGTGCTATCCCGAGTACCCAACGTGTGGTGTTCGCATATGCCCGTCTCTCAAAAGGACATTTTAGAGTACCGATGGATGCAGCCGAGCTGTCACGCATGCGCAAGCCACTTGATCGTAATCGTGGGACTAGATGCGGGAGAAGCGGGATGGGATCGGGGTGGGTGGTGTGAGCCTGCAAGTCATGATTCAGTGTTTTTCTTTTCTTTTCTCAGAACCACCGCCGCTTTTTATCTATGTATATCCGGGGTTTCATTACGGATGGGTAGCAATCTATAATACTCTCCCGTGGGTAACTGTGTAGTATTGCACATAACCCAGCCAAGCCAGCCAGATCGTAAGGCCTCCCTTTCTGCCTTGTCCCGCGCAACGCAAGAGTGATGATATAATTAAGTAGTCGAAGCTTAGCAAATCCAAGAGTTCGGATGCCAAGCCGTTGAGCTACCCCATTTACGGATATCCGAATTTATCAACATTTCCCTTTTCTTCAACCCGTCCATCCATCCTTTTAGGCTCTCGGGCCACGCGATACTCGCGTGCCTTAGGGCTATACCTTACATACATAACCTTGGTAGTATACCTTACATAGTACATGAAAAACCCTGAGCCGGGATCTATTATCTCGCTAACCTCGTAGCGCGCCGTAAGTCCCACCATCCTAATCCGAGCCGACGGATCGATGCCACCAACCCGTGCGGCCCCATTCGCAAATATCCTCCCGTCACTCCGGGGTGCGAAAGAGAAAAAAAAAAAAAAATCTTACTTACCCCAGAGGGCGCCGATATGAACTAGTAATAGTAAGCACCCTTTGATGCTACCTAGGGATTCTCGATTTAAGCCTTTCGGAAATTATCAGGCAGAATAGGGAGACGCTCATCCAGAGGGAGAGGGTGAAAACGGGACCCTTGTCGCCATGTGGTAGTCGACCACCTCCAAGATCAACGGACGGCGCAGTCCCGTTTTCTAGTTCTAGAGCAGTGACGGGGAGATCGGGTATCGAGTACCATCCCCGCCAAAAGCTTGTCACCCAAGGTAAGGTTCGAGTTGGAGATATAATAAACGTACCCCTACCACGGTATCTACCGGGCATATATAGATGGATATGTAAAGATTAGAATGAAACCAAGATGAGAAGTCTAGAATTTTACTCATATCCATACATGAACACGTCCATGTCCACAATCTTATCTAGTTTGCGATCACCATCCGTCCCGATATCCTTCCCCTTGAAGATTACCTCAGACATACCCGTCTATTATCTTCATATAACTATATGCTATATCAGAACCAGAACCCTATTTCCATTGCCGTCGAACACGTAATCCCGACTTAGGCACCTAAAGCTATATATTTAATACGTACGAGACGTGAAAGTTACCTACTGGAGTAGGTAGGTAGCATGTATATCACGTACGCACAACCGAGACCCCACAGATTTATCGAGGGTAGCATTCTCCTCCAGAAATGCAATTGCTCCAAATACCTAGACTCCAAATACTTAGATAACACGTGTGGCAATCGATTATACGATAAATATAGCAGGGTTAGCACCCAGCGCCTAGCACATACACATTGAATGGAGGATATAAATTAGCGGGATGAAGAGGCACGTATATCATCACACCAGGGGTAGCACCAATACAAGAATCCAGCCATATTATTCACGCTATGGCAACTTTAACCCAACCACCTATGTATTGAGAATATAGGAGGGCCAGAATGCTTGAGTCCGAGACTTCAGTGACAATAGCGCTGACTAGAGTAGGTTGCTCATAATTGATAAGCCGAGCTTAGTAGTTCCAGATATACGACACCAGATAACCCATTTGCTAGTCGACCATCTTGAGAATAAGGAGGGTATCTCAGCATTTTACTAAGTTATTAGAAATAAGTATGATAATACGCGTCTCTTACGACAGCTTGTGAAACTATATAAGACTTGGGAACTGGGGTAGCAATATCGATTTCACGCCGTGGTAGTACCTTAGTGTAGGAATCATATATTCGTTAAGGGGATATGGAAGGCATGTCCAAAGTATCATAGCTGTGCTCTGAACTAGAATTATAATAAGCATAACTTTCTCGCATTTAGAAAGTAATTTCTTACGAGTATTTCTAGATGAGCCTACTCAGCATCTACACTTGAACCCAGACACCAGAGTAAAGAAGATACCAAGGAAACTCAAATGCTCATCGATTGAAAATGTGAAAGTATCTATAGCTATGTACTCGAAGTACTAGTCTCTTTATTAGAGAACTCGTTATCAGCAAATAGCACCAGTATCCATATATATCGCATCACTTCAATGTGAATGTGACGCCTGATGGTAGTCAGTCATGGCCTATTCGTTGCCATGCTGCTAGAAGAACAGAAGGTCCATATCGTGATCCTCCTATTGTCATGAGCCTATCAACTCCCCGTCCAACTCAAGTAGTTAGACCTAGACGTAATCCTCAAGTCATCTCATCCTATGTCCACCTCTCACTCTCAATATCGGAGTAGTACTAGACAAACCAAGCGCTCAACCTCCATGACTATATTCGCAAACGACGGGCTTCCATATCTCGTAATATCATCTTAACGTAACTTCATATCCCCCTCTCTGGTATCATTCATCCGAGAGAAAAGGGCTATCCCAATCACGTTCACGCGGTCCGGCGTCGCTTGCGTGAGCCATCCTGTTCGTCGGACTCGTCACTCTCCGGCTCATACGCTGCGTCGTCATCTATCTTACGCTTGAGACCACTGCCACTACCACTGCCATTGCCGCTGCCACGACCGCGACCGCGACCGCGACCACGTCCTCGTCCACGTCCACGGCTACGGCCGCGCTTCGATGAACGTCCTGGGTTTGATGAGGGACCCGGGGGTTGCGCAGAATAGAGACCGACGTTTGAGATGAGAGTTATACCACGGGGAAGGGGGTCCTGGGGGATGACAATCCCAGAACCAGTGTCGTTTGCGACATCCTTCTTAGCCTTAGAGACTAACTTGATTCGAATGGGACGGCGGGGAGGGGGAGGGGGAGGAGGTTCTTCGGCATCACCATCACCACTATTATTATCATCATCACCGTCATCATCGTCATTGCCGCCGCCGATAATTCCAAAAGTAGCAGCCAAGGGATCGTAAGTGCCATGTTGCTCCTTCCACAGCTCTCTCTTTCGTTCGACCGCAACTTTCATTCTCTCGCGCGTGTATCGCATAAGCATCACATAGTCAAGTGCCGCCTGATCGGGGATACCCTTGTTGCCGATCTCAGGTGCGTTAACCTCTCTTTGATGCCCATCATCTTCTAGCTCGTAGGAGGGCCACATGGCATGCATTCCAGCAAATATGGTCTTCTTGCGCTCCGCGGGGTCCTCGATAGAGGCTAGGTATTTGTCAATGCCGAGCGGGTCGTTGTTGCTGTTAGCCGATGAGGCGCCGTTGGTGAAGTTGCTCTCTGCCATGTTGGTAAGTTCGTCTTGGCCTTGGATTGCCCCGTCGACGGAACTGGCAGATTCTTGGTAGGCTATTTCGATTAATTCTTGATAGGATTCTTCGTCGGCAATAGTAGTGCTCTGCTCTTCCTCGTAGCTAGAACTTTCTTGGTCTTGTTCAGCCTTGGGGGCTAGTGGGTGCTTTTCAAGACTGGAGATGACACGCTCTTGGTCGAGGTTAGAAATGACTAGTTTGCTATCGTAGTAGTTACGTTTTGTAGGTAAGATAATGGCGATAGGTTGTTCGAGTTTCTTAACGAATAGCTTAAGCTGTCGTCGTTGAAGAATTGATAGGTGTTCGTTGGAATTTG
The DNA here is from genome assembly GCA_902805455.1 of Daldinia concentrica. Classification (NCBI taxonomy): domain Eukaryota; kingdom Fungi; phylum Ascomycota; class Sordariomycetes; order Xylariales; family Hypoxylaceae; genus Daldinia; species Daldinia concentrica. The sequence goes on along the minus strand of CADCSW010000003.1, from coordinate 1,662,549 downwards.
GAAACGTGCATTGACGAGGAAGGTTAGGATCGTAACCCTCGTGGGGGATAATTTCCAAATCCCGCAGAGGAACAGTTTTCCTCGAAACGATCGGCTGCTGCTCGACTGAAGGAGCAGCTGCCTCCTGTACTCTCGGAGAAACTGGAATAGGCACAGCGTTGGCATGCGCGTCCATGCTTTAACAGTAGGTTAGCATTTGCTAAGAGTAAATATATTCCGAAGAAAAAACTCATTAGTCTTTTAATTAGAAGCCGGTAGCTCTTAAGACAGACTAATAAGTTAGGTAGGGAAAGGAAATCTCAATATTACTTACTAGTAGTTCATGGGGTTGCAGTCCGCCCATCGGTCAGTCCTTGCTGAAACTGGGCCATCCGATGGTGACGACGGCGACGACGGTGAGTCGCCCGCCGACGAGCTCACTGTCAATGAGCTTATTGAAGATAGCAGCATCTTTAAGCAGTTCGTTAACTGTTAGATTAGTTAGAGTGTGGTGGGTTATGAATATATATATCAGTGTAGTTTTATTGCAATGAATAGGTATGCAGTGTTTAGTTTGTGGTAGTTATTTTAAATAATAGTGACAGTATCTTGTAGAGTGTAGACAAATGTTTGAAGGGTGCAGGTGTGTAATAAGGTGGATGTTGGAGTTGCATATGATGAAGTAGTTGACTCACTTTGTAATGGTTTTCTTTTCTCTAGGAAGAGTACTTGTAACTGTAGTTTCTTGAACTGGCCGAAGGATTGTAATAAGAAAAGAATTTCAGATAAAATTTAAGGAAGAAATAAAATATTTTGTGTTGTGTTGTAAAAATTCCTGTACTTTGCAGCTTGGACCTGGGCGGTAAGGGGAGGCTGGGCAGGCGGTAGAATGATCACGGGCTCTGAACTGAGGGTTTAAGGTACCTACCTGAAGATATTGAAACCTTAGGTATACAGGTATCTTGCCCTAAATTCCCTCTAGATGCCTAACCAATGCTAATTAAAAATTTGATCATCCTAAAATATGTGCATAAGCTGTAGGTTTGGGGTTTGGTACTAGGTCGGGCATTGAGCCCCTTTATTCTCGACTTTCGTTTAATATCGTAACATAATGTTCGACAAACAAACAAGGTGACATTGTTCGCAGGTTATGCCCTACATAACAAAGCCGAAGGAAAAGATCATAACATTGTTCAGTAAATTACTTAAATGCCTCCTAAAATTTACTATGAATTCTCGCACAATGACCTTGTAGTTTTCGCTACTTGTGGGCAATATTGAAGACGCTCCTTTGTGCTATATATCGTATCCTAGTGTTGTTCTATAATAGATAAGAAATTAAGGAATAGAAGAGAATATGTTGACTGTTTTATACCGAGAAGACCTAGCGACGTAAGAAAAAGGATAAAGTATATTAATATATCTGACAATATTGTCGAGATGTTTCTAATACTGTAGTAACGGATGAGTCTTTATCATTATGAGTCAAGTAGTTGTATGTCTATTTGCCTAACTACGAAACACATGCCATTTGTTTCTATATTACCTGCTTAGCTGGCTCAGAATAGAACTCCTTTGCAACTTACATCAAGACATTGTTGTACTCTAGCAAGCTAGGTAATTATTATGTAGCAAGCTGAATGGAAATTATAAACAAGAGTTTGTAATATCCTTCGAAGTGGTCTGTTAATATACGAATACCTAGGTCTAAAGTCCTTTGATTTTAAGGCAGAGATAGATGGATATGTAGAAAGACAATATATTCCCTAGTGCTAGATAATATAACGCTCTAGAATAGATATCCCTAGATTCCAGGTGCTGATTTTTGCTCTGAGCTCGTCGGACTCAACTAGAGGAGCCTGTGAGTTCGGCAACGAGTTTCAGTAGTTGAGCCTCCGTCTCTGCTGTGACACCCTTTGGGTAGTAATGAGATTGTGGATGCTGACGGGGCAAGAGAGGATCTTCATAATCTTCTGTAAAGAGTCATACCACACTGTTAGTAAACAAATTCCAAACAGAGCCAAGGATACAGGAACTTACTCATGTTGAACTTCTGGTCAGCAAGTCTAGCTCGCGCAAGATCTAGCTCCTCCCTAGACCTCTTGTCGTTCCAGGTACCCACTCTGACTTCGGAGGAGTCCGGAGTGAAGGCAGCCTCGCTAAATGAGTGTGTAGGAGTATGAAGCTGGCCTGGTACCCGCGAGGTGAGTGGGCGAGATGAGCTGGGAGTGTTGCTCTGCATGGCTTCTGAGTATCTTCTAGCCTGTGTAAGTAATATGATAACTAATTTTTAATTACTATGGCTTCAAGTTAGTTATGATATCTTATCGGCTTCTAAAGTAGCAGTTGACTTACTAGGATTTGGGTGAGTATGATGATATAAATAGGTGAGCTTGTGATATTCTGAGAAGAAACGCGAATAGATAATTCAAGTAAAACGAGATAAGGTAAAAAGGAACAAAGAAAAAAACAAGGTAGGCTTTATGGTACTGAGTGAATTTTCTAGTATGTATATTATATTTGCTACCTATGACTGTATGTCTTCGATGTTGTCTGATGAGTTTGTTGATATGGTTTTAGGTACAATCGCAGTTGGAGCTGAGGGCGGCAATAGCCATCTCCACTTTTGAATCGTTACTGTGATTGGTTCCATTCTTTGTAACTCAGGTTACCATGCACTGTAACACAAGACGTACGCAGTACCTAGATACATGTAGGTCAGCTAGACCGCCCTAAATTAGGTAAGCTCCCTTCCCAAGGAAAGCTCCGCGTCGAAACGCAAGGGGGGGCTATGGGTTATGAGTTATGGGGTAAACTCTACATACACTATGTACTTCCCTAGGTTAATAACTCCGTTCGCGAAAAACGAAAAATCTCCCCTCCCGCTCAATCGTTGGAGCCGTGCATCTTCCAAGACCCAATATGATTACAGTCCTATATATGCGATTACGGATAGAAGCTGAAGAGCAGAGATAATTGATTATTCTTGGATTAATACAGTAAGAGGTATATAAGTCTTCGATTCGCGTGAGCGCCCCGCGTTCTGCTACACCTAGCTACCATGGCAAAGAGGACGACCAAGGTCCCAGATGCCTGGGAAGATGACGACTGGGAGGTTCAAGCAGACAAGGTTGTCACTACCGAAGAAGAATCAAAGTCTCAAGCCCAATCGCAGCCGCAATTGAGCAAAGCCGAGCGTCTGGTGCAGCATGCCGAGTCCAACAAGAAGCTCTGGGAATCAGCGTATGTCCCTATTCCCCTCTCCCATATTCTCTCAGATAGACTAACACACATTCACAGCGAAGCGCCCCCTGAGACATTCCACTACCTCGCCGCGCGTTCAGACCCGCCTCTCGCAACAGGTTTCAAACCCGCCGTCAAGGTCTTAAGCCGGAAACCCGTCTCGGATCCTAACGCGCGCGGCGACGACGACGACGAAGACAGCAAGAAGACGCCACAGCTCACGCCCGAGGAGATCCTAGCCAAGCAGCAGCGGGAGCGCGAGGAGAAGCAACGGCGTTACGACGAGGCTCGCGCCAAGATATTCGGTACTAATAGTGCCGCCATAGGAAGTTCGAACCCTTCGTCGGGCACTTCGACGCCTGGCGCTGTGACGCCCCCGCGGTCGGCGGAGGGGCGGGGTCCGCGGGGCAGGGGAAGAGGTGGTAGAGGGGTGGGGGAGGACACCGGCATAATGAGAGCCGAGGAGAGAGGGATAGGGACAGGGATAGTAACATCCAGCGACCTAGTAGCCAGTCGGGTGGGGGGCGGGAGCTCTACGATCCGAACTACTCGCCTAAGCCTGGGGTTCAACTTGACCGGAGAGGGAACAGCAACAACAGCGATGGTGGAGCACCATTGTCTCGGCGCTCTACGCCGCGGGAGGAAGATCAAGTCATCCGTGCGCCAAGGGGTCCAGACGGGAGTGGAAGGGGAGGGTTCGGTTTTGCCAAGCGTGGCGCTAAAGGCAGTTGATATGATTATTCGGGTTCTTCTATATGCCGATCTACAATAATGATGCTACCAGCCGCCGCCGATCTTGCCAGCTAACTGGACGACCCTTTCCGTGCTGCCCGCCGCTTTGTCCTTGCCCACGTCGCTCACCACCTCACGATAGCTCGTGTATACCAATCTATCGACATCTATGCCTGTTATGCTCGCCCAATGCGCCAGGGTATCTCGAATGTATGATGGAGAGATGCTATCGACCATGTCACCTCGCGCCTGATCTCCATTTTCTACGGCCGAGTTCACATCCTCACCCTCCAGATCCGAGTCGGAGTCTTCAGCCGAGAAGTATGCTTCATCAACTTGTGCCAACCACTGCTTCTGTTCTTGAGGCCCAGGTTTCGTCTCCAAACCTCTCCTCTCAACTACCACCGGATCATCGACCTTAACCTGGCCGCCGCCATTTGTGCAGCCCCCGGGACATGCCATGACTTCAACATAGGCATATTCCAGCCCAGCCGGCTTACTCGCAGGTCTCCGAGATCCGGGAACTCTTGAGCCTGGCATCCGCGATAGTTTCGGTGGTTTCAACCTCCTGACCAAATTTTGGATATTCCGGAAGCCATAATATCTCGCAGCCTTGAATATCGGTTCCCCTGTTGGTGAGGTCACTGTATACTCCACAACATCGGCGTTCCGGCCGCGCACGGCCTCGATCTTTGACCCAGGGTGTCGTGAGGAGACGTATTTTAGTGTGTAATAGAGATTGCCACCTGAGGTCCCCGCTAGCAGGTCCGCCTGGCCTACTCGGGGCCGCGGAGGGAAGAGAAAGCGCCTTAGTGTGGGATCAGGAAAAGGAGTTTGCAATGAGGTGGAAATAGGGGTTTTGGATAATCCGAAGAAATCAATGCTCCTCGATTCTGTTAACATCAAGATCTCTTTGCTCGTGATGACACAATCTACATCCCTCACGCCCCTACCGGGCTGCCCATTCCCATTCCACACAGCGTCCGTAAGCTCCTCACGGCTCGCCTCTAGCTTCTTGTCAAAGCACGGCATGACAGCGAGGTGCCATATCCGGTCGGGAGAGATTCCCAGTGTCCGACTTAACGTAGTCTTCAGCAGTGTGCCCATAAGCGCTTGCGGCGACTTCACCTTCGAGATGTATGGTAAGACATGTGGATGCGTCTTCTCGGCGTAGCATACCCATCCAGGACAACTCGACGTCAAAATAGGTTTTGCGACTTTGCCCTTGTCGCTTAGCGTCTCCTCCGCGCCCAGTACTAGACACGCCTCCCTTGCTGTATTTGTGTCGACAACCCACGTAAACCCATTATTCCACTTGCCGCCCGCGCGCAGCCCATCTGAACCCATCAATAGCTGTGATATCATGCGCCCGGCATCTCGCTCGCTTACATCTCGTCCCGCGACTGCTGCGAGGCTCGCGCGCGTCTGTGGCGACACGCTTGCTACGAAGAGCTTGCTATCTGGGTTCTCAAGGCCCTCAACTCCGAACCCGTCATCGCGTCGTATTACCCGTAACCCCGGCGCGCCGTCCAAGACGCTTAGTAGCTCCGAGTGGCTCTGTAGGCTGACGAGCACGGCTTCGGCGGAGGTCACGCAGCCGGAGCAGGCCAAACAATCGGTCAGCGAGATCTGGGCGGGACCTGCTGTGTTTGCGCTGGCGCTCTGTTGGCCGTCGAGGATGACTTCGTGCTCGAGGTCGCTGGGGGCGGACGATGCGGAGGTGACAGGGAGGGTCTCGACGGGTTTGATACAGGCTACGCCTGGGGAGATGAAGTCGTTTAGATCGTCGGCTGAGAGGATTGCTGACATTGTGTATGGTTGTGTCGGAGAACGTGGGAAAGGGAGAGAGGCCGAGGCGTGGGGGACAAGTCCCCTGATTTAGTAATATAGCTCCGTCGTTGGTTGGTTACCTATCAACTTGGGATGTAATACTGTAAATACGACCACGCGATAGGAAATGCGTATAAGGCAAAACGATTGATAGAGGCGGTTTTAGAGGTTGTAGCCAAGGATTTGCCTTACTCAAGGTATAATCAAGTCGACGTATAAGTAAGACAAAATATACTTATTCTTTTAGGAAGATGTGCAGTGTAAAAGTCAAGTGAAAATGTAATTTCTTGGAGTTTTGTAATGATTGTCGCATTGGAGTTGCTTTGAAATGTGGTTTATCTAATTTTTGTCATGCGAAATCGGCTCCCTAGCATTGGACGGGTGGCGGTACCCCACTATCATGTAAGCCCCTGTTCCGCGGGGTTACCCTTAGTGTATTTAAACTTAACTACCGTATAAATACTAGAACTATACTATATCGCACTGTATACTAATAATCTGATTGGTGAAAGTGACGTCGTCTAGTGATTTGATAGTTGTGAAGCTTTACTATGTTAGCCTATAAGCTGTTTCGATGAAGCTGTCAAGTGGAACTCTGGATATTGGACTTTAACTTAGGAAGATGGCTTGAGATAGTACGTGAACCTCTAGTTATGGAATCTACGTTTCTCTTACTGTGTTTGTCTTCTGGACATGCACTTCCTGTGAAAAATAACTATTTGCCTCTTAACACGATAACTTCATAGTTGTAAAAACATTTACAAATTAACGTATTTATACATCAAGAGAGTATAATTTACTAACTAGATGTTCTAGATGGGTTATTATTTTATGAATATGAAAGGTTTGCTTGGAAGAATTAGCTGGCTATTTTTCTTATTGGTGGTTGAACTAAAGGGGAATATAACAAAGAGCAACCAATGGAATCATATGTATATCTGTGAGATCTCTGGTTTCATACAACCACAATGAAGCCACCTGTTAAGCTATGTTTTGGCTTGGCTTCACTGAAATTCCTACATTTCCAAGTTCCAGTCCTCTGGCGGCATATATTGAAGGGGCAGTTAGATACTGTGGCTGAACCATCTTAGTATGCTACGTTTCTACGATTAGATATCCGCTGTGGTGCTAAATAAAAATGATGCTCGATCTGGACTTAGAGTGTGGGCATAATAAAACTCTTGAATTTCACGAATTGCCATAGTACTGATGCAAATTTCAGCCAAGCAAATGGTGTTTCCTGTTACAGAAGAAAATCTTGTTCGGGAAAAGGCGAGGGAGTCTATGTTCCATGCCTATGTCGTAAAACCAAAAGAAGCTGGCCCAGTATCATCATATAAACTAATTTCGAAACTTGGATTTGCCCATGAACTGAAGAAAAAAGAAAATAGGGATAAACGCGTCTGCTATAGAAGCATTGATAATCTCATCGCACCAACATTTGCAAAAAGACCCATTGCCCTATCGAAATTTATTCATTCTTGGTGTCGAAGTGTACCGTCGAGGTAGCAGTTTGCATACGCAATATTATTCGACACCTCGTCTCAAAGCACACTCCTTCAAGTGCAGCCGATCCGCCATCTCATTCCGTCGGGGGCGTCGTTATCGTATCGGCTTAGACAGGGGCCACCTTAACACATCTCGAAACAACATTCGCAGCATTCAGCACAGCACTCGCATCCTTCCTCACAGACGAAACAACAGCACAGCGCTGCTAGGCAGCCTTGGAGACAGCCACCACCGCCCTGCTTCCTTTCTTGAGGGGGTTGTTGCTGGTATTGCATCTGGGGTTGACCCTGGGGTGGGCCATAGTACTGGCCTTGAGCAGGACCGTACGCCTATAATTCGATCGGGTTAGCTTCTAGCCTCTAGATTTCTACATAGCCTGTAGCGAAGAGAGAGGTTGTTATTCATATATAGAACAAAGGTGACATTTGGCCTGATATTGCGTGCTGACCCAGAGGTTTGGAGATCGTGGGGTGCAGCGCAGGTATAAAGTGTTGTCTTGGCAGATGGGTTTTGATGTCTCAATAGGGTTGCGACATGTATTAGGTGTTCTAGGAACGATGAAGCGATTTACTAAATTGCGACGTACCGGTTGAGGCTGTTGCGGGTAGCCACCACCATAACCCTGGGGAGGACCCTGCTGGTAGTAATCGTGACTAGCCATTCTGGAATGATTTGATGGATGTAAGTTGAATTCGGGATCCTGCGACAACAAAGATTTAAGTTAGCCAAGAACCATGGCGATGCGGTTAGGTCAATCCGCCAAGAACATAAGCTTTAGAGCCCCAATCGAATAACCATCATTAGGTAAATGCGCCATACGTACTTTATTCAGATATGAATATGTCTTTTGTTCGCGTCCAAGCGCCGAAAACGATGGAATAGGTCAGGTTGTTCTGGAGGGTCAAAATGAAGGAAAAGTTGATGGTGACGACGAGAAGCTTGATAATAGTTGAAATCAAGAAGTGTAAATGAAAAGGGAAAAAGAAGGCGGTGGGTCTAATATGTAAATGTAAATGCAAATGTAAATGTATTGTTAAGGTACTAGATACATCAAAATTAAGACCTGTAACTGTAGATGAATTGAGATCCGATGGTCATGCATTCCTTCTTTGGAAAAGAGTTTCAAGGGATACCACATGTACCTTAGCTGTAAATGACTGGAATTACTGGAATTACTGGAATTACTGGAATTACTGGAATTACTGGAATTACAACCTGCATTGGGTAGGCGCCTTAGCGCATTTACATGGTACTATTTCTGGCGCTTTCTTTTTTTGCTGTCTCGGATGGGTTGCTATCGCAAGCTGCTGCGGTGCTGTGCGGCTAAACGGCACGCAACTCAAGGTGGCTCAGCGGCTATCGTCTTTAATGTAGATAACCGGTACCTAGGTACGCCACTGTTTTGCTTCTCGAGGTCTTCGAAACGCGTCATACTTGAAACTCATAGCCCCTTATTCACTTATACCATATCAAATATACGCGTATGTAAATCTGCATTTCGCATAATCCCGACTTGCAGCCATCATCTATTCAAGTGCATTTAGGTGCCTAGGTACATATTATATAAAATCATAGTTGTGCAGAATGCTCCTTTGCGTAACAACATCATCTCAACTGGTTACATACACTACAACATCTGCTAGAAATCCAGATAGCTTTGCCAACTACAAAGAAATACGTTAACTGGCAATAGGTGGCGCGTACGCTAGACCGCTGCTCGACGCCTTGATGTCGATACTCCACACATTAGCGGCCTCCCATCTTTCATCAGCCACGTAACGGTAGTATGCTATGTTGGCTTAAGGGTAGCATGTACGTATGCGCTGGAAGGCTTATAATATCCCCACCAACTTAGCCCGTTTACGTTCTTGTGGGAATGGTAAGTACTAAGAAAGGCTTAGAGAGACATGAAAGGCTATCTCGTGTTTGCGCTAAAAAGGCCGAGATATCCGTCCAATACGTGTATATATACCATATATAGTTAGTTATTTACATGTAAGGATTCCATGGAAGACATAGAGGTCCCATGTGATCTTATAGGCTAGGTACGTAGGTACCTACCTCCGTTTCTTAACATTAATGATTTACATGTGCATACATAATTGGAAGATAATCGGTCCAACAACTTGCCAATATTGCTACTTTACTGCATTAAAGAGAAACTAACGTAAGGCACGAACCGAATCTGTGAACTTTCACTTCTCCGAAGCCGGATATCCCCGTTCGAATTGGACCCTGCTTGCGACTGAGCGTCAAAAGCAGGTCCAATCACACATAGGGCTGAAAGATTCCGAACGCCAAGATATCAAAGAGGAGCCTTAATTTGGGACTGCCTGAAATACGGGGAATATTGATTGATTTTTCGTATATAAAAGTGCGTTTTTTTTCTTATTCAGCTAACTACGAAAAAAATAAAAAATTTTATAAATGAAACAAACTCTTCTGATGTCAGGTCTCTCCGCTGAATTGCTGTCAACTGCTCCTTATCTAGGTTACTCTCCAAATCAACGGCTGCTATCATACTCGTCGTGGCATCGTTTTGTTGGCGAAGATAATAGTAAATCACTGCCCGTCTAGTTGCACATAATTGGCAGGGAACAAACCCGAATCCCCTTTGTAATGACCGAACCACCAGTCCTCGTCGGGGAATTCCAAGTTAGTAATCGTAGCCCCCTCGGGGAAGCTCAGTTCTGTCACGCTTGTTAATTATGCTGCCTTAGTAGAAATGGATTAGATAGTAGTTGCTTACCGTTGTCTTCAGCAGCTTCGTAGTCAAACTGAGCTGTAGCTGTATGTCCAGCGCCCGCTGCTGGCTCCGGTTCAGTCTCGGCAGCCGGCACAGGCGGAGGTGCTTCATGGCTGGCTGTAGGTGCCGGTGCCGCTTCCTCCGACTCATCATCGACAAGTTCAACGTAGTTGCTAGGGAACAGGCCCGTCTCGCCTCGAGAGTTGGTACCCATCCACCAGTCCTCGTCAACCATTTCGATATTAGTGACGTACTCGCCCTCGCGAAGTTCCAATTCATTATCTTCGGCTTTCTCGTAATCGTATTGGATTAGAGCACGTTTGCCTCCACTCGAAGCCGCTGGTGCTTCTGCCACTTGCTCATGGCCAAACTGGGATTCGGCAACAGCTGTAGCAGCCGCGCGAGGATCGTAAGTCTCCTCTTCCGCTGGTAGTTCTTCTTCCTTAGGGAGCTCTTGTTCGATAGGCCGAACAGGAAGTGATCGAGGAGGTTCGTGCACCGGCTCAATCTCAGGCTCGGGTCCACGAGGGACAGGCACTGCTACGCGAACAGGTGATGGTTCTCGCTCGTGTTCCCGTTCGAGCTCTCGTTCGAGCCCCTCGTCCTCATCCGTGACTGGAGGTGGACGTGGAGGCATACCGGGAAGCGCAAAACCACCGGCAGGTGCTCCGTCCGAAGGCCGGGAGGCCAAAGGCGGCGGAGGTGGTGCTCGCTCATTGTCTTCAGCAGGTGATGGAATCTTCGGAGCAGATGGGGCGGGTGAGATAATCTGAGTTGTCTCCTTGAAACGGTCGCGTATGGCACCAACGCTTCCCGCTGGAGATGCCGGTGCCTCTTGGCTAGTCTCGGTCTCGCCTGTCTTTTGCCCCGTAATACTTCGACCATATTGTCCCGTCTGGACCGGAGCCCAGCTTTTCCCCTTGTAACTGCTCTGCCAACCACCACCTCCGCTCTTCTGCGCTGTAACAGGAGACACCGGAGGATTGTTGATTCCAGAAACAGAGCCTTGCTGTGCCTTCTTCTCGGCCCAAATTTGGGCCGGCGTCTTGCCTCCTTGATCAGCAAAGGTTCGACTAGCAGATCCCACCGGAGGAGCGACGGGCGTTGGCGAAGGACTGCCCAAACCCAATGCGCCAGGAGTAGGTGCCTTGGTGCCTGTGAATGTGGATGCGCCACCCCATTTCTTTGCGACTTTAGGCTTGGGAAGCTCCGTAATACGCTCGGCTTGGGTAAAGGCTGCGGTTCGTTCTGCTAAAGACTTAGGTGGTTCTTCAGCTTCAGGTGCGGGTTCAGGTTCCGATGGTTTCTGTGCCTTGGCTCGGATCGCAGCAATGTCAACCTTGCCTACCGGCTCATAAGCGCCCTTGACTGGTATCGGTCGATCGTCTTGTTTGTTTTTTGCTGCAGCTCGAATTGCAGCGATGTCGACCTTCCCAACGGGTTGGTACCCTCCCCCGATTGTATCCCTAGACCTGTCGTCTTGTTGGCTGGAACCGTTAAACCTCGAGGGCTCTTGTTTCTGGCTTGTCAACTCGGCTAGGTTGACTTTAGTCGGCTTATATGCTGATTCCACCTTTTCAAGCTCGGTTCGCGAAACCTGCGGTGCATCCCCCCAGCCGTCGTCATTTGTCTTTCGCAGGCTTGCGTTTCGTGCAGCGACTATGGGGTTACTAGACGAGTTCGAAGTTGTAGAGAAGACAGGCTTTGACTTTACTGGAGGGGGTCCTCCAGTCTGCACAGGTGCACTTCCACCCGCTGTATACTTGGCACCAGATGCATCAGAGATTTTCTGGAGGATATTTGCGGGTTCGAGGTCGGTATCGGAGCGAGCTGTGATTTGAACATGGTATCCCTAGTCCTAGTTAGCATTGTGATTTATCTAAGACTCGAAAGAATTTAAATTACATACATGAAGAACTTTAGAAACGGCATTTAAATGACTCGTAAAGTAACCTTTCGTCCTCTCAGGAACACCTCCACCACACTACAAAATGTTAGCTAATTCATTACAATTCTCGGTGGAAAAAGGGTGAGAAGACGAACCCATGCAATTAGAGCATATTTAGGCAAACCTGTATTTGGATCTTTGACCTTAAGGAAAGCGAATTGGATACGACCTTCGCTAAAATCCTCAATAAGATCCTCTAGTTCACCAGAGCCGGTTGACTGAACTTTCAGAACACTTTCTTTGCTCCCGGTATCTTGGAAAACATTGGCTAGAGGGGCTTGTACGTAGAATAGGGCCCATTGACCATATGTAGAAGAACTCCCTGAAGGCGGAGGCGGTGCATTAACAACTCCCTGGTAACTGCTCTTGATCGAGGGGCCGTTTGTAGAAAGATTTAAGGAAGCCATTTTTTGGAGAGAGAGAAAGAGGGAAGGGTATTGTAACAGTTAGTCCGTCTATCGTCTACCGTCTATAGTCGATGACGAGGCTTGGTGAAATACAACCTAGATAGAATACCTAAGTAGAATACCTAAGTAGAATACCTAAGTAGAATAGTAACACAAGGAGTAATAAATTCGAGTGAGTGGGGGTGATGTCACAACAACCAGGGGGAAGAGAGAGCTTCAAGTATTTCCGATGCTCAAACCCAAGTTATAATCTGCCCAACCTAAACGAAGTATTCTAATGATAGTTTAGGCTTGTATCGATGGCGATTGCGTGAGTAACATTGACGTGTTAAAAAGAAAAGAGAGGAAGTTGTTCGTAGTTCCAATTTATCAATAATTTCGATTCGTGCCTGTTGAGCAATTGCAGCTTGTTACGAAAGAAAGTGGGCTATGTTTGGTTTTTGGTGCCCGGCCTTCGGGGTCGCCTTCTAGCCGGTACAAGAGTACATTTACATTTACATTTACCTGCTCCATTATGCAGACCGAGCAGCCCAACTTCTCCAATTGAAAGCCAAGACCTTGGAGCTTGTGATACATACCCCACGTGTTAGTGAGTCTTTCTCTATCTACCTACCTATGTATGTTAGCAGGTTGTTTAGAGGTATATTTCAGTAAATGCATTTCATTAGCCCCTGCGTAGGTACCTAAGCTACCTGAGCTACCTAATCTAACCTAACTGGAACCTAAAAGTACCTAACTCATAATTCGCATTAAATTATTCCAACGTGTTATTCGCCTTGTGCATGTTTAAAGCTCTACCTGTTAGGTGCTTATCGCAACAACGCGGCCGCCAATGCTGATGCGCGCGGAAGCATCCCATCGCTAGAAATAATTTAGAGATGCCTTGTTGATTGCTGGCTGTCTCAGCTCATCAGCCTTTTTTCCTTCCTCCACAACCACGATTCAATTCCCTCCCTTTGTCATCCAACCAGCTTACCTAGGTAGATTACCTTAATCTAAATTCCATTATCCATCAACCTCTAATTTCTCCTCGAAATATTCAATAACAATATCAAATCGTCTTAATTGCCTAAGATTGCGCCTATAACTTATTCATTTTCCCATCTCGTTCCGGCGCCGGCTCGCTTCGTCTACGCCCCCTTGCGCTTAGATTATTAATACTTAAACGTCGAGCGCGATCGAAAATGGTGCTGTTATCAGATTCGTCGTCAATCAGCTCTTTATCATCCGACTCGCCTGAAGGCGATAACGAGTTCGATGATATCATCATGGTTGATGAACCAGCGCCCCCTCCCTTCAAACGACAGAAGTTAGGCGACAGGTCGAGAGCCTCTTCCTCCATTCATATAGAACCCGAGCCTGAACAAGAATCAGACCATGATCTCGATGGCGATATCTCGTCAGACACTTCGGGTGACATACCCAATTCCCCCATCAATGCCAAACTCGATGAGGACGAATTCCAGGAGCAGGTCACGGTATGCGCATGGGATGGATGCAGAGTAGGCGACTTAGGGAATATGGACAGGCTAGTTGAGCATATTCATAATGACCATATCGAGAGCCGTCAGAAGAAGTATACTTGCGAATGGATTGGCTGCCCTAGAAAAAGTTTACCGCATGCTAGTGGCTACGCATTAAAAGCTCACATGAGAAGTCACACAAGGGAGAAGCCATTCTACTGTTATTTACCCGGTAAGATCGTCAAGCTCCATCGTATGAGGGGAACAGGAACTAATAATAGTAGAATGTGACCGTGCATTCACAAGATCCGACGCATTAGCGAAACATATGCGAACAGTCCACGAGACCGAGGCTTTGCGGCCATCCGACCCCGTACCCAAGTCAATGCAGACCCAGTCCGGCCCTAAGTCCGGAAAGCTCAAGATCATAATAAAGACCCCACAGTCGCACGCCGCAGGCCAGGACGATGCCGTAGACGATGGGGATACCGGTTCGGACATAGCAGACTTCTTTACACCATTAACGGAGCAACAGGGTTTCTCCAGCAAGGAGCTTACCATGGATATGAAATCTCTATACAAGTTGTGTGTAGCAAATCTCAAGTGGGTGACGAAAGATAGCGAGGCGCTGAAGCGACAGTGCAGACAGATGGAAGAGGCATACAGGCAGGAGTGGCTAGAGAAGGAGGCTCTATTAGACCAAGTCATCCAAATCGAGGAAGACTGGTGGCAACGACGTGAGTTGGTTCTCGAGGCAGAAGCAAGGACTCGAATGGCTAAGAAGGGAGAGGGAAGCGTCGCGTTGGAGGATACTCAGGATAACGCCAACGGCTCGCAGGTTACTGCGGCCAGCTTAAGCCAGCTCACAGACTAAAGGCTTGAAGGGAACTCCCTTTTCAAAATAGTAATTAAAAGGCAATGCCATGTAGTCCACATCTATTCGTGGATTATAGAAGGGATATAGATATCACGAATAGAAGCGCAGGGAAGCGCTTAAGGTTTTAGGTATTACCACGAGTGCGTTCCCAAGCTTCTAGGGAACATAATAATACATCTAGCAGCAGCAACATCATTAGTTCGGCGAAATATACTAATTGCAATTACATCTTCGGCATGGACCGCGAAGCCGGTTAATGCCTTATTCCGTTAGATTTTAAAGTACTCTTAAATATTATTAAAATCTACCCGATAGCCATTTCAAAGTTAAACATCTACACGAGGCAGCAAACCATAAGGCTTAGGTTATAAGGGGGAAAATAGTATTAAACATTCCCACCTTTAAGCTCACGACAACACTTGAATATATTGCTTGAAAATATTAAAAGGGGGAATTACCGGGTGGCCGTTTCCAATAACGCAGAAAATATGTTATTTTATTATGTAAAGATTAGTTTGACAATTTCAACGAACTAAGGGGTGAACAACAAATAATTACCAAATTTAATGTGTGATTATATTAACCGTTAGAATAGATCGTGATATTATTAAGCTAGTGACAAAAGGTAGTAGCAGAAGGGACGTTGTCTTTGAAATAGTCTAGTTACCTTATATGGGAATCACCCAAAATGACGCAATAGTTTCCGGAGACTTCGACGGCGCTAACAGATAAGGGGTCCCTTAAGTAAAAAGGTAATCAACTGCCCCTCCATTGGACATTAACCCACTTTCAACCTTTAAACTTCCTAACCGGCGCATCCATCGGAGGGGCAAACTACCTACTTTCCCAAATACACCACCAAAAAGTTTAACCACTAAATCAATACCTACCATTTTCGTCTGCTTCTTGTTTTGTTTATTATATCTAAGATCAGGTATACATACAAACACGACACGGAGGCTTAATCATTACAACTTCACATAGAAAGAACTCATTACGAACAGCAAGATGGGGTTGGTGAAGGAGATCACAGCCCAGCACGAGTGGGAAACCTTCGTCGGATCGCTTCCCAAATCAACCTTACTCATCATCTTCTTCCATGCCCCCTGGGCCGCGCCATGCGCACAGATGGCCAAGGTTATCGAGACGCTTGCGAACGACTACTCTGCGAAAGGTGCACCGCCCACGAGCTGGGTTTCTATTAATGCCGAGGAGCTCAGTGACGTATCCGAGATCTACGACGTCGTTGCCGTGCCCTACGTCGTCCTGCAGCAAAACGACCAAGTCCTTGATGCCGTCAGCGGTAGCAATGCTGCCGCGCTACGAAAGGTCATTGAGACGCACGCCCCGCTAAAGCCCGAAGCGACCAACGGCAACAAGCCAGACACCATAGTGGAGGACTCCTTAGGTAATGATGGGGATGTGTTGAACCCTGAGGAGGAACTTAACAAACGATTAACGGGTTTGGTCAGTGCGGCGCCTGTCATGCTGTTCATGAAGGGCACGCCTAGCGAACCCAAGTGCGGATTCTCGCGCCAGCTTGTTAACATTCTCCGAGAGCGTAGCGTTAAGTACGGGTTCTTCAACATCCTGGCAGATGATGATGTTCGGCAAGGTCTTAAGAAGTTCGCAGACTGGCCGACATACCCGCAGCTGTGGGTTTCAGGTGAACTAGTTGGTGGTCTAGATATTGTGAGTTCTTCCTTTAACTCTACTGCATTCCCCTGAAGAGCATTCTGGCTAATATATCTATCCAACGCAGGTCAAAGAGGAATTGGAGAAGGAGCCCGATTTCTTCCAGAAATATAGTGTTCCTAAAGGATATGGCGCTGCCGCTGCTTGAACTCCACATCGGGATGATGGAGGGACTGCGTAGCTAATGAGAGGTACTTACTACCTATACTGGACATTGCATGTCACAAATTATTATGACAGATGTTCTCCGACGCAGATATAGAAGTGGTTGATAACCTACGTCGCCGGGTATGTACCCTGGTGAATTTTTGAGGTCTGAGAGCTTCTTTCGGATGCTTCGACGTCTATCTCATGCGATCTATTCCATTGTTTCTCTCCCACGCGGAACAAGGGGGTTAATGAGGTCGATATGCTTATGCTACTGCTATGACGAATGATCGTGCAAGGAACTACAACTAGTACCTCGACCTACATACCATAATATGAATGAATTAAACCAGTAATCGTATTCATTAGTTGTGTCACGATTGAAAGCGATTAGACATAGTAGTAAGGTCATGATATGAAACTGCATTTTATGATTTGTCTTTACATCTACATCTAACCCCCTAATATTATGCCTACCTAAATGACTGATGAATTTCTAAACAACTCTAATATTTAATACGGGTTTATTCTAGGCGACAATTTAAACAAGTAACTAGCTTGAGAAAGCTACAACTATTTCAAACCGAATTGTCAAGGCGTAATCTTATTTTAACTTTGTAACAAGTGTTTTCGGTTCCTAAATACGTCCTATAATTCGTCGTTGAACAAGGAGAGTATTAATAATTGTCTTGACAAAATAAGAGGTAATAATCACATTATCGATATGCTAGTTAGTTAAATGTTAAGCAAAAGCATACTGGCAAAGGTAATAATTTATTGTAGGGAAAACTCTCCTGTCCCTGCAATATTTTCTCCTATCATGTCGTAAAGATCTTTAGATAGGATTCGAATACTTGCTCCTTAACTATAATTTAGGTATTCTTCACTGTAACCTCTCCTATAAAATAATGTCGTTATATACTTAAAAGCGATGCTACTAACTAATATACAGTAGAATATGTAGTATAGATATGTACGGGGTATCTATCGCCTGTAGTCTCATATAGCTATCGACATCACAAACAGACCATGTATAAACAAACAACCCACCTCTTTCATTCTTCATCCTCGTTATTAAAGCCGAAGAATACCTCGTCCTTAGGCGGGGCTCCTTTCGTCAACTCCTCATCAGGAAGCGAGCACAATCGCTTCGCATCCTTGGGTAGTTTCCATTCCCTCATGATATCTACGCGAGAGAGGAACTGCATCGCCATGCCGGCTTCCGAGTGCCAGAGTACATGGCAATGGAGAAGCCAGACGCCGGGGTTATCCGCCACGAACCGCAGGAGTACCCATCCGAAGCCCTCGGCGGTCACCGTATCTCGCTTTAAAGGGTTATCAACGATAGTTGAGTTCGCGGGGTCGAGCAACCCCTTGCCCTCGGGGTTTAGCCCAAGGGCTTCGTAGCCGGGGAAGTAGCCGTGGCCGGCACCAAGAACCCACATCTGGTAACCGTGGAGGTGGAAGGGGTGGCTATTCTCGTCCATGTTCTGCAGGATGATATCGACGGTGTCGGCGACACCGTTGTGAGAGATGATGAGCTCAGAGGCGGGATCAAATGCCGTGTCGAGTATGCCATCTTGGACGAAGGATTCGTTGTTCTGGGCGAGGCCATCGAGGACCCGGTGTAAGGTCGGCGACGTAAGATCAGGTCGGAATGAGGATGAGTTCATAACACCTCGTTGTAACCGCCAGTCGCCAATGGCGAGATTTACACGTAGATACCATGAATGATCGGCATAAATAGGGGCTGGCTGTGCTGGTAAAGGAGAAAATGAGGTTGCGGAACTCATGTCTTTACATGTTGGGAGGTACTGTAGGCTAGAAGTAGTGGTTGGCAGGGGAGGGTGTTCGTGGCTATCATCCCTCCTTGCATTAGTATGATAACGTATAATGGCTTTTGCCTCATCAATGCCATTTTCTGGAAGTGTCTGACTTGCAAAGCAAGAACTTATCATCCTAGCACGAAGCCAGAAAGCCTCGTTTCCGGTTTGATTTGCCGTTAAAACCGTGCTATACCGTTGTCCTGGGGCAATTACTAGCGAAGATTCGGGTGTGGGTTCAACGGCAGTACCATCCACCTCGATAATTGACAGAGAATCATGCTCATCAACTGCAACCTGGAACCAGGCGAACCCACCAACGTTCAGGAATCGTAACCTATGGCCCTCGCCAGGGGCTAGATCCAAGTTGGGGAGAGACCTCTCCAGTTCTAAACACCACCTGTTGGGATGATCCGAGCAGTCAGCTTGGTTCACACCGTTAATCAAAGCTGTATTAGGTATCGGCGCATCCTCAACGCCCGGAGATAACACGTCTCGCATTAGCCCACTGTCTAAATCGTAGTACCAGTCTTGGAGTAAGACCACGCGGTCTGACGAATATGGGAGGGGCTTATGCGTCGCTTCGTCCCGACCATGGATCACGAGAGGTCCTACGAGCCCATTCAAGGCCTGGACGCCCTGATGACCATGATAAAAATCTGTATGAGGTGTCAGTATCTTGCTCGTGATATAATACTACGCGAAGAGACCCATGAGGTCTCGGGTTTGCTAGTGGAGAGGATACCTACAGGTACCAGCTTGACCAGTAACATTGAACCTATACCGATACGAAGTTCCAGGAGCAATGGGGCATTGAGTAACGCCTACAGCCCCGTCCATCCAGTTCGTACCATTCTGAAAAATGCCGTGCCAGTGGATAGCGGTGGCGTTCAAAGCATCATTATAGACATTGACCTCAATAATGTCACCTTCATTAACTTCTATCAGTGGTCCAGGGAACTGACCCTCTATAGTCATCATTGGCTTCAAAATTCCATCCGGTTCTCCATCCTTGTCGATTATAGCCCAGTCATACTTTCGCACTTGGTTCGGGGCTTCGAAATCCCAGTTGGGATCCAGTATGTAGTCCCTGTCTGGACGGCGAAGAGGAATTTTATATGCTATCTCTAGAGGAGACGGTCCTTGTTGTCGGTGGGGATCTAATGATAGAGTTACCCATGCCAAAGAAAAAATGGTACCGACACAGGCGAGAGTGAAGGCTGCAACTGGCCATAGTGATTGGCGTTGATCAGCTGCTTTAACTTCTACTGTCACATCGATGTTATCACGGCCAGATGTAAGTAGGCGATCCTGTTCTTCCATCTCTCCTTCTCCATAGTAAGCGACATTGTTCCCTTCGCCCTCTTCGATGCCAGAAAGCCGATTTCTTGCCTCGTCGTGATGGATCGCCGTCGGCGATAGGGCATGTAAGATGCGATGGATGACCATTTTTACTGTAACATCGAAAAATTCGAGCACAGCTCCAAGTTTTAAAGATTTGAGCTACTGGTTGGTTCTCTTACTCAAGTAGCATCGTGAATCATCGCCGAATTATTATTGCGGCTTTAGACCTCGCCGATTCGTAACTCATTGACTAAAAGCGACGTTGACATGAAAACAACCGACGGCGATAAGACAATTGGTCCAACCCAGCAATGAAATCGATCTAGAACTTAAAAACTCATCGGCATAAGTGAGTGGCAAGGCGATTCATATGTATGATCAAGATATCAATCTAACGAACGTCTTCATCATTACTATCTTGTAGTGTTATGTAACAAAGCGAGAAGGAGTGCTATCTTTAGAAAGCTAGGCTGAAGATCCTATGTACTGACTACGGCGATATGATTGGATCCCGACACATGCAGATGTAACCTCATCACGTACGCTTATTAGTTCTCGCCACGGTAGATGCGTCGGGCCGGCAAGCTAATCACCGAAGACACTGGTTTTTCGGGGCGCTGATTAGATGTATTAGTAGTTTAGTAGATGTTGTAGACGAGTTTAGATGACGTCTGTTTGGTTCTTATTCTCTTATCGCAGACGTCCCGGTTTCTTTCGTCTTCCGTGCTTATGTAGGTACCTGTTAGGTCAGTGCTTTCGGTACGACCCGCCTCAGAGAACCGACGGTGTTGCCAATTGCGAACCCGCGATATATGCTTTGTGGAGTATGATATACTCCTTGAAATCGCGACTAACAATATTTATATAGTATTGCTTTTAAATTATTAAGAAATTACTTTTGGATATAACCAGCTCGCCCAAGTATTATGCTTAGATGACAATCCAATGGTTTAAAACTAAGGGTTAGTTTAGTCTAACTACTCTGTTTACATAATATATATTACTACATACTAGTTACCTGCCTTTAGTTGACGTTTCCAAGAGTTAAAATTCAAGTTGACCAGTAATATATTAAGAACGTAATCCGTAGTGTGTCAGCTCTAAGTCTATAGGCTAGGTTAACTGGTTAAAGATTTAACATTATATACACTTACATAATCGCACGAATACAATTGAACAAACTTACGATGTAAAGATAACAACAGTAAGAATAATGTTACCTTGGTATGCTATCATATATCATATTACCTTTTTAGGAGTTATGAAGCTTGGCGAGTAGTCTTTGCGTAGGTACATATGTGGTAGGTAGGAATAGTAAATAGGCAACCCAGGAACATACGTACAACTGTGCCCAATCTGGCCAAGTGCCTAATTACCTGCTGACAACTTTGATGAGGAGAGAGATGACTCACTACATATCAAAATCCAGAAATTTAGAGTGGTAGAATGGTAGCCTTGCATCAACAAGACAGGGTTCCTCTTGCATCTGTACCTCTTACACTAGTCCGGCATCTCAAGGTGAAATTAAGTTATGATTGGTTAGGAGCTTTCCGCCGGGTTCATTAGGTGGGCATAACATTTCTTTCCTTTCCCCCACTATCCATTTTCAGTTTAGTTCTAAGCGTAATTCGTCCCGCGCCTCCTCCATAGACCACTTTACCATCGCAACCCTCACCATCTCGTCCCATCTTACCTACACCTAAACAACAACCTCTCTCCTTCTCCCTCTCACTTTTCTTATTCCCCAACCCTAACCTTACCACGCTCCCCATTCGATTTTTTCTTTTTCGTAGAGAAAAGGCAGGAAAAGCATTACAGACCAAGGCAGTTAATACTTTGCCACTCCATGTGCAGACCGTCGTATTGTATGCAGCGGCTGTGCTCTCTTATTTGCAGCAATACTATAAATTACCAAATGTAACTACATACAAACTAGCGGTGGCCAAAGTCTTCTATTTCTGTATGTGGACCCTTAAACTCTTGTAATATCGTCGATATATCGACTGCGAATAGTAGCATGTCTGCTTACCAGGAAAATAGAGCATTATCAATCCCTATCCACTTCACGAATCGTTTGCACGCCGTGACCGCTTTACCCGAACCAGCCTGACCTGCGCCTTACGGGAAGAACACGACCGTAGTCCCAGCCGTACTTTTTCTAGTTGGAATAATACACCTGGGATTTATGCGATTTGAGAGAATATACAGAATAGATTTAGTCGTGTCTGGTTAAGGTCTACTGCCCGACCAACTGGCTTATTTATCAAGAGGGTTGTGCTATTTGTAATCCTCCAAGATACTTCGCTGGCGGTCGCTCCGCTTCATTATCTCTATCGCATTGGGATATCGACTGCATCAGATCTGCTTCAGCCCCTCACTGCTCCACTTCGAGCATAACGATTACCTTGGTTTAGACTAGACCAGAAGGTTCACGAGATCGCTCAGTCGTGATCCTCGCATTTCCAAGTTTATATACAGAGTTTCTGTGTTTAATTGGTTATTATCACCGGTGGAAGCCGTGATCTAACGGATACCACATTACTCTTGGCAGCACTGTCATCGTTATATCCCTGAACTTTCTGCAAGAAGCTCTCTATCTCCGAGTTTTTAGAAACCTCAACGTCAGCCTACCATCTCCCAGTAGCCCTCGACGCTTACTCATTGGCCTCCTATCCCTCGACCCCTGATGCTCTAAGCTGCCATTCTAGAGAGCAGCTTACGTGAATTGAAGAATAGGCTGGCCCCCCCTTATAGCATTCGAATTTCCTAAGTCCGGCATACATCTTGGACGCAAGAGCGAGCACCCCGAAAAGAGCGTCTATTTGCTTATAGTATTTGAATTATTTCAAAATGACACCCACACCTCTGTCTGCTACGACATCATCCTCGGGCCATTCGCCCGAGGAGCATTTCAGGGTGGTCCGTCGTCGAAATAGGGTACCGCTTAGCTGCTATCCATGCCGGACGAGGAAGTGAGTGACCCTGTTCCTTGAAAATGCGAACCTAATTCCCTAATCCAACACTTCGCAGTTTTCCTATATAAGACGGCATCGCTGACCTGCTCAACAGGTTGAAATGCAATAGGGGAACTCCGAATTGTGAGAACTGCATCAAACGTGGCGACACACAGTCCTGCGTCTATGCTACTCCAACGAATCGGAGGAAAAATCAAAGTAGTGCTGGAGCTTCCGCAACTCCTGATGATATGCAGAACCGTATTGACCGTCTAGAAGGTTTAGTTTTAAGTCTGATGCATGGCGGTGCGAATATCGAAGTTTCCAACTCTTCTAGTACCGTACCCCCAGCCCCTTCTACGTCTGATAGCTCTTCTCCCAATGCCGATCACGACGATGAAGGGGTTATGAGGGACGACGAGGCCGACGGCGATGGTCCGGATGGTCCCGATAGTGATGCGGATGATGGACTATCTACATCATTAGGTATGCTTAAAGTCGACGCAGATAAAGGGAAGTCCATGTATATTGGGCAAGATCATTGGCATCTACTCCTGCTCGACATTGCCGAAGTGAAGAATTTCTTTGCCTCTCACAAGAAAGAACTTGAAAATAGTTATCAGAGAGTTATGTCTTCGAAACCTGTCACTGCTCGAGACTCTCCTATCTTTTTACTTTCTGCTCCACCGGCCGTGGAAGTGGAACTGAGAGCAGAACTACCCTCAAGGACGGCCATAATGACGTTAATATCGAGGTATTTTAACTCGTTGGATACTGCTGCTAGTATAGTTCACGCGCCTACTTTTCAAGCACAACTGCGGGCGCATTGGCAAGATCCATCAAAGTCGACTATCACATGGATAGGTTTGCTCTATTCCATGTTATGCCTTGCGATGCTCAGTTATCATAAGGTTGGAGACGAGCCCCCAGAATGGAAAGGTAGGTCTCTAGAGCTCGCAGCAGAATATCGATTGCGAACGGTACAATGCTTGGTGGTCGCGGATTATACCAAGCCGGTTGAGTATACAGTAGAAACACTGATTCTTTACTTATTTGGCGAATACTCTTCGCGCTGGGACGCAGATTTTTCTTTATGGATCATAACAGGTATCATCGCGAAACTGGCTTTTCGAATGGGCTATCACCGAGACGCGGACTGGTTTCCATCAGTTACGCCATTCCAAGGGGTACGGACAGAATATCTCCCAAGTTCGAAAATTCACCCTATAGAACAATATATCGCTAATACCATCGTTGCAGGAAATGCGACGGCGAACATGGGCTTTGATACGCATGTCTGATATCATATTCTCGTATCAAGTAAGTTACCTACCCAACTTATACATGCCGGCTATTATTTCATCCATTTATGGCTACTAATATGCCCGAAGATTTCTTTACCGGCGAGTATCCACGAACATGACACCGACACGAAGCTTCCGCATAATATCTTCGACGAAGAATTCGGACCCAATAGTAAAACCCTTCCTCCTTCCAGGCCGATGGTGGAGCCGAGCCCGATCGCTTATATGATAAGTAAAACCAAATTGTGTATTGAATTGGGAAATGTTCTCCAATCGGTCTCACGAGTAGGCAAGCCGGTGAGCTATGATGATATCTTACAACATGACAAGAAACTCCGCGAAATCTTAGATGAGTTCCCACCGCATCTAAAGATTCGTCCCCTCGATGGATCGCATGACCCTGTAACGCTTATCATTGCGAGATTCAATTTGGACATCCTATACCAGAAGATCATGTGTATGTTGCACAGGAAGCACATGTTGCGCGCGAGGCAGAATCCGCGATATGCGCATTCTCGTCGTAGCGCAATTGAGGCCTCACTGGAAATTCTGGGGCATCTGAGAATGATACACCGTGAATGTCAACCAAACGGCCGACTTCGTTCTATGAAATGGTATGTGTCGGCCACCTCCAAAGACACATTACTTCCAACAATGATGGTCATCCTTGATCTTCACCATGACCATATTGCTGCCACGTCTGGTAAGCGGCAGGATTCTCAAGCAATGTACTTTTGGACGCCGGAGCAACGGCAGAAGATGCTGAGCTCCCTCGAAGCGGTTGCGGAAATCTGGAAGTCGCTGTCCCAAGAATCGGTTGAGGCATACAAGGCTGCAAATATCCTTGAGATCATGCTAGGAAAGCTCAAGAACCCTCCTCCAGCGCCTGCTGGTGCTACTGGAGGACCAACGGCGCAACCTGGAAATCCTTTCACTTTCGGTGTTGAAATGCTACCCGAACATTCCGCAGCCATGACTCTTGGTATGCTCTCAGAGGGCTCAACGTCAACCATCCAGTCACCCGGCGGAACAACCTACCCGAATATAGACCTTAATTTGGGAGGCGTGGGAGGCGCGGGAGGTGTCGGGGCTAGAACGGGACTTACACCTGAATTCCAACCCGATAATCTTGGTACAATCAACAATGCTGCGTCACCCTTCTCTATGTTCACAACCCTAGGCGGAGCAGGAAATATGGCTATGGATCATAACTTCGACTGGGTATGTTCCCAGGCTCAATACACCCTTGGGTGGTAGATATAAATCAGGCTGACCATGATTTTACAGGACGCATTTGAAAATTACGCCCAGACAGCAACTTGGGGTCCAGATCAGACATCCTTCCAGTTCTTCGCGGGGAACCCTGAGCAGCAGTCCCAGCAAGGATCTTCCGATGGTTCTTTCGCATTTCTGAACCCGGACACGCCCAGCACATAAGCCTTCCCGGCTCTGATTTTGTGAATATTGAAGATGGCGCTTGGCTGTGATGGGTCGGTACGAAAGTCAGATACCCGGTAAGGAGCCTTTGCATATCGGTATGCTCAAAGTGTGGCACTCTTGTCTATTCTGGGGGTTACAAAAAAGGAAAATTGCAGTTGGAGGGAGGACGTAATATGTACGTAGGATCTTTTTGACCATGTCCATGGTACGTAAGTCAATTACACAACTCTCCTCCGGGCGCATATTAGTGCTCAAAATAAACTTGGCTGTCCTTTATGACCGAAGCTACTTATAGATCAGCTCTGTTAGTGAAAGAGATATTTGGTGGCGTTTCTTGCGTAACTTTTAGTTACAATATTTAAGGGCCCCAGAACCGAAAGCTATTTTGTATGCATGTTGTATGACCTCTCAAGTCTCGAGGTAATAGACGACTAATAACACTCAAGTTATATTTAACTTATTTTCGTCCGTCTCTTCGTACTACGTTGATTGAGGAATTGTCTAGCACGCTTTCATCCAACGCAGCCTCGTCCGAAGCTAACCTATCAGAATAACGTCAAAAAAGTGGTGGACCTACCAGCATAATTGTTAGTAGACTGCGTCAGTTATTTTGACGCCATTCTGCCTATCTTTCCCGGCATCCAGGAGTTATTAATATATACCTAGGTATATATATATAAGCAGGAAAGGAAGGTAGATTCATATAAAGTTCTACGCCTCTCATCCGCATGACGATTTACTACATATGTTAAGTGGCTTGATTGTGTAACGGATCTTATTCTGTCTTACATGTTGTATTATTCTTAAGTGATTATATCGAAGTCGTGAGATTGTACTCACAGGTAACTATCCAAAGGTATGACTTTCTAGGCTACTAGTTGCGCTACTAATTCTAACACGTACCTAAGATTTCAGAGAGTGTATAAACGTAGCGTATAGATTTGATGACATAACAAAATGAAGGGATTAAAATCAAAGTATACTGTGTGAGGCCTAAGCTAAGTGGCGCTAATAACGGAATATATGTATATTAGGCAAGGGAGTTTGCATCTAAAGGTTACACCATCTTGATTAAGCACGCTTGGGTATTTATAAATAAAACGCAGCCTTAGGTAAAGGTGCCTGATATTCTGCATTGCGTGCATGTCCTGTTACACGACTTCAATGGCTTTCAACGTGTAAGTAAGGGATTCTACAAATAGTACATAGACGTCATTTACTAATGTATCGCTTTGTAGTCTCAACCTAAGATGAGGAACGTCAGAATGAAGACCAGTCAATCCATACGGTATCAATAAAATATGCCAATGCTAAATAACAATTACAAGCTTCCAAGGTTTGGTTAGACATAAGACGTATTTACATCAGACTCAAATCATATCACATTAGGGACTCATGAAAGACCAATGAATATTGTCAGACCACTGACTTTTTAAACGAGGTGTTATATAATATTGATATACATAAGAATAGAATAAGATCGAACTTAAAAGAGCAACAACGCTATTTTCCCCCACTAGATGCTATGATGATGCAAGAAAGCAATGCCCAAAACGCCCGTATGATCTGACAACTTCAATGCCTCATACATCATTCCTACATGCATAGTGTCAAACAAGCGGCTAACGGCACGCTTACATGAGGCCGAAAGCCTTCCTGGCAGCGTCCCAGTAGCCTTGTCGCTTGGGGTCGACGGTGACACCGACACAGCCCATGTAGGCCGCGAAGCCGGCGTCGTCGCCCTTCTTGAGGGCCTCCTGGACATCGGGGGTGCACTGGGTGCTGAAGTACCAAGGGCCGCTGCCGAAGTTGTACTTGTTGTCGTTGACAAGGGAGAGGACCTCGTTCTTCTTGTCATCAGGGGCGTCCTCGCCGACGCCAGCAACCTGGGGCGCGAGCTCCGGAATGGAGTTAGCGTACTTCAGGTTGAAGTTGAACATCTGCATGTTCGAGGTACCCTGGCCAGGACGGCCGGGAGAGACGTTGTGCTTGAAAGTGTACTCGACGGACTCGAAAGCCGTGAGTGCGATGATACCGGCCATCTGAGCCGGGTTGTAGATGCCATACTGCTGCATAGCCTGCACTAGTAGGGGACCGATGACGTCGGATTTGACGCACTCACCCCCGGCAGCACAGTCTACGGTGCTGGGTGCGACCTCAGCAATGATGGCCGCGGCGGTCTTCACATCACGGATTTCGTGAACGACACGGGGAGCGGCAAGAGCCTGGCCAGCCAAGAGGAGACCGGCGGCGGAAGCAATTTGAACCTTCATGGTGATGGTGTTTGATGTTGATGAAGTTTGTATCTTAGAGTTTCAAAAATGGTAATTGATCGACGTCTTTTTCAACCTGTGAAAAAAGAACGATGTTTGCTTTTAGTTATAGAAACCGGGTTGATTGTTCGTGTTGGTCCACGTATCCTCGTCTGCGGCTCTGCCCGAAGATGGTGTTTGGCAACGAAAATAGAACGAAAGAATGGAACCGCTAGGGGTTGTTGTTTAAAAGAAGGTGATTGTTGAGAAAGTAAAGGGATAATACCCGTTATACAAAAAAGTAAAAGAGTGAAATGTTGCCAGACACGAACAAGACTTAATTTGGTGGTGAACAAAAAGAAGAGGGACCATAAGGGCGGGATCAGCATAGGATATATATCAGCTGTCCGGGTATAAGACAAAGAGATCTCTTAGATACCTACTGTAAGTAGCCGATCCTCCTGACATGTAACCGATGTAACTGGTTGGTCCGAAGAGCGAGAATCTAGCAGGTGCCACCCGCAGCCCCTGAGTCCGTCATGATCATAGTGAAATAAGTGCTTGAACCTTCCCATATCTTGCTAGTACGAGAACGGTGGTGATGTGCAAGGACGACAGGGGTGAACCAGGGGTAATGATGATAGCCAATCATCGTTACTAAAGGGTCTCGGAGGCCGCAAGTCAAAACAAATGATCCTAGCTAAGGTCGTGATGTTTCAAACCAAACGCCTCCAATTGATTGGCCGTAAGGATCGGAACTGGCCATAGCTATGATGTAAAAGGAACTCTTAGGTCTCGTTGTTCTAGAACAGAGGCGAGGCACAGTCTTTCTAAACTGAGGCCCTTCAAGCCCATCAATGAGATTCCTTTGAGAGCTTAGTATTTGCCTTCGTATTTATTGGGGGGGATTTTGGGGAGAAAATTAAGGGCAGCTGTAAAACAAGCAAATTTCCTTATAAGGAAGTTCACCAAATACCGGGGTACCCTAAGGGGCTAATTTAAGCCACTTATACGGATCTCGGCCGCCTCGGATGTCGAAATAATAATTAGTCCGATATTTGTGTACCTAAGTATAGCTACGGTACATGGGTCCAATGCATTGAGATGTCTTTACCTAACCGGGGCCCCGTCAGTTGTATCAGCCGATATGGA
Organism: Daldinia concentrica; assembly: GCA_902805455.1. Classification (NCBI taxonomy): domain Eukaryota; kingdom Fungi; phylum Ascomycota; class Sordariomycetes; order Xylariales; family Hypoxylaceae; genus Daldinia; species Daldinia concentrica. The sequence continues at coordinate 1,633,704 of CADCSW010000003.1, read as the reverse complement.
GAAGCCGAAAGGCACGCACAAGCCACAAAAGCTTGTTACTTGTTAGATCTGTGGCTTAGTGGCTTGAGCTTTTTCTATCTGATCTAGTTAAGTGCCCAGTGGAGAGCTCCAAACTTGAGGTGCCGCTTGAAGCTGCCTGACGAATAGTGCATCAAGTATAATAAAGTTACGCAGTTTCAGATCGCCAATACTTTATTTTACACCCCGCAATCCCTAAAGCGCACAGATAGATAGCTACTTCCTAAGCTACCTATCTAATTAACTTAAACCTCGTGGTCCTATCGTCAGTAAGATTGCCTACGGCCCCAACAGCTGCACCTTCAAGATGTCCAACTTTCATAATTATATCAACAGTAAGTTATGCTATATCCTTTGACCTTGTTGGTATCGAGGCTCGAACAAAGCTTACAACGCGAGGAATCTAACAGTTGTGTAGAGAAGGTCCTAATAATTACAGCTGACTCTCGAACCTTGGTGGGGAATCTCTTGAGCTGTGACCAGATGACCAACTTGGTAAGGGCGGAGCATGGCATTATATTTTTAGATTCGAATCTGCGGCTAATCCCACGTATCCAGGTCCTTGGACAAACCGTCGAGCGCGTCATCCGAACACCCGACGATACGGAACCATCTACCGAGGTCCCTTTAGGTCTTTACCTTGTCCGAGGAGATAATGTTTGTGTGGTTGGCTTGGTAGACGAGTCTCTTGACGATAGTATCAACTGGGAACAGGTAAAGGGTTCGGCAATTGGTGGTATTAAACACATATAGGAGGAAGCGGCGGCGGATCGTGCCCTGAAACACATGCTCTTGATACCTTGAGGTTGCACTTCTGGCGTTGGGGAGAAAATAATAATTGCATTTACATGAGAGGAATCTGGAAGCTTTACTCATAGGGTACGCTCTGGTCTAATGATACCCACATATGCGTCCTGCTGACATCTGCTGTCCTCGTCGTGTCAGATATATGTGACCAGCTCGTTGTCTTCCTTAATTACTATCCTTTTCATCCGAACAGACGCTCCATTAAGAATGGCGCAAATTCCATCTCGCCCGGACTGCTAACGTATCTGTTTATTCTATTGCCCCTTAACAAGCTGAGCCAGCCATCGTCATCCCCAGGAACCTCGAAAGTCGTCACGCCGTCGGGCCGTGTCCTACCGCGACGATCTGAAATGTGCATCCCATGAGTCCACTGTCCTGAGGTCTCGATGCGGATATCTTCTGGCGCATTCTTGGCTACCTTCCATGCTGGATCAGATCCTGTGAGCATGTACCAAATGGTTAGAGGGTCATGAAGCGATAGGCCCGGTTCCTCTTCGGGTCCAACCATGGAGGTGATTTGACGGAATATGCCAGCCATGAAAGTATTAACCCATACTCCTAACGGGCTGTTACCGGCAAGTTGCGGCTCAATTTTCTCCAGAAAGAAGCCTATGTTTAGGAGATGAGGTGTAGTAATATCAAGCGGGAACAGACTCAAGTTCAGAGGCCGTGAAAGCTTTTCAGGGTAGGGCGGCAGGGTTGACTTGTCCTTGGGTACGGGTGGCATAGTAGAAGCTGGGTTCGGCGACGTCAAAGCGAACACCCGAGCGGCAGCAACGGCATCGGCGTAGGTGTTGAATTCAGCAACCGGCGTTACGTTGCCCACGCATTCCACAGCTCCACCCATAACAGCTACCTCCTTGACCTTGAGAAAGGTTTCGGGGTCTTCCGAAGCAGCTAGAGCCAAATTAGTCAATGGACCTAGGACGCATATTGAGACCGTGTCAGCAGGTTCCTCCTTCAGGATCCGCAGGATCTCTTTATGTGCTGGCGTTTTCGACGGCGTAAAATATTTTAAATATGAGGGATCCTCGGCATCTCCCTGAATTCCATCCTTGAAAAGAGCTTTCCAAGTATCAGCCGGTGATAGATGAGGGTGCTGTAAGAATATGTTAGTCGAATCTCGCACCTACGAATTCTCTTTTCAACATACAGCTTCGTGAACACCATGTAAGCCGTCAGCTCCATCTACCAGAAATTACTTCGTCAGCATTTTTAATCTAGCGCAACTCCGCATACACCAACTTCACTCAACCTACGAAAATCATCTGCCATTAAAATCTCTTCTTCCAGAGCATGCTCAGGGCCGACGGCAACGATGGGCTTATAAGTTCGCAGAACCTCATAGCCTAAAGGTTTCCCTTGGGACTTGCGCCACTCCATCTCCTGGTCGAGAACGTGGAACATGCCGACTACATTTCGCAAGCAGCCCTCTAGAGCTACATTACCGTACGTAACCGAAATCATCAGCACTTCCAGCTCCTCGGGCGAGGAAGCCAGAGCGAGAAGCATGGCTATGACATCGTCGGCACCTATAAAATGGTTAAATATATAAGTTTGATCTCTCCCTTTGCTGCTACTTACCTGGGTCGGTATCTATGATAATCTTTCTTGGGGCCATGACTACTACAGTGAAGATTTAGAGAATCCTAACGCAGAGTTCTATATATAATTCTGGAGCAAGACTTAGGTAGATATAATATTAGATATTTACTAGATAAGGCGTGCGGATTAATAAGGTAAGTCACGTCTCATATTATCGATAAGATGCGGCTACAGGTGGGAAGTTAGGTTAGGTACCTACCTACTTATTCTTAATACCTAAAGTCTGCTGTGTGCGTGACCCCAGGGTTCCTGCCGTCGGTGACCTGCGGGGGAGACGATCCCGCTAGTCTCCGTCTACCGGAAAGCGGAGATCATGTACACACCCCGTTAGCTTCCGCATACTTTGTACTACTTGAAGTTGCCCATACTATCAACCCAATTGCATCAAATAAATCCAATCAGGACTACTCGGCATTGGTATTCTATAATATTAAAGGAAGGCTCAAGGGAGAATTAGTGATATGGATTTCTTTAAAACTCTATAAGTAGATAGCCGGCTAGCATGTAGCGAATCCACTATATCAAAGAATTATAAATGCATGATAACTACCTCACATCACCGAGTGTTATCGTTTCATAAATCGATGTATGTTTTAGTTGTCTTGAAAGCTTAACATCTCATTTCGGAATATTCACTTGCATTAGGTAGCTAAAGCATGTATGCACATTCAAGAAACCAGCGAAAGTCGATCTAAGTAATAGTGGGTTGATTCAAGAAGCTTGTCAGTCTTATAAGAGGGTTATTTGAATCGGATGTCGGCATCAGTCTTAGATATCAAACTCAAAACTGGCCACTCCACGACAATACAACAAAGAAATATAAATCTTGGTATTAGATCTAGACCTGCATGTTTTATGCATATTGAGCACATTTTTCATAGTAAAGAGGGTATGGAAGCAGCTGCATCAAGGGAGTTTTTGACCAACCGAACTTTCTTACTTTTTTCACATATTTTTACCTCGTATCGAATCGAATCTATCAATGGCTCAGGCACATACGAGCGCAGAATTGCGCTAGCCGTAAGGTCACCCAGCAACTTTACAGCCAAGCAGATATTATTTCTATTTTGTCAATTTTAAGGGGCTTTTCCACGTCTACAATTGAATTTGATGAATTTGATGAGGCGCTAATACAGTAACGGGATAAAGCGATACGGATAACAGAGGTTGTAGTGTATATTAAGTGGGGACTTACTGTCAATTGTACTGTAGTGTACCTAGTTAGGTACTTTAGTGTACTTATATTGGACAGCTGTTCAACATTTGACCCCTTTATACGGGCTGGTAGGATAACCTTCTACTTCTAGACTTCCAGACCTCAATTGCAGGTGCGCAGGTGCTCATACCACATCTTAGGTACAAGTCTGTACTTTACGCCGATTGGCCAATAACTGTTAATGACAGCTTATCCCAAATCCAAATTCCCCTACACCATCAACTCATCAGCCATCAGTCAATTCATCCCATTGACAAACTTGAACAGACTACCTCTGTACATTGTAGTTGCAAATCACTTTCACTTTTTCATTTATCTTACCGTCTCTTATTATATAACAAGTTTTCCCTCGTCAAGAAAAAAGAAATATCTTGTTATTTAATAAAGTCGGCACTGAATTATCTGTTTCTGATTCAGCCGAGCTTGCATCGTTCAATGTTCATCCTCCGTCTCCAGTTGCATTACTTCCACACTCTTTCTTAACTGGTATTATAAATATATAGTGCACTGCTCGACATAATCGGCGCACTACCTTCCCTCACTGGTTTAGCTCCCCAGAGATCTACGTACAACTAGTGTCCTGCGAAGCACGTCCACGCACAATTGAGCATCGTTGAGACACCTTCGTATCGAGGCACTTGGTGCTGCCATCAATATCCTTCTCCTCCACTGTTACTTCGACCTAGTCGGCGAATCTTACAAAGAAAAGCCCTCTACAATTTCGGTTCATAATGGATATTTCCACTAGCCACTCGACCCTCACCACTATTGGCGGATGGGTGGTCATCTTGGCGATCAGCGGAGTTATCTGGTACCGGAACCAGCAAAAGAAGACTCAGAAGACCGATCGCCGAGGCTCCTTCACCAAACAATCGGGAAGGCAAAACGATACCGATCTAGTAAGCGATACCAAGAAGAAGATCGAAAAGGTTACGAAGCCCAAGCCCAAGCCGAAAGCTCCGACGACGACGACATCGAACGAACCCACTACACCTAACGTCAATTTCAATCGGGACGAAGACGAAGCTGCTGGCAAGAAAGCCGACCGTGAATTTGCTCGTCAATTATCCAATACCCACGCAGGAACCAAATTCAGCACTAAGAAGTCTGATGATAAGAAGCAAAAGTCTGTCAAGCAGTCCAGAGCTCAAGAGATTCCGGATGCATCAGCTGGAAAGGCATCTGTTCCTTCCTCGCATGCAGGTGATGCCGATGATGATCTATCCTCCCAAGCTTCTCCCGTAGTTGCAGCCGTTGACAGCCGTGATGTATCCGATATGCTTGAACCCGTCGCATCTGGCCCTTCTGTCCTTCGTCTTACTGATGTCGATTCCGTGAAGCCTAAGGAGCGAAAGCAAAAGGCACCCGAAGTTGTTGAGACTAAGAAGCAACGCCAGAACCGAAAGAAGGCCGAGGCTGCTAAGGCTGCTCGTGAGGAAGAGGAAAAGGAGCGAAAGGTTAAGCTGGAGCAACAGAGACGAACTGCTCGTATTGCCGAGGGAAGACCCGCTAAGGACGGCTCGAGCTTCACAGCCAGTGCCCAAAACGCCTGGAATGAAAAATCCACCAACAACAACAGCACGGTCCAACCCCTTGACACTTTCGAGCAACAAGCCAAGGTTGAACCCACAAAGCCGAGCACTGTGAGCACCGCCGGAACTACTAAGAAGTCCGACCCTTGGTTGTCCGGCATGCCTTCGGAGGAAGAGCAGATGGAGCTACTCCGCCAAGAGGATTCGTGGAATGAGGTCAAGACCAAAAAGAAGGGAAAGAAGAAGGATGCCTCCGCTGATGTGTCGGCTCCCTCTGCTCCGGCTACCAACGGTCGTAGCGCTACAAGCACCCCCACTGTCAAGGCCCCGGCTCCGGTCAACGGCACCAAGAAGCCGATCCTGACCAGCAGCAACTCTTCTTTTGCTGCCCTGACTCCCGAGGAGACAGATGATAATGATGAAGAAAAAGAATGGGACGTATGATATGTTAAGAAGAATATCATGTCATGGATGTCTCGGGGACGTTCATCTTCACTTCTTTATACATTTTTGTCTGCTGTGAATATTGCATAGACTCGATCATTACCGCCGCCGCCGCCACATCTTCTTCCCCACCGACGGTCAACATTGCTGTTGTACAGTATTCTCCTCAACATATCACACCGTATCGAATCTTATTATGCACATGGACATCGAGTATTGCTTATGAAAAAAGGGGCTTGGACTTGGATTGCAAGATGGACGTTCCTCTTGCCGTTTCCCTGAGAAAACGCAGAATTGGTTGTCCTTGCTTTGTATTAGTGGCTTATGACTTTTCTTTCCTGATAATTGCAGCTCGTTATTATACAGACGTACAGAATTACTCGTTGCCGGGGACTGTACCAATGTTTTCAAGTCCACTATGGTGGGACGGATACTGGACGTTGTTATTTCTTAGTTGTAGTGGCTATAGATTCGAATAGCTCAATGAATGCGTATACTTTCCTTTTTTCTATGTTCATGTTGTTTTGTTAGTATGAGGAGTGAGAGTGACTTGCAGCTTGTATTATGTGTAGTAAAAAGCATGAGGAAGCTACCTTAATTCTATGTCAAAGCATGTGTTATATAGAGTAAGTCATGTCTACCCTATTGATTGATCGCTTTCATAATTATGAATAAATTTAAAGCCAGTCAAGGACGTCTTCTCTGGAGAGAATTTGAAGACCCAAGTCCAAGATATAATATAAGGTGCCTTAAACAAGTATTCATCTTACCTAAGAACGGAGTTGCTGATCATGATAGATACACCTGTCTTCTATCAACTGGCTTAGGCAGATTTTAAACAAAACCCTAGGTCCTATGTTTCTAGAACCCATGAAATTTTATGGCATGGATAAGTCGGTTTCTGAGAGAAAAAGCTCCAATAGTTTTAACAAATCGAATTTCTAAAGTCGTAGAGTTTGCCAGTCCAATGTTCATGCTTTCATTTAGGTAGAAATTATGGGGAATTGCTGCCACGTATAAGTGATTGTCTAAATAACTCACTATTCTTATGCCCTATCCTGTACTAATGTCCTAGTGTGGGAGGGAAGAAGAGTTACATACTTTATTTAAATCTGCCTAAATTAACGCCTTGTATTTCTAAGGGACACATCCATAAGCTTCATATTTCTATTTTACTCGATAGACCTTTAAGTATGTAGATAGCCCTAGTACTACCGCGGGACATCGATGAAGACATCATTATCATAAGAGATAGAGAATGTACATCACAGCAGTATGTTGAGTATAACATCCTGCCAAGAAATCCCGTCGAATAGGGCTCCCTCGCCTCGTACTTAATATCTGCATGTAGTATCGTATTAACTGTTCCATGGTGGCATACCAATTTCCTGCTTCACATCGTGGGACAAGTGTTATGGTATTTGTCATAGATCCTAGGCTTTAGGCTCGTTACACAACTGCTGTACATAGTCATCTAAGGACTGGGATTTATAATATTGTGTAAACTGTTAGAGCGTCGGATGAATTCTCTTCATGTAACAAAAGATACCTTTTATGCATTTCTGTTATATAGACAGACATAGTGGACTGGTATGTTTGATGTTAGACTCCTTGCTCGATATAGATTCTTGGCCTTAGCTAAAAAACTAACATGTATTATTAAGCGTGTAACCATGATAGAGGTTCAAAGGTTGACGAAAGATGCTTGATAAGGCCCACGTGTAATTACTTTCCCCTCACAATGTAAGGAAATAGTTAAGTCAAAACCAATAAGATCTATTAACTAGATATATTTGTTCTTATACTCTGTCGTTGTATCCAAATAGTGTTCAGCATGATATATGATACAGTTGAACTATTCAATCTAGTTGAGTGATCCAAATATACCGATTTATTGCTACGTGGCGTTGAGGAAACATGTTTGGTATAACTATGAAATTGTATGTACGTATGTCTCGGCGTCCCATGGGCAGATGCATCAACACATATTTAGTAATTCATGACTATGGTTATAGACGATCCTTGCATAGTATCCGAGTATGTAGAGGAGGAAATCTTGGATCACTAAGCTTCTGACGTGTGGTCATCATAGCCATTACGATCATCATGGTCATCAACGGCCAGTCATCATGGCTGAGCCATTATTCAACCAGATAGGCAGCCATATTCAATTACACGTGTATACGTGTAAGTTAAGGATAGGTGAATACATATTTGTATACTCCCCCCTCCCGCATCGAGCTGCCCAGTTATTAAGTGAGGAGGAGACACGAGGCAAAAAAGAGGTGCATCTTAGATCAGAATTTTGGCTTCTTAATAGCGGGTCATTATGCATTTTTTGGTTTATTATCAGATGCGGGAGTTACATGGTTCCTGGGAGATGCTATGCGGGGAGTTATGCACACAGGTACATATTAGAATAAGCCAAGGACCAAGGGTAAAACGTGAGATTGTGCAGGTATGTACTATGTATACCTATGTACTACATATGTTACACAACTAAACGAGGGATTATCGAAATTCCAATTCGAGGATCAAAACGAGGGGCTGAACGCCTGGACCTGAAGGGGCTCCTAGCAAGCGAGGCCAGCCATTAGCAACGACGTATGCGCAAATGAATGTGCCACGATGGTGGATCGTAGGCTGCGTGGGATGCATGGATTAGCGGGCATTGCGGAGACTATCAGGCGATGAACCCCACCTTCTGTGGTTTAGCATGGTTCAGCAGTCTGAGCAGTACTATGTACATAGTGTAGTGTATGTACACTAGTGTATTGAATTAGCGGTATGCCACGGGGGTTAGTTAGGAGGTACATATATGTACCTACCTCCTGGAGTAGCACTTACAGAATACTTACTGCACTTACAAGGGTTGTATTACCACAATCCCTGCTCTGTGAACAAAGCCAAGCTGTGGCGTTGAAACATAATGAGCGTAATTAGGCAAATCCCCATTTCTCCGTCTAATATGATTGGTTTATCACCAATCTGCTCTGCATTCTAATACATTATACATTCTACACAGGTACATTAGGATGCAGGGAAATGCAGCAGAGCGTGGGATCGTCCACACCATTTGCCCATCGCCAACTGTAGTTTACGCAGTTTACATCGAATCCTGAATTCACTTTTCGAATTCCCTCCACTCATTTACTTCCCTTTCGTTAATTATTCCCGTTCGTTGCCGGTGGCGGCTTCAAGTCTTATCTCTTCGGTTTTATCGTTGTAAATCAAGACCTTTTTGCCTGCTGACTTGAGCGTATTATTATTCAATTGCATTGTTGCTTATTTTCCGCCTGGATACCACATAACGACTTCTACTACTAACAGGCTACTTGTTTGCTCTACTACTAGTTTCCACGTTTATTTCTACTTGGGTAGCTCAAGCATCAACTTGTCCAACCTATAACTTTTTAAGTCTCATAATCCAATTGAGCGATTTTTACATCTTATCGAACCCTCTAGCAATCAGCTTTTCCCCCTTTTTCCTTCTGCAGTTATCTCACGAGCAACCGCGTCTTGGAAGTCGACGACCACGTATTTACTTATTCTCCATACAAACGAACTTTCCTCAACTCGGCATACTAAAGAGACAAGTTTGTATTCTGTTTAACTTAAGCTCGACAAAACTAAGAATTAAACTTGTCTTGTCTTAGTCAAACTCAGGTTTATGTGACGCCGCTTTCTCTGCGAGCCTTTTCCCATTTACCGAACTTAGAACTCTCGATACGACTTCTAGATCAACACCGACGAAGTACCTTAAATCACCCCCACCAATGCTGTTGCTAATGGTAGTTCTCTTGTCTTTGATATAAGCCTCGACAGGCACCTGTACATTTTAACCCCCCTACCGAGAAAATACCCCATATCTATCATGTCGTTTGGCGTTGCTGTCCAATCTGCCATATTCTACGTCGTCTCTTGTGCACCATGTCTTCAGGCAAGGCATCACCAACAATCCAAGGCGCTGGCCAAGAAGGAGCGTGAGGTGAAAGCAAAGTTCCAGGCCGAGAACCCTAAATCATACCGACACCCAGACCCTTTCAATACAAATCCGTACTGGTCAGAGGAAATAATGATGGGGCCGAGAATACAGGCAAAGAAGTATACCGGTGGCAATGGTAAGAGTAGCAGTCAGAAGCGCCTGAGTAGTTCCGGCAAGGAAACTATAAGCGTTGCCGAGAGCAGTACGCAGGTCGACAGCACGAGCCCGGTAAGTAGTCATACTGCCGTGGCGGAAGATGGCAAGCTCAGTTTCTCAACTACCCTATCGGACGATTGGAACCGAAAGCGTTACCAAAGGGAAGATGAAGAGTTATGGGGTCATGAGCTGTCCCGTACGGGTCATAAGCTGATGGACGCGATTAAGCAGGCGGGATCATCAGCCGGTCGACTTCTGGAAACAAGATTAGGGATGGAACCGAAGTCGGTTACTGAGGAAGACAGACATAACTTCTATTTCGCGCCGAGGAACCCTCCCGTTAACGAATATCATCCCCCGATTGTACGACAGAAGCCTACGAACAAAAACGCCACTATGTGGATGTTACAGCCGCCGCCGCCTGCGAAAGTCATGGAAGGCAAAGTGCCTGTTAGTAGAAGTGGAAGCATGGCTAGCCACCTTAGCCGTAAGACGACGATAAGCGATGCACCTAGCTTAAGCCGGCTAGTTCACGAGAGGGCGGTAGAAGCTAAACTCAGGAGTGGCGAGTTACCGACAGATTTCGAATCGACTTCGACACTTCATAAGACTGTTACGAGGAAAAATACATCGAGCCGAAAACACCATAGCCATCGAAGGACAAGGAGCAGGAGCCTATCAATAGAGTCTTCAGATGCTTCGGATACAACCACGACTACAAGGCAGAGAAGCCGTCGAGTACGACCAACTCCCTCTGCCGATATTGACTCTTCGGATGAAGAAGAATATTTCTTGCGAAGTTCAGATTCCTTTGGGCGAGGTAGAAGAGCTGCCCGACGACCAACGCTACGACCCATTTCAAGCTCCCAGGAAAATGAGAAGGATACGAAGGAGAATGTGCCAACCAAGGCCAAAGGGAATCAGACGCTCACTCGATCAGCAAGCTCTGCACTTGCCAATATTACCAGCACAACAGAACTAAATCAAACCCCATCTGCTACTGAACCTAGTGAAGAGACGCTGCAAAAAGATACGCCAGAGAAGTCCTCGCCAATGGCACTAGGACCCCCGCTGAAGGTCTCTGCATAGAATCGTTGGGGCAGACAGCTAGTCAAATCAGATGGCATCATTCAGGTGTATGCTCCTCGAGTTACGCAATGCTGGCGAGTCGAAGTTTCATCTAATGGACAATACCGGCTGGTTAGATGATTGTAAAATTAGCAGGTGGATTCATTGCGGGTGCAAAATGCATGGCAACTTGGTTCTGGGAGGTTTACATTAGCAGGAATGCACGGCGTACGGTTGGGATCACGTTCGATAAAAACTCGAACGGCTTCGGTTGGCGTACTGTATCTTAGCATTAGACCGGCATTCATTAGCATAAGTTTCTCGAGTCGGCTGTTTGAATATTGTTTTTACATGATTTATTCCTGCAAGATACATTGTTCTTATGTATATATTGTAGTGCCTATGTTATTGAGGTTATGTACACTTGTAATTGTTGTCTTGAGGGTTAGGTTTGCCCCTTTTTTGCCGTTTACTAGAGATTGTTACTAGATACACGTATCTAACCTTGCCTACATGTAGGTGTAACCTACCTAGTCCTATAATATGAAATGTGTATGTGAAAGAGGCTTTTCTAGGTATTATACCCATCTCTCTAAGCTACATAGATACTTCATGCTTGTATAATTTCTAGGGGTGTTAGCGACAATTCTAGAGGTTAAGCTTAGAAGCACAGATAGAAGGAGCTAACTATTGAAACCTCTCATGTACCTACCTTACAGGAGGGAGTCTTCAATGAATAATTATATGGGCACCTACCCAAGGCATATTTAGCTTTGGACAATGGAATAACAACATGGGGTAATGAGAACCGAAGCTTCCATTTGTCCAATAACCTTGGAAGAGGGGGAAGGACAACTGTGCTGCTATTCCAAGCAGACGCAATAGCAATTATGGGGCAACTGCCAGATAATTTACATTAGATAGCTTTTGCTCCTCCCATTTTCTCTTTTTATTACCTATATGGGCAGGCACGGTTGTTTCCTAGAAGTACAGGAAAACCTAAAAGTGACTCGATCTTAAAGTTCGCGTTGATCCTCCAACAACAGAGTTCACATTCGATTCTAAAAACTTACCGCTCTTTCTTCAAGCTCAATTGCACAAAGACCCTAAAATCTCTCTACATATAATTAACTACACGTTACCCAACCATTTAATCTACCCAACTTCAGCAACATACAAAACAATTACCCTTACTTCCCTATATCTATTAAAACTAGTCCTCTGCTATCTTACCCCTCCTGAACAGCTTTGACAATCGAACCCGCTGTTTTTCTACTGCTTGAAGTCTAACTAACCATACCGTTAAACATATATCTTAAATCTTACTCACAAGCGAAATCGAAGATACTAGCAACCAAGGTGGCAGGAGCTGATTGCTTTGAACTGGCAATCAACATAATTAAGTTTACGCCAGCTACATCAAATTGTCTTCGGTAGATTCTAACCAAATGAATGAGAAGACAGCTTCTTACCAATTGATCATATGAGTCCTACTACAAGGCGAGAGACATACCGTTATGACATTTGAGGCCAAACTGATGAGGTCCGTCAGAACTTCACAACACCGACACCAATACTACAGCTCCCCTATTGCAACACCAATAATACAAGACCTACACAATAGTAACATCATAGAAACGATACGATAAAAATATGCCCATACTTCATTACTACGGATACTCATTAGGGGATTCTGATTTGAAGTCCTGTATACACCTGACATGATTAACTGCTTATCGTCCACTTAATGCGCCCGATGAGGGATTCAACGACTTATTTGAAACCAAGGCTCAGTACAAGGGCATCCTGAGGTCTTATGTAAGTATCTTTACAACCTCCTCGAGTACACTATCAATTTCTAAGTCTTATATTAAGTGTCGACTAACAATATTATAGTCTGTACAATTGAGAACCCCGACAAAGTCACTGATACAGGTCACAACATACAGGAGCAGTGGAAAATGGACACTGTATTCTCAACAGTCTCAATCTGCACAACAGGTTTACAAGCAACTCTGCCATACACATACGTGCTAGGGGGACAGGCGGTAGACACCTGTCCCTCTGCGGGATTTGGAAATTGTCCCTTATGAAGACTTTGAACATAATCAACCTCTGTAGAGACTTCTTGTGTGAATGAACTTGATTAAATAAGATGAGAGAACGAAGCAACCCCGAACCGACCCAAATCGACATAGCTCATGACACCACAAACACCAGAGGCAACCCGCATGATCAAAAAAGGAAAAAAGGACCCATTGAACCCCGGCACCAGCGAACACATCAACAATCTAAAGATCAGCAGCGACGCCAAGAAGCTACTCACAAACAACACTTTCGACACCAACGAGATAGATACTACAATAGATTTAGAGGAGGTTTTGGAAGACGCCGACATTGGCGCCGATGGGTGAAACAAGGTACTCTATCTTAGCTAAACTATAATAAGCTAAACTATGATAAGCATGGCTTATCAACCTCTGGCAGTTAGCAACAGCCTCTGTACCGACGTGTGAGCTGAGGGTGCGCGTCGGAGCGTGTTATTCAATATGGAGCGACCATACTTGCTACTCTAGAACGTATGGGCGAAGAGTTCTCAGCTATATCCGTGGTTTAGTCTCAGGAGGGTTCATCGTGCTTCAATAGACTCATGTTCTCACTTCATGCTTGCATACTCACGTAGGCAGGGTAGAACGACGATACATACTGTCAGGATTCTATATGAGACATCTAGAAAAAAAAATGATACGTTCAGTATGTATAGCTTCAGTTCTTGTAGTTAGGTTAGAGTTTCTCGGGGTACAGCGAAGTTGTTCCCATGCTGTCTGGTTCCGTCTCGTGACAAATACCGACTGCTTGAAAGCCTAAATTGGTGATAGGTATAGAAGATATTTTGTGTTGCCTTAGGTATATATCTAAGAGACTAAACCTATAAGATTCTTAGACAACAACCATCGCCTATCTCTCTTAGGTAGGTTCAAATTGATGATCTAGAACGGGCTCAATGGGGCCTAACTGCTCGGAAAGTACTAGTTCAACTTAACAGTAGGGCGAAGAATGGATCCTCCGGCAGTGGAGAACGCACACGAAAAATATAGGAACATATTGCAAGTCAAAAATTTATCAAGGAGCAATCCAATGAGCATCAGTGGTTTAGTGGTAAAATCCATCGTTGCCATCGATGGGCCCCGCGTTCGATTCGCGGCTGATGCAGCATTATATTTTTGCTCGTCTGTCGTGTGGGTGTAGGTGTTTTAAGAGACATCATACGATGTGTGGAAGCTGATTATATCTGTGAACTTTCGGCGAAGTTAACGACTTAATACTTGGTGACATATTCTCGAGACCTTATAATATGGCAGAGATAGCTGATGTGTGACTGCGACTACATAATTACTAAAGGCTTATATCAAACTTAGGTTGGCTCGCGTTTATTGCGAGAAATTTATTCTATTCAGCTAGGTATATAAAACAATCGACTATTAGGTATAAGGCTTGGAGAACTATCTTGCTTCAAGGGGGTACAAGGCTGATGAAAGCTCTCAAAGCGCCTTTACGCCCCTTAAGCAACACTCCGATTTAGAAGAATTCGGTTAGCTAATGGGCATTCCACCAGGAAGCTCCTGGAGCCAGCCGTCGAGGTTCTCGGTGACGGTCTTCGTCTTCGTGCACTTGTTGGCGGCCTCGAGGGATTGGGTCTGGAGAGTAGGGCAGTTGATCTTGTTGGCAAACAGGTCACTGTTGCAGTTGGCATCCATAGCACGCTGGAGAGCATCACCCTTCCAGCCGAAGACGTAGTCACCGTGGATTCCGTAGCCGGTCTTGTCACCGAAGGACCAGACGAAAGGCTGAGATCCGTCGGCGGGCCATTCCGCCTTGTTGTTGAAGGGTCGGGTGTCCCAGTAAGTCTCGTAAAAGACCTGGGGGATCGTGACGGGGTGAGTTGATGGGCATGCGTTGCCGTTAGGGTAGGCGACGTGGCTTTGGTGGTCGGGGCTGTCCAGATTCTTGCCATCCCAGCAACTGTAAAGGGGGTCAGTAAGTTATTATTGCCTCTGGAGAAAAGGGGTAATGGGCACTTACGTTGGGAAGCGGATGCTAACCATGATACCGGCCGCACATGGTTGCGTGGGGAAGTACGTGGTCTGACCACCTCGAGTCATGGAGGAGGCAAGGCAAGTAAAGTCCATGTACTTGTATCTCCGGTTAAGCTCCTCAGCGGTGCGGATGGACGGGTCTCCAACTGTCATGCGGAAACCGGGCTTGAAAGCAGTCACCTTGCCCGATGAGAGATAGTAAACGGTCTGACCACCACTGGCACCTGTAAAACCGAGCTCGTTTCCGAAGGTGTTTACACGGTGTAGTGTTCCATTCCTCGCTCTGAGAAGAGAGTTGTTAGTATATAACATCATACCACCTCGAAGTTGGGTTAAATTTTAATGATAATTCCAGTTAATGATCATATCACTACTCCGGTAAATTGGAAATGAGGAAAAGTAGCTCATCATACTTGAAGAAGAGAACGGCGGTCCAGTAGTTGGAGAAGTCCTCAGTTGGTGTGCAGGAAGTGCATGTTGCCGTCGAAGGCAAGTCGTGTACGGCAGGGTCCATGCTGACGTTGAAGGCATTTCCTCCGACAACCTGGTGAAGATGAGGAGACGGGTTCTCTCCAGGGTTGACAAGGCTAAGGATGAGGTTGTTAGAAAAATCTCTAGTTCTTTGATGTCTCGGAGTCGAATGCTTGCTTACGGGTCTAGACGCTCGACAACAAGCTGCGAGCAAGAGAAACGAAGAGTCGCGGCTGCGTTAACGCTGGGCGCAATGCCCGCGGCGGCAAGGAGTACGAGGTTTGTCAACTGCATTTTGGTACTGGCGACCTTTTTGGAGTAACACAACAGGCTGTCGATCCCAAGTCTATTCAAAAGCGCCTCAAGATTAAAACGACTCTGGACGACCTAAGGAAAGGGATAATGGAGGGGATTTATGTCGCATTCCACGTCGATGGGCTCGCCTCCTGAGCGCCGAAGGCCACAATTGCCGACAATCCTACATACTTCTCAGCCATGTGCTCGCTCGGCCTCTGGGGTACATAGCAGGGGATCGAGTCCTCTAGACCGATAGAGTTATAAATACATCGTCGAATGGTTGACAGTTCTGAGATTAAGTGTGGAACGTAGTTGTCATTTAGCCAGATTGAATTTTGCCGGGAGGTGACCAACTCCTGGTCCGCGTATAAGTTTTAGGAAGCTGGAAAAGACTAGAATGGAAGCACGGTAGATTGATTCCCCGGCAATTCAGATAAATGACTCTTATTTATTAGGAATTTTCTTGTTTATACTGGCTACGAGTAGGACAAGACCTAACAGATATCAACAGAGAGCTTGAAGGACATGTTGAGAGAATACAGTCGGTACTAGCTAGAAATATTTTGGGTATCAACGGATCTACTATAGCATATTACTACTTTAAGACTCAGTACTACCTAACCCGAGAGTGCCTTGCCCGAATAGTATCAGTCCAACCTTGAGGCTCATAATTGATTGGCTGGGGTTGTGGACGGGAGCCTTAAAGGCAACATCTGGCATGGGAATGGTCTGGTACACCTTGCATGAAGAGGACAAATTTAGTAAATATAGTACTCGATCCCGGTAGATTTTCTCTGGCGCCGGCTGTTGTCCATGCGATAGATATCGGATTGGCCGAGAGGTAGAATATGCGATTACTCACGAGATCACGCCCGACCGAAACTTTCCAACACCATGCCTAGAGACAGGGATCGTAACGATTCCATTTGGGAACGAAAAGAAATTTACTGGAAACAGTTCAAATTTGAAACCTGGTTAAGAATTCCAAATTCCTGTGATGACGTCTTAAATGCAGAGAGCTAGATGCATGTACTCTAGATGCATCTCGGATGAGGCGCAAGCGAAGAAGTACGGCACGAATCTTTTTATGTAGGTCGTATTAGTAGTTTTATGCGAAATATACACTTCCGAAGAGACGCCGTGATCTTGCCGTAGATGGTGTGATGATACCTTATTGCATAGCTCTCGTGCCCCTGCAGAGATGTGGCCACATTATGTGCAAGTATAAAAGATATTGATCACGGGATCCTAACCTAGGTACCTAAGTCAACACGCGCAAAGAAATTATATGTTTAATATAGGGGTGTATCGGTGGTATCCGGTGCGGCGTTATTATAATCAAAAAATATCTGTTGAAGGGCTCCGCTGCTAGGATTAGTCCATATGAAAAGGTGACGGGTTTATGGGTCTATGGGTTCCTTATTTATTGCCTCAGAATATTTCAGTATGTGATCATTTCGTAAGAACTTCATTGCGGAATCATCGAGTCTTTTGAAAAATTATTCCTCCCCGTCCCTAATAACGTCTCTAGAGGTAAATAGTTTAGTTAGAAGTAACGCTTAACAAAGGAATTAAACTCGCTACCTTATTTTCTTATTTTACCCTTTATTATTTTTTGAATTTTTGCGTATACTCGGTAGTATAGGTCGCTCCAGTAGACTCTTATTGGTAGTGGCATTCTAGATCCCAAACACTCTCCTTGAGTTTTCATATTATCGCCACTCCTATCATAATTAGAGAAATCATAATATTTTGGTCATTCATTCTTTAAACCCCATGTAGTCAAAAACAAGATACTCCTTACTGTGATTATAGAACTTGTCTCTCATGATGGCAATCAAAACTGGACAAAGGGCTTATTACATTACCAATATAGATACTATTACTATACACTCAGAATTAGCTTGGTCGTCTAATTTATCTATTTGGCTACTATAATCTATTTTATCTAATTCCTTACCTTTCTTACGAAAATATTAATATTGAAATATGTAGCATAAGATAGTTTTAGGCCAGGATAAGGCTAAAGAATTCTTTTCACAATTAGGGTTCATATTTCTCGAGCACATATATCATTACTTTGATGCATAAAGGAGCATATTCTAGAGACTACATGTTCTGGGTGCTCAACTCGACCAAGTATTAATAGTTTACGCAATTAATTTCGGGGGATTATCTCTATTCTATATACAGCATTGTAAGGTCGAGTAACTTTTATAGAATCCTAAGTTGATGGTCCTTTCTCAGGGACGTAGTTCGAAGAATTAGTGTCACCCTTAGCGATGGATCTGAAAGAGGATCCTCCAGCCTTTGGATTATCGCCTCCCGAGGCTGGCTGAGTGTTGAGGCTATTCTGCTTCGAATTATCTAAACTCGTATTAGTAACTAAGCTTTAATACGAAAATGGGAAACAACACACCTTCAGCAGCAGCCCTGGTTTTTTCAACACCGCTCATGAATTGCTGTTTCGCGTTTTCAGTTCCGGAAGGCATATTGGTTTGTTATTATACCGAATGCTCTGGGAGTCGAATAGTAGAGTTCGTTTAGCTATGTTTGTGATTTTTGCAGGCAACTAGTTAAGTAGAGAGTGTGGTTATGGAGTCATTTGGTGGTTGTTATAACTGATTTAACTAGTCCAGGTCGTCATACTGACGCCTTAACCTTGATGACTTCATGATTGACCTTAGACTAACTAAAAGTTAACATAGTGTTGATGCATGCATAGTGACGGATCAGATAAGTTTAATGTAACGTCATGAGTCTTTACTATATGTAGTGTATCTAGGAGATAAAGGGGGCTTCGAGCACAGCGCCTCGGTAATGCATCAATACCCGTTAAAAACGATACGGCTGAAGTCGTTTAAAGGCAATATCGTTCAAAGAGGAAGGAATACAGAGTGGCCGGTAAAACAACGGCAGTATTAAATTAGTCAGCACATTTTCTTTTTTTTTTGAAGTCATATCGAATTCTATTAAAAAATGTCGTCAAGTTCATCTTAAGCTTTCCAGAAGCGTCATGTCGGATCCTGCAGCAGTGCAGTCATTTCTAAACTTCAATGCGCTGCTTGACAATCCAGTTTTCGCCGGAGGCTTTGGCCTCGCGTCACTTGGCGCCGCTTTGGCATTCGCTCGCCGAGGCGCATTGGCTACAGCTGGCATGATTCGGCGCCGTATGCTTGTTAATGTTGAAATTAGTAGGCAAGACCCATCTTATCCTTGGATCCTTGCCTGGCTATCACAACCTCGTGAGCAAACTTCTTTAATTGCGAAGAGGTTGACGCGCATCAACAAGCTATCTGTCACTACATCTACTAGCTCTACTCCAAACGGCGCCACTAAAGCTAGCTTCTTTCTACAGCCTGGATACGGCCGTCATATTGTGAAGTACAAACATGCGTACATCGCCGTAAATAGGGAGAAACAGGCAACAGCGAAGACAAATACTGGCGAGCCCCATGAGACGGTGGAACTTACTACTTTATATGCGCACCGGCACATTTTCGAAGATGTTTTCGCCGAGGCTCGGGGTCTTGCACTCCAAGCAAACGAGGGGAAAACTGTAGTGTATTCAGTACGAAATTTTGACTGGGTTCCACTTGGGGAGCCTCGGAGAAAGCGACCTTTAGGCAGCGTCATCTTGGATCAAGGTATTAAGGAAGACATCGTCAACGATGCCAAGGACTTTCTCGCCCGACGACAGTGGTATGTGGATCGCGGAATCCCATATCGTAGGGGATATCTCTTATACGGCCCGCCGGGAAGTGGCAAGAGTTCGTTCATTCAGGCGCTGGCTGGTGAACTAGATTTCAGCGTGGCCATGGTTAATCTTAGCGAGATCGGAGTGACAGATGATAAGCTTGCCTTTCTTCTTACCAAGCTTCCAGAGCGGACTATTCTCCTGCTGGAGGATGCTGACTCCGCATTTGTCAACCGGAGGAAGCGTGAGGCAGATGGATATAGCGGCGGGACGGTGACGTTCTCCGGGCTATTGAATGCCCTAGACGGATTATCTGCAGGGGAGGAGCGAATTGCATTTCTCACTACCAATCATGTCGAACTTCTGGATCCAGCTCTGATTAGGCCGGGCCGGGTGGATATGATGGTTCGCATAGGCGAAGCAACTAGGTATCAGGCTGCTCAGATGTGGGATAGATTTTATGGTGACGTCGATGTCGATGGTACCCATCGGGAAAGGTTCTTGAGGCGGCTCGATGACTTGGGGCTCTTTCGTGACGCGAAGGATGGCGAGTTGCTCCCTCGAACTAGCACTGCTGCTATACAAGGCCTTTTCCTGTTCAACAAAAATGACATGGAGGGCGCCATCAACATGGCTGAACACCTTATTCCGCCAAAGTTAGAACCGGAGAAATAAGCCACCCGCTTGTATACGACATGTAATAACTACCTAATTAATGTATTATACATGAAATACCCCAACAGCCGGTATTTCTTAATGGGAGATGATCGTTCTAAGAACACGTCACTTGCCATGTCGGGAGCTGTCCGCTATTCCGTGTCTAAGAAGAAATACAACATATCATTGTCATCTCGAGGCTTCAACTCGATGACTCTATCGAGCTATAGCATTGCAATATTAGAGGCGCGCCGAGCCGCAGTAGGATATGGCTTACACAGTTGGACAACCATTCAAACTAAAGGAAGGTCTAGAGAACGTCATGCAAGCTGCACGGGAGTCATGCACTGCTTCTCATATGACAGGTTTGAATAGCAAGAGATTGGCTAGCTGGTCGGGGTTCGAAGTAAAGGCGACATCCGGGGCGGTTGATTTATAACTGCCAATATGGGGTTACGGAAATAGCTTGCCTGTCTACCTAAGGTACCCAGAATAGGATGTCCTAGCCTTTGCGGCCATCACTCCTACCAACCGAGCCAACTATGGTTGAGAAATATGTCCATAACAGTTGGAATAATTGGCTAGCTAGCTACCTAGCTTCTGCAAAATTTTATTAATGTCTACATACACTAGCGAGAAAGAAATTGGTAGTGTACATATCTCCATATATGTGTTCTGTATGATGGAGGCGGTAACTTCAAGGCCATCCGATTTGCAGGTCCGTATCTTTAACGCTTTCGAGTGTACCTATATGAAATTGCGGTATACGATCTCGGTAGTATCCGGGGCATAGTACGGCCGGCCTTTTCTAAAACTCGATGCAGGACAAGTCGTTTTCGGATGACCTAGGGTTTCGCCCCCGGGCTCTAATGCCGGGATCACTTTAGAATACGACATCACCCGCAGTTATCGCCATCAGGTGCTAACGTAAAGCATCTGATCGAAAGGCGATCGCGCACATCACTGTGTTCCTCCTCGGCATGCCTGGTGGTCTCGGGGGTCATAGAGCGTCGGAGTCGGCTTCGGGGTCGGATTTATGCATATGTAATAAGTTTGTCAGATTTGTCAGAGTTCGGGGTTGGTTCAGCTTAGTTCCCGGCGCGTACATTATGTAGTTGTATGCATCGGCAGCTGGATATTAAGGGCCTGCCAATAGGCATCTATAGGCGGTGATCCACTTGAACCTCATAGACAAAGGAGTGGTTTGAAGAGGCTGCGTGTAATACTTACTGTTACACTCCCTAGATCTTGTAAGGACTCACAAATCTACTCTTAAATATGATTGGCTAAAACACGTTGTAGCATCCCGTAACGAGCAAGTACCAAGCCTCTCGTAAAGTTTCGATTTGTTTTACTCTTGCAAATCTTATGTGGGAAACCGTCGTCCAAAGTCTTATAGCATCCAATGAAATAGATTTGATCTACATAGGTACCTAGTCAACGAGAAGAGGAAACGAAACTTGATACCTCGAACCTAGCCAAGCAAGGGATTGTTTCCTTCAACTTAGGTTCTAATATTAGCGGAGATACTCGGGGTTAAGCTTCGGGAGACAACCAACAACGCCGCATAGCCAAGACTTCAGATAGAAAGGAGTAAGTATTATACCCGATAAGCCCGGGCCAACGCTACTATGAGTCGAAAGCGTTGATCTGTAGTAATTTAAGGGGTCAGGAAACATATTTCTGGATGAACTATACCCTTTATTGGATAGCATTATGCAACACACCATAATTTTCGCCCATTAAATTTAAACTACGAAATACACAGTGTATAAAAGATACTTTGGTATTGCATTATTTAGCAACTGCTCATGTAGAAGGTCTTTATATCGAAGGAAAACGTATACGTTCGTCCCCGCCGACACGAAGCTGCGCACGGGGCTATTCTACCTTGCACCGTGGGTATGTCCTAGCGAATCCTGTCCCAAAAGTTGATATACTTGGATATCTACCTAGGTACCTATTACTACACCTGAGGTGGGACAACCTGCTAGAACCCTATAAGAAGGTACAGCTTCGAACAAGTGCCGGCAAGGAAAAGGTGACACGTCAAGATAACATACATAGTGGTAGCGGCAAGGACGGATGAGTAGAGTAGAAGAGGGGTTGGCAAATGCATGCAACTCAGAAAGCGTTATTAATGATAAAACAGGTACGTATAAGATATCAAAGGAAATTTGATACGATCGCGTGGGGGCTAAGACCTCTGGATCAATATATATTCTACTAACCTTCTACTCTTTCGTTATATCACCTTTATCTGTCATTACCTAACCGAGTAACCTGAGAACATAGAACGGCTCGTATTACATCCTACTAGAAGTTTTCTTCAAATAACTCCTTAATAGCTACACTATACCAAACTAGTAACTCGGGATATACTTACTAGTTTCTGGCATAATGGCTTCTGTTGACAGTAGTCGGATTAACACTATCATCGGGAACCTCAGCAGTCTTTCCCCAAAGTTGTCAGAGGGCGATGATGATGCTAGGAGGCAGGCCTTACTATTAACTCGAAAGCTCGCGGCTTCTATCGAGAAACCAGGAAACTTGGCAATGGAGTTGTGCTTCGCGGTATTAACCCAGACGTTTATTGAATTTATGGAGATAGTGAGCTTACCACCTGGCAGCCATTCCTCAGTGTCTCCGCAAAGATCGCCGTTGATCTTAATATCTTCAAACTCATCGCTGACCACGACGGTCCAACTACCTCCAAGGAGCTAGCGGCATTGTCGGGTGCGGATGAAATACTAATCGGTATGGCCTTACCCCTTTTCCATCAGATTAGTGAAAATGAACTGAATACCTGGAGAAAAGGGGACTGAACCCGCTAATGTACTGAATAGTCAGGATCCTTCGGCCCATATCTGCACTAGGATTCGTTGAAGAAGTTGGTGAGCGTATGTGGATAGCGACGCCCATCACTAAGGAAATGGCCAGGGAGGAAATTGCCGCTTCACATAGGATGATGTGAGTAACCGTATTTTCTTTATCAATATCACCCCTAATACGTACGAGAGCGCAAGAACATATTGGATTAACTTAGACTCCTCACAACACAGACACGACGGGATCATCCAGACGGCGGTCAAGGCACCGAGGTATTTCAAAGAAGCCGGCTACAAATCTCCTGTTGACCCTAAAGACGGTTTAACACAATATGCCTTTCAGACGAAACTTTCAACTTTCGACTTATTTAGTTCGATCCCGCAGCTTCTGCATGATTTCAATCTGGCCATGGGGAACACAATGGGAAATAGGAAGTTTTGGTTCGACTGGTTTCCGGTCGAAGAAGAGCTCGTGTTAGGGGCTGGTCTCACCAAGGACTCAGTGTTGCTGATAGATGTCGGTGGAGGAAAGGGCCATGATTTGATCTCCTTCCATGAAAAGTTTCCTCATATAGAGGGGCGCCTTATTCTACAGGATTCGGCCCCGGTAATTACCAACATACGCGACATGATTCCAGCAATTGAACCAACGGTATACAACTTCTTCACCGAGCAGCCCATCAAAGGTGAGACCTACTTCGTATCCTCCTAATATGATGCTAACGTATTCATAGGCGCGAGAGCATACTTCTACCATCACATCCTACACGACTGGTCCGATGAGCAGTGTTTACTGATACTGAAACCAGTTAAAGAGGCTATGAAGCCCGGGTATTCCAAGTTAATTTTACATGATACGATCGTGCCAGAGCAAGGAGCTTCATCATTCCACGGAATGTTGGACCTGGCAATGATGGCATTCAACGGGGGGTTAGAAAGGAGTGAGAGGCAATGGCGAGAACTGCTCGGCAAGGCCGGATTTGACGAAGTTAAATTTTGGCCGCCACCTCAGTACGATGGCGACGGGATTATAGAAGCGATGCTAAAGGCGTAGTTTGGTTAGTTTGGGGTTCTCAATGGTTCTACGGGGTTCGGCGTTTTCAACGAATGACCACAGCTTTACGGCGCATAGCGTTTTCAACAAACCAAGTTCAACAGCATGTATATTATCTCTGAGAATGATCGCTCTTGTGACGCATCTATATCACTAGTATACGATGAAGAGCTTCGCTAAAAATATGATGCATTTCTTGTATATCTTCCCGAGAAATTAGATGTAGATCTAGTAGTATTATGATGTTATCGTCTACCAATGCTAGGTAATTGGATGGATGTACATTGGAAGAGAGTAGGCAGAGCCGAGGTTAATAGATGTCACCTTTATTATCTATCCGTAAATCGTATATAGGACTAGCCATAAAGGTTTCTACTTATTCTTACGGCAAATCGTTAATTTAGAGAAACAGCTCTTTGAATTACTTAGTAAATTGAAGGAAGCGCCAATACTAACCAAGAATACGAATATGTACCTAACCCGGGTAGGTGATTAAAATGGAATTAAATATCGACTTAGAGAAGTGGCTGTTAAGTTATGGTATTAATAATAGGTAGCATATTATCCTTTTATAAAGTGATATGACGATATGTGCCGTGGTATCTATTTGGCGTACCTAATACCCCTAAATGGTGTCTCTTACTTTGAGCACAACTATGCTCTTTTCCGTGCCGTTTACTAGATTTACTGCCAAGGCGGGATACTGCAAGAGCAACGTGCTCAATTTATATATTAAATGGACGTGGCGTGGCTTGAAGAACGCCATTTTGAGTCTTGTGATGTCTGGGCTTTGAGGCTTGCTTGCCGCGCAAGCATTGTTATATGCAAGGGGACGGTTATAATTATTGGACAGCATATATCACTTGGTAGTAACCGTCTGCCAATGATTACTCTAATTTACTTCTTTTCCTAGGTACACTGGATATCATTTTGAAGATTATCATGTTGACCAGGTGGAAACTTGGATCGAAGTGCAGCAGCCCAGTGCCATTGGAAACGTCGTATATGTTTCACCCCGTGCCTCTTAAAGCGGCTAGAATACGAGCTTGCAATCAGTGTAGAGCGAAGAAGCTAAGATGTACCAAGGAGAGGGAAGGTTGCGAGAGATGCCGAAAATTCTCAAGGAAATGCATTTATCAAACCTCACATAGCAAGGGAGTGCCCCTTGAAATAATTTCACCTCACGAGCAGGTAGTCTGCCTACCAATGTCATGGAATGAGCCGGATATATTAGAGGAGCGTCATGAAGCTAAACACCCAAGTTCGCTATCGGTAGATACTACTCTACACATCCCTTTCGGTTCACTAGATGAGTATTTAGTCGACACTCCGGAGTCGACCCGTATGGCAGGTCCAGATCACTATGAGACCTTGGAGTCAAACATTGGCAACATTGAAGCTGTATATTGGCCTGGTATGGACTTGGCCCAGTTAGAATCACCAGTGTTTGCAGAGCCGGATATGTTTCTCTCGGCGCCAGGATTGGCTGAACCGGATGATAAGTTTATTGAATCTTTGACGTCTCCCAACACTGAGACAAAGGGCGGGAATTTGAATACGGATGTAAGGAGGGAATCCTTGTGCCATTTCGAGTTTACACAATCTTGCAACGAATGGTGTTAAAATTAAACGCAGGTTATGAGGTATGTATATGTTATATTATTGTACTATCTACTAGAAGGACTAAATAGGTATATCTATTATATATAAACCACAAATATAAAGCATATTACCAACTACTTAATTTATCCGCCTTATATATTTTAACACTTTTACTCGAACTATATCCGTGATTTACTTTTAAAATTCCTTTATAATAATTAAACTTATATAACCTCGTATCCCTTTTAAAGCTTTAATTTTACGCATTAACAAAAGCGTAAATTATTAAAGCTTTTGTAAAATAAGTCCTCAAATAATACTTATTCTTTAATCTTTTTTAATAATAATAAAAAATAATAATTTCTTTTATTATTTAATACATTAATATTATACTATATTTTAACTTTACTTATATATTTTTAATTTCGTAAATATTTTATAAATAAACGTTATTTTCCTTATAATATTTACTTTTAATAAATTTTAATTAATATTGCTTTTATAAAATTACAATCTTATATTAATATACGTTTTTTTGATTTTATAACATTATTAATAATAATTATTATAAATATATATTAACATTTATCCTTTTATTTATTATTTATTAATCGTTCGTTAAATACATTAAATAACTTTATTTAAGTTTTTTTTTTAATTTTAAATATTAATCTTATAAAATTACAAAATAAGTCTTATAATAAAAAATCAAACATATAATTTACCCAATTTATTTAATTTAAATTATTGCGAAAAAATATAACTCGTTAATATATATAAAAAATATGGTTTTAACATACGTTATTCGATAATCGTTATAAATATTTTAAAATCTCGATATTAAATACTTTAAAATAAATTTATTATAAGTTTATTATTTACTTTTATATTTATTATTAATTAAATTAATAATATAAAATTTTCGCGTTTTTTAAAAAAGTAATCTTTTTTTAATAAATTAAGTTTAAATCTTTTAAAGTTATAACAATTAATTCTTATATATTAATATTTTAAAAGTATATAACTTTAATTACCATTTTAATAAATTTATTTTAATCATTAAAAAAGTTTTTTATAAAGTAATTTTATTTTATAATTAATATAATAAAAGGTTTAAATACATAATTTCCAATATATTTAATCGTTATTATATATAATTTTTAAGATATATTAATTTTAAAGCTTTTAATAATATGTTTAAAAATATATTTTAGTTTAAATTTAATCGTAATTAATACTTTTTAATTATACCTTATACTTATATACTTTATAATTATATACCTTATATTAATATAAATTATTTTATCGATTATAAAGCGTTTATTATCATTATTTCCCATTTATTTTATAAATAAAAACTTATTACTTTTTTAAATTTAATAAATACGTTTTTTAATAAAAGTTTAATAAAATCATCAATAATTTATTAAGTTATAAAAGTATATATAAAGTTTATTTTATTATTGATTTATTTTTCACGGGTAAAATAAACGTCAATTTTAATATATTTAATTTATATATAAAACTATAAATTTTTAACAAGTATTAATACTTTTTAATTATTACCGTATATAATTATAACGATAACTTTATTTTTTTTAACAATTAATTTAATTAATAATCGACATAATTAAATTGCCTTTTTTATAACATTTATTATATCTTTAAATTTAAATTTACAAATAAAAGTAACAATTACCGATTATCTTTTCGATAATTAATTAATAATACCGTTACTTATATTAAAAATATACTTTAAAATTAATCTTTTAAATTATATACATTTTACATAATTAACATTTATTTATTTTATAAAGTTTTTTAAGTTACTTTAATATATAAGTTTATAATTTAAAGTTTTTTTTAAATATTTTAAAACTTTTTTAATTGTAAATATATATATTATAATAAAGTTTTTTATATAGCGATTTAAGTACGATATAACGTATGTAATATTAAAACATATATTTATCATTATATATATAAAATACTTTATAATTTATATATATTATTTAACGTTAACGATGGTTATTACGTAATTGTTTAAAGATTTAAAAATTTTTAAAGTATTTATAAATGTATTAATAAAATTAAACTTTTATTAACTTAAATCTTTAATAATCTTTTTTAAATATACTTTTTAATTAAATTTAATCGTTTTATTAAAGTAATCTTTTTTAATAACCATTTTTAAATAATATAAATAAAAATTTAAATTAATTATTTTAAACTTTTTAATTAATTTAACTTTAATTTTGCAAATTTTATTTTTAAAAAGTTTAATAATAAATAAGTTATTTATATAAATTATTATATAAATATAACTTTTAACAAATACTTTTACATTTAAATCGAATGTTTCGAATTTTAATATTTATAAATATATTATTAATATTTAATATTATACCCGCGGGATTTGTTTTAAATTATATAAGGTTTTATTAAATTTATAATATTTATTCGTACCGTTTTTAAATTTAAAAGGTTGTTTAACGTAAATGTTTTCATTTATATTTTCGTATAAAAAAATAGTAATAATATTTATTTGTTTTAATTTTAAATTTAAAGTTATAATTATAACGAATATAACTTTATAATTTATAAGTTTAATTATTAATATAAAAATGTTTATATAATTTAATCCTTTGATTTATTCGAATTTTTTAATTATTTATTTAATTTTATATCGGGTAATTTTACCGTTTAAATCTTTTTTAATTTTATATAATTATTTATTAAATAATAACTTACGCTTTATAAATAATTTATATAATGTTTATGTATAATTATTTATTAATGATTAATATTTAATATTTATAATTTTATGTTATTAATATTATTTAAAATCGTGTTTGATTTTTTTATACGATTTAAGTTTAAATTTAACGGTTATTATTATTGTATTAATTAAATATATTGTATATTAAAAGGTTTTATTTATTTTTAATTAATATTTATTAAGTAATATAACGTTTATTTATTATTTAAAGTTATATTTAAACGGGTTATATAGTAGGTTATTTTCGTATTAATTAAGTTATTATTTTTTTTCGTTTATAAGGATTTTTAAACGTATATTACGGTTTAAAATATTATAAAATTCCTTTATTATAAGTTGTACGTTAAGGCTTAAACGGTGTAAAATATAATGATTAAATGTAATAAGATTTATTACGAAAAAAGGGTAATTGTAAGATATTTCCCGAGTAAGTTTAATTAGTTTTAATTGATTTATTAATGGATGTAAAAGTAACGTTAATGATGATTTTAAGCGTTTTTTTAATGTTATAAAATCTTTAATAAATATATATAAATGTTTTTTTTTAAATATAACGTTGTTAACGTTAATTACTTTATTAAAATTTATTAATAATACTTTATAAATGTATGTATTATTACCTTTATATTTTAACATTTTACATATTATAATTTTACTTTAAAATATATTTAATTTTTAATTTTTTAAATAATAATCGTTAATCCCGATTGTAATTAAATAAATTAAGTTTAAAAGATTATTATATTAAATTTTATAAAAAGTTTTATTTAAAGCGTTGTAAAATGATTTATTTATTAAATATATTGTTATTTATATAATAATAAATTAATATTTATTAAATATATTATTATTATATATTTATATTAATATTGTTTTAATTTTGTTTTTTAACTTATTTATAATATTTTTAATAAAACCTTTAAATTATAATTACTTTATAATTGTGTATTAAATAATTATACCTTTTTATCGATAATATTATTTAAATTTATTGCTTATATATGTGTTTAAAATATTTAAAATAACAATATAATAATAACGTTCGGGTTTTTCTTATTATTTTAAAAAATCTTTAAATATTAATAACTAATTTTTAAAGTTTTTTAATAATATAACTTACGTTATATAAAAGTAATTATATGTAATGATTAATCAACCTTTATTATTATTAATATTTATAATATTTATAAGTATATTTATTTTATTTAAATATAATAATTTTAATTTATAAATACCTCGTTTTAATATACTTATATAAGGTTTTTTGTTTATTTTTCCTTTTATATAAGTTTTATAAAAATAATATTTTTTTAAAGGTTTAATATTTATAAATATATTTATTAATTTTTTAAAATTTTAATTATTTAAGTAATTTAATTTTTCGTATTATATTTTTAAAGTTAAATTAAAGATAAAATAAAAGTGAAAAGTTATATTAAAACTTATTATATTAAAATTGTTATTTTTTTAATCGATTATATATAAATTATTTGTTTTAATTATTATTAAAAATACTTTTTTACTTTTAATATTATATATTAAGTTTTATTAAAATAAAAATTTAATACCTTTTTAAGTAAATTACAAAATTAATATAAGATTATATATAAAATTAAAGTAATAAATTGCGTTTATAATTTTAACTTTTTTAAATTATCCATTAATAACAACTTAAAAGATAATAATACTTTATAATTTAAATATAATGATTTTTCCATTAATATTATAAATGTAAAAACCTTTATATAAATGTAAATTTATAAATAAGATTTTATTATAACAACTCGTTTAATTACAACTATTATTAATCATTATAACCTTTTTTAATTTAATAATTAAGTTTTTTATTTTAAATTTAATTATTGTTATAAATTTTATTATTATTAAAACATTATTAATTAATAAACTTATAAAGATAAAATTTAATATTAAAGTAATAATAAAATTTATAAGTTTTAATAACTTATTTTATACCTTTATTATAAATGTATTTTACTATAATTTCTCGGGTAAACGTCTTTAAAAAATCTTTAATAAAATATTTAACTTTAAGGAATTAATTAATAATTTAATTAATAATCTTTTAAATATCATAAATGTAATAATGATAATAAAAGCTATTAAAATATTATTTTAATAAAATAACGCGATAATTACGCCATTATTTTTATTAATTTTAAATTTTTTAAATTTATCTTTAAATTTATTACGTTAACTTTTAAAATGCTTTTTAAAATATTCCCAAAAATATTCCGCTAGATTATAGTTTATTGTTTAACGTTTTACAATTATATAATAAATATATATAAAACCATTTTTACGTTTATTATTAAGTTTATTAAAATAATTAACGAAAGCATATTTAATATTTTTATTTTTAATCTTTTACGTTTATTTTTTTTATTATATTAATTTAATAACGTTGTTTATAATAATTACAGTTTTAATAATATAATTATTATTATCTTAAATTAAAATAATATTATAACTTTAAAAAAAAGTAATAATGTTAATAAATACGTACGTAAAAAAATAATAGTAAAGTAAGTAATAGATAAATTAAATACGATAAAACTAGTGTAATATTAATGTTTAAAAAAGGAATTATTTATGGTAAAAAAATGAAGGGAATTTGTTCCTTATATAATATACGGTATATAAATATACCTTCTTTTTAACTTATAACGTAAAACGTTATAATACATTTATAAATTATTTAACTATTATTTATTTTATTTTTTTTTTACAATTAATTAATTATAAACTTATTACTTTTCTTACATTTTATCCATCTTTTTAATTATAAATTAATTTAATTATTTTCTATTAAATTCCTTATTATTTTATTTAAAATAACTTTTGTTATAGCGTTCGCAAAATTACAAATATTATATATTTAATAAATATTATTTATTTTTCGATTTTTATACAATTACTTTAACATTATTAAATCAATTATTAACTTTTTTTTATTAATATTACTTATTTATATTAAATATTAATATAAAAAAAAAAAATCGGTATATAAGATAAAAAGAACTTTAAATAAAAATAAACGTTTAAAAATAATATTAATTATATAATAAATAACGTAATTAATATTAAAGTTTTAAACTATTTTATAAATTTTATTAACGAATATATTACAAATTATTTATTTATATTTAATAGACAATTAATAGATAATATTTTTAATAACGCAAATTTTATTATTTTAATTAATAACTTTTTTATTTTTTAAAATAATAATATATTTAATTTATAAATTTAAATCTTTATTATTTACAAATAATTTATTAATAAAAACGTATATACGTAAATTTTATAGGTTTAGTTTAATATATTTTAACCTTTATATTTAATTATTCATTTACCACTTAATTTTAATATTAAAAACTTTTATTTCTTTAAATTTAAAATTAATATATTAAATTATTATAAAATAATTAAAAACAACTTTAAATTAATAAATAATTGCGATATATACTTTTTAAACCTTTTATTTTATAAATCTTTTAATTATATTTAATAATTAACTATTTACAAATTTAAATTTTTTAATTTAACCTTTTTATATTATAATAATTTCGTAATTTTTGTTATAAATAGTAATTTGTAAGTTATTAAAATTTTTAATTTTTTTATTTAATATTTTTTAAAAATATACTTTAATTCTTACTTTAATTAATATTTTATTTTTAATAGTTAAAAATTTTATAATATTAATATTAAAAATATTATCCGTTTATAAGTTAATTAATTTAAAGGGTTTTAAGTTTATAATTAATAAATAAAAATTAAAAATTAATAGTTTTATATATAATTTTTTTTAATAATGGCGTAAATAAGTTTTAAACTAATATGTATTTAATTTTGTAAAATTATATAATAGTTTAATAATATATAATAACATTTTTTTAAAATATTTATCTTTTAATTTTATTAGTAAGTATATATAAATTTTCTTTTATATTAATATTTTTAATTAAATATAAATTATAATAATATTTTTAATTATAACTTTTATTTTTTAATATTAAAGTATAAGAGTTAATAATAAAATAAAACGTTAATTAACTTTTTTAAATAGTAAATGTGTACGTTATAATAAATTCTTTATTAAAATTATTATATTTTTAAATTATTAGTTGTAACTTTTTGTATAATGTAAGAATATTTTTGGTTTTAATTTTTCGAATTATTTGTAACTTAAATATTATTATTTTTTAATATATTATTATATTATATATTTTGGATAATAAGATATTTTTTTCGAATAAAGCGTTTAATTTTTTTAAATTAAATACTTTATAAAGTTTATTTGGCGCAATTATTTTTTCGTTAACTTATAATTTTAATATTAAGTTAAAATTATTTTATTTTTTAAAAATAAAATATAATAACATAATATATAAGAAATTATTAACGTATATAAAGTTTTTTTCCGAAATAAATTTATAATTGTTTAAATTAAATAAGAATTTAAATAAATCGATTATAAGTTTTTTACTTTTTATGAGATTTTTTTTAAAGGTAACGTAAGGTTTTATATATATATTTTTAAATGTAAACGTATTGTTAAAAGTATTGAAGGTAATAGTCACGTTTTTATTAATAACCGCAATAACTTTATAAAAATCTTTTTATTTTCCTTTTTTTTAATAGATTAAAATTTCGCTTTTTATCGGAAATATTATAAATAACGTTTTTTAAGTATTAAAACCATTTTTTATATTTAAAGCGTTTTTAATTAAACATTATACTTTAATTTTTTTAATTTTTATTATTACCTTTTTAAATTGTTTATACTTTTTAAATTTGCGTAAAAATTAATAATAAGTTTATATTGATTTTTAAATAAGTATTAAAAATTAAAAAGATAAATACGAAATTATTTAAATTAATTATATTATTTATTACTTTAATTACCATTTAAAATTAAAATATTTTTAAATTAAAATCTTAAAGTTTATTAATTATAATTTCGTAGGTTTTATACATAAAGCTATAATATTCTTTAATTTTATTAATAAATTAATAAGTTTTTATAAAAATTTAATAATAAATAACGCCGGCAATATAAATTTCATTCTTAAATTTAATGTTATTAAAATTAATGTTTATATTATAAATAATAATGTTAAAAAATTTAAAATATATATTTATTTAATATTATTTAAAGATTTCTTATATTTTTTTAATTAAAATAGTTTTTATAAATTGTGTTGTTTAAAAATTTATAATTATATTAATTATATATAATATTAGTTGTTTATTAAAATATATAATATTAGTAATTATTTCGTAATTAAAATTTATATTGAAATCTTTTAAACTAAATTTAAACCTTTAAAAAGTTTTGTTTTTTATTTAATAATGGTAATAAAATTTATTAATTTTTTTAATATTGTTAATATTAATGTTATAACCGACTTTATTTAATAAATTATATAATTTATTTATAAATGAATGGTTAAAACGGGAATGTAAACGTTATAATTCCGTTTTTGTAAAATAAATTATATTATTAAAATAAAACTATAAATATTTTTATTTACGTATAATTGTTACGATTATTTCACTTTTTCCAATTAATTAATTAATAACATTATTTAAGTATACTTTTAAGCGATTTATATTTTTAAAATATAAAAAAAATAAAATATTTAATTTTATTATATAAAAGTTAATTGATTTAAAAGGGATATTAATTATAATTATTTTTAATAATTTAATTAAAGGTTTATTATCAAATTTAATATTTACTTTATTTGTTTAATTATTGTTTATTTTTAATTTACGTTTAAGGAAGTTTTATATAAATGTTTAATATTATTTTTTTTTTACGGTAAATATTTATATTGTACTTATATTGGGAATGATTT
The DNA here is from genome assembly GCA_902805455.1 of Daldinia concentrica. Taxonomy (NCBI): domain Eukaryota; kingdom Fungi; phylum Ascomycota; class Sordariomycetes; order Xylariales; family Hypoxylaceae; genus Daldinia; species Daldinia concentrica. Next base: position 1,599,506 of record CADCSW010000003.1, on the reverse strand, counting down.
TTTAAAAAATATTTTTAGCGTATTAATTTAAAATAAAAAAGATATTGTTTTAAGATTTTTTAAAAAAAGAGTAATAAAAAACAATCCAATATTAATACACTTAATTTATTAAATAAACAACGGTTAAAAATTATTTAATTTTACCTTCTTTTACTTTAAAGATTTAAATGTTATCTTTATTATTATTAAATTCCAAGCTTTTTTTTTCAATATTCTTATAACCAATTAAAAATATAACGTATTTTCCTTTATTTTATTTCCTTTTAATCTTTTATTAATTTTTGGCTTTTTTTTGTTTTTTTTTAAAGTATTTAATAAATTAATATCTATTGGTAAGTACGTACGTAAAGAGATAATAGTAAAGCAAGTAATAAGTAAATTAAGTGTAATAAGATTGGTGTAATATTGATATTTAAAAAAAGAATTATTTATAATAAAAAAACGAAGGGAACTTGTTCTTTATATAATAAACGGTATATAAGTATACTTTCTTTTTGATTAAAGATGTAAAACGTTATAATACGTTTATAAGTTATTTAATTATTACTTATTTTATTTTTTTTTCGTAATTAATCGGTTGTAAATTTATTATTTTTCTTACACTTTATCCATTTTTTTAATTATAAGTTAATTTAATTATTTTCCACCAAACTTTTTATTACTTTATTTGAAATAGTTTTTGTTATAACGTTCGCGGGGTTATAAATGTTATGTATTTAATAAATATTGTTTATTTCCCAATTTTTATACAATTACTTTAACGTTATTAAATCGATTATTAACCTTTTCTCGTTAATATTACCCATTTATACCAAATATTGGTATAAGAAGAAGAAATTAATACATAAAATAAGAAAAGCTTTAAGTAAAGATAAACGTTTAAAAATAGTATTAATTATATAATAAATAACGTAGTTAATATTAAAGTTTTAAACTATTTTATAAATTTCGTTAATAAATATACTATAAATTACTTGTTTATATTTAATGGATAATTAATGGATAATATTTTTAATAACGCAAATCTCGTTATTTTAATTAATAGCTTTTTCATTTTTTAAAACAATAATATATTTAATTTATAAACTTAAATCTTTATTATTTACAAATAATTTATTAATAAAAACGTACACGCGTAAATTTTATAAATTTAATTCGATATATTTTAACCCTTGTATTTAATTATCCATTTATTATTTAATTTTAATATTAAAGGTTTTTATTTTCTTAAATTCGGGATTAATATATTAAACTACCGTAAAATAGTTAAAAACAATTTTGGATTAATAAATAATCGCAATATATATTCCTTGGGTTTTCTACTTTATAAATCTTTTAACCATATTTAATAATCAACCGTTTATAAATTTAAACTTTTTAATTTAACCCTTTTATATTATAATAATTTCGTAATTTTTATTATAAATAATAATTCATAAACTATTAAAATCTTCGATTTCTTTATTTAATATCTTTTAAAAATATATTTTAATTTTTACTTTAATTAATACCTTATTTTTAATAACTAAAAATTCCATAATATTAATATTAAAAATATTATCCATTTATAAGTTAATTAATCCAAAAAATTCTAAATTTACAATTAATAAGCAAAAATTAAAAGTTAATAATTTTATATATAATTCTTTTTAATAATAACATAAATAAATTTTAAATTAATACGTATTTAACTCCGCAAAATCGTACAATAATTTAATAATATATAATAACATTTTCTTAAAATATTTATTTTTTAATTCCATTAATAAACATATATAAATTTTCCTTTACATTAATATTTTTAATTAAATATAAACCATAATAATATCTTTAATTATAACCTTTATTCTTTAATATTAAAACATAAAAGTCAATAATAAAATAAAACGTTAATTAACTCTTTAAATAATAAATACATACATTATAATAAATTCTTTATTAAAATTATCGTATTTTTAAACTATTAATTATAACTTTTTATATAACGTAGAAATATTCTTAACTTTAATTTCTCGAACCATTTATAATTTAAATATTGTTATTCTTTAATATACTATTATATTATATATTTTGGGTAATAAAATACCTTCTTTAAATAAAACATTTAATTCCTTTAAATTAAACGCTTTATAAAATTTACTTAACGTAATTATCTTTCCGTTAATTCGTAATTTTAATATCAAATTAAAATTATTTTATTCTTTAAAAATAAAATATAATAAAATAATATATAAAAATTTATTAACATATATTAAATTTTCTTCCGAAATAAATTTATAATTGTTTAAATTAATTATAAATTTAAATAATTTAATTATAAATTTTTTACCTTTTATAAAATCCTCTTTTAATTTAACATAAGGTTTTACATATATATTTTTAAATATAAATATATTACTAAAAACATTAAAAACAATAATTACATTCTTATTAATAACCGTAATAATTTTGTAAAAACCCTTCCATTTTCTTTTTTTTCGGTAAACTAACACTTTACTTCTTATCGAAAATATTATAAATAATATTTTTTAGATATTAAAACTATTTTTTATATTTATAATATTTTTAATTAAACATTATACTTTAATCTTTTTAACTTTTACTATTATTTTTTAAATTATTTATACCTTTTAAATTTACGTAAAAATTAATAATAAATTTATATTAATTTTTAAATAAATACTAAAAATTAAGAAGGTAAATACGAAATTATTTAAATTAATCATATTATTTATTACTTTAATAACCATTTAAAATCGAAATATCTTTAAATTAAAGTTTTAAAATTTATTAATTATAATTTTGTAAGTTTTACGCACGAAATTATAGTATTTTTTAACTTTATCGATAAACTAATAAGCTTTTACAAAAATTTAATAATAAATAACGCTAATAATACAAATTTTATTTCTAAATTTAATATTATTAAAGTTGGTGTTAGTATTGTAAGTAATAATATTAAAAGGTTTAAAATATATATTTATTTAACATTATTTAAAAGTTTTTTATATTTTTTTAACCGAAATGATTTTTATAAATCGTACCGCTTAAAAACCCGTGACTACGTCAACTATATATAATACCAATTATTTATTAAAATATATAATATCGATAATTATTTTATAATTAAAATTTATATCGAAATCCTTTAAATTAAACTTAAACTTTTAAAAAGTTTTACTTTTTATTTAATAATAATAATAAAATTTATTAATTTTTTTAATATTATTAATATTAATGTTATAACCGGCTTTATTTAATAAGTTATATAATTTACTTACGGACGGATAGTTAAAACAAAAATATAAACGTTATAATTCCGTTTTCGTAAAATAAATTATATTATTAAAATAAAACTACGGATGTTTCCATTTGCGTATAACCGTTACAATTACTCCACTTTTTCCAATTAATTGGTTAATAACGTTATTTAAGTATATTCTTAAATAATCTATATTTTTAAAATATAAAAAAAATAAGATATTTAATTTTATTATATAAAAATCGATTGGTTTAAAAGGAATATTAACCGTAATTATTCTTAATAATTTAATTAAAAATTTATTACCAAATTTAATATTTATTTTATTTATTCAATTATTATTTATTTTTAACTTACGTTCGGGGAAGCTTTATATAAATATTTAATATTATTTTTTTTTTACGATAAATATTCGTGTTGCGTTTATATCGGGAATAATTCCTTAAAAAACGTTTTTAACGTATCGATTTAAAATAAAAGAAGTATTATTTTAAGGTTCTTTAAAAAAGGGGTAATAAAAAGCAATTTAATATTAATACGTTTAATTTATTAAATAAATAGCAATTAAAAACTATTTAACTTTATTTTCTTTTATCTTAAAGGTTTAAACGTTATTTTTATTATTATTAAATTCCAAGTTTTTTTCTTTAATATTTTTATAATTAGTTAAAAATATAACGTATTTTCTTTTATTTTATTCCTTTTTAATCTTCCATTAATTTTTGGCTTTTTTTTATTCTTTTTTAAAGTGTTTAATAAACCAACATCTTTCCTTTTTACATATTTAATAACATTTTTTCCAATTTTATAATACTTTTTTAATTTGGTATCTTTTACTTTTATCGGTTCGATAATACCTTCGTTTTATATAATATTAGTCGATATTTTTATTACTTTTTTTTATTATATATTATCGTACGTCTTTTAGATTTTCGTAAATATTTATTAAAATACGAAATTTATTCGTTAAATCTTTAAATTAATATAATAGAGTAAATAAAGCGTGTTATAATTATAAAACGGTATAATATATTTAATAAACAATTATAATAAGTTATTACTTTTTTTTAAAGTTTTATCTTAAAACACGTTAATATAATGATAATTTGTCGAGTATAATTTATAATACTTTTAAGTTTAACTTTCCTTTATTTTTTTCTTTAGCTTTAATATTATAAAAAATAATAAATATTTAATTTTGATAATATTACATTTTATTTTATTTTATATTAAAATATTATTTTATAATTAAATATATATCCGCGAAGTATTAATATTAAAATACGTTATATAAGAAATATATTATTACTTTTCTTATAAAAATAGTAGAAAATATAATATAAAACTACGTTTATTAAATTTTTACCGTATAACATATATTTAAAAAAAATTAAAACTTATTTTCAAAAATATTATAAACTTTATTTATATAGTTATTTTTATTATTTTAAACTTTTTTAAAATAACTTATAATAATTGAAGAATATATTTTATTAGAAATTTATATTAAAGAAATGTTATAATATATTTGCGTTTATTAATTATTAATAAGTATAAAGATTTATCTCGTTAAATTATTTACTGATATAAGTAATAAAGCCGTTTAAAAGAAAAAACTATAACCTTTTATAAATTAATTTCCTCCGTTTATTTTAATACTTGGAAAAATCGCCGTTATTATGTAAAGATCATCCGATGATAATTTAAATAATTTAAGTGTATTTTTCGGTATTATTATAAGAACTTACTTTTACGTAAAGTTAATGTTATATATTAAATTATACCTTAATTATCTTATATATATTTGGATATTGTATAAAGCGTTAATTTATAAGAATAAGCCGGGAAAGGGTACGTTAATTCTTTATAAAACCGGGGGATAAAGGACATTTTTTATTAATTAAATATTACCTTAATACGGATAGCTCGATATCTTTTAAAGAAATTAACCAAATTATATTATAATATAAGTTAAAGATGGGTTATATAACGAAAGTGGTGGTTGGGAAAGGGAATATATAATAATTCCCGATTGTTAAATTAAAAGTAAAACATTTAAAATTAACAAAGGATTATTAAAAGCGGGGGGTAAAAGGAATATTGCATATAAAGTAAGCAACGTATATTAATAATAAAAAAAAAATAGTTCGGTTAAAGTTATGTTAAAAAGTAAAGTTTAACTTATACGTACAATTATTTAAATTAACATTTATAAGTTAAAAATTGCCGATTATTATTATAACATAATATATATATAAGTTTACACATTAAAATAAACCAATTCTTTATTAATATTATATATAAATATTTTTTATACCAACGCATTTAATTATCTTCGCTTAATTACATTTAATTTATTAATATATTACATTAATAATTTACGTAATATTATAAAATTAGTAAATACCTTTATATAATTAATATTATACCTTCTTATATAAACGCCTTTTATTATTAATACATTTTGTAATCTTAAACGTATTTATTTTAATAATATTATAAAATTATTTATTGTAAATCTTTTAAATTTTTCTTAATATTTATCCATGGTTTCTTTAAATATACATATATTTATTAAACTTTTATTAATACTTTTAAAATTTAATAACACAAATAATACTTAAATTACTTTTTATTTAAAAATAATTATTTATAAGTCGATTAATTCCTACCTTATTATTATATAATTAAATTATTATATAAGGGTAAGTCTTTAACCAGGAATTAACTTAAAAAATTCAAGTAATTTATTTTTATTCTTTTATTTTATTATGTTGTTATTAATAGTATAAGCTTAAGCTTACGTTAAACTTTTTATTTATAAGATTTAAAACATTATTAAAGATATAAATGATATAAAAAATAAAAATATAAAAGTGTTGATAAGTACGTATGTAAAAAGATAATAATAAAGCAAATAATAAATAAATCAAATGTAATAAGATTGATATAATATTAATGTTTAAAGAGGGAATTATTTATAGTGAAAAAACGAGGGGAATTTGTTCCTTATATAATGTACGGTATATAAATATATCTTTTTTTTAATTAAGGATATAAAACGTTATAATATGTTTATAAGTTATTTAATTATTATTTATTCTATTTTCTTTTTACAATTAATTAGTTGTAAATTTATTATTTTTTTTACGCTTTACTTATTTTTTTAATTGTAGGTTAATTTAATTATCCTCCACTAAATTCTTTATTACTTTATTTAAAGTAACTTTTATTATGGCGTTTACAAGGTTATAAGTATTATGTATTTAATAAATGTTGTTTATTTCCCAATTTTCATATAATTACTTTAATATTATTAAATCAATTATTAGCTTTTTTTTATTAATATTATTTATTTATACTAAGTATTAATATAAAGAGAAAAAGTTAATATATAAAACGAAAGAAGTTTTAGGTAAAAATAAACGTTTAAAAATAATATTAATTATATAATAAATAACGTAATTAATATTAAAGTCTTAAACTATTCTATAGATTTTATTAACGAATATATTGTAAGTTACTTACTTACACTTAATAAACAATCAATGGATAATATTTTTAATAACGCAAATTTCGTTATTTTAACTAATAGTTTCCTTATTTTTTAAAATAATAATATATTCGATTTATAAACTTAAATTTTTATTATTTATAAATAATTCGTTGATAAAAACGTACACGCGTAAATTTTATAAATTTAATTTAACATATCTTAACTTTTATATTTAATTATCCATTTATTATTTAATTTTAATATTAAAGGCCTTTATTTTTTTAAGTTTAAGGTTAATATATTAAACCGCTGTAAAATAATTAAAAATAACTTTAAATTAGCAAATAACTGTAATATATACTTTTCGAATCTTTTATTTTATAAATCTTTTAATTATATCCAATAATCAACCGTTTATAAATTTAAACTTTTTAATTTAACCTTTTTATATTATAATAATTTTGTAATCTTTATTATAAATAATAATTTATAAACTATTAAAATCTTCCATTCCCTTATTTAATATTTTTTAAAAGTATATTTTAATTTTTACCTTAACTAATACTTTATCTTTAATAGTTAAAAATTTTATAATATCAATATTAAAAATATTATTTATTTATAAGCCGGTTAATTTAAAAGGTTTTAAATTTATAATTAATAAGTAAAGATTAAAAGTTAATAATTTTATATATAATTTTTTCTAATAATAGTGTAAATAAATTTTAAACTAATATATACCCAATTTTGCAAAACCATATAATAATTTAATAATATATAATAACGTTTTTTTAAAATATTTATTTTTTAATTTTGTTAATAAATATATATAAATTTTCTTTTATATTAATATTTTTAATTAAGTATAAGTTATAATAATATTTTTAATTATAATTTTTATTCTTTAATATTAAAGTATAAAAGTTAATAATAAAATAAAGCATTAATTGACTTTTTAAATAATAAATGTGTACGTTATAATAAATTCTTTATTAAAATTATCGTATTTTTAAACTATTAATTATAATTTCTTATATAACGTAAGAATATTTTTAACTTTAATTTCCCAAATTATTTATAATTTAAATATTATTATTTTTTAATATATTATTATATTATATATTTTAAGTAATAAAATATCTTTTTTAAATAAAGCGTTTAATTTTTTTAAATTAAATATTTTATAAGATTTATTTAATATAATTATCTTTTTATTAATTTGTAGTTTTAATGTTAAGTTAAAGTTATTTTATTTTTTGGAAATAAAGTATAATAATGTAATATATGAGAGATTATTAACGTATATAAAGTTTTTTTCCGAAATAAATTTGTAATTGTTTAGGTTAAATAGAAATTTGAATAAATTGATTATAAATTTCTTGCTTTTTATAGGGTTTTTTTTAGGGGTAACGTAGGATTTTACGTATGTGTTTTTAAATGTGGATATATTATTGAAGGTATTAAAAGTAATGGTTATGTCTTTATTAATAATTGCGATAATTTTGTAAAAACCTTTTTATTTTCCTTTTTTTTAATAAATTAGAATTTTGCTTTTTATCGAAAGTATTATAAGTAATGTTTTCTAAATGTTAAAGCCGTTTTTTATGTTTAAGGTATTTTTAATTAAATATTATACCTTAATTTTCTTAATTTTTATTATTGTTTTTTAAATTATTTATATTTTTTAAGTTTACGTAAAGATTGGTAATAAATTTATATTAATTTTTAAATAAGTATTAAAAATTAAAAAAATAAGTATAAAGTTGTTTAAATTAATTATATTATTTATTGCCTTAATTGCTATTTAAAATTAAAATATTTTTAAATTAAAACTTTAAAATTTATTAGTTATAATTTTATAGGTTTTACGTATAAGGTTATAATATTCTTTAATTTTATTAATGAATTAATAAGTTTTTATAAAGATTTAATAGTAAGTAATGTTAGTAATACGGATTTTATTCTTAAATTTAATATTATTAAAGTTAATATTGATATTGTAGGTAATAATATTAAAAGGTTTAAAATATATATTTATTTAATATTATTTAAAAATTTCTTATATTTCTTTAATTGAAATAGTTTTTATAAATTGTATTATTTAAAAACTTATAATTGCGTTAATTATATATAATATTAATTGCTTATTAAAATATATAATATTAATAATCATTTTATAATTAAAGTTTATATTAAGGTTTTTTAAACTAAACTTAAATTTTTAAAAAACCTTATTTTTTATTTAATAATAATAATAAAATTTGTTAATTTCTTTAATATTATTAATATTAATATTATAATTAATTTTATTTAATAAATTATATAATTTATTTATAAATGGATAATTAAAACGGGAATATAAACGTTATAATTTCGTTTTTGTAAAATAAGTTATGTTATTAAAATAAAACCATAAATATCCCCATTTACGCATAATTACTATAATTACTCTATTTTTTCCAATTAATTAATTAATAACGTTATTTAAATATACTTTTAAACAATCTATATCTTTAAAATATAAAAAAAATGGGATATTTAATTCCATTATATAAAAATCAATTAATTTAAAAAAAATATTAATTATAATTATTCCTAATAATTTAATAAAGAATTTATTACCAAATTTAATATTTATTTTATCTACTTAACTATCGTTCATTTTTAACTTACATTCGAAAAAGTTTTATATAAATGTTTAATATTATCCCTTTTTTATAATAAACATTTATACTACGCTTATATTAAAAATAATTCTTTAAAAAACATCTTTAACGTATTAATTTAAAATAAAGGAAATATTGTTTTAAAATTCTTTAAAGAAGGGATAATAAAAGGCAATTTGATATTAATACGTTTAATTTGCTAAATAAATAATAGTTAAAAATTATTTAATTTTATCTTCTTTTGCCTCGAAAATTTAAACATTATTTTTATTATTATTAAATTTTAAATTTTTTTTTTTAATACCCTTATAACTAATTAAAAATATGGTATATTTTTTTTTATTTTATTTTTTTTTAGCTTTTTATTAACTTTTAACTTCTTTTTATTCTTTTTCAAAATGTTTAATAAATTAACATCCTTCCTTCTTATATACCCAACAACATTTCTTCTAATTTTATAACACCTTTTTAATTTAATATTTTTTACTTTTATTAATTCGGTAATATCTTTGTTTTATATAATATTAATTAATATTTTTATTACTTTTTTCTATTATATATTATCGTACGTCTTTTAGATTCTCGTAAATATTTATTAAAGTATAAAGTTTACTTATTAAATTTTTAAATTAATATAATAAAGTAAATAAAACGTATTATAATTAAGGGATAATATGGTATATTTAATAAATAATTGCAATAAATTATTATTTTCTTTTAAAGTTTTATTTTAAAGTATATTAATATAATAATAATTTATTAAATATAGCTTGTAATATTTCTAAATTTAATTTTCTTTTATTTTTTTTTTTAATTTTAATATTATAAAAAGTTATAAATATTTAATTTTAATAATATTATATTTTATTTTATTCTGTATTAAAGTATTATTCTATGGTTAAATATATATTTATAAAACATTAATATTAAAATACGTTATATAAAAAATATATTGTTGTTTTTTTTGCAAAAATAGTGGAAAATATAGTATGAAATTGCGTTTATTAAATTTTTACCGTATAATATATATTTAAAAAAAATCGAAATTTATTTTTAAAGATATTATAAGCTTTATTTATATAATTGTTTTTATTATTTTAAGTTTTTTTAAAGTAGTTTATAATAATTGGGGAATATATTTTATTAAGAATTTATATTAAAAAAACGTTATAGTATATTTACGCTTATTAATTATTAATAAATATAAAGATTTATTCCGTTAAATTATTTACTGGTATAAATAATGGAGTCGTTTAAGAGGAAAAACCGTAACCTTTTGTAAGTTGATTTTTTCCGCTTGTTCCGGCGTTTAAAGAAACCGCCGTTATTATATAAAGATTATTCGGTAACAATTTAAGTAATTTAAGTATATTTCTTGGTATTATTATAAAAGTTTATCCTTACGTAAAGTTAATATTATATATTAAATTATACCTTAATTATTTTATATATATTGGGATATTATATAAAACATTAATTTATAAAAATAAATTAAAAAAAGGTGCGTTAATTTTTTATAAGGTTAAAAAATAAAGAACATTTTTTATTGGTTAAGTATTACCTTAATATAAATAGTTTGGTATTTTTTAGGGAAGTTGGTTAAATTATATTATAATATGGATTAAAGATAAATTATATAACGAAAATAGTAGTTAAAAAAAAAGGTGCGTAATGGTTCTCGATTGTTAAGTTAAAGGTAAAATATTGGAAATTAACAAAAGATTATTAAAAACGAGGGGTAAAAGAAATATTGCGTATAAAGTAAATAATGTATATTAATAACGGGAAAAGGGTAGTTTAATTAAAGTTATATTAAAAAATAGGATTTAATTTATATATATAATTATTTAAATCGATATTTATAAATTAAAGATTATTAATTATTATTATAATGTGGTATATATATAAGTCCGCACGTTAAAATAAATCAATTTTTTATTAATATTATATATAAATATTTTTTATATTAATGTATTTGGCTATTTTTATTTAATTATATTTAATTTATTAATATATTATATTAATAATTTATATAACGTTATAAAGTTAACAAATATCTTTATATAATTAATATTATATCTTTTTATATAAACGCCTTTTATTATTAATATGTTTTATAATCTCGAACGCATTTATTTTAATAATATTATAAAATTATTTACTATAAATCTTTTAAATTGTTTTTGGTATTTATTTATGGTTTTTTTAAGTATACGTGTATTTATTAAGTTTTTGTTAATATTTTTGAAATTTAATAACGTAAATAATATTTAAGTTATCTTTTGTTTAAAAGTAATTATTTATGAGTTGATTAATTTTTACCTTATTATTATATGGTTAAATTATTATATAAAAATAAATTTTTAATTAAGAATTAATTTAAAGAATTTAAATAATTCGTTTTTGTTTTTTTATTTTATTACGTTATTATTAATGATATAAGTTTAAGTTTACGTTAAACTTTTTACTTATAAGTTTTAAGATATTATTAAAAATATAAGTAATACAGAAAATAAAAATATAAAAAATAAGAAGTTTAAATTGAAATGGTGTAAGAATATTTTATAAAGGTTATATATAAGTAAAGGTTTATTTATTATAAATAATATAAATGTTTTTTCGTAAAAAAAAAATTGTTGGTATTGCGTATGTTATTACGATGGGTTTTTTCGGATTGTTGTAATAATAACTTTTTTGATTTTATTAATTTATATTATTAAATATTTAATAATATTAATTAATATTAATAAATATGTATGTAAAAAAATAATAGTAAAGTAAATAATAAGTAAATTAAATACGATAAGATTGATATAATATTAATATTTAAAAAGGGAATTATTTATAATAAAAGAACGAAGGAAATTTGTTTTTTATATAATGTATGATATATAAATATACCTTTTTTTTGATTAAGGATGTAAAACGTTATAATACGTTTATAAGTCATTTAATTATTAAAAAGATAAAGGGTTTAAATTAAAATAACGTAAAAGTATTTTATAAAAGTTATATATAAATAAAGAGTTATTTATTATAAATAATGTAGATATTTTTTATAAAAGAAAAGTCATTAGTGTTACGTATATTGTTACAATAAGTTTTTTCGGATTGTCGTAATAATGACTTTTTTAACCTTATTAATTTATATTATTAAATATTTAACAACACTAATTAATATTAATAAATACATACGTAAAAAAATAACAATAAAATAAATAACAAATAAATTAAATACAATAAAACTGGTATAATATTAATATTTAAAAAAGGAATTATTTATGATAAAAAAACGAGGGGAATTCGTTCTTTATATAATGAACGGTACATAAGTACACCTTCCTTTTGACTAAAAACGTAAAACGTCATAACACGTTTATAAGTCATTTAACCATTAATATCTTTTTTTTTTATATATTTAATAGCGTTTTTTCCAGTTTTATAACACCTTTTTAACTTGGTATTTACTACTTTTATCGGTTTAATAGTACTTTTATTTCGTATAATATTAATTAATATTTTTATTACTTTTTTTTATTATGTATTATTATACGCTTTTTAAATTTTCGTAAGTATTTATTAAAGTATAAAATTTATCCGTTAAATCTTTAAACTAATATAATAAAGTAAATAAAACGTGTTATAATTATAAAACGGTGCGGTATACTTGGTAAATAACTATAATAAATTGTTATTTTTTTTTAAAGTTTCGTTTTAAAACGCGTTAATATAATAATAATTTATCGAATATAATTTATAATATTTTTAAGTTTAACTTTCTTTTATTCTTTTCTTCCGCTTTAATATTATAAAAAGTAATAAACGTTTAATTTTAATAATATTACATCTTATTTTATTTTGTATTAAAATGTTATTTCATAATTAAATACATATTTATAAAACATTAATATTAAAGTATATTATATAAAAAATATATAATTATTTTTCTTGTTAAAATAATAAAAAATATAGTATGAAATTGTATTTATTAAATTTTTACCGTATAACACATATTTAAAAAAAATCGGAATTTATTTTTAAAAATATTATAAACTTTATTTGTATAATTATTTTCATTATTTTAAGCTTTTTTAAAGTAGTTTATAATGGTTAAAGAATATATTTCGTTAAGAATTTATATTAAAAAAACGTTATAATATATTTATATTTATTAATTATTAATAAATATAAAAGCTTACTTTATTAAATTATTTATTGGTATAAATAGTAAAGCCGTTTAAAAGAAAAAACCGTAACCTTTTATAAATTAATTTTTTTCGCTTATTTTAACGTTTAAAAAAACCGCTGTTATTATATAAAAACTACTTAATAACAATTTAAATAATCCAAATACATTTTCCAGTATTATTATAAAGGTTTACCCCGACGTAAAGTTAATATTATATACAAAGTTATATTTTAATTATTTTATATATGTTAAAACACCGTATAAAGCATTAATTTATAAAAATAAACCGAAAAAAAACGCGTTAATTCCTTATAAAACCGGAAAATAAAAAACGTTTTTTATTAGTTAAATATTATCTTAATATAAGTAGTTTAACATCTTTTAAAAAAATTAACTAAATTGTATCGTAATATGGATTAAAGATAAATTATACGACAAAAGTTGTAATTAAAAAGAGAAATACGTAATAATTCCCAATTGTTAAATTAAAAATAAAATATTAAAAATTAACGAAAGATTATTAAAAGTAAAAGACGAAAGGAATATTACGTATAAAATAAATAACATATATTAATAATAAAAAAGAAATGGTTTAATTAAAATTATATTAAAGAATAAAATTTAATTTATACGTATAATTACTTAAATTAATATTTATAAATTAAAAATTATTAATTATTATTATAACGTAATATATATATAAGTTTATACATTAAAATAAACCAATTTTTTATTAATATTATATATAAATATTCTTTATATTAACACATTTAACTATTTTTATTTAATTATATTTAACTCGTTAACATATTACATTAATAATTCGCATAACGTTATAAAATTAACAAATACTTTCGCATAATTAATATTATATCTTTTTATATAAACGTTTTTTATTATTAATACATTTTATAATTCTAAACACATTTATCTTAATAATATCATAAAGTTATTTACTATAAATCCTTTAAATTATCTTTAATATTTATTTATAATTTCTTCGAATATATATATATTTATTAAGTTTTTATTAATATTTTTAAAATTTAATAACGTAAATAATATTTAAATTATCTTTTATTTAAAAATAATTATTTATAGATTAATTAACTCTTATTTTACTACTATATAATCAAACTATTATATAAAGGTAAGTCTTTAACCGGGAATTAACTTAAAGAATTTAAGTAATTTATTTTTATTTTTTAATTTCATCGCGTTATTATTAATGATATAAATTTAAATTTACGTTAAACTTTTTACTTATAAATTTTAAAATATTATTAGAAATATAAATAATATAAGGAATAAAGATGTAAAAAATAAAAAGTTTAAATTAAAGTAACGTAAAAGTACTTCGTAAAGATTATGTATAAGTAAAGGGTTATTCGTTATAAGTAATATAAATATTTTTCGTAAAAAAAAAATCGTTAATGTTACGTATATTATTATAATAAATTCTTTCGAATTGTTATAATAATAATTCTTTTAATTTTATTAATTTATATTATTAAATGTTTAATAACATTAATTAATATTAATAAATACGTACGTAAAAAAATAATAGTAAAATAAATAATAAATAAATTAAATGCAATAAAACTGGTATAATATTAATATTTAAAGAAAAAACTATTTATAATAAAAGAACGAAAAGAACTCATTTCTTATATAATACACGGTATATAAATACACCTTCCTTTTAACTTATAACGTAAAACGTTATAACACGTTTATAAGTCATTTAACCATTAAATAAAAAATATATTATATTTTAAATTTAAAACGTTAAAAAATTTATTAATTAAATATAATTCATTAATAATATAAATCTTATTTAACTTTTTAAAATCGGATTAAATTTAATATAATTTTAATAATAATATAATTATAAAACCTTTAATATTAAACGAAATAATATCTCATTTAAACGTTAAGTTTTAAAATACAATGTTATTTTATAACTTATATTTTTTTTTTAAAATTCTTTAAATTTTAACTATTATTATTTTACTTATTATTATATTTTTAAAGTTTTCTTTTAAGCAATATTTAATATAACCGTAAGTTTTATTTTATTTATTTTACTAGGTTTTAATTTTTTTATATAATTTAATTATTATAAAAGCTTAATCTTTTACCGGGACTATCTCGTTTATTCCTTTTAAAAATATCTTTCCATAACTTTAAATTATTAAATAATTTAACATCTTTCGTTTAAACGTTAACCACTCGTTTATTAAATTTAATCGAATAATATTATTTAAGGTTAAATTATCTCTTTTTGTTTTTATAACTATTATTAATAAATTAAAGATTATTTTTTAATAATATAATAAATTTTATAAATTTTACTTTATAAATTTACTTTATTACAAGGTAATTTAAAAGTTTTACAAGTAAAACTAAAACTTATTTAAAGTAATTAACTTATTTTTCGTTTAATAATTTAAAAATAATTATTTTTAATATAATCTCGGATTCTTTTAATATATTAAATAAAATAATAACTTTAAAACCAAAATAATTAACGTTTAAATTTAATAATATAAATATAAAAGATATTTTATTTAAATTTAATAAATATAATTTAATAAATATAAAATTAAATATATAATTTATATTTTTAAAATAAATATCTTTTAAAAAATCTTTTTATTATAATTGTTTGAATTTTTTAATAAAATATAAAAAATTTTACTTGTTTAAATATTTAAAAAATAATAACTTTTATAATAACCTTTTTTTAAAATTATATTATATTATTTTATTTATTTATTAATAATAATAACTAGACTTTTATTATTAAAATAATATTAACTTTATTTTATATTTATAATTTTATGTTATTAATTTTAACGTTATATTAAAAATTTTAATATAATTATAATATATATTTATTAAAATAAAGTAAATTTTAATATTATTATTAATTTATTAAATGCTTTAACTTAAAAGTATTTTATAAATAATTTTATTAAAATTAATAATAAAAAAATCGTATAAAAAGATTAAAGATTTTCCGTTATTATAACTTTAATATTATTGCTTTTAACAATTCATCTTTTATATATTAAAAAAAGAAAATTTTAAAGAAATAAAACTACTTTTTATTTAATTACGCAATAAAAATCGCAATAATTTAAATTAAATACGTTTAAATAATAAAATAATTTATTAAATAATTAAATAATTATTTATATAATTTTAAATTATAAACTTTTAAGTTTATAATTTATTAAAATTAAACGTAAGTTATAAAATATATATATATTATATTATCGTATTATTTATTAAAAAGACTAAATAAACATATTTATTATATATAAACCACGGGTATAAAGCGTATTACCAGCCACCTGATTTATCCGCCCCACATATTCCAGCAAATGGCAATACATTACAAACGGGCACACGGATCGGAGTACACATCCTAGCCAGTGTCTTTACACACATAGAACTACCCTCATTATCTTCGATTTGGAAGACATCGATATAGGTATTGACAATCTGGACGATGCCCTTAGCACCAATAAAGAGGCCCTCCGTCACGGAAACGATATGATTGATTGCGAAGTCTGCATGGATCAATTTGAAAATATAACAATTCTTACGTCTCTAATAGAGAAACTTGGGAAGACATGTCAGGGTATCTCGGGTGCCTATCCAAAATCATGTTCAACACCGGCTCCTAGGGGCACTATCCAGCTCGCTGTTCCTAATTTCGTACTAGGAAGCTACGCGGTGGATTCATTAGAGGAACTCAAGATACTGGTCCAAGGACTACTAGGTCTGCAGATCCAAAGTATTCAAACTGTGAGTGTTCAAGACTTTATTCAAGAGCTCCTCTTCCTAGCCAAAGTAATATTACCTACACCAAAACTCATCAAGACATTTAACTACACAACTTTTAGAAGCGACATCTGACCCCCAAACTTTAGATGATAGAGCGCCTAGATCAGATCGCGCTGAGATACTGCTCAGAAACAATAACGAAGCGTTTGATCACGACTAAGCAGCTGTTGGCTCAATAATCGAGAAGTGATATAATAGGTGATCAGGGTAAGGATCGGAGTTATCGATGTACTTGCATATTTACTTCTCAAGTATTAGAATAAAATTATTCTAGGTATACGTAAATTCACTTACTTCTTGCTAAAGACAGATTTGATGATTATTGTGTTATCTTCCCGCTGTTTAGTTACAAGCGATCATGTACATGTGAAGGCAATACATTGCGACTCTTATCTTTTCGTAGTCTAATGAAATATTCTGGGTACTTTAGTTAATGATATCACGGCTAGATAGGAGTAGGAGCGTGATACGGGACTAATGACCAATAAATATGCGTGTAAGAGATCGCTCTATAGCCTCAGGAATCCCTAATGATCTGCGGTGTAACCAGTTAGAATAAGATCGCCCTCGGTTCGTATTGTACGACCATAGAGCAGATTATGACGTATTACAGCATGAGCTACGTACCCGTTACTGGTAACTATTTTAAGGATTACTGACCCTTTTGTATCACCAACCTCGTGGCTGCTGAGCGCAAGGGGAGATACGGAGCCAATAGTTTGATACCGTTGCTAAACTACTTTGGGAACATAGGAAACAATGCTGCGTCTAAGATCTCATGGGATCGATATAATATAGGTCGATCTGGATATACCTGAAAGGAAAAACGTCATTATCGACGCCCTAGAATATACTAAAAGAAAGATCATTGATTGGTATCACTTTCTCGCTGCAGCATGCATATAAGAAGGAGAAAAAGAACCAACTGGAATAAGCTAATGACATTCTACATATATTTCCCGGTATGATTTCGTTACACTGAACTGAATGTGCATGAACATCCAACGCAGCGGCTTAAGATAATGCATATTATGACAGAAATGGAATGGATGACTCTGACCTAGCTTAAGCCATAATCACTATAGAAATTTAAACCCCATGATTTGCTCCAATCATTTCTATTGATAGGCAACGGGCCAAAAGTCTTGCACATCCCCAAATCCCCGGCGCTGTATCTTAAACGTCTTTTGATTTATTAACACTGTATCAGCCACATGCTAAGCTGAGGCTCGAATAGTGACCCATCCACTAAACTTAGGTGGCTTACTTACCTAGGTGCCACTATATCTATAGCGATATCAGCCACTATAGCTTGGATAAGACAGTGCAAATAATTTTACTCGCACATAGCATTGCCAAAATCAGATGTGCAAGACTTTTGGCCCGGGTCTTTGTATATCCAAAATAATTAAAACCCAACTTAACTTAAACCTCGATACCTTGGTAGGTGGCCCGGTTGAGTTAAGGTAGCTATCTCCTAGGCAGACAGAATTCCTGGCATTTGGACGAATAGGTACCTAGGTACCTAATAGAATAAACAATCTTAGCAATATGCTTTGAATAACTACACCTAATTAGTGGTTTAGGGTATGAAAGTGCATTACTAAATTGAACGATGAGTTTTTAATTTTAATAAGCCATTTGTTATTTCAAAATATCTAAGTAGGCTACTGACATAGCCACCTCGGTAGCGCATGATCTATTCGATACTGATATGCTATCTCGGGAGCCTCCTATCAGGACATCGTTCACTGCTATTAGACTCAGATGTCGCTTACGTCAAACTTCACCAGCAACGAACACTTGGTCTCTCGGCCCTTCAAATCCAGCATACGAATAAAGCTCCAGCCAGGAACAACGTATAAGAGTCTCACGGCGGCAACTGCGAAGACGGGATTTTCTGCAAAGCTAGCGTCATTCTTGAGAAGAATGCGGATGAAAACCAGCTCGTTGTCCTCATATTCCCACTCGAGCGTTTCATCCCAGATCGGGTCGGTTGGTGGGGGGTTCTCACCCCTATGAAGGAATCCTAGTCTGTGGTGTTTGTAGGGGCTTGTCTTGCTCTTGGGATGCTTGCCATCTAGCTCATCCGTGTGGACGAGCGTGCAGGTAACATACGGCTTGACTTCATCTTCTTCCTGACCTTCTGGCAAGGGTACATCCGATGCTCCAGCGACGTGAAGCACTAGCCTTTTCTTTCTACCAGTGTTGAGGCTCATGCTACCGCCCGCTCGCAGCGCTGCAGGCTTTAGGACGTAGCCGTCAGTGCCACTGAATAAGGCTTCATTGATCTGCATGCTAGCATTGAAAGTCTGCCAGTTCATCGCGCAGATCTGTGCTCCAACGCCCCAGAACGGAACTTGCTTGAGGTTTTTCGAGGAGATACGCGTACCCTTTGGAAAGACGCGCATCAAATGCCGAGAGTTGTGCCGTGCAATCATCATATTCGCTGCAGGCATGTGTGACGCCAGTCCACTTTCCGAGACATTGATTAAGTGGTTTCTGGGAGCGTCCTTTAAAACGCCTTCAAACCAAGAATTGTCTTTCGGTTTCACGGACTGGGCATAAACACCTAGCTCCGCAAGTTCCGGGACAATTACGGTAGAGGCTGATTCTTTCTTCTTGGTCTGATAGGCTTCTTGTGCCTGTCTCACCTCGTCATCATCAGAGTTGGGGTTGCTGTCATCATCACTTGTGTCTGCTTCGTCAGGTAAGTGGTATTCGACAATGAGAACTATTTTTGATCCTAGTTCCGCTAACGTGACCGGGTCACTGTCCCCCTGCTGCTCCTGATGGCCTTTTATACGGATAGCTCTGTCTAGTAAACGATGGCCGAAAACTTCTTTCATGATTTCAACGAGTCTCTGCTGGCCGTACGCACTACAGTGATTCTCTAGGGAGAGCATGATTGGTGCCGCCCGGTATCCATCCGCGTTGCTAGACTGTGTGGCTTCCCGGTCAACAACGTTGCGTATTATCTCGCATACTGCACGAAACGGAATATGGGAAACAAGCGTGTATCCATGCGTAACCTTAGGCTCCTCTTTATCGTCCTCATTATCCCAGGCGTCAATTTCAACGCACCTCGATCCGGCATTGAGCGCGGTCTCATAAGCGTTGGCAGAAGACTTTCCGATAAGCTGGTGACCTAGAAGATATGTATTATGGCTAGAGCTTATAAAATACTCCGGGAGTGGATAAGACCTGTCCGTCACTTCAGAGGGCACTTCGATATGCGACTTGTCAAGCAATGCTCGTAGTGCGATGCTAGGTTGCTCTGACTCTAATCCTACTTCTTCCTCGGATAGTACATTGTTCTTTACGAGGAACGACTTTAATGCGTGGCTAACTCGCAATTGGGATTTAGTAATACTCGTTTGTCGCGCACCGTGGCCTCCCCCCGCAATGGTGGTTTCGTCGATTTCTTCTCCAACATCCTCATCGTAGACCCCGGCAGAAAGTTTTGATAGAGGGTTCAACTTGGCGAACCGGGATACAAGAGACTCTGCCATTTTGAAATGTGCTGATTTTTTTTAATTCTTTTTAGCTACTACGACTAATATCTAAGGAGAAAAGAAGTAGTAAGAGAAAAGGTGGCGGGACACATGTTAATTGTTTTAGGGGAAAGGATGAGATTACGTAAATCGAAGGTTGACAAGTTCAGCTGAGATCAGCAAAGCCCCCTGTCTCAGCCCTATGAATATGGAGCAAGGGGGAGAGAAACAATTGGCAGTTGTTACTTGCATCAATTTAATATCGGAAGTAGTGCCGTGCCGCGTTTCCGTTATCTTAGGTATATGGACATTCTTCAAACCGGCTTCGGCATTGCATTGCGTAAGGTACCTAGGTACCTAATTTATATAACCAGTCGCACTTTTAACTTATCGCCTTTAACGATCTCATCTTTCTTCCCCATCAATTCCGGCAGGTCCCAGGTAACATTGATATATCTACCTGCCAGCCAACTCCGTCTTTCCGATGTTAGATATACCAAAGAATCTGCGCTTAACTCCGGCGTCTCGACAAATGCTACCAAGAGGATAATTGTATTAGCTTATATTTCCATCTCACTTAGTAGCACAACTGGAACTTACCTTTCCTTATCTCAGGACTCAAAACACCGGCAACCATATCTGTTGGAATATTTCCCGGATGTATGCAGTACGCGACTATGCCCTTGTCGCCATACTCTGCCGAAATGAATTCGGAAAGACGCAGCACTGCTAGCTTAGAGGGCTGGTATGCGCTGAGTCCCGGCCCTACCAGATGAGCGCCAACGCTACTTAATGTGACTATTGTCTTGTTACTCCCCTCCAATAGCAGTGGAATAAAGGAGCGCGCAGTGTTATATGGTCCCATAACGTTTATTCTCCATATATTCCACCACTTCTCCGGGTCGGTATCCAGGATCATGGCTACATCAAAGACGCCAGCGTTATTAATAACGACATCCATGCGTCCAAATTTCTCCTTAACTTGAGCTGCCGCATTGTCGACACTCTTGGGGTCAGCTACATCAAGATTGAGAGCTAAGATTGTCGGTTCCGGCTTTCCCACCTTCTCGGCCGCTGCTTTAATCTCGGCGACTGTAGTTGAAAGATCGGACCTAGCCCCGATTGCGATCATCGATGCGCCGGCTTTGGCAAACGAGACAGAGATCGCTCTGCCCAAGCCTTTGGAAGCGCCGGTGATAAGGACCGCCTTACCGCTCAAGTTTGCCTTAGCAGAATCAATCGCAGGATACGTGTCGTTGTGCACCACAGAGGTCACGTCATAGTCACCTAAGGGCGCATTTAGCACTCGAAATGGACTCGCCTAGTATGGCCTTTCAACGTACCTGGACCCTCTAGAGGGTTGGGAGTGCCCTTTGGGGGAGGCATGGCTTCAATTAAATACGTTTAAATTCGCTCGAGAACGTAAAGTCGAGAAAGTGAGTTAACTTGTGGTCTGATCCAGAAATATCCTAACAGTCTAGATATACTACTTCAATGCTTTGAAATCAGGTTTCTTATATGGCGGCGATTGCTATCGGCATATGGATTACATCGGCGTTTAACTTATATAGCCCACAAGTTCATTCGATTTGAATCCAATACCTTTACGACTACCAATAGATCTGCGATAAAGTGAAAGTGGTGGTGTTGGAGTACGGAAATACCCTTATGAGCCGCCTAAGTCCGTCCCTTCGCCTTATTTACGTACCGGGGCGAGGAGATGATCACCTTGATCAAAAGGAGTTCTATTCCAGATACAGTCCGTCGCTATTGTGATCTAGTATATTTTCTATGATAGGAGATTGTCATGTATATGATGTCAAAAACTTAGTAGGTATATGTGACGAACTAAGAAGGTAATAGTTGAGAAGAATAGATAATTACACATGATAATTCTATCAAGATTGATACCTCTTATTTCAAATTCTTTTAATGAAATATCAGCCACGGATTTAAGGCGTTAGATGATCTATCGCGTTATTGAGTAGGGCTATTGAACGATGCTTATTCCTCCTATTATACGAAACCTCTTCGCCTATTTTCCTTTACGTGAAGGTTACGATGACGGCGACATGTTTCCAGCATGCTTTCGACGATACATCATACCCCATTAGGATTGCCACATCTAGGCTAGGTATCGTTTAAGAGTTTTTACGTCACCCCCAGGATCTAAGTTCTAGGTACTGTCTATTTGATGATTTTTGAAGACTTCTTTGAAGGAGAACAGTATAAAGATACCAGCTAGATAAAAAAGTACCTAGAACTCAACTGTTTATGGTAGGGGTTAATCTGCACTCTAATATACCTGAGATTACTGCCAAGCACAGTGGAAAGTTGAATGGGAAAAGCAATGGGTAACGCCTCGTTGAGGTTTCCTATCATACTAATTCTAATGCACCCAAAGACACTACATATTATGTGTAATTTGTAAACTATTCAAATATGGGAGTAGATATAAAGTTAGTGGGTTGGTATGGTTGATCTTGCGAGTGGTGACATAGCTGATCCCAAAGTACGAAATTATGACCTCATAGATTTGCTGTTGCAGTCTCAAAATGTACTTAAAGGAAAACCACGGCCAAATACCGAACCATTCAGACATTAAATTATTATTATCTTTAAATAATTCCGAACAGATTCAATTTATAAGTCCAAATTGTAAAGGCGCCTACACATAATGTCATCACACGGTAGCTCCAACACTGGCTCTAAGACTGCCACGGGAATGGCTTCACAAACAAAGACACCCGCTACTGCTGGCATCGGTGAGGACAAACCCAAGATGTTCGATGCCCAGGGCTCCATTGGTAAACAGTTTACCGGTAAGGGTTAATGGAATGAATTGTACTTGACGATGGAAAGACTAACTATTATTATGTAGAAGATGGGGCGATTGGCGGTACAGCACAGAAGATCGGTGGCCCTCTGGATAAAGAGGGCATGATTGGGAAGCAGTTTACTACGGAGGGTAGTGTCGGCGGATCCGTACAGTCGACTCTCGGGGGCCAAAGTGGCAGGAGTAATTAGAGGAGGGAAAATACGAATTTACCTTGTATATTACATGATGGCTTGGGATAGATAAGGCTTATTTCTCTCTTTGAATCGATTATATTGCCAATGCGGTTTTTAACAAACGGAGATCAGGGTTGGATAATGGGAGTGGCACATTTGGCGGCGCTAGGAAATAAATACAATGAAATTCAATTTATATATTAGGTACTCTCCCCATAACTTAGGTAGGTATAAGTAGGTAGTTATAAGGGGGATAGATTACATCCACACCCTGACTATATTATGGAGTAGTTAAATTAATGATCGTTTAAGATAATATATCTAGTCTAACTACGAAAATCAGAAAAAATAGGTAGTGACCAACTACCTAACACATTATCATATTCAACTACCGTGCCTTTGGACCCCCTTGTCCCCATTTAAAGCAGTCATCGCTTGTACAGGTAAGGTCGAACCATTCCATAGCGGTGGCCTCTTGGTTCTGAATGTTATGTGAAACTCCTGCAGCGCTGTAGGCCTCTAGCCAATCATTACTACCATATACATACTTCGTCCATCCCCTGATGGGGGTGTTAGATATCGTGCTCGTGGGAGTTTCATTAAACCCAAATACTGTAGTCCATTCTTTGATCTCCTCTTCGAAATTTGCGTAATTGAGCACCTCGTCGCTCGTTCCGTGGAAGATCTGGACTCTGGGCCGCCACCTAGTATAACCTGGATACCCTGCTTTAACCAATGCGGCCCACTCAGTTCCAGTTTTCTTGACCTTCCCTGTAGCGCAAGCATCGCTCCAAACACCAAAGCCTTTCCCGGCAAAACATCCGTACGGCACGCCGGCAAATGCAGATCCCGCAGCAAAAATATCGGGATATGCCCCGAGTAACACACTGGTCATCATAGCCCCAGAGGAAACACCAGTAACAAACACACGGTTCGGATCACCGTTATACTTGTCGAGTGTCCATCGAACCATACTAACAACACCCAAGCTGTCGCCTCCAGCATCGTGCGTCAAAGTCTCATTAGAAGACACATCCCAGCACTTATCGGCCGTATTTGGGCTATCAGGATAGATGACAATAAACCCGTACTTGCTAGCTAGAGTCGAATACTGAGACCCGGAGTAGCAAGCTTGCGCGTCGCCGTGACACCAGTGAGGATTAACAAGAACCGGCGGTCTGGCAGCTAATTTATCGGGAACATAAATGTAGAAACCGACGTTCCTTGGGTTTGGCCCAAAGTCAGATGTGATTTTTTGAAGGGAAGCGCCCTGTGTAAAGATAGGGGCGGCAGCTAGAAGCCAAGTGACGGCAGACCGTAGTGTGGAGAGGTACATTTTGCTCCGTGGTAACATGGGACGGTGCCTTGACGGGAAGAGTCGAAGACACAACTAATATATATGATATGGGCAGCCAGAGCTATTTATAACCCCACGACCGGAAATACACCACGCTTCTACCGCTACATATCTTCAATCAAGACATCTAGACGCATCGAAAGATTGAAGGTGTTCCACGAACTGCGGAGCATTGCGCTCCGAGACCCCGGAGGGTTAAAGTGGGGGATATTAAGGGGCAGGGGGTAGTGTTATTCACCGCGCGGCTCTGTTACTATACACTATTAAAAATAAAGAATTAGAAAATAAGAAGGATCACGGGGGCGTTGTTATAAGAATAGGAATTTTAAAATAATAATAAATGACCGATAGAAGCCAAATTGTAGAAGGATTGTGCTTGGAGTTCATCGAGATAGTAAACTAGGGGCCACATCGTGGTGTATTATAGTCAAAAATAGTCAAAAAGTGCCTGTTCAAATAACGGATCACAAATATCAAGGAATTAGAAGCTTGTTCATTATATATAATATTCTATATTCTGCCACTGCCAAGATATCCCAATCTCAAATGTAGTAAAATGGCATTAAACTAATAGTATTCTTCTAGGAAGATTCAGGGAAACGACGCTCCCAACAGATACGGGCCGGCTGGACAGGGCGCGAAAACATCGATGTATAATCTGTCGGGGGTACCCAAGACTTGCCGTCAATCGTCGTGAACTTGAAATTTCGAACGAGGGTAGAGACTATAGTGACCAGGTTGAGAAACGCAAACTTCTCTCCAATGCACCGATGCCTTCCTGCGCCAAAGGGCAAGTATGGACTTCTTGTTCCCTTTGACATAGCACCGTAGCCGTAGTCGACCATATCCTCCTTGTTTTCTACCTCGACGATATCATCCCAACGGTGTGGATCCCAAGCCAACGGATTCGTAAAGTATTCTTCGTTTAGATGCGTCATGATGGGCGAGGCTAGGAGGACTTTGTCGGGTGTAATTACGTATTCGGTATTTGGAACTGGCATCGGATTCTTAACTTTCCGCATAAGCGAATGAATGGAGGAATGGACACGCAACGTTTCCTTGACGACATTCTGTAGTAGAGGAAGCTTGCTTAGGTCGGAGTATTGGAGTGATTGGCCGTTGTAGTTAATATTGTTTATTTGTTCGTGGTATAGTTCCTCAGCGATGTCTGGTCGTGATGCTAGGCGAAGCATGATCCATGCGCTTGAAGACGATGAAGAGTGCTGTCCCGCCATCAAAAGGGTAATCATCAAGTGGGCAATATTCGTATCGGAAAGAGCCTGTCCATCTTTATAGATAGAACCCATAAGGTTAAGAATCATGTCGGTTCCGTCGGTTTCAGCACTGGTCTCCCTACTATTCTTATCGGAACGACGGTTGTTAATTAGTTCCAAATAGGTTTCCGTCATCTTGGCATGCGCCACGTCCCGCCGCCTATTCTGTGGAAGAGGCGCCCATGGCATGAGGAAATTAATCGGCTGAAAACCCAGGTCGAGGTCATGGTATAGATCGGCAAATTCAGCTGTCAGTTTCTTTCGTACTTCGGCTCCCTGGAGGGCGCGGCTGGCAGTGAAGAGGGTAATCTCTGCCATGGCGGCTGATATATCGATTATTCCGGAGGAGCCTTTGAAACTGGGAGAGGTTTTTATATATTCGAGGACTTCTTGTTCGATTAATGGTACGTATGACTCTAGGGATTTCTGTGTAAGCCCAAATTTAACAAATTTCTTCTGTTCCATCAGTTTTTCATTGGGACAGTCGTAAATGATATCCTTTCCGAACACAGGCGTTGTAAGTGCGCCGTAGATATCTTCGGCATTGACGTCTCGTAGTTTTCCATTCAAGATAAACTCGTTGCCGTCAACTCCAAGGTAAACAGTAATTTTCTTGCCAAAGAGTATGAAGGTAAATATGTCGCCATGATGTTTCCGACAATTCGTGAAGAACTCGAAGGGATTCAATCCGTACGAGATAGCACTTCCGACAAACGGGATCCAGTGGAATATCAATGGCGGCTCTGATTTTCTCCGAGGCAATAATTGCCAAAGTATGTTGATGACAATCGTAAGAATCAAGGTGGCAATGACATAGGCCACATTATGTACAGGCGTGTTGAGGTCTATCATGGTGTAGTAAAACTAGGTTTCATCGTATTTGCATCCGAAGTTGCTAATGGAAGATAATCAACCTAGTTGAAGATGATACTTGGTCTCTATATTTACTTTCGAGTCTACTATGCGATAGGTAAGTTAGATAACTTATGTACGTTCATGTGTAAGTCGACGACCACAATATAATGCCAAGACATTTTCGTATTCGAGTTCGCTAAGTACCGTAGGTACGTACCCACAACTACAATTCTAGCAGTAAGAAAATCCAGGGGTAAACTACCAATCTGAAATGCCCAACATGATTGGCTATTTACCTAGGTAGGTAACCAATTCTGAATACCAGCCAATGCTAGATACTACATTAAGAATAATACGAATCCGATTTGCTTATAGCAGCACCTTATTGAAAGACAACACAATACCCTCACCGCTTTTAAATTTCACTCTACTAAGGCTTCCAGTCTTTCAGCGGTCTTGGAAATGATTCATTTCATCAACATGCTAAGCTGATCAACCCAATATTTAGAGTATACTCATGGGATCTACCTAACATCAATACCATTATTGTTATAGAATAGGCCGGGCGGTTTTCGGATATACCCACTGCACTCCTGCTACGGTGCACCATTAGTGCATAACCGACAAAACAAAAAAAACGGATGAAAATTCGTCCAATTTGGCATATATACTATAATTACAACACCTATATGCGCTAAAGCCCCTTATAAATATAGCACATTTTAACAATATATACGTTAAAGTTATAACGTTTAAAAAGAAGTTTTCGAAACTAAAATTATTTATTATATTATAACGTTTATATATGTTAAAACCTTTTAAAATATAAAACATTTTAATAATATATGCGTTAAAATTATAACGTTTAAAAGAAAAATCTCCAAAATTAAATTATATTTATTAAATTTATTAAATTTATTATAATTATAATAGTTTTAACGTATATAATCACTATAATTATAATAAATTTAATGGTTTTTTAAAAGTTAAATTAAAGTTTATTAAAATAGTTATTTATAATTAATATAATATTAACCAATTAAAATTTTTAATTTTTAAGTTTTATAATTATAATGCATTAATAATTATAATACTTTATAATTATAAAATATTTAATAAATACGTACGCTATATTTATAATAAATGATTTTAATTTCGGAGACTTTTTTTAAGCGCTAAATCTATAGCGCATATATTACTGTAATATACTGTATTTATAAAGATATTTAGCGTATATAAACGTTGTAATTATAGTGTAAATGCCAAGTCGGATGAATTTTCATCTTTTTTTTTGTTTTGTCGGATTTGAACTAATGTGCCACCGTACTCCTGCCACTACCTACACGTGAGGATCCAGCGGTATATTGTTGGAATTATTAGCGTTTAAACCTTTGTTAGCTGACGGGAGCCAGGTAATCAGGTAGGTATATATTCGAGGGCGCAACTCATCCCAAAGCTATCCCAAACCATCATCCCAAACTCTAACCCAATCGGGTATAAGTCGACCTCCACACCACTATAATAATACTAGCGCACTCAAAGCTCAACTACCATTTCACTAATATTATATTTATGCAAATACATACTTTTATACAATATTATAAGATTTAATAAAATATAAATAACTTTATTTAATCGATTTATAATTAATTCGTAATTAATTATAAATTAATTAGGAATTGATATAAAAACTTTATATATAAATAATATAAAAGATAAGGTTTAAATAATCAATTAGAAATTGATTAAATAATGCGCGTAAGACTTAAGTGTAAAAACGCTATAATACAGGTGACTTAGTGGCTATAATACGCTGTAATTATAGGTTATTTAACCTTGTATTTTAGCGATTAAAAGCATTAAAAGCTCACCCCAAAGCGGGGCGTCCTCTTGATTTTAACCAATTAGGGCGTTGGGTTTTAGGCCCCAACCTTTTCCAAATTGGGTTAGACTTTGGGATGATGGTCAAGGATAACTTTGGGATGAGGTGTAGACTCTATATATTCGTATGGTTAAATAGGTATTTACACTGTATAATTGATCGCTAATGAGAATCTAACCCTAGGCGATTTCATCTCCTCAATCAATCTTTTTTCCAATGACCTCTCATAAATCGTGCTTTCGTTCCGCAAAAAGGGTGAATCAATATAACGCCGAGATAAATCAGTAAGCACCGTCTTTCACGAAGCGGAGCTAGAAATTATGGAGACAACTTCGCTGTTCCTCAAGGAAATTTAAATCTAAGTAGACTATGAGGACCAATTACTACCGATGCATACTGAATGCATCCTTGTTCATCGGTGTCTCACCCAAGATCCTGACGTTATTGCTATGTTGGTAGGAAGTTAAGATTAAGTTGACATAACGGAATATAAATGCGTCCTAGATAAGTTTATGGTAGTTCTCTCGTGGTGCTCTCTTTTACTCATGAAGTTCATCTCTTAATCGGTTTGACGTAACGTAGCTTGAACCATTGTGAGTATATTGAGTTGTGTGAGATATATTGTTGACAGCTTAAATAATCAAGAAGATCCCTCGTACTAAATAGGGCAAATATATATCGCTATTTAGCATACTTAAACTCTTGATAGATTTAACGTACAGACGACTACGTACGGTTGGCTAGTTTCACGAATATGTATAATAATAATAAAAATTTTACCTCGAGGCCGCTGATACGTTTAAAATGAAGAGCTTATAGCTATTTCGATAATCTCGTCGCAAGTTAGTCGAGGACTTTTTTTTTGTGCAACAACAAGGCTGATTTCCATCTTTCTCGCTACTACATTCTGTTGATAGAGAAGTGATCATCGGTATTACCGTACTTTACTTTGGTAGGTATGTAGGTAGGTATGCAATCCGATTGAATTGGCACTGTGATATGTTACATTCGCACGATATAAATCAGAAGACCAATTATATAAGCCCTTGAAGCGCCCGACATTTATAAGCCGAGAGATGTTTCTCTAGGCTAAGCTGCGGCCCGAAGGGACGGCTCGGGTACCCGAACAAGGATCCAATCCAACCAGGAATTAATCCGGGCCTACATCAAACGATGTTAGACCTGTTGGTTCGTCCAATGAAACTACAACCTATGTATAGATTAAACCTATAAAATGCATTGGAACATATCTAAAACGAAGAAGCTGCTCGTTGGGAGAAGAACCTTGTCCGTATCACACATCCTTTCTTCTAGCTGCCCAAAATGCAACACAATCAAGTCAATGAATATAAAGCCAGAAGTTTATCCCAACCTAATACATAAAGGAAAGCCGAATTAATCGGCCAGATATTCTTTCGCATTTGCATACATCAATTATAAAATGTCCCGGATTTCAAAATGGATGCTATCTCTTTAGACTCGGTGGCCCTTGAGCAGCTCCATGGGGAGCAGAAGGCTCTCCTTGATGCCATCGATGACCTTCGTAAACATGGCATTGATCGCTTCGTTGATCTTCCCCAGATAATTGTCGTTGGAGATCAATCGTCAGGAAAAAGTTCCGTACTTGAGGCCATCTCTAGAGTACGCTTCCCTGTCAAAGATGGGCTGTGTACAAGATTTGCAACGGAACTTGTTCTTCGTACCGACAGTCAAACTAAGGTTGACGTACGGATTATACCATATTCGGTTTTCAATAAGCCAGGTACGCATCCGTTTGATGAGAGATCTTTTAATAAAGATGATCTACCTCGTATTGTGGAAGAAGCCAAGAAGCAAATTCTCGAGGGTGATTCTGGCTTCTCCGAGGACGTTCTCAGAATCGAGATAAGGAGTCCCGATGTCCCACACTTGA
Source organism: Daldinia concentrica (assembly GCA_902805455.1). Classification (NCBI taxonomy): domain Eukaryota; kingdom Fungi; phylum Ascomycota; class Sordariomycetes; order Xylariales; family Hypoxylaceae; genus Daldinia; species Daldinia concentrica. The sequence goes on along the minus strand of CADCSW010000003.1, from coordinate 1,568,252 downwards.
CAATGGTTGATCTTCCCGGCTTCTACCACTCAGAGGACGAGAATCAGTCAGCTGCTGGCCGGAAGATTGTGGACCGCCTGGCGGAGAGGTACATGGTTCGCAAGAACAGCATTATTCTAGCTGTTATCTCGGCGCGCAATCAGATCATATTGCAGAAGGTACTATCCAAAGTCAAGCAGCACGACAAGTTCAAGGAACGGACTATTGGAATTATTACAAAGCCAGATGTTCTTACGCCTGACACTCAGGACGAGAATAATTTTATTCGATTGGCCAAAAATCTTGATAGGTCGCATGAGCTATCTTTGGGATGGCACGTTCTTCGTAATAGAGGTGAAATGGAAGCCTCAGACACTGATGAACAGAGAGATGGGAAAGAGACGAAATTTTTCGAATCAGGCCTATGGTCGAGTGTGCCCTCAAAGAATCGAGGCGTGTCAGCTCTTCGCAAGAAGCTGAGTGGTATTCTCCTGCAGCATATCAAGAACAATCTTCAAGGTCTCATTGAGAGTATTGAGAAGAATATCAATGGTCGTAAGGCTCAACTCGAACGTTTAGGAGAGTCCAGGTCAACTCCAAAGGAACTACGGACGCACCTAGATAAAATCGCCTCCAAGTTCCAAATTCTGTGTCTACATGCCGTGGAAGGGAACTACACCGATGAGTTTTTCGGGGGTCTCTATCCTGCATTCGACTCATCTACAATTGATAGCAGCAGGGTCAGAAAGTTTCGAGCACTTATACGCGATTTAAATCGGACATTCGCTTACATGTTAGAAACCAAAGGTTCAAGACGCATCATTCTCCCTAGGAGCTCGAATGATACCGAATCAATCTCCCAATACCATGGCACTAGTGATACTTCACATACTTTTGGGCGATCTAAAGAATTTGCGAAGAAATTGATCTTACCGACGTTCCTACAGCCATTAGCCAATCAATACAAATTCAAGGATCCGGAAAAGGTCACATTCGAATGGATTTCAAACGATCTAGAGTCGCTTTCGTCGGCCAACCAGGGCAATGAGTTCCCTGGTACCTCAAACGACCGCTTAGCCGTGAAGCTTTTTCAGGACCAGTCTCAACCTTGGGAAGAAATTACACGCTGTCACCTACGGCTCGTATTAGACATGGCCAAAGAATTCGTTGAGAAACTCGTGGGATATATTGTAAATCCAGACAAAAGGACTTGCTCAGCGATTCTCACTGAGATAGTAGATCCATTCTTTGAACAAAAGTCTGACGTGCTTGAATCTAAACTTCAGGAACTTCTCCTTCACTACAAAAGTGGCCACCCGCAACCTCTGGATGCCGACTTTAGGGTTCTTCTTGCGCAGAGACGCCAGAAAAATGTCGGTGTTGATATCCTCAAAGACTTGATGGAAAGTAGACCCGAGTTCTTCACGGAAGAAGCGCGTAAGGAACTTGAGAGACAAAAATGGTCCAGACCTGTGAGCGAATTTGGGGTGGACAACTTGATTGACAAATCTGAAACCTACTATGAGGTAAAGCTTTACTTTCAATTTAATATTAACTAGTGCTAACATTAGATACCTATAGATGTCTCTTCGGACCTTTACCGATAATGTAGTCGTCCTAGCTGTTGAGAACTGCCTCATGAGAGATCTTCCTTCAATATTCACCACAACCAAGGTCAATGGGATGGAGGACAATGAACTTGAGCGACTTGCATCAGAGTCACCAGAAGTTCAAACGGAGCGCAACGAGTTGCAGGCGGAATATGACGCTCTCAAGAAGGGGTTGCAGATCTGTAACAAGTTTAAGGAGCGGAAATCAACTGGTAAGTATTCGAACCCTTACATACCTAGGTATATTACCTAGGTACCTAGTTATAAATACTAATACTTATAACGTCAGTTTTGCCTTTGATCCTAGCCAAGCCGGGGATTTCAAAGGACGCACCTGCGCCTCAAGGAAGCACGACTATCGCCCCGGAACGGAGTGTATTGTTTAGTAGCGCCAGTCCTAGAGATAAGAATTCTTCGAATGTCTCTTCAATATTCTCGGCTGGGCCAACCAATGCTGGGGCTTCAGGCTCGTCACAAAAATCATCTACTGCTTCACCTGGGAAACCATTTACCAATCCCTTTGGAAATCTAGCGCCGCTACCTACTACCCAAAGCTCACTATTCAGTAATTCTACCAAGCCAGTACCTAAAGGGCCAGCAGTATTTAATTTCGGTAGTTCAAGCAATAACAAGCAGAATTCTGGAGGATTTCCAGATCCGGATACGTTCGACCCAATACCACATAAATGTATGTTCTTCGAAAAGTGGTTGATCATGACTAATTATGTTTAGGAGTAGACTGGAATCCTCTCCCGTCCAATACTTTTCCTCCTAAGGTAGCATTCGGCGTTTTTACCGAAGGCACCAACCTCGGCCTCGTGAAACACATATGCTCGCGAGAACCATACCATGCATTCTCACCGGAGGAGCTAAGATGCTTCTCGTCGATCTGAAATCAAAATTAGTGATCCCTGACACTCAATTTCTACAACGTTAGATATACGATAACTATGTGCCTACCTAATAACGCCCTCTAATGCATATGTGAAACTTAGACACGGCCCCTTAGGGGTTTAGGAAACTAAGAATCGAATACATCATATTTAATTCGTTGGGTGTATCGGATAATAAAATGCAGCCCAAAACTTCCTATCAAGTTACAGACTGAGAGGCCGCCAATGGATGGGAGCAATTTCATCGTTAAGTCACGTTATCGCTTCTCAACGACCCAAAGAAACGAGACATTAACCTCATCATTCCTTACGTCGCCGACTACGACCTTCAATCCGGCTTCCTCTATTATTTTCAACGTCTCATCTTTACCCCAACCACTCCAAAACATCCAGTCGTCCTTATCAAGCCATTTCTCCATCACAACTGCCTCTATGTCATTATTAGCAAAGTTGGCAACTAGGTAGCCACCGGGCTTCAACCACCGTGCAATATTCCCAATCATCTCGGTCTGTTCTGTACGGGGGAGGTGTATCAAGCTGTAGAAGGCGAATATAGCATCAAAGGATTGGTCGGCAAATGAGAGCTTTGTCATATCGCCCTCAATGAGAGTCAACCGTCCCGGGTTTCCTGCATTTTCTTCTGCAGCCCCGAGTAGATTATCCCTTGCAAGTTTGATCTGGGTGGTCGATATGTCATTGGCAGTAACATGAGATTCTGGGTACGATAGAAGCTTTTGCGTCATGGGTAGTCCAGCGCCGCAACCAAGCTCGAGGAAGCGGGGCTGTTGTGAAGAACCTGAAGCAAATAAAATTCAAAAACCTTTGCTATATATTCCTGCCGTAGAGGAATGTGTTGAATCGTCCATTCGTTATATTTTGTTGCGATTATGTCATAGGACGCTTTGATGCGTTCTTTGACGTCTTCGGGTACGTTGGCTTGGCTCATTTTCACTCCTGATTTAAAGTACCTGGTGTTGAAAATAGATGCAGGTTATGAGGTATGTATTATTTGTATTGTTATACTATTTAATAGAGGGATTGGATAGGCGTATCTATTATATATAAGCCACGGTAATTCATCCGCCTCACTTATTCCAGCACCTGGAATGTAAATTTTGAAATCCAAAACTCCAAACTCCAACCTCCAACCTCCAAAATTTGAAATACTTCCGTCCTATCATCACAGAGTCGGCGGTGAGTCAGAATAAACTGGGTCGCGGAATCGGAGAATATGCTGGCGGGGAAATAGGGGCTGAGTGCAGACGTTTTATGCACATGAATGGAATGATGGAAGTCCGGGCATCGTAAGTATAAAGTACTAAACGTAGAAATATTTTCTCTAATGCAAGAGCCTATTACATTGCCAATAACACAAAGTTTAGGTGACACACCGGATTTACTATACTGGAGTTCCAAGCTTTCTAATATTCAATTTATTCAGCACTAGAATGTGACATTTTCGACTATCTCTTAATAATTACATCCCATAAACCAGATTAGCCACAACGGTGGTCAGCAGTGATCCCCCTATACTCGAAATATTTATTCCACTCAGGGTCTTTAATCAACGTGTGAGCCAAGTTCTTTTCGTACATAATAGCAAATTCGCAGCCTTCGTCCGAATCAGGATCTGTTGAGCGTGGTGGGTAAATAAGGAGTACTCCTACGGATATATCATCCCATAGATGCCGATACGTAACTGGCTTCCCGAAACCAAAGTCGGCTGCAGCAACATTTGCACGACGATGGTCAGTTTGCAGAATCGACATGGGCGGATGGGAGTCGACACGAGCATTCAGCGCCGTCTTGTCCCGGATAAGTGCCACGACATCCAATGTCTTGTCAAGATTTTCTTGCGTGACGCAGTTAGTAAGCTTGCGAATATATGATGCCAATTTGGGTAGTGGCCACTCTGAGATGATTTCAGCCACTGTTGGTTGCTGAACAGGAGCTGCTGTGGATCGGACTGCAAACATGATATTACCCTGCGTACGCGCTGGGCACTCGGGGCTGTGGAAGCGTCGGCGCATATCAACAGCTTCGGCCCAGAACAAGTTAGATGAGGGATCAGGCTGGAACACAGGAGCACGAAGTCGAGAAAGTGTACGCCATATAAAGGCAGAAAAGGCGTCGTAGGTTGATATCCGAGAGCCATTGGTTGGTGTTGCTAGTTTCTTCAGTTCAATAGCTTTGCTCTTGGGCAAATGGAAGAGGAGCACTACGCCCATAGTATGGGCAGGGTGACGCTCTTGCTGGATAGGCCCCTCCATCCTAGATTCTTCAGGGACTTCATTCTTAGTTACACGTGAGCGGTCCAAATATATAGGATCCCATGCAGGAAATGAAGTCCCGTTAAAAAGAGCGTAGCAGTTCTCGGCTAGTTGATGAGTGAACGCAGTCCAACCAAGAACATCGTTAGCGTAATGATGGTGATGCATGTTGAAAACGAGCCCGCCTCGAACGAAGTTTGCTTTGAAAGCCGAGATAGCAGGACTATTATCTGGATGTGCCTCAGGCTTGTCTCCAGCCGTCATCGGATCGACACTCCAGAGATCCAGGGGCCCTAATGTGATTGTGCTAAAGTGGGAGGCATAGAGATCATCGAACGATGGATAGTTGTCCACAGGTGAGTCAAGCCACTGAACAACAAATTGTACTGTACTGCTTTTCTTCTTCACAAACGAATGGCCTCCTTCCGAGTCCTTTTCGATTGTTCCACACAAATGCCGTGCTTGACTAATAGTGCGTTCAAGGCCTTCCTTTAGAATACTAACCACTTGTCTTTTAGCCCCATCCTCCAGTCTGAAGAATAGAGCATAATTGTTATAACGGAGACCGGATAGGTAGTCAAGTGTCGAAACCTTGTATCTCTCTTCCTCTGGGTCATTCTCCCAGCCATGTGGATGAAGGTGAAATACTTGTTGCTGAAGCATGGCGACGTATTGTAGGTGTTTAATAAAGGAGAACTCGCTAGATAATATAGAATATTCTCGATTCCAGACCAAGAGGTAAAGGTATCTTGCAGAAGTACTAGAGAATGTCATTAATCAGAGACAGCAGGCACTTTTAACTGTCTTATATATACCTAGACATACCTACCTGTGTATGAGGGGTAGAAAGAGATTCGTCGTGAGACACCTGGGCAGCCCCTATCCTTGTCCCCTAAGAGAAACTAGGCCTGTGGACTATCACGTATCTAGTTAATTCTCATTGGACATACTCATGATGGAAAGCACGAGCTCCTATCGAAAGTTTAACCTCTAAGTGGTCTGATCTAGCTCTGAAGACAGTCCCGGAACTTTTGTGTGTACTTGGCACGAGATGGGGCGTATACTTCTACGGTGTCTGATAATACGGTATAGTAGTATGCTTTCTGTTTAAAGGCACGTCCTCCAAACACTAAGGTACCTAGGTAGGTAAGTAGAACGAAGGATTATTAACTATATCAACAGCAGAGTACTTAAGAGGTAGTTATACGATAAATTCGTAGTTCCTCACGTAATAACAAACTCTCTCACTCGCTGTATGATCACATTCTCATACTCTCGACTATTGCGGAGCTTACGTTATCTTCCACAGAACATAGTGGATGCTGGGGGCTGGTCAACTAAGGTGAACTAGATATCGTAGACTACGTAATACGAAGTGGACTTCCAAAATCACCTTTTACCCGATCAAGGGGAAGATGGCCGTCTTTGCATCAGTCTTGGTAAATTAGGTAGCTAAATTACCCTGGCTTCCCGGGTTGCCCGGTATATTCCCGCTCGTTAGTATCATTCTCCAGCATATTATACAAATCCCGTGAAATCAACTCCGGAGTGTCGGGATATAATCTATAATTAGATTATATCATATAATTATGAATTCTTCACCATTAAAATAGAGCCTTTCCTTAAGTTGTAGAGAGACAGGATATTTATGGTATAGTTCTTTAAGATTTAAAGCTTCTTTTTCGTTTGCGAAACATTCTTTACCAAGACCTCATACCTCGTTCTAGCTTCAGACCGCCGTGGGGCAGCTTTTGCCAAGGTTGTCTCGGAGTTCCTTTTGCCCTTTCAAGCCTGTTTCAGAAGCTCGGGCGTCCTAACCGAACTTGGATATTTCCTAAACGAGGTATTGGCGATGAAAAAAGCAATTCCTGTTTTGATTACTTAATCAAGTAATTCGGGACTTTGTTAGTTTACACAATAGCTTCGAGGTTCATGAGCTGCATATACTAGTAAGTACGACACCACTAGCACGGTGAAATTCCTCATAGAACCGGAGTATCTGTTACGAGCATTTGATTAGCTGCCCGCATCTGTGGGAACTTAAGAGGTAAATGCATTTACTTATTAAGTGTCATAGATCGTGCAGCACGGATTAGAAGTAGGGGGCTAGCCACTAGTATAGTGGTATATTGGTAACTTTCTTGGCCCACACTCTTCCAAGAACAGGGGGGAGGTGTAATCTCTTTATAGCCCTGATATCCAGTAACCAGCCTACTGGGTAGCCCTATTGCATGCCGACATCAAATCCCGGACTACATTCTCTAATAACCATAAGATCTCTATGTCAGGCATCTACATGGGTATCTAGGTACCTAAGGTATATGATTATATGAGGTAAACTACCGGGTATTATAATAGCTAAGAAAGAAACGTGATAACAATGAAGCATACTGTAAGTAACACATGAATGTAATTCTAAAAAGTGGCGAGATTGCAATAGATAAAAGGTCCAACATTGCGCCTATTGGTTTAAATTTTCCGGAAACCGGAATTTCGGCGCAATTATTCCAAGAATCCGGAGCTTCATTGCAGAAGCCATCGTGAAGCTAAAACCAATTCATAGTAATAACCTAGACATGTAACACGTACTAGAGAGTAAAATCCGTCACGTAACGTTGCCATAGATCTAAGTGTGAATAGCCGTGGTATTGATTGAGGCTCTAAGTTAGATCTATAGAGATCCCCCTATAAACGCACAGAGCTGATTAGGTAATACAAAGATCCCACTTTAGTATAACTACCTAGGTAGTCTAGTTAGCCAGATCTGTGACACTGTGTTTAAGTTGTCGTATTACGAATAAGTAGACGACAATTTAGTGTTATTACTAATAACTCATTTGAAAATGATATTAATAGAATATGATGACTCTTAGAAAACTAGACACGAATCAAGAGTTTATTAGTAAGCCGCTTTTAATACCTACCTAGGTAGTGAAGAGAATAGTTAAAAGGCCGGGTTACTTAGATACCTCTACATTATACAGCGAGAAGCATTTTCCCATTAAATTCACATCATCCTTAATCTAATATCACATAACTACTAAACGTACCTAGGTAATACGGCGCAAAGTTAACCCTTATAGCGGATGGCCGGGAAACTTGGATTGCTGAAAAGACTAATGAAGCGACCATTTCCTGGAAGTTTATACTCAGGTGACTGGTTGACGGAAATTAATTTACATAAGGTAGATAGCTAAGAGTAGCAATGTGTATTACCTTGGTTTCTGCAAGTGAGATTTATCGAGCGTCTAGATCTAATGCTGCAGCACAATAGCATAGCAATAATACAACCTCTCTGTACAACCCGATGCATAACCTCGTATAAAATCTTGGCACAGACCAATAGCATTTTATCCATCTTCAGCTGGCTTCTTGAGACTTTTGGAACTCACCTATATATCATAGCATAACTACGACGGATAAGAGTGATATTAAGATGTAGTAGCTTTAATATCTGTTCCGAAGTCAATTATTAAAATAATGCTGCCTACCTCTTTTATCATCTTTGCTGCCACTATCCTGGCGTGCGACATTCCTACAAGCCCGCTCTCGAACAATATTGCCGAGGGCTTCGCACTTCAGATACAGAATGCATCGTTTCCAGACGTCCATAACCATTTCTTGAATATCTGGGACTGGGGTGGCGGTGACCAACATCTTTTCGTTAGCCCCGCCGGAAACTCTACAAGCGAGCTTACACTCATCGACGGCGTAATCACTTTACCTTGGGATCCGCCTCGCCGCGCAGTCATCAACGGGGAGGTAAATCTGACAAATATTCAATACTTCCTAGCTATCTACCTACCTATCTCCTGAATAGCCGCTAACAAATCACGAATACGTAGTATGAGGTGAAAGATAATACAACTAAGATGTTCATGACTGAACGTGGAGATCCACGTGCTGTTTATGATGTCGTATACGGGTGCAATCCCGACACAGATATTTTGCAGACCGAATTGTCCTTCAAGTCTCGGGGAGACACAGAAATGGGAGGAAATATCGGTGTCCGCCCGTTTAACGGGATGTATGACTTTCGATGGACGCCTGCAGGAAATACTGGTAAGTCATTGAGTTTCTAGCAGCGTTGCTCACGCTGACAGTGTATTAAGCCTATGACGTAGATAGGCCATGGACAAAGGTGACTTTAGTTGTGGTTTATTCTTGAATAAGTCTTAGCTGGTCAAAGCCCTAGGGGATATTGAAAGGTGCGGTGTATAGTTTCTCATATGAATTGTAGGAATTCTAGTATACTTAACCCATGTATCCAAATCCTTCAAACAGCATTATGACATGTCTAGGTAGGTTAGGAGTTTCTTAATTCGTCTCAATAATAATTTTCAGCTTTCAATAGTTCATGATCATCTATACTAGTTAATGATATACATTCTCCATATGTTGATTCCATAAGCTTGCCATACACCTCATAAAACAAATCGTACAATCAGTATCTCGTAACAGGTACTAGTATCAACCCAATGTGACCACGGATTCATACGAGTACAGTCTAGTCATTTCAAAGTTCAATAAAAGTTAGCCGCTACGAACATCAGTTTCTACCTCACGCCCATTGGCGTTGCCTAGGAAAACCTTTCGGAAGCTTCCTCGGGCAGTCCATATGTGTAAGTGATGCTGCGAGTAAGGGGTCAATTGCACCGTATCCCGCACGCGACCGAAAACTGCATGCGTAAGTTAACATGACGCTTCAGGGACGATATGGTCCTTACCTCTGTAGGCTTGTCAGTTCATGAGTCCCTATTGGGCGATATAAGGATTTATGGTTCTTGCAGAACCGTGTACCCCCTGTACTCTTCAATCTACAATTTGGTCTACCACACTTGTGCTCGATGCAATAGTCACTCCCCACTTCCGCCTGTCCGGTGCAAGACTTCGATGCCTGGCAGGAATGATCAGAGCAATATGAGCCGCCCGGAACTCTAGAAAAGCCACAACCCATCTCTCCGCAGGTATGGTCTCCGCAGTAACTACTTCTCTTCCAACGAGGCTTGAGGCAGATGGACGAATTCCACGAACAAGCGTGATGACGGCACAGACTCTCCTCAACCAAACTTGCCCTAGTACATCCGTTTTTAATACACGAATGACGCTGGCAATATTCACCAGAGTTTAGGGGTGCGTTCACGCACGACGGACTCCATCGACACGCATGTACAGAGCAAAGGCCATGTGACCCTTTACATCTCTCGTGGCAACTTTGTTCCGTACATGTGTGAGACTCGCAATAGATATGGTCTAGGCCCCCACGACCGCGTAAACATCCCGTTTCCCAAGCACAGACGTGATCATTGCAGAATGAACTACTTGGGATACAGGGGTTTCGGCATGAACCCTGGCTACATCTGTGCACCTCACAGCATTCGAGGTTCGGAACTTTAGACGACATACAACCCCCAGTATATGAACATACATGTCGCTCGCAAAATGCCCTATTACGCACCGTGGGGGCGTAGCAGGTCTCCTGAGCACATGTATGATTCCTGCAACATTCGTGTTCTTTCTCTTCCTGTTTATCACCCCAGAATCGAGAGTTGAGACATGTGCGTCGTGGGCATTCGTGTTCGGCACAGTACGCGACCCTCGAAATCTCCTGAAGGCAGTTTTGCTCTGCACAAGTATGATTACGACAGCAGAAGCCAATGCCGTTTTCTCCCTGGACTACACTCTCAGTGCAATCGCCTGCAGAGCAGGTATGATCACTACAGTACCCGTTACGTTGGAACGCAGACTCAACACACCCGACCCATTGGCAGACATGCCGTAGGCACCACGTCGTGCCGCTCGCCCGAGCCTGCGGACATCTCGGCTCCCGACACTTATGTCGACGACAGAAGCCACTCTCGGGGATGCAAGGCCTCTCGCACGACCGGCACTTGTGCTGCGCGCAATGGCGAAACCCTTCAATCTGAATATCCGCACATCCCTTAGTAACGCACTTATGCGCACCGCAGAACTGACTTTTCTCAAACCTCCTCCCGCTGCAATCTTCGACTGAACACTCGTGACGACTGCAGAGATTGCTACCGTCGCGCCGCGCCGCGCCGCATCGATCTACTTCGCATCTATGGTCCATACAAAATTCGCTTGATTTTGAGAATGCGCGAGAACAGTGGTTGGCGTGGCATCTGTGCTTGGAACAGTACCTCGAGGGAGATTCGCGCCGACCAGCACAGCGCTGGACGCGACAAGTGTGGACATTACAGTAACGATAATATTCCTCTGGACTTGGTTCGTGGCAACCTTCTAGTTGACAAGTATGCTGGTCGCAATAATTCGAACGTCCGGCTTTAGGGCTATGGCATCCTCTCCAGAAACATTCGTGTACTGTGCAATAACGTTTACCATGCCCCTTTTCTCTACGACCAACACAGCCGGCTACATTACATTTGTGCTTTCGGCAGTAGTGGCTCGTTCCCGTTACAGTCTTATAACAGAAGGTGGATTGACAACGGGGACCGGTTGCGGTAGATTGCGGTGGTATACCCGATGCGGGATACTCTAGCTCTAGCGTACCCCGGATATCTTGATCGTAAGGAGCCAGTTGGGACATTTCGTACATGTCGTATTCTGAATAAGCCGGTGGTGGGGTTTCGGGCCGCCGTATGCGACGCCGTGAAGGCACCGATATGAGCCGATGAGAAGACATTGAGTGCATTCACGATGGCGACTTTTTAAGCATTCGCGTTGGGGTTAGAAAAGCTAAAGCTTGAGTTGCCTATCACAAGAGCCCGATATGGTCACAAGCCTAGAATTACGGACAGTCGACCTCCTCATAGAAGTAGTGCTCGGCGATAGAACCCATCATTCAGGGATCATAGAGCTATCTATTCGTTCGTTCTAAAGATGCGCTTCTTGATAGGCTAGCTGCAGGCCTCTTTGTGTCGTGGGGTGCTTGGATGAAACCCCGAATCCGGTTGGTTCATGGTGTTTGTTATGAGGCGCGTGCATTTCGACCTATAGCGGCTCTCATTAAACCAATTGATAGCCCTTTATCGAGGCCGCTCGTATCCTAGCATCAGATTAAAATATTTACAAATTTCCAGATAAGGAATTCATCGGCAGTTGCATATCAGAAATCCATCCTCTAAAGGTGGTAAGTAGAATGATAAATACGATTGAATAAGCCGGAAAAAGTCTAGTGTTACTAGGATTCGAATCGGTTTCCATTTCGTCGGGACTAACCTGGAGATTCCCATGCATTAACCTATATTATACCCCTGAAGACTTCTCTCGTCCACAATCATATCGTATAGGTACCTATTTACAGAGATTCACAAATCCTAAATCATACTATACTCGTGGAAGTCTAGCCGTGTCATACATATCATCGGCGTTTAACCGATCTACACCAAGAGTTGCGAGGGGCTCCCAAAGATAATCTCCCGGCAAATTGTCTATAAGGTATGTCAGTCTATATCTTAGCCGAAAGTATACCAGAGTCAAACTTACAGTATCGCACTTTAAGGCCTGCCGAATGAGCTGTCTGAACTTGCGATTGCACTGTACTCTTCTGGTCCTGACTGAAGTCGTTTACGCTATCTGGGCTTCCAACGGCGTCTTTAAAATCAGCCGAGGCGTAGTAGGAATTCTGGCTGGTAAATTTGCTGTCCCATTGGTCCACATGAGCGTCGTAAAATACGTCCCGGTCGGGGACGCCATCGCCTGAGTTGATGCGGTCAAACGGAGCACTCCCGCTGGCGACAACTGTTATCTGTCTCTCGACGAAGTTGTTACCATCGAGGTGACTAAGGTATCCGCCATCCCGGAGGGGTTGGAGTGCCTTGACGACAGCATCCAGAGTCTGGGTATCAGAGGTCTTGAAATCTACAAGCAGCGTAACGCTCTGTCCAGGATTGGCCTTGTACAGTCCAATATCTCCAGGCGAGCCGCCATTGTTGTGGTCTAGTATTTCTCGTAGAGGCTGAGCATACTGCACCGTTAAAGTCCTTCCGGGAGTTGGAAGGATATGGCCGATAACAACGTCTCCGTTAGAATACCAAACATCAGCTTCAATCCCAATGCAACCCGCACTTAAAGCCGAAAATACGGGGATGTTTCGGGTATAGTCGTTATGACTATGGCAGTTTGTAGGCTTGACGCTATTCAGAGAATCCAGGGGCCAGGGGTTCAGGGGTGGACCAGATCCTTTATTAACACTTTGCGCTCCCAAAGCAGAGCCGGAAAACAATTTGTTAACGGCGTCCTGTTTTGGCGGTATCTCATTTCCTAGAGCGTGGTATGAGACGCCGTTATTCCCGACCTGCCAGGTGCCACCCTTCGTATCGTGGTTCTGCTCTCCAGAACATTGGCCACCGTCGGCGCTAAGTGCCAAGAGGTATTTCTCACAATTCTCGACTAGCTAGTGTTAGTAGTCGAGCCCATCTTATACATCCCGGCTGCAGTACTGACTTGAAATAGTATGATCCGAGCTTTCTTTATTGTGAACCTCAACTACACGAATGAATATTAGACTCCGGTGAAGACTGCTATACAATAAACTTACAGTATACAAATCCTAGAACGCCGTAAGTAGCGGGATTCTTCCCGTCGTTAAGGAAGACTTCGGTTGCGAGGGAGAGATATCCGCTAGGCTTCACCGTCTGCCCATTTGCTGCGCTACAAAAGGTCTGCACTGCCGTACTGTATCCCCTACGCGTGTCCGTTCCTTGCGCAATAGTGACATTATCTCTAGGCATCCATGCATTCCCACAGCTGGATATTCCATCTGTGACCTGCTTCTCACACTGAGCGAGTGGGATAGACTAAGTCTTCGTTAGCCATAATTGCGAATGGGGTCATCAGGAACTTAACGGATAGTCCAGCGACTGCGATCGCAAGCAGGGTGAGCTCCATATTGCGACCTTCGAGAGCAAAGCGCAAAATCTCAGATCCGCAACGATCTTCGTAAAAGCTACGAGTCTAACATGTGGCTTTTATGATAAATACAGAAAACACTAGAGGCAATAAACAAATTAGTTTTATATATTGTATGGACCAATAAAGGGGCGGATTCTCAGCCCGTGTGCTGTTCGGAGATCCTTAGTAAATAACACCTTCTTAAAGGAGATTACCGCGTGTTCTCCCCGGTCAGGCCCCCACATCTAAAGCTGAGACCCGGGATGGGCTCATGTGCATTGGCCGGATATACCGACTTCACATCTAATTATATCCTCACGTGTAAACTTGATTCTTGTGTACACATTTGACGAAAGCATGTTTAAGGCGAATCAGGATAAACCTGTTCGATGCTTGTGAGCTGAGGTGTTTGAAGTTGATACGATTGATTTTCATTCATGGTATGATAGATCCTAACATGTGAGTACTCAGGGGTCACAGGCTAGCACGTCTCGAGAAGGAAGCTCGGTGAGAAATTATATAATTGAAAAACATATTGAACTATTATCCTTCCTTATAACTCGACTGTCCCAGTCCTGTACGCCGGCTCAATATACTTGATGCCACCGAAATGCCGAAAGATTTCAGATCTACTACTCCTGTCTAGAAAATCTTGATTCGGATCTGCTGTGCTATGTGAAGCGCCAAAACTAAAGAGTTACAGCGGGTAGCACTTAGACTTTGGCAATCTTCGGTTGTCATTTGAAGCATATGATGCAATATCCAGCAGAACAGAAATGTACCAAATGAACTGCGACTATCGGTGTTCTCTTTTTCTGATGCAGTTAAGATTACCCTAAATGCTGAGGTAAGTAGTAAATTTATTAAAATACTCAATAGGTACGTCAGCCATGGACAGTATCACTGATTCACCCGTTAAGTTTCTAAGAACCTTACGTAGTTATCCACTAGTAAGACAATTGGAGAACCAGCCAGGCCAGCGCCCCAACCGGTATCAGATGATATGATCATTCAAGAAGTTTCGTGCAGAATCAAAGCACATACACCGACCGAAAGTTGTCTCAATCTAGTGTTTCGGCGTGCTCATATTGGTACCTTGGTGTCCCAGAAGTTTAGAAGGTGGTTAGACGTGCTAGTGACTTTTTAGATGTTATAGAATGCCAACCATAAAACCGACGAACTCATAGCCTTGCGCTGTGTATATCGTAGGGGGTAATGAAGCTTCATTAAGAACGACCTAAGCATAGAAACGACTCAAACATGCACCCATAACGATATTCGCTACGATAGGGTATCATAAAAGTCAAAGCCAAACATCCATCCATCTAGCCCTCATCACTAGCCACAGGGCCCGTGATATTATCCGGATCAAACCGGGTCCTATAATAATACGCATCGCCCTCCTTAGTCCTCACCCTACGGAAAGGCTTCCTAAAACACCGATCAACAGCCTCGCACAGGAACATCGAGTAATTATCGTCAACAGTAACATCCGTGCCCTCGTCAACATGTTCGCCCACAAAACTAAGCACAGTCTCGAGCTGCGCAACCCACACCGGCCATCCACTATGATGGCCCCAGGTAGGTACTTTCATGACGAACTCGAGAGTAAGTAAACCTTCAAGCAACGCCGTCCAGAACGCCGCGTCGAGGGCCGCAGGCCGGAAGAACTGCCACTGCTCCTCGCCGGGCCCGGCTATACAGTATAAATAGTACGCGGTGGAGGCACTGAGGCGGAGATGGCGCACGCGGCGTAGGTTCGCCTCGCCGATGGTGAAGAACCGTAGGAACGTAGAGCGGCTCTCGAGGTCGACGCGGAACACGCTTTGGGTATACAAAACCTCAAGCGCCTCGTTACTCACCTGGCGGCACGCCCGCAGGAGGCCTGTTCGCGGGCGCAGCCGCGCATCGTAGTGTGTACATGCGAAGTTCTGGCCACAGCAATCGGGCGCATTTTCCTTCGCAAGCCGACGTAGGTGTCGAGCTGCTGTTGAGAACCATACCCGTGAGCAGACGACTGGTTCCTTCCGGACAAGTAGGTGCGCGTAGATCTCATTTCGAAGTTCTAGGGGGAGATCGAGGAGTCTAAAACAGTCGCTGCTACCACTAGAAGCGTGCTCGGGTGGTAGACCCTCCTGGACTATCACTCTAGTCATTGCGCTGAGCGTTGAGCGCCGATGTCTTATTGGTAATGTTGAATATGTACTTTATAATGTGACTTCTGTGGTTTGGGGTGGTTCTAAGGAGGATTGATAAATAGACATGCCTCACATTCGTCCGTATTTCTGACTCACTTCTTGAGATCTATTAAAGCGGCGCAGTCTCTAGCCTAAGCTTCTTGAAACTTAGCGCCTGGTCTCGACCATAAGAATTCAATAAGGTACCCATGTCGGACTGACTAGCGATCTCGAATTTTTGATGTGTCTACCATATGCGTAGAATAATTGACTGAAGCGTTAGGTAAAGACAATGGTTGAGGCAACTTCATTTCATAAATCGTACTAGTAACTGTTCACGCTACACTTGGCACTTGAACCCACGGTCTTCTCATCTGTTCGGCTGCTTCGTCTCCAAACAGCGCCTGTACATCTTTAACATGCTGCTTCGCCAACTTAGACGGCTTTAGGTCCTCGAAAGCCATACTCCATACGCGCTTCGCCTCATCATTACTCGTATCGATCGCGCTCACTCTACCTGCATGCTGCGCTAACATCGGATACGCACTAACTCTCGCAAAGCCGTGGTCATAAGCGAACTTCTTCGGAAGCATATCGCTCCTACCAGGGACGGCTCGTCTAGAAGCAGTTATTAAGAATTTTGACAACTCTTCCGCGTGCTCACGGTTATAAACTAATGCCTGGTTGCAGCACCCGAAGAATTCCTCGCGAACTCCCGGCGGTGAACCAATAAGGGCTGCTTTACCGGAGGCATAGAATAGCCAAAGTACGAGAGGTACTGCGACACCGCAAACCACCAGTAACGTCCACCCGTCCAGATGTCGACTCAGGTGACGCGGTAGCTTTCTCCGTACCAAGAGCAGAACTAAGAGGAGTGGAATAGCTACCGCGACTGATATGACATGAAGATTATTGCTTCTGAATCCGGGCCCGCCCGACCATCCAAAGCTTCGTTCTTGGTTAAAGAGACGCAAGTATAGCCATGTGTTTGGCACACCTGGACCAATTTTACCCTTCTTAGGATCGCGCCGCTTAGGGTCCTTCATCATCTCCTCGATAATTCGCAGATTCCTTAGGGTCCTCGCCGCCCATCCATCGGCAAGAAGGATGTCTTCCTCGAAAATTGCAATGTAAGGCGCTTCGGTAGTCAAAACACAACGATCTATGGCGTATGCGTAATCATATACTGTTTTCTTCTCTAGCGCATGTTTATCCTGGCGATCCTTGGTATATTCCACAAACTCGCGGATCTTGGCGTCCTTTTCCTTTGGTGGTAAGGTGGAATTGTAAGTGAATACTTCGTCGGCAATACCAGCAGCCGTTAGGTAGGGATAGCTCTTATGCTGGGCAGTAGGGTTCGGTACGTCGGCAAAGAACAGTTTCAAGTGCACGGTCTGCCTCTCGGCACGAGACATGTTAGCCAAGAATGAGCCTACAGCACTGTCGATGTACTGCCGACCATCCATATTCCTTCCCACTGTTATAAAGACGGCGCAAATCTGGGGTGTGGGACCAGAATTGCCTAGTTCGGATTGCGCCAAGTCGGGGTCCGCCATAACGGCGTCGAGAAATTCATCAGCTTCGGCCTGGCGCGTGGCCGAGTAGAAACGATCGAACCCATGTTTTTCGGAGAAGAAGATGGAGAGAGGATCGCGGTAAAAGTAGAGTGAACCGTATATCGAGTATAGTGAAACGAGGGTCATAAGAAAAAGCAAGGCGCGAATGCCAGGCTGGCTGAGAGCATCTCTCGTAATGCGAGGTCGGCAGATCATTGAGCAAGACGCCTTGCTGCTTTGATCGTCATGCTCTCATCCAAAATTCAATTTGATTATTGAGCCAATTGGCTTGATGATGATAGTCGCTAGAGTTTGTAATAAAGGCATTGTTGACGATACGATATGATTGCTACTATGTTCTATTCTAAGAACGCTAAAAGGTTAAAATGCTACCTAGACCAGCTAGACCAGCTAAGCCTAGAAGAGGCCTTGCGCACGGGCCATGTAATATACCTAGGGTTCTACTGTATTAGTGTAGACATGATACCCCAGCTTTGACTTACACAAGTACATGATGTATGCCCTTGACGTTGCAATAGCTAAATAAACTATCCAAGTTCTCGTAGACTCAAGCAGTTTATTTTAATTCGTATATCCATACCTTTATATGCATTTTTAATCATGTTAGGTATAATATTTATATTTCAATTATTACTTACGATTTATACGACTTAATAAGCTATTGATCTTGCCGGCCTTTTGTCAAGACGTAGAGATGGATAGAGGTGCTCGGGTAGTGAACGAAGAGAGAGAGAGATAAAAGGACAGTTTAATCAAACTATATATGTACCTGTAGCTTCTATACTCGTCACTAACATGAACTGCATGATGTATACCACATATGCACGGGCTTGATAGATAGCAATAGTAGTGATGGTCGACTAGTTAGGTTGTCTAGGTATTCTAACTATCCTGTAATATAGGTATAAATGGGCCTCCTATAATACCGCTTAAGCCATCTATCATTTATAGTTTCATATAATCAACTAAAATGCATTCCTTTTCATCATCTTAGGTTATGGGTAAATGATTTACCTAAGTGGCGAACAGAACAGGCGGTCTTGCTGTCTTTGCAAAGATTCCCTATCCTAGAAGGGGCGTATTGATCATCTTGTTCCAAGTCATAGAATTCAAGCCGCACGGGGGATATCTTGAGAGAACTTTAATACTATAAGATAGTCGGTCGTGGTTGGCATGGAGTTTATGGTTCCTACCAGTATCAAAGCCAAGTGATTCAACAAGAAGGACCGGGTATATATACTTCAACCATATTCGGTTGGGAAAGTATTTTAAGTAATTAAGTCTTTGAAACACTGTATCCGAACCACATAATAGGTATATCAAACCTCTTACTTGTCTCATCTACCCCTTTAGCAGTTTGTCAACCAGTATAACAGTATACCAGTATACCAGTATACCAGTATACCAGTATGCCAACATAACGACATACTATTATACTCATACTATCATACAATCATATCTGCAATACACCTTAGCAATGCCGTCCTGCTATAGCAAGATTGCATTGCCCAAAGCCAACCGAACCGGCCTAATAGGAAGTGCTTCATATGGGCCTGATCCAGAGCCAGAGCCAGACATTGTCTACTACTGGAAACCCTTCGAGAAAAAGTACGGTTTTCTGTCCATGTGGTACCCATCACCGTTCCGTGACAGTTACGACCCGACCAAAGTTTACCCAACGGCTGAGCACTACTATTTACACCACAGAGCACTCTTATTCGACGACACTGAAATTGCCGCCGAGATTCTTAGGTGTAAATCCGTACATAGGGCCAAAGAATTAGGGGCCAAGATCAAGAACTTTGATCAGGACGTCTGGGAAATCCATCGTGAACGCATTCTCTACGAGGCAAACTGGCATAAGTTCACGGCACCATACACCCCCGTTGAAACCCTCCCCGCCTCCTGTCAGCTATGGTTTGATGCTTCCGATGAGGTATTAAGACACTCAAAACAATTGAAGGAAGATCTACTAGCGACAGGTGACCGACAGATTATTCAGGCATCACCGTTGGACTACATCTGGGGCAACGGATATTGCTGGAAGGTAGCATGGCAACGACGCCAGAGGTGGGGTCTGAATCTTCAAGGAATAATCCTTATGGAGTTGCGAGACCGTATCCGACGTGAGGAAGGAATGAAGAGAATGATGGAGAGCCTCGAAAACTAGGAATCTCCCAAGGCTTCGCTGAAATATTGTTTTCGATTTCGACAGTCTGACTAAAATGCGGTTTACTAGATTATGGTTCGGTGGTTTGCCGGGTAAACAGAATGGAATAAGGCTGAAATACTCAGGTTAAGCTTGACTTGTTGTTTAATGTATTGAGGCATGGTTACTACTTAGAGTTAGTATATTGCAGTTTTCCATGCGTGTCCGTATATGCACCTTTTTGTCTATCATACATTTGATCATGCTGACCCCAAACGCCTTGCCTGCCTTAATCCAAGGCCGCCAACTTGAGTGGTGTAGTGAGACCGCCTTCCACGGCCTTTATTCCGTCATCTCTAGTCGATAATGTACAGTATTATATCACAGAGTTGAGGGGTATCTGCGTGTAGATGGGACAAAGTATCTGGTTTATATATAGTCCCTTCCGCTCTTTTGCATTTCGATCAATCTCCATCCCCTTGTTTCCGGGTTGTTGACATCCTCAGGTGTCCGTGTAATACCAATCGCGTAAGTGACAAGTTGAACTTTGTCTTCCATACCCGCAGCAAGCTCGTTCGTCTTAGCGTTTCGGTAGACGTGGACCTCCTGCGTCCGACAGGTAATGATGAAGACGGGAATCTCACCCGGATCGAGCATGCGCGCCTTTAGGATGTCTACATGCCTTATATCAAGAATTCGACCGTCCGACTTCAAGCCAGCTTGAAGGTACTGCTTGGTCAAAGCTTCATACACTGAATACTGAGCAGCCGAAAGCCAAAGCTTCAGCGTCTCAGTGTCGCCCTTGACATAAGCGTCAAGTACTTCGGGTAAGATGTACTCTCTCAGCTCCTGGAGGAATGGCTCAATCTGAAAATTAGGGTCCATAGAGCGAAACTTTCGAATAACCATGGCTGTTTCGTTCTCCGCGAAGAATCCAGCCACACGGTCAGTAATGCTCCGTGCCGTCGTTATTAAGGGGTTCTCGGATTCGTTGTAGACACTCTTCATATTAAATATCCCTTGGACAAACTTGTTTTGATCTCGGAAATCTCGCCACGCCTCCTTCCATGCTGCATCTTTATGCAATGTGATATTCGTACCGGCGCTAAATATCGTTAGTATCAGTTACGATTGACGAATACCCTTGTCAAACTTACTTTGGATCTTCGACCGCATCTTCTGCCTTGCCGTGGATGGAACGAGCTTGCTTCTCCCGAAGTTCCCTAGCTTTCCTCCGTTCCTCCTTTTCAACCCAACCGCCATATCTTGAACTGCTTCCGTCGTCGATTACATCCTTGACATTTTTGTATGCCTCGGTCTCTCTTATCGGCTTAGTCGCTTTGTCCAATATATCTCCAGTTAAATTCGCTCCTTTCCGAACGCCTTTCATTACTGGCGTCTCCCATGTCCATGCCGCACCCTTTCCAACCGCAGTAGCCGAAGTCTTCAATACTTTTCCTGCTGTTGACGAAACAGCACCTGTAGTGTTTTCATAGGCCTGCCTCGCACGACGGACAGATTCACTCTCGGTAAATGAATGAGCCGAGTCAGCTAGTTGCTTGGTCGACTCGTTCCATTCTTTCGAAGCCTTGAACTCGGTCTGCATTGTTTCCATGAAGACTTGCCATGGTGTCTTGTCACCGTGAGGAGGTGGCGGCGGCAGATCTTCCTTTTTCTCCTCCTTTTTACCCTCCTCCCCTTGTTGATCGGCCTTTTCTTCCGAGCTGGATTTCGCTTCGGATTCGGTATCTGAAGTTTTCTGCTCGGCTTTTTCTTTTGGTTCCGCCGGCTTAGGCTCTGGCTTAGCGGATTGCGGGGCTTGCTGGGGTTGTTCCTGGTACCATCTCGACGTTTGGTGGAAAGTACGGGACTGCAAGGTAGCTATAGTTTCGGGGATGAAGGGTGACTGTAGCTGAGAAAGAGGCGAAAAAAGTAGGCGAGAAGAGGTGAGAGGTGTTGCATTGTTGCTTGCGAATTTAGAGCTCTCGGCGCTCGACAGTAACCGTCTATATGCTGGAGCTCTACCATAAGAGTGAGATGCGAACGAAGGTGCCCTCAGGAAGGCCGGCGGGGGTGCGCTCCTGGTAACTTGTCTTAGTGAAGCCATTTCGCGCTGTGAGAAGGCGTCACAAAAAAGACCTCCAGTCTAAGTGGAAGGTGGGAGGATATTAAAACCGGCAAGGAATTTCTTCGCAACTGATGTACGAAGGCGGGCGAAGCCGGCAAATAGAAAATAGAAAAATTACCTAAGGGACCTTTTTAAAGGTACTTCCCTAAGTACATAGTTAGACCCTAACCCGAAGAAGTAGTAACTTTAATAAAATAACCAATCATCTTCCGACCCAACAGGACTAGCCCCCAGTGGAATTCTACAATTCGCCCGGTCCGAGATGCAATTCTCTTATCCCGTGCCGTCAAAATTTCTATATTTTTATCAGTCGCGAGTCACGGCACACGACGATATCTCAGCATTGGTCAATTGACATCGGCCTTTGCTCCTTGAGTAATATCTCAGGGCTTCCTAATATAGTACCAACAGACCATTCAACCTAATGCTTCTACGATGAGCCGAATACAAAATCGCCTATTGGCGACCGCCCGCACTCCCGTATACTACCCCCAAACTACCCACCAATATATCCGCCCTTTCTCTCAAACATGCTCGCGGCATAATGAACCCAAACGCCCACCTTCGCTCCTCAGCATGCTGCCACGAAGTGCGCAATCATCACAACCAAAAGGGCCTCCGCGTTCAGGAACTGGAGGCGATATGTCCGCTCTACAAAGAATATTGGCGCAAAACATCGTTGCAAAAGCGCGAAACCAACCTACAATAACCGAACAGATTCTAGGGGCCAATGAGAATGAGGCAAAAGAGGATTGGGGACCCGCGACCGAGCCCTTTCATTTCCACATATACGCACACAAACACAACTGCCACATCACGGTAACGAAACCGAACCGCGGCGCCATTATCAGCAAGTCGGCCGGCGATATTGGCTTCAAGAAGGCTAAACGTAGCACCTACGACGCTGCCTACCAGCTGACGGCGTACATTATAGATAAACTCCACCAGGGAAATTGGCACAAAAACATCACGGCCATGGAGGTTGTTCTACGAGGTTTCGGTGCTGGACGGGAAGCCGCCACTAAGGTTCTTCTGGGTACCGAAGGTCGTATGCTGAGGGATAAGATCGTGAAGGTATCAGATTCTACAAGGCTCAAGTTTGGTGGCACGAGGAGCCCTAAGCCGAGAAGATTAGGCTAAATAACCAAGAGAGTAAGAGTGGAACAATTAACTATAAGACCAGTCTATATCACATCATTGCCATGTGTATTAGTGGACAATATCATCCAGCAAGTTTATTGTGCATATAAATAGTCAAAAGAGCGCAAAATGCGCCTTACATAACGACGGAGCATGCCTTTGGTATCAATCAAACCTCATGTAACGCCACCCAGCCAAATTACTAGCATACTCGTTGCCAACGCCTTATAATGCAGACAGTGTAATCCAGTGTTATCAAATCGTCTCTCCACTTAGGACATGCTCGGTCTACCAGACGAAGGTGCTCTCTCGGCAGGTGGTAATGTTCGTCCGCTTGTGTCCTTAGCTCGGCCTTTTCCTTTGCCACTCCTGCTATAACGGCGGGCTTCCTCGCTAGCCCGGCTCGAGAGTTCTCCGTCGTCATCGCTCTCTTGTGTTGCTAGTCTCCTAGAACTCTCGTCCCTAAGCATCCTAGTTCTCTCATGGTCGTTGAGTCCCTCCTCGTCTAGCAGCGCACCATCTGCAGTCTCGAAATCAGGTGGTTCAACCCAGTCTCGAGGGACGATGCACGGGAAAGCAACGCCAATACTTGCAGCGCGATTAAGCCACCCGGGGCCAGGCCTACCAGTGAGCTTCTTGCAGAGGTAGCTGGTAAAGTGATTGCAGTTCCGGGTAAGTAGATTATAGGATGTACCTTGAAACTCGTCGGAGGCATGGCGAATAATGGTGTCGATTTCGGCCTGGGTCGCAAACGAGAAACCGTGTAGAATTTCGGTCTTAAAAGTACCTCCAGGTGGTTCTGTCTTGGGTGGTGTCCAATACACACCCGTCAACCCAGGTCGATCGTGACCACCGTAAGCATACTCTTTCCCGTTTATCACGACACCCGAATGTAGTAGTGAGGCACCAACTGTCCAAAGGACGGAAGAGAGACGGCTAGGCTATTAATGGTGGGCACTTTGTCAGTAACCACTGCTAGACGACACTGTACAGTTTAATTGCTTACAGGTAATAGATCATAGACATTAATCACAATTTCGGTTCTCGATAGCGACAGTGTTGATCGATGAGATTGTCTTGACGTCCTGCTGGACGTTGACTTCTTGGAGGACATCTTTGCGTTTAGGTTGAGTTACGATGTGAGAAGATAAGCGGAAGTACAGCTACGCTTAGTATAGAGAGGAGGTATCCTAATGCGGCGGGGGGAATCATTTACATCCAAAGACGACTTGATGTATGATGTACAGGAAAATACTAGACGAGACGAGAATATTACTATATTGTCGACTGTGTTACTATATGACGGAGGTTCGGAGAATCATCGTGAATAACAAGAGAAAAGCCATGAATGAAGTCGGAGAGTTGACGCAAGGCAGATTACGTTACCTCGAGGCAACTACGTACGAAAGACAATAAATACAGTTTCATACTTCATACTATGTTAGGTACATGCATGCATTTAGGTACATACTAAGGAAGATTGAGCGAACGGGCTGAGCGTTAGCCACATCCAGCTGATACATAGACCAATCATATGACGAATCCAGTCAGGGTCTGCTGAAAATCATTGCCTCCCCGCAGTCCCGACTGCCCGATTCTCGCTACGAAGAGCGCCGACAGGCAAGACCTGAGGCTAGCTGATGATAAAAGTGGCAACCTACTGTCCACAGCTGTCAGGCTGCTACCCTACCCAGGTACCTAGGTACCTACCTAAGTGGAAGGTGGGGTTAAAACCAAGTTTCGGCATAACAGGTCTTCCGGATTCCGAAACAATATCCTAAATTCAATTTTGATTGGGAATCCACAAGCGCAAGCTTTTTTTTCCTTCTTCTCTCCCAACTGCCCCTCCAAGAGGTCAGGAAAAGGACAGGACAGCTGTGCCAAACCGCGCGACAAAAAACCTGACGAGGTCAGCCGTCCAGTGCCAACAATATCTTGAATAGATGGTCATCAAGAGTTAAACAGATATCTAATATTTGTTTGACCTGATATCGAGGCTGATCTTCAGCCTGTATCCATCGTGTCTTCCTCCCTTTCCTTTACCCTTGCCTTCACTTCTCTACTCCGCACCTTTCGACCTGTCGCAGCTAGCTCTGCGTTTCTTCCATACTACGTGCCTAGTTGCACCACAGTCTATATCTCCACTCGTACCTACGCCAAGCGACGAAAAATGCCTCCCAAGAAGCAAGTTGTAGAGGAGAAGATCCTCCTCGGTCGTCCAGGAAACAACTTGAAAAGTGGTATCGTCGGTCTTGCCAACGTTGGCAAGTCGACCCTGTTTCAGGCTATCACTAAGTGTAGTCTTGGTAACCCTGCCGTAAGTTTAGGCTCTTGTATATTTCATAATCCAGCTAACCGGGTACGAGTAGAACTTCCCTTATGCTACTATTGACCCAGAAGAATCCCGTGTCTTGGTTCCAGATGAGCGGTATGACTGGTTGTGCAAGAAGTACAACCCCAAGTCTCGAGTACCCGCTCACTTGACCATCTACGATATTGCTGGTCTGACGAGAGGCGCGTCAACCGGTGCAGGTCTGGGTAACGCTTTCCTGTCACACATTCGAGCTGTCGACGCTATTTTCCAAGTCGTCCGATGCTTCGATGATGCCGAGATTATTCACGTCGAGGGTGACGTTAACCCCGTCAGAGATTTAGATATCATCGCAGAGGAGCTGCGACTGAAGGATATCGAGTTCGTCGAGAAAGCCATAGAGAACTCCAAGAAGAAGACCCGCGTAGGTGGTCAAAGCCTAGAATTAAAGAAGGCTAAAGAGGAAGAGGCCACTATAGAAAAAGTCCTCGCATGGCTGAAGGATGGGAAAGATGTTCGGAAAGGCACCTGGACCCCAAAGGAGGTAAGACGAATTTTCATTCCCCATTTTTCTCACATTTACTATGATGAACAAGGGCCATAGCGCCTGATCTAATCCCAGCTCTTCGAATGCCTCAATAATACAACGCAGAGTGCATACTGTGATAAAAGAATTCTCTGATAACCTAAACCTCTCCAAATGTTATAATTACACTTGCAGGAAAACATAGCTAATTTATGGCAATAGGTCGAGGTCATCAACACTCTTCTTCTGCTTTCCGCAAAACCAGTAGTATACCTAGTCAACCTGTCAGAGAAGGACTATACTCGCAAGAAGAACAAGCATCTCGCCAAGATTGCTGAGTGGATGAAGGAGCACGCCGCGGGTGATCCTATTTTACCTATCTCTGTATGTTTTGAGGAGCGTCTCACGCACTTCGGCTCTGATGAAGAAGCTGCCGAAGAATGCAAGAAACTCGGTATTGAGTCGGCATTGCCTAAAATCATCACAACGATGCGAAAGGCATTAAATCTTGGTAGCTTCTTCACGACCGGCACCGACGAGGTAAGGCAATGGACCATTCGGCTTGGTACCAAGGCACCACAGGCTGCTGGTGTTATCCATACAGATTTCGAAAAGACCTTTATTCAGGCTATAGTATACAATTTCAACACACTCAAGGAATTGGGTGACGAGGCCGAAGTCAAGGCTAAGGGTAAGATCATGACCAAGGGCAAAGACTACGTAGTAGAAGACGGTGATATTTTATTGATCAAGGCCGGCGCTGCCAAAGGTTAGAGAGCGAATATAGATATATCCAATGAGTATAAAGTCTATTGCTATCGAGCAATGTCGCAAAAATAAATGATGCCGCATCTGAAATGAACGCCTCTGTTTATCATTTCCTCCCCAACCTACGAATCTAATAGAATATTTTTTGCGCAAGCTACTAGAATTCCTCGTAACAAATCCAACTATGCATTCAAATATGAGCATACAAATTACTCTTGATTCAGAGAAATTCCCTGCGCTTCCAAGTCGTCCCTGAATTCAGCAATATCGTATGCCAGGGGCAGGAACTCGCGGAGCGGCATGTCGAACAGCCGCTCAATCATAGCCTCGGCGTTCTCAACTGCGTCCTCATGAAGCGTTTCCAGCGGCTTGTTTTCGTCCACAAGGTAGTCGTCAAGCGCCTCCCTAACCTTCTCCAGATCCGTCGGGTCGATATCAGCTCCTCGCAACTTGATGACGAAGTTGAGCGTGACCCCAGTCATCTCCAGGAGGTCTACCAAGTTGTTTATCATCTCGGACCGCGCTATGGGCACTGCTTCTTCATCTTCTTCAGCCTCCTCTCCGTCTTCTTGCTCTTCCTCCTCTGCCTTATCGTCTACCTTGTCGTCGTCGGTGACATCATCGTCAGAGATGAGTTCGGTAATTTTCCGCTTAACTGCAGTCAGCCGCGCCGGCTGTGCTACCCTCCTCTCCGCCTCCATCCTCTGGTAGTACGCTTCGACTTTCCCGGCGAACTCGGCCTCTTCGTCCGAGTCGGAGAAGTCTGGGATGCTGTTGACGGGCTGGTCGGGAACGTAGGGCGGGACTTTCAGGGGCGGGCCTTCATAATAGAATTCATCGTCGTTGTAGTCGCTGGGGTTTGCTGGTGTGTAGTGGACTTCGGGATATCCCTTGTCTTTCTCAACGGAGGGCACCGGGTTGTCCGCGGTGGATCCCCATCCGCCAACGGCACGGCTACCTGTGTCGGTGGCAACGCGAGCGCGCTTGTGGAATTTACGTGCTAGCGACATGGTGATTATGATTATATTAGGGTGATGATTATGAGTTCTCTTCGCGGGTCTAGAGTGGGAGGTGAGAGTAAGCCTACGATGTAGAGAAACTCTTTGTCTTGACGTTTTGAAAGAGTATGCTTCTCAATTGAGAGATTGGGCGTGGTACTCATATATACATAATTAACTGCCTATTTTTCTTTGTCTGAAAACGGTAGGATTCTTTCACTTCCACTGCGATCCTTGCCTAGAGTTAGAATTTACGGCTGCCTTCACAGGTGTTACGATATCCTCAGTACATAGACAATCTAACCATTTCCTTCTTCGACTGAAACCCTTCTAGTATGTGGCGGGAGACGCTTTCGAAAGATCCTAAAATCATTCTTTTATAGGAATGCAATGTCCTACGCGTGCCTCAACTTTTAAATTCGGAATGTCTCACTTTGCAAAATGCATTCGTTACCCCTTACTTCATCATCCACTTCGTAGCATTAGACTACGCAATATGTACAATTGTACACCCTTGGTGTTACGTAAATGAATCTATTTTTATGCTTGTTCCAATATTAAATATCGCGTGGTAAAGGAAAAGCTCTATCCATGTACCTACTATATTAGACCCCGTTTTCTCGCTTCCTATTCTCCCATCAACTACACCGGCGCAATCTCTATTAGCAGTCATGCCAAGCTGCAATTCTACTACAAGGGAATTAGAAATGTTGAATAAAAGTAGTGATAGTGAGTTATGATATGTTTCCGTTTCTGTGGCTCAGGTATATTTACATTAGGTATCCCATAACCCAACTGTTAGTTACCATCCCTTAAATCGACATCACAATTAATAACTATGCATTAGCATGAATAATTCCTAGTTGATAGGGGTTATATTAGCATTCACGCCCGAGTTTCTCCAATTAGCGGCAAATCGTTAGTCAATCATAAAACATCATGAGCCGTATTTAGATCTAATAATCTAGTCATTGGGGGAATATAGAAGAAGACGCAAAGACATAAACTTATGTGACACAATTCCAGGCTAATTTATCATCATCATTAACCACACCCCAACATTAACCTCTTGTTAAAATGTCGGTTCCGCTCTTAGAAGGAGCATCCAAGAACAGACAGGTTAGTTCAATTACATGCCCGCAACCATTCCACCAGGTAGAGTCTCAACCCCTAGGGAAGTGTTAGTTTAATAATAAAAGACTTAGATCCAGAGTACCTACAATCGTCGATGTTGTCTTCGGTGACTACTCTTTCCTTGCTGCATGCATTCATCGCCTGAGTATTTTGGGTCTTGAGCGTAGGGCAGTTGATGTAACAAGGCTGATCCAAAGCACGCTGAAGCGCATCATCCTGCCATCCGAAGACATAGTCGCCGTGGTTGCCATAACCGGTCCTGTTTAAAAAGTATAATGTTAGACTTGCTCTTACTCCTGGAGGGTTAGTTAGCGACTTACGAATCACCAAAGGACCAGACAAAAGGCTGGGATCCGTCCTCAGGCCAGTCTTCTTTGTTGTTAAACTGCCGAGTGTCCCAGTTGACCTCGTAGAAAAGTTGGCTCATCCGAACGGGATGCGATGCCGGGCAGGGGCCGCCTGTCTCGAAGGTACCGCTCTCAGGATAAGCCATATGCGCCATGTGATCGGCGGAGTCGAGATTCTTTCCATCCCAACATGTGGGGAATCTTAGCGCTGTCATTATGCCGTATGGACAAGGCTCCTTAGGGAAGTCAAGGATCTGGGGATCGCGAGTGTTGATATCCTGCAAACAAGTGTAGGTAAGCTGACGGAAACGCTCCATATCTTCGCGGGAACGTGCGTTGTCGTTGCCGATGTACATGCGGAAACCCTAGAAGCAAAAAGTTAGCAAATAAATTGTCTGCCCCTTGAAGATATACGAAGGTACTAACAGGCTGGAAAGCTGTGACTTTAGAGGTCTGCTGGAAGTTGTAAAGGCCATCTTGCATGTAGTAAACAGTCATGCCGGCATTAACACCATCAAAACCAGAGTTAGCCATTTGAGGAACTCTCTTGTAAGTTCCATTTCGGGCCTTGAAATACAATACTGCCGTCCAGTAGTTTGAAAAGTCTTCGCTGAACTGGCACGTAGTACAGGTAGACTCGCCAGGCATATCCTTGGCCGGGTCCATACTTGCATTGAAGGAATTCTAGCGAGATGTTAGTTACCCAACAGAATTAATTAACAGATTAAAGCCAATGGTTATGAATCATGAGCACTTACGCCTCCTACAATTTGGTGAAGATGCGGCGAAGGGATTAGGCCGGGATTAACTAATGGATCAAGACGGTCAACAACTAGCTGGGCGCAAGGGAAACGGATGAGAGCGTTGGTGGGCGCGAAGAGCGCCAGCGTGGTAAGAGAGAGCCACTTCATCTTGACGCTTTAGCTACAAGGAACTAAGATGAGGTTTCTGTCGGTTGCTGCGAGGTAGTCAGTGTAACAAAGGGATGGGCGTTGATACAGCATCTTTTATAGGGACCAGAGGAGGACCTAATGGCAAGGATGTATAAGTGCCGAGGCCCATTTCTCCAAGTTGGGCTTCCAACGACTAGGTCATGAATGCGTGGCGATTGCAAGTGTCCTCTTTAAGGAAATATCCAAGACCTTTAACATGTAAGATTATGGAACTTGTCATTGACGGCCCGACTCCTTGCCTACTATGGTTGACGCCGAACATTACGATAGTTGGAAATCCGAGATAACACACTGCCTCAGCCGCATATATTATCCTACCAGATTTCTGGTATAATATGCAACGATGATCGATCTATTTATTAATCCACGAAAATCGAAGATTCTCCCAACTTCTGGACCATGTGAAAATGGTAGCAAAATCCTTTCCTTAGAGGTTGAAGGAATTTTACTAACCTTGCATGGAGGGTTTCGACATCGTGTAACTCTAATACACCCGTAATTACACAAGGCGGTAATCTATTAATAACATTGGCATAGACCTTGGCTCTATATACACCGGATATATGACAACTTTTTCTTACGGCAAAAGTCGACAATATATCCAGCCAATGAAAGTGGCAGACATCGTCTTCTGATTGGCTTCTTTGGGTCTCCAGCTTTCCAAAAGGGATATCCGGTCCCAACGTCTGGATCGAGTCTGGCCGTACCCACGAGATATTATAGCCAACCTTTAGATATCTTCTTGTCATAGGGAACGTAGTCATAGATGCAAGATGACACCCATAGTATCTTGTGGAATCAACTGTTGAACGTGGCCAGTTCGTGTGCGTCTTAGTCTTGAGCATGTCGATCACATAATAAAGGGGCAAGGCCAACTCCGTCGCGGGCTGTAATCCCTCCGTTAGACCGCACAACAATATATTTCTTCAGAGACTTGTCAGACACATACATACGCATATAATCTATCACATACACATTGCTCTATCAACTATGAGGTTCTCTACTTCCAGTGCCCTCGTCGCAGGCTTATTCACCACCACTTCCTTTGCAGCATTCGACCAGAACCGCGGAGGTGCCGTTCTCAAAGCTCCTGAGGGTCAATCCTTTGCCTCTGTCACTGGAACCTTCACTGTCCCTAACCTTAGCGGGACCGACAAACTTTCGATATGGGTTGCTATTGGAGACACTCTCGAACAAGACGTTGTACTCAAGGGTGGTATCAATTATTCTAACGGCTTAACATCCTTCGCCGCCTGGTACCCAGATAACGAGACTGACATCACGAGTGCGGTGCCTATCAGTTCTGGTGATTCGATCACTGTCACGGTGTCTGTTTCGGACCCAGACGAGTCTACGGGCACTGTGGTCGTCGAGAACACGACCCAGGACAAGAAGTCGACTCAGACATTGCCTATCCCCGCCAAAGTGGAAGACCCAAGCGCGTTGACAGCACTCGCCGCCGACTGGTTTGTCCAGGCCTACCAAGAAGCTGGAGAGCTAGTCCGCGTGCCACGTTTCGATACAGTCACTTTCACTAAGAGTGGCGCGACCCTCGCAAACGGAACTACGGTCGGACCTATAGGAGCTGGAACCTTTGAGATTCAGGGCACCAGCGGACAGATCTACTCTAAGACGACGGTTTCTGCTGATGGCATCACGATCAGCCAACAACAGTAGTAAGCGGGCTGCTCATACTTATACTTACTTATTCTTGCGAATACCGAAGGTACGAAATGTTTATAATAGCTTGGAAAAGGATATAATTTACATACTCTAAAATTCAATTTAAGCTGTATACACTTTCCAACTAAAACTTTTCCGAATGAATTTTTAACGAGAAGCCCAAACTTACTGGTGCGTGTTGTTACGATGAGGTCAAATCCATATCTCCTGACGTTTGCCTCATGCGGCAGCAATATATTAACGATAACAATCTAGATCCAGCATGGACCAACGGCTATTTCGAAAACCACGCGCCCAGTGACATGGGTATATCCAGCCTCCCGCGACAACCGGGTTAAGGAATGCCAAGCCGCTCCAGAGGATAAAAGGAGTGAGGAGAAGAAGAAAAAAAGGAGGTAGACAGATAGACGTCATCTTACCCCAACTTCTCTGACCGACTGGTTGTGAACTCGGATAGATGGTGCCGAGAGCATAGTCCCGAATGTACGAGTGAGATGAGTGGTTTGCAGGAGACACGTACATGCCAGGTAATATAAAGTAATACATGCGTATACCGGTAAATAGACACCAAATCCCACCCGTATAAATTGCAGCTGCAGTTTTGTGCCTCATTACGTGGGGGCCATTGATACTCTTTTTATTTACCTTCTCATTTAGACTCCAGCATGTATTCCGCGTATATTCTTGGAAGGTGTTGCGTGGAAGGTATCATGATAACTACGCTCATTATACCGAAGTGTATGTTCGATCATGTTAAGAGTACTTTTATCTAATAGCTTACGTTTCTGCCAACTTATTAGAGTTGGTAGTTACTTTTCGTTAGAGAACTGCTAACTAAAGATATCTTTCTCGAATCATTCAAGTTTAATAACACGTCATTTACCATACTAACCCGTCTAAAAACTCTCTGTGTTATGTTTTGTCTCTAATTCTGATCATGGTGGCCCCAAGAAAAATAGGGGTCTTCGATATCGATGATAATAATTTAAACTTGAAATTAGAGACGACTTAGAAGTTGAAGTGAGAAACATGCCGGCTAGGAGAGACCCCAACCAGATAAAATGGAGCGGAAACGCTTCGCCTATAAACTATGGCAGATTCCTTACGATTACCAATACTCTATTAGCTTATTATTTAAATATCCAACCAGTCATTAGGCATACTTTAGATCTTGAACGGATAGTTTAACTGATTTGCTTCAGTATTAGAAGTAACTAATGGTTTATCCCCTGGATATCCGGGGTTGGTAATCTAACCAACCAAGTAGCCCAAATCCCCCCCCGCATAAAGCCAGTGTTCGTCAATCATGCCTCATTTCTCATCCGCTTAAAACACTGCTTCCACAAGATACAACGAACAGGTATTGGAACCAGCCAAACCTGCTCACCCCAGGAAACTAGAACAAAATAATAATTAATTAACAGCCGCCATACCGGACACCTCTCTTTCCGAGCTCCTTCCTGCCTACGGGCTCTTCTGGGAAGACCCACCCCCTGGCGCGTTTCGCTTCGCGCTTTTCTGCGAGCTGCGGTTGGGGCATCCAGTCATCTCTCGGAAGCGCCTTTCTTCTTGTACCTTCAGCAGGAGCTCCTATTTCTGCCTTCCAGGTGACTTGACCGTTAAGACCTAAGCCATGGGAATTGACGCCATCATCGCTAGCCATGATGCACAGACCCCAGAGTGCAAGACAAGCAGTTAGGGGTATCTCATCACTCTCATCAGAAACTGAGTCGGCTGTCGCAGCAAGTTGGACACTACTGACTTCTAGGTAGCCGAAATGCGGGGTACCCTCAGCACCGTTGCGGCAGACAACGAGCTCGATTTCAGTTAGGATAAAACCGTAACGAGTACCGTGCTCGCGCATCACGTGGTGTAAGTGGGCTAAGCCTCGTAGGTACTCGACGCGCTTAATGTTACCCTCAACACGCATACCCGTGTTAAAACGGTCGAAAGATTTAACTAGTCCAACCACACGAGCTGTAGGCTTGCCACCGAAGATTGCTGCTGCGGTCGAAGACTCGCCGGCAATGTTAGCCACGAAGACGTGGTCATTAGATGAAGTTGTGGTAGCCTTGGTTGGAGGAACAGAGAGCTGGACAGGTCGTTGAGAAGAAAGCCCAAGAGCCGAGTTAAGCTTAGGAATGTAGTAAGAGGCGTAGATTGCATGGAGAGCGGCCTCTGTCTCGGGGTGGCGTGCACCAGTGGGGGGCTGCTGGAGAAGTGGTTGTGGGACTGGGCAGTTCAGGAGGCCAGATGCTCCGGGAAGGGAGAGTATTGTGTTCAAGTTGAAGCTGGTCCATGATCGGATTTGGCGAACGTCCCACCAGAAATGCTTGGTATGAGGGTCGCGCATTGGGAACGAGATAGTGCGTACCAGAGACGGAGCAGGATTGGATGTTGCGAGGTAGTTCATGAGGGTGGTAGATGGGGTCGGATCAGGTGTGGGGGTGGAAGAGAGGCTTAATGGAGAAGGGGCGCGAGGCGCATAGCTGTAGAAGAACTGGTCGTTCTGGGGCTGAGGAACAGCTGGAACGTATGATGGCATCTGGCGATAAGTAGGAAAGCCATACTTCTCAAGCGTTGCACCATCGAGGCTGACAGCTGAGGCACGGCGAGGCTGATTCATGCTATCCTGAGGGAATGTGATGGGAGAGCATAGAAGTGAGTGGGACATGGTATTTTGTTCCTCTGGGGACGTAAAGAATGCGTTTGAGAAGTGATTTAAAGTCTCCGGGTTAGTATAGCTCCGGGTATGCGAAGGGCGGAAGCCAGGGCGGCGGCTAGGCTTTGGGGTGGGAGTAGGCGATGTTCTGACACGCTTGGCGGGCGAGTCAATGGCCTGGTCCTGGGAGCGGATCTTGGGTAGCAGAATGGGACCATGTTGTCGGATTGGCGGTGGTGAGCAGGACGGTGTGGTGACCCGTGTGCTAACCGAGTCGGAGGGCGACGTCTCGGTAGTAGAACAAAAAGATCCATACGAGCTTGAGCGAGCATGTCCGGGATGATAAGAAAATTCAAGTAGAGACGGTTCAAAAGTGAAACTCGGTGGAGTGACGGGCTCGCATGAAGGGAATGTGAAGTCAAAAGACATGTCTCCTGCCAGACTGTGGAAGGGAGTATTAGTTATTACGCCTATAATAATAAGAGTAGAGATCCTGAGACTCACGTAGCCATGTCGATATTTAGATTTGAGTGTTCTTGTCTGCTTAGACAAGAACTAGACGATTATAGATTATAGAGTGAATGTGGATAGGAGAGCCGGCTCCTTAGTATTTGGTGGAGGGCAAAGCACTGGTGTGAATGGAGGTTTAATGCTGTGAAGCTGAGAGGAAATTCAGGTCGTGAAGCCAGCGGCCTGCCTCGAAAAAGAATCTAATAAATAAGGATGAAAAAGAAAAGCTGATCCTATCCGATCAGAGAGTTTGATACTGAAGAACTAGAACAGAAGAGAGACGGAAGGAGGAGGAGGACCGGTCCTCTTATCCTCGAGATGGCTACGGCCGGGCCACGATGAACCGGGATGCCAATCAGCTCGGCGGAACCAGCCTTGGGCTAAACGATGATGTATTTTCCAAATGCAAGAACGGCCAACCTGAAACATGGAGAAGGAGAATATAATTCGGATGTAAAGTAGCGCAGTATGTGGGAAACCGAACGGTCTGGTCGGCCCATAGTAAGGGTCTTGGTAGGTTGGCAGGTTGGATGAATGGGCTGCGTTGTGTAAGTGGATTTGGCTTCGAGGTGAAGTTCGACCGGTACGTACCGAAAATAGAGTACCGTAGCAAAGTGGGTACACTATACTAAACGGGTGGGTCCCCGAGTAGTCCGCCCCGCCTTCTTTGTACCGCTGTGCAGCGCAAGGCAGCGCGTACATACAGGCTCAGGCTTAGCACCACCAATCTCTCTTAGCGCGGAGTTAATAAACAGTATATTATACCGTAAGAAGGTAATCCAACTTACACGTTAGGATCTGTTTAGATCAGCGTAGAACGGGCGGCTAACCACAGTGCATTTATTATAGTTGAAACTTATTTTTCCCTTGATCAAAAAAAGCCAAGAGCTCATCGTGGCTACAGAAATCAGGCCTATCAGATCTGACAGCCCGGGATCCGTCTACGGACCGTAGATCCTCAACGATAAGTGGTCAAGATTATTATCGTTTTTGCTCCTCCATATTAGGTACTACCTGATATGGCATGTAGTTAGTCGGTACAACGTTCCACTCTGAGATGTCCCCATTTCCCATTTCCCATTTCCCATTTGCGTATCTAAAGTATGTGGGAATTCCTTTTTGTGTTCTCGTAGTTTTCGTAATCTAGTCGCTTGCGCTCGCCGTTGGATGCAGGGCAATATCAGAATAGAACTAAAGAACAAACTAACCCGAATCCCGACAGTGTGACTCATATCAGAAATAGACACATGTCCCATCGTGCATTAGTTCGGCTTGTGGTCCTTCGATTGTGTGGAGCAAGATGCATCCCCGGGAACAGTCTCTGCATGTACCTGCAAGACGATAGAACGCGTCTGCAATATATCATTCGACGCGTGAAGGGCGTCATAATCGTGAATGGACGTGGTTGTACGTCTACTGCTACATACGACCGTGTCTTTTACGTTGCTATGCCTTACTATAGCGAACAATATCACAACACACAACCACTTGTTTCTTGCCCTGATACTCTACTTAGCTATAGAGCTCGGTTCTATTATTCTACTTATTTCCACGACGTCCTCGTGATGCATGCACTTAAGCTTGCTGCTAGTAGACAATACCAATAGAGGACATTCTCAATGCGATACGGCAAAAAGAGGTAGCGCGCATGAATCTCTGCTACCCAATATCACAACCGCGCACTCCGCCACAGGAATGTTGAAGATCCGAACTCCTCTTTTTTTTTTTTTATTCTTCAACAAAAGTCGCAAGTATGTAATACTGCATACCATGTAATAGATCTGATCATGTGTAATATCCCTACATAATAGGACCCAGGGTAATACTATACAGTATTCCCACACCGCGCTTGCGCTTGATTGACGAGATAAACCTTCTTTTGCCGCTCGCTAAGATTAAATTGCCGACTTACAAAAATAGTAAAAGTAAAATGAAGCATTGACCGACGAAGACCGATTAGCGATCTTATCTTCTTTTTTTGGTAAGAGTGCGGGCGGCTATCGAAGGTTGGGCGGCAATCAGAGATTATTATGGGGTTTTATTTTTAAAGGTGAGCCGAAGTGGGCGCAAGGTGACTACGGCCTATGGGAGCATGCATTTTTCTATTTGTCTTCCGTGTAATAGTCGGGTGCGTATGTACCTGTGTACCTGTTTAAATCTGGAAACCTGTAAACCTGTAAACCTGTAAATTAAAACCTCAATGACCAGAGATCAAGCAAGGCGACAGGACCGCCGAAGATGGTCCTATTGGACTTAATATACTGGGGTTACGTAGACTTAATAGGTTCAGTTAATTAAATAAGACCAGTTATTAGATGAAGAAGCACTACATCAATTGAAACAGCAGCTTCAAGAAGTGTTCCAGAACTTTTATGAAGAGGTATTGAATGATTATTACTGCCTCAGCGGCTATAGGCACTGCCAGGTCATCATCGTATAAGTCTTCATACGTATGATTATCCTCCTTCGTTATGCCTTCCTTTATCGCTGGCCCTAGAAGATAAGGGTCTTTTTATCGATTAGTTATTCCGTTAGATTCCTTGACGAAGATCTTCGGCATCCAAGCAAAGCCGCAAGCGCCAGGGCAAAGAATGAAGCGCGCCTAAACATCATCCGACATCGTCAGGCGTCAAGGCAAGGGTGTTAGGTACAAAATTACACGAGCAAATTATGTTGCACAGCCCCTCCCGCCCGGCGCGTAAAATGCCACTGCCACGGGCTGCCACGGGCTGCCACAAAATAGTAAGAAATGGAACATTCAAGTTGTCCCTTCCCCCAAAAATGTCCGGAAGCCCACCGCCCACGCCTTCGGCCCCGCCCCCGCGACTCGCGGCTCCAAAAGAAGAATGGCGCGCAGTACCCAAAACTTCTTGATTCGCGGGTCACCAACGCGCTCGTGTTCGTTTGTAACTAAACTTATAGTTACAGCCAATCGGCTCACGACATGTTGTTACCCCACGAGAAGTACCTTCCAACCGCGTCGAAGACGGTCTATTGGCCAGATGTTAAGAAGCTATACCCAAGGGCGGACTAGAAGAACAAACGCAGAAAAAATGTTTCGTTTCAAGTCTTTTTCTTTCAGGCTTTTTGTTTCAGATCTACACTACCGGGACCATTCTCGTTCGCTCATAGCTGCCGCCTTTCACCGTCTAGTTTATCTGTATCTGCACGTCCGAGTGAGTGAGTCATCTTTCCCAGCTCTTACATGCAGATGCATCATATGTCTGTCTAACTTCCTGCACGATAATCATGATCGGTGTATGATTATGACTCTACAGGCTTGGCTAGATATCGACATATTGAGAAAATTGCTGATCTAGTAAAATCCATGATGCATGCGGGACGACGATCCGTCTCTGATCCCCAAGGTAAGTGAAAAATCAAGTGGCTGGGAATGACCTACCCTCGCGACCTTTACACAAGATGTGTTTATCTTAGATCTTGAGCCTAGCTTATTCAAGTTGTGATGTTACCGACCCTTCGGTACTTGTTAGACATTCGGAAACAACAACAAGGCTATGAAAAGTCCTGTCTTTTGGTCAATTGGTTATTCGGCACAAGATGCCGGGATATAGTAAACATAGTATGGGTGGAAGACCCTGAGACCACCGTTCCTTACATCTGCGATTATATCAGCATGTAGCTTATAACAATGCTAAGCTTTGTTTCGTTTCCGCGGTCGTTATTCTGCGGCCGGTCTCTAGATCTTTCGGCTTCTCTTGGACCGCGCCTCACTCGCACGTATAAGATAGCTGCGCGCTATCTAGCTATCGACCCGGCGAAGCGCTCATCGATGACCCGGTCCGTTTCAAGTAGCACGGCCACCTCCGAGTAGCTCAAATCAAGTTTTAAGTCGTCGTAAGCTGTATATAATACGACAGTGGGCTGCCTCCCCTTTTCTTGTACTGTCGGTCTACTCTGCCGAGTACGATGAATGTACTGATGTTAGGATTGACTTGAAGTATGAGGATGGGTAGACGAGAATCCGAATGGCACACGAGCATGGCTAATGTGGCTATGATAGTTGCATTAAGTCCTTGCTTGCTATTCAATGACCACCCATCTAAGAGGACCCGGATTAACACCTCAGATCGTTGCCAAATACCTAGTCTACTCTATCCGCGAACGCCTCGCTCATTGTACTAGATTCGCTGCCTGCGGCATCATCGCCAACGCCGTTTTCCATTACTGCGGTATCGTTGAGATTAACTCCTGACTCATGAACCTCATTGTTAAAAGCCGATCCTAAATCTTGCAGTTTCCGCTGCGCCCTACGAAGGCCCTGTAGTCGCTCACGCTCCAAGATGAGCATCCCTCTAGCGAACTCCTTTATGGCTCTACGGCCCATACGTTCGTGCATATCCTCCCATCCCGCCAGTTCGCTTGCTACCATCTGTTGTGTGTATCGAAGCTCCTTACTTAGAACGTCTACCTCTGTCTGGGCACGCCTTGCTTTTTCTTCCCTCTCCTCGTTGAGACGCTGGCGGGTTTCGTCAAGTAGCCCGAGTGGCCATCTCGTTGAGCGCGAAACGGAACTATAGTTGCGTTCTATCGCCTTACGAGAAGATACTATTTGGGTTACAAGCTGTAATGGCCGGGATAATGACGAGAGCATAGCTTGTATAGTAGATTGAAGAGCTGAAAAGGAACTGTGAAATAGATATGACGGATTAGATTGCGGGGGAATAAGCGCTCGGACGTAAGCGTCAAACGCAGAGATATGCGTTTGAGGTAGAAAGGCAAGATTATTAACGTCTCGTGAAACTAGACTCGCTGCATCATAGAAATCTGTAGACATATTAGTATTAGAGAATATATATAAAAGTGTTGTTAGTACCATTTGTGACGACGCTAATAGCGTTGGTCCTTCGCGAAACGCTCTTAGTCGCATAATTGACACTACGGACCATATCTCGGGCGTGTTCTACAAACTGTTCTACCTCGCGAATATCCTCTAGAGGTTCCAACTCGTCTCGCACTTTCTCGGCTCTAGTTTCAGCTTTCAGTCTGCTGCGTTGTTCCATCATGTCCGCTTGTAAATCAGGCACTAAAAAGAATTCCCACAGCATCTCATGTGTCGCAAAGGTAGGATGAGCTAAAAGTATCTTAAGAAACGAGTCAGTTCGTATTTGAATGTCCTTCAGGACGGCCCTTGAAGGCTTTGAAGGAATTTGGAATGGTGACCGTTGGCTCGTGACTTTGGGGATCCACGACGCTGGGTTCTCAATAGACAATAAGTGGGCTAGACGTTCAAAGTCTGTAAAGGAGCGACGGCATGTAGTGACTGTATAACTGTCGTCATCTGCAGGGGCTCCCGACTTGAGAACCAGCCGAATAGTAGCATCTTCCACGAAAAAGGATCTAACAACGCCAGTGATACGTCCGTCCTCAGCAGGTGGCATGGTAAAGAGTGTCAGATCGTCGATTCTATTTCGGACGTCGTCATCCTTTGCCAGTTCTACCGCCGTAAGCCCACGTAGCTCCTTCGCGGCTACGTCTACCCTTGGATCCGAATACATCACCCTAACCATCTCAAAGCGACCGTATTTACTAGCTACCATCAGAGCAGTAAATTTCCTATCATTTGTGGCGTTGACATCGACGTCGCACTGCATAAGGATTTTCACCGCTAGTTGGTGGTTATTGATGATATGCAAGAGAGTGTTCCCTTTTGAATCAACATGCTCATCTAGGTGAAGTGGCTGGCCGTCGCCCTGTGCACCCGTTGCTGCTTCGAGGCCGGCCTCGACCATATCGTGGTAATTCTGGTGGTCGTACGACCGACAGAGCGCGAACAATGGCGTTTGGCCATTCCTATCCTTTTGCCGCCAAGGGAGTAGCTTACCAATGCGGCCGATTAGGGACGGCGCGTGGAATAGGTAGTGTGCGACGCTGCGCCCCCGAGTGTCTTGCAATGATAAGTAATTCCGAATCTGCGGCTCAGAAGCCGAACTCATCACAAAGTCTAGGATAATATCAATTAACTCGGTGTGACCTAGCTGAACAGCAGCGCTTAGCAGACTAGTGCCTTCGTTATTAGAGTCGTCCAAAAGGGTGTTGGGTGGGAAATAATCTTCAAGCGAGAGTAGGTATCTAAGTACCTCCGGTTGCCCATTTTGGACCGCCATCATTAGAATAGACTCCCCAAGAGAATCTTCAGTTTGACAGAGCCGTTCAATTGACGTATCGCCTTCGAGGCCGCTTCCTAGAGTAGCAACACTGCCTGCCCTAGAATGATACGAAAACTCTGAGCCGCTTGACATACTCCTAGTATCCATAGCAACTCTCTTAGTTTTTTTCATTGGAGGCATTGGAGAATCATCCAGAGCCTGATTCTGAAATGGAAATACATGACTCAGCCCCGATCCTCGGGAATATGAGTCGGATGGTGTAAATGCTGTTGAAGATCTCCTGGAGGAGCCATTGACCATACTCCAGCTGATTGATGGCGAACGACTCGAAACTGGAGACACTGAGGGTTCTTCGTCATCAACATCGAAATCGATAGCATCTGGATCTGGATCCATCATCTTTTTGAGCTCACTCATATCGCCTTTCGCGGCTGCGTCCCAGAGACCTTTGTTCCGGCGACTCGCTCTTCGTAAGCTACTCGAGTCCGTAGAGAGGTATGAGAGTACTGCTTCGAATGTACTAATAGCATAGCCTAACTCGCCACTATCTACATCATCAATGAAGACGAAGTGTTTTATGTAAAGTAATCTGGCCTGGAGGTATTTTACACCGGCCCGGATCACAACGAAGAGGAGCAGTGACACTAGGGTATCAGCGTTGACTGTGAGAGCGGACTTTTCTGTCGAAGTAGATCCAGCGTTTGGCTTAGATTGTTCGGTCAATTGTGCGGCGGCTTTTATTGTCGATAATAAGATTTCCATCATCTCCTGTGGACACATCGCTGAGGACATTCTGCGGAATTCTTCGACGGCATGGCCAAGTCTAACCGTAAGCCCATGTTTCGCCCTAGGACCACCTTCAATAAAGATTCCTAGTTGTGAAATATCGATGAATTCCATTTGTCGAATTTTCGCCTCAAGCTCGAGGTCCTCTGGTCGTCGCATCGCAGCAAGTCGAGGCCATATAAGATTATGAACATTCTCAGCCACGTACCGTTCTATTAGCCGTTCAACCACCGGGCCAGTGAGATCGGTTGTCGCCCCAAGCATAGAAAGCTGCTGTTTGTCAACACTTTGAAACAGGTCGATAGCGCTCGTGACTGCCGTCTCAAGTGAAGCTCTCATAACATCCTCATCATCTTCGGCGTAGAAACTTTCAGTTGTTCGGGTACTTTCATCGTCGTCTACGCTAGTTCTTCGTACAGATAGGCTGTTTGAGCGCACCTTCTTCATAGCTGTCGCGATAGGACCGTCTGGCATAGGATCGGGAATGTGTGTTGCAGACGGCGGAGGGGGTAACGGTCTCTCGAAAATCGTCGTGAATTCCCGAAACAACTTTTCTAACCCGGGATGCATCTGCCTCGCGATCATTGGGAAATGGTTGAGAAGATCATGAAAACTCTTTATATCCTTCTTCCGTGGAGTACTCGGTTCGCCATTCTCAACAGCAGCAACTCGCTTAGCCTCTGCTAGTTTAGCTTTTGCCATGCCTTCTATGAAAATAGCACGCGGCACCTCCTTGTCCACCCAAATGCCGACCAAGGGTCGCGAGATATAATATATTAACCATTGCCGCGGCTCGATGCTGTCGGCATACCAGAGAGTGTCATTTAGTAACTGTGCTTGGGCAAGTGTTTTGAATCCTGTGAAGTTGGTAGTTAGATGGATGATTAGGAAGAACCAATGTCTGTATTGAAAGTTTCACTTACCCTTATTGCTATAAATAAAAGCATCTTTAACGACAACGCTACGACCGTTCAAGGTTGAGTATTGTCTGGCCTTGCCCCTCTGCTCGCGCAAGTTTCCGACGGAGTCCTTCCCTCCCGCAGCGGTGGCCGGACTGGGAACACGAAGTACATGGCTTCCCAGAAAGTCTTCAGACCCAACAATGTCTGACAGAGATAGGCCGCTTTCGGTCTCGCGGGAGGTAAGGAAGAATTCGGTTGTCGGGACTAGAAGAATGTGGTGATGAACGGGAGTGCACTGGGTGACAATGGGACTGCCGGGCTTGAAGAAGGCGGCTAGGAAGGGATTCAGGGGTTGCATTCAAGCAATCGTCTCGTCCACCGGAATCTCTCAACCATATCTCCTTCCCAGCCTCGCGCCAGGAGTTAGGTAAGTAAATTAGTTGGTGTAGGAGATGAAGCGCTGAGGGGCTTCGAAGTTGATTCTGGTCTAGCGCAAAGGGCTTTCAACTTTATGAAGCGGGCAAGAGGCTCGAAGTTCTATCCGTAATGCTGAACGTAAATTTGGCTCCGATTCGAACTGTCGCGTTACAATTTCAAAAAATAATTTATGAAGGTAAGATAGGCCATCAAGATGGATGTTGCGCAATAAGGGATGACGACAAGCGCAGGGTAGACTGGTAAGCTTCATATGATCCCTGGTACAGGCAGTTGCGACTTGACATACAAGACATAATAGGCTAGGAGGTACCTACCTAAGGCAAGATCACTGCCTATCCTGCTTTTTTAGGTAGGTAAACCTGAGTTTTGCCGATCTTTAGCCGCTTATTCGATCCGATCACAGTTGGTGTCACCTACTTACAGCTGGCATAAAGTAGTGCTTCCATGACCCATTTTCATAGCCGCATGCATCTATTGACATATGCAATCCCTCGTTCATTTTTTCTATTGAATACAAGTTAGGTAGTCAACATCTTGTTGCACCTAGTAACAGAAACGTAGGTCTCACTACTTCGCTCTCTCTTGTAGGAAACCGTTTTAATTCTTCTTCCGTGGGACACCATTCTATAAAATCTGTGAGTCGAAGATGGTTTCTCAGTATGGTACTAATATAGGTTCCGATCGTTCTATGCTGCTTCTGGATCCCGGACGCCAACCAATTAGTTGTTCTCAACCCTTCTTTTTGATAGTCATCTAACGGCCATGACTTGCTACCAGTCTCTTCATCCAGTATGAATCTAGGCCTCGACGGCGCTGTATATATCGGATGCTCGATGGAACATACTAAACATCCCGATGACTTCAGTCCGATGCCAATCTCTTTAATCAAACCAGCAATGTTCACGATATAGTGAAAGGCCAGTGAACTAAAGACGACATCATATTGACCTTCCATCAATCTCAGCTCT
Organism: Daldinia concentrica; assembly: GCA_902805455.1. NCBI lineage: Eukaryota > Fungi > Ascomycota > Sordariomycetes > Xylariales > Hypoxylaceae > Daldinia > Daldinia concentrica. The sequence continues at coordinate 1,524,338 of CADCSW010000003.1, read as the reverse complement.
TCCAAATTGGCCCTTTCGTATTGGATCTTGTCGTCGCTAGTCATTTCTCGAGCCCTTTTAAGCATATTCTCAGAGATATCAACCGCGCGAACAAATTCTGCGCCGTTCTCTCTCGCAAACCGGGAGAACCAACCAAACCCACAGCCTAGGTCAAGCACGGTGAGACCATCAAGATTCGGGAGCATTGATTTTAGTTGAGGCCATTCCGGCGCACCTTGAAGCCCATTAACTTGGCGGTCTAGCTTGATATAGTTCTCGAAGAAATCTTGTCGGTCGTAAACGTTTTGAGACATTTTAACCAGTATCAGTTATTTGCCTTGGTCGTATTTGTTTAGTTTGGTCCTACTCCTCTTTGGCCTGTGACGCGTTAATACCTCGTTATGTGTAAGCATGCCACATGTGTAAGCATATTTCATACCAACCAAGCCTTGTGAAGACGTAGCTAAGAATATCCTATACAAGCCCCAACAACTTACTTAAGATGTTCTCTATTTAATAGCTTACTTAAATATCGTAAGCAAGGTAGTAAGTATATGGTCTACAATTCGCAGCTCTACTAAACTCCCTGCGTTGCAAGTTTGAGTCATCACCGATAACCAAATGCATACTCCAAATTTTTAATCTAGCCCTTTCTTGTAGGAACTCACTATACTTAGGTGGTCAGTTCAGGTGGCCCATAATCTCTAACTAATACTCATCTAAGTTCTCCTTTTCCTAAATAAGCCACCAAACCAGCACATTATACCCACCCATTTCTTACTCCTAGGTCCTAACACTCCAACCATATCGTCTTCCACCGCTCTCTCTCGGATCCCCTCTCCTTCTCCTTCGTCAATCCTTTCGATATCAAATCCATATTTATTTGCTTCGGCCACTACATCGGCTATAGTATGCGTGTAGCTTGTCGGCCGAATCTTCTCGCCCGTATTGGCGTCCACGAACCCGGCTTGACTAATCGCACCCATTTGTTCGTGCATATTGGTCAATAGGAGCACACCGCCTGGCTTCAAGATCTGCGAGACATGAGAGAAGAATGTTGCCAAAGGTATGTGCTCAATGACCAGAGTAGAGATTACTCCGTCTACTTGCTGTGCGACAGTTGGGAGAGATGCCGCAGTTAACATATCAAACACTTCGAGACGTAATGCCGGAGCCGTCCGCGCTTGGCTTTTTATTGATATACCAACAGCATAGTCCGCCTTCTGTAGTCGTGATCTCGCCACATCAAGCATGCCCCTGCTAGAGTCGAGCGCGATCACCTCTGCTACGTCAGGGATATCGAGAAGCAACATAGTGTTTCGGCCCGTGCCACAGCCGAGGTCTACGATACGCCATGGCCTGGGGGACGTGATAGATAGCAGGAACTTCGGGAACAGTGTCTTAAGCTCAATGGTATCTAGCGCCTGTAAGAAGTTGCCGTCTGTATCGTAAACTATCGCCCATCGGTCGTAAGCCTCATTCGTGGGAAGGTAGCGGACAGACTGAGAAGGTAGGCCATGAGTAGCTGACATTATTGCTGAGGTTTTAATAGGAACCGAGCAGATATATAAAGCTTCGGGGTTTTACTCAAGAGGTTTCAAGGGCTTATTAGATTTATAGATTCTACTAATCCGTAGCTCATTCACCAATGAGTCATTGGCTTTCTCAGCCAAGCAGTGCACAAGTCTACTCTTACATAAGAGAAATAAGAGTTACTTGTTAAATAAATAGTAAGAAACTCAGGTTAGATAACTAGTGTTATATAGAACGTTTAGTATAGGAAAATTGTTTATAGGTTCTATTCCATTGGTTAACTCAAGTGGAAATTGTTATAATACCGTTAACAGCTGTGAGCCAGCTGGCTTGCATATGCCTTCTCTTTCCTAAGCCATATCATTAGGATAGATACCAACGTAGGTACCTAACTATGATTGAAATGCCTACCTACCGAAGTAACCCGTATACGCCAGTTGTTTTTTGTTTTTATTTTTTTCGTTAATAAAATCATGTTGTGTTTCCTTAAGTTGTTTCCATCGCCATGAATAAGTTCCATACGGGTGTGTGTTTAGTGTTATACTATAATCGGCGTGGCATTTTCTATCGATTATATAATCATATAAAAAAGGCTAACCGCTATTATTTATTCTCCCAATAAAAGGTCAATGGGCATCAACGCATGGTATTTACGGTTACAATTGCATACCAATTTTCATCTCTAACCACAAGTTCCCTCTTTCTCGAATAGCCATGGCGAGTAATGGTGCGCTAGTATGGATTGACTGCGAGGTAATAAATTTCATGCGTCTCTCAGTAAGCAGATTTAATCCCGAATCTAATACGTTAGGAGCTAGATGACGGGTCTTGACCCTGATCGTGAGGAGATCATTGAGATTTTCTGTATTATCACATCGGGTACGCTAGAAGTCTTAGACGATAATGGTTGGGGAGCCGTCATCCACCAGTCACAAGAGAGAATGGACAAGATGGACGAGTGGTGTACGCGGACGCATGGGAATAGCGGCTTGACGGCTGCCGTGGTGTCTTCCAAGGTGACCCCCGAACAAGCAGCAGATGAATTGCTGGCATACATCAAGAAATATGTACCAGAGCGAGGCGCAGTGCTAGCCGGCAACAGTGTACACGCAGACCGAGCATTCCTTCGAAAAGAGCCGTACAAGAAAGTGGTCAGTTACTTACATCACCGAATCTTGGACGTTAGCACTCTAAAGGAGGCCGCGCGGCGATGGTGTCCTAGAAGCATTATAAAGAATGCACCGGTAAAGCAGGGGCTGCACCAAGCGAAAGAGGACATCCTCGAGAGCATTGCCGAGGCTCGATATTACAAGGAGGTGATTTTTGACCACGTCGTTGAGCACGTTGATAAAGCGAACGACGGGACAGGTCAAGGATAGACTAGATTAGGTAGTCTAATCTAACAATGAGGGTATAACTCACATCCTTTGAAGTATTTTAATATAGTATCCAGTGGAATAGATAATACAGTATTGAAACGCCTCCTATTTCCAACATGGCGTTCACAATAGCGTCTATCGCGGTATCGGAAAAGGCGGGATGTGGTCCATCATTGATATGAATTCGACAATTCATATATGGAAAGAAGGTATTGGGCAGAAATTTCTGCGTGGCGAATTGTTTGGCTAATAATGACACCCTTCTAATCCCATCTTACCCAGCTACCTAAGGTATTTTCACGGTAATGCAAAGTGACAGAGGCGATTAATTACATGCTGATTTGTTGACAGGGAGGGTTTAATGTACGATGTGGATCCCATCAGCGCACCATGCCGCCGTTAGCATCTTTCTATTTCTATATCTGAGGCAGATGTTAGGTAAATACTATGTAGAATATTAGGTCGGCGGTTTCGTTGGTGTTTATACTCCACCACACTTAATGAGATCATCTTGCGCTATTGGATCGTTCTATTCGTCGCAACCTTAAATCAGTGATGCGTTGTGTAACTTGTATGTACTATGGTAATAGGAACTAAGGAGGGTAGCTTATACGCTACCCCACTAACAACGTCGTCATATGTTTTTTTATTGATATCCCCTCATCCCCTGAACAAGTTTCCATTTTATAACTTCACGAGTCTTCCCAAGTTCCCATACTGAAGTAAACTGCTTGATTCTATCCTGCACTTGTCTATAATCTTAGTTCGAGGCATATATCATCATGAGCGTCAAAACCGTCGAGTTCAAGCCCTTCTCCGACCAGAAGCCTGGAACGTGCGTAAATAGCTCCATTCCAAGCTACCCCGCCGTCGCTATGCTAACATAGGTACCTTTAGCTCAGGTCTTCGAAAGAAGGTCAAGGTTTTTCAACAACCTCATTATAGCGAGTCATTTATCGCCAGCATCCTCCTCTCTATCCCTGAAGGCGCCGAGGGTAAGTATCTGCAATATACACTAACCTAGATACATATAGCAATAATTGCTAAAATTCAATATCTTAGGTTCATTCCTGGTTATTGGAGGTGATGGCAGATTCTGGAACCCCGAGGTTATCCAGCTAATTGCGAAGATTGGTGCCGGATACGGAGTCAAGAAGTTATTAATTGGCCAGAACGGCATTTTATCTACTCCAGCTGCTAGTCATGTTATTCGAAAGCGAAAGGCTACAGGAGGCATTCTCTTGACTGCCAGTCACAACCCCGGTGGTAAGTCCATTATATTCAATTATAATTTACATTTCTAATCTGTGGCTTTCATAGGTCCCAATCAAGATTTCGGCATCAAGTACAACCTGTCCAATGGCGGTCCCGCTCCGGAAAGTGTAACGAACAAGATTTTCGAAGCTTCAAAAACCCTCACTTCCTACAAAGTTGCCGATATTCCCGACGTAGATATAACTACAATTGGGACCAAAACCTACGGTAGCCTAGAAGTCGAAATCGTCGACAGCACAGCAGACTATGTCCAGATGCTGAAGGATATCTTTGACTTCCCCCTAATCAAGAAGTTCTTCACCGATAACCCCGACTTCAAGGTTCTCTTCGATGGTCTACATGGTGTTACAGGTCCATATGGAAAGGCAATCTTTGAGCAGGAATTGGGACTCGCTAACTCTACCCAAAACTGTGTCCCCAAACCTGACTTTAACGGTGGACACCCAGACCCCAATCTCACCTACGCTCATTCTCTAGTGGAAGTTGTCGACAAGAACTCTATCCCCTTCGGTGCAGCGTCTGATGGTGATGGTGACCGGAACATGATCTATGGTGCCGGAGCGTTTGTATCGCCCGGTGATAGTTTGGCTATCATAGCCCACCACGCACAATTAATCCCCTACTTCAAGAAACAGGGTGTATATGGATTGGCCCGCAGCATGCCAACATCCGGAGCCGTCGATCTTGTCGCTAAGGCGCAAGGTCTAAACTCCTACGAGGTGCCGACGGGTTGGAAATTCTTTTGTGCTCTTTTTGACGCAAAGAAGTTAAGTATTTGTGGTGAGGAGAGCTTCGGTACCGGTAGCAACCATGTTCGCGAGAAGGATGGACTATGGGCTGTCGTAGCATGGCTTAATATCATTGCTGGTTTAGGAGAGGCCCACCCCGAGACTAAGCCAAGCATCAAACAGATTCAGCAGGACTTCTGGAAGACCTATGGCCGCGTGTTCTTTACCCGTTATGACTATGAGAATGTAGACTCCGACGGCGCAAACAAGGTTGTCAAAACACTGCAAGACCTTGTCGCCGACCCTAACTTTAAGGGAAGCAAGATAGGAGGTATGTGAACATTGTTCCAGGATGTCAACTAAGCTATTGAGCTAACATATATTTAACAGAACGCACGGTAACTGACGCTGGCAACTTCTCCTACACTGACCTGGACGGCTCTGTTGCTTCAAACCAGGGTCTTTACGCCCGCTTCGATAGCGGCAGTCGAATCGTCGTCAGACTTTCAGGAACTGGATCATCTGGTGCGACCATCCGTCTATATATCGAGAAGTACAGCAACGACCCCTCAATTTATAGCCAAGACGCCCAGGACTTCCTCAAGGATGAAATCAAATTTGCCACGGATCTGTTGAAGTTCAAGGAATACGTGGGACGTGATGAACCAGATGTAAAGACATAGGCGAGACTACAGGTGAGCGACGTTAAAGCTTTGGGAGCAAGGAGTAAAATAAATTATAGGGGTAACTACCGGAGCTTATGTACTAAAGAAATCACGTAATTACCACTAGTATATTTCGAAGGAAATACAAAATTTTCATTACAGGTTACTAGGTACTATAGCCGGGAAAATCACTAGCTTGATATAACGCATTAGGAATTCCTTTAATTAGTACATAGGCTCACTAACCGCCAAACCAAAGAGGCGATACGAAAGGGGACAATATTTACGGCTAGAGCAAACCTCACGTCCTTGCGAGCGTGATATGGAACGACTTAAAACAAACCTACAGCGCGTTATTAGCAGTCCCGAATATCAGTATTGTACTAAATCCGAGTATATCCGTAAAATCTAATAGAAATGGCCAAAATATTATTATATATGCCTTTTTCCACGGATAAAGGAGTGTCAGTACGTTCATCCTGCCTAGTAATCAGCCGCGTGTCTATAAGCGATCAGCTCAAGCTTGTTATACTCGCTTTTTCATTCCTTTTGGTGCAACCAACTATAATCCCATCAGATCCAGGCACCATACATGGCTAAGCACATATGGGGAACGAAGCATAAATACCTATATATTAGTTAGTCTTTAAATAAATAACTTAATACGCCGCACACCCTTAGGAAAGTTTGCAAAAACTATTCCTTCTCCCCCCGACGTCAAATATGCCAAACAACTAATTACCAGGTACATATCTAAGGTATAAGGTATGTACCTATATTATCCTTTCCAATCTCAAAATTTTGCTTATTAGAGCTGCTCTGCCCCCCGAAAGTGACTTGGTTTGTGAATATGGTAGGGCTTTAGTCAGGTCTAGTAGAAACCCCCTAAAAGCATAGGTAATCCAAGTGATCCTCAGAAGCATCCGAATATCATTAGCATGAGGAACTTGCCAAGGTATCGATGATATCAAAGGAATAAATTAGAGAGAAAGCGGGGATATTATGATATTATCCGCGGTGTTAGGAACTACATATACACGATAATATCCTAAATCGACAACTGGTCATTAGTAAATCCATCTGTCTACAAGTGGCCGGTAGGAATATAGATAAGAGACTCTATTTTATTCAAGATATTTCATCATTGATTTAGCTATAGGATGTTACCAGTATGAGACGAGAAATATGTTCTTATGTCGGTGCTGGGTTATCTAGCCGTATAGTAATTTAATCTAGGAGAAATGAAGGAAGAAAAGCCAGCCTTGTATTATGTATGGTAGCTTTAGATGGTACTTTCCGCTGCTTTTAAATGTTCTACGGTAGCTGTAGAAGATTTATATTGTACTTAGGGGTACCTACCTAGGTACGTATAACTTATTGCCTTGGACTTATTGATATATTTCAGGCACCAAAACTGTTTAGTACCTTCGTTCCTTCGTTCCTCCGTTACCTTAGCTACGGCAGCTACTTGCTCTACCACCTGTAATCCTTTTTTCTGCCAATATAGACGGCTATAATACAACTGCCTGGCTCTCATAGGAAGGCAACAAGGCTGGCGGTGAGCATAAAAGTGGCAGGACTTGCTAGAATTGCAATATCCCTCCTACTTCCTTTCCTTTGATCTACCTCTTCCTAGACAAACACGGTACAACTGCTGCCTTCAAAACAGTCCTAGGGAAGCCCACCTCCTTCCCTTGATTCCTCTGTGCCATAAAAATAGGTGACATCTTGCCTCTTTTACCACATCAGTAGGTAGAAGCGCTTGTGAGCACCTTCTTGACCTCCTGCAAATACTGGTTTTGGTCCTCGAGCAGTTCGATTCCTTAGAGTGAACATCACTCTCAACCCTTCGTGAATCTCTTTTCTTCACTTCCCACCCCTTCATCATCGATATTTTAAGCTTACACTTTGGGACAATTTCTCTGTCCTAAGGGTTAGCCAGAACTATTGCGTTATACCACTCTCTTCCTTTCTATTGATATTGTTCTTTCTCCATTACTACCTACTAAGCGCGCCTTGGGTACGTATCCAATGAACTGAATTCTTTTACGCACTCGATTACGAGTCTGGTAGCACCAAGTTCGCGTTTAAGCATTATCCACATCTACCAACTTCTCCCAAATAAACCCATTCCCCAAGGACACGTTGGCTATTTAGGAGAGACAGCCATTCTCGAACTACAAGGAACAAGCTGTATTCAAGATGTCTTCAACATCTCAGGTCCCCGCGGGCCATTCATTGCACGACAATCTAACTAGAGATCTCGACTCAAGCGACCTCGTGCTTATCAAGAAGCTCCGCTGGGAGATCGACCGTATACCCATTCTGGAAAAGTTCCGCAAGTCGGTTGGTAAGTCTCCTAAGCATCAAGAATTGCTTTTATCCCACCTCAGAAGTCAATAAAACTCCCGTTTACCCAATTCCTACTACTTTCATTATCAACTTTTATTATATTATCTAACTTAGTATTAATGTTGCTATAGAGGGCAAAGAGAAAGTCCCGACCAATCGTGAAGAGTATCTCAGAGTTAAGCTACGTGAACAGTATTCGAAATTATATCCGACAATTCTAAAGAATATATCTGCTAAGGGTCAGGAACTTGCTAGCCCCGAGAGAATCAAGGAGGTTGCAGAGATTTTTCTCCAGATAGCTGGGGGATTTCACAAGAAGTGGTTCTGGACTCTCAACACGGATAGCTTCAACGTACGATTGACAAAATTTCGGAACGTCCCAGCAGCCACCACTCACCTGGAGACGTTCGACATGTTCCAAAAACTCCCACCGGAGTTGAGAGCTATGATCTGGGGTTTCGCCGTCTGGGGGCAGAACCGATTCGTAGTATGTTCCAGAATTCTTTTCTTATTTCCTATTTTTCTTGGAAGACAATGCGTTTCCCAACATGTTTGGGAGGCCCTGCTTCCAAGACATACTGAATCTGTTAATACTCGTTATTTAATGATAGCGATTACTTACTGTTGTTACTATAGAAGACGTATCGCCTACGCAGAATCAAGTCAGCTCCCTGTCCTGTCTTGTTCCTTACTTGTAAGGAGGCCAAGTTCTATGCAACCAAGCTATACAAGAGAGTCAGGAACGGAGATCTTCTTTATGGAAAGATCATGCCAGGGTACTATATGGCGAAGGGACCGGTCATTTCGTTTGAGCACGATATCATGATGATGGGTGACTGGAAGCTCTGGAATTCACCTTGGAAACATTATCCCAAAGAGGTACTGAAACTAAAGTCACAAGGCTTGCCTCTCCGCCCAGTTCATGAACGTATTGAGGCCCTGAGCGAATGGGGCTTCCACCGAGTTGCCCTAGAGCGCCCCCACTACGTGCATCCCGAATTGATATTCTACAAGAATGCACGCAGGCATTTCACCAACTTTCCGAAGTACGGCGGGTACAATGATTGGGGCTGGACTTGGACGCATAGTATTGAGGAGGTATGGAACATCGATGGCGTCTACAACTATCTTGATGACGACGTCAGAAAACACGTCTCTCGTGTCTTCCCGCCCGTCCCCGGCGATGACTGCTTTTGTTCCCTCTGCGAACGAACTGATTTCAGGGAGAAACTAGTGCTGTCTTACCAGAAGCCCGACCCTCAGGACTTGGAGGGGCATGAGAGAATCTTTGGAATGGTTGATGCCCACAGGGAATGGGAGGGCGGACCAAGTATGTGATATACAATCAAGTCCTGAATTATCTTATCAAACATTACTAACTATATTCTCATAGTGCACATAGCACAGGGGCTTTACTATGGATGAAGCCATACCTAGTGGATGAAGCCCGCACAAGGATTCCTTACATCGAACATACGACCGGATCCAAACTCCTTGAGCACCTAAGTCATCATAGCAGATGAGTCAGATATATTCATACTCACCGGACATTTATTGTCCTCGGATCTCATAGCTGCAGCTTTGAAGCTCACTATCTGCAGTTTCTCGTTAAGATTCGTTTATCTACGACTCTAGCACGAGATTTTCGCGGTTTCTTTTTCTACAGTTTTTCATTCATAGTTTCTCAGCAACGACTCTAGTACTCCTTTTTATTTCAATTTCTTCTCCGGCAAGGTTATTCATTCATTATTTCCCATTAAAAACTCTCATACGCAGTTTCTTATTCAGCCGCGGTTCTCATTGAGGCCTACTTACGCCTACGTTTTACCTACGTTGACGACCTACTTTACGTACATCATCCATCACTCTCCTTGCGACTTTCATGTGCGATTCATCGTTTACGATTCTACATACAGTTTTCTTTATTAACGGGCCCAATGCCTCGTTTACTTCCCTAAATTTGATCCGCAACACCGATCCATGGACGCTATTCACAACTCTACATACGCGCCCACAGTTATGATACCCAGTTCTCAACCATATCTAGGATTCCTCGTCAATGATTTCTGGTCAACCTCTTTTCCTTCAGGATGACTTACCTGAAACCTGGAAATACGCCATTTTGCGACTTCTGTCTATGGCCTTATTTGCGGCATTTCAAAATCCTCATTGATGGATTTATTCTCTGACGTCCGTTGATGGACTTTGACGACCTCATGTCGATAAGTTCTTTTGGCAACTACCTACTCATCTTGAGTAATCGACAATAGCCTAGGCACTTTAACTGAGCGCCAGGTATACGATTGCATAATCGTCTTGTTATGGGACAAGCCTATTCTTTATGGGCCCCCTTTTGCATGTCACCATCCTGGCCCTTTCTTTTATCACAGACTAATTTGCGCTTTGTACATTCGTTACGGTTCTTACATTTAAGACTGTCGTTGCTATCTTTCATTTTGATTCACGAAGTTATTAAAATCTCCTTTCAACAAGGAAAAAAAAAACCACCCTCCTTTACGTTGGTCCCGATTCTATGGAGACTAGATAGAAGCAAATAATAACCATTGGCAATTTCCTGAAGTATAAATTGTATTGAAGGCAACCCTGGCTGACCTTAATAAATCAGTTAATGCCAATTATACGTGCCGTAAAGACCGTTATGAATACTAAATTTCTAGAGAAATATTTCATGATCACAACTGTAATATTTTTGTTATATGGCCTTGGATCAAGTTTACATATAAAATCTTAGCTGTGATAAGGCGGATTACCCTGGGTTGTTTAATTGGTTGTATTTGGGTTGGGGCTCTTTGAAATGGTAGTGGGAGTACACGTACCAAGCGGGGATGCAGTCAGTGTCAGTGTCTTATTCTAGATTCTCAGAAATCTTCTGCTAAGACTCGGTAGTTTAAGAGATGCCGCGTAACTGGTAGCACTCGAAAGCAAGGTAACACCACATGAATGAGAGACGTTGTGTATTACTGGTCTAAAGTAAAATCTCTCATTTTCAGATCGTTATTCTAGGGCAATTCCATCGGGTCTTTTTGGAGATACTCCACCATTTTTTATTGGCACATCTTGAGAATGCATGCAATCCGTAAGCACTTGAGTAAATGAGCAGCCTATCATTACTTTTTACGACACGCTATGTTATCAGCCTTCTCAAAAGTACTAACTCTTCTGCGCATCTTCTGCGTATGTCCGTACGTCTGTATGATTTAGTTCCGTTATTTACGTATACGCTGACGAGAGCATGGCGTTCTTACCGGTTCAGCTGGTTGATCATTATGACGCAGGAAAAGAACATTGGGTACATAAATGGTTAAATGAGAAACTCCCTGACATCTTTTCGTCCGGAGGCCAAACAAAAGGTTTGCCAAGATGGGCCCAGCCTGTTGGTTCCCGAGCGGTGTGTGGCTTGGGAGTCGGTTGTCACCGGGCTAGAATAAGTGATTGATGCTGCCCTAGGACTAAGAATAGATTACACTAACGGGTAGGGAATTGGGGGGGATTGAGGATTGGAAGCCGGTATCATTGATATGCTGACCACCTTTTATTCTGTTTGTCAACTACTTTGTTCTACCTGTCAATCACCTTGTTAGGCTCTGTACGAGCAGAAGCCTTCTAACCTATTGTTTCGCCCAGCGATAAATATGCGATCGGCTGAGCAGGCTTACGTGTAACAAAAAAACTGAGGGAGATTATTCTTCTAATCATCAACTTACTCTTTTCATTATCGCCTCAAGTTAACGACCAAAAGTGCGAAGCAAGAATATTGAAATTAATCTTGCCCGCCATGGTGCTTAAAAAGAAAGAAGTATATACGGTGATAACACCGATTCCTAGCTTTATACCCCGCCAGCTAGCGATCGATATTCTCCACAGCCACGGTGAAGTCATAACACTGAATCCCCTCGTACTCGAGTACAAACAGATCAAGGCACCGCGCGATGCCATATCCGATGAGTATTTCTCTACGTGGTATGAAATACACGAGCGAATTCAATATGTCCCTGGCATAGGAAGATTCGGGTCCGGGAAGATCACATTTAACGGTTGCTTTCATGATCTTCCATGGGGTCTGCAAACGCACATTTACGCGCCGATGGGTGTCGACCTCCGAAACAAGTATCGCATCGGAGGAAATCAACCTGGTGTTGAGCCTCCGGAGCATCAAGAGATTGGACTTGCTGCGCTTGGTGCGCCAAAAGATGGACTTTACCTGAGAGAGGACATCGAGATACGATGTAACATTACTATGGTTGGTATAGTAAAGGCGCAGATGAAGACGGCTAGTAAAGAAATGGTGCAGAGAATTATCAAAAAGGCAGAATTACTTGATTCCGGAATATTGCGAGGAATGATCGAAGATGGGAAGATTAGAACGTTCAATCCTAATAATAACACTTACACTGGTGGACTGAGTGTAGGCGCAGGGATGAAATCACCACCATTGTCACCAGCAAGCCCATATCATCCACCACCAATGTCGCCATCGGTACCATACCAAGTTCCAAGGCCAATGTCGCTACAGCAAGGAAGTCGACCAGGAACAGCAAATTCAATGAGCTACCCAGCGCATTGGCAGGCTCAATTCCAGCAACTCGATTCAACCGAACAAAAGATCCATCAGCAATACGCCGAGCTACCAAATAGCCAGAGCGCTATTATGGAATTACCCGGTGATTTCCATCATCCGCAGCCATCACCACACTTACAACCACCTTATCCGTCGCCATCATACCCGCACCAAGGCCGAAATTCTCCGTCTTCAGTCCAGTCTCACTCCCCCGAGCTCAAATCTTGGGGATGGTCTCAAGGCCAACCGAGTCCGTCCTTACTTAGCTCTCGGCCTACCTCGTACTCTTCGGATACGGGCAGTGCCGGTTTCGCGTCTCCCGGACTAGATCACAAGGGATTCGCAGCTGAATTACCAACCCATCAGGAGACCACGGAGGAGTATCATCACCAGGGTACATATAAGAAGGACCCGCAAACAAATCAGGGCTACGCGTACAACCCGGCAGATTATGCGCAAGTTCGGCATTAGATGAAGGAAGAGTACAGAAAAGGAATAGGTTGTTAGACGGGTCCGGCTGTGTATCATTTCAGGTTAGGTGTGGCGGTATTATGATTCCCTCTATTTCTGGGACAAGTCCTTTGGCGTTATCTGTATGAAGGATTCCTCAAAGCACAAGGGATTCGAGGTTGGCGACGGTTCTATTACACCTTGGGTGCGGAGCTGGTTACGTGAGGAAATCTATCTATATTGATATTCTACTACGTTCATACCCTTATGTCTAATATATGTGATTGATTCTTTTAACTTGGAAGGCTTATTTATACTTGATTGATAGATACCCATGTACCTGGGTACCTAATGTGAGGCTTCGCCTTGAAGGTGGTGTTGTGATCTTGCATTTTAAAGTTGCGGCTAGGTACATACATCGATGTAGGTAGTGTATGAGGTAACCCATGGAAATTAGTGTAGACTACAACGGTACTTAGTGGGGTACCGCCCGGCAGAAATACTTCACCGCCTGGCAGAATAATGTTTCTTCGGGGAACTTTTTTTGCGCCGACTAGCATCTAAAAGCAAGCTCGTACACGATTTTCGGTCTTAAGAGAATCGCACAGGAGCAGGACGTCAAGATGGTGCGAAAGGCTGTGTAAGTGATATATACTATACATTCAAATTTCAACATATGGCATCAATTCCCTGTAACTAACAAACCGTATTATCTTCTAGAGATTCGCGCATTCCTACTCTAATTCGAAATGGCCTCGCCGAGCACAAGCGCAGCTTCTTCATCGTGGTCGGTGACCGATCGAAGGATGTCATCGTCCAGCTGCACTACATAATGTCCCAGACAGACTTGCGCCAGAACAAATCTGTATTATGGGCCTACAAAAACAAGCTTCTCGGCTTCACCAGTCACCGAAAAAAGCGAGAGGCTAAGATCAAGAAAGAGATCAAGCGCGGTATTCGAGAAGCCAATTCGGAAGATCCCTTTGAACTCTTCGTCTCGTTACACGATGTTAGATATGTATACTACAAGGAAACCGACAAAATCCTTGGTAGGACGTTTGGCATGGTAAGAAGTCGAGGCCAACACGCCGCACGTTGCGCGCAAACTAATTCCTTTTCTATAGTGTATCCTACAAGATTTCGAGGCCCTTACTCCTAATACGCTAGCCCGTACTATCGAAACAGTCGAAGGAGGAGGCTTAGTTGTGCTTTTATTAAAAGGAATGGATAGTTTAAGACAGCTTTATACCCTCTCGATGGATGTGCACGCGCGCTACAGAACCGAAGCTCACCACGATGTTGTCGCAAGATTCAACGAACGATTTCTATTATCTCTGGGCCGATGCGAGTCTTGCCTTGTTATTGATGATGAGCTAAATGTTCTCCCTATATCTGGTGGTAGGGGGGTGAAGCCACTACCGCCAAAGGAGGAGAAAAAGTCTCCGGAGCAAATAGAGCTGGAGAAAATCAAGGAGTCGCTTCGGGATACGCAGCCGATAGGATCTTTGGTCCAACTTGCCCGGACAAAGGATCAAGCAGATGCTCTAGTTACGTTCGTTGACGCCATAGCCGCCAAGACACTTCGCAATACTGTCTCATTAACTGCGGCCCGTGGTCGTGGTAAATCAGCAGCTTGTACGTTTCCTAATCTACTCTCAAAGCAACTGACTAACTGAAACAGTGGGCGTTGCTATTGCTGCTGCTGTATCTTATGGCTATAGTAACATATTCGTTACATCACCTTCTCCAGAAAACTTGGGTACGCTATTCGAATTTGTATTCAAAGCATTCGATGCCTTAAACTATCAAGACCACACGGACTATTCCATTATTCAATCTACGAACCCTGACTTCAAAAAGGCAATTGTCAGGGTCAACATTTTCCGGAACCATCGACAGACTATACAATACATACGACCGCAAGATTCCCACGTCCTAGGACAAGCAGAGCTGGTTATCATTGATGAAGCAGCCGCCATTCCACTACGTAAGGTCTCTTCCTCTACTTGTTAAGTATGTGCTAACACCCAAAAGCGCTGGTGCGAAAGCTCTTAGGACCTTATACAGTATTCATGGCTTCTACAATAAGCGGCTACGAAGGTACTGGGCGATCTCTATCACTCAAATTAATAAAACAGTTAAAGGAGCAGGCCGCAACCAGTGTGGCACAGGATGGTGAAGCACGAAGTCCAAGATCTCTAAAAGAAGTTACCCTTGCTGAGCCGATACGTTACGGAAAAGGCGATGCCGTCGAGAAGTGGTTGAACGCACTTCTCTGCTTAGATGTGACCCCTTCAAAACCAAAGAACAACGTATTCCCAGATCCTTCCCAATGTCAGCTGTTACATGTCAACCGAGATACCCTTTTCTCCTTCCATCCAGTCCCAGAGAGATTTCTTCGACAGATGGTAGCCCTCTTCGTCACCAGTCACTACAAGAATTCTCCCGATGACCTTCAGCTTCTCAGCGACGCTCCAGCACACGAGCTCTTCGTTTTAACCTCATCGACAATTCAAGAAAACGGTCTACCCGAACCTCTATGCGTTATCCAAATAGCTCTAGAAGGAAATATCAGCAAGAAGAGTGTGATGGCTGGTTTAGACCGAGGTCAGAGGCCTGCTGGAGACTTGATTCCTTGGTTAATCAGTCAGCAATTCCAAGATGACTTTGCTTCTCTCTCCGGTGCTCGCGTAGTTCGAATAGCAACCCATCCAGATTGTGTTTCAATGGGATACGGGTCGAAAGCACTCGAACTTCTTATCGACTACTACGAAGGCAAATTCATAAACCTAGGGGAAGATAACGACGCCTCAGCCAGGAACGCCGATAGCATGGCTATAGATGCCACAGAAGGCGAAAACAGCGGTCTTCTTCACGAAGATATCAAGGTTCGAGATATCGATAAGATGCAACCCTTATTTTCAAGACTAGCAGAACGCAAGGCAGAGAATCTCGAATATGTTGGTGTGAGCTATGGGTTAACACAAGCGCTCCATAAGTTCTGGTCGCGCGCCCTATTCACACCCGTGTACTTGGTAAGATCCCTAAATCTGAAGCGATTCCTCCTATGTCCCAAGCCTTTAAACTAATATTTTCACAGAGACAAACGGCTAATGATCTAACCGGCGAGCACACCTGCGTCATGCTTAGGCCACTAAAAGATGACCGAGAATGGCTTGGAGCTTTCGCTGCCGACTTCCATCGTCGTTTCCTTGCTCTACTATCATACAAATTCCGCGATTTCCCATGTGTTCTCGCGTTAAGTATAGATCAATCTGCCACAACCGGTGCTCAGCTGGACCCATCAAACCAGCTGCCAGAGTTAACAAAAACAGAATTAGACAAGGCCCTAACACCCTTCGATTGCAAGAGACTGGAATCTTATGCCAGGGGTGTGTTGGATCATCATGCCATTCTAGATCTTGTGCCCAAACTAGCAGATCTCTACTTCATGGGCCCCCTAAAGCCAAGCATTAAGCTCACGGGCGTACAGCGGGCCCTTTTACTTGGAATTGGCTTGCAGCGCAAGGATGTGGGGGCTATCTGTGCAGAGCTATCCTTGGAGTCATCACAAGGCTTGGCCATGTTTATGAAGATCATACGAAAAATCACAGCACACTTCTCGACGTTGATCTCTTCCGCCGTCGAAGCTGGTATGCCGAAATCAGATGCGATTGGTGTTAGTAGGGAGAATGCATCTGGAGTACACGAAGACGAAGTAGTAGATGACAAATATGCACCACTTGAAACGAGCTTAGATGATGAGTTAGATGAGGCTGGAGATGAAGCGTTGCAAGAATTGCGGGCGAAGCAGAGGGAGCTCATTGACTCTCTCCCTCTTGACCAGTAAGATCAACCTCACCCCCAATGGCTTAAGGACATCGATTTACTTACATTATACTACAGGTATGAGATTGAGGGTGACGCGCCCGGCTGGGAGGAAGCAGAGAAGCAAGTATTGAAGGCCACCAAGAAGGGCCAATCTAATCCAGTTGTCAGCGTGAAAGCAAAGCAGTCTAAAAGGAAAGCTGGTGTGACGGCGGCAGAAGTATATGAGGAAGCATTTGGTGAAAAGAAGCACAAGAAAGCCAAGAAGTCTAAGAAAGGTGCAACAGATTGAGAAGTTATCGATTATTACTGGCGTAAGGCACTTTGATGTTCGCGAACTTGGGGTAACAAGTTCGTATGTACATATATCAACACCTAGAAGTGATACCAAATCTATATTTGAGACAATAGAGCCGCTCAAGGTCACCGCATTGAAGATGGTCAACCACTCGCCATGCCAATGATCCAAATAACGCAATCTGTGATTATATTACTGTTGATAAACAGATGGCCACTTTTAAACGCCTTCAAAGACACACATAGCTACTACCTTACCCTTGTAGTATGATAGTACGACACGGGGCCGGGGCGCACCGAAAGCTACTGTGTTACCTCGAACCAATCCCAGCCAATAGGAAGCGTCTTTCAATACCAATGAGGTAAACGTCCTTAGGATCTACATGCCGACTATTCGAATGGGATAACATAACTTCTTAAATATGATTCAGTTAATACTATACGAAGTTCATAAGCCTAGCAATTGATTTATTCACAGCGTATACCAAATATATTAACATGTTGCTACGCCGATCGCTTTTCTATACGTTACCTATCTCCTCTATTAAACCTCGCTTATATCAACTGACAATATTATTCACAAATATCTATTATCTTTACTTTAGCTTAGATTCAAGCAGTATTATGTTTTCTCAATATCTCCATGACGGAGAATAATAAAATGATACCAGCGGCACCCCTTTATATATAGCCTATGAAAAGTTCATGAGCGACTTTTTAAGACTTTAGAGCTACCGCCTAAAGATCCGAAGGGTTAGTTGCAAAACTAAAATTGTAAGGAGATCGACTCAAGTGTCTTCCGCCGGTTTAATAATTATAATATTTTGTTTGCCAAGAAACTTTTCACTCGCCGGAAAGATAAACCAAGTATGTATTAATATTTTCTCTTAAATCCTAGCTAGTCGTTTTCATTTAAATTTAATACCTTATTCATCATTATAATTAAAAGAGATCATTATATAAATAGTGCTTGTTGGAATGCTCATAATTCGACTACAGAAACAGCATGTAGCGGCTTGAACAAGCAGAACTATAATTCATATCCATAGCATCTCATTGATATTCCTCCAGAGCCGACCCATTCGCTCATGGTTTGAATGCCTCGGCCGTTGCATGGTAGTATTCTCGTGTTATTCCTCCATTGCTAGTACTGCTGTCAAAGTCGTCCAATTCCACCTTCACGGTTCTCTCCATTTTAATTCCTCCGATACTTCCGAAACCATTATTGGCGAGTATGCTGTCCGTGCTACTCTGCCTCTGGAATCCCGTATCTTTTCCGTGATTGCCGTTTTCCACATGAGTCCCGGGCCGGCGACCGTAAACGTTTAATTCGTCGAATAGCAAAGCCCGTCGAGTAAAGGTGTAAAGAATAGTGTCAACCCAACCAGAACAAGTAAATAGCGCTCCAGCAAACAAATAATACTCGTCGGATAGTTGATTGTTCGACATACTAGCCATACGCCCAGCACTAAAGATACATCAGCCTAGAATCATCAAGTAATATTTAGATACAACTTACGCTAGTGGAAGACTCAGGAGAGTATAAACTATTGCATATGCTAACATTGCAGTTCGGGCTTTACGCATAGTCTCAGCACTACGTGCAGGTACTATAATTTTATCCGAGCGTTTGGCACGGAAAAGGTAGTAGAAACCGGTAGCGTAAACGAGGATAGAGCCGAATTCGACAATAAAGATCCATATATAGTGGAGGGAAAGACGTAATCCCTCATTGTCAGTAGATATCCAGCACTAAAATTCGTGTTAGGTGATGACTCGTATTTAGATTTTGTAGTAGCGAATTCACTCACCCAGACACCAGCTCTCTGGAACACAAACCGACCACCAATCATGGGCGCGAGAGATGTAAGAAGTATGGAAAGTCCCCAGATGGCAAGCACACAGAAAATGAATGATTTGTACGACAAGCTTCTGGAGATAATGACTTGATATGTCGTGTGTATCGCAATGGCGAGGACGAAGAATGCGCTCGCGACATCTCCGAGCTGAATTAGCCAACCCTGTGCAAAACACGCTCCGTTCGGTCCAATGATCTGACGTTCCGCCACCCAGTGAAATGATATCAAAAATCCCAGCGATTGTAAGAAGTCGGCGAGAACAAGTTGATAAATGAGCACGACTGACTGATTTCGACCGACGGCACTGGAGTAATGGGATTTCCACGTTATCATTCGCCACGTGACGAAACTCAGGAGAGAGCTCGTGAAGATTAGTGAAATAGTAGCGAGAGTGCCTATAGCGAGGAGACCGTTATAAGTGCGGTCTTCCATAGCCAAGAGGCTGTTGGGCGGTTCGAAGTATTTTGAAGGAATCCCATCGCTGCTCGCCATCTTTGATGATTTCTACTTGGCTGATTGGATGACGCTCTTGGTGTATGCTCCTGCAAACACCCGTAAATGGGGAGTTAGAACACTAGCGAATAACAAGAAACGAAGCAAGAAACCATAAGGAATACGATGATGATATACCATAAAAGTCCCAAGCTCAAAAAATATCACGGATAAAAGTGAGGCTTCATACAGATCTGTCCCGTTTAGATCTATATTATCATATGAAGCGAAGTGAAATTGGATGTGAATGTCTAGGCCAAGTCCGCCTAGAAACTTTTCAATAGTCTAACGCTAAGAGAAGTCAGACGGCCCTAAACCCCAGATCTCGCACGGCGAAGGAGAAGTTGAATATTCAATTAGTATGTGGAGTTTAATGTAGTCTAAGGAAATAGGTAGCGCACATAGACACGGGGTGGCGGTAGGTTAGAGGCGATATCCCATGAAACGACATCAAATAGAACTCGAAATTCAACTCCACTACAAACCCCAGTTAGTGTTTGGAGAATCCTATAGGTACTTGTGACCTGTATTTGTTTTCCCCATGTCTTTAGTATGAATAAGCCTTTGAAAAGGTCTTTGGGTCTGATGTTTTGCATGTACATAGGTTTAAGGTTGCAGTATTCCACTGATTTTTCTCTAATATTGGCTGAGATCTTCGGTTTCATATTTCCTTCTCGTCACTTTACATCCACAGAGACCCCTTGGTTTCCTGCACGAGGGTCCGCGCAACAAGACCGCGCATGAAGGTCCGCTATGTAGTGGAGTTAAGCAAAACACTAGAGCAAAACAAGGTTGTCGGTACTCAACCCCGGAATGCAAGCTCCCAAATTCTAGCCACTATTTAGGATACGTTACATGGGTATTTGAGAACTATATCATCTATCTAATTTAAGTTCTCTAAAGTTCTTTAACTTTCATGACCTAGTCAGTAGGTAAGCGAGACTATGCCAAAGACGTTTATAGAACGAAAAGCAAAAACATACCTCTCCAAAAAAACGTGATAAAGCAGTGAGGTTTCAATTTCCAACAAAAGAACCTAGCCATTGCCATGCTTACACTACGTATCTGTTTGGAGAAATATTTGGAGAAACTGTTGAGTTTTTATGCCAACCCCGGAACCTCAGGTGATGGATTTCCGGAAGGATGTACTCGAAGATAAGATCTTAATCCCTGGATGTTCATTGGTAATTCCCGGTCGACCGAGTCATTTCTACTACGACGTACTACATATACAGCGATCACCACAGCTATTACTTAAACATATCGTCAATGTGAGGCTTTGATGCGGAATATATACATATCACTAATAAACTTTACATTCTACTAATATTCCCATCGCATTTCCTAACGAAATATATTGAAGAGGAAAGCGATCTTAGAATAAGAACACGATATTAAGGTTCCAAAGGCTCACTCCCATTCACTAAGTCCGAAAACTTTATTCGACTCGCAAATTGCCTTATAAGGCGGGCAAGGCATTTCTCGGCTCGGAGCAGATCCGTTTCGTTATTACACATATGATGGCATGAGGGGCAATCTAGCCACGAGGTATGACTTTTAAAGTCTGAGCAATACCCCAGTGATCCTGACGGCGCATCCGACCACATGCTACAAGGTATTCCAGACAGACGGAACAGGATATCCAGGATAATTACTTACCGGCATGGTCTAAACAGACGTCAAGTTTTGGCCCCCAACAGTTCAAATCCCTCTTCATATACTGATCGACATCTGGAGCTCTGATTAGCATGCGTACCTGGCTTCCCTTAATCCGGCGCCCCACCCTACTAAAGCTCTCGGTCAGGAGCTTGGCACCTGGGCTCCCTTGTAGAGTGTAGACTCTAATAACTTCCTTGACGGGAAGGGCCTAGATTACTCTCATACGTAAGGTATGCCATACGCAGAGCGTTCCTGCAACAATGTAGTAGTAAGGATGGAGCTCAACCCCTTTTCCGAGAATGCCTCCGGGGCTTTACGACTGGTGCATATTCCCTCCCTATAATGCGGCTCAAATAGAAAATAGCTAGAGCAACATACCAATAGCATTAACAGGAATCAAACCACCGAAAGTCGTTTACACTAGAGCTTCAGCCCAAGCTTGCCGAGCCTACAAGCTCAAGAAATTTTTTCAATATGACTGGATGGCGATGCTTGACGCCATGTCATGAGTGGAGAAATTCCCGGGGTCCAGATCGAGATTCGGGGACCCGCTATTCAAGCTCCTTTTCTTCCACGAGCTGGATGCCCTTTAGTATATCTTGTGCAAATGCATGCCACCCTTTCATGACGTTAGTTGGGAGTTTGGGGTCGGGCATATAAGATGCAGGTCCGTCACGCTATAGCTGCACGGAAGGTTATCCGCGAAAGAAAGTGTGTAATGAATACCAAAAATCATAGTTAGCGGATTACTGTACTATGGTATTACTGGAGCATTTGTCGAAATACCGGGATAGAAACCCCTTTCCGGACATTATATTTAACCCATCTAGGTTAGAACCACCGACGTACCACCGCAGATATGCCAGTTGATTCCGAAGACGAGCAAGGCAAGCAGAATAAGCTTTTGGTTTCTGTACTATTAAGCTTCTCTACTCTATTTCGAGACAAATAGCGTGTCTGGTTTTAATCTGTCAAACATGCTAGCTACCCTTTTCCTTGGGTCCCCGTAGACGGCAGACCTGAACCGAATATGAGGATCTTGATGTCAATGGCACTAAATTAATGCGTATGATGCGCTATATGAATTACCCCAACTCTCCTCAAAGCTGTTTCATCTAACTCCGGCTTTCTAGAAGGCTAGAGGCTCACTTCGTATGGGCGCGTCTTATCACATGACAAATATAACTTTATGATGAAGGAATAGCAAGAAGTTTATATGTAATTCTAGGTAAAAGTATTACCTTGTTGGAATTAGTCATAACTAATCGTCATAGAGTCAAGACGTCTCATATTAGGACTATGACCACACGAGTCGTTTAGAGTATAGTCAGGAACTAATAGCATTGCAGTTGTTACTATCCGTCCATACATGATTAAGCAGAATAAAGTCAGAACAGGCACAGCCGCCAATGTAGCTGGTAGTAGAGCACGCCGTTCATTTTTAACATTGTTCTGCTAAAGTCCAATGGTGAGTCTAATTAGACTAAATACATGCTCTCTCCCCAAATCTGAACTAGCTAACCAGCTATAGGGAAATTTGAATTAAGCAATGGTCCACATAGCGTGGTCCATCGTTGCTTACACCAATTAGGTCCCTTTTTTTATGATTCAAAGAAGGCTACACTACTAGGGCTAGTTTCCACCTCGGTCCTCGGATCGGGGTTAGAATCCCCTTAACAATGGGGAATCGTTCCAAAACCTTATATCATCTACGGTCCCATACTGATAATTCAAGGTTCTGTATTACTAGCCCATCTCATGCCGCACGTGAAAAATTGAGAGATAGGGGTTGTCAACAGGTAGTACGGTAAGAATACTTGATTGTCAGCACATACAGCACATAATCCAATAGACAAATTAGAGGTTGATTTATAGATTACACGTGGCTGTATACATATCTTATAATTTAACGTCAAGATAGTGTTCTTAGTTTTATCAGTCTGAATGGCGCCGCCGCAACTGTTCGATCTAGCCAACAGCAAATATAGTCACCAAACACTTCACTGCTAATCAGGTCTAGAACTACTGGTCACTTTTTAAGGGTAGAATACCAAGTAAAACTAAAGCAACCATATCCACGTAGAATTAGTCGTGGATCCGGATTTTGGAGTGCGTGGCTGCTAATTACCTATCATAGTTGCTCTGATGAGCGACTCTTATCATGAATTCTTTCCTAATATTTTCAAAGTTACGACATATCATCTCGTAAGAAAGAGAGTATACACACCCCCTTTATGATTAATATAAGAGTCTACTTTTTAATTGTATTTTCTGGGCTCTAATGGTATGGTTGTCCAGATATGTAGTTTCTAGTAGCTAATTTATTGCCGTAAAAACCCAGCTCCACACAAGAAAACGTCAAAAATGAGAGGGAAATTTTGATGTGAATTCAGGGGGATCGATAAAGCTAACGTGATCAGATATTATTTGGTCGGTTTTAACAAGCTTAATTTGATACTATGTCTAGGAATCTTTAGAAAGACGCGTAACTTTCACGTCCTCAAGTTCGATATTTCTTAACTTCTTCAATACCGTTTACCGAAGATGCAAAATATCGCGTCGTTGTAGTGTAAATAACGAAATTTGAACACATTAGGGGTTGATACTAGATTAGCACTGAACGTCATTATCGTATCAAAGAAAATACCCAGGTAGGTATGGGGTCACTAGATCGCATAGGAGGTATTTTAACAGTCGGAGAGGATAATGGAAGAGGAATGGATCTGCCTAGGTACATAGGTACGTTCAGCACAGTTTGATTCAAAGCATAATATGACAGATAGTAAAATATAGATAGTAGATAAGTTCGTAATATTCAATAATTGGCCATTTTTCTACATCAACACACCAGGCGCAAAAAGCCTCTTGGTCGACAGGTCCAAAATTTCCTATCAAGTTTAGACACCTACTTCCTAAGAGTCGTAAATAAATGCCAGATTACTCTAAGAAGTAAGGAAACAACTTTGTTGTTCCGTGATGAACTCTAGGCTAGGTAGCTATGAGAGCCTACGGCTATACATACTGAAAGTGTCTTTTGTTCCAGATATCTCATCTAGAATCCTGACATATCTCATATCTAACGGCTCCTTCCTTTACTTATTACTTATCTAGTATAGTTAGCATATTTTCCCACGGGTAATCCATATTATCAAATTAGAGCGGCTTGGCCAACTAAGTCTCATACCTGATGCCACTGCTAATATCCCAGATGAGATATTCAAGATAAAATATTTTTTACAATATGCATTAGGAATCTAGTCACAGGCTTCCGTGATTTTCGTATCGACCTTTTAATAGTCGCAAGTACTTGGTTCCTGACAAACTTTTACCCGATGATTAACTAAACCAGCTACCCTATCCATTTTAATTTCTTCAAAGTAGTGACTCAGTCAGCTAGTCAACCTATTTGTTACTCGAGGTTATATAGTTATACCTAATCATAAGAATAGGTTTGACTTCGAGATTATATGCCATGACGTGTTTGTTTGGCTTGACTGGAACTAGAAACATATAAGTGACCTTGGTACCTTAGGTAGTTATCTTAATTCTCACGCGTCAAGATCCGTCACACATCACTTCAGATACTCGGTAGGTAGTAAATGTTTGCACACAAGCTCCTAAAAGTACCTAATACATACTTTGCCAGTGTAGATATCTCTAGAATTCCTAACATCAGCATCCCATTTCAAATCACCCCGCGCACAAAAATCCTATAGTTTTCTTTGACGGTGTGAATAATCACGCCTTTTACCTTTTACTTCTGCGTCAGCTACCCACCTACCTATTGTTTATTATTTCATACACGCCAGTCCAGTTTCTCCGTGCTGTCCCAGGCGGGTTCCTCCTTTACATCATGGCGGGACAAGTTACAAAAAGCGGTATTGAAAGTATACCTACAGAGATTGTCCTTGAGGTATTCACTTCACTGGAAAGTGCCACAGAAGTTCGTTCACTATTTCTCGCATCAAAGGGATTCTATGAGGTTTATGCCGGAAGTTCCAATCACATCGCCAAGGCCCTCATCCTCCGCCGGCTTGACCCGAATGACTACAAGTTTGCTGTTATGGCTATTGAGTCCCGCAAAGTCAATCCCCTAGATGTAACCGAGGTGAAGCAATTCTTCAATGACTATATACACCATCATGAATGGGATCTTAGGCTATATCGGATGTACACTGCCTTTCATCTCCCCGGACTCCAGGATGCAGCCGAGCACATAGCGACAAGCTATGACGGACTTCTGATACCGTACCATCATGACATTCTTCCAGAGACGGCCACAGAGCATGCCCGAAAGATTCGAACTCTTTATATGCGCGAAATAATTATCAATCTGTTTCATCAGATGCCTAATCGATATAAACATGTACTTACACCCTTCTTGGAAGACCCCCCATACCTAGAGTGGGTGCGCAGGTTCCGGACCAACTTCTCTGACGGAGAACTTGCCCAGGTGGAAGCCATTAGTCATTGGCCGTATAGGTTCATAGGTACGTGAAAATCCCTTCCTATTATATTATGTCAGTCCTTTTACGCGGATATCTAAGCTTACATGATTTATAGCTGCACTGGATAGAAATGGGATCA
Source organism: Daldinia concentrica (assembly GCA_902805455.1). Lineage (NCBI taxonomy): Eukaryota > Fungi > Ascomycota > Sordariomycetes > Xylariales > Hypoxylaceae > Daldinia > Daldinia concentrica. Next base: position 1,498,676 of record CADCSW010000003.1, on the reverse strand, counting down.
CTCTACCGGAAGGTCAGCATGGCCCGGGTTGCAGATGCATCAACAAGAAAGGAATTCCAAACAAGCAACTGGTAATTCACATGGGAACACGAGATCCGTATAAATGGCGCAAGCTAGAATCCTTTGCAAAACTTGTCGGCATACAAAGACTCTACCATTGGTGTTGCCCAACTAGGACCGATATTGTTCCAATGCGTGAAGAGTGGGAGAATTTCTCTTACAGCACATGCCCTCCATCGAGCCCGAGTATGCGCCTGCATCGAAGGCCTCTCAACAGAGCAGCGAGATTCGACGGCCCTCGCTTCCATAACGATCCAGAGTCGCCAGTACAAAAGATCCGGAACATGGGACCCGGTTGGCGCTATGCAACTGAAGGTATATATTGGCCCATGAGAGATCCTATGGACGAACTTTGTCGCATCCGAGTTCTCAGCGACCGCACTTCCCTTGAGGCATTGAGACGACTGGTGCTTGCAAACGATCCTCGTATCCAGTCGTGGGGCCTGGAAACTTGCTAGGTCCAAGCCTTAGACACGGATAACTGCCTTTTATCAGGCTTTAAAGAATGAATATAGCTGGAGTATCAAGGAAACCAGTCTACGAGGGATGTGGATATTAGATATTCGGCTAGGAAGGGATTAAGTTGTACTTATAGTTCCCTTTCCTGTACTCTACTCGATAAAATACTGCATTCCCCCTAAATTAGCGACGTGCGACTAATAAGGTCTTCAGTAATAGGAATGCGAGGCTCTTTTACTGTCACTTTTACTATACCCTATATAATAGAATATAAGGGAATTATGCTTATCACAAACAATGGCTAAAGGTATCCCCTCCAACTTGAACTACTGTTCAACCTGCCAACAATTAGACAGGTACCTAGGTATAGGATAACCCTTTCTCCCTCGCCCCCATACGTAGATAGAATTCATCGCGGACGGAGCCATTATTAACTTAATCACGCGCGCATCGAATGACTATAGATAGAAATGTGAAATAAACATAGTAAATGACGGAGAAATAAATCAAGATTTCGCTGAATGCTATGATAAAGAAAAGGGGGTATCATCGAACAATCTGCCTCTCTCATCATCATCGTTTTCAGTCGTCAATCTCATTAGAGGAAATATAACATAGGAAATATCGTGAGGTTCATTAACTCGTAGATATAGTCGTGTAAACGCGTGTCCGTCGTAAATCCCGTCGTTTCGGGAAATCGAGTTAGGTGTGTCGCATATGCTCTTTCATGTTCGAATCGTATAAGCCTCGAAATTCGTGCGAGTCGGCTACTCTAGCCAAGGAGCCATGTCCGAGTTCGCGCAGCCTCGTAAATAAAATGGGACATCTGGGAAGAGAAAAGAAAAGACATGAAGTTTCTTGGCGTTGTTATCCGTATGGTATATATTATATCGTCTCTGGAGAGGCTGTTTACTCTCGTTTTCCTTTGTCGGTTTCGTATTATTAGACTAATTAGCATCCGTAACCCTATCATTATGTTCGGAGGCATCCGGGGCGGCCGATGCCGCTGATGTATTCGGCGACGAAGCGAATAGCTCCTGAAACCGTGTGGCGGCCTCGCTATTTGCGAAAGCAAGTTCGAACGCGCCAAAGCGACCCTTGCGCTGGTTCGTAGGTCGATATTTCTCCCAAAACACGTATGGTTGTATATCACGCAGCCAGATGCGATGCTTCGATTTGCGGAGGAGCCAGGACGAAGACACATTGGGCGGAACTAATAGGGAAATATTATAATTAGTCGATGATGGGGAAATATAGTAGGGGTAGAGACGAAAATAGGAAGGGGAATCGCTGTTAGGATGCATAAATGAACACATACTAAATGCTGTCCATACGGGACATGCTCGCAGCTTGCCTTCCCAGACGGCAGCATGGAGACGGCAGCCACCCGTAGCGCTATCCTCGAATACCATTAGAACATGTTGATAACCATCATCGATAATTTGACTAAAGTTTGTATGTCAGCCTCGCCGCTTCGTTGTGTAGGTGCCTTTATAACTTACGCTTGGAACAGACGCTTCTCCTTGCGAATGCGAAACTCGACAGGGTTGACATTGAGCGTAAGTTGGCTCCGAACCCGCAGGCACAGAAATGTGCAGTAGAAAAGCACCATTTCTACTCCCAGTCAGCTTAACTCTTCAATAATACGGAATTCTTTTAAGTCTCAGGGAAAGCTAACCTTCCCAAGTCAGAAACGATAAGTTTGCCCAAGGCTTGACTCTCTGCTCTGAGCGGCTCCATCTAGATAAGTGCAGGACAGAGTCGCTCTCTCTTCGGATAGACAGTTCGTGGACACCGAGGACGGAAACCCAGTTTTGGCTGGCGACTTTCGACCGAATTAGAAGTGATGGCGCTTGGTCTCTAAGCTCTAGGAAGAAAATAACTGAGATGCGATCGCTATCGAATGACCTATGATGTATATCAGTATAGCGTACGTGTAATTACCGAAGTAAGCCTGTACAATAAGGAAATTAGACGGATAGTTACCTTTTGATTAATATCTTGACGTCTCGTGAGAGTGGCGGGAGATGGCCGAGCTTCTGCAAAGGGCCGAACGCATCTGAGCTATCCGATATTAGCTGCAATTCAACCCTAAAGCGTCTAGTTAGAGAAGCAAGTAACTTACCGTCCTTGATGTTTAAATTCCCTCCGCGACGGTAGGGGTTGGGTAAAGATGCCCTCTGCCCAGTGCGAATTCTGCCCGGTTTCAATATAGATGCCCCTAGAAAAAAGGGTTGAAAGGCTTACTGTCTCTTGATTCCAGAATTCTAACGCCTCGTCTCGTCGGATGAGATCCGTTCTGATAGGATTTGGCGGGGCTAAAAGAGAGATTAGCTCCATTTTAATAATAAGAGGGCACGAGTTACTGACGTATCTTCCTAGTTGCACGTAGTTGGAGAATACGGATGCGTAGGGATTCCATCCCATTCAAATCGAAGTTCGGAGACCTATCTAACTGGGTAGCAGAAAGACTTATAAACGAGTCAACTTGGATGGTAGGAACCATACCTTGTTAAGAGTTCCTGGAGCAGCCGAAGAAATTGATTATACATGATAAATCTAGCCGGTAGAGTGGTACCAGGGAGTTCATTACCAAGTTTATGGTACATGGTTCTCCATCGGTGCTCCTTGTTCATTGACTTGTCTTCGTAGAACGACATGATATCCCGGAGCGTTTTGCAGAGACATGGCAGGATGACGTTGAGATAGTCGAAGACTGCGGGCAGCTGAGAGACGTGGATCTGGGCCTGCTCTGCAAGGTCGCGTAGTAAACGGCTTGTATTATGGATCTCTTCAATAATTCCGCTTAGATGGGGATGAAACTGCTCTGGGAGACAATTTCGTAGCCCTTGAAGGTTGAAGCCAACCATATCGGCACGATCAGCCTCGAGAAAACAACCATTGAGCAACTGAGGACTGAGCTGTTGGACCGCCATCCTGGCGGTCGGAGTTCTATTGCGTTGTAGAATTGGATCCATGGCTAATGAAGCTCTTATGATCCCATGATGGCAAGTAATCAAGATATCTCACCGCACAAGAGAAAAAGGTCGCCTATCCAGTTTATCCTCCACAGCCACCACGGGACTCAGTTTCGTCACACCAAGCCTGATAATACTTGCAGCTGATGCTAGTTCCAGAAGGCAGCAGAAAGCGAACGAAATCGATATTAACGTGATAGTGTAGCGTCGTTTGGGAACACTAAGATTCTCACTCGGTTGTTGATAAGCACCCCGAAGATCACCGTCTCCACATGAGAGGCAGTTGGCCGTGTGGGAAAGGGGAATTTTAAGAATGAATTAACTAGCGAGGGTAGACTCAAGAGGACCTTGTCTTATACCTAATGAGATTCAGACGTAATGGGAATCTTGCCCTTGAAAGGAAGTGTGTTTCTGCAAATCTCATATAACGTGAGTCCAGAGCCCAACGACGGTGGGGTGACGTGTTAGGTATGCATTCCCCAACATAGAAAAGGCTCGATCCGAAGAGGGCCGTATGTGTGTGTGGAGTTCGTATGGACAAACACCGAAAGTGGGAAAAGAGAGGATAATACTAATTATACGACGATGCGGCTAGAATCGTATGAAAACTAGTGACTATACAATCTCAGATCTGAATATTGGTATTTTGGTATTTTACTATGGTATTGACCGAGATAGAAGTATGTGCGTGGCTCAGCTACCCTGATACCCGGTGAAAAGTGCATAAATATGAAATTAATCGACGGGACAAAAAAAAAAGACAATAACCCTTTGCTCCGAGTGGCAATCCGTAGAGATGATATCAATTATGTCCAATGAAGGAATCAGCCGACGCAGACGTACATAAATGAGTATGAGGACGATGATCAAGACGGGAAAGGTATTAAAAAGAAAGGAACATTTAAGAGAGAAAAAGAAAAAAAAGGAAACCCGCCAATTGGCTTGGCTGTCTGTTCGGAAGTTTACCGTTGCGGGCAGCTCTCAAAGTGGTCTTTCGAACGTTCCATATTACCTCGACTCAAGTAAGAGACTGCCACGAAGCCCGGCAGCGAACCTCTAAGCAGGCGTATGCACCAGGGATTGGTGGACCTTGTCCGCAAAGACCGGATCAGGCGTAGAAGCGGGCCATGGTGCTACCCACGCCCGCGGCGCGGAGAAGGGAGCACTTGCATAAGATAATATGCAGGGAAGAGAGCGGACTGGGCGATGGACGAGGGGAGGGGTTTTTGTCATGACGATTGCTTTGCCGGCCAGCTTTGCGCTTGTCTGTTTTGCGACCTGGCCTGAGGTCGGAATAGATAACAAATAACGAAGCGGGAATAAATATCCAACCCAGGTAGATAAAACTTCCAGCGTTTATGACTTTCTGTGATAAAGCATTACCGCTCGTCTCCTAAGCGCCGATGCGTACCAAATTTTGGCCGGCGATAATTGTTTCAGTCCGTGATATACAAGGTATATATATATATATATATATGTCCGCCAGCGCCTGTTGGGCGGCTAAAAAGTATTATGATCGAAAATAACACCTAGTTAGTCAATAAAACATGAGCGTAGAAGGCATACATAACGACCGTATTAGATGGTGATGGAATATTTAGTATACCATCTACCTAGTAGGCTATCGGGTAGCGTAGGGGTGGATCCGAATGCTGTATATCATGGAATATGCAGCATGATAGAACTAGCATCTATAAGGAAAGGGCATCAGCATCATCTCTAGCTCTAGTCGAGGGTCTGATACACAGCTCCGATCGAGGGTCCGATGGCGTGCGATGAACCCGATGCTTCGTTGCGTTACTTTACATACAACAGCGCTTGCATGCATTTCCAGTCCCAGAGAGAGTTGGGCAGCTAGTGTCAGATCTGATTGATCTGGGCAATATATTAGATCGATATGTAGGGATACGTATGCTGTATGACGGACGATATCTTGGTGAATATGCTGCCCTGCATATGCTACTGCCGCCGTCGCCGAAGACGCGACTGGATGCTGTGTCTCAATTTAGGACCCCGATGATTGGCTTAATTGAATTAACCATTTCCCTTCAGTATGGGCCAATCGTGACTCCTGTCTAACGATAGTGACTTGGTCGAAAAAGCAACGAAAGCTCGGAGAACCCAATTATAAGGTAAGTACACACACATATATATATATATTTAAGTATGACTTGATAGGCTACAACATTCTAGGTAGCTCGCTTTGCTCCTACAGCCTTGCGTTTGCGGCGTTGTTGTAAATAAGGAGGGTAGAGAAACAGGTTGAGCAAGGATCTTAGCCACGTCTGCTCCCACACCTCTCTCGGCCAGACCCCTGGCCATCCGGATCTCCGGGACAAGATCCTCGCATGCATCTGTTTACCGGGCACGGGTCGACTTGGGTTGGATTTGACCACGTGGGAACGCCGCGCTTACATAGCATAGTATTGTATCCCTTAATCATTCTATCACGAGTAATGGGGCCAGTTAGGACTAAATGCTGGTAGTGTGAGGACAACTCTCTTCAATGATAAGAGCAAACTATTTTTACATCGCGTTGTTAAGAAGCACCGACGTGATAGCTTCGTGCTTCGTTGCAAGATGGCTAGCTTAAATTAGCTGCGACAACGCCACTGGACCAGGGTAATTCCCCGAACTCTGGTCCAGTCAGAGTGAAAATGATGTAAAGAAAACTAAAGCACAATGTCCCTTTCCCTGTGCATCAACACCGACCGATCCCATACGCATTAGACTGGAAAGGAAACTTGTGCCATTTACCACGGTCAAAAGGCTTCCTAGGCCACACAACCAGAATCATCTCGTCGTGAAACCTCGTGACCAACAAGCGGGCAAGATAAGAGGACATTACTATTCGCTCTCATCTCTGCCAGCCTAATCGGATTCGGCCTAATTAGTCACGCTCAGCGCTGCAGATTAATAAGAGGAATGCGAGGAGCTTACCTGGTAGGCTTGCTTCTCGTCTTCGTATCGCTTTTTGTCGGCCGCTGCCTTGGCTTCATAGGGAGCACGTTGCTTGTCGTTGAGCGCCTTCCATCGTTCACCGAGGATCTTGCCAACCTGGCCTATAGTGGGGTCAGTATGAGACAACTTGGCATACTACTAGCAGAACATACCAAATGAGATACCAGGGTTCTCGTCACGGACGTTCTCTCGTTGCTCATTGGCGAAGAACATATAGGCCGAGAGACCACGCTTGGGTGCGTTGGGGTCTGTGTCCAACGTGTTAGTGACTATTTAAACAAGTATGCGAGCTTGATGACGGGCTAGCAATAGTTGGATCATATCTTGTAGCACTCTTGACTTGAACCATCCGTGATCAACAATGTAGCGATATATGCTGGATCGGATGCCAAAATCGAGATGCATCAAGACCAGGTATATGAAAACAGCGACTGTATGACTTACCCTTCTTTCCTTTTCTCTTCTCGACCTTACCGGCCTTGCCACGCTTGGTTGCTTCCTTTGGCATTTTGACTGATATTCTAATGGAATCGTATGTTAGTTCCTGTTGACCTAAATGGACGTGCGTGCTTAAAATTGAGTGATAAGAGGCTATGTGGTAGGGTAAGCGTGCTAAATGAGGGAATCGGTCTTTGGGTGGCGCGGTTGGGCGACAGCTCGAATAAGTGCGAATGAGGGGCAGATGGATAAGACGTTAAGGTGGTGATGCACGGTCATGTTGAATGCGATGCGCTGTTGTCGCAAATGCAATTGTATGCGCCAACGCGTGAAAACCGCGACTTGAAGCTCGGAATTGAGCAAAGTAGACCCAAATGCATACCTTGAAGTACTTCTTAAAAATTTGGACAGTGGTGTTGTGGTTGAATGAAGCTGTTGCGCGCAATCGCAGTCAGTGGAATTGCCCAGTCTAAAATGCAGGTGGACTAGGAAAATCTGGTAATGAATTCGCAATAAGTCGATGCAGCAGTCAAATGTCAACAGAAGCTATTGAATAAGCTTCAAAACATCCGACGACGATGTAAATCATGTTAAAACCATGATGCATCTATTTAGAGACGAATTGACATTGCTAGGACGATAAGATGCGCGCAATGTAAGGAAGTGGTTGAGGTGACTTGAAGTTTGCAGTGCAGTGCCATATAAACAGAGGTACTCACAATTTGTATGGGCAGCTATTGAGGTTGAGTGTAGGCTGCGTTTGTATGAGAGACGATTTAGGTGGGAGATTTGTATGTGGGAGAAGAAAGGGAAATTTGTATGGGGGGAGCGTTGGCCTACTGCCTTTTTACTGCGCCTGGGTGATTGTGTGCAAAGCCAGACTTGAGACTGCCCCAATTTCTAAGGGAGGGTGCGAAAGAGGGAGGGGGGGTCTGCACCAAAAAGCGGGCAAGCGACAGACAGACCGTAAGGTAGGCACAGTGGCCGAGTGATTTTGGTTGGAGAGCTACCTAGGTAGGTACCTGAACAGGTGGTAGGGGAAGCAGGGAACTGGAGGTAACCAAGCCCAAGCGAGTAACCACTGGTTGTTCTCAGGTTAGAGAATTTCTGTGTGCAGGCTTTTGCCTAGGTCGCTTGGTACCTTGTCTACCTAATTTCGGTAGGAAGGTACCTATTATACCCTGTGTGTTATTAGTCGGTTTGGACGTTGCAATAAGCACAATATACAGGGAAGTAAGTCCTCTACACCACGGTGCTTATTACACTGTAAGAATCACTGTACCTTCGGCTATGTATGGTACATATCACTATTATTAATGTTTAAAACGGTCAACATTATGGGAAGAAATATTAGGTATGTTGCCATGTTGCTTTGTTTATGTACCCATTACTCATTACTGTATTGTATCACTTGTTCTTCATCAATTTATTTTCATTCACCCTTTCATTCATCGCTCATAGCGGCAACCACCTGGGCAGTCCAGCCAGCCCTGGTCATTCTTCTTGAGCATACTTACATGTACGTCTTTTTTTATTTAATTTTTTATACCATATATATAAGACTGTACGTTACCGAATACAAAATGGTTACCGGTAGGTAATCTCTTTATATCGCGTACATACATTCTGTTGTCCTTCTCAAACTCCCTCCAGCCTGTCCATTAAAGCAATTCGGGAAATGGTTGCAGCTTCTCCGAAGGATATTGAGTGGAATGCTGCTGGATACATGAGAATAGAGAAAAGACTAGACGAAAAAGGGGAAAAGTCATAGTACAGCATCACGAAGCTCCTACCAGGTCTTAGCCGGATGTCTGATACTGTGTACCTCGATGGAGTGGCATCACTGATTTCCTCTTTTCCTCTTTTTTGCGTCAATGCTTCGGGAATCAACGTCTAGTTAATCACTTACCTAACATGCCTCCATTCCTAAAACAACCATAAACACAAGATTCCATTTCCGCTATGATGCTTCAATTATTCGACATAGCAACCTACCTACATGTAGGTAACCTACTACTTCTACATATGTACATGCATCCTACTTCCTTCAACCTTAGTTGCACTCTTACATCTCACCAAAAAGACAAGGGAAAACGATGCATACATACTGCTAATTGATGAGTATGCAGCTACTTAAGTTGGGAGTGCTGCATTACAAGGGAAAAAAAAAAAGGAAAAAAAAGAGGCCAAAATAAAAGGAGAATGCGAAAATTAGACGGCTCAAGGAAAACTATCTGGAAGTACAGCGTTGAGCCCACGCGCGTACATACATGTACGTAGGTACAGACTGGACTGTATGTACAATTGATGATTGTACACTATGGCTCGGAAGTACTTTACGCTTCCTTGTTAGCGTAAATGTACATCACCCATGCTAGGTACTTCCCTTTTACCTATCAGGCCTGGGCTCCCTGGGTGGATGGGATGGCCTTTTTTTATGCCTTTTCTGCTTGGTCTGGTTCTTTGCAGCTGATTACCACCACACGAAATTTCTGGCTGCAGTTCTGGGAGTCTGACATTCCCCCTCTTCACCTCTGCACCAGTTTCTCTGCCCTTCTCCCCTTTCTTACGCATCCCACCCCCAAACAGAATTGGCCCCTCTCAATTTTTGTCAACCATTCAACCCAAGTCTTCCAGCTTTACAACGGTGATATTATCCAGTTGGATTACGTAGTACCGTATTTTATTCTCTCCATCTCCGTTTGCCTTAGTAAACCACTTCCATGGCAACGTTTTTATTCATTTTCACGATACTCTCCGTTTCATTTCCAAATTGCTAAGAACATCTAGATTCCCACAGCCCTTTTCCTGTTGCTTTACCCTCTTTACGATATCATAGCCCAATTATTATTGGATATTGTGTATGGCATCTCTGACCACTAGACGGATATGAATCGCGTAAACTCCATACACGCACGATATTCTTGGGGGATATTACCAAGGGGCTGTTTCCAACCCAATACGTTTACAGTTCACATAACTAGGCAAATATTAACGCAGTTATTTGTTCGACCAATAATCTTTAAGAGCTTACATTGCGGTTATCCTAGTTGTTGTACTGGCGTAACTTCATCCCGCAGAGTCCCGTAAGCCAGCCTGCTCAAGTTTGCACATCCTTCAAGGAATAAGCCCCCCTATTGTAACAATATCAGCAATGCAAGCCTGTCGCACCGATTTGGAGCTGTATCACCATATTATCGAGTCGCATTATGGGCAAGCATTTGTAGCATCTTACTGTAAATTTGTTTGCAATCTACAAGCGGACAAATAAGTTATGCTCGCTAGGGACGACGAGGGACGCGATGCGAAACCTCGAGTAAAAATCCCATTGGACCGCAATGGATTTTATTAGTCAGATCTCTATATGGTATTCCTCAACCCAAGCACCAACAATTCATATGGTGGTGTCCTCATGTGCACACACGTCTGGCACTTGAAAATATTGGCCATGTCTTGATCCGTTTAAACAGGCCGCCTTACTAGCGACAGGCTGGGAAGACTGTCTCTCATTCTTGATTTTGGAGCATCGGGTGTCTTGCTAGGCCAAAGTCATCGAAAGACAGCTAGGTACCATATGTTTAAACAGGTACATCATATTGCACAGAACTGCGGGCTACACCAAGAGATGCTTCGGGAATGGTCTCATTTACACCATACACTGTGTTCGCGTTCTTCCCTTTCCATATTGATTATGGTGTTTTTATTAGCGTAACGATGATGACGACCTTTTCCCTTCAAGATTCCCCACCGTTAATAACCATGATAAAACAAGCTTAATTCCGCCAGAGGCAGAATACGATTAACTACCTTCTAACCTACATAAACTCTAGTCTTTTAAATAAGTCTACATGTATAAACGCGAAGCCCAGGCTGATACTACACGCCATTTTGTTTACGTCACGTCTGATATAATGATCCATCCATCAGTTTAAAGCGCGGCTTGTCTCGTCAACAATCTACCCGGGTTTTTTGTGTCCCTATATGCTTGCAGATATTTCATGCAATGATAGCTGACCTGTTACCAGGGGAATAGCTTTCTATAGCATCTTGATCGATATATGAGACCTGGGTTGCTCTACTGGCTCACATTCGATACATCACATCAAAATCCTAAAATAGATCCATTCCACGTGATTCATGCCTGCTTCGGCCAAGACTGATTACGCTAAGCCCTATCTATCAGGAACGGATGAATATGGTGCGTTGGAAATCTACCATCAAAGCTGGCATGGGTCCAGATAAGCAGTGCCGATAGGGTTATCTATATCCATGAGGTAACATTGTGACGGCTCCAAGGGCTCTCGGGTGCATTGTTCTAAGGCTCGTAGACCGAAGACTGAGCTAAATAGTGAGTTTTCACATGTGAAGGTAAAAGAACACTATTACCAGATTAGTGAGATTATTGCTCAGGTGGGTATCCTCGAACGTGCTCTTCTCACTAATATATGGAATGTTGAACTCCTTTATCACGCTTCATCCTCATTTTCAGGGTCCAAAACAATATCTCTCAGCTCAGAATCTCTAGACCAATCCACTCCACTACCAACAACTACTGCGCTTGCAGTGCCTTTCAGGACCCGCCATCTCTGTCTACTTAGCTTAACCTGGCTCTCTAGGCTCAAGGTCTCAGCTGCCCGCTCCGGATCCATGTTAACTGCCTCTGCCTTATTTCGATTCGTCTGCTCAGCAAGTTCGAGCAATTTGGACGCCAGCTCCACGTTCTCGCGACCGAGGCGTAAACTCTGACTCTCTACCTCCGTAATTTCGTCAAGCAGCATGCGTAACTCTGAGGACTGTTGTGCTAATGCTGAAGATGACTGGTCGCGCTGTTCTAGAATGGGCAGTAAGTCCCTATAGAATTACGGACTAAAGTTAGAAAGAATGGTATAGGGGTGAATGTTGTAAACCCTACCTTTCTATGGGAGATGCTTTTGTACCATTGTGTACTGCTTGTAGGATTGGGTTGGTAGCTACAACGCTGTCTACTACTTGATTCCGGAGGACATATTTAGATCTTGAATCTAGAAGCGCTTTCTGGGCTGCTTCTATGCTCCCATGTCCTGTAGGCGGACTTGTACCTGGTATTAATTAGATTCGATGTGTACCTTATAGATTAACTAGTTAATAGTAGAAACTTACGTGGGTCATAGTTTTTCTGGGCTGTGAGTAAGGCGATCTCTAATTGAAGTTGCTGAAGGCGATCGTGTAAACCTAGGATACGTTTCTCGTCATCTGAAAGGAGGAGTGGCGTTGGTTCGTGAATCGTTTCACCCGCCATCTTCTTTCGCGAATGAGCATAAACAATATAAAGGCCGTTTGTTTAAAACACAAACGTGTGAGATGATCTTTGTCTTATTATGAAGCACACGTTCGCTTCGCTATCGCTTCTTTTACAAGATTACAATAGAGGTAAGAAGTACCTATTAAGCTTGTCAAGTTCAATAGATGTGGCTGTACTTCAAGATCGAACGTGGCTTGATTGTTCGCGTTTAGATCCCCAGTTTGTTGTTAGTGGACATTAGCACGCCAAATAACAAACTTCAAGTTAAAGCTATAGTGTAACGCATTTGGTGCAAACTAAAATTATGCCTATATAATATACACAAATTAGATTTAAATCATTAGGCTTCCGCTTCGACTTGTAAGACTTTCTATTACACTTCATTACACGAACCGGATTCACACGTATACCTTCCATTGTAGGTGTTCGTGGTACCTGGATACATACATGTGATTCGTGTATCGAATCTGAAGTAGATCATTTATGCACTTAAGCGCCAAGGGTCCAGGTTTAGTCCATCCCCCAGCAAAATTTGTGGATCATCGGTGACGAATTACAGAGGAATCGGAAGGAGCCTTATGTACGAACGGCGCCTGACTGCCTGCCAGCTGACGTTGAGCTCCGATACAGAAAGATAAAGCTTCACTTGCCATCTTCATTATTCCTCCGGCGGCTTTTCAACGCTTAAGTTTCCCACCTTAGGGCTCTGCATATCTAAAACGTTGTATCTGTTGTCGCATCATTTACTTCATTCTTTCAGGGGATGGACTGTATAAACCATGGCGACGCAGACGCAGGTGTTGATTGCCCACACGGGCCAGCGCCTGCAGGTCGATACCGCTCAGTTCTCATCGTACGTATTCCATTTCTTACACTAATATGAGTATGCGGCCTACCGCGTTTTTTAGTCTGCATGGGTATTTGTGCTAACAGCTTTATTCTCTTGTTATAGCTTAGATGATTTCAAGGCGTGGGTTGCCCGGCAAAGCTCCATACCCATTCAGAATATTGTTGCTCTTACGTCGCAAGGAAAGACTGTCAGGATCCAAAACATACAATCTGAGGTTTGTCCACCTTGATGCCCCTAAATTAGACCAGTACATAAACTTTAGATTAATATGTTCATTAGAAGGAGGTATACGTTTACGATATCCGAATAACCCAGGCTTCTTCGCCCGGCGCCGCTACCGGTCTTATCTCCGAGTCCCCCGTTCCTAAACGATATACCGTATCTACTCCCCCGAACTCGATCGACAACACACACTCGCTACAATCATGGCAGGATTTATTCAAGAGGCGTCGCGACTGGACCCTGAAGGTCGTAGAAGACTGCACTATCATGGCCGATGCGGCTCAGGCACGATATAATGAAATAGATGTCATGCTAAAATGTCTTGACGCCGCTGTAGCAAATCTCGACAATAGTGTCAAGTTAATAGATCCAAAGCACTCGGAACTCAAGAAATGGGCAACGCCCATTCAAGACGAATATGCCGATCTGGTTTCCAATTGGGAGCAGTACCTTGAGCTAGCAAGGAGCATTACTATTTCCCCAACGATGGTGCATTTTATGACAGGCCAGGACATTCGAAAGCCTCGTCAAGCAACGCTAGAGGATCTGATTGACCCCGAGCCTACTCGGAAAGCTGGGAAGCTCGCTGCCACGTCTCTTCGAAAGTTCAATAATAAAATATCCGAGTTAGACAAGACAGTCGAGATGATGTTTGGAGGCTGCGAAGAGTTGATACAGGAGTTCAATAAATTATTAGATCGCTCGGTGATGGGACATAAACGCGACAGTATCCAGTTACTGGAAGATATCGAGGCTGTCGCAAGAAAGGTCGACACGGATTACCAGACTACTCTGTCGTATACTAATCAAGCAAAGGACATCCCACAGGCTTCAAAAACAGCTGCTAATCACACGAAACAGCTTTTACCAAGTATTCAAAACCGAGCTTCTGAGATGGATGATATGCTCCGTTATGTCACTCAAGCGCGAAACGGCATTGCAACTGATTCTCTCACCTTCATGCGTAGGATTGCTGAGATAACCAGCGTACACCATAGTGTCAAGACTCAGATGCACGCAATAAATCAAGGAGAGGAGGAGATGACTACCTTCGACTATTTGCGGCTCATTCAACAACTCCCTTACATGTATGCATCTTTTGTCACTGAGGCTATACGGCGTAGAGAATGGTCGGAAAAGGTAAAAGCCGATTCTTCGACGCTGCTTAATGAAATGGCTATATTCCAAGACGAGGAGTTAAAAAGACGTCGGAAGTGGCATAAAATGGTTGGCAGTACCTATGGCCCAGAGAAGACCGAGAGCAGCGTACTTGGCTTCGAGGTCAACCTTCATGGTGATGATGAATCTTGGCCCCAGATGACGAAGCAAGAGCTTGATGAATTCCTGACCGTATTAAGGCGATATAATGCGGATGCGGGAGTTTTGAGCGATATCACCAAGCTAATAAACGACCTCAGCAATCCAACAAAGCAGCAGTCGAAACGGTTGAAAGCTTTCAAGAACGGCAGTGTACATGAAGCAGCGCTTGGGAGAAGCGGCCTGCTTATTCGCGGAGATGACGATCTTCTTAGAAGCCTACAAGGAGACAAGTCTAAATTAGAGAATAAGTTGAGGACAGCTGAGAGTCGAGTCCGCCGGCTAGAAGATCTCTTGCATCGTCAAACTCAGGTATCAAGACCGTCACCTTTAGGTAATATCTTTCAACCCCAACAAAACGACTCGACCGGCTCCGTTAAATCACCCCGCGTGCCCGACGATCGGCGACGATCGATCGCCTCAGAGGGAAATGAAGCTCTATACCATCGCATTGCGCAGTTAGAAGGAGATCTAAGTGCTCAGAGAGAACGGTCTGCAATTCTGGAAAAAGAAGCGGATGCTCACGCCGACCTGAAAGGCCGTATGGACGAAGTGAACTCCACGAAGCAAGATCTCTTAGAAAATATGGAAGCCCTAAAGAGAGAATTCATGGAAGAACGTAAATCCTTAGAAGATGAAGTCAAAGTGCTGAAGGCCCGCCTCGAAGAGACCGAAGATGAGATCGAACATTTCGGAGAATCCAGAGAAAATGAGAAGTTGACGTACGATGAGAAACTTCACTCTCTCGAAGCAGAGGTCGATCGTCTTACTAAAGAGAAGAGGGATGATGCTCTAAGGACACAGGGACAAGTCGAGTTTTTACGTAACGAAGCCCGAGTTCAGAGAGAACGCAATGTATCTCTTGAGAGGGAGTTAAAAGAGTCGCGCGAAAAAGTCAAAGAGCTAAATAAGCGAGCTGAGACTTTCTTTGATAGTATGGACACGCATGCTCGCTCACTCAGGGAGCTTCACGGCCAGTTATCTCCAACAGACGAACCTCCTCAAGACTTCGCAGATCTTACAGATTCCGTCGCGACCAAATCCAACGATGTTTTAGCTAGATTGAAATCCCTCGAACAAGACATATCTCTAACGAAGGCTGATCTAGAGCGTGCTCAGGCCACTGTCAAAGATGTAAAATTCGAACTACATACTGCGAAAGAGAAGCTTTCTAGTGAAGAGATGAGCTCGGTGCACTTGCGGGAGACCCTGGATAAGGAGAAGACCAGAACCGCCACTCTTGAAATGGAAGTGAACGAAGGGCGAGCGCAACTCAACCAACTCCGAATGAAGATGACTGAGGGCGAAACAGGATCAGAGACGCTACGACAGAAACTAGCAGATGAAGAAAAGAGAGTTGCGGAGCTAACCGAACAAGTAGCATCAAAACAGTCCCAATTAGGTAGCCTTGAAGAGGAAGTCCGAATGTTCCAGGAGAAGCTACAGGCGTCCGATGCTACATTAGAAGCCCTTAATAGTCGATCCGAGGTACGCAACGGTCGTACCAAAGACCTCACCCAGAGGTTATATACACAAAATGAGAGGTTATGCAGGCTTCTCGAACGCCTTGGGTTCTCCGTGACGCGCAAGGATGGGTCGATGGCCATCCAAAGGATCCCGCGGTCAGAACGGACATCTCAAAACCCTAACGACTCGTCTGATCCCGGTTCTTCTATACGGCGATCTGTCTCGTTAACAAGTAACCCCCTTGCTGATAGTGCTGACCTCAGGTTACTATATTGGATGAACGCCGAGGACTCGAATACAGAAGATGAGCAGTACCAGGCTTTCATGGCCGGTCCAGGCAACTTTGACATTGACGCCTTTTCTGAAGCCATGTACCGTCGCGTTAAGGAAGTAGAGCATACTGCCCGAAAGATGACTCGAGACGCCCGCAATTACAGAGAACGGGCACACGATGCTGCTAAGGAAGCTCGTGACAAGATTGCCTTCAGACAATTCAAAGAAGGCGACCTAGCCTTGTTTCTCCCCACCCGTAATCAGACGACAGGTGCCTGGGCTGCTTTCAATGTTGGATGTCCTCATTTTTTCTTGCGGGAGCAGGAAGGCCACCGCTTGCGCAGCCGCGAATGGCTCGTAGCCCGTATAACCCGTGTTCAAGAGCGAGTAGTCGACTTATCTAAGAGCTTGCAATCTACCACTGCTCTTCCATCAGAGGGTGAAACAGATTCTGTTAATACTGGCGACGAAAATGACAATCCATTTGATTTGTCAGATGGTCTACGCTGGTGGCTCATTGATGCGCACGAAGATAAACCCGGGGCCCCATCTACCCCTGGGCTTGGAAAATCCACCGTCGCTGCAAACACTGTTGCAGCTGTCGCCGATATGCATGCACATGGACGTTTGAGTAAGGGGAAATCTAAACTAGGCCCCAACGGTGGAATTGAGGGTGTTAGTAGGACCCTCAGCAAGAGTCTCGAGAGTAGGCGTAGCAGTTCAGGTTCTAAGAAGGCCCAGTCTCTTGCTGGGGTTGTCGCCGCAAAAGGCAGTGCGCTAGCTAGCGAGACAAATAGTATCACAAGTCCAACAGTTGGACCGGCGGGCGCAGGGCCAAGCGGAACGCAGCAAGAATCAACAGGGGACAAGCAAACCGCCACAGATAAGGGCGAGCAAACCGAGGTGCGACACGATAATTAACACCACCCTCGATCCTTGAGACATAGTCGCTGATGGGATCTAGCGTCGTCGAATAGACGGCAACCCCAATACGCAACAGCCTCAGCAGCAGAGGCCGCCGGGTCAGCCTCGGACACAATCACAACAGCAGCAGCAACAACGACCCCAGCATTCTCAACTCCGCAGAGAAGTAAGCGCTACTTCTATCGAAAGCCCAAGCCCCGTTAGAAGGAGTATTGTATGGGATTCACTATGGAACCTAGACGTTAGTTATCCCGGCAGATGATTAGGTTTGGTCAACCGTCTTGTCCATAACCATACATCGTCACATCTACCCCTTCCATATTTGAGTACGAGGAGTTTGTAGCTGATTAGTCGGAAGGAAGACCAGCGTTGATATGCAGGATGAATGGCATAGCACAGGCTAATATTCCCGTATCATATGTTTATTGGACACAGCGCTGGCGTAAAGGGGTCTGTTTGTTTTAATTTTTGGTTTCTTGTCGAATAATAGATGTCTGAAGGTTGGCCCACTTGGTTATTATTTTTACTTTTGGCGGGGATAAGACGAAGTTGTGTTAGAAGGGGCGAAGGAATGGAAAATAATACCCAATCCATAACCTAATTACTTACCTATCGACCATTGCCTTAATCTGCGTCCTCCCTGCCGCTTTCCTTGTAGTAATACTTCAACTTTAGAGAAACACGTATGTCATTTTAGAGAGCTAGTTGACCGTTCTGTGGCCGAGATGCGAAAGACTGAACTTTAAAAGGCTTCAAGATGAGCACTGGATATATTGATACACGAATCTAAACCTGTCGACATATGCACATGTCCAGTGTTAGCTCAGCTGTCCTAGCTGATTGGTATATCATACATGTGCCATGTTAATTCATGCATATAGGAGTACCATGCTGCCCACTACCAGGGAGTAGATACTCCGCTTTCGCAAGCTTTTTGCTTCCCTCGGTCTAGATAAGCATGGCGAAGCCAGTTATCCGACGGTAATGTCACAATAATTGACACACCGTTCCTATTTATTCCTCTGGCACGACCTCAACCTTCCGCACCAAGGGCTCTAGGTCCTTTCCGGCGTAGATCAGAACCTCGAAGGTGCCGAGGTGCTTGATACGGTCTTCACCCTCCAGACCCTGGATCTGGACGCCGTCTGCCTCGAGCGCTATACGCCCGCCCTGCGCCGGGTCTGCTTCTAATAGTCTTTCTCGTATCAAGGCTAGGATATCGTTTATGGACACGGAACCGAAGATGGCTACCGACGTTTCCTCACCCGCTGAGGACGGGGTCGAGTCTTCGGCAGCGGTATTTATAGATGCTGCGGCGTTGGGGGCGAGAGATGGCGATCGAGGAGTGGGGGTCGGTTTGTGTTCGCTAGATAGAGGTGCGGAGACGGTGGGGATGGGCTTGCGGGCGAAGGTTAGGATGGGAGGGAGGAGAGTTTCGAGGAGGGTGAGGGTCTCCTCGGGCTAGATTTATATATTAACACAGGTCGTGGTGCAAGATTACTTGTAGGAGTATTAAGTCAAACTTACCGGTAGCGTCAAGGTATCCTTCTTGCTCTTCCTAGTCTCTTTAGGTCCCTCCTCAGCGAGCACACCATCAGATTCGACGATGAGCTTGGTGCCGAAGGACCGGTCGCGCACACCAATGGCAGCCTCAGTTAGCCCGAGCTCCTTGAAGCGCTGGCGCGTCATGTACTCGGCCTGCGCCTTGGGAAACCAGTAGTTGCGCATGCGGCCGGGCTTAACTCGGATGATGGCATCTGTTGCGTTTCCTCATAAGCTACCTACCTTATAATATTCTACCAACCAGACGAATATAAGAGCATAAGGGAAAAACTTACCTCTCCGACCGAACCCTTGGATGTCCTGTAGCAGACGCACGGGAATACCCTGCAAATCTTCCTCCTCGGCCTTTGTCGACGACCTAGCGCCTCGAGTCTGCAGAGATAGAAACGAGGGGGGCGATGCCGGGGTGGGGTGGACGAGACGGCGCAGGCAGTCGAGACAGGTCGGCGGTCGGATAAGGCGCGCGGGTGCCATGTTGAGGGGAAGAGGCTCTAGGCCAATTGGTAAGTTAGGCCTGATCGAGTGAGCGTTATGCGAGAGTCTTGTGCAGAGCTTCTTGAAGCTTTGTCGAGTTGAAATTTTGGAGGAGCCGAGTTTAAAGTGGTTCGGGACTTGCCGTCGGAGCTTTTTTGACCAATCATCTTGTACCGCTTAGCTTTTTGCGTTCTTAGCCACTAAAGACTTAACTAATAAGATGGGATACAATAGTTACAGCATTGAAGATAAACTGGAAGTTTAAAGAAAATACAAGCAACTATTTTAACATGCAATGAATACATGAAGTTTAATTATTTCATTCATACATTGTAATATGGTTCTATTATCCTGTAACTTTATAGAATCATGAAAATAAACATAACTGCTTGGATTGTTGGAAAGGATGTAAATCTAGAGGAACATGCCAATGTACCTATTCCGCAATCAGACTATTCAGTTATATTTCTTTATTGTATAGCAGACGCTTTATTGCCTATACTTACACCTCTACTATCTATGCTTTGCCAGGGGTTATCTGTAGGTTTTTTTAAGGCAGTTTATCCACAGGTTTAATAGAAAGACAATCAATGAATCGATCTCACTCTGCACCCGCTGCCTATGGCAACAAGTCTAGTGCTGATATCGAGGCGGAATTAAGGTCACATTTTGCTGTACAACATCATAAATTTACATTCGAAGGGCTACTCGGTCGCGGTGCCTACGGCATCACCTTCTGTCTCGTCGAAAAGCTCTCGCATAATAGGACTCGACGTCTGGTAGTGAAGCGATCTCTAAAACCACGGGGAGAAGACGACCTAAGAAATGAAATAGAATGGCTAAAAGTTAGTATACGGCGCGGAACGGTAACTTGAGACGGCTAATAATCCATCTACTGTAGACTCTTCGCGGAGCTGAACATGTTGTGGGGATAGTAGCATCTCGCGACGAGCCTCACCCAACGACCTTTTTTAGACGCGATCGAAAGCGTTTATTAAGAAGAGTATCTGCTTTCGAAGAATCATTAGAGGGATTCACCGGTCCAATAGTGGTGATTGAGTATTTAGAAAACGGAGATCTAGCACGGCTGTATAAAAGACTAGCTAATCGCGACCAACTACTACCCAATCGAGTAATATGGTCCTTTTTTCTTTGCTGTTAGTATGCTGCCTATATTTTGAGTTTAAGAACAGTAGTCTGATATACGGCAAATGAGTTTAGTGACAAGAGCATGTGTTGGCCTCGCGTATCCTCCGAATGGCGGCGAAGATGACCCGGACGAGTTGGAGACAATCCCCGGAGATGACAGACAACCGAGCAGGATCGAACATGCCGATTTAAGTACAGCAAACAGTTTGTTACCCCCTTTCTGAGGCATTTCATCTCACTGATAGCATGAAGTCATGATAGGTAACGCTGGTGGTGGATTTCCGGAGCACGACTTAGTTCCACCGCTAAAATTCATCGACTTCGGACGAACAAGAGAAGGATTCAAGGGCGTCCCCGAAAACGTTCGGGGAGTAATCAGGGTATTTGCGGCAACCCCGTCCCGATCAGGAACATTAATAAGCTAATAATACCGGTCTAGATTATGGCTAACCTAATTGCAAGACAACAATTGAGAATATCGGCCTGGATTACGGAGTATCAGGGGTTCGAGACAAGAGCAACGGAGTTCTTACACCATGGAAATGGCGCGAAATACCCTACGCTCGACGATGATATTCGCGATTTCTTAGCCAGGTGTTTAGCATACGAAGAGTCGGACAGGATGAGCTTGCGAGATATGCTGACAATAGCTGAAAATGCCGTACAGACCAAAACGGCCGCAGCATTCCCAGGCGATAGGGGTGAGACCGATGAGGCCATTAGAGACTTGATACAAGAATTTATATATAACGCAGATGCAGACATATAGGAGCAGAGAAGTGAATATAAGCTATAAGTTGGACAAATGAAGGAGAAGATTTGACGTTAATAACGAAAACTACCTTAGCCTAGTTAATACTTGCTGATCGGACAAGCTTGTAACATGATGGCTGTTCTGTATAGATCATATATAGGCTAGGTACCTATGTTATGAATTTCCGTCAACAAGTTATTGGTATCCCTTGAGCAGATGGTAACTTTTGGGTTATCGGTTGGAAGGAGCTATTCCGGCCTCGGCTCCGATTCGAACCCTTGTCCGGCATGCCGTACCCCACAAAACCGGAGCATTAAGAAAGGACTGTTCCATGGGAATGTAAATTATTTTATTGATACTGAGTTTTGAAGCATTTCTTGCTTATTTAATATGCGATAAAATTCGGAGTTTCGGATCCCAACCTTTACCACGTAGTCGTGACGTAAATCCCCAAATATCTCGTGGCTAGGTTGCGACCGGCCATATATGGAGCCTCATTAGTAGATGACGTATTACTACTGTAAGGCGACAAATTGTTCGGCCAAAGGTAGATAAATTATCGAAAGAGTTTCGTTTGATTCATCACTCCTACTTAGTACACCGCAGGACTTCCAAAATACCTAAGAATATAGTCTCCTATCCCGCAACAAGAACATGGCTACTACAGGGCAGAAAGATCAGAATAAGGCCGGCAAGAACTTTGACACGGGCAGCACGAATGCCATGTCAAATGTTGATCTAGCCAGCGGTATATTTGAGGCCCCTAGCGCTATTGTAAGTAGAAATGTCTCGGTATTCTCTAGAGTGCTTTTGTTGACCTAGTTTAAGCAACCTGAAGCCCAAATGACCAAACCAGTGTCAGTTACTGGCGGTCCTCTCGATAAGCAGGCAAGTGTAAGTTTTATACAGTAATACCTTGTTATATATAATAGGCCTGAGCCTCACGCTGACTGTTTTATTTAGGGCGGGAGTGCCGCTAGTGAAGATCAGAAATCTACAAGCGAGGCACAAGAAGTAGTTAACAGCGATGGGAGCATCAGTCGCAAACCAAAGGATACAGCAGGCGCTGGCGCTATGATACTATAGGTTTCGGAGTATCTAAGACGTTCGTTTAATAGTGCCTACGTTTTGAAGTACCAATTGGGTTTAGAGAAGAGTAGGGTCCTACAACTCGAGGAGGCTTTTCACTGTATCATAGAAAATCATTCTTTAATGCTAGAGTAATGTAATGATAAATCTTAGGTCAAATTTCATATTGAATATCTACTTCTAGCTATACTATTTCAAGATGGAATTATTCTAGAATATGTTAGGCAGTAGCAAGATTTCCTGCCAGACACGCCAGCATCCACGGTTATCCGTATCCTGACGCCCATTCTATCCCCTCAAACGCGGATTATCAAGGATTGAAATATATCAAACAGAAGATTGACGGCCAAAGGAATAGGGCTAGAACGTCCGGATGAAATGTCACAGTCGTGATCCTTGATCCTTCTCTCCGTTTTGCCTACTACATACTTCTATTGTCAACTATATCTCCGCAGTAAGCCGAAAACGTCACAAACCCGAATGGCTTGGCTGGAATTATCCTGAGACGCCTGGTCGTAGTCCCCCTCCTTGCTAATCACCGTAAGTCCGTAGCCTCGCGAGGGCTACTTTTTTCGTCCTGGGTGTGATGACCCGATGCACCATCACCGCCCTCCCCCTTCCATCGGCACTTCCATTTTGGATCGTGAATGGACCTCACCAGAAACCCGGGCCAGCCGCACGCCCCTACCTTACCCCAGGCCACCCCAGCTCACCCCAGGTTTTTCTCTCGCGGCTAAGTATGGACACCCTGGTTCCTAGGGCCCTCCACGACATCGCACTCGGCTAATTGCGCCCAAATGAAAAAGGATTGCAGATCCCTACGACTTTGAACCAGTGACCCGTTCGAGCGCGCTAGTTTCTTCGATACGCCGACGACAGCACTTTGAAGCGGCGCTTCTGCGTGCGAGACTTAGGCATGCAAGTCGACATTGGCATGGCGGCATGGTCATGGCTTCTAATGTCCTATCTGCGATGCTCGGGGCACATCACGTTCTTTGCCGTTTTAAAAAAGGCTTGGGTCCGCCCTTGAGGGTTGCCGCGGAGTTTCCTCTGTACACTCAGTCACGCGAGACCTCTTATAGTTGAGATGCACGGTAATCTATACCTAAGCGCCGTCGCGACAGCCGCCTTGCTTTGTAAGCACACACTTAAGGATAGATAGACGCGAGGATTCTGTCTGACTCTTTTATAGTATTCCAACCATGCTCAGCACGGGCTAATGTAGCACTGGCACCGCCGGTTTGCTCTAACATCACGACTAGTCAGACCTGGGACTATATTATCATCGGCTCAGGGGCTGGCGGCATTCCTCTTGCCGACCGGCTGTCAGAGGCTGGGTACACGGTTCTTCTTTTAGAGAAGGGTCCGCCTTCAACGGGCATCTGGGGAGGCACTCTGAAACCTAAATGGTTGGATAATTCGACACTGACTCGTTTTGACGTGCCTGGGCTAGCCAACGAAATTTGGCACAACCCTACTGGCGTTGTATGTACCGATATCGACCAGATGGCAGGTTGCGTGCTGGGTGGTGGTGTGGCCGTCAATTCTGGCCTGTGGTGGAAACCACACCCAGATGACTGGGATTATAGCTGGCCCGAAGGTTGGAAAAGCTCTGATGTAGTCGAAGCGACGGCGCAGGTGTTCAAGCAAATTCCAGGAACGACGCATCCCAGTACGGACGGCAAGCTATACCTGCAACAGGGATTCGAGGTGTTGACATCAGGACTCAATGCAAGCGGATGGGAGTCCATTGTGCCTAATGAGCATCCCGACCGTAAGGACCGGACATTCGGTCACAGTACGCATATGTTCTCTAATGGCGAACGAGGCGGGCCGCTCGCAACGTACTTGGTTGATGCGAGCCAGCGCAAGGAGTTCACGCTTTGGATGAACACTACCGCGAGGAGAGTCATTCGCGAGGGAGGTCATGCAACGGGCGTTGAGATCGAGTGTAGTAAAAATGCTGCTGGACACGCTGGTGTGGTCTCAGTTACCCCCGGAACAGGCCGTGTCATCTTGTCTGCTGGCACCTTTGGCTCAGCAAAACTCCTTTTCAGAAGTATGGCTTTTTATCTATTTACTATAACCCTCGGTCCTTGTTGGTTCGCTAACGAGTTAAAATAGGCGGCATTGGGCCAAAAGACCAATTAAATGTCGTGAAGAATTCAACGTCGGATGCGAAGACTATGATATCTGAGGACTCCTGGATTGATCTCCCTGTGGGGTACAATCTAATTGACCATGTTGGCGTGAGTACTAACCTACTGAGATTATCCCGGACCGTGCTATTTAAGATCATAATCTGAACTTACGGTATATTAGACCGACATCGAGGTTGCTCACCCTGATGTCGTATTTTACGACTTCTATGCGGCATACAGCAAGCCCATCGTAAACGATACGGAAATATACCTGCGTAAGATATCCAGACTACAATAACTAATCCAGTACTGACTTTATCGCAGAGAACCGCACCGGTATTCTCGCTCAAGCAGCGCCTAACCTAGGTCCTATTGTAAGTAACTCGAAGAGGTTTTAGGGATGATGATATTGATGTATGCATAGTTCTGGGAGATCATTCCCGGCGAGGATGGAATAGATCGCCACCTGCACTGGCAAGCGCGGGTTGAAGGTTCCACGAACAGTAAGCCTACTATCCCGATATCTTTCATATACCGGTACTAACTTTGTGGTTTAGCTTCCATGACGATCACCCAGTATCTTGGAACCGGATCAACGTCGAGGGGCCGTATGGTGATCACACCTCAGCTCAATACCCGCGTGTCCATCCCCCCTTATCTCCGAGATGCCAACGACAAGGCAGCTGTTATCGAGGGGCTTGAGAGAGTGCGCAAGTATTTCGGACCCATCTCGAACTTGACTTGGGTTCGGCCAGCTTCAAATCAGACATCAACACAGTTCGTTGACTCGGTGAGTTGGGACCGTCTTTGCCCCTTTATAATTCATCCGATTCCATATGAGGGAAAGCGACGTGAATAAAATAATAAAGAGCTAATACTGTTAACATAAAGATCCCTGCGACACCGGCGGTGCGATGCTCGAACCACTGGGTTGGTACGGCCAAGATGGGGCTTGACGACGGACGGGTGGCTAATGGCACATCCGTCGTCGACACAAACACTAAGGTCTATGGCACGGACAACCTCTTCGTCGTAGATGCGTCTATATTCCCTGGGATGATGACGGGGAACCCTTCAGCAATGATCGTTGCTGCCGCAGAGCATGCGGCGAAGAAGATACTGGCACTTCCTGCTCCAAAGGCAATCGCGGCCAATTAGGGAGCGATCAGAGTGGGAAAATATATAGAAGAATATAATCTATTTGAGCCTATCTTATACGCCTCAATGTCGATATTTATCGCATTAAACTTGAGGTTGGAAATAAAGGTTTAGATCTCTATCTTGTTAATAAGAAGCATGCCGTACTAGTTGATAACCCTATGGTCATACCTAACAACCCGGGATGGTTAACTCGGGTGGAATAGGAAGGTGTCAGGTCCAGATTATCTCAATTATAATTTCTTTCCTACTATTTCCTCAAGAGTAGTAAAATACTATACATAGGTTGATCCTCTATTTCATAGTAATGCTAGTAATGATGAGGATAATAATAGTGTCCTTTGTCTCGGAGGTACAGGATATAATACCGGCCCAAAAATACGGCCAGGCTAACGATAGTTCCACATGTTGTCCAACAAAGTATCATAAGGAACCTACTCCTTTTTGTGCTTCCTACTACCGTTGCGAAGCAAACGCCGCAAAAGAAGGAAACGAAAAAGGACAATAAACATATAAATCCACCAAATCTTCCGAAAAAAGAGCCAGAAATACCAAATCCTGTAATCATTGCAGTTGAAAGCAATACAAGAGCCTGTTTCCTTTCTCTCTTTAGCCATTGCCATGTGCCATAGCGGAAGCTATACCCACTTCTAGTGAGTGGAGCGTCAAACGAGATTGAACCGCCATGAAGCTGCTTTCTAATTGCAACCTTGAGCTGTTCGTCCGTTAAAGAGTGAGCATCAAGGCCGGCTTCTTGTAGTTCTTTGCCCATCTTTTCCGCCATTACCAATACTGCTCTCCAGCCTCTATATGTCTCTACTTCTCCTTGGAGGGGTAATTGAAATTGAGCCTTAAGCCACAGCATGTAAATTCCAATCGTCCCAATGGATAAGAATGCTAGTACGAGAAATAATTGTATACACGAAAATCCCCATTTAAACCTCTAGAAATGACGGGTGTTAATGAGCGATATATTTTATACGATAGGTGGAATAGACACCTACATCTTGAACAGGCTGACATCTACCATTAGAAGTAATGTAGTCAAGACTATATGTGTTGTTAGAATAGAAGAAGGCTGTATTTGATTTATTCGAGAATTTGCGTGTATATCCCGTCCCTGGGTCGCCGGACCAGTTAAATCCGTAAAAATTCATGGATGGGGGTATATAGAAGGCTGATATATTCAACGTTGGGCTTGGGATTGTCGTATCCATCCAGCGAGATGATGTATTATTTAGGCCATAGAACCCGTACGAAGATACGTCTATAATACAGTGTGTGAGTTGAAGTTTTGCACTATTAGTTCGGAGGGCCAAGTATACGAACAGGTAGATACATTTAACGGCAGCCAACAGTCGGCGTTTATGTAATTATCACCGCAAACCGTGAAAAAGCCGCCATAACGGACAATTGATTCCACTGAGTATTTCATTAGCAAATATGATAGCGTTCGAGGTATTATGAATCCTTACCATGACTATGTTCAGGGACAAAGGACACATAATTGCTAGTGAGATTGACTCTCCATCCGTCATGGACGATATATGCCAGTGGTTTGAAAGCCGAGTATGAGATGTAATTGTTGTCAACATCTGGGACAAATGCTTTACCGATAGTAGTATACCCGGTCATTGCGCCAGCAACTGTTGGCCATGCTATGATGAATACCATGGTTAGGACCATGAAAACCATAGCTATTTTAGATTTAAGACCTCGTCCGGAGATGAAAGCTCGAACGATGGTTATTGTCGAAAAGAAGGATGGCTCATCCTGTAGGAATATGATGAAAAAAACTGTAAAAGTCACAGGTGTAAACTCCATTGAAGTGGTTACGTAGTCGGCGAATACTCGCCAAGAAATGAATGCCATAAGTGCTTGTCCTCCGCGCCCAATTACCTAGGTGGGCAACCATGTCAGCTCATGCTTTCTCTATAAGGTACCGTGATTCTCACTATATCCCATGATATGTCAATAACTTTCGCCTCCGCAAATGTCAGGTTCCCAAAGCCCAAGCTTATATCGAAGAAGCTCGATGATTTCCATAGGCTATAGTCAGATGTATCAATTATAAACGAACCGTCAGTCTTACATGCTGAACTATCATAAGCATAGAAATCGGTCGAGTTATATAGGGTAATAAAGATGAAGAGTCCCAACACCGCCATAGTCCACAAGGTCAAAAGCGTCCAAATCCCCGCACGTGCCCATCCAACAGAACGCAGATCTGACCATGTTTCTCGGCAGGTACGAGTCCATTGTGTCGAGACGGTTATGAAGAATTTCCGAAAATTTGACTGTTTCTTCTCGGGAGGTGCTTCTACAATAAGAGAGTCTAATGACAAAATCGATAAGGAGGCCATCGAGCTCATTGCGTTATAACGATGATCCATTTGAGCAACATGCATTCGAATTCCGAGGAACAAGACTGGTTAGGTAAAAAGTCGCTAGAGTCTACTTTAGTATGTGAAAAAACTGCTAATAATAGATTTATCTAAAGGGGGGAAGTCCTGATTACAAAGTCGCACAAGCGGTATGAAGAAGTTGGAATAGATATCGATTGGCTGTGATCCTAATGAATACGGGATGGCTGCAAGCCACTTCAGTCAGTAAGGTGAAACATAATGTAGAATGACGAGCCGTGTTGGGGGCCGGGGCGGTGTTCCTACGCGGAACACTATATGGACCAGGGCTTATATAGATATCTTCATTGCTTTTCTATGTCATGTAGCACTTATTATGCGATGATTCCATTAGAGCTCGTATATTCGAATCAAGTTTTGTTACAAGTATTTTTATTTAAATCTGCTAGAGAACAAGCTACCGAACGCATCTGTAACTCGGGTCAAAATTGCCATATATTCTTAATAGTCGTTCTCTCTACCCGAGGTAAAATTAGAACGAATTTCAACTACTTAGTATAACGTTTACGATACAGCTATAATAGGACTATCACATTACATTGCGGGCAATATCTACGATTGCTCTTATGTGGGGTAGCTTAGAGTCGCTTCGCCGCACTATTGACCGGATTCGGCAGAGGGGGAGCGTTTGGATTGGCTGCGGAGATAGGAGCCAAGAGGTCGCGCTCATCGGATACCCGAAAGTTTCGGGATGGTCGTATACGATGGAAGATGCGGGGTGACTTTCGTGGCGATAATTACCGTAATAGTGATTATATGTTGGAGACGTAAGATAGCTCGGCAACTTGCCGTTATCACTAAGCGGACAAGTAAATATATATTCTCACCGCTAGAGAACTTAATATTTTTAGACAATTTCCTAAGCCTTCAATATTATCTTTAACCATGGCCGAAGTCAAGTCAGCCATTGATGTAAGCTCTCACCTGAAATTGGCCAACACCAATTACCCCTGAAGTATTCGTAGATAACTGATAGGAGACACAGCTCAAACTCAAGAACCCAGAGCTCTTTCGAGACAAAGCATATGTCAACGGACAATGGGTCGAAGCAAAATCTGGGAAGAGATTCGATATCATCGGTCAGTAATGGATTAATCATTTGATATTCGACTACTTGCTTATACTACAAGCGAGCAGACCCAGGATCGGACCAGAAGTTCGCCTCGTGCCCGGACATGGCTGCCGAGGATGTCGATGATGCGGTGCAAGCAGCCCAGGAGGCATTCCAAGTCTACCGCAAGTTTACACCTCGAGCTCGCGCTGACCTGCTGGCCAAATTCGATGCTTTGATTAGGGAGCATAAAGATGACCTCGCTACTATCCTGGTATACGAGACGGGTAAGCCACTAGTTGAAGCTTACGGCGAGATTGAGTACGCAGCTTCGTTTACGCGCTGGTTCACCGGCGAGGCGGAGCGAATCCAGGGGACTACATTTCCCGCTGCCATTCCCGGGAGGCGCATCTTCACCATCAAGCAACCGATTGGTGTTACTGCCGCACTGGTACCTTGGAATTTCCCAATTGCGTAAGTTGACTGCTGCCACTTAAGTGAGAATCGAGTTTGGGTCCTAACAATACTCTAGAATGGTCTTAAGGAAAGTGAGCGCTGCGTTGGCAGCAGGATGCACGATGGTCGCGAAGCCGTCACCCGAGACACCTCTATCGGCATTGACGCTAGCATACTTGGCTGAGAAGGCTGGATACCCGAAGGGTGTATTTAACGTTATGCCTACTACACTGGCCAATACCCCAGCTCTCAGCGAGGCTCTTTGCAAGCATCCACTTGTGAAGAAAGTGACCTTCACCGGCTCGGTAAGTCCTAAGATTCTCGAAATGCTTAATAGCTCAACTAGCTGACATATCAGTAGACCAGGGTGGGAAAGATCCTATCCGCCCATTGCGCAGATAGCCTCAAGAAGCTCACCCTTGAGCTAGGCGGTAACTGCCCGTTCCTTGTATTCGACGATGCGAATCTAGAACAAGCCTGTGACGGTAAGATTTCTTATTTTAGAACTACGTATATGGTATACAGACTAATAATAAAACCCCTTAGCATTGATACCCCTAAAATTCCGACATGCCGGGCAAGCCTGTATCACCGCGAACCGTGTATACGTCCAGAAGGGCATATACGACAAATTCGCCAACCTCCTCGCGGAAAAGACACGCCAAATCCGAGTCGGCCACGGCATCGACAAGAACACCACGATGGGCCCTCTAACAGTCCCCACGGGTGTCGACAAGGTAGCCGGACAGATTGAAGACGCGAAGAAGAACGGCGGCACTATACTTACGGGTGGAAAGCGCATCATTTCGAACAATGGGTACTTCTTCGAACCCACGATTATCACGAATGCATCGCAGTCCATGCAGGTTGCTTCGGAGGAGACGTTTGGACCGCTTCTGGCGTTGTTCCCGTTCGATACGGAGGAGGAAGCTGTGAAGGCGGCTAATGGCACGAGCGTAAGTAGCTAGTCATTATAAAAGTAATTTAGTCTTATACAGGTACGTTCTGACACTGATATCTAGATGGGTTTGGCGTCATATTGCTTCACCAAGAACATCGATCGGATATGGCGCCTGTTCGAAAATCTCGAGGCGGGAATGATCGGGTTGAACAGCGGTAAGCTTCCACTCCGGCGCTTGCAAACTAACTGTGTTAGCAAGCTCGCACATAACTGTAGGCTAATAGCATATAAAATGATTAGGAAATTCGTCAGCAGCGGAGGCGCCGTTCGGCGGGATCAAAGACTCGGGGTTCGGCAAGGAATCCGGCAAAGATGTTGCCATAAACGAGTATCTCATCACGAAGACGGGAACATTGACTCTCGAAGGGCAGTATTGAAAGTGTAGGGCTGTTCAATCGACTTTGTATGGATAAGTACTTGTTGGTATGGTATAACTGGACAATGATGAGGGATGAAAAATCACGTATGCAACATGATTCGTGATACTCTTTAGTTCAGATTTAATATTTCCCGCTGGATTTTCCAACACGATATGCACAAAAGCCTATCTAATATAGCGCTAGTACGGACATCTTCCGACTGTTCGTTTTTTTCCGAAGCAAAAATGCTAATCCTATACTGATGCCGAATCTCTATTCGAGTGTTTCCATGTAATGTCACCCCCCTGGGTGTGGCGCTCAAGCCCCTCATAAGGTACTGTTGCTTGTTGATAACATCTAATCCAGTAAGTTCATATCCACATTCATGCTTATGAACCCCTATGACGAAAGAACCGGCTTTGAAATGACAAAAACCCTTCCCAATATGCCAATGGACCAGAAAATGCGTTAAAACCCCTCCTTCCATACGCCAAAACACCGTTTATGATATGTCTTTATGCAGTTGACACCTCGAGAGAGTTCGATGTACTTTTTTTGTAATCTTCACCAGTCGGTTTCTTCCGGGACGAACATGGTCGATCCAAATTTTCCCTCTCCGGTACCATCCATATACCCGCACATTCATGATGTGCGGGGTTTCCACTCTTCTTAGGTCGTCGCCATCGACGGGAATCTCTACCAAAGCTGGATTCGGGATCATCAAATTCAAAGTACCCCATATAGTTATTCCATGAATGTCTTATCACTCCTCGTATGCTTTGGGAGATTTTGCCGAGTTGCGAGCTAATTCCCAAGACAACCGCTTCAATCCATCCAACAATACTTAGCTCGGCTCTAAGCTTTAGAAATGGGTCTTCTCGCTCGTCTTCCTCGGGATCATAAGTTGCTGCCCGCATCATATTATCCAAGAGCCGGTATACATCACTCTATGACTCTGCCGGACTCTCGCGCTCTAGTTCGTAGAAGAGCAGATAAACTTCTCGTTGCATCCCTAATACCTCGCCCGTCTTAGCCTCCTTGATCTTTTCGTCGCTAATACGCCACCACCGGTCAGTTTGCTTTCGACGCTTCGGCTTTGCCCCATTTACTTTAGATGTAATTGTTTTCCCATTTGCAGTAGATGGCGCAACCGGCGTCTGGCCGGCTGGACTGCTTGGTCTACTGTTTCGAGCTGAGTGTGATATCCTCGACATAGTCGACCGCGCAGATGCCGCCACTGACTTGAGGCTGATGGTATCCGACTCGCGATCCTTTAAAGAAAACTTCGGGCTGCGACGAGAGGAATGCCGACCATTAGATGTCGCGGAAGACTGGGGCGTTGAATCTGTCGATGGCCGAGGCAGAGCATCAACTGATTGATTAGAAGAACTACTTCCGGATGAAGAGAAACCAAGATCTGGAGTAGAGGCTATTGGGCTGGGATCTCCTGATCTTGGCATAGCACTAACGCGTGGAGTTGAGGCTGGACTTGGTGTAGCTGATTTGGCGAAGATGTCGGAAGCTTGGAACGCATTTGGAGTTGAAAAGGGAAGAGAGACGTTCTGTCGGCGAAAAGATTCGTAATGCCCGCTATGATGACTGCCTTTATGCGTAACCGTAGCGAGTAATTTGTAATTTTTACGATTCAATAGAGTCCCCATTCGTAGCTGCTCTGGGAACGTAACTTTGGCTGAATTCTTCTGTGAGATACTGTTATATATAGATCTGGAAAGGTGGATAGCCATAATCTTAGGGAAGCCCGTTAGTCGCGTATGCTTCGCAATTTTACACGCGGGAGCATCTCGCATGGGAGGTAGTTCAACATCCGATGGGGGATTCTCAGGGTCGCTATCGATGGCATGCTGCAGCTTAGCGATTGCCTGTCGCGTATTGGCCTTGAAACTCTCGGAGTTAGATCGCGATAACTGTACTTCCAGGAGATCTTTTGCGTGGACAAGACGACATTTGTCGCACTTGAAGTCGTCTATGTACTCGGTCTTGAAGAACCCATCCAGACAAGCATTGAGGGATGTCGAGCTTGACTGCGGCACGTTTAGCGTCAGAGTGCAGAATGTGTTTTCTGTTGGCTTCGGTTTGAAGCCACACTTCTGACACTCAATTTGACTTTCATATTTGCCTTCCATTGGAAACCCATCTTCTTCATTTCTTGACGGTAGTTCTTGCGCCTCGACTTCTGGATTATTCTCCTCTGGCCCAGCAGTGTCAATATTTCCGTTTCCATCCATGGCTAGCTTTGCCAAACGCTGCTCAACGGCGTCGCCATCGATTGGCTCTGCCTTATTTGCTGATGCTTCAATACCGCATTTATTTCTCGCAGCTTGACGAGCTCTCCTTCCGGCATGGTATTCGTCACATAATCGCTCGGCTACCACCTGTAAAAATTCCTGCGCATCTTGCTGTTGCCTACTGATGCGCTGCTTGAAAGCAATCTCGAGTACCCTGATAAAGGGGCCAGCGGATATGGTCTTCTTGTAAATGGGCCGCTCGTTAAGGGCATCAAGGATATCCTTCAGGCCTTTAGTGACGAGCCCAGCCTGCAAACCCTGGACCATCCATTCTGGTTTGTTCTTGTATGCAGGATCCTGCACTATTTCTTGATATACCCATGGCTCATCTATATTTCTTCGGTGAGTTTCTCGGATGAGGTAGATTCGGAGATCGGTGAGGCCGGCGAGAGCTTGAAGGACGGAGTTGATGAAACAGTCGTTTGCTGGGTTCGAAAGACCTACGACGCCTTTTTTACGTGTCGAGCTAGAATCACTGTCTAAAAAATAGTTGGGGGCAAAGACGTAGAAGAGAGTGATCGCAGCGAGAGAAGCGCCGGCGGCATAGGTGGCAACGGTGAGAGGCTTCTCAGGCATGACGGCGATCCACTGACTCGGTCCGTTTCACTTCTGTCTTATCACACCGCTCCCTCGTATTATAATCGTCGATACGAATGCTAAGGAAGGGTGATAAAGATAGTCGGGGAATTCGTCAAGAAGGTATGGGTATTCGGAACGCGGCTCGAGGTCATCACTAGATACGGAAAAAGGGGACCGGGATAAAGGTTAAGAGAACACGATGTTGGGTAAAAAGACCGTAAGAAAGAATTGGAGATTGCTGCAGGGATGATGGTCGGTATCGAAAGCAGAGATGCTTGGAGGCCAATGCAGCAATTGGATGAAGCACAGCAAGAATTTAGTAACAGGGATAATGGCTGTTCGCGGTTCGGGAATAAGGCGACGAAAGGTCTGTGTATGTATGTGCCTAATGTAGTGTATCTGTGTAGGCTGTGGAAGTACTTGATGCAGTTACATGAATGTCAAAAAAGTAACAAGACGATCAATTTCAATTGCGTCACATGCTACAGTTAGAAAAACAGAAACACGAAGGTTGAGATCTATGTAGAAGAAAAGATTATGTGAATATGGAATAGTTATGGAATAACTATGGAATATGGAACTGGATGAATGGGAATTAGAAGAACTACCTAGGTATGTACCTCCTATGCACCTACCGTAGGTACCTAAGTAGGTACCTACCTGAAGTATAAATGTAGCCTAATTTTATGCGGGCGTAGATTCGGTAGGTGGCGGTATCTTAAGGTACCTTGCCCATGGACCCGAGACCATCCGTTAGGTTCTCCGCAAACCGGGTAAGGATAACGGATACGCCGGTATCGATATTAGTGGATCGAATAAGAACTTTTCATTGTATATTAAACGTGTAAATCATAGGATAGAAAGGGGGAGTTGGGTTCGAAAGTTAAAAAAAAAAAAAAAGTGTTGGCAGCGTTGTATTTTCCGCAGTTACATCGCATCAAGACCAAAAATTCAAATTCTCTATCATTGCACACCATTAGCATTTACCATCCCATTCTTGCCCCTTAACTACCATCCAATATCTTCTTCCCCGCTGTCCCACGTGCTTTTAGCGGATTCCAACCATTAGTATCTATTTTCTTATAACTGTTATATTATATTAAATCTATGTAGAAGAAGAACGTGGGGGTCACCTGTACTTTCAAATCACTTTCAGAAGATTGTAGGATATATATTAGGTATGTACGGATTAGCACTGGATTTATTTGACTATGAATCTCACGTATTTTAACTGTACACTTATCCTAAATAATTCAGACGTAACGTAACCCCACCCCAACTTTACCAAGATCGAGATTCCATGCCGTCAGGGTCTTTGCGCGGGATTGTCTTGTCAGAGGTGGGGATCCCCATGTAAATCTAGGGCGCTTTGCCAAGTTGACCTGTCATTCGCTAGCCCTTCTCCCCGCACATCGACAGAGACCCTGCTTATCCCAGAGTTGCGGATACACGAATCGTTACTGTAAGACATCATCCGTCTGGGTAGTCGTACAAGATTGGCCTAAGGATTAGGATAAATGGGAACCCCAAGCGCCTTTTATCAACGTAGTCTATTTACAACAGTAGAAAAAATACTTCAGTTCTAATCAATACCGAAAAGAATCATTATTATCTTCTCTAATAGTCAGTGTCTCAAACCGATGATAACTTAGCTACTTAATACCACGCTTCTCATCTGAGCTTCGGTTGAAATGCTGGGAAGACCCAAGTCCCAAAGCTTTCATATCGAAAATAGTACACCATCAAATCTCACCATTCCACTTTCCTCCTAGGAACGCATACTTCGGAACGCATATCCTATCGTCTTCGGCATATTTGGTTTTTATGAACGGGTCCCCATTTTCCGATCTTATGTTACTACCGGCGAAAAGTAATCTGAGGTTAGGCTTCTCAGAAAGGCACCAACATGGTCAAATAGGTTGTGCATTGCCCATAAAGAATTGCAACCGATAAGATACCTACCTAGGCATACATACATTCCCTTGATATCCGTGAACACACTAGGAATAGAGGCTTTCGGCCGGAGTGACCATTTTAGATAAGAATGCAAGGCAATAACACACCAATGATGCTTCCACTTCTTATGCCTTTCACACAAGAAACTGTGTTGTGCATCCTTCGACAATAGCTTTCTGCCACAACTCACTTTCTTCAAGTTTCTTTGTCAACTCGTTAACGTTCTGCTCCTTCGTTCCATTTGCATCAACCTACACCCATTAGTATCTCACTATTCCTATGTAGGTCGTACGATACCCACATCGATCAAAATGCCACGGTGCCGATACACTTCCTCAACTTCCATAGTCTCCGCCTCATATTCTACGAACCGCCTCTGAAACATCTCCTTGCTGTCATTGCTATCTCGTCCTCGGGCTAAATATCTTGCTCCCGCGTTTTGCTTGGTAACTTGAAAACATAGTACGATATCCGGCTTTGCATTCGCTCTCGCCCAACCGTCACCGCTCAGGGCAAGTGGTAATTCGTCCTGGAACGGCCATGTTTTAAAGGATTTCAGTTGTTCTATACATCGCGGGAATCCATCGACTAGAATGCCTCGAGATTTTGGTTCGTCTTGATAGATAACGTCTTTTATCGCCCGGCAAATGAACGGATTCAAATCTTCCGAGGTAAGAAATCCCTGATTATCGAGCTTGTCTTTGATTCGGACTCCAAGTGATGTGGCATAGTTTCGGCGCAGCCAATCACGGAGGCTATCACCGACGGAGTAGTGTGTCAAGTTATGTGTTTGTGCTAGATGAGTACAGAGTGTTCCTTTTCCAGCGCCAGGAGGTCCTGGAAATTTAGTATAGCAATACCAAGATAGATTAGAAGGTCTCAGGACACGTACCAAGAACGAAGATGACTGCAAAGCTGCGGGTATTGGGGATGGTGTGAGTATTCTCCATGGTGATAGACTATAGTACACAAGGCTATGAGGTTTATAGACAACTAGTAGAAGTATTCAAACAGAATTAATCAATCCAGAGTAGATGGCGGGGCAAGAGTTATGTTACACAACCAATACGTACCTTTTTATACTTGTAATTATAAGATATAAGAAAATAAAGTTTATTGAAGTTACTCAACAGGTAGGTTAATTAATTTGATACACGTCAATAAAGATTACTGGCTTCTCCGCCTTTCATCTCACACTGAAAAGCCCAAATTCAATAACACATATGTTATTTACCTAGGACTCTTCCTGCTATATAGGAATAGTCGAGGTATATCTACTCATGGCTCTCCTGACGAGTGTACCGGCTGCCTTATGCCTCTTCATCGTTGTCTATTACATCGTTTCCACGTCTATCGTAACTAAGAAACGCTTTAAACTGAACCCTATCAACAAGTCACTTAAGAATCCATCAACAGAACCGGACGCCCCTGTTTCCGTGAACTACTTCCCATCTCGGAAATGCAACTACACATGCGGCTTCTGTTTCCACACCGACACCTCTTCTTACGTTCTTCCTATCGATGTGGCGAAACGTGATCTACAGCTGCTAAAAGAGGCCGGCATGCGCAAGCTCAACATTGCGGGCGGAGAACCCTTTCTTTACCCTCGTCTCCTCACCGAAATACTCTCCTATTGCAAGGAAGAGCTGAATGTCGAAAGCATCAGCATCGTGAGCAACGGCAGCAAGATCAGGGAAAGTTGGTTGCGAGAAAATTGTCAGTGGTTAGATATTCTAGCTTAGATATTCTAGCCGTGTCTTGCGATTCGTTTAATCCGGAAACAAATAAAAGGATCGGGCGTGGTGACGATGGAGCGAATGCGGTTCGGCTGTTTCGTATTGCAGAGTGGTGCAGAAAGTATGGAATCAAGTTCAAGTTAAATACCGTCGTTAACATACACAACTGGGACGAAGACATGGTAGCCAATATCGAACAACTGGCACCATTCCGATGGAAAGTATTCCAGTGTCTCATCGTGGCTGGCGAGAACGATGACGAGACGAGAAAGCGAGACGCAAGGACCTTCCTGGTGACTGATGAACAATGGCAAACGTTCTGCAACCGGCATAAGCATATTCCATGCTATGTTCCGGAGGATAATAACTCTATGGAGAGCAGCTACCTGCTTCTAGATGAGTACATGTGTTTCTTAGACAAGGGCGAGGGTATGATAACAAAAAGCGAGTCGATTCTGCAAGTCGGCGTTAAGGAAGCTATGAAACAAATTGTTTGGGATAAGAAATCGTTTGTTTAACGAGGTGGTATTTACGATTGGGACAGATCTGATATGTTGCAGAGTACTTGTGAAGGTGGTGGTAACAAGAAAGAGTTGGAATGGTGATCGGGCATATCATCTTGCTCAGTTTGATGTACGACAAAGGAAATTGCTAAGGGTAATCTCGGGAAACGCGTGGGTATGTTGCTTCAGCTTGCAAGTATCTTTTTCGTGGATTGTAGGCGACACGCAGCTGAATTCCATGAGCAGCTGTGTAGATTCGTGCCATGGCGGGACGTAGGCATAATTGTTGGCAAGGGGTAGAGACGAGATAATTTGGAAGATATTTTCTATGGGAAAGTGTATTGGTCGTTTCTTCATCTCATCTGTCATGAGTTTTCAGTCATTTGGGGCTAATCAAGGACACGTTATTGTTGTATTTAAACCTAATATCGGCATACTTTTCGTCAGCAAAACAGCTGTTCCTCTTGCATTTTCTTCAAGGTAGCATCTTAAGTGGTGCTTCAGGAAACCTTACTGTTAGTTAATAAGTGATTATTTTATAAAAATATACTAGAGTAGGAGCATTCGAGTATTTTCCTGTGTAATTCCTTCATAATCTACTGATGGGAAGGTTCGCTTTGGAGTAGAGACATAAAACTCAATCAGTAGGCCCCCCCGATCCCCCCAACATGAATACAACTATATACTAGGTACCTAGGGAACGTAGCTGAAATAAGTCGAATACATGTGTCGTGATTGTGCATGCGAGGAAAGTGTTATAGGTCAGCTTTAATTGAAGTCCATCATTTACATTAGCATTAGCATATTAAATATTAATTTTATATGATTTTACATCTTTGACATTTAGTAAAACTAAACATTGTATGATAAGACAATCACCATACCTAGCTAGGTAGCATTCATTGCCCGTCTATATCAAAGTATCTTTGCTAAACATACGCCATTTCCCCGAGCCCGTCGACATCCCTTAAGGCAATGTCGCTGCCACATTTTCAAAACCACCGAGTCACCCTGTCAAGAGACCAATTGCGCATTTTGCGTAATGCCTATCCCGAAATAGAGCTCTCCGCCTGGCGGTCATTCCAAACGATCCAAGACAGCACAAGACGAGTCACTGTTTTCGCTACCGTTCGGGGAACCTATGTCTGTTTTTGCATCGACACCACAGGTATCACTCCGAGAACAAAAGCTCGAGACATACTCAAACAAAACTATATGCAAATCCATTATCAGTTGGCTCACCTGAAAGTTATTGGTTATTGTAACATTCGGCACGCCAGCACCCGCACCGCCATGATTAACGCATGTCAGGCCATGGACGAGCTAAGTTAGAACCAATGGCTTGAAATTTCACCCGGAGAAACTGGGTGGGAGGAAGCCCAGGTTAATAACCCGTTCTTCATAGGGGTGCAAAAGTTGTTGAGTGAGAATTTTGACTGGACGGGCGGCAGCTCTCTTGTTAAAGTGTTGTTCCTCTTTGAGGCGCCAGAAGAGAGGCAAAACTTGTCCGACTTTGAGCTCCATATGAAATTTCAATTACACCGAGTATCGATCCGGGGGACATTCTGAAGACTTCGGGTTTGGATCCCTGTATGTTGTAACCTGAGAAGCGTTATTCGAGGTGTCTTATAAATTGGGTAGGTAGTTCTAGAGCTAGCGGTAACTGTAGCGATTTGAATTCAACACACGGATAAGTAATTCGTCTTAACCTTTATATCATTTATCTCCCATGGTCTCCCTATAGTTATGTTTCTTCAAAGTTTAACTACCAATATGAATTCAATATCCCGCGTAACGTGGTGTGTAGAGAGTATGGCAACCTTGAATGTTCTTGAAAACTATATAGTTGAAGAAGTGACCATGATGTAGCCTGCAACATGAACGTTTACATTTCCGAAATGGGTTGAGAGGACGGACGGTCATTTCTCGATAGGCTGGTCGGGAACGGATTGAACGCCAAGTACAATTTATTAGAGATACTTAAAAGTAGTATCTTGCTAACTGCCTAAGCGAGTAGGTGATCTAAGCCTTAGATATAAGTCTTTACTTGGTGAAGAGACATCGTGTGATAGCGCTATAGAATATATAGGAGATTATAAACACTTTAAAAGTATTGTACCATTACTCAAGGATACCATTCCAGTGCTAACACTACAAGCCTCGAAGGACGCCAGTATACGGTATTACCAACAGTAATAGGAATCCGAGGGCCCCGAAAGTTTTTATTAGTGCCTACCAAAATCGGGGATCGAAGCATGGGAACGTAGATTGTCATCCCCTATTCGTTGTTGAGAACGACACCGACTACCCATATACGAGGTAGTGTATGCATGGACCCTGGCTTACTTCACCACCTATACCAACCCCTAAAGTTCCATTAAACCCCATGCGGAGATGTAAGCTTAAATCCACGTCTTGGATGCCCCAGCCGAGGCGTCCCACCCAGGTGGAGTTGGCTAAGCCCTGCCTCGGCCTTGGCTGAGGAATCCTACGAATAGTACCTCTCAATATAAGCTCTGCTTGTTCACCAGACTACTAGGGGCATGTTTAAAAACTTACACGGTCAAATCATTTATCGGTACCGCCTTAGACCCTACAAGAAAGCCAACGATAGAACAAAGTAGCAGGCTGATCTTTGAGATACCAAAAATGAGTGACATTCTATCAGCGCTTACGAGCCCTGGGCTCACCCAAGCCCTTTACGCCGGAAATGCAGTAAGTGTTGGATTCCTAGCTAATCACAAATCTATCCGATAGCTAACATCTCTTTGTTTCAAGCTATGGTTTAGTAGGTAAGATTTATATTTCATCATATTTACTCCAACTCTCACCTCCGTTACTAAACGAGATCAAAGCTAATCTGGACAGTGCCTTCATCCACTTTGGCTTTCGCCAAGCCCACGTAATGCGAAGGATTTCGCACCGCAAAACCTTCAAAGACCCAGCAATCCGCTCTTCACCATCTGGTGACAAGTGGCACCACGACATCATGGCCTATCTAGGCGGGATGAACTCCCCGCTTCTTCTTCTTTCGGTTCTTCGACTGTATTCACTGCTGCGCCCTTCGCGATACCTTTCTTCGAAGACGAGCGCAGGTGATGTTCCGCTCGATATTACAGCATTGACGGTCCTCGGACTCGCAAACTTCTCTCAGGCGATTCTGAATTTCACGCTGAGCAGAAGGAATGATAGATGGATAATGGGCAAGGGGCTTGATCGCATCACGGTTCTGGACGCAGTTTTTACGGTGCTGGACTGGAGCTTTGCACTGGCTAGGGTAGTTA
Source organism: Daldinia concentrica (assembly GCA_902805455.1). NCBI lineage: Eukaryota > Fungi > Ascomycota > Sordariomycetes > Xylariales > Hypoxylaceae > Daldinia > Daldinia concentrica. The sequence goes on along the minus strand of CADCSW010000003.1, from coordinate 1,457,504 downwards.
CTATCTGAATCAGTTTGGAGTAGGTACGCACGTTTATGAGTACAGCCAACGGTATGATAAAGATAATGATAACTCGGTATACTTGGAAACATTAAAAACCATGTATATTTGTTCACTCGTGACTATCAGAATAGAAATATGAAAATGCAGTGCTAGCATCGCGACATATTGTACAGGTATGTTTATTTCAAGAGACCTAGACGGATTATCCGGAACCATATGCACAGTTAATATTATAGCCTAAGACTATTACCCAACTCCAAATGCATTAAACTATTTTCTTATTACATGTTACCGGCCCCTTTTTTTCAATCTTGGGCAGACTTATAAGTTAGCTATGGGAACCTACGGCTATACATACTAAAAACGACCTTCGTTCTAGATATCTCATCTAGAATCCTAGCACATCGATAGCAACCACATGTATGGTTGAACTGGGAGGGCGGAACGATGGAGGAGGAGTCGTAGAGCTAAAGCTAGATGAACCTTGATCGGGACTACTTGGGTCAACGGTGGTCGGAATCATCGTAGCCTCGCCATATCCAGTTCCATCAGAAGAAGCGACGGTGCTCACACTAGCTACTTGCGACGAAGTTATAGTGGTGAACGTCTTGCTACTAGTCGAAGTAGGTAAATCGCTACTCTGACTAGTAGAATTAAGAATCTTGGTCGAGCTTATCGTTGGCAAGATGCTCCATCCTATGCTTGTACTGCTCTCCACGGTATTAGTGGATGAGCTAGCTAGTGAGCTTGAGGTAGTGTAGGGTACACTAGAGGACGATGGTGGAATCTCTGGGGGATCAGCAATTCCCGGTCGTGGCCGGGGAATGGTAGTGGAAGACGTGATTTGATCCCCCTCAGCAGTCGAGCTTGACGCCTCTATGGAACTTGATGAAGGGAGTAGAGAAGGCTGAATCGGTAGGTTAGGGGTCACAGTTATACATGAACCCTCAGTTCCGCTAATCGAGACTTCCGTGATGGTCGAAGTTGCTGCTGTAGCACCTGTACACAGGGTTCCTCCAGTGATATTAGAGACGGATGCTATGGAGGGTTCGATTGGGGGTAGAGTCTGGATAGTGGTATTTGTCCATAAGACTGGATGAGTAGTAACTGTCCTGGTGGCCGTAATTGTCACTGATTGGATAGTGACCGTAGTCGGCTCAGGCGGCTCTCTTGCATTAAGGCCTGATGCACGCGCCACTAGAGCAAACAGAAAGCTGCGTATCGCGTATGTATTCATTGTCGCGACGAAAGCCTTTGTGGCTTCACAGATCTACAAGGTACCTAGCTAATTAGAGAGAGGTCTTAATAGGTAGATCTTAGGTAAGGTTAAGCGAAACCGAAAAATTAATAAAATACGGATAGATGTCCAAAAGGAAGTTTAAAGAATTCGCGCTTAGTTATATACCTAGTAGAGGCAACGTAGGCAGTCAAGAACTAACTTGGTAGAACCGTATTCTTCCACCATCTCTGCCGTGTAAGCCCACCTACGCCTGAGTCAGAATATAGTACAGCATCATTGTTTGCCTGTTCTCCAAGTGAAGTCGTGTCCTCAGTACCCAAGTGGATAGATGTAACCTAGTCACTTAGTAACTAGTCACCATTATTCTACAGTGTAGGCCCTTTACCATCAACCATATTCAGATCGAAAAGAGCAATCAATATCGTACCTACATCTAACGACCGATATATTATGCACTAGAGCCTAGTTCTTTAAGAAGTTATGCTACACTTATGATAAAGTGGCTAATAGCGTGACTATTAAATATATTATTCACCAAATTAATTCTAAACCATTCACTAAGGGCTTTTAGAAACTATAATATAGCATCAAATAATGCAAATCACCCTAAGAATGATCTCGATAATATATTTGATAAGAGTAAATTATTAGGTGTCAACGGGATGTTATGTTTCGATACTGTAAGCGGATTCGAAGATCAAATAGACTCACAGCTACTCCTTAGATAGCCTCTGAATAGTCGATAACATCGTTCCATTCATCTACAACAGGTAGCTACCTATATAGAATGCATTAAACTTATGTATGTCGATCGAAAATTGTTTATGACAGCCGATGTAGGCTAGATATAGACAGTCCCGTTCCCTCCTAGAAGGTGTGGCCATGTTTGGAGAACTCAGGGGTTATGTGGCGCTGCAGTGTTATGGCGTTGTGGCTGTATAGGGGCACGTTTAAGTTAGGTACCTAAGTACTTAGTTAACTAGTTATAACCTAGGTAGTTTACATAAGGTACCTAGGTAGGTAGTTATCATCACATGGTTCACAAACTATACTCTTTCAACAACGCGATCCATTACCGGTAAACGGCTTCGCTATACTTGCCTAGGTATTGAATGTTGAACATTTACATTTCTCTATTCATCCCCATGCAAGCTTTGTAAAAACAGCTACGCTATGTACATAGGAACAAAAGCTCCTTGTGGGAAATGATCCTGTCCTAATATGTACTGCTTTTTCGGATTTGGATCGATCGGACGTGTCGTCATACTTGACCTACCCCGGCTGGTCCGTTCATTAAGAACCAATCAGCTGCGCTGAATCTTCCCGTTCCTGGCTTAAAATGGCAATGAGCAGCTACATGCTACAGACTTCTATCAGACAAGCTGCCAAGTTTCCTTGCTTGAATTCGCCGCATCTAGCGCATCTTACGGCTGATGCAATCATGGTATCTAATCTTCATCTTCATGATGTAGTGAGCCAAGGGCCCATGTCACCCCGTTACATCCACAAATCTTAAACGTTACCAGGACCTATTATACCAAATGCTAACGCTGTTGTATCCGCAAATACCGTGATACTTCCGCCGTCATTGGCCCTGGATTAATCCTGTGCATTTTGGCTGCCCCGGAAGCCTCAAAAAGGTTGCTCTGTGACCTCATTTCCATATATGAAGATGCCACACCCCCCTCCCGTGGTCATCACTATGCATGGAGTGGCGATATCCTTCTATACGGTGAGTTTGATAAGGGACCATTTACGCGAAAGTCGGATGCTATTTCACCATGACATTTACCAAAGTCTTCAATAGCAATCCTGACCTCGGAGGTCGACGAAACGAGACTTCGCGCCCAAGATTTAATTCGCTAGTCACATCAGATCGTCTAAGAGAAGGCTCGAGACTGCCGACATTTTCGATGGGGAGCAGTATTAGAAAAGGACGACGATCAATATTCAAGGAAGTAGGACTGACCGCGGAGGGACGAGAAAGTCAACAAAACATAGCCTCAAAGACGCACGAAGAAAGTGACCCCGGCGAAAGAATTGGTCCATCCTCAGAAATAGCATCACCGGTGGAAACGAGATCTTCTATTGGGCAAGATTCGCCGAGGGGAAAGTCTAAGTGGTTGTCTAAATTGGCACCGTCGAGGCGCCCGAGGATGAAAACTACTGCTAGTGCGCCATCTCCCATCACCGCAGGGCTTCATAGGCTCTCCATGATCGCTCTGCTCATTGCAATTGTTCTTCCTACCATTAGTTATAATAACGGCCGTAAAAAGGTTGAGATCGGCGGCGCAGACGCAGGCATAATTAGACCAAATTCGAGCGTGGTTCTCAAAACCAGAGATAACAGTCCCACCGACGTTTGTACAAGATGGGCCGGGCAAAGTAAGTGTCTATCGGATATTTTTTGTTTCATCATATCACAGGCATTAACCTCTTTAAGGTGCTTTGATTAATGGGACGGTATACTTCTATGGCGGTCGGTCAAAGAATAACGGAGATCAGCAAACGAACACATGGAGTAGGTGAAGCATTGATAAGTGAGCAAAGTTTCTGCTAACTGGGTCCCAGACAACGACTTCATAACCCTTGATCTCACTAAATCATGGGATATCAGCTCACCTGCCCTTTCAGGTCTCCCTAGACCATCAGGCCCACCAGCGGTATCTCTTGGCTATCTCTGGAACGACTTGGACCGCCTATATCTCTATGGCGGCGAATTTTCCGATAATCCTGTTGTGCAACCATCGCCAATCTCTACATGGATGTATGATGTAGCTTCGTCAACATGGACAGAACTCCAAGATCCTATGACATCGGCTGGCAACTTTTCAGATCCCGAAGGTACTCCCGTACAACGGGCGGCGGAAGGCGCTGGAATCTCCGTACCTGAGTTAGGTGTTAGTTGGTATTTCGGCGGCCACTTAGATTGGGCCACCACGCCAGGATGGACGAACCAAGTTGGCCGTGTCTATCTGAAAAGCCTACTTGAGTTCACGCATCCAGGGTATGCAAACTCCGGGGTTGACTCGCTCCATTCTTCTGGCGCCCCACCCGGAGGTGCTTATAGAAACATCACATGGGGCGGCATTCAAAACCAGGATGGCTTCACTGAGCGAGCTGACGGTGTTCTCGTTTACGTCCCCGGCTGGGCTCCGAGAGGTATTCTACTGGGCCTCGGCGGAGGGGTGGTCGGAGAGCACGAAACCACCGACGCATTCTCTTCAATGAGCACCATTGATGTTTATGACATTAAAACTAGTACCTGGTATCACCAAGAGACATATGGTGAAGCACCTCAGGTACGAGTAAATCCATGTGCAGTTATCTTCTCGGCCCCCGATGCAAGCTCGTTTAATATCTATATGTACGGTGGACAGAACCTGCTTCCGTATGGAAATCAAACTCAATACACGGACATCTGGATCCTAACTGTACCCGCATTTACTTGGATTAAAGTCGATACTTCAAATAGCAAGGAGCCACCAGCCCGAGCCGGTCACCAATGTGCTGCCCGGGATGGTCAGATGATCGTGATTGGTGGCTATGTCGGCACTGAGATTGCTTGTGACAACCCTGGTATCTACAACTTTGACGCCTCGAATTTGGAATGGAAAGATTCCTTCGATGCAGCAGACCACCCGGCAGACGATCACCCAGAAAACAACATACTAGCTGGTAGTTACGGTTATAAGGTACCCGATTTAGTTCAGTCAGTGGTAGGCGGTTCATCCGATGGTGGCGCAACAGCAACACAACCAGCGTCTGGTCCTGCTACAGATGGACCTTTCAAAACTGGTACACCGCCGGTGTTTACTATTACGGCACCGGGAAGCACTGCAACCGTAACAAATGGCGACCCGGGGTCCGGCGACTCATTTTCATCACCCGCCGGTGCAAATGGGGGCTTAATCGCTGCAGGCGTAATAGCAGGCCTGGCGGGTCTGGCAGCACTATATCTCGGGTTCTGCACATGGCTATACCGCCGCCAGGTGGCCGCGTATAAGCAGCATATGGCTATTGTAAACCGGGACTCTGGCTCTATAGATGGAGAAAAGGGCTTCGGAGCGGCCGTCGCCGGGATGCGCGAGAAGCTACGCAAGAGCCATCGCCGCGGATCCTCCGACGGCACTGGCGAGCAGTTCGGATGGGTAGGCCGCCAGAGTGAACAGAAATGGATGGCCAACGAAGATCCAAGTTCCGGTACATCCGGATCAGGCTCGGGCCATGGTTGGTCACGGCCTAGTGATGACAGCCCTTGGGCATATGATAGCTACCTCAGCGGAGCGATTGGTGCAGGAGGCGTCGGACGATCTAAGAGCGGCGCGAGTCGTAGCACGGCTGGGTCAGCAGACGCGCTATTGGATGGACGGGTACGTAGTATTCAATGTTTCTCTTCCTCCCTTTCATTCGTTTACTCCATCGGAGTTTCCTAACCGCGCTGATTCAGAGAGCTTCGGGCTCCTTACATCAAGAATTAATTGCTAACTTCAATATAACAGCAACCGAATTTCATTAGCGTTGTATTGGCACCCAGGCGTGCCCTGCGCGTTGTTAACGGGATAGAAGATCAGCAATGATGTCTGCCCTTTTTGCTTGCTTTTTTTCTGTCGTTGACTGTAAAACATAATATCTTGGCGAAAAGCTCTGGTGAAGGATCTTAACGAGATGGACGAATGATATACGAGGAATGATCTGTACATTAGTCCTGTCCGATTTTTATTTTTATTTTTTCGTTTATTTTTTCGTTGAATGGTTGTACGATACCCGGATTTGTTATGAGGTCTTGAAATATGGTAATTACATGTGACGTATTTACATGAATTGATTAGAATACATCCAGCAAGTATAGGGGACACAAGAGGAGGTGAATTAAGATATACAATAGTAATTTTATTGCTAAGAAGTGCCTATGCTGCTTATATCCTTGAAACGCTGCATTGCGAACTTCGATTCCCATTCCGTTAGATAAAGCCCAGTATAGAACATGCTACCCAATTCCCTCGAAACGCCGGCCCAACCCAGATTTCCTCTCCCATAAAAAATTTGAACACTATGGTCATTCCCATCCTCATGTTATAGTACTGTGTCTCTCACATCATACGATAAATAGGTAATTCGGATGCTATTAAGTCGTTCCCAGACGCACTAAAAACGCCAAAGTTCAAGTCGTCTCCTATTCTTAGCAAGAATCGCTCGACCCAGGAGACCTCGTCTGTATCTCCGACTTCTTTCAGCCGATCAGCTGTATCTAGGGCTAAGCAAACAAGCCGCCTACGGGTAGATGGATGAAGTTTTGCGGAATCGAAACCGTTATGTAAGAACTGAACAGCGGCAGAATGGTTAGGCACGAGGGGGTGATGGAGCTCCAGATGCGCCATATCCATTGGCATCTTCCATGGGCGTCCTATGTCGACGAAGGATTCGAACAGAGGTGCTGAGGGTTTTGGCCGTTCCGAGGCGCACACCGTAGAAATCCAAGACAGTCCAGCCCACGCCTTCCGGAAACTTTTGAACGCTACTTCATTCTGTTTGGGCAGTATATCGTTCGCACGTAATATAGCCTCGTATGAGGGGTCAAGGCTAGTCTTCACCCCAGAGTACGTATAACTCGTCTGGTTCACGATGGCGAACAATAGGGCCGACAGGGTCGATATGCGAAGCTTTTTGGTATCGTCGGTCTTGTCGCATATAGATAGGCGCGCCACCCACGTCCAAGCTACTTCCTCAAGGCCTTCGGCGTACATAAAGGGTATAAGGGCCGCAAATAAGGTCGAGTTAGAATTGAATTGCAGATCATTTTCTAGACCGGAGGCCCGAAGCCACTGCACCACCCGTAACCCAGCCCCGGACTTGGCCATACCTCGCCGAATATCGTCGGCCGATCCGTTTCCGATCTGGGATCGTACCTTAGCGAGAAAGCCGGCAGCGCGTTGCGGGGTCATAAGACCCCTCGACACGGCAGAATCGAAGACATCGAGAGGGTCCCTAGACGCTGAGGGTAGTTTCTTCTTGCTCTGATGGGAAAAGAGGGGGTTCGAGAGAATGGCGCGCAAGTGTTGGTCTGTCGGATGTTGCTGGACTGGGGTATCTAGCGAAGAAGACGAAGAGGGGAGAGATGTCGAAAGGATAGGCTTTTTGTTTTGAGGTATAGAAGTCTGCGATTTTATCTCATCGTGATGCTCCCATGGGTGTTCCTTATCGAGGTTCTTTCGGAAGGACGTCGTGATGGAATCGAGTAGCTGTTGAGACTCGCGATGGGTCAAGGGTAACGGTTGGTGTATCTTGGGGAGGAATTTCTTGAGCGAGTTGAGAGAAGTAGTACGGACTACCATCTTGAGTTTCTGATGATGACGACGAATAACTTAGGTCTAGTGTTGCGGAAATGTATAGGCTTCAATCATAATTTCCCAGGTTTCGCATATAGCTAGGGTTGACGTCAATTCCTGCGTCGTCGAGTCGACATCGTCACTTAAGCAAGAAGGTTGCAAATAGACGAATTGATGGTTCGATAGGTGGATGATGATTGGACGATTAGTTCTAGCTCCTCTCCCCCCTCGGTGCTTACATAAAGGTACGGCTCAGATACAGTCTACCATGTATGTACCAAGGTACCTAGTTCTAACCCGGGTTTTAGATCTATTGAATCTTTTGCCAGATTTCGCGACAGATCTCGGTTATGGGTCTTTCGAACTGCATGTATGTATTTGCCTACATGTACCTAAGGTACCTTACCTACCTTATCTACCTTGTATTATTTAATACAAAGGGATTTGAAAATAATTAAATATTGGCCTGTCTACTTTCTTTTCTTTTCTTTTCTTTTCAAGATTTCAGTTTAGATGTCTTGCACGTATATAATTCATCCCGTTATCTATGTGTTGTCAGTCGAATGAGAGATACGATGAAGCACAAAGTATCAAATTCCCATAAGCTTATCATGATAATATGATAACATGGGGCGGCACAGTCTCGCCATGCCAGATAAACGCAAGCGGCGATATAGTCCGAAGAAGTCAAATGATGAACCAAATATGCGACTGAGTCAGGTAATAGTCACACAGCACTGAACCTCACGGCACAAACGACGCCATGGCTTGAAATATGTAGTAATACCTACTCCGGATAAAAGTCTTCAGTTCATCGCTAAAATACCTAGGTAGGTAAATAAGAAGTTAACGGCCATGACGACATTGAGCGCATCCTCTCAGCCCTACGATAAGTAAATGAAGTCGGAAATTTGGACACGCACTGTTCGTCATAGCGCTGACTACCTAACCTAGGTATACCTATAATTCATCTGCACGGTAGAAATTACCTAAATCCGGGATTGTATCTATTAGATATCTTGGGATTTTCTTAAACCAAGGGTTGGTATGAACACGGACAGGATTTTGAGGGTTTGACACATGAGCTCAACCATTGAGAATTCCAGTAACTAGCAGATCTAAAGTACGTCAAGCTAGCCAAGTGCAATTCATTCCATGCCAATTGAATTATAGCCGATTTCGTAGACGTACGCATATGTGTGTATGAAGTATGCAGATCGATCCTACTGTGCACCTCCTACACGTAATATAGATACCAGGGCAGTTAGTTACCTCAGCGACTGTCTTCCAGCCATTGAAGGTCTCAAACTTCAAAGGTCGAGCTTCCCCATACTGTACTTAGGTACTCCGATATGTAGGTACTGACTCGCACGTGCAATTACAAGGTTCCATCTGTACGGTTGTCCAATCATAAAAATAATAAGTTCGGTGCTTGTGGGGCTTAATCCCTACCCAAAGTCAGGTCAGGCGGAATATATAGGTACATGTACCTAGGGGAAAGGCTACCTGCACCAATCCGGCCTAAGCTCATGTTTTTCAAGGTATCACAGTACTTTTTAAATGTATTTAACATACCTGACATGCCCAAAAGCAAACCAAAGTGGTACAAGTGGTAACCTACGTGAGATAGGCCAGGACTATTAGATAATCCAACAGCCGAAAAAGCCTTCAGATCTAAATCCACTTCCCTTTTTCGTTGCAAGCTCTGGATTGCCTTCTCACACCACGCACGTACTACAACACACAAACCAAATATCTACCTCCTAAAGCAATCCTTCTCTCGCATTGAAGCTTCTCTTACTTCAACCCCGATTGCCATTGTCAAAAGACAATTGGCCAATTCGCCTACCGTCGCGTTATTGACACGTCGCACATTTTTGTCAGCCTCACCTTCAACTGCGTCGAATCGCATTCAGTGCCACGCGCCCCCAACTTCTTACCTCCTCCACCCACCATCCACCATCCACCATCCACCACCCACCCAAATCAATTCTGTCATTCAACCTACAACTTACTTCTCCACCATTTCATATTTCAACAACGACCACCACACTGGTGTTATCGCCGATTTGACTGCTATCGTTGAAACCCCCTTCTAAGAAGGGAATTCATTTACACCACATATCATATTGTCTAACCTAAGTCTTAAGAGATGGCTGAGGTTCAGGCTCGATCACAGGCACCATCCTCCCGTGGCCGAGGTGGTGGCCGCGGTGGCAGAGGAGGCTTTGCCAGCCGTACTTCTACGAACAGACGGACTAATGGTGATAAATTGACGATTGCAGATGCGACCGCTTTCGACGACGATGGTGATGTTAGCCAACTCAGGAAGCAATATGGTGGAAAGCTCGACACTATTAAAGAACTATTCCCAAACTGGTCGGATGCCGATATTCTCTATGCACTGAAGGAAACAGACGGTGACGTTGAAGTTGCCGCTACACGGATTGCTGAAGGTATGCTCCTACCCTCCTAGTTCTTCGCTACCCTCGCCCTTTTACTGTTTCGCCTTGCTAATATAATTATCACTTACAGGTACCATCTCCCAGTGGGGTGAAGTATCAAAGCAGAAGAAAACCACCACCCGACCTAAGCCGAAGGATGCTTCCGCTTCAGCTGGCCTCACCGAATCGACCGGTAATAGCAGACCAGTTCGTGGCGGTCGTTCAGATGGTGTACGAGGCGGTCGTGGTCGTGGTAATGAGCGAGGTCGAGGAAGTAGCAGAGGCCGAGCAACTTCTCATGCTATTACGAATGGTCAACGGTTGAAGGAGAACCAGCAACTTTCTGTTCCGACTGAAGAATCCTCTGGGTGGGGAACCACCAATACTATTACCACTGAAGAAGCTCCTACCAACGATCAAGGCACCCCAGCCTGGGGCACAACTGATTCTACTACCGAAGCCGTTGTTGCTACTCCCACGCCCGCCACCGCTACTACTGATTCGGCTCCTGGTAAACCCAGTGTTATCCCTCAAGGTACACAGAAGACTTGGGCTAGCATGCTACGCCAGTCGACCGCACCGAAACCAGCACCGAAGCCGAAGGAAGCCCCTGCGCCGAAGCCTGCCGAAGTGTTAGAACCTCTTCCGCCCGCCGAACCTATTGCCGCCCCCGAACCTGAATCTCAGCCTGCGCCTGAGGAAGCCCCGAAAGAGGCTGCCGAACAGCCTGCCCCCGTAGAGACGCCTAAGGTTGTCGAACCCGAAGTTGCACTACCCCCTCCTGAAGATGATTTAACACGAGTCAACCTCGAGCAGCTACCCGACGAATCCCAACCTCCGACAACCGCTACAGCTGCTAGTACAGCCGCAGATTCTTGGGATCCCAGACAACCGCAGCATAGTGCTACGGTGACTCCGCTCTCGGCTTCCCAGGCGCAGCACCAGGCTACACGCCCCGCTGCCAGTGGCTTTGCGACAACCGCGATTAAGGCAACCGAACGTCCTGCCCCCCGCATGCCTAGTTATCAAAAGCGTCTTCTTGAGCAGGAAGAAGCGGTCCGAATGCCTGGGAACCGCGAGGTCGACCGTGCCGCCGTACAATTCGGTGCTTTCAGCCTAAACGGAATTGAAGATGATATCGATGGTGACCGTGAAGATCCTGAGACTAGAACTCAACCGCCACCTGAATCTCCGATCGCCGTTCCCCGTGCCTCATTGCCTCCGGTGTCTCAACCTGCAGCAGTACCCGACGCATTTGCGGCTACTCAGAAGCCGGCTACCTCTTTACCCTCAGCACCCAGCGCAACTGGTAGAGCACCCTTTTACCGTTCTCAGAAGAAACAGCTCACTAACCGTCGTCTAGCGACACCCGTAGCCCCACCGACCGGCCCCGCTGCCATTACAGCTCAGCGTATGTCGCAATATCCCCAAGTCAGTCACCCTACTAACCTTCTTACAGCGCCGCAAGCGCCCTCGAGCAACCAACAATTTGGGCGCTACGGTCAGGCCAATGCGCAAGAACCGGCCGGCTTCCCACAGAAATCGTTCGATAGCTTCGGCCAGCAGACTGCTACCAGCTCGGCCGGCCTTGATAACTTCCCAACGCCTACCACCCAAGCGTCAGGACCGCAGACCAGTGGTACATTCGGCTCCGCACCGAGTGATTACCCGCCTTATTCGAACGACCCGCAGCTTCGTAGTTCATACAATAATTATTACGGGCAGCAGCAATATGGGCAGCAGCATGCTGGCCAAAGCCATCATGAGACTTCGAACGCTCCAAACCGTGGATTTAGCAGCTACAACGCTGGACAGAATGACAATCTAAGTCAATACCCGCAGAGCGGCGCTCAGCAGACTCGATATGGAGCTACTGCTTCTGCCGAGTCTCACAACAGTGGCCACAATACACCAAATCCGATCGGTCAAGGCGGCCAACAGGCTTCGAGCCAAGCTACCCAGCCTCAATCCAACCTTCATCAGCAGCCGCATACTAACCAATATCCCTATTCCCACCCGTACTATTCGAGTCCGTACTATGCACAGTATATGAGCCAGTATGGAGGAGCTTATGGACAGGGAGCATACGGCGGCCCATACGGTAAAGGGGGGCTTTATGGACAACCCCACCAGTATGGGATGTCCCCACAGGGCCCTTACGACCATGCCTCTTCTCCCGCAACAAGTGGCTTTGGCCAGTCCTCTCTCAGTGGCCGTGATAGCGCAATAGCTTCCGGCATCGATAACTACGGCCGTGCAGGCTCCACTCAGTCGGGCGCGCCAGGCGGCCTTGGTGGCAGCGGATTCGGCGGAATGCACGATACATTCGGTCGTGGCTCAGGTTACCCCTCTCAGGCCGGGCAGTCTTTCAACGCTCCGAACGCACCTGCTTCAAGTACCGGCCCTGTAAACGACGACTTGAAACCGTATGGCGACTCGAAGACTGCAGGTGGACCTAGCCCTTCCCTTAGCGCCGCCGCAAGGCCGGGTTCCGCTACAAACACTGCTGCGGCATCTGGCCTTCCACCTCCCCAGTCAGCCCAGCAAGGCATGGGCGGCTATGGGGGCTACCCTAGCCATCTGAGTCACGGTCTGCACGGCAACCAGTCTGCAGGGAGCGCCTATGGCCTCGGAGGCACCGCTGGCCAAGGGCACAGCAATGGTCCTTACGGAGGTTACGGGGGCAACCAAGGTTTCGGCAACTACTACGGCGGCCGGCAACAGCAAGGTGGCTGGGGCGGTAACTATCACTAGTCATCACGTATGCGGCCGAATCGCAGACATCCCCGAACCTAATTAAGTGGCTTCGGGTTAGATCCGACAGTACTACTAGATCCGAAGTACTGCTAGCATTGGTAACAATAGTAACCATGCCACCTTTTCTTTTTCCGCAAAGTTGATCATGAGACTTTCTCTACTCTAATGAGCTCTTGGGGGTATCGCTTACTCCCTCGTTTTGATTGGCGGGGGCATGGAACGGACCAGAAAAGTTCTTACTGAGAGGTACGGGGGTCTGAGATTTGCATGTACGATTGTTTTTCCTTACACAGGGTTACATCTCTGGCATCGAGGCTACGGTGCCTACACTAGGATTAGGATGATACCGATTACCAAAACTTTTCATACTCGGTTGAGCAACCCACATATTGTACACCCTATTGATACTTGTGATGGACAGTTTAATGTTGATGGGGATCGTGACATGTGTATCAAGAAGTGTCATCACGTAAAAGGTTAACTATTATACAAGTATAATTATGAGCTGCTTTCTAGTTAGGTTAATTGAGCTATCCTAACAAGATTGTCCAACGATAAAAGTAATTAGTACAGTTCCTTTTGAACTATTTTCCCATCCATAGTCTATAATCCGTATGTAATCCGTAACCCATCGTTCCCGACACTAACGCTTACCATAGTACATCATGCAATGCCGTTATAAGCCAGTAAATTCGGGCTGCCGCTCCCCGCGTCAATAACGACATCCCTGGTAGCCAATTCCTTGATGCGAGCAACCGTCTTGGCAGGCGAATCTAGACCATCTTCGAGTGTTTTGAGATACAATGCAAGCCCCGCAACGTGTGGCGACGCCATGGAGGTACCAGAGTTAAGAGTCTCAAGGCCCTCCACGTTCCACAGAGAAGCCACGTCGACTCCGGGAGCGAATATGTCGACGTCAGGCCCAAAATTGCTCCATGAAGCTCGGGTCCGATCCCAACCTACGGCACCGACCGTCAAGGCGGATCCGGCTGAGGCGGGAGAACGTGTCGAGGCATCGGCATTGTCATTACCTGCGCTAACGACGGAGAGTATGCCTAGTAGAGAGGCAGCGTTGACAGCGTTGTTGAGGGCTGATGAGGTTGTGAAGGCTAGGAGGTTGTTAGATTGGAGATGGAGCGGAGGGTGAGATTATAAGTTACATACCTAGACTCATGTTGATGACGGACTTGGCGGCTCGTCCCGGCGTCGAGGTGATATTGTTCACGGCCCAATTTATTCCGTCGATAACGTGGGAGACTGTCGAGTAACCCTACAATTTCACTCAACATAAGAACGTAATAACTAATATAGCTAAGCAGAGATTCAACTCACCGGCCCTCTAACAACCTTAACGTCTACGATAGTCGCATTCTTCGCCACGCCGTAGGTATTAGACGCAATAGTTCCAGAAACATGGGTCCCGTGGCCGAAGTGGTCGTCGAAGGACTCCGTGCCCGTCCATGTGTTGTAGCCTTTAATGGCGCGGCCCCCAAACTCGCTGTTGTTGGTTAGGACTCCAGAGTCTAGCACGTAGGCATACGTCCCAGTTCCCGCACAGTCACTGTAAGAATACGTGTGGCCCCGTGAATTGTCATTGGCAAGTTGCGATCGCGAAGATAAACTTGCGATACCCCACGGCGCGTTGGTCTGCTGCTTTACAGACGTCAGACGCGCAACTCTGTCGGGTTCTACGGCCAGGACCTAGGGGCGTTAGCAGTTGCGCGTTAATTACAACGGGGTTAGGAATCGAGCGTTACATTTTCATTCGCCATGATCTGCGCGATGGTATTATTGTCGAATTCGCCAGCATACCCGTTGAAGCCCTGGAACGCATACGTTTTCTCGGGTCCGGTAGTACTGCAAGGGGAGAGGCTCCGTTTGCGCACGTTGAGCACCCAATCCAAGTGGCTCACGACATCGATGTCGGGCTTGAGGCTCACGATGTATCTGCCGGGCACTTCGTCGCCATCCTGCAGACTCAAGATGTCAACTTTCTTAGCAAGCGCCGGAAGAGCGAGTCCGAAAATGGCCAGAGCCAATCCTGCTAAGCGCGTCATCTTGTCTTGTCAGATGGATTGCTTAGAACCTATTGATGGAAAGCTTTTTTTTTTTTTTTTTGTAAATTAGGCCATGCGCCGGGCCTTTATTCGTTTTTTCTTTTTTCTTTATTCAGTAGTCACCCCTATCCACCAAAACCAGGGGATGAAAGCAATGTCCTCGTATTCGAACTTTCTTCTTCCCCGGGCATCATCCGATTCAGGTAAGGTGTGTGGAAATTACCGTACCATTACCAAACCATGGCTGGGGCTGAGTGGGTCAAACCCGGGTATCATTTACTTGGCATATTAGATAACTTTGCTATTGCCTATTCTACAGAGCTTTAGCTTCAGTGCCAAGCGGGTTTTCTTCCGAAGACATAAGTAAGTCAGTTAAGAAAAGGATGAAGAAATTAGGGCGAGAAGGGTAAATAAAGAGAGTAAGAGAGAAATTTATTACATAATACCTATTGTTCGTCTCCAAAGCTCAAGTGGTCATAGCCTCAAGATCAAAACTCAGACAAAGCTTTATCCTATGTACAGTTTACCATCCCTCTACTGTTCTCATATCGTGAGTTCACAAAAGATCTAGCATAGTAAGATAAGTCATGTTAGTCGTTGACAAGAACCCAAAACTCATGATAATGTTGTCATGACATACTGCCTCAGAAACTCTCCGCACAACACTTAATATAAGTAGTTAACATAACCATAACCCCTATAAGTACCTATATCATTACGTTCGTAAAACGATTTTGAATAGATTACTAGAAGTGCTGGTAGGGGTTCAATATATACTCCTCAATGCAAAGGCGTGTCTTGTTCAAGCAACTAGGCCAATACCTACCTCTTCGTATATATCGACTCTGCGAAGTCTATTTCCAGCTATACCTTTTTAAGTGGTTAAGATATTATAAGGAAGGATAACTCTATTGAACGTAATTAAGTGAAACTATAGTAATAAGAGTAGTAACTAGAATTTAACATAAACTTAAGACATAAGAAAGAAGAATAGTCGAGTTGTATTTGCGGTTATGTTCCTACTTTTCACTTTGACTGATATTCATCCTCTACTAGTGAAATATCTTAGGCAGATAACAACGTGATTTATAGCAGTCATATCAAGGATAATGAGCATTATCCCCCGGTGTGGTTGGAAGTCGTGGTATTTTCAATTTCAATCCCATGATTCTACCTAGTAGGTAGGATTAAAAGTTATTGCAGCTTCATAGCCACTAAAGTAGACAGTTGATAAAAAGACATCGTCAAGAGAAGGGTGAAGCCAAATCGTATCCCTAGGCATATAGATACCTATGTAGAGTATACTTGCATCTGAAGGCTAGCTGCCTATCCTAGGAAACAGTAAAAAAGGCTGGGGAGGTGTGACTTCTTAACTCTCCTTACGAAAAGCCCCTTTGTGTTTTCCTAACCATCAAGTCATGAGATGGCATCAACTTAATAAGTACCTATATATATACTATCTAACAGGTATCCGTTTCTTTACCTATCTATCTATTCTGCAATCTAATACGGCATCCTAAACATCTATCTAATAACCCATAGTTAACTACTCCTTACACTACCGAATACTTTGGTTGCCCAGTAGTCAGCCATCCAGCAATATTTTCCTTTGTCGCTCTATTGTAGTTCGCGATAGTGTCGCCCGCGCACCAAGCAACATGCGGCGTAGTAACAATGTTAAGACCAGCCACATCGGGTCCCACCAGAGGGCTATTATCAGAACTTGCAGGTTCCTGCTCATAGACATCTGTACCGTATCCAGCAATTTTCCTCGACTTCAGAGCTGCCACGAGAGCCTTCTCATCAACGACACCCCCTCGAGAAACGTTGACTATAACCGCATAGGGTTTCATAGCGTTCAGTTCGGCGTTAGAGATTAGGTTCATCGTCTCCGGAGACCGCGGCAGACATAACACGATAACCGAGCTCTCGCGGATCAGTGTGTCGAATGGAGTGCGGCCCTCTGGCGCTGTCGAAGAATCTTTGCGTCCGGATATTAAGACCTTCATGCCTAAGCTTTTGGCAGTAGACTCGAGTACCTTTCCTACGGCGCCATAACCAATGATCCCAAGGGTTTCGTCCCGACAAGTCCTTGGCGCCCTGCCATCTGGACCGTTGAGGGTATTATGCAGCATCCCCTTTCTCCATTCGCCCGACTGGACCAGCGTGTGTGCAAGCGCTACTGATCTCCGCGTAGCGAAGTACAGCGCAACAGCGTGCTCGGCAACGGAAACAGTATTGCAATGCGGCGTATTGCCCACGACGATCCCCCGGGCCTTGCATGCTGCTAGATCCACGCAGTCTGTCCCGGATGCTACCACAGCTACCATTTTCAGGCGTGGGGTCATCTCGGGCCGCAGGATGTCGGTCTTGATTTGAACAATAGTCAACATGATTATGTCGGCATCTTTTACCCTCTCGGCCACTTCGTCCGGGTGCGTTCTTCCGTACTCCCGGAGCTCGTATGTATATGGCGCAGGGAGGTCCAGAGGCGGAACTGGAACGATTGAAGCTTCCAGAGCAACAACAATGAGATGAGTGCCCGTACTTTCTGCCATGTTACTTGGCAGTTTTTGCTGATTATCGCTTGAGAGTGTTGTATTTATGCCTGCCGGGTTGTCTTTTCGGAGAGTAGAAAACCCCCAAATTTGAGATAGACGTGAAAGTTTCGTAGGATTGGGAAATATATATCGTCTCTGAGAAGTCGTGGGTCCGGACTGTAATATACTTTCCGGGACCGGAGGCCAGCGGCTTGTTGCCGGCAGGGCGCATCTGACTGATATTCTCGTTGCGTAGCATCTTCCCACTGTCGTCATCATCCCGGTGGGTCTTCGCCTTGTTGATTCGTCTATACTTGACTGGAACGGTAAATAGTGTATAAAAGGGCGTGAAATAATGGGTTTCGGTGATGAAGCGCAATGATAAGAAGCATCTATCTTTATATACGCCTTATGAGTAGCCAGCGCCCCCGCAGTTGTTACTTTACTAGTTGTATTCGTATATCTGCGCGGTACTGTTGCGAATTAGAGGCTAGGTGGACCTCATTGAGCAATTGATATTTAATCGTTACCTTAGAGTCGTGAACGTATTGTCCTTTAATATGAGGTAATTTACACCTCTGATTACCTACCTGTATATTCGCACCACCTACCTGGATAGATAATTCATATATTTAGAGCACGACAAGTTAAATAGGGGTCCAAATGGTCTAAGAGAGAATTATGGGTCGAAATAATTGCATTCGTAGGACGATCTAAAACTATCTTGATTTGCCGATACCCTCCACCCCCGAATCATAATCCGAACATTAGACATAGATATGTCATGCCGCGATATTATCAGACTTTCAGGCTCGGCTCGAGCTCATCTTTATTGATATTTTAGTGCCTCCTAAAGCTTTTCGTGATGCCCATACTTTGCCTTCATAGGTACCCAACCTGGCCTAACCTAAGGTAGCAGTAGAGATGCTCCCCGCTATCTTAATAAGTCCTTCATGGCTTAACGCGAGTCTCCAACAAGTTAAACTCGCCCAAGGCCTTGAACTCGGGGAGAGCTGCCAGTCGCTGGGCCCATGCGACGACGTTGGGGATTTCCTTGCGCATCTCGGCATCGATAAGGAACTTGGAGGCGAAGAACACACAGCCTACTATCATGATATCGGCAAGAGTGACGTTGTCGCCGACAAGGTACTTCTGGCCGTCTTGGAGAGCGGTTTCGATACGCTTTAGGGTGCGCTCGGTGGCGGCTACACATTTGTTGTAGCGCTCGTCGTCCCAGGCATACACCTTGTAAACCACCATGGCTGCAGGCGGGAGGACGTTTTGGATAAACTCAGTCTCGCATAAGAAAACCCACTGGTCGATAATGGCCTGGGTCTTGGGATCACTGCCGAGTAGTTGATCTTTCTTGGGTCCCGCACGCGCAAGGTAGTAGGAGATGGCACCGCTCTCGGCGATGCAAAAGCCGTCGGCACACTCTAGAGCTGGGACTTTTCCCATGGGGAACTTGGCCAGGAATTCAGGGGTCTTGTTGTCCACCCCCATCTTGAAGTCCTCAACTAAGGGTACTTCAAGGCCATTGAAAGCAGCTACAACTTGAGCCTGCAAAAGAAGTTAGCGTTGATGAGTCTAAATTAGGTAGTTATTATATATTATTTATATAAAAACTTACCCGTTCGACACGGGGGTTTCCCGGGTAGGAGTAAATCTTGCCGAAAGGTGCCATGATTGATTGTTGAGTGAATATTAAGTATGAAGTTTTAGGAGTTATGGTAGATGAAAAGACTATTTACGATGTTGCAATCGATGGGCTAAATGTTGTAATCGAAGTAGGAACAGATAGAGAACAACCCCTCTTATTACACTTTAGGCCCGAAAAGGTACCCGTTATTTATACACTACCTACAATTGGATGTGTGCACTAGAAGCTTCAGGAACAGGTCCAGAATTAGCTTAAGGGTGGATTTTGTATTAGTCAGTATTGTCAGTATTTACACGGGGTTGAAACGTGTCACTTGTTCTGGACAGGTCCGAAGCACAGCGGAAGTAAGGCGGTGACGGTAGTTTTTCCCCATTTCATCACTTTCTGTAACACTGTTCGTTACTAATTTATGCCTTAAATATTTCAAGCCCCACTGTAGGCATTTGTATTGTATGTCAACCAATCCATCTACATAGAAGTATGTAGAATTCTACCTAAGTTAGAATAGTTGGTTGGTAGGTAGTTCTATACACTAGTGTGTGAGCCTTGTATCTAGATGCGTAGTAATATCAATGTAGATCTGTCGAGATACCACATCAAGCCTCGTACGATATAAAGGGGGTTGCAATTGGTCGTCAATATGTAAGGAAATAAGGCTCATCATTACTAATTGGATGCTTATATATCTATACGATTAGGAATCAATATCTCAAATGTAGAAGGGTAGTCCTATAATAAAACCTTTTATTGGTTCAAATGTTTCCGTGTGTAACATAGATCTTACATTGTTTAGAAATAAACTCGTTCGCGGGTAAGAAAAGTCTGAAGTACGGACATGGAATTGTCCCGTCGGCAATCTCTACCGATCCCCCAGGACCCGTTACCCGTACTTCTTCGAAATATGACGTAATTGGGCAGGTTTGCGATAAAGTCTGTGTCCACTGTCCTCCCATTTTGCTTCGTGTAGTGTAAATTTATGGATTATTGTTTATTGTGTCAAAGTCGAAATCCGCTCTTATACTCCACTTAACTAAGGTAGTTAATAAACAATGGGATATAGCAAATTTCTGACGTCTTCTTAACTTTATGAATCGTTTAAATCGTATTCGACTTAGAAGATCGTAGGGTGCAATCGCGGTCGGAACCTCGAGCTTTCAACAATCCCAATCACAAGGATCTAGTCGAAATACCCGGTAAAGATGAAATTCTGAATAGGCCCTTGCCACGGGAGCAGTCGTCGATTCATATGACTGTTGACGACCCAACTGTCCTCCACGGTTTCGGGGAAGAATTTACGATTCACTGGGCCACCCCGCACATACAACACTGCGGCCTGACGCGCCTCTTTACCGATGTCGACTAGATCTCTGTCATCCGGAATGAAGCATTCGTATTCGAATAAGACATCAAAGCTGTGTAATCTTCGGCCGACGATCAATTCCCAACTACCTGTCTCAATGCCGTACGTTGCCTTGTCGCATAGGAGAACATCGTAGAAGAGACCCATTGTCATACCGGATGGTGGTAGATCAACTTGGTAGTAGTCGACTGCGTCGCCCTCAGGAGCGGAATAACTCTTAACTACGTCTAAGTGGGTAATAGGAGCTCGGCCGAAAGTAAGGCTAATTTCGCGCCAGCTCGCTCCTGGGCGGCGATACGCGTCACGCTCACTTTCCGTTTGTGCCCATGGGAGTCTGCGGAAGGGGAGTGTGTAATCGCCGTTGAGCGTTAGAAACGCCATTCTCGTCTTCTCCTCGTCCGTAAAGCATTCTGACGTATCGAATAGGCCTTTGAATTTTGTTCTCCAAAGAGGATGTATTCGCGTTTCCTCCTCATCATCGCTCGCGTCGTTAGTACTTGAGAGACTCTTAACGTCGTATAAGATATCCTTCGCAAGCGTATAAAGTCGGCGGTTCATGAGTTGTAAGATGATGAGTGACTGAAGATCGATATCAGCGAGGGCATCAAGAACCGAGATAAGAATCTCATTAGGTAGGTTTAATAGGATGGCCATTCTTAGTAAAGTGGGAGTAATATCTAATGATGCATTAGCTGTTTCATACGGCTCATTGGGTAAGTGAGAAACAGGTAAGTAGGATAATGAGAAGAAGATGCGAAGATGTCAACTCATGAGAATGGCGAATCCTAGGTACAAAATTACCTGAGCGGTGTCTTAGCAGACCCGCTAATTCAATCTCATCATGAGATCATTCGATTATAAGAAATATTTAGTAAGCTCATCCCTTCATATACATTAGGTATGCATCTAACTAACATACATTACATGGTCAGGTACCTATCCTTAATACAAACAATCCTGCCGAATACCTACCTATTCACAAATTTAAATCAATTCTTAACATACGAAGTTGTTATATTTTCGCTACATGCTCTAGATCTCTCACGGTATATTGAATTCGTATGGACGCTGATGTTACACCCATGTGACCTGAAGCTTAGTGGCGGGGCAGGAAAAGGCGCGATGTTACAAAGCGAATCGCAAATTTAAATGGATGCCTACTATATATTCTCAGCTGAGATATCCAACATATCTTTAGGAGGGTATCGTTTTAATCCCGAACTCTTGAGATTACCACGCTTTGTTTTATGTTGTTCCTTAATGACACTCCACTTTCTAACATCCATTCCTATATCAAACTCTTATAAGCTAAACTTACAATGCCGACTATCACAGACCTCCCCATGGAGCTACTCCAGCTTATCGCTGGAAGATGCACGGCCCTAGACATCCTGGCGCTTAGCCGGACATGTCGAATTCTCAACGAAGCATGTGACAATGCTGCCGTCTTCAGAATGTCGTTCCAGCTTTATGTATTATTATTTTGACGTATATTACCCAATAATCCTAAGGTCTAGAACTGATTTCATCATACTAGCTTCCCGAGCTTACCTCCGCCGCCTTCGGGAATAAGGCCGCATTGGTGCGTTTTATGGATGGCTATGTTGATGGTCCCAACAAGCCTTGTCAGCGCAATGAAGGTCCAAAGATGACATGGATTTGTCTCGCCATGGCTGTAGCCAGGCTTCCAAGTGTCGAGGCAGATTTGGAAAGATTGGCAGAGCCAATAGCATCAACTGTCAAGGTTCGGGGGAATCTCACGCTGACTATGAGAAGACCACCGCAACTAAGCGAAGACACGAAAGCATCTCTCCAAGGTCTAATAGCTTTACTTTCTACGTTACCTATATGGGGATGTGAGTATTATATTCGTGTTATAACCCTGCTCTCTCTCTAAGATAGTTCCACTAATAGCTTGCATATGTAGACACAACGGCTTGCAATTCTAATGTCTCTGCTATACTTGACAATTTATGTCCTAGTCTCTTTTCTCTGTCCCGAGACTTAAATGCTATTAGAATTGATCAGTGCATTGGCGGCGAGAATCCGTTACAGTTCGCTTTCTGCTTAGTTTTAAGTAAACTCGAAACGTGGTGCCAGTCTAGAGTGCACCGTTCAACTATCGAGCTTCCAGTAACGAACAGTTACCTCACGATTATCAAGAAAATCTACGACGGCAACACGCTAGATCAAGGATACGACAGATTCCAGAATTCGTGGATAGGTAGGCAGACACATACGCTTCTTCTAATAGAGCTCGTTGCACGAAACATTTACTATACATCAAAAGGTGAGAAGCTAGTTCCGCATCTTATGTTTGCTGGAAATTGGATTGTTAACCTAAGGTGGCCGAATGTTAATAGAGCTCCCAAATCCAAGGAACATTGAATTTGTTGGTTCCTGGTATTTCGAAAGCGGCCAAGAAGAAGATGCTGAACATGGTACATGGATGGGAGCTAAGTCTCTACGGGCACGGTTCCCGCTTCCTACGCCTAGTCTTATGTCTGCTCGAGGGAAAAAAGGTCGTTACTTCTACCCCTTCACTGGTGACGGATGGTGGTCATGGTATACCACACGAGTGCGCGACCTTGCAAAGGAAGTTGAGGGAGAATGGTGCGCAACCTTCGTATATAGCCTACTGTCGGGAGCTCGAGTCGGCCCTTCCACCATAATAGGCCTTCGCAAGACCAGCACCGACGGCGATACATACTTACTGGAGGCATCTGATGGGGTGGATGATATCGGACCATTTTCTTTGCGCGGTGAGGCGAATGCTTCTCCCATGGCGTGCACCGTTCGTTTACGGATGGAATACTCATCACTTGCGATTGAATGGCAAGGTTTAGTTACGCCACTGGGTATTTGTGGTGGTTGCTATATACCTGAGCCTCAGACGCCGGCATCGCGCGCCATCGGATATTTCTGGCTCTGGAAAAAAGAATGGTTGGGCGAAACGGGTAGTACATATGATTGAGGGGCAACACATTTATTGTTGGAAATGCCTATTATTTCTTACTTGCCCTGCAAGTGCATATTTATGATTTATGATTTATGATGCTAATATATTATAAATAGCCTGTATTGATAGCTTTAAGATGAAAAGAAAACTATACCACTCTGATTCAACTTATATTTCACCTTAGGTAAGGTACATATTTACTTTAAATTAAGAAGGCATTCAGAACTTACACCATTAGTTAAGCAGTAAGGGAGGATACCATAATTCTTACTAAGCTCCCCAGGTACCAAGCCCCGCATACCAATGTTTTTATTTCCACTTCTACCCCTGGACAAGGGCATGTGCATGTAAGGCGACCGGGCAGTCGGGTAACTAACTTCCAATTGTACAATCGTAACACTACCTATTTCAATGAAACTTTCATCTCTCCGTCGTCAACCGTCGGCTTACATTTCACTACCCATACCTACCTACGTATGGATACCTAGAAATAAATTATAATCTAACTACACTATAAAGTGCTTCTAAGATCTACTAACCGGGTCGGGATTCAACCATTCCTTATTCAATATACTATCACTAAAGATGAACTACGAACCTTTGGCCCCCAAACCCCAACCGGTGTTCGGTCAAGGCTTTAAATACAATGGTATGCTTACCGTGAAAGGCATACCTCGTGCAGAGCCTGCAGAGATAAAGCGACTTCTCTTCGAGCCGGAGGGCGCTAATGAAGACCAACTTCGCGAATGGCGTACAGAGACGTTTCGAGTAGTGACGAAACCTTGGCTCGAAGCTCAGAGCCGACACTATGGCGTGGTGCTAGGACCCGTAGAAAGTTATTCAAAGGATGAGTTACGAGAATTCTTCCGCAAGGAATCTCTCAAACCTGATGTATGTTGATACATTTATACTGCTAAACATTATCATGATAACTCTACTAACTAAAAGATATCAGTTCGGCGATATCAGGAGACAGTATCAGGCATTTATGCCAGGCCAGTTTGAGAAGATGAAGGCGGACTGGGAAGCACAATCCTCAGCTTACAAGGAGTCATGTTTCTCTGGCCATCGACAAGCAGACTTTGATAACCTAGCTACCTTGGAAGAGAAGCTCAATTTTGACGTCGACATGTTCCTGGAAACTTATTACAGTGATCCAGATATTCTTCCAGATCCTATGCCCTTCCGCGGGATCAATTTCGACGTCGTTATGACAGCTATAGAGCAAGTTAAGGGACTGTACTGTCAAAAAGTAGGTAATGATTTTCAGAAGATGCTCTGGGTTGGATGGGACAAGAAAGAAGTCAAGCAGGCGTGCAAAGAGTATACAACGCTGGCGAAAGAGAACGCTGCTGTGCGGCGTCAATTGAAAAAGCAGCATACCATTCTCGCACACGAGAAAAAGCTCGAGAAGGCGGCGGCGTCGCGACTACAACCTCATCGAGAATACGTGGCTAACGTTGTGCGCAACCGCGGACTCGAAGGCTCCTACGTAGTTGAGGCTACTCTTTTAGGTGTCCAACGCGAAGCTGGCAGCAGTTGGGTGGAGATCAGGAAGACTGTGCTGGACGATGTATTCGAGGCGACTTTCAACTTCATGCCCGCGGCAGAAGGCGTAATAATCCTCGCGCAGAATAGCGACGACATTGATAGGTACATTCGTTTAGTCGAACCATTACGCAAAGTGCCAGCAGTAACAGTTGAAAGTAATAATGCGAGTTCAAGCAGATCCCAACCAGGTTCAAAGAGGAAGAGAGGGCAGAATGAGAGTGTAGAACAGGGTAGAATCGATGGAAGCTCCCGAATCCCCAAGCGCATGCGGTCGGATATACCAGCGGTACCCGAGGGATGTACCAGATACTATACACGTTGGCGCGGCACCGTAGGTGCTGCTCCGGGGCCTATAGGTGCCACTGAAATATTACGTGAAAATGGAGAGGGTGAAAGCTGGATCGACTTCACAGAAGGGGAGAAAGCACAGTTCATCGCCCATTTAGAGACACCACTCATGGCTGAGGTTATTCATGGCTACAAGATTCAGGACCGAAATATATATGAAGCCACGAAATGGGAAACTCGGCCTAAAGGATCAAAGCACTATTCATGAGGATGGATAAAGTAGATAGAGCTTTAAGATGATTGGCGGTCTTTGGCCCATATGACAGATCTGAGTGGATTCAACATGTAGAATAGGCGCCTTGTAACAACATTGGATACCCTTATAATAATCGAAGCATATTATTGGCATAATTAATATATCATAGTCCAATAAGACACACCTAGAACGGTCGCGATTCCATTTGTGCGGTTTCTATATTTAAACAAATAACTAAATAAATACTACAGTTCCGCATATGAATTCGTTCCGAGTCAATATTTTCAGACCTTTCCATCCTGGGTATACCTGTCAAATACATTCCACCTGAGTATCTCAATAGCACATGCTGTCATTAAATCCGACATGCATCTTTGTCCACATCCCTAAAATTTCGTTCATAACAATATCCAACCTTGGTCGAAGCAATTTCCAATCATCCTTTAAATTTACAAACATCCATAGAAATCATCATATCTCAGCAAGGTTGGTAATTTCGAATTAAGAATCAAAGATCCAGTGCCGAAAGATCAGTGTTGCGGCGTGTAGGTGGGCGCGGGCATTTGCATGCCTGGTTGCGGCTGGTAGCCCTGAGCAATAGGTTGGGCGTTTTGTTGGCGAACCTTGACTTCGTTATCCTGTTGGATGAGAGCGCAGCACGAGCACCAGAAAGATACACAGCAGTCGCCGCATCCGCTTCCTTCGATGTTGTAGCGTTCACGGATCTCGGTTCGCTTGAGCATGCCGTAGCTAAGATAAAGATCAACACTGAGATCAACGTAAAGTGATTAGAGGGTGTAACGTACATCCATCCGCAACCGGTGAAACATGTAATAAGACCGTGAATCATGCAATCGCTGTTCATCATGTCGGCTGTCTGCATCGAGGGGTCCCGAATCCGCTCGGAGGTTTGACCGAGGACTATCAAGGAAAAGAGATCATGTTAGCTGATCCGCATAGCCATACCCTATGGTAGAGTAAAAATCGGGCCACTTACGGAGACATGGTAGGCACCAGGCTAGTAGACAGCTCGAGCATGGCGAGCAATCGCATAGACTCGCTTGCCATTTACCACCTTGTTGGCCGAAGGCTTCTCGAGGGATCGCTTGCGGTTGCTGGGGCACGTGAGGGTGCACATATGCTCCTACCGGCGGATGGGCTTGTGGGTGTGCTTGCGGGTGTGCTTGCATTTGGTATTGAGGATCGCTGCCTTGAGGATACTCAGGTCCAGTGTGGACGTATTTCTCTTGGCTGTCCATTATCGTGATATTCGCAAATGGACCGACTCGCCGAGGGTTATAATAGAGACAATGTTGAACCGATTGGCTTCTTTGTCTGTGTTTGTCTTACACTAATTACGGGAATTGTAATCGAATGATACTCGAGATCGACCGGGTAGGAAAAAGATTCGAGGAATTATTAAAAGAAATAAAAGACCAAACCTTTGTAAATCCTCAGCGAAGCTACTCTAGATTAATAAATAGGCAACGCGCTAGACTATCGAATGAACCCCGGCAGCCTAGACACTATCATACCTAGGTAGGTATGTAATGTAATACATAAAGGATTCATCTCCTGACGAAACACCCATCACATCACACTAGATCCACAATCAAAGTCTGGTAAGCTGCGGCTGAATGAGTTGTTGCATACTCCGCCAGCGACGCCATAAGCCTAACATGGTAGCCATGGTATCCATGGTCTGCCGGGCTTTTGGCCAAGAATGAAAATCCCATCTTAGTAGGAATCGATAGCACGGATATGACGATAAAATCTGGGCTAATCGTCGGGCTCTATCGAATCAGCGTTATGGGCTAAGACAAATAAGTTGCCTGACCGCTTGCTGCGCCCGCTCGTACGCTACAAAAAGTCAAAAAGTCCCTATTCAGCCCCCAAAACCAGGGTTAAATTAGCAGCGTAAGGCAGAACTTGGACATGGGTTTTAACCCCTACCCCCGACCCCCCAGGCGAATGCGAGTGAACCCTACGGGGCAATACCCCATTCTCATAGAGCAGTTCAACCGTAGATCTGCTGATCTTGGCGTGAGCTTCACAATGTTGGTACATTATTAATTCGAGGTATGTAATGCAGTGGGCAAGGATGCTTCTCACCAAAAGGTAAAAACAATAGAATCAGTGAAAGTACTATAATAAGAGTCTAAAGAATATATAATATATCATAGCAGCATTGAATTGCCTCTATATAATTTGTTCAAACTACCTAGGTACATAATTATCTTTAAGATTTGAAAGAATAATATTCACGTACCTAGACACCTTGTTACATGCATTATCGTTTCACAGGGCTAGGTCTGCAATACTACCCTCCTGACGTAGCCGGGCTAAATATAGCAAGTCGTCAGGAACACATTAATATAGGTTGGTTCATATGAAACAAAACGAGACGCCTCTGCACCTTTACACAATACATATACACTGACATAGTGGTTCCAGTTCTAATGATGTGTCATCCTTGAAAAGCCCGTCAGCAATAGTTGAGAAGGAAAAAGATATTTTGGTAGTAGATAGGAGAACTTCTAGGTAGCGGTATTAAACCACCAAATTCTTACACTACATTTCTCTAAGCACGAAGTAAGCATATTGCCCTTAGTACGAAGACTACGCTAGTAACCTCTTTAGATCACAATTCACGCAGATCCCGTAAACAAGAGAATTATAAGCAAGCAGCTATATTAGAGAAAGGTAAGAGGTAAGTTTTTCTTAGGTTATTCAGCCACAAGGGATGCGACATCAAAACTAGAATTAAACTATGATAAACCCTCAACCCTGTGATTCATGCTCTTTGCCTCTGCAAACCAGAAATATTAAACGAGGGCCATGATTGTAGTCTGCTCTGTGAGCTATTATGACTACTCAAGACCAGCTTCAAACAATCTTTCAACCAACTTACAGCCTACTCCATGATTAAATACAGCTCCGCCCGCATGGATATTCCCCTTTTCCATATTCACCCATCCTGATTCACGCCCTTGGGTATTATTAAGAATTTGTCAAAAAACAACCAGAAAGAACAGCCCAAGAAAAAGAGGCAATTAGGTAATCTCATTCGACCTCCATTGAGATTTCAATCATGATATTTCATGAAGGGCTCATTAGCACGTGCGTAAAACAAGAATCTGCCTTTGCCGATAGAACGTTCGATATGCTTTCGGTGGCGATTGAATTCCATAGCCAGAACATCATAGGCGGTCAACCCACTGGGCATCTCAGGCTTCTCCGGAATGATGTTTTCGACTTGAGGATTAACGTAGCCACGGACTTGTAGTTGGTAGAAGGCTTGGGCACTAGGAATAAATTTTGTTAGTATTTAAAGACTGGTACTTGTAATGCTGTAGGCAGTTGAACTCACACGAAGTCGCTACATCCACAGACTCGGTCATCCTCATCATACTCAAATTCGAAATACTGCATATGTTCGCTGACGATGGTCCCGAGTATCTGACCAACTTTCACAGAGCCATTGAGGCCAAAGGCAAATGTACGCATGGACGATGTAGTCTTTCCCAAGTATGTACGAAACTTTACGCCCAGCACCCCCAATTGAGGAGAACAGTCTTGCATATCTAGGTGCATAGACATTCGAACGCCTTTGTAATGACCAATAGGAGTCACGAAGTCGGCCTTTAGGACGGTATGTGTGGTGACCGACGTGTTGTCCGGATCATCACCCTCTGCTTCTGGCTCTATAAACTGTAATAGAAATTCGATATAGAGCTTAGAGCACTCGGCATCGATGAGATCTTGAGGGACGCATTCAAGGCCGCTAGTAGTGATGTTGAAACCAAAATCAGTAAGGGGTGGCGACCATTCACGAAGCTCCTCCTCGTGGCCCGTCACGTCGAGCTGCTGATCTTCATCCATGGCTTGAATCGCCAAGGAGGCTGCTGTTCTTGACTTTCTTATGGAAGAGATACGATAAAGGGAGGGATGTGATAGATAGCACGAACTGAGGGCAGCCTAAGAGTACAGATGTCACTGTTTGTTCACTGCGGTGTTGTTCGATCAACCTTTGGTTTAGGCTTCGATGAAAGGAGGAGCGCCTAAGGTCATACCAGGAGTGAAGTCAACATCCAATGTTATTACTAAACTTCTGTCACCCCCGGCGATGTTGTCCCTAACGATGCTATCCCTGGCGATTTGGATTTATGTCCTCACCTTTTTGTGATCGTCATGACAGTTTGATATCTCAACTCTACTTATTATTTAAATATATGCACTTGTATGTTTGATATTTCTACAATGCGAGCAAGGACTAAAAACAACAACAGCAACAACAATACTTTGCCATGTAAAGATCCAGGAGCTACCTTTTAACATAGAACTAATTAATAGTTCACATTCACACAACTCCTTTATTCTATGCGTCTCAATGATCCTGTGACGAATTTCCCAGTAGATACATTAGAGACAGTGAATAAACAATCTAAGTAATAAGTCGTAAAGAAAAAAAGTACAATTGTAACTGAAAATCAGTCAGTCAGTCTCAGGACTGTGGTCTTCAGCATAGCTGAATGGTAACTTGACTGGCTAAAGATTGGCCAATATAGTGTTAAATATAAGACCATCATTATAAGCATGAATGGTGTAGCGGTAACATTCAACCCTTCCATTATCCAATGTAAGGTTGAGCTCGGGGTTCGACTCCCCGTTCATGCATTCATTTTTGCAATTTTTCAACTCCACTACGCCAAGTGGAGGCTAAAGAGGTATTTTGGGTAATTTTTCCTCCAGTTGTGGATCTAGTTGTCCCCTTCAATACTAACGAACTCAAGTGACAGTCGTCTCGCAATGGCATCTTATCGAACTGAATCTCGAATGTAATATGCTATTGATATACTATACTATATATATAAGATGCGTAGTAGACATATCAATTAGGTCCAAGTGGATTGCCATATGGAATACCTATATTCATTATTAGCAGCAATTTGTGTTTTGAGACTTGGTATGTAGGTACCTATGTATTTGGAGTATTCACTTGATGTGAATATACACTGCGTTTGTGGAATAATATCAATTTAACGATTTACTTCTCTCGATTTTCGAATTTTCGATAACAATATCAGAGGGTACAGTAACAACCACTTCACCCCAAAAACGCAATTGTAGCAGAAACATCACTGATTGAGTACACAGGGGACTGACTGTAATCTTAATATATCATATAATTGCCTTCATATTCTCGTTATAGCTAAATCTCATGCCTACATAGCTACATAAGTACCCATCATTTCCAATCCCGACCAGTGTCTTATACAATCCATTCCCCAGTCCCAGTAGTCCCAACATAACTATACTCTCCCATTATTCATATCCATCATCCCCGCTAACAATCACCCGCCTCATACGCGGAAGTACCCCGTGATGTCATTCTCCTCGCCGCACTTCCTGCACCGGTGCAGCACCTTGTCCGCGGGGTTTAGACCTGCGGGGACAACACCCGCCGACGTGCTAGCGATGTCCTTCTTCGAAGTAGGGACCGCGCTCGTGGTAGTGGGGTGAGCTGCGGCTGCGGGTGTCTTGGCCTTGCTAGCGGTGTTTTCTAGGCTCTTGCGCCCGAGGTCGTCGCGCTCGCCGATGTTGATGCCGGATGGTGTGCCGGATGGGAGGACGTTGTATTGTCCGCCGTGGCTGGAGTCGGTTGACGCGCGGTTGCTGGTGCTGGTGGTGGGGGACTGCTGGTTGCGAGATGTGGTGGATGGAGCGGCGGTGGTATCGTTGGTGTCGCGCTGGAAGTGGTGCTTTGCAGCGGCTCCGGCACCGACTACGCCGGCGGCACCAGCAGCAGCTTTGGCACGGCTGTGGTTGTTGTCGTCTACAGAGCCTCGTGTAGCACTAGTAGGAGACGACGTAGCGACATTGCGCTTGTCATATTGCTGGCCGTCGTCGACATTTACACCGGAGGGAGTGCCGGTAGGCAGGGTCTTGTAAGTGCTACCATGAGTAGAGTCCGTAGGTGCACGACTATTGGCGCTAGAGACCTCATACGGTGCGGATGAAGTGTTGCTGTTACGCTTGCCAGTGTAGCGAGCCGCAGCGCCCGCGCCAGCAACACCAGCACCAGCAGCTGCCGCCTTGGCACCAGTGTGGTTATCCTTCGTCGCGGCGTCGCGTGTAGTATTCGGCGACGACGAAGCTACTACGTTTTTCTTGTCGCCGTAATGACGATCCCCGATGTTAACGCCGGAAGGAGTACCGTCTTGCAGGACGTTATACTCGCCGCGGTGGCTGGGGTCATCGAGGGAGCGGTTAGCGCTGGAGCTTGTCTGCGACAGACCCTGCGTCTTTTCGTTGGGAGCGGCGGTATCTCTGGCGTCGGAAAACACTGCGAGTTGAGGCTTGCCGATAGTGTAGCCTGCGTCTGATGGTTGCGTGCTTGCCTTCGATGCTGTCGTTGAGTCGTGGAATGCTTGCTGGTTGGGGTGCACCTTGTTCTTGTCGCTATCCCTGTGGGCATGCTCGTGAGCAGCATAACCAGCACCGGCTCCCACGCCAGCAGCTGCGAGGCCGTAGCCAAGTTTTGAATCATTTCGTTCTTTAGTCTTCTCTGTAGTCTGAGAGGTAAAGGGGTGGTCCCTCGTGGTCACATCTTCAGAAGGGGGATAAGCATTGTTCGTAATCTTTTTAGAACCCTGACTGCCAGGCTTCGTGTACCCAGCGGCGATAAAAGGATCATCCGAGTCAATTTTCTCATTTGGATGCTGGTAAAGTGCGTTCGTCTTGTTCTCAGTCACACCGTGTTCGGACTCTCTTGCCTTCTTGTCGTGCTTGTCAGCGTGGTTCTTCGCACCATATGCTCCGGTAGCGGCGGCGAGGGCTACACCAGCGTCCCTTTCTTTCAATGGTCTATTATCTTTACTGGGAACTGGTTCCTTGAGCTTCTCAGACTTAGTTTCCTTCTCGCTCTTATGATCCCGATGGAATAAGCCACCAATTTTACTCTCCTTCTTGGTATCTGCTTCATGGTGCTCGCGGGAGGTAGGCTCCTTTAGATCATCCTCATGCTGGTGTTCTCGTCGCCTTTCAGCAAGTTTATAGGTGGTGAGTCCTGCAGCTGCGCCCGTAGTGGATTCACCTAGGCTCTCCTTAAACCGTGAACCGCTATGGTGACTAGTCTCGTCGCGGGGAGTATTGTTAGAAGTTGCAAGTGGGAATGCACGCTGCTGCTCATGACTCAGAGGGTTATGTGAATGAAGGGAGCCTTCGGTGGCTGTCTCAGAGCTACCATGTCCAGTAACTGTGTTATAGACGCCGGTACCGTGGGGAACGTCGCCCCAGTATGGATCCTCGTGCTCAACATTGCTGGTTTGTCGTAAGCCATTTCGAATAGTGTTACGATCCTCAGGTACTTGCTCTAGCTCTGTATTGCCTGATTCGGTAGTGGTAGCTGTTCCTGTTGCGGGTCTAGCAGCGCCGATGTTCCTTGTGCTGGTTTTATTTTGAGAAGACGTATCCTCCGCGGTCGGCTTAGGATAGTAGTTGCTACCGCTATCAACATTGTTATGACCATGGGCGCCAGTCATGACGCCTGGTTTACCTTCGTTTCCTTGGTAGTTGGGTGACCTCGTTGTAGAAGTAGCAACAGTGCTTGATGCTACGTCGTTATTCTGTAGAGTAGCATTATTCGATTGGAAAGCTCCCTCGTTCATTCGGCTACGAGTGGGAGCGTTTGATGACAGGCTTTGATCTGTTAAACCAATACCCGAGTCTGTATATTGATGTCCCCGCGCTGCCTTCTCTTCATCACTCCAACCCCTTGGGTCTTCTCGTTTATGCAGTTTATTGTGTTGATGATGTGAGCCCGAGGAAGTTAAGCTGGATTCCTGTGCGGGGATCATGTCATCTGTCGGGAAGGATCCTGGTGGAAGGGGTTCAGATTCTTGTGGAACGGTGTAGGAAGTCATTGTGTGAGTCGTAATAGGTATCGATTTATTTGGTATTGAGTATAGTTAGAGAGTATCTTGTTGCGAGTATAAGTCTTTAGATTGTCTTGTAATATTAAATGTATCAATTTATTTTAATCATAACAACATGAAAAGATTCACGAGTCTTAAATACGTCTTACAAGCTCAATGGAGAAATAGGTCCATAGTATACAGCTTGGATAAGTTACGCCACAGCCCCAATACCTTGTA
Organism: Daldinia concentrica; assembly: GCA_902805455.1. Lineage (NCBI taxonomy): Eukaryota > Fungi > Ascomycota > Sordariomycetes > Xylariales > Hypoxylaceae > Daldinia > Daldinia concentrica. The sequence continues at coordinate 1,423,904 of CADCSW010000003.1, read as the reverse complement.
GAGCTTTCGTAAGTATGCTTCAGCTTTACCCTCTTACACGATACTAGCAATACAAGTAGTCATGACATCAGATGTTGACAGCGATCAAGTTGAACATTTTAATGGCTTTGTCTCAGTCCGTTTTCGTTGTCCAATCAGAAATTGGGCTGTCGTGAACTAAGAGGTCGGTGCCAAACCGTCATAGACTAGAAGATCAATTTCGTCATCGGGGTTCCCGTTAGTTGGCCCTCGACTTACCAAAGCTACTAGTTTTATGACTAGATCTTGATCACTTCCCGTTTAATAAGTTTGATTGCGTAAGTGGTGTTAGTTCATATGACATCTGGTATGAGTTGACACTGGTAAATATCTGGAGTTGACGTTGCGGCTCAAGGCGGAAGCACGAATCTTGGCAATGAGAGGATCATCATGGGCTAGAACAAGTCAAGGATCCAACCAAGGGATGTAAGGAATGCGGGAATCCGGCAGCTTCTAAGAATATACTAGAGGGGCTCAAACTTATGCTTGTGTAAACGAGACCTCATAACCACCGGGAGATCTCTTTTCCATTATTATGACAGTAGCCTACGTGATTTTAATATTATGTACTGTAAGTTGGTACAAGCGTTAAGCGTCAAGTATTCCTTGTTTGTTAACCTTGCTCTGATGAGACCGCAACGCCCAGGCCAGTGAACACCCCATAAACAGTCCACCAGTTGCAAATGCAAAATAAAATTACACCTTGGGTACCCTACACACGGTTGACACTCAATGAGCGCAGCCGTTGCTGCTCCAAAATTATATACTGCAATGTTCGCCAAGATGACTTTTTCACTAGGACCCAAAGGCCTATTGTGATTGCTGGCGTGTCTCACCTAATTCTCTCGTCTGCGCTCATAGTCTCATCTTCTACTTCATATCCATCTTCTTCAGCAGCTTCTCTAGCCAACCGTGCAGCATTCCATTCTGCGTATTTGGGTTTATAATCAGGAGGTGCTACCCATTTTGGAATTAAGCCACGCTTCCGTAGTCGTCTCCTATGTCTCTTGCGCTCCCAGACGTTCATAAATTTCTCGTCAAATTGAGTAAAATCTGTCTTTGTAATCCAGTCTGAGACATCGGCAACTACATCTCCAACTTCTTCGCCAACCTTCCATGCCAACGCTCTTCCTTTGCCACCCGTGGCCCATTCATCTAACATGAAAGGCATCGCGTATGGAAAGTACGGCTCGTTTGGTGACCAATCACATGGTAGCTCCGGTGTGCAGTCGTAGTGAGGCGTGTATAGGAAACAGAAAGCCGACTCGAAAACGTACCATAAAAGCATGACAAGTGTCAATACACCCAACTTCGTGAGTCTGAATTTAGGGGATTTTCGGTACAGTGCAGGGATAGGGAGTATAACAGAAGTAGGGTTAGGAACGGATATACTCGTTTCGGATTTGGGGATGGGGGCAGTTAGAACGGTATGAGCTGAACCGGTCTTGTGCTCGGTATGCATGACCTTATCTTCTAGGCGTTCGATCCCTTTCTTCGCGGATCGAATGCCCAAAAGACCAGTCTTCAGCGATTTGCTCATCCTGTCGTAAACCTGAAGTTCACGATCCCGTTCCGAGAGTTCTGGAAATTCAAGATCATTGTCAATCTTGTCCATGGTGTCGTTCACCATTTTCTCGAGTTCTTCATCATTAATTTCCTGGTCGGCAAGAATCGTGTCAAAATCTTCAAGTGTGGAGTCGTCTATCTGATTCATGCGTAGTATCGCGCGAATGTCGTCTTTGACCGATGGAGGTTTAGCAGTATTAATCAGGGGACGACGAGGCCGACGGCGTCTTGAAGCGGATCTAGCGCGACGAGAAGCCGCAGGAACCGAAGAAGATCGCGATATTGATGCCTTTCTCAAATCTTGAGTATCGCCATCCTCAGACTTAATGCGGCCGACGCTCGAGGGGTCGCTAGAGCTCCTAGCACGAACTTCGGAATCCATATTCAACAGTCGATTGGGGTCACCTAACACCTTTTTATTCTCTAGGCGCTCCTCTTGTTTAACTCTAACGGTGGCCGGTGTTTCAATATACGCCCCAGTGACGCGCGGGGTTGGTTGTGTTAATGGGTCAATCTTACTTGGGCGTGGTGTCTCTTCATCGATTGGCTCTGGTGGAATGGGTGACGGCGCTCGGACTGAGCCCTTCTCGGAGTAATTATCGAGCGGTGCGAATAGTTTCATCTCGGCTTCAATGCGGTCCGTGGGATCTACTTCAGAGCCGGAACGACTGGTCTTTTTTTCTCGAATAGGGTCAATAGGGTCGATAGACAAATCTCTTGGCAAGCCTGTGAATCCAACCGTTGGCCTTTCTCTGGAGCTTTTAACTTCCAAATTTCTCGATCTCCTCTCTTCTCGTGTTGAGCGTGGGCGACTGCTTTCCCTACTCTCAGACGGCACCTTTGGTGGGGGATTATCTGGAATGACGGGTTCGGCCTTCTCAGCAGGCGGGCTGGCACTTGTTGCTCGCGCGAGACGCCGAAGCAAGTCCTGTGAATCATGTCGTGGGAGTTGGATACCCTTTCTGTCCTCTTCCACTTTAGTTTCGCTTTCTTTCTCCTTCTCTTTCGGAGACTCGTTTAATTTCTGGTTATTTGGGCTTCGGGAAGTGATGACGCGAGTGTTTGAAACTTGATCTTCTTTCGCCCCTGACCCTGGTTTGCCATCTGGCATCTTTGTGACTTCTTCAGACTGGAACGAAGTCCTGCGTAAATCTTCTCTATAGGATTTCCTTCCGGTCTCCGGTGATTCTGAACGCGCTTCGGAATTCCTTATTCGGATTTCTTCAAGTTTACTCGTAGCCATCGCCCGTTTAGATAGCGCTTCTCTTTCTCGTGCCCTTAATTCGTCGAGTCGATTGTTTGTTCGCATAGATGAAGATATATCTTCTTCCGGTAAGACAGCATTCGCAACCTCAATTTCTTTCTGCCGAATTTGGTCGATGCGATTATTGCTGCGACGCATATTGGGTGTGCTCCTAATCGGAGAACTCGTCACACTTGGCGACCGTTGGGTAAGTCGCCCATTAGACTGACCGGCCCGAATGCGAGGACTATCCGAGACTTGGAGATCCCCGGCCGTAAAATCGGCATCTAAATGCCAATTAAAGCTTTTTTCGGGCGATCGAGGGGCAGGTTCGTCGATCGGAGAAGCTCGGTCATCGCTAGCAGATTCATACTCGATTGACGGGATAGGAACAGGCGCGTTAGAAGAATCTTCCTTTCCTAACCTAGCTCCCCACTGGCTTTCTCTGCGACGCGCTGGGGAACATCTGAGATTGCCGTCGCTTACTTTCTTAGCGAGGACGTTGCCGGCTTCTGATGCGTTGGGCCCTACTCGAGTTTTGCCAAACAAACCATTAAGTGGCCCGTTACCTGTGCTAAGTTGGTGGTTTCGGTCAAATCGTTGGAGATGACGCCCTAGGTCGGTGTTTGGGCTACTTGTCGCTGTTCTTCGTGGAAGTGCGCCGTATGATTGACGCCTTAGTTGAGATTTTCGTGGAGCGGGACTAGGGGAGCCGTCGATACGTCCGTTCATCTCAGCGCTAGCTATATTAAAGGCGTGTTTAATGCTAAAGGTATCATCGTCGTCGAGTTGGTCATCCACCTCCTGCTTCTTAGCCAGCGCAAAGGCTGATCTGAAGCTCATGGGTTGGCGCATATCGAGCGTTTGCCCCTGAGAGTTCCCTTGCTTATCTCGAGGGCTAGGCGAAGTTGTGAAAGGTGTTGTACTCATGGGGAGAGGTATTCGCGTCTCGCGCGGCGATTCGGAGTTTTTACGTGGGGATGGACTGAACCTGCGAGTATTCGGAATATACTTGGGACCTGAGTATAGCGGATGACGAGAACCGCTACTAGTAGTAGTTTCGGTGTCGGATGTAACGTTATTCTCTTTTGACTCGGGTTTGCTAGTGTTCTTCGATACTCGTTGGTGGCCGAAAGACTGTGTCGCGTTCTTGCTAACGCGACTGTTGCCGTGACTAAACTCGTTTGTATGTCCGTTGGGCTTTGCGGCCAAGACGCCCGGAGAATTCAGTCGACCGCGATCCATTATCTCGAGTAGCGACAGTAACGGGGGTCAAAGTCAAGCAGACAAGAGCATAGTTGTTTAGGTGATATATACATGCATGACATGTAATAGTTCACTCTAGATAAAAAAGACAGAATTAAAATAAGGAAGAAACAATAGACTCGAAAAAAGAGGGTATTAGAGAAAGTATTTATTATCCATAGTTCTTAGAGTTAAATCAATTTGAGCACATGAAGGATAGATACCTATGTTAGGTTAGGTAGTGAAAGTGAAAAAGGCAAGAACTAGAAGAGAATTAAAAGAAAATTAGAAGCTGTTATGCTATCATCACCCAAAAGAGCTCTGCTGCACTCAAAATTGGCGTCGCGACTCGCGGCGAAGACCCACGTTTGATTCCGACTTCCCAAAAATGGAAAGCGGTGAACCACGTGCAGCAGTCTAGCTGAACTTTCCACCAATCTGGACTCTCTCACTCAGCTTCTCAGTATTTGATTGGATTGACTGATTATTATACGTACTGATACGTACTAGTACGTACCTTAGGACTCATGTACCTTTCTGTCAACTTTGTGAAGATAATTTAGCAGACTGAGCAACTCATCACGACTCGCAATCCTTGTGAACGTCATTATCCTATCATCACCTATTGATTTTATATGTACCTAGGTAGTATAACAAGTCATTTCCAACTCCAAATGAGATACGGGGCAAAAGGAATATAGTTTGTTTTAATATCATCAAGTAAGAACTGCAATACTGTCATGGAGATAGCACCATATCCATAGAGTATTATCATATGTCCACGCGTTTCTAAGAGCGTGGCAGACTGCTTTATCGCATTTATCGCATTTATCGCATTGCTTCTCGTGACAAGTGTCAGCTCTAGCAGCATATCAATCTATATTCTCCATTAAACATATCACACGTCACCTTAGTGTTAGTACCAACCACGATGCGGCTCTTCTATCCTACTATATTCGAGACGCCGATCGTTGATATTCCCACATACCACATAGAGGTGCACCTCTTAAGCCGGTGCGGGGAACCCCTATCTAGATGGAATTAACCTAGGTATCTTACGATAGCAGCCGGTACTAAAACGCTTCGAAGAATTTTATTATCTTACACTATCCTAAAAGAAATTGCCTGTCGTAGGTATCATATATGAGTAATGGCAAATTCCAAAGTGGCTATTATAACTGGCGGTGCATCAGGCTTAGGATTGGATATTGCCAAATCCTTATCTCAAAAGAGTTGGCGAGTACATGCCTTCGACTTAAACGTAATTGGCGAAGATGTCATAGAGCTTGGTCTAGACAACTGCACTTTCCACCAAGTTGACGTCGCCTCTTGGGATTCGCTATCATCCGCGTTCCATGCTGTTTTCAAGGCCGAAGGCCAACTTGACTTTGTCTTCGCGAATGCTGGTGTCATGGAAAAGGGGAAGTTCTTCGAGAGGCACAACCCATCTTCGCCGCCACCAGAACCAGAAGAACTATCTATCGATGTCAATCTAAAAGGAGTATCTAAGACAAGTTACCTTGCTCAGCATTATTTTAGGGCAAATGTGAACAGCGGAAAGGACTGTGTCCTCATTATGACGTCTAGTATTGCTGGCATAGTAAGTGTTTGATAGGATACTTGTGGTAATAATCGCATCTCACATACATCCAGTATCCTCAATCTATCACCCCTCTTTACTCGGCCGCTAAAGCGGGCATAATTAATTTCATGCGCTCGGTCGCCCCTATCTTCTATGAAGAGGACGGTATAAGAACCTACGCCATCTGTCCTGGGTCGGTGCGAACAAACCTCCTACCTAATGAGCTATGGGATGCGTATCCACAAGAATACCTAACCCAGATGCAAAAGGTGACCACTACCATCGAATCGCTTATCCAAGGTGCGGAATTTGAGGATTCTTGGGGGCAGAAGTTCGAAGGATCGAGCGTCGGTCTCGTCGTTGAGATTTTCGTCGATGATGTGTATTTCAGGGGCCAGACAAGCCCTTGTAACGATGATATGAAATTCATATTATCGCATATGCGCCCTAGAAAGAAGGGAGGCACAGGTGAAAGGGAGGTTTAAATTTGAGCATTATAATAAATTATCAATTCATGGTATCTAGTTGTTTTTCTTAACTAGGTAGTTAATGATAAAAAGATCATACTTTCCGTATCATTCGCTAGTAACATGCAAGGAATCACACTGAAATGTCACCACTTCGAATAAATAAGCAACATTTTATTAAATGAGTAGAGGGGCTGATGGGGAAAACCAAACCAGAATTACGCAGTTAGGACCGCGAATTCAGTCCGGAGTTTTAATGCAATGTTAGGATTCTAGATGAGACATCTAAAATGAAAGACACTATTAGTATGCACAGGTAGCCATAGGCTCCCGTAGCCGGCAGCTTAGAATTCCTCGCGGAATAACGAAGTTATTTCCTAGCTTCTTAGTCCATTTCGTGACATACAAAGAATGATTAATGGCAACATATAAAAACGAGCGAAAATAGCGTACGATCGTAGTTGATAGAGTTACCATCTCATCTTCTATAAAAAAAATAAAAAAAACAATGCTACCTTCAAACCCCCTTTTCCGCACGTCAGGTATCACCATCACGTATCTTTTCCTCTTTCATAACGTATTCCCATTCTTCCAAATGTCATATGATCTTTGCGATATTAGGTCATTACGGCGTAGATGTTTCATCATGTAGAAGTCAGGATACATCTCATAGATATTCTGCCGTTCTATTATCAAAATTCAGTTGGCGGTCGTTTTGAATTCCAAGTGATATGGAGTCAAAAAGCTACACATCATAGTACCAACACAGAGCTTTCGGGGGGTTCCTTTTCAAAAGATGTCCTGTAATTATATGCTCAATCCAGACATCGTTTTTGTCAAGTTGAAATGTCACATCGCAGCCGAATGTGAAAAATTCGCAAGGTATATACCTAGTAAGGTAATTCGCTTATTCTGGGGGTGTCGTTCGTAAAAGCGGTGCTATTAGATTGTAATTTTTGCCGCCAGATCTTCTTGAGGCTCGGGGTATAGCCACCAAGGCCGAGGTTCTAGGAATATGCAGCCTGGATCTTGCCCATATAAGAATATTCAGGATTGTACAGAGCTATCGGCGAAAAATGGATTTGCGGCATCCACGAACAACATATGGTGTATTTATGTATCCCGTTAAAATCAGGAAATAATGTAAATACGAGTCCAGTGAGATTCATGATTACGATCACTTCTAATGATGAGAACCCCGAATACTCCCATGCTTTGCAACTCGAAATCCATCACTGCCGGTGTAAGGCAGCGGAAGGCACAGAACCCCGTGGGCCAGGGACTGCCTTAAAGCACGTCAGTACAACAACATACGGGGATCAAACAATTCCAAAGGCGCTGGTACTGATACAACACTCAACTATAGAGGCCCTCACTTCATCGTTGCAAAAAGGTTCACAAGGACAAATACCAGACACAACGCAACGATAGTTACGAGACGAGCTAAGTTTAATCCTCTCCACGACAATATTCCATTAGAACACCCCGGTTTAACCGGCACTCCAACGAAGGAGAAGACAATAAATTGCACACAGGGACTTTCTGTAGATCTCGAAAATATCTTTGACCATCGCAATTATTTCATAGAGCGGCGTATAATCTGCCCGGAGAAAACTTGCACGGGATATCTTGGTAGCCGGTGCGCCGAACGGTTCTATCTGCGACCGGCGGAAAGGGATACCAGTAGATGCTATATATCCTTGTCAGAACTTATTCGCAAGAAATCAGAGGATCCTTTAAGCCAAGGTTTATCACTCCCATTGACGATGAGTCTAGTACATTCTATCGCAAATGCAGTACTGCAGTTTCACTCCAGTCCATGGCTACCGGAGCGATGGGAGAGCAACGATATTAACCTTCTCGGAACCGAAGACTCTGGTAACGAGGTACCATATTCTAGCATTTATTCTGTTCATGTCTCGTTGAAATTTAGTAAGGATGCAAAAGGAAAAGGGGTTGCAGGCATAGACCAGAAGCCACTTGGTATACACAGCCCTAATGAATCTACAAGCCGATTTTCCAATGTGGGAATCCGAAACGAACGGTTATTCTGCCTGGGGGTGGTCCTCTTAGAGATAGGGTACACTAAGTCCTGGGAGTTGCTTCGATCTAATATACCTAGTCGGAAAACTGCCCCCTCATCAGAGGTCTGACTGCTTCATAGCAGACCCTTGCACGAAAGTTAGTATTCCGTATGGGACTACAATACGTCCATATTATACGAAAATGCATCTCGTGCGATTTCGGGCTCGGGGAAACAGATTTGGATAATAATGAGTTACAGAATAAATTCATGGACGACGTGATAGAGGTGCTACGAACCACGCAGGAAAGCCTTGCAGTGATTTGAGTGCATATGGCACAACCATATGAACGTTATAAGGACGTACAAAATACACAAACGTATGGATTGACAGAACTATCGGAATATATGGTTGCTGGGCTTTGTTGTCTTAGTTTTACTTTCCACGGGGAATGAGAATGTTATTTATCTGCCTTCTAGGATCTCTTTGTAATATATATCAGTATTCTGCTTAATGAATACGAAAAAAAGGTGCTCGGGACGTTTATTCTACGCCTCCATATATCTCATTAACAAACGAAGCAGGGAGCTAACGGCTCTAAATCTTCTAAATTCCCATCACATAAGAGCATAGCAGCATGTGTTATGATATCCCATACAATTATTGAAAACCTAAGATTAACTAGGTAGCTATGTATTTTATCTCCTTACAAAGTCAAGATAGACTTGCCAACTAGTTTTATTAGGGCCAAGGGGGTAGTTTACGTCAGAACGGGGTACTAGGGGGACGACGACAAATCGAAACTCCTAAGGTGGTATAGTAGGTCTACATTGATGTATTGCACTCCCCCAAAGCCGCCCCCTCCTCCCCCCTTTTTTCTCCGGATGTAGCTAGACGTAGAAAATAGATATGGATGTTGATGTAGCCAGCATCGGATTTCAAAGGTTCTATTCATACATGAGACACGGCATCCTCTAATTAAAAGCATGCCTCTTTTCATCACACTTGTATGTAGACATGTGGTGTATGTATCAAGCCAATTGCAGAGCTGGAGATGGAACTAACTTGTGTTAGAATCCGGACTCTACAACCAACAATCGGTACCGGAGCTTACCCGGGGGTTCCGGGGTGGGTACATACCTATTACGGGTATGCACCTAAATACTGCTGCCTAATGGCCTATCTTTTAGGGAACTCGGCTTGTTTCCTTTTTGCTTGAGGGCTTTTTCTTTTGAAACAAAGTTAAGCTATTTGGGGAAATTTTAATTCGCGATCTATTTGAGGTGTAACTAACTTATATGTTTGCAGAAGTTAAGTGCTGAACGTTGGTACCTATCAATTTACAACGAGCTAGTATATAACTTAGGTACCTACCTAAAGCACCTGAGGGTTAAGTTGGTGTTCATTATCAAAGTTATCATGCTCCTTTCTTGGCTGACAATTGTGCCTAAAGTCTTGTGTTTAAGGTAGTTCTCTATTAAGTTACTAGGGAACTAATGATTAATCCAACGTATTGTTTCGAATAATTTATCACTAAGCTATAAACCATGCTAGAATATATCAAACATAAATGAGATGTTGATGGAGACATTGCTAGGTTTGATAAGCGAGATTTGCAAAGTCTAAACCTTGGCAGAAGTATACAACCTGCCGACTACCTAATTTCGCTAAGGGCATTGGTACCAGTAGCGCCGTATAGGGCTGAAGGCCCATTGTAGAAACAAGTAAACACCGTTCGGATATCGGTATAAACCCACTATTTCAGGTCTACAATTGTTATGATAGGCTACTTCTTCAAGGGGTATTTTGTGGATTCAGGTACCCGAACCAACCTTAATTTTTTCCCGCTTTACCCGTTCAATTGGGATTCAGAGGCCGCCTATGAGGATTCAAATCCGTAACCAACCTTTTTGATTTTGTAGCCTCATTCCTCTTACTTCGCATAAACGGAAAGCTGCCTACCTAGGTAGGTAGATATATAACGATGGTTATCTTATCATAATTATCTATTGCGGTTTGATATATCTATTGCGCGACTCATAGGTTGTGGTAATTTAGTCCTCGGAAATCGATATATCTTAAACTCCTCCGTATGGGTTGACTTAGGCAAGCAAGCATCAGGTGGATTTTGTAATACTTAATCATGACGCACGTCAGTGCAGAGCCCAACATGAGGGAGTCTTTTACGACCGAACCCAAAACCTCAGGTACCAGTACGGACAAACCAGAAAACAGGCCAGTCGAGATTGATCAACCTGAAGCCATTGAGGTCGGCACCGACATCGACGCCAATGCGGAAGTAGCAGGTGATGGCACCTCGCAGAAGAAGCCCGCGGGGTTCTATCTTTCCTTCTTAGCTATCAATATCCTCGTATTTCTATTTTCTCTAGATGCTACTACTCTCGCAGTGGCTATTCCCGTAAGTAATTGCTTTACCCCTTTTTTTCTCCCCCTACTCGATTTCTAGACTGGCTTTATGAGAATCAAGTTAAGGGCGACTGTACTGACATCACTTAGGGTATCGCACAAGAACTCCATGGCAGTACGTTGGAATCTTTTTGGGCCGGAATCGCCTACTATCTCGGCCTCGTTGTTAGTCTGCCCCTATTTGCGAGTATTTCCGACGTCTTTGGCCGGAAACCCCCGCTTTACGTAGCCTTCCTACTCTTTACCGCCGGTTCTCTCTCATTCTCTCTCGCCAAAAACATGGCTGCTGTCATAGCTGGAAGGGTCGTCCAAGGTCTAGGTGGCGGCGGTCTTGATGTCCTTGGCGAGATCATCGTTTCCGATATGACTACTCTGAAAGAGCGGCCTTTGTACCTCGGAATCATGGCCTTGCCCATTGCCATTGGTAGCATTCTTGGGCCAACTGTCGGTGCGCTTTTCAGCGACTACGTTACTTGGCGGTGGATTGGTTGGATTAACCTACCTCTTTTGGGTGTCGCCTTTCCCCTACTAGCCTTCTTTCTTCGTCTTCGGTCACTTGGTTCGTCGTTCGATGCCAAGCTGAAGCGCTTAGATTGGAATGGCATGTTGCTACTTACGATAGGATGTACCGTGTTTGTGCTCCCTTTGAGCTGGGCTGATGCCTTGTATCCATGGGATTCTTATCAAACACTCGTTCCCCTACTCCTAGGTGCCGCAGTTATAGCGCTATTTGTGTTTTACGAAACGAAACCCGAGGCCCCGGTTATCCCACTTCGAATCTTCCGTTCCCGAACCGCGGCGATTACCTTATGTGGCGCTTTTATTCACGGTATGACATTATACACGCTTCTACAATATATTCCGTTGTCCTATCAAGCCGTCATGCTTGACACGCGAATCGGAGCCGCGGTGTCGTTACTTCCTACCAGTGTTACCAGTGTCCTAGGTGCTATTGCTTCAGTAATCGGAATCGGAAAGGCCGGAATGGGTTACCAGAGGAGGATTTGGCTATCCTGGGGCTTTGTGACTCTGGGGACTGGCTTGTTAATTCTATTAGATCCATACTCATCGGCTGGTATGCGGTATGGAATCCCTATTATCTGGGGTGCGGGAGTCGGTGCTCTACTCCGTCTTCTACATCTTCCCATGCAGGCAAGCGTATCAAGTGTCGATGATACCGGACATGCGATCGCTCTGTTGTTGACCTTCCGATGTTTGGGTGGTCTAGTCGGACTCGCTATTGGTTCGACAATATTCAGCAGCACTTTTGGGTCCGCGATCGCCACGGTTGGGGAATTGCCCGAGTCCCTTAGTCTTCTTAGGGATCCGCACAATGCCGTCGCCTTTATCCCAATAATGCGGACCGTAAATCTTCCAGTGGAGGTCATAGCACCCGTATTACAAGCATATTTGTCCGCCATGCGAGGTGTATTCTACGCGATGCTCGGTTTCTCTGGCCTTGGCCTTGTAACATCTTTGTTAACTGAAGAGTTGAGTCTCCAAAGGACGGACCGCGGACGACAGCAGTTTGAAACATGATTTATCTCGACACGATTTGAAGTCACCCTACATGTGAAGTAGGGCTGTGAAAGGCCAATCGGCTTAGCTTGGCGAAAATGGGGCTCTCAAATGATGAGATATTATAATTCAGGAATATATCGATGGGTATATTGGATAATACATGATAATGCTAATAGAGGCAGCAACGCCTTTGCATGTTGCTTTAAATTAATGATAATAGGAAGGATACGACACGATATATATATTAGATTAGATCTATAATTAACGAAGACTCACGACCGCTGGATTTGGCGGGCTCTTGTTTTACCATAACATAACAACCGAGGCTCTGGACCCAGTAAGACTTGGCCGGTGTCGTTTAGTTCTGAGATACCCTCAAGGCCTCTTAGAGTGGAAGCTCTGTTCGAAACGTCTATCTAGAATATGTAGTCGTAGCTCTTCCGAAATCGTGAATTTCCGCAGTACCTTGGCGCCAGTTGTGTCTTTCCTTGACCACCTATTCCTTGTAATATAACAACCTTGGGTGATGGTGTGACCCTATTATGAAATAGACGATCAGCCTCAGCTAAGATTTAGATCTGTCAACGAAGTGATGGACTTCCATCCTAGGGCCTGCTTTTCCGGATAAAAAGCCATCTTTGAAGACCATTGAAGTGAGAAGGAATGTAGTCAGAAGTGGGAAGAGTTCGCTGATGCTGGATATTATGGATTCAATTTCGATGTCGGCTGCAATGCTCTTTATGGCGGCTAGTAGCCTGGCGGGACTCGAAGCATCGTCATGTGGGAGGTACTTGCTGAGTATCTTGTCGAGGTTCTCGCCGTATCGATTGAGATTTAATATGTAGTCGCTAAGCTCTAGGAGTTGACCGCCTCGAAACTCTTCTTTGAGAGTTTTGAGCTCTTCTTCAGCCCGTCGAATGGTACTATTAAGAAGACCTAATTAGCTATGTAAGCGCGTGATAATAACTTTCGGACCTTCGACGCATTCTGGTACATCTCGTAGCACTATAGAGGTAACTATTCGCCTTGCTATTTTAATGGCAACTTACTGATCAGGCAAGGCAGATTCAATGTCATCCATCATTATTGTTGCATGGCACACTTACGTACCCCAAATTTTCACAGAGCCTTATGAAGTTCAGTACCTTGAATACCATACGTAGGTACCTAAGGCATCTAGAACGGTGTCACCAATGAAGTTGTCATAGAGGCTATGTATCAATTCTTTCTATCCACCATTTCGACGACTGCCCATGATATTATTGAATAGTATCCCGGTATAAATAATACCGATCCACAAACCGCTTATCTTGAGTGTGACTAGTTCACTCTTCTGAGTAGCTGCCCGATGATAGCCTTCGAAGCGTCAGCCGACTCTAGAACATCTTGGAAATACAAGTTCGGCCACATCTCCTCGATATTACACGCCATATAGGTCGCAAGTAGGCTCCTCAGCTTGTCTTGCTTGTCCCCTTTATTCATCGTGTTCCTGTACGAGTAGTCGATTAGTTGGGCTATGTCGGTTACTCTGGCCCCCTTATGGAGGTTGAACACTTTCAGCGTCCGATGTAGTTTGCGGATGCTGAGTTCCATGAGTGTGTCGATATCGTAGCAATCTGCAAAGGCGTACAGACGCGCGTGTGAGAGGAGAACCTCGGAGTAGTTTGCTGAAGAGACCGTATTTGAAGTTTCCTTCACTCTCCTATCTGGCTCATCTTTAATTTCTTCCCGAAATTGACGCCACATAATGTCTTTCTTGGATGGTGGCTGCGGTGGCTCTTCTATGTAATACGAAGATTTCTTTCTTTTTTCCTTCTTCGTCATTCCAAAGATACCCAATGAATCATCATATATTGGCTCCGGAGCTGGGGGTTCCTCGATCATTTGTTCTCGGTTGACTACTTCTCCCGGCACGTAAGTTGCAACTTCACTATCTATCCTTGTGAGCATATTTATGTCAGGGAGGTTCTTATAGCATACTCTCTTCCTGATTTGGTAGTGTGGGTGTATCTTCAAACGGTTCCGCAGCCTTATAATCTCCCGTGTACGCAAATTCGCAGAACCGAACAAATGTTCCTTCGTCGACGTCAGGCCATTCCGTGAATCTCTCCTTGCCTTCCTTCCACTCGCCGCTGACCAAAGTACAGAGGGGTTTAGACATCCGCGCGGCCAGCTCGGCATGCATAAAGAACTCTTTCTTGTCCGGCCCGACGAGGAATCGGAACGGCTCCGAAGCAGCGATACTAAAGAATACTGTAAGTTGGTTTCTATGATAGGATTGACACCCTTAATCTGTGCTAGTCTTACGTTTCGTATGGGACGCTTGCCATTTTCAATACTTGGATAAGATATTTGCATTTAAAAATAAATAAACATCTGAGAGAGTTTGAACACTACTTAGAGGATGGGCTGGTATCTTGATATGAAAGAGTGATGCGGGAGACCTCGTTTGTATGCAAGGTTTTGGCTGCGGGGTTCTGTACCAAGCCGTGTCGACAGCTAAGCCTGCAGAACATCGTGTAACGCTGCGAAGGCGATGGGCTATTAACTGGACATCGTAATGTGATAGTTATTCAAAATAACGTCGACTTTGAGTCCTAAGATAGGCCAGCTTCCTAGTTCTATCACACAACTAGGAACCTATTTAACTAATAAAATATAGCACAAGGTAACGCTCAAAGGCATGTATGCCACCTAATAATGAGCAGTAAACGGGCATTGGTAGGATCGGGAGACTGCATAAGTAGAAAAACTACCCAGATACCTGTCAGCCCACACGACTTAGCCACAAATTCGGCCTCGTATTTGCATCCTTAACCAACTCCACTATGATCTGAAAAGACATTTATGTTAGTATTTATAGAATATTAGTATAATATTTAAGACGGCCCTCGGGGCACGTCGGCTACTTTCCCTGCTTGCATATTATAAGCTAAGTTAGCCGCTATAAAGGAGGCCTAAGTCCCATGTATCCAAAAAGATCAAGTCGTTATCATGCATCCCTTTCTATTATAGCCTATAACTCAATATTAGAAACGTGTTCGTGAGTCGCCGTCACCGTCGCCGTCGCCAACTTCAGCCAGGAACGCCGCACCTGAGTCGCCGAAAGTCTCTATAGCCAAATCCGCTTTTTCTTGCGCCAAGTTGTATGTACAGTCGTTCTCATCGAAAATTAATTACCCCTAATACCTGCGTGAAGTTCTTGCTTCTCGGAAGTAATTATATTGCATAGGGTCTTGTTCGGGTAGCCCGAGGTCCTCTTCCTGCGGCAGACCACCGTAACCCCGCGGACCACCGCCCAACATTCCCGCACCACCTGGTGCCCTGACAGGAGCAGCCATTGGCATTGCAGCCGCATTTCCTACCAGGTTAGATCCACTATCATTTGCATGTCCATACAATGGGCTACGTGATCGACCGATACTGGGTTCGGGGGCGTAAGGGTTGCCTAAGGGCTGGTTGTATCCGCTTGGATAAGTCATACCTGCGTCAGAACCAGGTGAAAGCGCTCTAGTCATTAACCCTGGGCTATCTAGTCTGGGAATGCTTGGAATCGTCGGACTTCCTGATCTAGACGTTGGCTCGCTCCCGTTCCATAAGCTACCAGGCGTCCCGGGGCGGATAACATCATTGGAACGACCGAAGATATCGCCGCCACCATGTTCGGCGGCAAATTCGGAACGTGTCTTGTAATACTCGAAGTCAAGCCTTGATTCTGGCACTATTTCAAATCCCGGCAGGCCCGCCATTTTCCCGGGTTTACCAGCATTCATCGGATTCATGACGTAGGCATCGGAATAGCCAGATGTAGACATCGTATCTCCGGAGTAAGCCTCGCGGCCATCCGTTAGACGCCCTTTATATATGGAAGCTAAAATATTCTGAGCCTTTGCGTGTACCATTGGTGTAATGAGAGGCTTATAAAGAGCGGGATGACCAAAGCGATGAGCGAGTCCAGCTGAACGTAATGGATCCTTCTGCATAGCCCCTTCGGGATGTTTTTGAATGTTGCGAGTCGAATAGAAATGGATCTTAGCATCAAATGTTCGAGAACAGTATACCTTGAAGATTACCATAATAAATGGTAAAGGAATGGATGCAAAGGCCATCGTGTGGAGTCCGTCACCATGCACCCAAGCCGTTAGGAAGACCACCAGATTGGAGAGTATGGTGCCAAAGACGAAGCGGTTGAACAGGACTCGCCAGAACATCCCGCCAGACTCTGTCTTCGTCACAAAGATATAAAGTAATAGGTACTTCTTCAACCATACATCAATCGAAAAGTATAATGCCGCAGCCGGAAGAACAAGGGGCTGGAGGCAGCTAAAACCCAAAGCTACGGTGGAGTAGAACAAAAAGTAATTGTAGTAGCTGGCATAATCGAAGGATGGAGGTGCCGTTAGTTCGATCATCTCCCTTGGCGTGGGACTCGAGAATTTGCGCATGAAGAAGCTGTAGATGAAGGTCCACAGTTGGGCTAAATCGATGGCAGCACCCAAATTCCTCTGCAATAGCCAGGTAACCCAGAATGACGAGATATCACACAACGAGATAAAGAGGGTTATGCCGAAATTTGATAGCGTATCCCAAGCCTTCTGCGGGTCGCTGGCAACAGACGAAACCAAATTCCAGATAGTGCTGAAAAAACAGAAGACGACTAGGTTGTTGAAGACGAAGAAAGCGTACAACTTAGCAACGACATGACGCTCGCGTCCGGTCTTCGTACGATCACCAGCTCTAATTGCAAGTCGACGGAAGATAATAGGAAGCACTAGGTAGACCAGAGATAAGATGGCCGGAGACGCCACACCTTGAACAATGGACCAGAATCCAGTATTGCCGGACAACTGATTCTGAAAGGCAGGCCAAACCAAACCTAAGTTACTCAGATTGACTAAGAAGATAGCAATCATAGCACTAGGCGCAATCCAGACGATCGTTAGTAGAGCAATCCAGAAGTTGATAATCATCCTTCTCCAGCTCCGTGTCGCCGGGGTAAGGGGCATGTTATCCCATATAATATCGTTTGGTCTCGGAGCTAAGACGATAGTAGCACCCTGAGGTTTCTTCTTGCGTAGGGCGTATGCGATACTGTGGGCTTCGGAAATGTCATCGTAGCTGGCAAAGCCATAAGACAAACTACTGCGTTTATCAATGTTGGCCCGGGCCTCCTTCACTTCTATTTCGAGTTCCCTTATTCGTTGGGTGAGGTATTCAATAGCATCAACCTTCTGTCCCTTCGGATAAGTGCTGTATGATGGGTCCTTCTTAGAAGGATAGCACACTGGCCGAGCAGCTGGTAAGTTTTGGGGATCTTTGAGATATATGGCCAAGACCTTCTCGAGCTTTCGAACGGTATGGTCGTGTTGCTGGATTAAACTAGGCAAGTCTCTAACGTTGCGAGCTGCGGCTGTCTTAGCAAATGAAGCGTGCGGAATAACATTGTCGATAATCCTTGCAATGCCTTCATCACTGGCAAATTTCCGGGGAATATCATTCAACTAGTCCGGGTAAGTTTTAATATAAACGATGTACGGTAAACGAGGACTAACCATTAGGGTCCGGGCGGATAGACTTTGCTGGTACTCTTTGGTTTCAAAATACACTCGTCTGAGCTTCAGTACTTCCCTATAGTTCCACCACAGAAACCCGATGATGACGAAGTTAAATATGTAACCTGTCACCACAACCGCCCAGATAGGTTGATCGTTGACATTGGAAGGTGTCAATCTCATGAACCATCTCTGGTTGCCTGTATTATCGCTGTTAAGAGTGTAGAAGACGGGGAGGAGAATTCCACATCCAACGACGCCAAGCACGAGGAAGATGTTGCGACACATAGTTGTGAATCTTATAAATATGGCGGCGTCCATACCGGCGTGGGATATCATATCTTTTTCACTCGTCTTCCATAACGGAGGGATCCACGCAAGATACCCCTTGCCAATCGGAGGTGGTGCATGCTCTTCGTCGGCATGTTTCAGCTTCGGTGCATAGACAACGGAATTATATGGTCGAACGAACGAGAAAGCGATGGCGATAAAGGCTGTGAATCCCACCGATGTGCCCAAGGCAGACCAGATAGCACCATCTGTAAGCTACGACGAAGTTAAGTCAGCTGTCTATTCCGCGATCGAAATACGTAGGTAGGTAGATCGATCTAATTACCGTCTGTTTAAAAGGGTTCCGCAGCAATTCTAGCAGTTCCTCAACCGGACTTGTACCGTCCCTGGGTAACAGGAACCGCGCATGAGCCCAGACATCCATCCTACCGTGGAAGTCTGTTTGGGCAAGCTTCTGTGGCCAGTGGCGGAAGTGGGTTCCAAAAAAAGGTCGGTTCAAAGCCTGAAGAGGCAACTTCAGCGGCCAATTGTTTAAGAAACGTATTCAAGTTCGTAACTTCGTATAGGGTTCATCCGTAGTGTCTATAGAGCATTTGATAGCCCGATATTTTATAGTGACATATATATTATCGTCGGGCTCGGTAGCGAAAGTATCCCAGCGTCTCGTAGTCTTCCGTGACAAGAGAATACAAGCTCTTATTCTCTTATTCTCCAACAACAAAGGCGTTCGTTATAGTCGAAATGCTACTTAGGTCGAAATGCACAAAGCGGCTGCAAACGAGCGACGCGACCGCAGGAATAAATCGAGAATCGAACAAGTAACACGAGCGAAGGGAGAAAGAAATATCCTATATTACGTAGGTGGGCTCGAGGTATCGTAGATGGAGGTACGTAGTTGGTTGGTTGGTGTTGTTGGTAGGGAAGAGAAGATGGAGGAGAGCCAAGATCGCGCCTATCAAGATCTGATAGCGGCGTGGGGATAACGACAAGAGAATACTATGTAATGGAATAGGTCAATGCAGATATGTATCTAGGTAAACATGTACCTTTGTATGTAGGTATGTACTTGGACTCGGATAGGACCCTGTATGCGTGTATGTAGAAAAGAAGATATCGTGATATACAATGAAGGAAACGAATGTCTTATTTGAGAAAATTTAGGAAATTTCAGGAACACTGCACTGATAACTTGAGTCGGGATCCCTTCTAAACCTTCTAGACCTAGACCCAGGGGATACTTGTCTTGTACCTACACTGGATGGAATGACGAAACATGTCGAGCTACCTACGCACTACATAGTACATACATTACCTAGGTACACTAACCCGCTCTGGTTCCAAGCTAAGCAAATTTCATGGCAACTTGGTGCCATGTATGCAATTATCAAATCTATCAAGATGGCGGTTTCGACGATTTCTAATTCTAAGTTGTGATGAGCCGTTTTTCACTCAACGAATTACTATGAAATAATTATTTATCAAATTATGTACTTCCGGACACTCTAGATTGGAAGGTTACAACTGAGTTTCTGTTATTGTAATTAATAGCCTATTCCATGTAAGAGTACCTGTACGCATATGTACTTCCATTGAAGGTCTCCTTGCTTCCACATATCAAGCTGCATACAAATGATCCCTCACTTGCAATCATAACTACGTGGTATAATCCAAGAGTTTTCAACTTTTACGAACAAGAGCATTTCCGAATATCCGCGTACTGATACCTAATAACTACATAATGCTCAAACATCAAACATGTAGTCCGTGCAAGTATATTGAGACTTATCCTGCCATCTCAGACATTTATGTCCAATCGCATAACGAAACCACTTAATCCCCACTCACAACTTCTATTTTTGACTGGTCTATCCCTAGGGGCCAACACTACCGCATAGCCAATGAGACCGTAAGACCCGGGGGGTGTCTAAGTGGGGCCATTCTAGAATACGAGCTCGACCGCCAGCTATGCACTCCTATGCAAGACATTGTTGGCCTCAACGTTGTCTTTAAATGGCCTTACGCGCAGGTCATTCCGTCTCATATATCACGCGCTTACAGACGCGTGCGTATAAAAATAAACTGATTGATATAGTACGGGTTAACTAGGTAGAAATGATCAACCATTATACATTCGACGAGTTTATCGAGCGCTTACCATAGTACCTACCTCTATTTACTATGTAAAAGATAGTATATGTACAAGGTCTAGTATCTGTAACGTAGTAAGGGTCGCCGCCGATCCCCCGAACCAGGGTCTCGGGAATTGGGGCTTATAATCCACTATGAAGAACCTCATCCTTGGCAATGCGCGAATCTAGCTTTCGAGACTCCTAAACTACTAAACGACAGCCAATAGAGTAGTCAAGAAATCACCCATTACACGTACATACATATACGTATACACGGCATTTAGTCGGTAAGATGCCGCGGCCGGCGGCCTCGGTTTCCTAGTGTAAATAGCCTCTCTTGAATCAGGCTAAGAAGCCGATACGCTCGGCCGGCTTAGTGCTGCCACGCTTCGGATATCCAGCTGTACCGTAAGACGGTACCACGGTATCACGGCAAGATCTTTCGCGCGGCTCAAAATAAAGATGCACTCACAATTGCATATAAAGCATTTCTGTATGTATGGATATCCTAATAGTGTCCAATCTCTTCCGCGTATCCGTTAGAGTCCATGTGGATGACCCCACGTAACGAAAGGCATCAGTACCAATAACTAACCACTCGTGGGAAGGGTGGCTCCTAATCGATGATATAAACGCGTACCAGATTATGAATCGGTCGTTCCTACACTAAAGAATCTTCCTATCTTAGAAATGCGCCGCAATAGCCGAGTGAAATATAAGGCCTTTAAAGTAAGGACTTCTGCTTACATTACGAGAAGTCCCTCGCGCCTATTCCTCATACTCTCTCATAAATTCCTTCGCTCTAAATTTGACCTTTGGTTCCCTCCAAGGTTGACATTACCGCGTTTAGACTAGGAATGAAACTTAGCTGTTCCTGGTGACTACTCATTTTTAATCAATATAACTGGCGCACCTCTACAAATCACTCTCGTGGTAGGTGCGCTATCTTTTTGACGTCCTTCTGCTAAGTTAGCATACATCAAGATTCTTAGAGAACCTTAAATAATGATATTTCCCAAGCGCGACAAGATACGACTTAGTAACTATAGCGCCCAATGCATGCTAGGCATGTTATTAGAATTGTCTCACGGAAAATTAAACTCCAGTGCTAAGTTGCACTCACAAGTAGGGCTGATCAATGCTTTAAAGACAGACTTTCGTACATAGGGGGAGAACTGCGACCAAGGTACCCCGTCTATGATACCCCGTAGGAAACTTGGGTAAAGTTTTTATCGAAAAGCCACTAGGTTAGTCGTATCATCGATACTATCAAATAGAAAATGCACGTTGATAATACTCCTTCAAGGTGCTAAGGTACCTAAATTATTCGAATATGCCTCTTATAGACGCCTGCAGATTTCAATCATGATCCAGGGTTTCAAGCCATATGTTGCTTGTTTAAAGCACCTAATAAAAGATAATAACCAATTAATGCGTAAGTGATAACTTTCAGTAGCGAGCCTACGCTTAAGCACAGTCTTATAAAATAGCTAGCTAAGCTCTGCTATAACTAGGCGTAGAGCAACAAATTAGAAACAGGATAACTTAAAAAGGGGTATAATTCATAAGCACGACGATTTTCGTTCTACGCTAGGAGGTATAAAGGGAAGGTCGTGCATTAATACACCGTGTAGCTTTGGGGAAGCATCCTATTTTATCAATCTCATATCATAAACCCTCTATGGCTTTATTGTAATAATGTGACATAGCGATAGGACAGCGGTATAATTATCTGAAGTGGAAACACCAATGTCTATGTATCTAGGTAATTGACAACAGATCTTATCCCTACCTAAGCAGTTGACCTAATAGTTCGTTCGTCCTGGACTTCTATCAGCCGGGAGGATACGATTAAATACGGTATACATTATTAACTAGCATACGGCCTTAGAGAAATATATCGATTGAATTAGGTACCTGTTCGTAGTTATGGACTTAGGGTATGTCAGGAGAGAAGTTAGCCTTGCTTTCACTATCCATCTGGCCATGGTAGAGTAAGCATATAGTTCTAGGGCCACATATTTCGGTTGCCTATCTTCTATGCAAGATTATTTTACGATTCTATATTGATCATTTGTGTAGAATACCTACTTTGGGTAACCCCAGGATACTAACTTGTCCTATCTTCGGCTAGCTAACGCTACGTTGTATTGCGTCGCACCACACACATTCCTATCGCACAGGTCTCTGATTTTCCCTCCGTGTGAACGACGATAAAAAGCGAACTGACCCCTACTCTTTGATCATTCAAGTATCAATATGTACAAAATAGGATGAATGTAAAACATTACGCCTTACAAGCCTGTAAACAGTAACTCCCACCGGCACCTCCAATATTCCCAGTCCATAGTCTTATAAGATAATCGAATCGATGCATAGGAAGGGGTAAGAACGAACCAAATTCATTCATCATTTTGATTCAGGCGACTTGATTCAGGCGATTTGATCCGCAGCTCCCTGGCTTCTAGTCTTTCTTGCCGTCCTGCCAACGGGGACTGGTGCTTTCTTATCTTTCTTTAGTTCTTTCTTTGGTCGACCAACTTTCTTGGACGTGCCGTTAGTATTAGCTCCATTGGTCTTTTGCTTCTTCTCGGCCGGCGCGTTTTCCGGAGACTCCTCCTGTTTAGCATCGCCATTGGATGCTTCGGATTCACTTGGCTTGCGTTTCTCTCCAGTGTTTGCTTCTGATTTATCAGACTCGGCAGTAACCGGTGTAGGATCAGCTTTTGAAGTACCATTTACTGGTTCTTCAATGGGCAGTGCCCCAGTCATCTCAACAGGCTGGGATTGAGCTGCAGCTGGCGTATCTTGATCGCGAACCTCTTCGATAGTAACGGGTTTAGGGGGCTCTTTAGCTTCACCATTAGGAAGCGATGGTGCATCAGTGGCTGTCTCCGTAGTAGATTCTGCAGGGACCGTTTCGGCTGGCTTCTCCGGCTGCGAAGCCAACTTGTCAGCAGCGTCTATCTTCTCGGTCAATTCCTTTGAATCAGTGATAGCAGCATCGTTTTGCGCCGGGGTTTCGGAGTTAGGCGCAGTCGCTGCCCTGGGAGCTGCGGTATTGGCCGCAATCGATGGCTCCATAGATTCCTCTCCTGCGTTCATGGGACTCTTCGCAGCTGGCGGGATGATGGGTTGCGACACAGATGTTGCTGCTTCGCTATTCGCGCCTAGTTCAATACAGTTAGTGCACTGTGTTGAATATATTGCGACCCAGTCGCATAACCGTATAAATGCGCATGAGCTTTCCAAATGACTCAATTCAGCTCGTATCAGCGTCGCAAGAGCTTCTGCGATATATAAGCCGTGGAGTTAATGGAAACAATACCTTTTTCGATGCCGTTGGCAGTGCTGTCGGCCATGTTGATGACGTCAGAAGAGCTAGCTGAAGAAGATGCACAGTGTGCGATAGTTTGTATAAGGGGATCGGAGCGAAAGGAATATAAAGGAATACGCGAGCTAGAAAGTATAGCAGTCTAAAAGTTTCGATGGGAATTTGGTGTTGAGTGTTATAAGGCTTTTACAGAGCGTTGCTAGAAGCTGACATGAAAAAGAAGAGAAAAAAGAATAGAAACGGAGGAAATCGAGGTTTGAGGTCGACCAAGCTTCTTGATCCATCTCACGGTTCAGTAGCACGAACGAATCAGAAACGACGACGGACCGGGAAAACTATTAAGGACGAGGAAGCTTCCATTCCACATCCATTCACTCTCAGATCCTTACGCAACCGAGACACAAACATGCATACATAAAATAAATCGAGCAAGGGGGGAGACAGGGGAGGAGCATAAAAGCATGGAGAGCTAGGGAACACTTGCATCCGACTACCAATGAGAGACCAGTAATAGGACCAAAAAGAACCAATGGGACCAATGAGGGGAAGCTGCAGAATAATTATGGGAGCTGGAACCGGGGAGATCTATGTAGTCGACCATTAGGATTTACGGATTTATGGAATTTACCCAAGAGAATTATCAGACCACATCTGCACTCAACTGTACGGCATATACTGTAATAATATACTGTAACGTACTTGTGTAAGTTATGAGTAAGTATATCGAACTTGATGTTCATTATACATTGTACAGAATAAGAGAAGACGGACCGATGCTAACCAGCTTCAAATGTTATGGGAAGACGGAGACTATTGTGAATATCATTTGTCAGCTGGTAGGATGACGTTTGCGTCGGAGATATTTGTTTTCATACCATTTAACCACAGCATGGATCGCATGTTACCCGGTCGAGAACATAGTATTTAATATTATATTCGCACAGTCTAATAAGTAAGACGAATACTATGTACCTAACTAGATAGATTTACATATATTCGATCATTTTCGACTTCAATGTCGTAAGAGAAGTTCTATTAGCAAACTTAATATACATCTGCTATTACGCTGAGGCTCATATAGAAAACAGTGTGATAGGCGGATTTTAAAAGATGGAGATTGATGAATCCATATTGGTAAAAGGTTGAAATCTTATTTGTTGGCTTGAATGATCGTTATGCACACGAGACACGACATGATGATTGAACAATTCCAAAGTTCCGAGCTAAAAATTTATGCCGACTAGCCGATATTCTGCCGCCAAGCATTAAAGAACCTAAGGGCGAATACGTATTGCGTCACGTGGCCAAAACTGCTGGAATCTAGTTGGCACGTGCATATCCTCTTCCACCAAACCCAAACCAAATCCAATAAGTTGGCTCCACTCTAAACTCTCTTCCTGTCCTCCCAAGACTCAACCTCGAGTCGCGTATCACCAACACCCAGCCTTGGGAGCCTCTTAGAACAAAGGCGTTCTAGAAGCCAAGTCTTAGCGCTAAGAGGCCAAGGCTTGGGTTACCTTGGGGCCAAGTCTTATGTTACCAATTACGAATGTTGATTCTTCGACTACTGTGCCGAACCCCGCGACTATCTCTTACTTAGGAGCCTCATCCATCTTTTATGTAGTGATCTGGTGCCATCTCTGACGTTTTGATTTCTTGGGACCGACTACATGCCAGTTTTTCCCTGCTTGTATTAGCCAATTAGAAACTTTCACACACACAATACCCACGCTAAACAGAACCTTCGGTGACTTATCAACTTGTCAACCATACTAGAATCCATTATGGTGGTGATAAGTGCTCTTGGTTTACTTGGCGCCGATGATGGAATCACAAAGATTTTGTATCTCCAGCAGCGTAGTTCCCCGCGCCAGACGGACTGCTTGCTCCCATTCGAGGTTATAAAGGGAATCCATATCCCGGACCTGTCCGGTTGGGTTTCGAGAAGACTTGTGTGATCAGACGATTCTTTTTTTTTATAAGATCCTTTTCTATAAGCTATCTAGAAATATTTAAGCCAAGACTAAAAAGCCTCAGATTCATAGAAGTTTATACTTACAACTGTATTCATCTATGAGGAGCCGAGTTCCAAGTCGAGTCCTAAGCCGACGATATTCGTGTAAATCCCAAGCCCGATTCGATGGCTGGCCAATTTGAACGCCACCCATTCCTCTTAACTGTCCAAGATGTTGCCAAGAAACTCGAGACAGACCTTGAAAGAGGCTTATCCTCTACTAAAGTCACACAGCTGCAGGAGAAGTATCCCCCTAATGAGTTAGATGTCGGCGGAGCTATTCCCTGGTATAAAATCTTCCTTAAGCAACTATTCAATGCTATGATATTGGTAAGGCTCTTATACCATAGCCGAGGATATCACTATAGAGCTAATCCTTGATAATAGATTTTATTCCTTGCTATGGGATTAAGCTTTGGCATGAGCGATTGGGTTGAAGGGGGCGTCCTCCTTGCCGTTATCGTACTTAATGTTTCAATTGGGTTCTACCAGGAGTATGGTGCAGAAAAGAAGTTGGATGCTCTTAGAGCACTTTCCGCTCCTAGTGCTATGGTACTTCGTGATGGTAGAACTCGAGTTATTCCTAAGTCCGCATTATCATTCATGTAACCCCATTAGCTCCACGACAATACTAACGTACCTATTCATAGTGCTGAAGTTGTACCTGGCGATATTGTCATCCTGAAAATGGGCGATACGGTCCCTGCCGACGTCCGTCTTTTCGAAGCCATGAATCTAGCCGCCGACGAACAATCTCTTACTGGAGAGTCAGTTCCCGTTGAGAAGATAGTCGAACATCTAGAAGATGAGGACCTCGGCATTGGCGACCGGATAAACATTGCCTATGGCACAACAACTATTCGGAAAGGGCGTGGTAGGGGTGTTGTTATCTCTACTGGTATGCAGACTGAGGTTGGCAAGATTGCTGCTTCGACCGCAAAGAAACATCGCAAAGCCGGTCGCTCTATGAACTATAAAAAGTACGGAAAGCGACAGCCAATTATTGGCCTTTCTAGGCGCATCTACGATTTCATTGGTAAGTTCCTCGGACTAACTGAAGGAACACCGCTTCAGATAAAGCTGGCAAAACTAGCCTACGTACTTTTTGGCTGTGCTCTCGTGCTTGCCGTCATCGTCTTCGCCGTCAATCAGTTTTCTGGCGACAGGGAAGTCGTCATTTATGCTATAAGTACTGGTATTGCTATCATACCTGAATCCCTTGTTGCGTAAGTCTTCGGCACAAATCTATTCTTGCGTCGCTACCACTAACACTAATATATTCTCCAGGGTCTTAACCATCACTATGGTCGTCGCTGTTACCGTCATGCGTAAGGCCAATGTAGTGGTCCGAAACTTGTCCGCCCTAGAAGCTCTTGGTGGTGTTACCAATATCTGCTCCGACAAAACAGGCACCCTGACTCAAGGGGCAATGATAGTGCGGAAAGTATGGATTCCCTCTAAAGCAATTTATACGGTTGAAGACTCCAAACATCCAAGTAACCCAACTGAGGGAAGAGTCACGTTCTCTGAGGTTGATGACCAAGGGCAAGAGCCCGAAAAAAGGGACTTTGACCAGGAACGTAGCGCGGCAGTTCTTAAGTTTGACGTCCCAGACGAGAAGCTTAATCCTCCTAGACATAAGAAGGAAGACGAGAAAGAGGCGACGATGAACCCTAAACTAGAGGCCTTCCTCCTCTCTGCGGCGCTTTGTAACCTTGCTACAGTTAGGCACGAACCAGAGCCCAGCGAAGGCCGTCCCGAATGGCAAGTTACTGGTGAACCTACCGAGATTGCCCTACAAGTATTTGCGTATCGGTTTCAAAAAGGGAAGAAGATCATAGAGGCAGAGGGTTGGAAGCAAGTT
Organism: Daldinia concentrica; assembly: GCA_902805455.1. Classification (NCBI taxonomy): domain Eukaryota; kingdom Fungi; phylum Ascomycota; class Sordariomycetes; order Xylariales; family Hypoxylaceae; genus Daldinia; species Daldinia concentrica. The sequence continues at coordinate 1,396,627 of CADCSW010000003.1, read as the reverse complement.
GCCGAATTTCCTTTTGACAGTAGTATCAAGCGTATGTCTGTTGTCTACGATGGTCCAAACCTTGATCATAGTATGGTATTCACCAAGGGCGCCGTCGAGCGGGTCATTGAACTTTGCTCTACCGTCGGTACTGAAGACTCCCAAGAGCCAATGACTGAGGAGTACAAGGAGCGAATTCTAAAGCAGATGGACGTCTTTGCTAGTCAGGGGCAGCGTGTCCTCGCCATCGCTTCTCGACCGTGGGAAGGGAAGTATAAAGAAAAGACTACACCTGAAAATCAGGAAGGGGACGACTCCCTGCGAAATCAAGTGGAGAGTGGCCTTACACTCCTGGGGCTCGCGGGCATTTATGATCCGCCACGGAAAGAGACGACGCCGGCTATCGCCGAATGCTCTTCTGCCGGTATCAAGGTAAGTCATTTTTATACTTGTTAATGCACTCCTTGAGATGTAACAGTTAGGTGCTAACCTACTACATCACAGGTACATATGTTGACGGGCGACCATCCTGCTACGGCCGAGGCGATTGCTAAGGAAGTGGGTATTATCCCCAGAAATCTAGGTATTCTCAGCAATGATATCGCCAATGCGATTGTGCAGAAGGCAAATGACTTTGATAAACTTTCTGATGACGAGATCGATGCCTTACCGGAATTACCACTTGTTATTGCACGTTGCGCTCCGGACACAAAGACCCGCATGATAGAGGCTCTCCGTCGCCGGTCTGCTTATATGGCTATGACTGGCGACGGTGTCAATGACGCCCCATCGCTATCCCGGGCTGATGTCGGTATCGCAATGGGCTCGGGGTCCGATGTAGCCAAATCTGCGGCCAAAATCGTGCTGACCGACGATAAATTCAATTCTATCGTTGCTGCCATTCGCGAGGGTCGTCGAATGTTCGACAACATTCAGAAATTCATCCTGCATCTACTTGCCTCGAACGTGGGAGAAGTTATTCTTCTAATATGCGGTCTCGGATTCCAGGACGAGTCAGGCCTTTCGGTATTCCCCATCTCGCCTCTCGAAATCCTTTGGATCAACATGGTGACTTCGTCGTTCCCCGCCTTCGGTCTCGGCCGCGAGCCCGCCTCTCGCGAAGTGATGCGTAAACCTCCGCGCGATAGGAAGCGAGGTGTATTCACGAATCAGATCCTGGTCGATATGCTTGTTTATGGGCTGCTAATGGGCACTCTAGCACTTATGTCATTTGTCATCGTCATCTACGGAGTGAATGGTGGGCAACTGGGCGTAAATTGCAACAGAGAGTATGGCGAGGATGGGCTTTGCGAACCTGTGTTCCGGGCGCGAGCTACCGTGTTTGCTGAGCTGACGTGGCTGATCCTTATTAGCGCCTGGGAGTATAAGGACATTCGCCGATCTATGTTCCGTCTCAATCCAGATGACGACTCCAAGTTCCCGCTATTCAAGGATGTCTACGAGAACAAGTTCTTGTTCTGGGCCGTAGTCATAGGCGCTGTTAGCGTGTTTCCCGTTGTGTACATTCCCACAATAAATACCAACGTCTTCAAGCACATTGGTATTAGCTGGGAATGGAGTCTTGTTGTCGCCGCAACCATTGTGTTCGTTGCTGGCGTGGAACTCTGGAAGTTGACTAAGCGTCACTTTGGATTACTCGAGGATGCTGCCGTCGTGAGAGGTGCGTTCTCTCAAGGTAGCGAGGAAGGCGGTCGTAAGTTCCACCATACGATCAGCTTTAGTAGCTTAAAGAGTTGGCGGAGTATCGGGCGAACCCATACCACTGATACCCGAGCCAGCACGAAGGAAAAGAAGGATACAAGTCCCGTATAAAGTTATACATCTTGGATAGGATATAATTTGCCAGCCGGATAAAAGCGGCAAGTATGCCTTCTCCGGGGTTGAAAATCCGACTTGATAAAATGGAGACGGTATTTGCCGGATGTTGTTTAGAAAGTCGAGGAGATGTTTCTCGGCTAGGATACACGAAGGATACTAGATGATGTAACTATCTTATACTTACTATAGATACCATGTTGATGAAATTTATGTCTTACTTTCCTTATTATTTCAGTTAATTACACAAGACAGGTCAGAGATATAATGTGTGTTAAAGCTTACAGGTATACTTAGCATAGGTTAGGTTAGGTAGCTATGTTACCAGAATGAAAAGGTGGCCTTGATGTAAATTTGAATATCATATATTTATAAGAGATATTCGTATATGAGAATCCTTTGAATATTTAATTTTGACCTTGTTTTAATATTGTAACTTGATCTTTATCGATCCATTCTACACAATGTCAAAAATGAAAAGGGGTAATGAAAGCCAAAAAGGGGCTAAATTATGCTGAGTCATCTAGTCTGTAGCATGTAGCATTGTAACATTGTAGCAATGGCCCCACGCCCCAGATCTTTTTATCAATTAGGAATAAGCAGCAGCACGTCGCACCGTGTTCAGTTGAATTGTTAATTGTCCCTTGTCAATTGTTCCTTAACCCAATTATCGAAGCTACGCGCCGAATTCCAACTTCACATTGCCCAACTTCAGTCCGCTCCTTTGCCTTGTATCTGTAACTTTACTTCAATTTTTACCTAGTTATACTAATTACAATACCTCTTATTTTTAACTCTTATATCCTGAATAATCAAGGCCGTCAATCCCAATGGCTCCGACAAAAGCGACCGCAACCAAGGACAAGTACTCGGTTATCCTGCCGACGTACAACGAGCGCCGCAACTTACCCATCATTACCTGGCTCCTCAACCGCACCTTTACTGAGAAGTACGTCATAAACGATATATGTCCCGTTACTGTTCACTCCTTAGAGATAATTAGGAGCTAACTGCGGTATAGCAACCTCGACTGGGAACTCATCATCGTCGACGACGGCTCACCCGACGGAACGCAGGTCGTAGCGGAACAGCTGGTCAAGGCCTACTCGCCACACGTAGTGTTGAAGGCACGATCGGGTAAGCTCGGGCTAGGAACCGCATACGTACACGGGCTGCAGTTTGTGACGGGTAACTTCGTCATCATCATGGATGCCGACTTTAGCCACCACCCTAAGTTCATCCCGCAGATGATCGCGCGCCAACGGGCCGGCAACTTCGACATTGTTACGGGGACCCGGTACGCGGGCAACGGCGGTGTGTTCGGCTGGGACCTCAAGCGCAAGTTTGTTAGCCGCGGTGCCAACCTGTTCGCCGATACCGTCCTGCGCCCCGGCGTCAGTGACCTGACCGGCAGCTTCCGCCTCTACAAGAAGTCCGTCTTGCAGAAGGTCATCGAGAGTACCGAGAGTAAGGGTTATACCTTCCAGATGGAGATGATGGTGCGCGCCAAGGCCATGGGTTTCAGTGTTGCCGAGGTTCCCATTACCTTTGTCGACCGCCTCTACGGCGAGTCGAAGCTCGGTGGTGATGAGATCGTCGAGTATGCGAAGGGCGTGCTGAGCTTGTGGTTGAAGGTTTGAGGTGGAAAATATACCCCAGCTAATGTGTGCAAGAGGTAAAGCAATTGAGTCGGTTTGGCCTCTGGCTAGATGGTTTTATCTATGTACCTAATGTACCATCATTTCTCATACATTAGGTAGTTAAAGCAGGTGAAATATTGTGATATCTACCTATTCGTGCGCGATCAATTGCTTAGACGTAACAAACGGTACGACTAATAACCAGCATAGCTGTTTCTGGTAGAATGTGAAGCTTGCCGGGGAGTTTCTTACAAGCTGTTTTCGAAGCGGCATCTTCCTCATTATTTACTTAAGCGTCATTTGGCATATGATATAGGTTTTTTATACCCCTAGGTAGACACATGGATACGAGAACCTTTTCCTAGTATTACAATAAGAACCAACCCTTTTATTACTTTTATGAAACTACGAACTGATAAAAAGGTAAACAGCGGAATATCTATTAGTACAGTCCTGGCAGCCAAAACAGTGAAATGGGAAGAGGAACATCATCGCTTTCCTATGCCGAATCCCTTCACGAGAACTATGGTAGAGGAGTAAATCACTCACCAAATCGATATTTTTCAACCTACTGGGCATTTTCGGTAGTCCTCAGATTCGAACGTCTCTGAGACTATAGAAGCTCAATAAGCTGCCGTCTTCTCCAAAGTTAAGGTTCAGGGCCATGAGTGTCCTTGAATCCGGAAACCATGAAAGGATTCGCCCACTACAGCAATAAGTTAGCGATCGGTACTTTAATTAATGGGTTTGGGGGAAATTGGAAAATCGAGACAGGTTATAGGGGGTAGAAGGGGGAGATCAGATGTTACATACATTCACCCTGTCTTTATCAGGGTATTCAAAATATCCCGACTCTCCCTGGCGGTCTTGAAACCACTGCCCGTATTCTGCAGGAACGTTAATTATTTCGCCTAAGGGTGTCAAATCGCGGAGTGTTCTGCGCAATCCGTTGTAGAATTCTAGAGGCGACGTGTCTCGAGAATAAATGATGATACGTTCGCATATCTTCATCCAGCGCCTGTGAAATGGTGAATTAGTTTAGTTTTATAGGACCGAGACGGGAACATAACTTACTCTATGTGGTCGGCGTCTAAGGTCCCCTGCATGAGCCTTATCTCTAAAGTTCCTGTTTCGTCATTTTCGATCTCTGATATATGGTCACCACGAATGTGGAATTTTACGTAAAGATCAAGATCGTCAGACATGCCTTTACTTAAATCCGTGACACTTTGGTACTTCCAAACCTCATTAATGATATCTCGGATGTCCTTACTGACCTTAAACCCATCCGCTGAATATGGTTCAAATGGTACATGGTCCTTCATCTCAATCATATTTCTCCGGTAAGCGTCCGGGTCTGTGTCTTCGATAGTTGACAAGCAGTCATCGGTACCATTTCGCAATGCTTCGCTGATTGGGCTATGTTCCCGATTAGATAAACAGGACTCGTTGGATTTGTCAGATCGATCGCGTCGGTGAAGCTTTTCCAGGTTCTCCTCAAGAACAAGCCAGAGCGTAGAGAACTATGTCCTGAAGTTAGCATTGGTTTATCATATAGAATGCAACGTTATGGGATTTTCTCGACTACTATTCAATGGCCTCCTGATATACTGGCTCATTGATAACAAGACAATACGTCATACATATAAAGCAAATGTTCCAACTTACCTTCTTAAGATGTAATAATGCCCATCCCTTCTCCTGTCCGAAGTGGATATGGAGGCCAGCCTGTATGGTCGACATCGGTTTATGAATACAGTAAACCGCCCGGAGAGCAGTGCACTATATAATATTTAAAGGTCAGTCATCTTAGGCTAAAAATAAATACGGAAAACATGAGTTGCATTAAACTCAGGGATAATACTTACAGCCCTCCGAATAGCAGGAAGAGTGTCCGAGTGGTTATAATCCAGAATAGATGTCCGCAACTCTCCCTGAAACCAATTATAAAGTTCAAGGGGGTTCTTGACCAAGGTTTGGTATCCGTCTTCGTCTAAAATTGGGTTCCCATGTCCGTCAAAAGACATGTATGATTCGGGAACAGAGCCCGAGTCCACCGGCACCCGATAAAGGCGCATAGATCTTCCATAAAGCTCAGGGGATACAAAGCTGTCTGGACGTATGGTTATATCTATACCGCACGTCCAAGCTCTATACAAAGGGTTAGCTCCGGGGACATTAACAGAATTTGGATCGACCTCGCTTGCTACTCGTATATTATACTCCCTCACGGCTACTAGCGTTCGAGCCTTAGCAACTCTTTTAAATTCATTTCTCGTCCTCAGGAATTGCTTTGGCTTTTTACGACTCATTCCGCGATATATGATCTGGATATTCCTCTCTTGAAGAGCATCTATATCCGCGTCCAAAGTACGATGTAATTCTATTGAATTAGTTTTATGGTAATCCACAAACTGTGCTAAGAAATGTTGACCGCCAATTTTGATGTTCTCTGGGTCAGATATTCCAATATTCCATGGGTAAGTGCCTATCCATGGTTTGAGCTTAGTAGCATTTCCAATTACATCTTGTTCCATGCTAGATGTCCAGTCGAATTCTGGTCTAGCTACGAATACTGACCCAAGCATGTGTTCATCCCTGGATTTCACTGCCAGCACTCCGTTATCCCTAAGATCATCAATTATTTCATTACGAACTGTAATTAAGTACTTGGAATCGGTCTCGTAGCAGTATGCCATTCTGCGTGCTAGCCATCGAATCTCGTCCGGATGCGGATCCGGGTTTCCGTCGCTTGCTCTCACGGCGAGCAGAAACTGAAATTTAATGCCTACCGTCGTTTGATTTACTTCGGTGCTGAATTTAAATCTGCGTATTCTCTCTTTTATTGTTCTTCCTTGTCTTTGTCGTCTGGGCCGTTTGAACAGGCTAGTACTCCGTTTATAGTTAAATGCGGTCCTCCTCCCCTTGAGGACCAAGGGACTTTGGCTTCCCATTATTTCAAAATTCCTTTGAAGTAGGTACCGTATTAATTTCGGATGATTTGAGTAGTTTAACAGGCGTCTGAAGTGATATATCGTTAAGATTGAGTTAACTGTACACAGAGATGCAGAAATAAACTCAACTTCGAATGACCTGGTCTTCGACGTATTTAACTCCTTGGTCACCTCTCACAAATAAAAGAATTGTTTAATAGCCCTATTGCACAATATAGCTTGTTTTCTTACGTCCTCAATGTTAGTTGTTTAATTTTCAAAGAATTGCGATCCAGATATAGTTAATCAATTGTTCTCAAGGTCTTTGTGATTTCGATAATTCATAATTAAAGAGAGTAGAGAGACAATGTACACCTGCTAGATAATAGTATGAATCTGAGCGTTGTGGCTGATCGTGTTGAATTTAGATTATCAATGGTAATGTACTACTCAGTTTGGAAAATACCTAGAATCTTAACAAAGTTCTCGACATGATATTGCTCTTGTTAATGAATATTCAGATATCTTACTGTGTATTTACCTACCTAAGGTACCTATCTCTTAAAATAGTTATGTATTTCAGAGGTATGTATATAGGCACCTAACTTACATGTATGTACGGGCTGAAGGGTCGCTACCCCGCTATCGCCTTATCGCAGGTCGCTTATCGAGTGCAGAGACTCTCAAGACATCTTTTAACCTTTTTTACTGCTTCGACCTTTTAACAATTGACTCTAATAAAATTAACCCCAGACTAATCCCAAACTTTTCAACTTCTCGGGACATCTTGTCCTGGACGTGTGTCTTTTCGCTCCACCATTCGCTTTGGCTGTTACTTGACATGACCTAAAATGCGCGGACGCGGGGGCGCCCGAGGAAGCAGAACACCTTCTGCACCATGGAGTCGTCTTAAACCGGTGGACTTGGATCCGCTAGAGTCGATGGGTTTGCCGTCCAAAGGTGATAGTAGGTAGGTTGGTGATTAATCTATTTCACGGTCTTGGTCTATCTGAGAATACTATCCTAGGAATAAAGGATTAACGCAAATCTGACATAACACGGGCAGATTACTCGATTTTAAGACTCAAGAACGTTACTACACCAAGATTGTCGAACGCTACATGACCTTTTGCTCTGACGCCGGCGAACGTGATGAGCTCCTCCGTCGCTTCGCATCTTTAGAGCTCTCGTCTATCTCTAAGCACGATCACCCCATCGCGAAGCCTGTTCCTAGTTCCTCCTCTCTAGTCTCGAATCGACTTTCAGTGACTCCAGCTACCATACCGAGTAATACAAAAGGGTTATCCGACGTCCTGTCAGCGTTGAGGAAGTTACGAGAGGGCATTGTAGCCTCTAAGCGTGTCGACGACTTTGCTATTCAAGTCTACCTCTTTTGTATTCGACTTTCTATTTTGGTCAGGCATCCCGAGTCATATCATCCAGCCATCCTTCACCTACTGCGCCGAATCCAGCCGCTGCATAGTATGACGTCAGTCGAGATGAGTGAAGTGGTTGGTTATCTTATTCTTGACACGGCATGTAGGAGAAACAACTTGGCCGAGGCGTTTACGGTGCGACACAGGTATCAGCTGAGGGACGCAAAGGTTGACATGGTTCTCGATGCGCTAGCACATGACAACTATATAGAATTTAACCGCCTGAAGAGAAGGGTTGATGGGCACAAGGTAAAGCTACTCGAATACGCTGATGAAGGTATGCGGAAACATCTACTCAAGTGCTTTGGGAGGGCGTATTTGAGCGTAGACCTGGACTTCTTGGAGTCATGCGCAGACTCTAAATGGGGAAGCCTCACGGCAGAGGATGGTGTCGGGTGGGAACTAGATGGTGGGAAGGTTATTATCAGGAAGGTCAAGGCTCGGTAAGTCTGGCAGTATATATTTATTGATACCCTTAGGGCGATATGGTCATCTTGAAACATTCTCGTGATACTACAAATTTCATACAAATCATCTCGACTTCGTTTTAGTTGTATTCTCGACCTGTAAATCATGGGACTGGAGCCTAGTGCCAAGATTGCCAAGATCTTCAGGTTTGTATTGTAAAGCGATCCTGCATAAGGGCTGTTGGGTAGGGCTGACCGGGTCGTGGATGGCTACCAAGTCCTATATCAGGTAATTCCTAGATTCTAATTGGTCAATGCCATAGGGAGTTGTTGTGCCAAGCTCTTATACCGCTTCAGGAAAGATATTAAAATATAGTATGTTGGCTATGTTGGTTAGAGCACCATCCCATGTCTCTCTAGGGCTAGCCTTAGGTAGCCATGGTTATAAGCGCATAGGGGTAATTTCCGACTTTTAGCTAATACAAATATACCTTCTAAGGCGTAGTGCGATCAATAGAAAAGGATGACCGTGTCTATTCTACCTTAGCTATCATTATCATAGTTACTAATCTAGTAATAGCTGACATTCATTCGTTTAGAACAGTCATTTAGCTATACCATTATTATCAGTCCTATATATTTACGCAATCTGGCATATCTTATAGCATCGAAAAAATGGCAAGGATCGTGTCTAATCCATTAGTCTGGCTTCTGGCCGCTCATGGCGCGTTTGCGGGTTTGACAGTTGACGTCGAAAATACAGGTTAGTACCCCCGGTGAAAAAATGGCTTTTCCGAATGAATATTCACAGCTCACACGAATCACTAGACTCTATCAAGGCGGCCGCGGCTCTCGTAGCTGAGGATCTCATGGGACTCTATGATGGCGAAAAACCAGGTAATATTCCTGGCATTTTATCTGGGGTTGCCGACGGAGATATTGGTTGGTGGACGGGAGGTGTTCTATGGGACACCCTGCTAGACTACAGGGTTCGCTCCGGGGAATCCAAGTACGACGAAACTATCACGCGTGGTATCCAATGGCAGGTTGGGCAGAATGACGCCTTCCTCCCAGCAAATTGGTCCATGACAATAGCCAACTCAGATCAAGGCATATGGGCTCTATCCGCTGCCACAGCTAACGAAACTAGCTTGCCATTAGAGGGTGACCTTCCGCAATGGCTTACACTGGCTAAGAACGTCTTCGACAACTTAAGCAACGAGGATAGACGAGTCGAAGAAGGTGGCTGCGCCGGGGCCTTGAGGTGGCAGTTATACCCGGTTAATGAGGGCTATAATTATATTGACTGTTAGTGACCCTGCCATATTAGCAAGTTTCTGCGGCATCCCCTATGATCTAGACTCCAATTACTAACTCGATCCTAGCTTCTTCGAACATTATATACTTGAATCTGGCTGCCCAACTGGCACATTTGACTGGTGAACAATCCTATGCGGACGCAGCCGCGTCTACATACGACATGCTCACGCGTATCGGATTTATCACCAAAAATTTCAACGTCTACGATGGCGCACATGTGGATGACTGCAAGGATATTAACAAGGTTCAATTTTCATGGAATGCTGCGTATCTTTTGGAGGGCTCCGCGTTCATGTATAATCTTGTAAGTATCTTACCTATTCATCCATACTTTCACTAGGTATATGTTACCCTTAGACACTGACTGGATTTAGACCGGAAACGATACCTGGAAAACACGCGTGGATGGCCTTGTCGATCGAACTCTCGAACTCTTCTTTCCGGATGGCGTTGCAACCGAGATCGCGTGCGAGAAGAAATCTTGTAACTCGGACATGCACTTCTTCAAGGGAATACTACACAGGGCACTCGCGTCGACCATGCAAGTTGCGCCGCACACCGTTAGCAAGATTCAGCCCATTCTCAAGTCGAGCGCTAAGAAGGCCGCGGCCGGGTGCACCGGCGGTAGCAATGGTCAGTTATGTGGATTCGTCTGGAGCACTGGCAAATTTGATGGCAATACTGGGCCGGCTCAGCAGATGAATATGTTAAGTGCCTTGGTAAGCATCCTGCCTGCGGGAGAACAGGCCTCGGGCGGCAACAGCAGCGTTGGTAACGGTAACGGTAGCGGTAACGAAAGTGGAAGTGGAAATGAAGATTCTCAGGGGAACACTACCAGCGATGACACTCACGACAACGCGGGAACGAAGGCTAGCGTAGGCCTCGCCCTTTTGGGATCAGTATTTCTAGGAAACCTCCTATTGTAATATATTGTGATGTACTTATTTATTATGTATAATTAGATAGCGGCATGTAAATAATTGCTTATAGATAGCCTATAAAATATTCTATTCGAGCGGTCCCTAGGCACCTAGCGTAGGCCTTGATGGTACAGTCGGTGATATTTTCGAGGATAAATGCGTTAGAGTTGAATTATCGAAATAACAAGTTAGAATTAGACTTCCCACTATCGCTATTTTTACTTCTCCGTCCTCGACTGACATTATAACCCTTTACGAGCGCTCTACCGATATGCGCCATTGATATACCATTGAAGCAGTTCATATTTAGCTCTCCCACAATCTTTGCAGCTTCGCCCTTCATTGTAGGCGCAGCTGATGGAGTCCGCCCTCATCTTGCAGCTGCACGTTATGTCTACCGTAGTCTCACGACACATCTCGAATGTTGTATTATATGTTAATAGTAATATAAAAAAGATAGCTATTCTCTCTCTCTCTCTCTCTCGATGATACTTGCGACTTTTTATAAACTCAGCTAACTCAATGATTCACTACACATATTTTCTTATATCTAGAATCATGAAGGGTTCTGTTTCTTTGAAGACTGTTCCGAAATGGCATTGAAAAGAGCATGATACAAAGACATTTTAGCCACTCGGGGCTCACGTGTGGGCTTGCACAACGAAAGGCATGTCCAAAAATAGTATTCAAAGAAAAGCCTTAGAAATGCTATATTTATATCAGCGGTATTTTACTTGTTTAGGTTATGATTGTCGTTATTTTCTATAATGATATGTTTCGGATGACTATATTTACTCCGACTTACATATCTACCTCCAGGTATTCGACTGCTGACGCTATTATTAGGTAGCCATGGCCTGAGCAAGTGAAAGATCTGCAACGTGAGTCTACTTCTCATTGTCTTTAGATATTTAAAGTACCAGATTTATGTTCTTTATATTCTAATCCTTACCGTCTATCAATGCTGTGATTACAACGTTTACGATAATTAGACTTAGAGTTTATAACTACATGTTGGTGAAACCAGAATGGAATTGACTTTACGCTTCGTCAACTTTGTGACTAAGTGGCTTGGTAGTCTAAACAGTACAAAGCGAGAATGTTCTTTGTGGAAAGGTTTCATATCATACATACACGCTGGCACAGACCCTTCTTCTTTCTCAAGACGTTAACTGATGCCTTCATAACCATCATCGGTGGACATCTCTCATGAGTTTAGTCTAAGTAATAAAGGAAGACCGAATACGAGTCAACATCAACTTAGTCTAAAGACTCGATATAGAACCACCATAGCTACTCGGTTAAACTAAAGTCAATATGTGCAAGAGTCACGACCTTTTCTATATGTGCGGATGTCGGTTTGTTGAAGAGAGCACCGGCGAATGGAAGTACGAAATCGAGCTATGCGACAGAGCTAAGAAAAGACAGAAGCCCTGCGCAAAACTCGAAGTAGCGCTGCCGATCTTTGCCAAAAACACATACTGCGATGATCCGCACTGTCCAGCTTATGGTTGAGCTGCCAGGCCAATAAGATAAAGATGTCGCTGAATTCGGCACGCCCGTCAGTCTTTTAGTGGCATACAAATTTTGATACGATATCGCTTCGAATCCCTATGGCCGACTCTTAAGTTCTGGTCGAAGAGCCGACATTGGTTATGCGCTGCGTTGGATGCCTCCTCTCTTGTCATCAAACAATGGGAGACTATCATGAATTCATCTCCGAGAAACTATGGATTCGCACAGATGGCAATGGGGGGGTTATTGGTAGACAATGAAGTTGCGTCGTTAGGTTAAAATGACAAATCCCGTACTACAGATACAGATGAATATAATCCTAAGAACCTGAGAGTACCATGTAGATATGGCTAGCCCCTAATGTCTTACACCGCCAATCAAAGTAGACTTTGAGGGCTGTTACATATGTATGGTGGCAGGGTGGCTAAACCGAGTTCACCTCGGACGTACGAGGCACTTCGGCTTGCATCAGCAGGCAAGGGGTTTTCGTGGGATCAAACGCCAGCCTGTAGATGATTTCTTTTTGCCCTTTTTTTCATACCCAAATACATGGTTGTATTGCCTAAAAAGTCCTAATGTTGCGTGTGCAACAATAGGCAACCCGCAAGTCTGAGTTGATAGGTCAGTTCACGCTAGCCAATGTCAGAATTGGCCAACCGGTGGCGCCAGCTATCACCACGGAAACGTGTAACCCCTGTCATGAAAACATGCGTGGACGTGGGTTTAGCCAAGCTCTGCCGAGCCCAACTATCAGCCCTATATGCCAGCTATGTTAATCTTGCTAGTGTATGGCCTGTTGGAGGGCATATGTTAGTTGTGTTAGGGTACAATATTATAATGTAGGTAGCTATGCATTGGCTGTGATAAGCCGTGTGAAGAATTTTCTTTTATGAGGCTCCTGGTCTTTACTGAAGGATAAGGACGACAACGCAGCATAATACCTATCAGGGATATATGCTGAAAAAATGGATACTCAACTCAGATGGGGCGAGACGCAGGCGGAACACTGCCCCATAGGCTGGGCACCAGCGCAGAGCTGGGTCGTTGGCCTGAACATATAACTTGCGGAGAGCCGCCGTTCTTGGCTTTGACTTGGTTTGTGCATCCACAGCATTCCTGCCTTCTGCGATCGTGGGAGACGATCGTCGACTAGCTAAGAAGGATCTCAAAAAAAGCCTGTTGCGATTTCAAGATGTCCCATCACGATCTTGACTATGCCAGCCGGCGGCTGCAGTTAGTGGGCTCCCGAGTGGTGGAGGCCGAGGACGCCGGTCACCGCGTTATTCCTATGCAACATCAGCACCATCACCATTCTCACTCTCGCTCTTATGATGACACGGAAGAGTCAAGTCCTGAAAAGGGGAGGCACCATACACCGAAATTCCTTAAGGTGAGCTTTCTTAGTCCGTACGTCTTTTTTGTTTGAGCAGGACTAACAGACATTAGACTCACTCGGCTACAAATTTTGAGGTTCGCCTAGGCCCGTGCTCCCATTAGTTTTTCATTATTGACATATAACCTAACTAGCTATTCTACGACTTGTGGTTTGTAGCCAATCTGAATGTGTTTACTAGCGTGAGTTCTCATGTATCTCAAACCACGTTGTCGTATTAATTATTGGCATAGAAACATGACATCTCCGATATATCGAAGTTCTCGTCCTTTATCGGATATATCGTGTAAGTTAACTTGGTAATTCTTGCGTCGGAACTTCGTCTCACAATATCTAGTCTCTTATGGACAACATGGCTATTAACTACCCTCTACGACGTACGGTTTACAGCCGACAGCGTGTGGGAGCGCTGCTGCAAGGCCATTCACTTAGGGGTCATGATAGGATTTTCCGAAATTGGTGCCGCTTTCGATCCAAATGACCAGATAGTATCAGTATTTAGGGCGATGTCGCTGTTCCTTGCCGTTTCTCGTTTCGTCCTTGCTTTGCAGTACGGGATGGTCACGTTCCAGATTCGCAAGTATGCCCACGGCAAACGTGCTATGTTCATCACCGCCCTTCTCCATTTCATGGCCGCCGCGATATACTTCGGTGTCTCGTTTAGGTACAACTTAGGCAAGACGAGTCGGGTTTTTCTCGTCTGGTATATTGGTGGCGGTGTCGAGATGGCTCTGCACCTACGCATCTCCCAGCTGTCCCATGTTCTAACATTCCTTGGTACACATCTGGGTGAACGTTTAAACCTCCTCACCCTAGTCATTCTCGGAGAAGGTATGCTTACCCGCCCTTGAACAAGAGTGACGCTAATGTGCATGGCAGGTTGTATAATTCTGGCCAAGAGTATTACTCTCTTGGTGAAAGATACTTACCTCAAGGAATCCAGTTACTCGATGTGGAGTACGTGTTATCACCCTACTTAGGTACTTCTTCTATAACTAACATGCCAAGGTTCGACTCTTATCGGTCTCGTTACCGCCGGTACTGCATTGATATACATCATTTTTCAGCTTTACTTCGACTGGATGCATGACGAACATTCAATGTCTAGACGACATCAGGTCTTATGGTAAGCATTTCTCTATAGTTCAGCCAACCTTTCGACATTTTTTAACAGCCATGATCTTACAGGACGGCGGTACATTTACCCTTCCATATCGCCCTCACCCTTCTCGTTGAAGGTGCAAACCAGTTTATTGTCTGGGCTCGTATCCTCGAAACCTCCAACGCAGCTCTTTCAAAGGTTGTCAATCTTCAGACCCAGTTCATAGACATGACGTCCGAAGAGGTCTCCGAAAAGCTTGCGAGCGTAATTCAACCATTCCTCGAGAAATATAAACCCGCCGACGTTCTTGAGACGATGGATTCCGTGAATGAAACTCTGGAGCACATTGCGGATATGCCCGACTCATTTTGGAAAGAAGATTCTAATCCGGATAATTCGACGCTGGTTCATTACCAAAATGATCTGATAGACTTGATGAACACGATGCTCAATGCTGTCTACACTGCTTTTGAAATTGATCCGCCTGAAGGGGAAGATAATGGCCCAAAGCCCGAGTATTGGCAATCTGAAGCAGCAGTAGCAGTCGCCAAAAGGTTTAGATTGGTTGTAAGTTGTTTTCAACTTTACTAGTATCACTTCCCTTCTATATTAAGGCAGCTAACGTGATGAATATCAGTATATTTATGCTTTTGCATGTGCTGGCATTGTCCTGCTCATTTTAACTATTATGCACATCATCTCTAAACGAAGAGGATGGACGCCGTTTAATATTTTCAGAACTGCCGTCTGCATTTCGATTTCCATCGTCCTAGCACTCCTTACTCTAGTAGTAGCCAACCAAGACGCCGTATTCAGAGGCGACAGGCGCACGGCATTCTACGGAAGCTCCTGGATGTTGCCAACGATCACAATCAGTTATTTCGTTGTTCTTGTCTTAACGCATCTGCCACACCCATCCGGATTCTGGATGGGAAGCTTTAATAAAGGGACATATAAGGCAGTTGAAGTACCAAGGGGTCCTAAGGGGGTTCAGACCCCGCCACCTTTACGGAACAACCATCACCTTATGGACTATGAAGATGGACGAACCGAATCATCGTCGGGCGAATACGATGTAATAACTCCACCTCTCCCACGATACGAAGAGCATAGAGCAAGGGAAGCACGAAGGCAAAGACGTAGTCAAGATCGACGAAGCCATGATGCAAACTCTCGTGGGCAGCGACGCGGATATGAATAAGGCAGTTCATAAAGCTACGGATAATGATTGGTTATGCATAAGTTAAGCGTTGATGACTATATATAGGCTATGTGGCTGACGGGTAAATTGTCTCGAATTGAAGAACCTGAGTAAGAGGTTGGGAGTTTTGGTGTATTATGGCGTTATGGATTTAAAAGGCAGCGCCAAGTTGGATTATGATGCGGTTATTTTATCATATACTATGGCTTATCTCGACGCTGTATATATTAGCCTTTCAATGCATACTAAGACAACTCGTATTCATGCAAGCTGTTTCTGTTAGAATGCGAGCAAGACGTGAAAAGATAATTCTGTGGAAGTATGAAAAACTATGATCATAGCTGGAACCCCTTTATCCCACATGTCCTACCGGGCCGTGGATCTATTGATTGCCTCTGCCTAGGCTAGCCTAGGTGAGAATAACATCTCTTACTACCTGCAACCATAGGTATATCGACTGTTGAAGTAAAAATACTGGTAAAGCTCGACATCATGTTTAAAGCATCGACAACTAATTACGAATTTCTCTTCCCGACGTATACCGCAATGAGAAGACCCCCAGAATAAGGGGCTGTTGTCATCTTAAATCCGTTGGCAGGATCTTCTAGGTAGCTAACCAAGTCCTTGTATCCATCCGCCGCTATAATAGTGTTATCAGCAACGACCATTCCGCCAACCTTCAATCGTGGGTGCACGAGGACTAGGGTTGGTAGCGCTAGGGGAGTCCAGACTTTTTCATATTAGCTCATCTCACCATAAAGAGGGTAACTCCACCTTAAAGTGAGAAGGAAACTCACTGTCCAGCAGTAGGAAGTCGATTTGCTCAGGCAGATCCTTCTTAAGAGTTTCACGAAGATCGCCCTCTCTTAGTTCAATCCGCTTCTCGATCTTGTCTCCGGCAGCCTTCCAATTCTCTCGCGCTTTAGCTGCCTTCGTGGGCTCGTTCTCCGTCGCGATAACCTTTCCATCAGAGCCCTGAAGTCCAGCATTCTGTCCTACAGCCAATGCGAGATATATGGTGCTCAAGCCAAAAGATGTCCCAGCTTCAACGACGAAGCGCGCCTGGGTAGATCGGAGAAGAAGATAGACCAATGCGCATTTGTCGGGATCAAGAGCCACAAACTTGTCTAAAGCCCCTATTGTCGGCCCATTACCACCTAAAAAGGGGGTTTCAGAAAGAGCCTGTGTATGCAAGTCACGAAGAACCTTGAGGATTTGAGGGCTGGCCTCTACAGAGGCTAGTGTTGTCTCGATCTCGGAGAAGTTGGGCATGATGGATAATGAATTGGTTCTACTTAAGCATATAGTACCTCGAGGAGACTCTTGGGACGCCCACCCCTTTTATATTCATATTTAGTTCATCTATTAATGTTGCAGGCAGGGATCTTCTATCTCTTGCACTAGAGGTTCGGTAATAAACCTCGGCAGACTATAGTGATTGAGTGAGTCATTAGTTTTCCTGTCTCGGTCTTCAATAGTACATACTATATAGTTCCATTGCATATGACCCTCTGGTAGTCACTGCCAATCAACTATCCCAACTCCGAGGAGATACAAGATCGTGAGAAACAACATGTAAGCCGCGTCGTGTAATAATTACGAATTCTTTCCGATGGCGGCCGAAGTTTTCGAACTAACCGTGGAATGAGTACATATTAGTCACAAGATATAACTATTTCACGATAGCGAAATAGTGCTTTCGGTTCTAACGAAATATGCCATTGGTTCGCCGTATTCATAACTTACCTATGTAAGCACATTTACAATTACTGGCCCCTTAAAGGTATCCCCCTAGGTATGAATGAACCCCTTTTTATCGTCTCAGGTATCTTGCCTTCCAAGCTTCCATGCAAGGCACAGTATCCAGGCTCATATTATAATGGAGTAAATGCCAAATATAATTTCTAAACACGATAGCTATGACTATAACCATAAATTTAATTGATGCCATCCTTATTATTTTCATATGGCTTTCAATTCGAACGACTTTAGCCCAAAATGATAAATATTTTATATAACTTTAATTCCATTAAACGTATCAACCAGTGTAATCATTATTACACGTTGCAACCTCAATGTCCTACGTTCTTATTAATACCAAGTACCCTGAGAACGACGATTAAAATGTCGAGATAAGTTAGGAGATTTATATCTAGATTGCCGAATATTATAACCAAAATTACGGATAGAGATAGATCTTTCAATCCGTGATCCTCTAGGCAATATTTGATACGGGTTCCAGTTACGGATAATATAATCCTCAAATACAGGGCTAATATATTCAGCTTCTTCATCTACCACAGGTACATACTTAGCATCATTTTCCAGTATGGTCTCTATGTGATCAGGTGGCTTATAATCGGCGTCTTCGTTTCCTAAATCGTCGATTTCCCACCCTTCACCTCGCATAGTTAATGTCTTAAAAAGCTCGTAGTCTGCGTTTGCCTGGCGGAAATATTCATCAGTTGAAGATTCCTCGGTCCACTCGAAAAGCTCAAGGACTCTATCGTCGCCGTCAGTAAGACGTCCATCGCAACGTCTCTGGAACGCGGTCGTAAATGTTGTCGGAAACCCTCTCTCATCCACAAGTACATTGGCATGACCATGGAGGAGGCATTCATCCTCGCTCATACCTAGTCTTAAAGTCATGTGTGGATCAGCCTCCACAACTAGATAATCCGTTGGGTTTCCAGCATCGTCCCACTTCGTCGGCACCTTTTCGCCATTATCATAAACGTATTTACTAGCATGGACCGGACAAATTATCCATACAACTGTACATCCGGCCCTCACAGCTACTGTCTTTGCTATATCGGTGTTAGCATCGATCGCACGGTATAAATCTGCTTCATCCTCAAACTCAGGGACTGTCAGTTCAAGCCGTTGTTCTTTTGTCAAGCGAGCAGCCCAGATCACCATGGGATTATCGAGTGTTCCTTTGCCATCTCTGGGGCATTTTTTAAGCTCATCTGGCTTTATCCTCAATCTCGGTCTACCTCCCCGTGGAAGGTCCATGCCAGGCTCCCACTTTCGTCCTTTGGCTTTGTCGAATAACATTTTGAGTGTTCTATCTCATTAAGATATACTTGGTATGGGTTCTCAAACTTGAGACCCAACGCACTACTTTATATAAGATCATATTTCTCATATATCACAATAGAAATAAAGGCGACAATGGAGAATAAGGGTTGAAATTAAGACTATGGTTCAATTGTCGTCTGGGACCACCTGTAACAATTGAGAAATCGATTCATTGTTTAATTGTCTTGTGATCTCATTGTGAAAAAGATGCACTCAATGGTAGAGTTCAATATGTCTACGAAAAAACACGTCCGAGTAGTCCCTTGACTTACTATACTTAAGTTAGGTTTCAAGTTTCTCCTGGCTTAATTACAGTTAATTCAATAGCTAAATCATTGCTACCTTAGGTAGGTAGGTATGGTATTTATTGTACGGACTCAGTTGATCATTATTGAATACAGTTCGAAAACACCATACAAGAGTTTAACTGAACATATTATCTTTTGGCGATTTGACGACTAAGCTCTTAAAGGAGAGGTTCGTACAACTAAAATTTAGCTTCCAACAAATTATGTAATAAACAAAGACTCATGATTATTATGTTTAATAAAATTAGCAGCACTATGCGGACAAAGAACCAACTTATCCTAAACAGACGGTCGGACTACAATACATCTATCTGGAAGACTATATCACACTCAAACTTACAAAACCGTCATCTACGCCTGTTCCCTGTAATAAACATTCATGCTCATATATAATATACGTACAGCAATATTACCAGGTATTTCCTCCATGAATTTATCATTAAGTGATTTACCTTCTACCCAAACCCCGTATTTGCTGCTGGGAGGCATACCCCGACCCGCACCATCCCAAGACATCACGAACAAAGAAAGGTTCGATTTATGTATACCAGTGACCCCAAGCAGTCTATTTCATCTTTCTTTGCCCAACTGTGTAATTCTTTTTCCCATTACCAGGTCTCGTCATATTATCCATTACTTATCTTTAGGCACTATGAAACCCTTTCAGCGTTTATACCAACCTGCAGTAGAAGACACCGGGGAAGTAGAAGACAGAGAGAGGTACCGGCCGGGCGGATATCACCCAATTCATTTCAATGATGACCTAGGACCCAACGAACGATTTAATGTCATCCATAAACTCGGGTGGGGTGTGAGCTCTACCGTGTGGCTATGTTTCGATAAAGAATCTGGGTACTACAGATCGGTCAAGGTTATGACTGCAGATGAATCAGTAGAAGACTGCCCAGAACTTCACATAATGAAAGCCTTGAGCGACATTAGTCGTCGAGAACTTGAAGATAATCATATCATTATACCACGTGAATACTTCTGGCTACAGGGGCCTAATGGTCGCCATCTTTGTCTAGTTTCGGACCTCCTTGGCCCAAGCTTATTTAGGAATTCACCTCTCGGCACCGGAATCCACACCCCGGAGGTTTTAACAAACTTGACGTATCAAGTCAGTAAGGGACTACAATATCTCCATAAGAAAGGGATTTGCCACGGAGGTAGGTACCCGATCCCTAAGAACTGGCGTATATGAAATAAGACTAACGTGATAAGACCTAAGGCCAAGTAACATACTTATGCAGTTACATCAGTATAATTTGATGGAATTGCCTGATAGTCGACTCTATAGGTACCTTGGGCCACGAGAATGTGAGACTCTTCAACCACGGAATGAGACGACTCCTTCGCCTCATGGACCTAGGTACTTAGCACTGCCCGCTTCGTTAGACAAATTAGAAACGAAATGTCGAACCAGTCAGGTAGCACTTGTCGACTTTGCCCATAGTTTTTATAACTCAAATCTCACAAGACCCTCTCGGTGGCATAGACAGTATGCTGGACCTGAACTCTTGTTTACGAAAACCCCAAGCGGATTTCCCCAAGATATTTGGGGTTTAGCTTGCACTATTTATGAGGTTAAACTTCAGACGCAACTATTTAGTGAATATGAAAGCTACAGTTCCCTGATACGCCAGATGGAATCATGGTTTGGGCCTTTACCAGTAGAATATCGATCGATTGCAAGCTCCCATATAGAGAGAGACAAAAAGAAGTCCTCAAGTAGCGCAGCATCAATATCCGGGAATAGATTATCCAATTCAGATCAACCGCTTTCGGTATTCCCAGATGAATACCGGAGAGCAAGGGATTTATTTATGAAGAGAACTAGCTGGTCAAATCCGTTACAAGCATCATTAGGTGAAGAGCAGATATGTTATATTTATGACAGGAATGATGCAGAGTATACCTCATCAGACAGCACGGACACTGATTTTAGTAATTTAGACGCTGTAGGTCGGGATTTATCTTCAGGAGACGAAAGCTCCCACGTGGACACAAATGCCCAATTAGAAATAGACTTCCAGGGGATCGAGAACCAAGACCTGGTATCAGGGCATTCGGATGAAAGGAACGAAGAGTCAAATTCGCCATCGTTACGAATGCCTAATATCCCTGTGGATCCAATAGAGCAATCTCGAGACGAGCAACGCCTTCCTGAAAAGGCACCGCTGGCTGAAACGAAAGAAGCGTCCCAAGACATCCAGTCCGATGAAAATGACAACAATCAAGCTAAAATTCCACCGAGTCCTAAGGAGTCCTTAAGGAAGAAGAATACTAGCGAATACAGACAAGAAAGAGAAACGAAACGTCAACGCACGAACGAAAACTCGACAGAAAAGGGGGGTGAACTAGTGGAGCGGGTAGTTCGCATGTCTAGAGAAGAAGTATTGCTTCTATCTGACCTTTTATTGCGCATGTTCAAACATGACCCGAAGGATCGCATTGATATTGAAGCCGTTGTCAACCATGAGTACTGGGGCGATAGAAGAACCCACCGGCCTATCAATGATGAAGACCTTGGTGAAGAAATCCCCGATCCTATATCCTCAAGGACTCGTAGCCGAGTCTCAAAGACTCAACAACAAGCGGAGCTCGGTTCTCCTTAGACTATCGGGTAGTTCGGGTGCTATTGGGTTAACCTACCAAACCTTTTTATTTGTTTTATTTACGAATCATCTGGGAGAGTCCTGGTATTGAAGAGGTTGGGTATTGCTACTCTTGGGTATGGAATTCTTGTTGGGGTTAATAGTTGGCTTAAGGCGGAGCGGAAGTGCAAAAGTAATAATTAGAATATGGGATGAATTTAACAAATAGTTAAGACGTAAAGGCCGCAATTATAATGACGAAAGTGCATTTCTCGAATATTATTTCCCAACAGGGGACCCCAGCCCAGGAAACGTGCACTATTTGGAGTAGAAGTACCTACCGTAGCACCGTAGTCGTATTTCCAGACGTTCGGGACCAACTAACTTTTTAATGTTTACCGGCCCGGTGGCGCAGACAAACATCGTATCTATTTGTGTAGCACGTCTTCGTACTACGCCGTCATGCGAGACTATTGGTGCCAAGATAACTATCATAAAGCATTTCTAAGACATTCGCTAAGTGAGCTATTGTGATACACTACGAACAACTCTTAAGAAAGAGAAATGCAATCCATCTACCTACGCCCTGATGGCCACTCTAGCTAGGACTTCTGAGAGTCCTACGTTGAGGATCTAGGTAAGGATTGAATATGGTTTCCTTAGGTTAGGCAAATAGCAATAGCAAGCTTCAGAGAAAATAGCTTGCTGGAAGTTCTAGACCGTAACGTGATATCAAGCTAGACCTCACCCAACAAGTCTTGGCTATCGGTATACCAAATCTACCTGTGGAGGCGCGTTTGCGAAGGATACGAGGAGAGAACGTTATTGAATAAGTATCAAGCCCAAAAAATATTTACGGTGACGGATAACAACAGGTCACACGTGGTGTTTTTATTAATAGCCCATGCCAAGAACAACTAGCCTTGGCGTTTGCAGCCACGTCGACGGGACAACTGCGAGTCTAGCTGAGGGGATATATCCGCACAGCCACGTAGAATCCGGGGCCTACGTTCAAGTCCCACTGGGCATCGTTATCGTTGACCACTGAGAAGAATCCGTTGGTAAGCCGTAATCTTAGCCCCGTCTCCCCAGTATGTATCTCTGCTAATATTATTATCGCTTCTCGGCCCCGTCATCGGGTCATGATGTGCAAGCTCGTACCAACCTGCGCTCCGCCGCGCTTTGCGGTCAGCAAGCCAAGGCCCAACTATGGCTCCTTCGGCAACCCAGCCTTGTAGAAGTTTATTTGCTGCGGGGACTAACATGACGAGGCTTGTTGATCTCGTAGATATAAATCTCTGATCAGTTGTCACTTCAACATGACTTACCATTATCATCTCTAACACATTCTACACCTTTAATAATATATTCACCATCTACCTTACTCATAATCTCATCACCTCCTCCTCCCGGAAGCTCATTACTGCTTACAAAAACACCTTTCAAGCTTTAATCTAGCTTCGTCTAATCCATAATAATATCAAAAGATGTCGTCATTCGCCAAGACCGCCGCTTCTCTGGCCTGCCTCGCAGCGGTCACGATGGCGACTCCCCTCATGAAGCGGGGTGATTGGGACTGCCCGACGGGCAAGGTCTTCTACTCATGCTCCAACGGATACCACGGGTGCTTCGAAAAGGACCCTTGCGCTCTTCCTCCGGTTGCTACTACCTCTCTCGCCTCTCCCAGCACTACTGCCACCTCCACAGCCAGCTCCAGCACTTCTTTCGTTACTGCTGCTGCTTGCTCAAACGGGACTAAGGGAAGCGTCTGGCAACCGTCTATGTACAACCTATTCCCGGAAGACCCTGACCATTCGGAGCCGTCCGTCACTTTCATAAATGTCTCCAACCGAGAGAACAAGCCACCCGTAGAACAAGCGATTGTCTTCCGGGGCATCCCGTCCGGGGCTAAGACGTGCAACATCAACTGGGACCAAGCCGACGAGTCGGAGCGCAACTTCACCGTCGAAGACAGCGGCTACGTCTCCCTCCTACAATTAAACGGCTTCCCTTACGGCCAGACCGTCACCTCGTCCAGCGTGGCCGCCTTCGAGCCTGCAGGTGCCAAGCCTGTGCACGGCGACTTCACCTACTGGGACAAACAGTCCGAGACCGCTTGGCCTCACTTCATCGGCCCCGTCAACTGCAGCGAGGAGATCTACATCCGACTCGCACTCGACACCAGCCTCGGCTTCGGCCACGTCTTCATGGACCAGGACAAGAAGAACGGCTTCCACATCGACTACACGTGCTAAATGAAAAGAAAGGAAATTGGGATTGGGGGTATCTGCATTATATCAGTACGGGATTCGGAAAACTCACTCATTTATGATCATGCATTAGCGTTGGCGTTTTAAGATGACATCTGCATACGAATCACGCTCCTTTACGAGTATTTGGGGGATTGCATTTATTTTTAATTATATAATTATTAATACTCGTACATAAAATATAATATTTACATTTACATAATCTTTCTTCATATGGTTGCTTTGCATGAATGGCTTCTAGTATCTTGATACGCTTAGCGACGGAAAAGGTAACCTCGAGCAATTTGAATCTAAGTCAGCCCTTGTCGATATTATTAGAGCATGATTTACCTTTATTGCTAAATTGAGAGGCCCCCCTAATGGTACCTAAATGTTATAGTTCGAGCCTAAATAGGAGGTCCCATGAGTTGGATAGGTATCGTTACCGCATATCTATCTACGGTCGGTATCCATTTGGTTAACATCCTTGAGTCTTTTGACACTTAGGTGAGTATTGAAATATTTGATCATTAATGGATGTATCCTCGTTGCTTTACCTTGTCTATGTTCGTGACCCCATTCCATGCATGTATTATAACAGTACAATCTAATAATATGCGTGTGTGCCTCATGAATCTAAAGGCTTTTCACTCTCCTGTTTACTCCGCCGTAAGTTATCCAACCAACGTTTCTTTTCGACCCTCAGGCTCCTACGTGCCCATATTATCGTAATGAATGTCCAGATAATAGTAAAAGCTAATGGTGCTCCCCAACCTATAGACTTCATGTTAGTAAGGGGTTACGAGGGATTGGGGGATATTGTAGCTTACCAATGCCGTAAGCAATTTCTTGGGGAATAGTCCACACGACCGCTAAAGAACCGACTCCGACAAGCATGGAGCCAACACCCCAGAACCAGTTCAGGCCCCTAATCAACGTCCTGAAATGTTTACTGACTTTATATCTACGCAGTATTCTCTCTCTATACGTCTTCCCCGCGCCACCATCGACGGCTACGACATCTTCTATGAATGTCAATAGCACGGGCGGTATCGGCGCTCCCTTCGGGGTCGAGCTGACCTTGCACGTAGTGGGCATATTCCTGGCTTCCATGAAACCCGTAGCAAGAGCGAGAGAGCCCACCTCGATGAAGAATAGGGGTAACGGCATAGCCAGCGGACGGACTAGCGGCTCATGGGGAATGGATGCGCCGATTAGAATTCCCGTCATAACTGTATAGCCTATAGACAGCGTCGTATGTGTGAAGTCAAAGCGCCAGCGCTTGCCGTCTAGCGGCCGGTACGTATCTTCTTTTAGGATCAGTCGCCATGAACGGTGGGCGAACTCGAGGCCCGAAACGATGCCAAAGAATGAAGTAATAATTGCGAAAACTGGCTCGACGTGTAAGCTCGTGACTATTTCCCATTCATAGAAATGCTGGATAGAGATATAAGGAGATGAGATAGCCGAGTAGAGAATACTTACGAATACCATGCCTCAGCGTCGTATAATACCATAATGGGTAAAACAGAACAATCGGCAAGATGCTTCCTTCAAGGACTAAAAGTCCTCCAACTAAGAAGAGTTTCTTCTTGTGCTCTAAGATTTTATAGTTCAGTCGCGGTAGGCCGGGTAGCTCCTCGCTTGGATCCTTGCTTGCGGTCGCAGACGAAGCGGATGAATCCGGAGGCTCGTCCGGACCGGACAGCGCTGGAGGCGGGTCTAAATCAGTGTTCCCATTTTCTAAGTCATTGCTCGCCATATCGCGACTCATCAGTTACCGAAATCTGGAGAAACGACAATAGAGGTTGTAAGGTTATTAAATTATTATGTCTGTAGCCGAACTGACACAATCATTTGATCATTTACTAGTGAATATAGTCCCAATTCTATGGGAAGTAGTTGATCCCATTTCTGGAGAATTTTTGAATGGTACCATGATTTTGATGAGGTCGGGTATAGACACTATTATTGATCGATCTCAAAAAATCGATACGAAGACTGACGAAAGCCCAGAGGGAAGCGATGACGTTGTTGATTCTGAGCCTCTGGGCAGGGATAATCCTTTGCATAGGACCTTTTAACTAGCTGATCAGTCCTAAAGATAAACTCCGAATGGGCTTGGTTCCTAATCCTTGCAACTTGGCATAATATGTACAATTCGAATACAATAGTTCAGCAAATGCCGCAGGAATATACAATTAATAATATACACATGCTATTAAGAAGACGATCTAAAGGTGCAGATATGCAATAAATGAGTCTACTATTACGCGTATGCCCCTGTACTGCATGAGTAGTGCTAGCCTTAAAACCCTAGCGTTGCCCCACACCCAAAGCTACGGGATGACGTATCTAGACCCTTGGGATTTGGTCCGTTACGACAGAATTCAAGATATATTGTCTTGGATCTGACATTGCACACCTTCATGATTTCATGCATCGGATTTCATGACCATTCAAATACCCGTTTTTAATTTATGACAATTTTTATGGTTATCCTAGATACAATATATATGGTTTGTTATATTACGAGAATTAGTATCTTGCAGGCAGTCTTCGCGTATAATAATGAATGACGATTCATTATAGTAGGGTATCTAGTTTAGTAGAGTTAGGCATCGTTCATCAATGACATTGATAGTTTACCTGGCCATTAGCTTCTTAGTGGCTCGTTAAAACCAGACGGTGTGTAAAATCTGAAGAGAATCCGCTTCTTTCAGTCTGTGCTGCTCCCATCCTTGGGTTTGGGTTGGAGTAAAGGGGGTAGTTTTAAGGGAAGACGAAGAATCGAGTGCGTCTGGTCTTCTTCAAAGATGTTCTTTAGCTTGCGACAGCATTCACCATATAACTTCTCGGACTTCTGGGGGGGTTTCATTGGGTTGGGTCCTTTATCCCATCCATGTGCTACGCCAGGTATCATAGTGTAAAAGACGTTCTTCGAGATAGGCGGCTTCTGTAGTCGCTGAGCAAGCTCTTGGCCTTCGTGTAGTAGCATGTCCCATTCGCATGTATAGAATATTATATTACGAGGTAGCCCTTCGATTAGCATCTCGTCCGACGCTTTCGAGGGTGATAGACATGGATGAGCAAGGTCTAATTCGGGAGGAAATAGATATGACGCATCAAATAGATTCGTCAATGTCGGTGGGAGAGTAGCTTCGGGACGGAGCGCAGACGCCCGGCGTTCGGCACGAGTCAGTGTATAATCGGTGATTGGATACCAGGTTGCGACGGCGAGAATACGATACTCGGGAAGTTCCACAGTTTTTCGATGTTCGAACAAGCGGATCGGTGCCGTGAGTGCGATGTTGCCGCCTGCAGAAAATCCCGATGTTGCTATCCTATTGCTATCGAGTCGGAGCTTCGCTGCATTATTGATGATATATAATAATGCGTCTGCTCCGTCGTCAACGGCAGTAGGAAATGGGAACTCTGGTGCTAATCGGTAATCTACTGAGACGAAAACCGCGTGACATTTCTCGAGTACGAAGCGAGCGAATCTTGCGTCGTCTGATGCGCTACCCAACGTGAACCCTCCGCCATGAAAGTTTACAACGACTGGCCATTTATCGCTCTTTGGATCTTTGTTATAGCCTTCAGGCAGATAAAATTGGAGATTAAATTGGCCTTTGGTGGTTGATAAGGTAGAAGGAATAGACTTGACGAAGTCTGGACTTGGTGGTCGCGGAGAAGCGAGGAAGTGTAAACTCATTCCAATGCATTGTAAAGACCTCCACCAGCCGGCGGTAACCCGGAGAGAGAAACGTGAGGGCGGAGCTCCTGTCTTATCCTTTGCTTTGCGCGGTTTCTTATCGGGAGGTAACGGGACTTCAGGTAGTTTTTCTTCCGGATTACTCCTCGAGGGAACGGGTATCCCTTCAACCGTTTGCATTTTTGAGCAACTAGATAGGATAGGTCGTGTAAAAAAGAGCCAAGTCCTTAATAATAGCTCCAACAACCTTCTTAGATTTAATTAATTATTTGCTTGTCATATGAAGAATAATTCAGTAGATGTAAGGTAAGATAGTTAGATGGGGGTCGATCGTAATTCGCCGTGTTGTTGCCGGCAAGTGATGCATCAGAATCTTCAAATGCTGTACACATCAGATTTAATGCGATATCGAATTTGAATGCCATGGTAGAAGTATTCAGCTGCAAGTTATCTGAAACGATACGTCGGGATTTGCATGAACAGAACAGGATGGGCGCATCGCTAGGCAATTCATGATACAGTAACAGTATTTCGGAATGCACCGTCTTGCTAATATGACGTTTGTCACTTGGGATCTTGACCATTGACCCTTGACCCTTAACCCTTAACCCTTAACCCTTGCCCAGACCTTAGGTACCTGATCTGTCAGTCTATACAATCTGTGGCGCATAAGTAGACGCCACGAGACAGACAATTCTACCTCGGCATAACTTTTAACCAGACGTTTCAAAAATAATTTCACAATACCTAGGACCTAGGTAGGTATCAGAGTCAAAACGGGACCGAATTGTCAAATCCGAATGCTTGGTGTCATGATGTCATGATTCTCATGAACCCATAAAAATGCCGCGAACTTAGATCAATAATGGCACCTTCGCTGGCACCAACCCCTGCACTAATGCGCCTACAAATAGCAAAATCGCCAAATAGGGATAGATGTAGAGGGTAGCACAAACTTTAATTGGCTATCATTACCCGTGCAGACCCGGTCTATTTGCTCCGAGTGGGGGCTCCGAGGTAGTCTATTTCGTCACAAATACAGAGTCGGGCATAGACAGAACTGGGAATTTCATATTTTCAGTATGTAACGTTTATAGCGGAAAGAATACTACCATAACATGTCCATACCTTAATTCACATGACCGTTCATTTCAAATTCTAGCCAGTAAACCCTAGAAGAATCTATCAAGTAATCTAGGCCAGAGGTCGGAGGCAATAAACCATCTACTATCAACCAGGTTCCTGCCAAGATTTTTGTTATAAACTTGCCAACGAGTCCATTGCTTCTTAAGTAGCACACCTAACGGATTTCCCGTTGGATCTAAAAATCTACTGTGTGCCACTGACCTCATCACATACTATCCCCTTCTCGAAGCGCCATCTTATAGCCATCGCTACATCTCCACAGACAACTGGATAACTTTGATCCCATATCCCCATCCAGAAACTTCCCCACAGAGATACCCAACCGTGATAACAATATGCCTTCGATCAGGCTGAAGAAGCCTCTTCTCTTACTGAATAGGGTTATCGGGCATTCGTCGGCCAAGAATCATATCACCAAAATTCATCTCGGCGACACGGAGGCATTAGATGAAGAAACAGATAAGAAGCATTTAAGAGCCTTGTATGAGAAACGAGCCAAGAAAGAGTTACAAGAAGAAAACCGGCGATCGCTACAGCAAAAGCGTAAGGAGGAAGGGCTAGCGGCTTTATCTAGTGAGCCGCCAGAGTTACAATCAAGCTATGGCACACTCACCGAAGAGGGTATGCCGCCTTCTTTTCTACTCGAGCATTTGTCGGCCGACCATATTGGGCAGACCATCAGCTTCAATGCCCGGCTTCACCATGTACGATCCGTAAGTGCGAAATTAGCTTTCATATTGCTACGCCAACAGGTTGATACCGTACAAGGTGTTCTGCAAGTTCGAGAGGGAGTTGTGTCCGAGAAGTTCGTACGATGGGCAGAGCATCTTAATACCGAGTCTGTAGTACACGTACGAGGTACTGTACGCGAACCGCCGGAGCAGATTAAAACCTGCAGTATACATAATCTCGAGATCCTCATCGATAGCATGCACGTCGTTGTTCCAGTCGAGGATCCTATACCCATTGATGTCTACAACATGGAGCAAGTGGAGGAAGATGAAAACACCCATGAGAAGCAGTTAGCGGCCTCAAATCGTGTCCGCGTTGCGAACCGATTAGTTTTCCTCCGAACACCCGTCATGCAGAGCGTCTTTCGCATTCGATCAGGTATTTGTAATATATTCCGATCTTCTCTGGAGGAACAAGGATTCATTGAGATTCAAACCCCCAAACTCCAACCAGCCGCGACCGAGTCTGGTGCGGAAGTTTTCAGGGTTAATTACTTTGGAAGAACCGCATTTTTGGCGCAGAGTCCTCAATTGGGGAAGCAGACGGCAATTTCTGCTGATTTTGGTCGTGTCTTCGAGATTGGGCCTGTTTTCCGAGCTGAAGATAGTAATACCCACCGACACCTGACGGAGTATACCGGTTTAGATCTGGAGATGATGATTCAAAAGGACTATCACGAAGCGATGGATGTAATTGATGAAATGTTGAAGGCCATCTTCAAAGGTGTTTATTCACGGTACCGCAAAGAGCTTGATAATATCAAGACAAGGTTTCCCCATGAGGATCTAGTCTGGCTGGAACAGACACCTCGTCTTACGTTCAAGGAGGGAGTCCAATTGTTGAATTCGGCTGGGTGGACAGATGATGATGGAAAGCCAGCTTCTGAGAACGAGGACCTCGGGACTCGTGCAGAGATCCGACTTGGCCAGTTAGTCAAAGAGAAATATGGAACTGACTACTTCATTCTCGACAAATTCCCAGCATCGGCACGGCCGTTCTATACGCATTTAGATCCGAATGACGAGACGGTAACTAACTCATTCGACATATTCCTTCGTGGTCAAGAAATCACAACAGGAGGTCAAAGAATCAACAATCCAAAACTCTTAGCTGAGAGAATGAGGAAAGCTGGAGTGGACCCAGAGGGGATGGAAGAGTACATGCAGGCCTTCGAATGGGGCGCGCCGCCGCACGCAGGGTGTGGTATCGGTCTTGAGCGTGTGTTATTCTTGTTGTTGAACCTGGGAGACGTCCGGAACGCCACCTTATTCCCAAGAGATCCGAAATCTCTTCCTGCGAAGAAACATGATCACAATGGCAAGGTTCCGTTCCCCGAGGCCGACACCATCCGATACGCATTCGAAGGAGAACATGACCACGTCCATCTACCTGATTTGGACAAACTTATCGTAAACTACGGTGATGCTACGAACACTTCCTGGCTTGACGAAAGGTACAAAGTCTGGCGGGATGTGGATACCGGAGCAGCTGTTGGATACGCTGAGGAGAATGGATATGCAATGATAATGGGTAACCCACTTTGCGATCCACGTCAGTATCCTATCGTCATCAGCTCTTTTCTCAAATACTTGAAGAAAAGCGAGGATCTACGGCCTATCTGGATCCTGGTCTCCTCACAGGTCGAAGAGATCCTTGGCGCGAAGCTCGGATGGAGGACACTAACATGCGTGGCCGAAGAGCGCGTGGATATGGAAAATGTAGGCAAGGTGACCAAGAAGGAACGCCAGGCCCAGAAAGCTGAGATTAAGATACACGAAACAGCACTCGGTCAGCCGGTCCCTGACGACGTAAAGGAAAAATGCGACAAGCGCATTGCCGACTGGAAAGAGAGCCGCAAAGGCCGAAAGCAGGTCCATATTACCGAAGTCCAACCCTGGATATCGATGGCGCACCGGCGCTATGTGTGGGCCGAAGACAAGACTGGCGAAATCGTTGGCCTTGTCATCTTGCACCGCCTCTCCCCCGAGCACGGATACCAAATCAAGTTTGCGCTTGACTTCCCCGGCTCGCCATCCGGCAGTATCGAGGCGCTCATCTCCCACGCCATCCAAAGTTTAACAGCTACAGGGGTTAGCAGCGTGACTTTCGGTGCTGGTGCTATGGATGAGCTTCTCATCGGGAGCAATCTAAACGGCATTAAAGCCAAGCTACTAAGCCGCACATATAAGACAGTCGCGCAGCAATTGAGACTAGTGGCGAAGAGCGAATTCAGAGAGAAATTCGGCGTGAAGCACGACCCGGTTTACATCTGTTACCCATTCATGGGCCTGGGAGTTTCTGGCGCTAGGACGCTGATTAAATTCTTCGAGGACGAGATGTAAAGGCGATGTTAGTTTGCAGTCGTGAGGCGTAATTACTCTTGCTCTTTTCATTTGTTGTTATGACATGGCGCGGCTGGGCGCGAAGACATCTTCAATTCGATACCAGGATAGATGATCTGGACGCATTTCATGAGTGTTTTGTTTAATGATGATAGATACCCATTGTGGACAATAAATATTGGGCGACTTAATGATAGAAAAGTATAATAAAGAAGACCCCTTAATTTAATGAATTGAAAGTTAATCGTTGCTATGACTTCTGTTTTCATAAGGGTTGTAACAGTTCAACAAGACAGGTAGTTGTTGTGGTGAAAATGTCGTACGGAGAGTGAGTGTGGCCTAAGTGGAGATTCTTCGAAACGGAAATCAGCTTATTAGAGAGATCTTAAGCTGCTACATGGCTGTTTTCTCGCGTTTAGCTCCGGTGGCATCGCCCTTCAATCTCGTATAAGTGGTGTACAAGTTTAGCCTGCACCGGAGCCAGGGGTCCGCTCAATGCATGCGACTTACCCCGGCCGTTCTACCCAATCTCGACAGCGGCACCGTCCTAACATGCCATGGCGGCGGGTTAATCCCCACGTCTCCTTAAGATGGGACGGGAAATTTACAAGCGATAGAGCGACTGCTCGGTGTGTCGGGTTAAGTACATTAACTACCCAATATCCCCCCTATGTTGTAAGTATTCTCAAGGTGATCTTCTCAAGTAGTCTCTTATCCTGAGATATACTCGTTCGCAGCTATGGGCGTCCTCAAATTCTTAACTATAGCCTGCCTGGCTACCCTCGTTCCAAACGCCTCGGCACTTCTCGCCTTTCCTGGGGCTGAAGGGTTTGGTCGAAACGCGGTTGGTGGTAGAACGGGATCAGTATACCATGTCACGAACTTGAAGTGAGTGTAGATGCGCATATCTATAAATTCAATATTCTCATACAAAGTGATTAGCGACTCTGGGGAAGGATCTTTTCGCGACGCCGTGTCGAAGTCAAATCGCATCGTAGTCTTTGACGTTGGTGGAACAATTAAAATCACTAAGCGGGTTGTAGTTTCGAAGAATATTTATATTGCTGGTCAGACAGCCCCAGGCAATGTAGGTCCTTGAAAATCCATTCCCTGAGGATATATGAAGTATATTTCATCTCGTGTGCTGATATTTCTATAAGGGAATTACGATCTATGGCAATGGCCTATCGTTCTCTAATGCTAACGACGCTATCGTGCGTTATATCCGATTTCGTATGGGTAAAGGCGGTGATTCTGGCAAAGGTAGGTACTCTTCTATCCCATAACGATAGCTCATAATTAGACCATATACTAAAACCTACCAATAGACGGGATTACCATTGCTGATGGTAGTAACATGATCTTCGATCATGTGTCGGCTACCTGGGGGCGGGACGAGACTTTTTCCATCAACGGAGCTGTGCACAACGTAACGGTACAGAACACGATCATCGGCCAGGGCCTACAAACCCACTCATGCGGTGGACTGATGCAGTCGGACTTTGGTATTAGTCTCTTCAGGAACCTGTACATCGACAACAAGACGAGAAATCCCAAGGTCAAGGGCATGAACGACTTTCAAAACAACGTAAGTTTTACTAAGCGTCCCATTGAGTGCTCGATAGATATACCAGTTACTAAACAACTCATCAGGTTATTTACAACTGGGGAGGAGGTGGTGCTTACATCGCTGGCGACAGTGACGGTCAGAGCTATGCCAACATCATCAATAACTATTTTATATCCGGGCCCAGCACGAGCGTATCCGCATTCACGCGGGGAAATGCCAATTTCCACGGCTGTAAGTGTACTGACTAATGCCATGCTTCCGAGTAAATGCTAACCTTATTAGACGTATCGGAGAATTACTACGACAGCAATAAAGACGGGACGCTCAACGGGTCTCCCCTCTGCGTCCAGACCAGCTGTTACAGCGACATGGATATCCAGAAGACGCAATTTGACTATCCAGGCCCGGAGCGTCTAATGGCGGCGCCCGATGCCCTAACCTACGTCCTCAGCAACGTCGGTGCCAATTTCCCCGGGCGCGATGAGATCGACAAAGGTCTAGTGGCGGAAGTGCAGAGCTTTGGCAAGAAGGGCGAGCTGATCAGCTCTGAGAACGCGGGCTCTTTGGATAACTCGAGAGGAAACGCGCCGACGGACACAGATGGAGACGGGATTCCGGACGCGTATGAGGATGCGCATGGGTTGAATTCTCAAGATGCGAGCGATGCGATGAAGATTGGTAGTGCTGGGTATGCGAATATTGAAGTGTACCTTAACTCTCTCGTCCCCTCTTCATAGAGGGCAAAAAAAGGAGCAAGCATATCAATTAGCAATTAGAAGTAACAATTTACATATGATGAAAATCTTGCCAGCAGCCATTGAATTAGTAGCCAGGAACTTGAAGCCAGTATTGCATCAATATCCATGAATTGAGGATTTACTATTAGAGCTCATAGATGTATCCTTCGTGTAATTCAACTACCCTAGTGTCTCTTGCGGCAGACACGAGTGCTTCATTATCGATTACCTAATGCTAGGTACTCAAGTACTAATTACATGCACGAGCCATTTGTGCCACCCCACTATTCCTGATCGGGCAAAGAACTGAAATTTCTGCGCACATTTTACATAGTTACTGTCAAATATAAGTCATTGTAAAATCGATCGACATCACAGCAACTATCCCTCGGAAGGAAGCCCACTTCCTTCCGTAGTAATTGCACAAACACGCCCCCTTGGTGGTGTAGTTGGTTATCGCGTTCGGCTGTAATTGATAAGATTGTTACCGAAATGTCGCCGGTTCGATTCCGGCCCGAGGGATCATAACTTTTTGTTTTTTCTTCAAATCGTTTATTACTTTTTCTTTCCTAATATGAAGATGTTACTTTTTCACTCCCCCCTATCGCGTCTAGTCCGTATTTGTGTTACACGTAGATATTCTAAGCTATTAATCTTGTTATTTCCTTCAAATATTCACTTTGGTATTAACAAGCTTGTTAGCATTGTCATTCAGCAATTTCTTTCTCTTTTCCTTTGAGTCTTTCTTATTTGATTCCCTTCTAACCCCCTTTTTTTGTACTTGAAGTATTGCGCTCGTAACGTCTCAAATCGGGTGTATTTAACTAGCACTTCTTTATTAGTCGCCTTTCCGGGAGGGCAGCGCCTTTTAGGAACTCAAATCATTATGTCTGGGTAATTAGGTGCAAATTTATTGGGTCTCAAGTGTAATCCCTTTCTAAGAATATGGAACCATCGCGGAATGGGAATAGCCACCATGTATTCGGTTAACTGGAACCTTGTTGGGCCGTAACCTTTTCCCTTCCTCTTAATCTACAGTATCGGTGAATCCTAGCGCTTAATAGGAATGCCTACCGTAGTTAAATATATTGTATTAGAAACAAATGACGTCCTATTAAAAATGTATATAATAGGTAATTATTCCAAGCTTACGGAAACAAATTCCAAAGGTCTAAGTAATATAACTAAGATAGTACGAAAGTAGCAAGGCTTTGTTTGGTAAATAAACGCGAAGGCCCGGCATCGGGAAATCAGATAGTGGACGGACGTAAGCAGACGAGGTATCTATAACTCAGACTTCTATCTATATTCCCAGTGGATGACATGGTACTGTTAATTACAACTGCGATATTTGATGAACCTTTATTACTTCACGGGTTAGGTATTATCGATTTCCAGTGATATAAAAGCTTGAGACTGAAAATGGTATTAAGCGACTGTCCTAAGAGTGTATCCTACTCGTTCAGCCCAGCCAAGGCCGTCCCCAACATTACTATGAAGTCATTGGCATTAATTTCAAGCTTTGGTATCCTTCCAATTCCAATACAAGTGCACACCTTTGTTTTATCGCAGACATCCTAGCCCCCTATCTTTACCTAAGGGACCCATCCTAGCCCCTTCAGACAAGGCCCAACGAGTAACCCGAATCTCATTATCATTATTAAGTAAACCACCTGGAGCCTATACCCCTTAGCAGACGTAGCTCATACATCTAGGCCGTCGATCGTATAAAGACAGATGTTTGGTATAGTTTCATCATCGTTCACCTCACTTCCTTCCCTGTGTACTCGAGCTCATCGGGCCGTGGTAAGTCGTCAAATCTTCGGTCTTCTGGCCATCCTTTCGATCGAACTTTGCTGTAGGTGGGTTCCCGATATCTTTGAGAGTCTCTTTAATTCGTTGGCGCATCGACCGCTTTTGCTTGGTATCGCTATGACTCTTTTCCTTGTCGTACGAATATGTGGTCGATTCTGAGTAAGTTGAGGCAGATGAGGGTTTGACGTCTGGCTGTGTTTGTGTTTGTGTTTGTGCTTTTGACGACTGGCAATGGGCTGACTGTCTCTTCTGGTCTTGATGATACGGCCAGATGAGTTCTGGGTTCGTCATCGCCAAAGACATCGAGACAGCTGCCGCTGACGTTCGATAACAGTCTTGACACATTGTTATAAGGATGTAAGGCTTTTTAGTTGCGGGTTTGTAGTGTAGGCAATGGGATAGTAGGTATTGATGTTTCGTAGGGTCTATTGGAAAACTGCTAAATTATATCTTGATAGTATAAGGATGATAGTGATGCTGATGAAGGACAGATATACCAGCCAGCCTTAGAAGAAAGGCATCGATTTTATAAGAGATTCTAATATGCTGGCATGACTAATAGGCAACTTCTATAGACAGAACAGGGACTGGTGACGCATTTTCGGCCTTGATCATGCAGGTAGACTACTATGAAGTTACACAAATGCTTCATTCGCTTTTACCTGGTTGGTTAGAAGCAATTCGTCTTAGTGATGCTTGGCAACTTAGGTAGCAGGTAATAATACGCTTATACGCCCATTAGACGTAAGCTCTCATCGAACAAAGCCACAAATGCAGAATTAGGAGATGACTCTTACGGTACAATATACCTAGGTACATTTTATGGTTGCCTTATGCTTAGATGTAGTAAAACTCCGGCCTGATTATAGGATAAAAGTTATATCACAGTTATATCATAGACGTATCAAGCAAATGTTAACCCCTGTATTGACGCGTCTAGTTGTTAGGCTGCCGGATAGTTCTTGTTACCTAGGTAGTTAAGTCCCAATTAAACGGTCATCAGACCCAGGGCACCCAATCTAAATCATTACTTAATGCGCCCTTCGAGATCGGATTCAATTTTTGTCCGCTGAAGTATGAAACTGGATATACGCGTCCTAGACCAGCAAATACGCATCTTAGATCGGATATATACTAGAATAGGTAAGTGGATGAGGGGGGAGCTATCCCCAAATGTCCCCAAAGGTCCCCCAAGTGTTTGCTTAGAAATTGGGGGCCGTTGCCTTTCCACCGGGTGACTCACGCTAATATACGCATGTAAGTATCAGCCAGACACGCTATGCCCCGGCCCACTACCGGCACCAACCGAGAATTAAATGGGCCCCCGGCGCGCCGTCTCTCAACTATCTGTATCACTAGTCTAATGGGTGAAAGCGTTTCGTCTGGAATTTCCTCTTTTTATCTTAGTTACCTCAGCTTCTCATATTTTTATACGGGTTTCCATTTATAGTGAATATTCACGACTTGACTCATAGCTTTTAATTGCTACGTAGGTAACACAGAGCATCAGGCAAGGCGTTTTTTGTAGTCATATGATGACACATCAAAGACATGTCAGCCGCGCGAGATATCAAATAGTACGTCCTGATTGCTGCGATGATATAAAAGACACGAAGTATGCATGCGTCTTTGGATAGAAGTGTGGTTCAATTAAGTGGGTGCCTGATGATTAAAATGCCTCCTTGGAATTACACTCTATCCTGAA
Source organism: Daldinia concentrica (assembly GCA_902805455.1). Taxonomy (NCBI): domain Eukaryota; kingdom Fungi; phylum Ascomycota; class Sordariomycetes; order Xylariales; family Hypoxylaceae; genus Daldinia; species Daldinia concentrica. Next base: position 1,358,948 of record CADCSW010000003.1, on the reverse strand, counting down.
TCGGATTATCCCTAGTCTTCAAATTAGGGGTTGTCTTTACGTTATTTCTATTTATTATACAAAGTACGAAATACTCTATCGTGGTAAAGATCCTACTAGGATTTATCCACCAATATATATTACACCTTACCTAGGTATCTACCGGTAAACATGATTAAGCCTCAGATCCCCATCAGCCTCTATATAAACATCAACACAACGTTGTAGCCAAGCATATAGTACATTTTACTGTATGAAATTCTTACGGGGAAGAAATGAATTCATTGCATCGACATCTGCTCCTGGCCTGCTATGTATGGCAGAAATCGGGGGTCTAACATGTGAGGCCTAACATGCCAGCTTCCTCAAAATCGATTAGCAAGCACAATACACCAATGATCTCATGCACCAGCCTGTCCAAATCAAAGAAGACAATAGGCCCTCACTCCCGAACGCCAACCTTTATACACCAACATACCAAGACCAAATCTAATCCCAATCCTGATACTCGTGTTTATCCTGACCCCGACCCTTCTATTCTTGGTCTTCCTCATCCTGATCTTCACCCTCTTCCTGGTCTCGACCGTCGCTATCGTCAATATCCGCAGTGATCAAACACTTAGCAGCCTGTCGTAACGCCTTGATTCTGTTGTCCGGGGACTTGTGCAGTTCATTAAACCGACCAATCAGCACTGACTGCAGACTACACATAGCATCTTTGTCGCCGCACTCAAAACTATTGAGTTCGGCCATTCCGATCATAGTGATACCATTGGCCATGGATTTCCATTCGCTGCCTCCCATGAGGTGAGCCCATGTATACCATGATCCATGTCGCAGAACACATTCCTCGAAGACAATCATGCGCTCGTAAAAGGCGGGATCTGACTGAATCCAATCTTCATGAGATTTGACAAAGCATGATCTCATCATATCCATCAGACAGTAAATCATAGTGCAATCCTGTTTGGATAGGTTGCGGATGTATTCCTGTTGCGCAATGCGTGCGGAATAGTTCGTATACGGATCATTCAGACGATAGCCCTCCTCTAGAAGACACCCACCCCACCATTTCATGAATTGGGGTTTATACCATTGTACCGCAGGCGGTCCGCAAGGTGTACTGGCTGCGATATCTGCAATATAATCGCATTGTGCAAATGCACGGTATAGGAGTGCACATAGACGTTCTTGTTGAGGATTAGTGAGTTCTCCTAGGCTTGGTGGTGACTCGAGATTGAAGTGGGGAAAGGCTGTGAGAATCTTTGTGACTCGGGATTTCCGACTCTCTAATTCTAGAAGCATTTGAAAGCTTCCATACTGAAGTGGGCGCCGCAAATATAGCTCTGAGGAGAGTATATCACCAGAAGGCGGAACCGCGAAGTTTGCTAGGCGAAATAGCGACAATGAACGTTCATACTTATTGATGAGCGTGTTGTTCTCCTGTATTAAGGATTAGTTAGTTGTTTGTTAGGTAGGTACCTATATATAAACAATTTAGGTTTTCAAGACGGTGATAAAGAGTCTTACCTTGCTTGTCATGCGAAGCTTGAGCAGAGACCTGGAGTCCAAGTTCTGCGCGATCTCAAGGATCAGATCACATGAGAAAACAGACATTTTGGAATTGCGAATGATCTGCGCCAGGAAAAGAGAAAAACTCTGTGAACAAGGTGACAGAGGCGAGGCTGTAAAGACTAATTGCTCAAGGAATGAATGGAAATAGTAATATGTGTGCTAAGGTTGCAAGAAAAGTGATATGGGGAGTTAGCGAACACTTAGAAGTATTGTAGCTATTTTCCAAATCATAACTTGAAGTCAATGATTGTCGGTGATTGTCGATGATTGTCAACGACTCTTAGATATATCATTGATATGAATAAGTCTGTTCCTTTATGTGCGGCGCTGAACACCTGAACACTTGAACACCTTGATGGGCAAGCTATTTTTGCAATTAGCTCTCCTGACGTACCTGACGTACCTGACGGAAGAAGTAGCCATCAAGGTTTGTATTGGTTCGGTTGCTGCTGCCATTGTTTTATGTATCGGTCTGTAAGACCGTAATCCTCGTGAAAAAAAAGTCACTTGGTCACTCACGAGCGGGTTGGGATGGGCTGAGATGGGATGGCTACAACTTTTGTACAGCTGTATATGCATCTGAATGCTTAGTCATGTGGGGTTCGTCTTTTTATCCCCAAACCTCATGGTCATAGCAACCTCTTTAGCTCCATATAAACAAATACATGAGTACGAATGATTGCCAATTATCCGGTGGAAAGAGCTGGGTGGATTAGGTTAGGTACTGTAGTCACAGTTTTTTTTTTTTTTTTTTTTTTTTTTTGGGGGGGGGGAATGTTGGTCAGGTGCTTCGTTCAATAAGAGACTTATTCGGTCACTTTGCTACCAAATATTCGACCTCCGAGGTTCACTTTGGCGGAAATATGAAGCTCTAGGTACACTTAATATTGTCTTGAAGATAGCTGGGACTGCCTGCGTTGGTGTAGTAAGATCTTGATATGATTGCTATGCTTACTAGCATAATATTCCGTCTATGGCTATTGATTGACACCTGTTACCACTACAGAGAAGGATATATCAGTAGCGATGTTCTATCCAATAAGCTTCAATATTTTGAGAAGTCGACAGCTTTGCAGCACTAGAATTCGACTGTGCGTAGCCATTACGGGGCCAGCCTTATTGTCCGTCCTCTAGCATCATGAAGTCGTACGAGTCCTCCTACCACTCGGAAACCAATGCGGCATGCCGAACATAACAGGGGTGTAAAAGCAATAGATCAGAGACTATACCATATGTGTCGATAGCTATGTACTAGCGATTCTATCCTCATATTGAACGGAATAATGTAAGAGGCCAGGATTGTATTGACAAGAGATGGATGAAGCTTTGTACGGGGGGAACTTTACCCCAGATCTGCGATGTTGTGTGGTGATGTGCCGATAAGATTTTGCTATGCCAGACCTAAATTAGGTACTTATGTATCTAAGTACATAGGTACTAAATCTAAAGGAGATGCACCTCATGAACCTGTTAGATAAGAGGTGGACTAACCCCTTTCCTCTTGCAGGCAAGGCTAAGCTCATAACAGAAACTTTGCCTAGTTTTTGAAAACGGACTAGTCTATTTACAGTAATTACCTAAACTTAGCAATTGATTGTATTTTTTTCTTTTAGCATATTTCTTAAATCATAAAAAATGCCGATCTAACCAGGATCGCGGGGTCTAGACATGGTACCTAAACTCGTACATACGTACATCAAGTACAGGGGTTAGGTACAGGGGCCAGTACAGGGGAAGCATTCAAGAGTCCAGGCCGCCCGAGGCAAGTTTAAGTGTTTAAAGTTTGAACCAAAACCAAAAACTACACTTCGTCATTCCTTGCAGCTTGCAGCTTGCAGCATCGCCATCTCATGTTTCAACTACCTTAAATTCATTCATTGATTTTCAATCCACCGTTTCATTCCCATATTATTGGTACCAGTGGAATACGCGGCCACATCTTGTTGCTTTGGCTCTCAATTATTAGTTCTCCAGTTCTCCTTACAATTGGACTAATTTAATAGCGTGTTGCGCTGAGGGTCGCATTTAGCCGCCTCCATTTGAGAAAAACTCTTGTTGACATCCAGTCTTTGCCAGATTTCCATTTCAGCCTTGCCAATCTTCAGAAGATCCCCCGGTCTCCAAGTTTGCAACTCCTTTCGAAAGTTCCCTCTATACGTCACAATTCCAACCGTTTTTTCCCCGTTCTATCCATCAAATTCTGTTTAAGTCGCCTGTTAATCGACGCTCGGGTGCGGTTACTAGCAGCAACGCCATTCAAACCGTATAGAGGCATGTTTGCGCCGGTCGTCTGATAAACGCTTGTACGCATCGTAGCAAACATCCGGGTACAATTCCTTTCGTTCGAGCATCCCATCGTGCACGTAATTCTTAACCCGAGGAAAAATAGCCGATCGAATTTCTCCAAGTAGCTTTGCACCCGTCAATTCACGATGCCTTCAGCTAGAAGAGTACGCCTCCTCATGATGGTGGTGCTAGCCGCTGTCATCACCACTTTATTTTTCACATCCCAGATGCGGTCGGCAATTCCCCACGACAACCGAACAGTACATGATTTCTTTGGAAAGACTATGAATGGCCTAGGTCCCCAAAAAGGTTCTGGGCAAGTTGTGATGAGCGGCAAAGGAACGACCGTTGATTCGACGGTAAAAGACAAGGATGGGGATGGATCTGTTGACGAAGACGACGAGCAGTTGGCAAAAGAGATGGCCGATCGGTTACGTGCTGCCGAGCAGAAGGCCAAGGACTTGGCTAATGCTAAAGCACCGCTAAAGCCGGATCCTCCGAGTGAGGTCATTGGTATAGGGAGTTCGGCTGGAGGGCAGAAGAAAGGTGCTTCCCAGGGGAACTCAAAGGAGACAGACGAGGAGAGCGAAAAGTCAGACGAGGATCGCGAAGTCGAGGCGACTCTTAATAATTTACTCAAGAAATCATCTGGTAAGGTTGCCGCGTCGTTCCTTGCACTTATATTATTACTTACTTCCACTTAGTTGTTATTTTCTCGAAAACCTTCTGCCCATATTCTAAAAGGGCAAAGGGCGTCCTTCTCGAGAAATATTCCATCGACCCTGCCCCTTACGTTGTCGAACTAGACGAGCATCCCCTAGGTAAGCAGCTACAGGCAAAACTAGGTATTAAGACGGGACGTAAGACAGTGCCCAATATCATGATCAATGGCAAGAGTGTTGGGGGTAGTGACGAGATTGCCGAGCTAGACTCGAGAAAGACCCTCATTGACAAATTTAAGTCTATGGGAGGGAAACAATTATCCATGAAGGAGCGATTCGTCGGGAATGCCAAAGAGAAGCAGGAGTAATGACAGGCACATGCGGACACCTAAACAACGGTTTCTTCTCGGGATATCTTGGGTGGTCACGTGAATACGGAACGCGGTAATACGGACAAACCGTTGTCATCTGCATGTATGGCGTTGGGGTCTCTTTTACTAAGTACTATTGTGTTGGGCATCTGGGTTTGACACGGTACAAGATCAAGGCGTGGTCTTCGGCTTTTACGTTCTAGACTTACAGCTCTAGGACATTTCCCAGTGTATAATAATGTGCTGAAGCACATACATCTTGTGCCTGTATGAGCCTATATAGGTACATATCCGGATAGGGTCTTCCAGCCGGCTTTTGAGGTTCATCTATGGGGTAGTCTTCATACGAACCAGTAAGCCAAAGTTTTTAGCCAAATATCTAGCTTGAGAAGAAGGGTGTTGGGGATTAATGACAACTTGTGATGTAGAGATTAAGATGCGATTCTTCTTTGGTTCGTGATTGTGTAAGAGTGGTATTGTAGACATCATATTTCTACACCTTAAACGAGAGGCCATGGTGTGAAAATGGCACAATACATATTTCAACGTCTGTAGCGACTCCACGTGTCTTGACTTATCCACGCCAAATGAGCCCGGGCCTTTTCGTGATAAAGATATACAGCATCACTGCACAGTACCAGGAGATTTTAAGGGCATGGCCTTTATTTTCGATGGATTTGACGGGATTGAAGGCACTGCGGATGATACGCCGACAGCTAAGGAGACATTAATGGATGGATCTATAGCTACTACTCAACCACTTTTGCTCCTAGCAACACACCAATATCAAAAAATTTCGTCTACGCAAACACCTTCCACTTCCTTCAACACAGCGTCCTTTAATAATATCCCAACATCGAATCGAACAGGAATGAATAAAGCTCCTCCAGTTCTTCCAACACCCCCAGTAGCACATCAGCAGCACCAATTCAAACAAATATGGCAAAGGTGATGAAAAATAAGGGGTTAGTTGTACATGTCGTATTATTGATATCTGTTCTTAGAAGTACCCTGTCGAGAAAATTCAGGTCCGATATATATTGGACGAGTAATCCCTTCTCCTGCATCCTAGGAGTTAGTTTGATTGGTGACCCTAAAGACTAGCCTGCCAACATTCAAAGTTGCCATACATTTCCAACATACACACATCCTTCCTTCTTGTTAAGGCGATGTGGCAACCTTCATCACCTTGCAATTATTCCCAACCCCAGGACCCCCTTCAAGTTCCTTACAAGTCGTAAGTTGAAAGCGATATGACTTGGAGGCGGCCTTGCCAGAAATATCAATACACGGCGGGGCGCTACGAGATATTTCAGTGCAGTCTTGCTGGCATCCGCAATTGTTGTCTGGCGAATGTACTAAATAAGTGCCGAGGAAGTCAGATCCGTGAAACTTGAGTGATTGACGGCCGCCTTCTCCTGTTAAGCAACCGGGATCGTTCACATCGATGGAGACGCCACAATTCTTCGTACATGCCGTGTCATCACAGAACTGTGCCCAAATTTTACCAGCAGCAAGGTGCGCGTTGATAGTGCCGGTCAAGAAGATCGCGGCTTTAGTAATGGAAACAAAATGGACCATTTTATCAGTAATGGTGGGTTACCTATGATATAGAGTGTATTACATAGGTAGAAAGCTTGTGATATTTGTAGAGGGACTCTAAGAATTGTCTTAAGTCCTGTTCGGGACTGCTATTTATAGATATCTGCGAACTTACGCGTCTGAATACGTATTGTTGTTACAATCATGAAGAATCGTAACACATAAGGCGACCATTCAAACATCACTAAAGCACGTATCCTGTTGTTTGAATCTAAACCCTTCTTTCGTATCATCTACATAGTATATATGAATGCACTTGAGACCCCCGCGGAGCATTCGCACGTATACGTATGGGAACAAATAACGAAATCGCAATGTTAGTAACGTATCAGAAGCTCAAGAATATCATATTAGACTAGCCACATAGGCAGACCCCATAGTCAAATAAATTCCAGATAATAGAGGTTTTGGATTGAACGGACTCCTTACATACGAAGGATGAATTAGCACATGCCCAAAGCTCATCATGGAAGTAATGCCCCCTGATTACCTATAACGAGGCTTTATTCAGTGCATCTCTGGCAAATTATATACGAGTAAATCGTCCTGAAGTAATCACGACCTCGATATCGGTTACCTCTTAACCTAGGTATATCTACCAACCCGTCATTGATGTTTGGATATTCCTGGAATTATGCAGAGTACCCCACTCTAGGTATTATCATGGTTAATAAAACTTTTCTGAGAGCAACTAGGGCAACTAAAGAAAAATACAAGCTGATCGAAAACTCCTTACTTGACGGGACGCTCGCACTTGAGATCTAACACATTACTGCCTGGATATGAGACTTCATACCACGATTATATATATAATTAGATAGGGGAACTCGACAAGAACTTGGCTACAAGATATGAAAAGTGCTACGGCCTTTACGTATTTGGAAATAAATTTATATTTCGAGTTTCTCCTACCTACGTTATAAGAAGTAATTTACGGCGCAGTCAAATAAAATCATACATAGGAAACTCCCTTGATAAATCAAGATAAATACTAACCACTCAAGTATTACTAGAATAGCCTGAGTCGTATATTGTAATATTTTAGTAGGTAATACAGCATGGCTACCTTGCTATGAAATCCTACAACTATTGGTTCAATGAAGCAGCCCCCCGAGCTGATACTATTACCCAATTTACAGGTTTCTTTAACGTATTTCTAATAATAAGAGAAGCTATGTCTTCAAGTGCCAGGGAGATACAGTGGAGTACCTTATACTAGGATATATCCAACCAGAAATGATGGTTAATTTTTTAGATCAATCAAGTTACTTAGATTCATGAGGGTTAACCCACCATGTCTCCCTAGCACTTGAGGACATATAGATACCTCGGTACCCTTTATGTTAGGTAGTTAATGCCAAACAGAATCTGCTATCCTAAGCACCAACGTAGATAGTTCACCAAGTAAATAATTATCTCATGATTTAAGACTTGTAGCAGCTAACGTATTGCCATTGCGGGGTGTTGTCAGGTTAGGTAGGTACCTAAGATATGCTAGAAGAGGCATCAGGCTGCGTACCTGCTTGCTGTCGACCATGCCCTTAAGTATTTTCTGAGACAAGTGTCTAGGTACCTAAGTTCACAACTGAAAAATAATTCTAGGCCTCATACGGAAAGGATGTGGATGTAGATATGTACGGGTACTTGGTTTACGGATGGATTAGGGAAGTTGGTAGGAACTACTAGACTACTGAATGTATTTGATGCAAGATCATAATTCGTTAGGCTACTACCGTTATATCAGAACATATTATACCTAATTAGAAGTTGTAATATCCGCAGTAGATATTATGTTCAGTAGATACCTAAGTGGTAGTGGGGAGCCAATAGGAGTTACCTATCAAGCACCTACCAACTGAAGTATCACCAGTTTCTGCCTGGAGATACATGAGTTTCACCCTTAAGGAACAACTCTTAAAGATCATTTCATGTAGATGAAGGCAACCACCATGGTTAATATCATGGTTGCTACCACAGCAACTAGAATCAGCACCTGCATTTTATTACTGCCAATACTGATTCTGTTTCCTCTTTACCGCCCTAACTGTTCCTATTTAATTCTGAGGAGTTTCTTCCTCTCTTGCAATCTTTCCCTCTCACAATATTTTATTTCATCCTCAACATTCTTCAAGCTTCAAGCTTCACTCTACCCTCTACCTTCCAACTTCTACCTGCACTATACAGAACACCTTATCCTTCAACTCAAACAACAATAACTTCAACTAAAGTATGTACTCTTCCTTAACCTTCAACTTGCTTTACACTATAGCACCCATAACTCCCATCTAACATATACGCATGCTATATCACTTGTCATTATTCGAATTTCCTATTTTACACTCATCTTCTCACCCATCCCTTTTAACTTTCCATTAAACCCCAAATTTTCATATTTCTTTTTGTATTTTAGATACTTCCGATACTAACATTCTATAGTTATCCTAGAACTATTCAACGTGACGCTTCCTCTTCCTAGGATAGGTTAGGTATTTCCCTTACCCCGTTCTGCTAATGTTGATAGGTATTTCTTAGTACGCGGGGGTCCTGTCTTTCTCTATAAAAAAAACTGTTGAGCGGGAGCTGATGCACTGGCGAACTCTCACAGCCTGACATGTCCGGGGGTGGCCTGTAGGCAGTCTAGGTGGACAACACTAACCCATTGTCGGATGCCTGACAGCCGTTGCGGCGGTGAACGTCGGATGACAAGTCGTACATTGCGATATTCCTAGGTTGTCGCAGCGGAACAACTCCTTCGTACGCCGGCGGTGATCATCTAAGGGAGAAATCCTGATAGGTTCGAACTCGCTGTGATTTTCCACATCAACAACTGGGCGGGTCAGGGGTTAGTAGTGCATTGACTTTCTACCCGTCCTTTCTTTTCCACATCCCTTCGGACGCACGAAGGACCTTGGGGGTGTCTTCTTGTGCTGAGGTCATTCTATCCATTGAGCTTAGCATCTCACTCGGGTATACCGGCTGAAGTACAGTTGCGCCCTTCCAGGAGCCTTTTTTCACGCCTAGGGGAGATACGTTGTGGGCTCCCCGAAGCCTCTAGCCGGTAACCGATTCGTTCGCACCGCGCTCTGCGACACGGTGTTTTCGGGAACCTTGTTCGCAGGGGAGACTGGAAGCGCCGTTAGAAAAAACATACCCGGGCTCTGTGGTCTGCGTCGGACTCAGAGTGCTGGAGTGATAAGGGCCCCTATATGCGCACTTTACCAGGTACGTCCCCCCCTCCCCCTCCCCCTTTACCTTTACCTTTTTGGAATGTGTGCTGCTAATCCCTTGTTGGTACATTGTGCCGGTGAGGGTTCTATAGGTAATCTCTAGGAAGTAGGAAGCTGAGCCTTGTTCAATGTCCTTTTCTTTTTCATTGGACTTGGCAACGCTCTTCGTCCATGTTCGGTGATCATGAATACTGAACATACTATGGGCTTAATTTTTTATTTACCATCTCTCATCAGAGAACTCTTTTTTTTTTCGTTATGTTCATTACCTTGGGTAGTGTCATGAGGAAGAAACATTGTAGTAAAGCTAATCCATCTAAACAATAAGACTGGTGTCAGGATCCTAGGCGAGACACCTAGGACAAAAGCATGTATGTATGTATGTAAATGAGCCGTAGGCTCGTCAGATAGGTTTAGAGTTCCTTGCGGAATAGCTAAGTTGTTTCCACATTGTTTGGTCCACCTCGTGACAACTGGGCTGTAGTGTGATGAACGGTTTACTATTAACTTTTAGACTTCCGTAACGCCGTCGAGCCTCGCATTTCTATGATCTCTTTTCCTCCACCACTTCCACTCACAACTCCGTAATCATTTCACGGGGGAGGAAGTATTCTCCGCTCAAAACCTGGAAAGAAAATTGGAAAGAAAAGGCAATATATCTATAAAGATCTAGTACCTAGCGAACTAGTATAGAATTTAACTTATACAAGACTGTGATACCGGCTTCTCTACCGTAACTCTCTTTCTCGCGTGAAAGCAGCCGACTTGTATTGCTCCTCTTGCTGCTCCGGAATGCTCATGCCTCGCCACGCACCGCCGTGATTCGAGAGGGTCATTTTCCGGGCTGGACGGCTGTCGCCCTCGGTGGTAGCCACGCCCACATTCAAGAGCTCGACATCGCTATTGCTGCGTCCGTGTCGTTCGGCGTCGAAGTCAGAAGGTCCTTCGCTGAGCACCGTCCACTCCTGCTTGATGCTGATCTTGGCCCGAGAGTCTCCTAGCCGATTGCCAGACGAGGATGGGCCGAAGCTGTTGAATGTCGAGCCGCCGGTCGCGCGAGTGGTACCGAAGATCTTCGGAAGTGCGAGACTGAATAGTGATCGCACTGCCGGCATGCATGCACATATGATACCTACGGGAACTTCGATTGTTGACCAATATCCCGTCTCAACGTAGTCCTCTATGAGTTAGGTTAGGATTGCCGCCAGGCAGTTCTACAAGATTTCTTGCCGGCGAAACACTTACGCGTGAGATTTTGAGTGTTGCCAAATCGGATGAGAGAGTAAAGACGGACGATACTGACGATTGTAATGCTGTGCAACAGATTAGTGCGTGCCTTTTGCTATAGGTTTTCAGGGGAATCGCATACAAGAAACCGACAGTAAACATAGCAATAATTTGCAGCCTCTTTCTTAGTGATAAGGACAGAGCGAACAGTTCGGGGAGCGGAAGCGTAATGACAGCCAGATCCAAAGCGATGTTGATAGCTGCGGCGGACCATCCCAATATATTGATGCTGATACATTGCGTTTCGAATTCGCCGTCCCATTGTAGCCAGGCACCGCTTATTGGATTGCATTGGAAGATCAGAAGGAGATCGTACGTGATAGCGTAAAGTAAGTTGATGGCTATGAGAGCATATGTGCATAGACGAAATGACCGTTTCGGGAAGACTTTCAGGTAGAAGAAGAGGATGGAGACCTTGGTTAGAGCTAGGGCCGTGATGTACAACAATTCGTCAAAATAATACAGCTAATTTGCGTATCAGTAACAAATTGTTCTTGCGGATCACCGGCAGAAGCTAACTCACCCGAAGGACCTCTGTTATATTATCATGCGGAACAAACCACATGTCCAGACCGAGCCCGCTATCGCTAACTAGTCAACTATTAGCATAGAAACTATAGATACCTATTATAGCAAGTAACGTACTAGGTATGGAGATACCTGCGAAGCCAATCGCAAGGACCTATAGAACAAGTTAGAAAACCCGATGGGTTAGGCCCCAGCCCACGAATGCATACCATGACAAAACACATAACAGTATCATCGTGACCCCAATCATGCGGCCCAATAAGTCTTGCAGTGCACCGTAGAATGAAAGCCAGAAGCCCGAGTGCCCCGAAGACCATCGCAAGGATACGAATAAGGTCACGTCTATCTTCGCCTTCTATGCCGCATGTTTCCGCCGAGAATTTCTTCGTAGCTAGTAACATCACTCAGGTCAGTCATGTAAACAAACCAAGCCTCATTTTCACTTACCTAATTGATCACGGATCGAGCAGCTGGAAGTCACGCATTCGGTAATTTGGGCTTGTAGCAACGCAGTAGTGCAGATACAAGTGGTGTTGCTCAGTGAGCAGTCCGAGTTGGCAGTCGATGTTAGGATACATTTTAACTAAACACTTCTTAGTCCAGGTCTTCACTGAGATTTTCCTCGAAGAGCTTTCCCCTCCTCTTTCTTGGAAGACTTACACCACAAGCAGGGGCTCCTGTAACGTCGAGAACGGCCAGCGCTGGTTGCAATGCCGTCAGGCATAGCAAAAGCAACGAAAGGAACTGCATCCTGCCCGATCGCAAACGAAAGATCTAAGGTTATAGGGGGAAACAAAACGAATGACACCGCAGAACCATAGAAATTTTTGAAAGGGAGGGAACCCCAGACTTAGTATATTTTCTGGAGAGAAGTTTAATCGAGCGCTACCCTTTTCCAAAGAGTGCCTATGTATGCGTAGCAGCGGAAACTACATGTGCTCGGTAAGGCAAGACCAGGATATCAAAGGACTACATGGTGCCGATCAGTGGTACCGATTTCTTCTCACGCCTCGTGTTTCCGTGTGCATGCAAAGGGGATTCACTAACGTAACTTTGTCTACTCTAGGAACCCAGCCTTGTGGGACACATCCCGGTCCATAGCGTTCGACGATGTCTATAAGCTGGTGTGACAGCTAAGCTACAGCTAAGCTCAACCGGCAATTTACCGGTGGCGATAATTCCACGATCAGACCTTAGTCTTCCGGCCTTGGCTATCACTATCATGTCCATGCGCGGTTTAGTTTCTAGACCTGCCGAATCAGGAGATATCGCCTCCAGATTTAGAGTCGTCTAAGCAAGATAAAGGAGACTTGCTGACGTATTTGGAACTCGGCGATTCGGTGTTATTGTGATGCCCTTGCAACTTTGAGGCTAGATGTGTCCGGTTGCCGGGGATAGGGCCGCGACTTATTATGAAGTGACATCGTTGTTCGCTTAAGCTTCTCGAAGCTTTTTTTAACATTGGCTTTTCCGATGAGATCCGGCCGGGGTAAATTTTGCTTGGAATTCAATATATACTCAGAATGTTACTCTGCTGTCGTAGCTTCATGCATGCAAATGCAAACCGCCCGGCCAGCCGGAGTGCTGGTAAGCACCCCAGGTAAGTAATAAACATTATCTGCTGTGTATTATTACCCATTTCACAATCATATTGGCATGGCATACCTGATCAACTTTAGACCGATAAACTTTGGGAAGTTTAGCATAAAATTTATGCGGCTCAAAGCTCGTTCCTGACCCAGTGTCACGTTAGAGATAGTGCGCGAGAACCCCATAGGTGGATGGAATACCAGATACGGTTAATGTCCCCGTGACGGCTCCGTACCTATGCCGCTGATGATTTGTTAGATGTCTTATACTAACCCGAATCGACTAGAGCCGCGAGCCGGTCCTGGAACGGCGTAATAAAATGATCTATAGAATGTCCACTCCGGTAGTTGTCATTACATACACTACGTGCGGTTGCTCAAACCCCAGAAACCCGGAACCCACATAAACACACAAGAAAACGTGTTCCAGGTAAACGTTACTTCCGAAAAAACTCTGACAGAAGATCGTTTCGAATCATTTAAGTCAGGCTCGCTTCGCTTCTGTTCGTCCCCTTACCCATCTCTTACCGAGCAAGGCCATAAGTAGGGCATAGCCTGCTGGATTTATGTTATTCCATTGGGTACCTAAGACACCAGACACTAACAAAACAGAGCTCAGAAAAAGAGAATCAGGGTCCGATCAAGTTCCTTCCATCCGTGCCGACACCCAGGACACTACACTAAACAGAAATGCCACGCTAGATCTACGGCAAGTCTCCAAACTCCCGAAATGTCGTCGGTGAGTTTCTATTACACATGATTAGATACCTTACAAGCATTCATTAGGCAAGATGGAATGCGCTTTGACATTACATCTCTACATAGTAAACTTATCGCCCCCCTTACAACATAGGTATCCAGCAACCAGGTCGGTTTCTGTATTGTCGGAAGGTAGATCTCCACACTAGTGAGGTTTTGTCGACCTCATTGGGTTAGCTGCGATGGTAGCATACTGCAGCTCTTGGCCACTAGCTATTAGCAGAGATTACATCTCCAAGCTGACGAGATGAGGTTTATGGGACAATATTGGAAACAATGCAAATAGATCTATCAATAAAATGTAGCTCAATTCCCCATTCGCCTCAATATGTAGGAAGATAGGTTGATAATTATTTTCTAAAGCGAGTCTATTAACGCACAGCTAGCCGTATACGAAGTCCGAGTATTTGAATCATGACTTCAAACACAAAGTAAACTTCAATGCGTAACAGCCCATAACCGTATGATCTAGACAGTGTAAAGAGACATCTCCACCTCGGAGATGGTTACGGTCGCTACAGTATTAGCGTACAACGCTCTACGATAGCTACTATTAGAGACGTGCCGTCGATCGTAGCATCCAAGGAATGCTACGCTGAAGTTGACGTTGAGGGAATTAACAATGCTAAGAAATCGTCCTATAGATGGCACCGGGATCGGAGCAAGTAACATGATGTGTCTGAAATAGATATTGCAATAGAAGCTACCCGAGTGTATTTCGGGATCCCTCCACGACGGTGAATAGAAGGCCGGAAAGGTTGAAATTCGCTTCGTTCCTAAATATCAGGGGCTGAATCGTCGGTGATCGTCAATAAACCAACCATAACAGGATGACGACAAAACTATATTAACTAAGTCAGCAGAACTGACTAGTTATTATTGCTAATAGTTGCGTAGCATCTTCTATAATCAGGGCCAGTTGAAAGCTAGAGTGCGGGCCGCTATCTACCTAACTAGAGAATCGCAAAGACCCTAAAGATATCACGTAATTCTCCAGGACCTACGGTATGTCTCTACGTGAGACCAACTTCACTACATGAAAGAAGTTCTGTATTGTGCAGACCGCCTGCTTGAGACTAAACTACCTAGCCAACTTAGCCCGACGACGGCTGCCGCTACTGATTTGAAAATAGAAAGACTACCTGTTAGCCGTAACAATGTCACTACATTAGCCTAGATAAATATGAGGCTTAAGATTCGTACTATGTTTCGACTATCTCGATTCGTCCTGCTGCGACAGACCTTAGCTTCGAATGCTGAAGACTATTTCTCCAAGGAAATTATAGCGATATATGATTATTTCTTAAGTAAGTCGCACTGTCTGACGAAATAATATTCCTGTCTATATCAAGCTTAACGTAGCAATATATTTCGCCTTGGAATTTGCGTTGAAAACAACTAAACACTCTTCCTGGAGGCGAGTCGGTGGCTGTAGATCTACATGAAATACTTATGTAGGAATTGGATATCAGATCATCATACGAACTGTATCTACTACCAATAGATTGAAGCAGGGCGAAACTGGGGATACAAGGGCAAAAGCAAACCTGGTTTTCTTTGGGTCATATCCAAGGTAACCATTGGTTAAAAGAACCCGACGAAAAGAAACCACCTTGGCATAAAGCTGGGGAAGATAACAAAATGTGAAGATCTGATATGTGCTGGAGCTTAACAATTGGAGTTGGTAAAAAGAACTTTTAGGGGGCTTAGTGGCTTGGTGGCTTGGTGATTTAGGAGGATGCACATAGGATAGCCCTTTCGGGTGTTTGCTTTAGTTATAGTTACCGCCTACTTGTTTTGCTTTGGTACCCACCTAAAAAAAAGTTCTGCCGTCCTAAAAATTTCCATAGGCCCCTCCAATTGAAGGACAAATCTACATGAAATTTGGCGACAACATTCACTACAACCAGAGGAAGCCTCGATCAAAAACATAGACACAATGCTAAAGCAAATGTATGGACAACAAAACCAAATACTGGAAATGGATTTGTATGAAATACTAATGAGACTTTCTTAGAAAACCCCGAAATGCGCGCTCGAAACGAGCTCTCGAGAAGAAAGCCCCAAAAGTAGTCGAGAACCCCAAGACTGCTCTTTTCCTGTATGCTATTCAATCTAGATCCGCGATATTGCGAGAGGATCTTCCTATATCTTATTATCATATACCGGAAGACTAATTGATGTCTAGTCGTGGAACTACTTGTTCGCAAGTCGTACAAGATGCCTTAACCGATCTCTATTCCTTACGCCAGCCACTCGCAAAGAAGTTTACTAAAAAGAATGCTATCCACCCGTTCGAAGATCCCGCATCGCTCGAGTTTTTCAGCGAGAAAAACGATACATCGCTGCTCGTATTTGGCAGCAGCTCCAAAAAGCGCCCACATACATTAACTTTAGCGCGCACGTTTGCAAGCAAGATCCTCGATATGTTAGAGTTTCATCTGGATCCAGAGAGCTACCGGCGAATCTCCCAATTCAAGGGTCGCAAGTTTGCTGTTGGTTTACGGCCTATGATGCTATTTTCGGGAACTGCTTTTGAGAGCCCCGTCGCAAACGAGTATACGATGGCTAAGAGCATGTTGATCGACCTGTTTAAAGGCGACGCCACGAGCGACAAAATTGATGTAGAGGGCTTACAGTACATCGTATCTGTGTCAGCCGATGAGCCTGTAGGAGATGCTGTAAAACCAGCAATTCACCTGCGCATCTACCTCATCTCGACAAAGCGCAGCGGACAGCGGCTCCCTAGAGTGGAAGTAGAGGAGATGGGCCCTCGCATGGACCTCCGCGTTGGCCGGATGCAGGAGCCCGAGGAGGCGATATTAAAGGAAGCTATGAAGACGGTTAAGGTGGGCGAAGAGAAGACTAAGAAGAACGTATCGACAGACAGCATTGGTGACAAGATCGGCCGCATCCACCTTGGTAGACAGGATCTTAGCGAACTACAGACGAGGAAGATGAAGGGACTCAAGAGAAGTCGGGATCTAGAAGATGAGGAAATGAAGGATCCCGTTATCGACGAGGATGCCCTAAAACGTCAGAAGAAGTGATTGACTTTTTTTGCGGACGAAGCGCATGGAATGGCGTTCTGGCTGGGTTGATTGATTGATATTACTACACTACATGTACATGTCTTGTGGAGTTGGGAGTTTCCCGTTGATGATATCTATACCTCGTCCAATCTTCCTCCCACAGCTAAATCAATAGCATCTTGCGCCCCCTATTGCTGTGACTTGAATTCTTGATACATTTTGCCCACGACCTTCCGACCCTCGTTGTCCCCTGAAATCCACTCTTCCGCCGGGAAGAGATCGAACATGCCAACTTTATCTAGAAGCGGCAGTGTTGCGCGCATCGACTCCTCTAGCTGCGCCTTCTTGTTTTTGTCCTCAACTTTATGCGCTTCGTTGTAAGCGCGTATATTTATAAGTAGAGCACTGTAGACTTCTGGTTAGCGATTTGTATTAGAGGTCATGAAGAGAGATAGAGACAGACCCCATAGTCCCAGTTTGTACTTTGCTTCCACCCGGGAGTGTTATTTGAGGCATCTCGGCGCCTAGGGTGGCAGAGTTGAGAGATGCGAGTTTATTGTCGCTGTCAACACTAGTATTATTCGCCATGTTTACCGAGACTATTTTAAGTGATGTTACTTTGATAAGTACTAGATAATGCCGGAACACGCAGGAGATAAACATATATTAAAGATTTACTTGAAGTGTAGCTGTATTCAACGCCGGGTGATCATTGTTGTAAATATATATTCTTACCACCGTAGAACAACTTGGTTTTTATACTTCTACGAAAAGGCCAGGTGCCTATTATTTGTCGTTTAAACCTGGGCGGAATCTCACCATATTAAAAGTCATTGTGGGTTGATGAAACCGGCCGATAACATTGCCCCGAAAAGAGCGACCCCGATTTCTCGGAGCCGGATCCACTATTTTCGGCGGATGATATAACTAGGTTCCGTCGTTTGACAACGACTCTCTGTTGGAGGAATGATTCAGCATATGTGAAATAACATTGACATTATGTAAAGGACATTGAGTTTGTATTATGCCGTAGCATGTCTCAACTACAAACAATTCGAATCAGAAGTTTAGGCAAAGGCGAAATTCTATATTTGATAACCCCGAAGGAGTGTTTCGATAGTCTATTTAGAGCACCTATGGCTTATTAACTATAAATGATAACCTACATAGTTGTTGCATCATTCCCGGTTATCTGTAAGAAAGTCTCTAATTGGGCACTACGCATATCTAGAGGAGAGCTCGTTGAGAGATCTCAGGTGACAAGGGTCACTCAGGAAGAGGTTAGTAATAGATATCTATTCTATCCATACTTAAATCACTCATACATATTTAATAGTATACCTCACCGACATGTTAAATCCCTTGCGTCGAGTTCAAGTCACGTTGCCATGGAAAATTCTTCAGTGCCAGCTAAGATACCATGAGTCTTAACGGATTCTGCCGGCCACGAAAATGTACGAAAATGCTGTCCCACATAAGCGGCCTTGGTATGTTCTACGACAGTGAACCCGAGATGGCGACGATATCTATCCGATGATGACAATATGGAATTTCCCGTTAGAGCCCGGGTATCTTCTGTTATAAACCTGAATCTAGAGAGCATGTAGACTAATCGTATTAAATGTCAGTTTCAAAGGAGCTTCTGGATTGATTAATTAGGAAGTGGGAAAATATGATGGTTAGTGGTTCATAGGAGGGAGTCTTCGATATTATAACCTTGAAATGTTTATTCCGAAGAATACAGATCTCGATAACCCAATATAACTGCCTTGTTCCATATTGAGTGCATTATATAGTATTTGCAGTAAATGGTACATTGGCTGCCTTTCATGCAGCCCGTGGTGCTATAATTAAACCCTTGCATACCATGTCACGTCATTTCATCCCGTGCTTAGGTTTGTACATACATATGCATTGTACATAAGAGACCCCTGTAAGTGGCAATCAAAATTCCAATAGCACTAACAAGAGCATTGCATTTCCATAGTTTTATGATCTTCAATCGTGAACCTCTTCTCGTAGTTTCGTGTCTTGGAAGCGGCCAATGTATATTGTTCTGGTGTACTAATTACTGAAATTTCCGTAAAATTGGTACTACTGGGTTATACTAATACAATTAAGGAAGAAGCAAGTTCAGCTTGCCATGTTGCCAAGTCTCAGCTGCACAAAGAAATACGTAGGGAACAATTACATAGCTGTTTGGTCAAGATATGACTGTGACGTACGTCGGCAGATAGACAAGACGAAATGTCATTAGATGACAAGTCAACAACCTAAGGTGGCAAGTTTTTAAAGTCATTCAAAATTTCGTTGCTTTTATAGTTTCTATGTGTGCTAAATATCTATGCAGGGATAGAAGAAAATCAAATGCGTTAACTAAGGGGTAAAAGCTTTGGCCAACATGGGTTAACTAGGTACCTAGGTGGGTAGTTATTCAATTTATTTAAACTTCAGTTAGTACATCTAGATATTCAACACCAACGTTTGACTTATGTTTAGAATGATACACTAATAGTGTACATAGTAGTATAGTATTAACATTGGTATTAGTATACACGTGTAGGATCAGGTGTGACAGCGCAGGCGTAGCGTATAAATCAAGCTTAACTTTTTGATGGTTTCGGATTGAGGTAGATATAAGCACCTTGCAAAGCCCCTTTTTGAAGTTACTTACTTAGGTAGTCGTGACTAAGCCGTTAAGAATTCGTAGTCTTTTCGACTATCGTCTCACCCTGTGACCACAAATATTAATTCATGGTTGCTGGACATTCATGGCAGTATGTTGGCTTTGTCCTCCATGTATTGGAGTATCCTGGCTCATAGACCTGGCAAGCTTGCCGATCTCTATGAAATGTGTACGTGTATCGATTGATCTTCACACGTATTTGTGGACGCCCTTTCTGGAGAGAATGAGCAACATTTGAAGGTAAAAACACGTAATAGCATTATTATTACAGTTTCATAAGATCGTTCTATATCGTGACTATTACCACACCAACTTCTTATTCACTCTTAAACTGCAATTATGGTTATGGCAGTCCACGTTTATGATATCTCGGATATAGTACAGATGGTGGTTGTAAGCGGGGAAAGTCACTGATGGGTACATAGGTAAGTAAGTACCTAATATACCTAATTGTTTGAATTACTGGATGTATTTATTTACCTAGTTACGTATATTAATGTAAGTGCCTAACATGTAAGCTGGTAGATTAGGTGTATATTAGTAATAAATACTTACAGAATATAATAAACCAGTTACCCAAATTATTAGGTGCCTCCTAATATGTCGGACGCGCAATTATCTCATTATTGTTTATCTTAGTTGCACCTGCAGTGCGCCTCGGCTGAAGAGACCAGCCTTATTACAACCAAGACTGCCTTCACTAACCTAAGCGCTAGCCCCACAAGTAAGGGTACTTCTTTACTTACCTACCTCCTAGTACTGGAACTTTAGGACCGTGAATAACCAAGACCTAGCGTGCCTTCAGCTTTTGAAACACCAATTTACTAGCTTAACCTGTCCGTCGCTCTTGGTCTTTCGTTATTCACCTTTTTGCGCCCACATTCGTTTGTGCCTATAATTTTTATTTTTATTTTTTACCCCCTCAGCCCTGTCTTCATATTATTCTATCGCATATTGCAGAAGGAAATGATTTTCGCCTTTGCTTTCTATTTCATATTCTAGGCAGAGAAATTGTTGTACTTGCATCAGTTAACTTAATGATTTAAGGTGACATCGTTGTATTGAACCTTGAGACAAGCCCCCCTCCTCATAGTTAATTCAAGTTGCGAAATTCCCCCTTTTTTGATCGCCAGGGCGACTGAGAAGTAGATCTACTAACAGATCTGTCCGCTGACATTCTAACTGTCCTCAGCTGGGCTGATCCACCCGGCTGCAGAGACACTTGCCATGAAATGAGTGGCTCAACCTTGATTGCTACGGTCCTACCAACCGTCAAGCCTGAACAGTCATTTCAGTCTCCCAGCCATTCTCATTCGCATTCCTCTACAGAAACCTATCAAGCCCAGTCGACCTCGACTGCTTCTTCGCACAACCGATCCTCGAACGCCAACACCCCCCTTGGCCCACCTTCTTTCGATGTACCAACTTTCGACTTTGGCACAGATTTCGACCCGACTTTATCCTTCTCGGATCAACTCTTGAACGATAGTACCAATGAGAAATCTACGATCATTCCCACCGAAGACAGTATGCCCGGTCCTGAGCTTAGGACAGGCAAGGTGGGGAAATGGAAAACGGCAATGAATCGATCTCCTAGGCCGTCGTTGCAAGTTACAGAAGATTCTGAAGAGGTGGCGGAGAAAGGACCTAGCAACGACGAAGGCAGCAGCAACTCTAAGCTCTTGAGCCCGAACCCACAGGAAACGTATAAAAATGTATCAGAGTCGCTTGTATCGTTTGCTAGACGCTCGTGGATATCTGGATCGCGATCGCCCTCGCCCAACGAAAAGAAAGACGAAAAGAAAGATGAGAAGAAGGACGAGAAGAAGGACGAGGCGGAAGTAACATCTAATAGTCGGTTTGGTCGTGAACGGTCCGCTAGCAATAGCTCAATTATGAAGCTCAAGAGGTCTTCGCGAAAGCGCCCAGCGTCGCCTGCTAGCAGCGATGGCGGCAAGTCAGCCGACTCTCTTAGTAAATTTGGTACATACCTTAATAGGATCAAGCAACGGCAACCAGGTATACTGAAGGGGAAGACTCTTACTGATAATGAAAGCCTTGCTTCCTCGACAGCTAGCATTGCGCCCCCATCCACTGAAACCCGCCAGTCACATAATTCGGAGACGAGCAATAGTACGTTCCCGGAGGATGGCCCGCCCGTAAAATCGTCACGATCTCGAGACCCTCTTTGGTCGGCATTTAAAGGGTTAGATAACGATTATCATAAATTCCAGGCGCAGACGAAACCCAACATTAATCCTACTGCTGCCAAGATGGAGATGGTTCGAAGCGTGTTGATACGCTTCTTGGGGAACTATGCAAATCACTCATCAAATAAGAGGTTGCACCACGAGGATTTAGAGCGGAGAGCTATCATTTTGGACAAATGGTGGAAAGGGCTTCTCGAGCTGCTTGAAGGGAAGAATCAACAACCTGTTGCAGGAGCTGACAGACCTGACCTGCTTGATGCTATGACATCTATTATGATGCGACCAGAATGGCGGCAGTGCAACGTTAGCTTCTGTCCATTGGCTGATCGAAACTCCATGGAACAGTTCGAGAAACGGGGCCGAGCCAGCTCTAATATGTCTTCTTCCTCGCTCGATTCCACGGATTCTGCCTTCCTCGCCGAATCTACAAGACATAATGTAGAAGTTATGTTTATTACAAACTTGGTGTCGCAGATGGCCATTGTGGTAGAGAAGCTGTCACTTCGACATGCTCCTTTAAGTCTTGTCAATTTTGCGGGTAAAGTTTACGCTTATGCTTTTTTCTTTGCGCCAGGCATTGCGGACGTGCTCATACGCCTGTGGTCTTTAAATTCGGATCAGATACGTCGTGTTGTAGACGAGTTCGGCCTGCCCCGATATGGTCAAGGTGACAGTGATGCCATCGCAGCATTCTTCCCTCCGGCCGTCAGCGGACTTGGTTGGTCCTCTGTCAAGGCCTTGTCTAATTTACTTAAGCAACCTGCAACATTGCCGGTGATGGCAGCCCAGATCTCCTGGCGTGGCCCGTGGGTCTCTAGGTGGACTGGACGCGATACAGACTTATTCTTCATATTTTGCAAGCACTACTACGTGCTGGCCGAAGAATTTATGCCATCTGGTCTACCCCTCGTCGAGAAAGCTCGCGCACCGGGCTTTGTCCTTGTGAATGCCCAGATACTTTCTGTTTTAGACTCAACTATACATCGTCAGGCAGCTGTTGAGGCTATGTTAGGGCCTCCTCTCTCAGATACAGTTCACGGTGCCGATGCGTCAGCTATGGCTTTGCCAATGCCACCAAATAACAATATCATGAAAGGGATGAACGAGAATCGCCTTATAGTACTCTTGAAAGACTTCCTGTCCAGTGCCTCGATGCTTTTCGCAGGCGCAAGACATGCGTTTGCCGAGTCGTTTATGGCCATCATGAAAGCTGCCGCTAAGCGGACCTCCCAATTCGACCACAACGCATGTTTCACAATTTGCGACTTTCTGGAAGAAGCATTGGTGGCTTATGACAATTTTGTTGACGTTCAAAATCCTGGCTTTACCTACGTCGATTGGTCGTTCTGGATCGAAGTTTGTAAGAAAATATTGAACTCAAACCATACAATGTCCGAGATTCGAGTCGTCTCTTTCATCTTCTCGATATGGGATGCTATCGAAAACAATCAGTCGCGTAAGGAAATCGTATGTCTGGAGTGGTTGCTCCAGGAGGAGGTGTTCAATAAGCTATTTACCAATTGGTGCCCTATGGTTAGAGCTTACTATATGCGGTTGCTCTGCTGGAGATTATGTAGGGACACTGGTAATGCGACTGATGCAGATGCGTAAGGATTTCGTAACCCCCTAATTCCAGAACTCTGCTCACTCTACCACAGCAAAATCTTCCTCGTTGTTTACTTACGCCTCAAGACTGTATGGTCGCATTATCTTTGGCTAAAACAGGTCGCGGAGGATCAAGGAAAGTTTCCGCCATCGACTGCGCCATCGTTTCCAGCCCCTGGGAAGCGATTCATGATTATTCGTAGTGAATTGCCTACTGTGCAGCCCGGACTTATGATGGGCTTTGACTCTTCTGCTTCATCGCCACAAACTGACCTGCAGTCAAGCCCAGCAACCGACTTTGAATCCATGGACGCCATTGACTTCGACATGGAGCCGAGCTTTCAGAAGAAGAGAAGCAGCATTCTAGGTAAAATATTCTCCTTTAGCGGTAATACTTCTGCCAGCAGCGATTTAGATTCTGTGAGACGCGAGACTGCGGCTTCACGTACTCGACCAATCTTACCTTCCAAGAGCTCCGCAAACATTAGCCCGCCTGCATCCGACTCGGACAGCATAGGCTCGTCACCCATTTACGAAGATATGCGATCTATTTTCAAGTTCACCCTATCATGGAACCCTGCTGGCACAATGCCTCCACCCAATCGTATCCTCACTCGCCCGCGGCTACCAAGCCCTGCACAATGCTGTGTCGCCGCAAAGGGTCGGACTGACAATACATCGCCACCTGCTCCGTGTCACCCGGCTCCAACTCGGACGGTATCTGGAAGCCCTAATCCCGGGTTAGTCGATTCTGCGAGGAATGCTGATCCGTCCGAGGTACCTTCGTCACCTCCTCGCATTTCCATGACATTTGACCGCCGGCAGAGTTTTAGCCAGATAAGTCCTATCGAGAAGAGCAGCGAGGATTTACCGCTCCATAGCCCTGTGAGCCGATCTAGTCAGAACAAGGATGAGGTATCCCTCCACAGCCCGACCTCAACCGCTCCAACACAAGAACCACTTGTCATGCCAATTGAACCAAAACGTGTCTATGCTACGGGTGCTAAGTATGCCGGCCGAGCCTTGGCTGAATGGAGCCTAGTCGTTGCCGAATGTAATAGTTTCGTTGATCGAAGGCGAAATGAGGGTGTTCCAGGTTTGAGCGATGTAGAAGTACCAGCTCTTGAGATGGAAGGCTTCAGGAAGCTCGCTTAATTCCCTCCCTAACACCTCGAAACGAGGTTTCGGGAACTTGGATTGCATACCCGGTGTCATATTGCAGAATGTTGAGTGATTTCGTTCTTGCGGATTACGGTAAAATGAGCCAGATACCTTACAGGGAGTTTGGAGTTAACCTTTGGCAATTTCGACATTTCGGGCGACGATTTGACTTCGTATACATTGTTCGAAAATCCGGAAAGGGTCGGTTATATTTATTTCTAGTTGCAACCAAATCGTTGACTGGCGTTGAGGAAATTTTCATATCTGGCGCCGAGAAACTAGTTTTCTTCTCATGACCAGGGAATGACACAACATACCCCATCAGACTTGAGCATATATTAGGTTAGGGCGAGGAGGTACCGGATATAACTTTGGAGTTATCGACAGAAAAACACAACAAAACTTTACTATAGGAATGGATTAGATTAAGGTGGAAGATATGCGAACGCACTTTGCAATTTCGGTTCACAGCCGTGTAGGTATATACATAAAAGAGGCCCCTTCGATGGGAAAGAGTCCATAGACTCCAGCACATGAGCTTGAGCTTGTATCATAACGTTGCATCAACCAACCGTCAGGACGGATTATATAATATTACTCGACAGTGGGTTCGACTTGAGACCAATACCCAACCCTTGCCTGATTTCTCGAGCTTAACCTAATTATCCGATATTTTTAACTGCAAATAATCCATATTATTTCTCTTTTCATATAAATTTTATATTCTAATTTTTTAAGACGACTGAGCAAACCTGCTTCTGGCTCTTAACCTATCGCCATATAAGTACAAGCAGATCATACCAATGGCGCATATAATCGAGAGACCGCCAAGTAGACTTACTCCTCCACCAACGCCGAGTTTCTCGTACATGGGCCTGGAAAATAAGATCGAGCCAGCAGCGAAGGAGCTTCGTGCGAAGGTGTTGGCAGCGAAAAGGGAGGCTGAGTATTTCGGATAGCACCGAGCAATATAGAAGCTCATACACTGAAATGCGACGAAGATGGAAATAAATAAAATCGTGAGGCCAATGATTGGCACAATCCAGTGGATATCTGGTCGCGAGGTCCACGCTAATCGCAAGAAAAAGGAGTCCATCAGTATTTTATATTCGTTCGCGAGACGTCTAGGATAAAGAACAAAACATGTTGCTTACCGAAAATGAACAGCCCGATCGGGGCAAGAAACGTCGTCGCCACTCCCGGAAGCAACCTTTCTTCAGGAAACCCGTATAGAGGTGGGGGTTCTCGGCGCATTACGGACTCCGCCTTAAGTCGGAACCAGCCAATATAGCCTAACACGGCAATGAACAGACCCGGAACGAAAGCCAGAAACGGCAAACCGGACTCTCCAAGATTAAAGCCGTGCATGTCGGAGAATACCATCGGGAACGCCTCGAAGAAAGAATAGTACGTGGCGTAGAGAACCGCGGCGTAACACGTGGTGTAGAGTATGGCAGGGTCAAGCGCATTGATCTGAAATGGCTTGATTAAGGCGTGGACAACCTCTTGGAGTGCACTCATATGAGCGCGCTTAAGATCTTCTTCACTTATCAACTCAGACCTTCCTGTACGAGCTCGAAGCCGGTTCGCCCTCCTGTGTAAGATAGTGTCTGGGTTCGTCTCAGGTAGGGTTAAGAACATGAGCACCCATACCGGCGCCGCCATCCAGAAGAGTTCCCATCCGCTCCATCGCCACCCCTTCTCCGTCACCGCAAAACCGGATATAATAGGTCCCAATGCTGGCCCCAACGTCGCCGACGATGACCATACTGTCAGTACATAGGGTAGTTTCCACGCCACGAACATGTCGTCAAGCGTAGCACCAGCTGCAGCAAGGCAAGGCGACCCGAAGAAACCCAGCAGAAAGCGAAGGGCGAATAAACCGCTCAGGCTATTGACTAGTGAGGCACCAAGTGCTAACATCACGAAGATGAAAAAAGTCACTATAAAAATGCCAGAGCGTCCGACTGCTGGCATCTCGGAGAGCGGCGACCAGAGAAGAGGTCCGAGCCCATAGCCAAACACATATAGCGCGATACCAAGTGCCGCTACTTCGTAACTCACGCCGAAGGAGGCCATTACATCTGCTTCTGCTGGGGCATACAAAGAAGAGCCTATGTAAACGGCAAAGGTGTATAAGCCCATCTGCGTGGTGATGAACAACTTTTTCCTGAACGGCCAGTTCACAGGGTTGGCCGGGTCTGTGGCACCGTACCAGTCCACTATGACAGGCTCGCGTACAGGAGTGGTGGACACGGGTATAGTCTGGACGGACACCACACCGCCTTTAGGGGTTGCATCGCCGGCTACTGCTGGGCTCGGCAAACCGCTATCCCATATCTGCGAGATACCGGCTTCAAGATCCTTCTCATCACAGGGCGTCGCCGTCCCGGTAGAGAAGACCGACGCCTCGACACGGGAGGTGAATGCCTCTTGCTTCTTCAGCTCATCCTCTAGCTTCCGGTCCAGGAGCGCAGTTGGACCACCGGCGCTTAGATTTGCCGGGAGCTGGAACGATGAGAGCTCCTCTGGGTAAGGGAACAGATCCTTGCGGCCGAAGACTAGGCGCGCGATCTGTCCGATGCTGGTCTCACGGATGACTTCCCGCATGCTTTAGTCGTCTGTCCTTCGTGTGCTAGCAACTAACGATGAGCAATATAAGTCGATGGAAGAGAATGCGGTAAAGTGCTTGAGACGAGACCATGGCTTATTCCATCTCTAGTGAGTGCTTAGTTTCTTCCTTAAAAGCTGTACATGGGAAGGAATCATGGCGATATCGCAACATTCTCTTCAGGGTCCGCATGCACGAGACAGCTCACTTCAGTCCCATCCCATCCACACATCCACTCATGATAGCGACCTGATTAATCTAGATTTCGTGCCTGAGATAACGACTCGGTGAGGATACTCCGGACAGCTCATCACGATGTGAGGTCGGTTTAGGTGGTGTAATCTCGACTACGGCATGTGTACGACATGACGTTCTCGGAGATCGCGATTGACGGCCGTGGTTTTAAGTAACAGGAACCACATTCTCCATCTGATTGGTTAAAAGGTGGTGATATATGCGCATTTAATCATGTTGGGCCCGGACTTCCAAATTTGTAAGCTGGAGATAAGGTCTGTCAATACTCGAGTTTGGTCTGCGCTTGGCGGTTTTTGAGGAAGGAAAGTTCTTAGCTCGATGCGAGTCGTGCGTATAATCCGAAGATGTTGATGCCCAAGACCGGGGACGGATTAGCATACCGAGATTACCCACACGAGGAGACGGTGTGGGTGTGCAGAAGACGAAATTTTGAAGGGATATAACTGGCAAGTTCTTGGAGTAGGTCGCTTTTCTGGATATGGATACTGTTATATGTAGGAACATGCGGGATGCATACATATCCTGCGTCCCCGGTAGTTTTTGACCCGGTCGAAAAATTCAGGGGTCGCGAACGAACTCCCGATATTCGGTGGTAAGTGGGCTACGACGCAGCCAATGAAGGACCGTGAAGATGTTGGCTCCCTCCTACATTTACACTTGCAGTATAACCCGGCCCGGAATGTGGCAATGGGGTCGTGAACTCCAGTTTCTCGGCTTAGATGTCTTTCCCGGGTATCCGAAAAGGTTTAACTAGAGGCTTACGACTGCATCTTGATGCTCAAGCGAACCCTAAACGGGACAACCTAGGACCTTTTTTTCATCCAATGTGGACCTTACTGATATACAACCCATCCCGTATAAAGATCGTATCAAATAGTAGCAGGCTGTGGAACGTATGCGTAAGCTCCATTTATCCAAACGTCCAATCTCGTAGACTTTGATCCTTATCTATCTTAATGGGGGTCGTCCTGTTGGTTCCTAGTATTCTCTCGATCCAACTGTAACGGTCTAGAACTGATCTTCTATACTACAAGTTTATCCCGGGCATCTCTACCCCCACTTGTATTTGATGTGCTATCAAACTTCCGCAGATATATCACTTTTTTTCTTTAAGTCATTATCCACCACATCGTCTAGGATAGCATCGTCCTTCTTGGCAGCGGCAATTCTCGCCAGCTTGAGTTTCCGCGTATCGCTCTCAGTCTGGCGAGTGACCCACCAGGTTATTAGGGTAGTGATAATGCAGCATGCTACGAGAGCCATGGCTATAGCAAAAGATGTTTGGTACCGTGGAGCGTAAGCACTCCTAAAAATCTGAGGACCGATGGCACCTCCGATCTGGCCGTAGCTATTTACAAACCCAATAGAGAATGCAGACCCAGTCGCATGACTGGTTGTCTGGACACGCCACGGCCACATCATCGGGTACCAGGCACTAGTAACTATAACAAGAGTTAAAAGTTACTTCTTTTATTAAGGGGTAGTGGGTTTGGTTATGTCTCGAAATCTCGATGAGGATATCGATGATATGCTACCTCACAAGACAGATCGACGAACAGGAAAGAACGGAAATTTCAGCGTTACATACCAGCATTTCCAATCATAGTCGCCGCATAAACAGCGCCATTATTAGGGTATGCTACCAAAACCCCGTAACACGCGAGAATGACAGTGAGGAAAGAGAGCGGATATAGCGGTCTTGGGAGCCGGCCGTTATCGGCGAAGACCCCAGATACGCCGATCACGATGAGGCCTAGGATCGTGATGGGAAGGTTAAGAAGCTGCGCCTGCGCAATCGAACTGAAATATGTCGTCAGAATCAACAAATTTCCCGTCCATATATCCCTCGGGGATTAGGAGAGACTTACGTAAAGCCAAGGTCTGCAATGACTGTTGGCTGGTAGAAGCGCACCCCTGAAGTCCCAACCGTGAAGAAAGCCCAGATAAAAGTGAAGAGCCATAGTCTCTTGTCTTTTAAGGATGAAACGATTTCCTATGATAACGCAAATATTAGTATTTCTTTTTTCCTCGAATATGTGTTACAAGTAACAATTCATAGCCCCTAAGAAGAGAACAATAGGGGAACCTCGACATTTTACATACGCTGAGCTTGAAATCCTGTTCCGCGGCCCTTGGAGAGTTTGACGGGAGGCGCGCTTGTATGAATGCTTTCTCCTTATCTGTCAACCAGGACGCTGTCTCGGGAACTATTGAGGCTTTGTCAGTGCTGAAGATCGCGGCGTCGTCCAAACAAGTTAACTTACAGTCCGGTAAGAGGAACCATACACCGACTCCCATAATAATTGTTGCTATTGCTTCAACCAGGAATAGCCTGCCGAATATAAGTAATCTGAGCGAGAGGTTATAAGAGCTACTAGTATTCTCACCACTGCCATCCAGACAACCCTCCTGCTCCCGAAACATGGTCAAAGGCAAATGCAAGGATTCCGCTAAATATTCCGCTCAAATTTCCGCATACATCTAAGATATATATTAGCCCCAAGAATAACTTATTCATCCTACATATACTCACAGAAGTAGAGAAGCCTGAGAGACATTTCATCTGGTCGATACCAGTAAGTCATTTGCAGTATAATTCCCGGAAACATTCCAGCTTCCGCTGAGGCAATGATCAGCAATGGCTCGGTCTGTGGTTTAAGAGTTCTCACCTAAACCCAGAAGAAATCTCGTCACGTATAAACCCTCTTTATTCTTAACGGCGACATGGCATGCCAGCATAATTCCCCATGTAATCATCTATAGTCCATCGTTAGCGTCCACATAAAAAAGGGGTTCCTGACATAGGTATTGCTCTCGATATAAGTACCAGAGAGGTAGTTAAACTAATCAGGGATGCTTACAATTCTCGACTGCCAATGTGAAGGCGAGAATTTCTTGAGAAGTAGATTCGAAGGTGCTTCTCCGACGATGTATGGTATCTGTTTGGCATAGTGAGTTTTCATCATCAGTCGTACTCGATCTTATCATAACTAAACTCACATAGTATAAGACGGTAACTAAAGCATATTCATCGGACGTCAATCCCAACTGCGTCATGATATTATCAGGAGTTCCCCTATTCATAATACGAGCGTTTGAAACCTTAAGCCACTCATGTTAGTCGAGCCCTCTTACTTCTAGATTATGGCTAGGGATGTGATATAAAGCTTACATTGTCCGAGTCCAAGTTCTTGAACATGAAGATAATAGAGCATAAAGGCATAAGGTGCCAGTCAATTCGTCGGATAAGCCTTTTCTCTTCTTCTGCAGTCAACGCAGTACGCGCACGCATGCGTTCGGCATCATATCCGTCGATGGCCTCGCTGGCGGATACATCGTCAGTTACCTCGCCTCTTCGGGCGTGGTGGAATCCACCATTGACGCTGCTGGAGTTAGAATCTACAGCCGCTTCGGAAGACGTTGGTACAGTCGTCTTTGAATCCGACATGTTTTCTGAATTAAGTGGCCGCAACCTTCTATCCGGAGTAAAAAGGAGGTTACTCGGATTGAAAGACTATTATTTATGTAATGCAGCAACGTATCGAATAAGCTGCATCTTTTGAATCCGAGCGCGAGTTGACGAACGACGAAAAAAACCTAGCAGAAGCCTAGCAATAATCATAGAATCATTGCCCACTATTATTACGAATTTCCTACTACACATTCGCCAAGGTGCGACCTTCCACCTAGCTGATATTATCTACTAGCATCATTTCTATGAAATAGACGAGGTGGAGTGGTGCGTACTAGTCGCTATAGAAAGACCCAAGCATCCCGTTTATCTTCTTATTATCGTCAATACCCACGCGCTGAGATTACACACTCCGGGGCCCTTTCCGATAGTGTGGTAGGGGATTGGGAGTTGGGGTTGGAGCTCTCGACCGATTAGAGTGTGCCCCTCGAGATTCGTCATCGGCCGGGATGATCACGACTTCGCTTAGCTCACATCAAGTCTAGCGAACTGCGCAGAACTGATAGAATCCGGTAGTTTGGAACCGATGGCCCCCCTCTTTGGTCGGCAGGACCCTTGAATCCATTTGGAATGAATGTTCGTAAGCCGATCACGCAATCGTGGAGGTCGTTACATCGGATCCGATGTCTGCTTAGCTATGTCATGCATAAATCGAACCGTGCCTCCGGGTTACGGCGATCGCGTATTATTGCGAGAGGTCCTAAGTATAATTTCACACTATAGTCAGTTAATTACCTAAACTATATATCAATCTATACTGAGATTATCAAGATGGCGGCAGTAGCTACTAGAATCGCCGAGGGGAAGGCGGATATACCGACCTATCACCAGGTCCCAGAAACAAAATACGAACGTAAGAGAGCCTAATATGCCTTTTTGAGGAATGTTATATACTGATATTGTATGATCTAGTTGACTGGGCAGATCTTGTAACACTAGACCTCTCCCAATTCGACCAGCCTGATGGAAAGCAGAAACTTGCGGCACAACTATTTGATGCTATTCAAAAGATCGGCTTCTTTTATATTACCCACTTTGGCTTAAGCCAAGAACAGGTAGACAGACAGTTTGCTATCGGCAAGGAAGTATTTCAGCTGCCGACTGAGGAGAAGCTGAAATATCGGGCAGACCTTGAGCATGGGGGATATAACGGCTACAAGCCTCTCGGGCTTCGTGTAAGTTTCCTCGCCCATATATTCTTTCTATATTACTTCTTAGCTAAGATTCTGGCAGCAAGTGAAGCCTGGAGTATACGACAACACCGAGATCTACAATATACCCAAGTTTATACCCGCATTCGAGCAGCCGCACCCGGAGGTTATTAACGAGAACCGGAAGGAGATAGAGACCTTCGCCCGCCACATCAACGATAACATTGTCGGCAAGCTTCTTGTCCTCTTTGCCATTATCTTAGAGCTACCAGAGGATTACTTCCTGCAGAGACACCGGTATGAAGAAAAGAGCGACTGCCATTTGCGATACATGAAATACCACCATCGGACCGAGGAGCAGAACAAGATCCTAGAGAACGTATGGGTTAAAGGCCACACAGATTTCGGTAGCCTGACTCTACTTTTCCGGCAGCCCGTGAGTGCCTTGCAGGTTCGCACACCTGAGGGGGAGTGGAAGTGGGTTAAGCCGTATCCACAAAGCATCACAGTAAATCTCGCCGACTCGCTAGAATTTCTGACAAATGGATTCTTGAAGAGCAGCATTCATCGTGTTGTTGTCCCGCCGCCCGACCAAGCCAATATAGACCGACTAGGCGTTCTATATTTCGTGAGACCCGAGGACAGCCTCGAGTTGAGGCCCATAGTGAGTAATGTGTTGGAGCGCCTGGGATATGACAAGACAACGGACGGAAGTGCAGTTGGTATCACTGCTGGAGAGTGGGTGAAGGCGCGTGTCGCTGGGGGAGTCGCTAAAGATAAGGCGAGGAGTGATGTATCTGAGCAAGAGATTATTCGTGGCAAAACAGCTAAATATTACGACTAGATGTACTTTTCGATGAAATTTAGATAATCCGAAATGAATTCACGCTGTCATGTTATAGTAGTGAACGCTCAGCTATTCCCCGTTGGCTAATGGTGTATCTCTCTTTACGCATCGTCATTAATGTACTGATCGTACACTTCTGAGTAAAACTTCTTGCCGTTCTCGCGATGGCTGCGCACCTTCGTCCGTAGTTGCGACTCTCCCCAAGTATCATATTTGCCCTTCAAGAAGGCAGAATCGACCGCATGGCCTTCCTCAGATTCCCTACCAATATCAAGGGTATTAAAATGCAATTTAAGGGACCCAATCGCCTCTGCCTTTGTGAGGTTTCGACGGACACCCTGAAAAAATGGTACGCTGTATCTTTCGTGCGGGCCTGAGAGAACTCGATGCGTTGTTGCTTTGCATATCCCATTGGTTACCACCTCAAAAGCTTGGCCGATGTTGACGACGAAAGTTCCAGGTACTACAGGGACGTCGACCCAGTCACCAGCTTTGTTCAGTACTTGTAATCCCTTGACTTCAGGAGGTGATGCCTGAAGCAAGAATGTCCACCAACCCGAAGAATCCTTGTGAGGACCAACACCTTGCCGAGAACCCGCAGGATCACCGTCTTGCAGTGCAGGATAGTGCACCAACTTTAAGCGATGCTGGTCTGATAGAAACGGCTGGAAGGTTCCAGGCGGAAGCGACAGGGCCTGAGCAACAAGATCTAGAAACCGTTCTCCCAAGGTAGTGAGCTCTTGTATATATGATTCCACCGCAGACCGAAGTTCCGGATGCCCTTTTGGCCACTAGGAAAATCAGTATCATATGCCGTTATAGCCCTTGGACTGTATACAGACCTGGTTAGGGCCCCGCAGACGTTCGTACAATGGGAGACCAGAGTGCCATGTTGCTGTAAGCTCCGTAGCAAATTCAAACTGTTCCCTCTGGTCTTTTTTACCACCTGTATTTTCACTACCAACACCGCTATATCCAAGGAAATGCGGCGAGTTCTCTAATGCAACGGACCTCTTGGCATCCCTATCTAGCTCGAAAAGTGTAGGCAATGCATTCACCAACCCGTCAACAGTAGCTGCTGGGACGCCGTGGTTTGACACATATAAAAAGCCAACTTCCGTAAGAGCATAACGAAGACTATCTAGCAAGCTAGGCTTAGCTGATTTATCATCTACTCGCGAAAGATCTATTATCGGGATCTCGCTAAACGATGTAGCCATTGTCTGTAATTGATGTGATGAGATATTAACACTCAGAAAATCAGTTTCTAGTATAAACGACCTACTGTAAGAATTTAAATCCAATAAAACAGACTTGGTTTAAGAAATTCCCGTTGAATAGATAGGTACCAATACGGTACAAGTCTAAATCACGCCATTTTAACCATATATCGCAACGTTTCTAAGTCAACTTAGGATTGCCCTTCTCCGCAGCTTTAGGTCACGTGCCGGAAGAGGCCAACAGTTCATAGCCTATATGTAGACAACGAGCTGCATAAAGCTTTGCAGGTAGAAACGACATGTATTAATATAATAATTGAAGGAATGTGTCGAATCACTTGCTCAGTCGGGGCGCTCTCTTAGGATCTCTCCAAAATAGGCAAGCTTCGCGGCGAATATCGTCCGGCTCGGCTTTAGTATCTTGGGGCTGTATAACAAGCTGGAGTGCTGGTTTAGAATCGAGCCCATATCCCTCAGGCTCATACTTGGGCCACTCGGGAGAACCTGGGTACCTATGTGTATTCGGATCACCAGTTGCGACGAAGCTGGATAGATAGCCATGGTGCACATGGCCGATTTCTGGGTG
This sequence comes from Daldinia concentrica, assembly GCA_902805455.1. Lineage (NCBI taxonomy): Eukaryota > Fungi > Ascomycota > Sordariomycetes > Xylariales > Hypoxylaceae > Daldinia > Daldinia concentrica. The sequence goes on along the minus strand of CADCSW010000003.1, from coordinate 1,324,247 downwards.
CTGCACTTTGGGTTCGGGCCAAGTGTACCTCCCGTCGGCTGCGTGCGGAATCCCGCGCCAAGCTGGGAAGCTGTTATTGGTGTTGAAACGACCTTTCCAAGTGGGTACGCCGGCAGTGGATAGCCTATATGCGGTCTCCTGCACGGGGCAGATATATCCGTAATCACTCCAAGCCGCAGATAAACGAGCGTATTGTGCTCCTCTTGGGGAATCTTTGAAGGGAGACGCAGCATCTGTCACAGGGTCTGGGTATAGACTTACCAGCGACTGAAGCTCGTCGGTAGTCAAAAGAGGTGCAGTTGTACGCATATAATTCAAAAATTCGTCGTTTGTTTGCATATCACCTGGTATAGTGAATCTTCCCTCGTCCGTGACACTAGTCGTAAGTGTCGGTACGTGGAAGAAAGTACCATCAAGACCGGACTGCGAACCAAGCTTCTCTAGCATTGGACCTCCTTGTGTTGGTTGGAATGGCCATGTATTATTGTACTGAGAATCGTCGTATAATTTTATGCTTATCTTCCTGATATCAGCTACTTTGGCAGAACGTAAACAGGCTAGAGCTGCTACATTATCATTGAGAGGACAATGGAGGTGCGTCATAAACTCCTCAAATTGATGAATGTAGAGAGGGTAGCTAGCATTTGGAAACGACCGCGCGGTGACGGACCCGGATTGAAGGATAACTCTAGCAAAATATGGCTTTCCAGCATCTGCGTCATAGTTGTGAAAATGGTGAATCCCTACAGAATGAGCGCCCGCAGAACGACCACCAAGAGTGATGTCTTCTGGGTTACCGCCGAAGGAGCTGATATGTTTTTGCATGAAATGCTTCAAAAAGAAGTACTGATCTCGCAAACCAAGGTTGAGGAGGCCTTCTTTACTGAACATTACCGAGGGCAAGAAGCCAAGCGAGTTGAGGCGGTAGTGAAAACTCACCACAACTATTGGCGCCTTGGATGATGCGACGAATGCGGCCCCATCTAGGCTCTTACTACTGCCGAAGTTGAAACTGCCTCCATGAATATAGACGAAAACTGGAAGCTTTTTACTTAGTGGAACACCCTGCGTCCGGTACACATTGAAATTGAGACAAGCCTCCCCCTGAGCTTCTAGGCTCACGTATTTGGGATCCTGAATGCACCCCTTCCCGTATGCTGTGGCTACTTTCACGCCGTCAAATGGAGGCGGCCAGTCGATAGGCTTAAAGCGGCCTTCGCCCACGGGTTGAGTTGCGTAATCAATACCAAGCCAAGCATCAACTGGGTGTGAGAACGCAGCACCACTCAGCGTGGTTTTTACCGGCCTTCCAGTGAAACTTCCGTAGCCCTCAAGAGTGATAGGTGTATCTTCGACTGAGAAGGACTTTGAAGTATCGACCTTACACGTCCCTAGGATTGAGCATAATTGATCTGACAGCCTCGTCGTTGTATAGAACGTCCGACCCCAGAAGAGCGTAAAACAAATAATAACAAAAATTGCAAGCCAACCTAACTTTTTCACGTGTATCGCCATTTTATTGGAGTTGGACGTTGTAGAAAACTTCCGAAGCGGTATTAGGAGGCCTCTCGAGTCTAGGCACGCATCCACGTAGACACGTGAAAATGCCCCTGAGGCTTACGAGGCTTAGGTGAGAAACCCGGTCGGTATGCCTAGTCTGGTCTCAGGTGATGCTGTAATTATTTTTGAATGTAGTTATCTAATTTTTAACATGGGATAAATTGTACCTGCATATCGGACCCGTATGATGTAATAGGAAATGGTCGTTGTTCTGGTTCTAATTCTACGTAAGGACGTAGTTAACTAGTGTACGTTAGAACTAGATGTTAGCTTTTCGGGACCTCGGGGGTGTTCGGATACCGAATGCCTACGGCTCATGCAAGTAGGACCATCCGAGCGGTATGTAATAGGTACATGTATGGGCTAAGTTGGAGATGTGGCTAGGGCATAGTGTTGGGCATAGTGTTTGGATATACATGTAAAACGCAACCGGTATTCAATACAACTAAAAGCAAACAAATTAATAAGAAATTGCTCTTTGTATATAGTGCAAGGAGATCGATTGAGTTATTAATATCATATATAAAGTTTAATATATCTTAAACTTATACGCCGTATTTTATAACTACCCACCTACCTTAAGAGGTACCTACCTAATGCCTGTACATACATAGTTGCATTATATGTGTAGGTACATTATTTATGGACACAAGCACTAAATGACCTAAGTATAACCTGCCATGCTAAGTCATCGGAATAGATATGATTGGCTAAACGGCTGCTGCCCCGGATCTGCCGCGTCCCCTAACAGTGGCTTAGCACATGTGAAATGTCAAATTACTCCCCCACTTTCTGCAATGAATCCAATCCCGTCCAGTCTCCTGCAATTGCGCCGAATCTCTGGACACTACTGCCTTCGGTTCGGCATTCCGAGCAAGCCCAATTACTTGATTTGGACCTTTTTTGATATCCTTTCCGATGGCTTCGTTTATATGCCCTTATAGATGTAAAAGATATTATCATTCGTTACCGGTTATGATATTATTATTATGATATTACGGAATAATGCCTCCAAGAAGATCACATAAAAAATCTCGTGCCGGATGCCGAAGATGTAAAGCTCGAAAAATCAAGGTATGTGTGGTCTGGATCTAATTGCGCCTCAAAAGGGCGTAAATAAGGAAGAAGAAAAATGAAAATCAAAACGAAAAGAAAAAGAAAAGGGAGCGGCGCAACTGATGCGTTCGCAGTGCGACGAAGTCCATCCTAGGTGTGGAAATTGTACCAAACATGGCGTTGCTTGCGATTTTGAGCATCCCAGCATCGCCGACACTCTTAGTCCAGTCGAAACCCCTCGTCCGACGACATCCACAAGTAACTGCGATAGTCTCTCGACGAGTACTCTTCCACCGACGCCCTCCGTAGAGTCGAGCACCCCTGTTCCCCTATATCGAAATCCAGAACCTCTTCCCTTGACGAACTCGAATAAAAGTAATCGCATGATGGAATTAAAACTATTACATCACTACACCACTATTACTTGCCAGACACTAGCTATATCCTCACCGGTGAGCGAGAAAATATGGCGGGATACTGTCCCGAACCTTGCTTTTACCGGTGCGGAATTCCTAGCCGACGCTTTGCTTGCCGTTTCCGCTCTCCATCTACGGTCACACTCTCCACAGGACCAAGAACTTATACGCGCCAGTCATTCATATATGGCGTCAACCCTTTCGGAATATAGTGCGAGGCTGGGAAAGGGTATAACGGAGTCAAACGCCGAAGCGCTATTCCTTACCGCTGCCCTCATTGCGTTCCAGTCGACGGCATCTCGCATTTTCACTAGGGATGATAGTGGTGACTTGAAGGACCGATCTGATGGGTATTCCCTGCCGCTGTCATGGTTTCACTCGTTTCAGGGAATCAAGGCTGTTGTGGCTTCTAGTTGGCAATGGCTGCGGCATAGCGGGATCGTGATTCCGATAATCGAGTCTCAGCCAGCGCTTAATCTTGATCTGTCAGGGCAGAACGCGAATTTCTTCGGGCATCTACTAGCCGGAGTGGAAGAGGAGGTTGCCAACCTAGATGATCCCGCGACCCAGGAGCTTACGCGCCAGGCCTACCAGCACGCTGTTGCTGTGCTTGATTGGGCTCATAAGATACCCCATACCGGTGCCCCTCTCGTGTTTCTCGCGACCGTTTCGCGCCGTTTTGTAGAATTGCTCGAGTCCCGACGCCCACGTGCTCTTGCAATTCTTGCTAGTTATTTTGGTTTACTAAAGTCTCTCGATAGTGTTTGGTGGTTGAAGGGCTTAGCGCGTCGCGAAGTCATGGGCATTGTTTCCCTATTCGATCCAGATGACGAAGAATGGTGGCCTCGTCTACAATGGCCTGTACGGATTGCATTATACGAGGGCGATTTCATACCACCAGACGTATGGGGCGCAGAATCTTGCAATGAGACGGCGCTCTTGGACCAAAATGGCCAAAATGGAGGCTACGTCAGCCATATTGAGCTCGTGAGTCAAATGTTTTCTGCTGTGCAGAATATGCCCCCAACGATGCCGGGCGACGCTCTTGATGCACTCGCCCACCAGACCGTTTTAGCTCGATCCCAAGAATTCAGCCGGCAGATGTCACTCCGAGATGATACGCACGTGTTACACTGAAACTTCAGTAACTACACCCATTCGTGTCAAGGGTCGTTGATCCAAGCTCGGACGGTTTAGGCAGGATCTCACCCTCCAGAGCATGAGCCAGTCGAGTAGAATGTTGTTTGCTTCTTTGGGCGCCTTAGGCGTGCATCACATGACTACGCAACTAAACGCTACAACGTTAGAAGTTTTCATGATGCTGATATAAAACAGCATCAAACGATTCGCCACGCAGGGGGCGAAAATATGTAATATTAGGATTTTCGTCCCCGAGGATATGGTGTCGATACCATGATCCATCTCCATCGGGATGGTTTTATCAGGGTTCGACCAGCTAGGGACACAAGTTGCTAAAGCGACGTAGCGCCGACCCTCCATATCTACTACATGAAGCTAATAACTTTGCCGTAGAGCGTGTTGGCAGAATATATGAGAGGTGACAGCGTGTACATATACTTCGACGTAGTTATCTGCCGGTATATGGCAGGCGGGTTAAGATGAAGGGAAAGGCTAAGGAGGTCGCTGGCTAACTATGTATTATACAGTACGTACAGTTTTAAGCTGACTATAATGTAGGTAAACCTGTATGAAGGAGGGACTAAAAACACCACTATGAATAGACCAACCCCAAACTTAGGATCAACTTTCTGTATATGAAGTATATGCTCCCTATGTAATAATAGCTCCAATTTCCCTGAAGACTCCTGTCTATAGCAACAAGGGCTTAACTTAGTAACGCATCACATAGTATTGGCCGCGTTAAACAATGCGCCAAAATAACATTAAACATAATAGCGTACTCTAGTATTCAGCTAAACTAGCACTCACCTACCTAAGGTATACGGTGACGTTCGGATATCCGAGACGGGTTAATTAGGATTCCGGCTCGGACCCCGGGGCACACCTCGGATACTTTGGAAGACGAAGTCGGGATTCGGTGATCAGTTGCGGCACAGCCGGAGTCAGGCCGCCCAATGGGCGCTATTTAAACTATGTGCGGTGTTACTATGTTATGCATTGTACGACCTAGTACTTATTAACCACGGTACCTGGTACCTTACCCAGGTATACATCCAAAGGGTCCATTTAAACATATTAAAATCGCTAGATTAAATTTGGTGTGGTAAACATGGGTCCTCTTGAGCCTCAACGGGAGTGATGTAACCTTGCATGCCGAATCTATAAAACATAATCAAGCCAAGTGAGATAACTTGATAATTAGAAGTGATCGAGAAAGAATGTCATGAGTTCAGTTATCATCTTCCTATCTCGTATAATGGATCATCGTGGTGCATGGTCTGGGAGTTCCTAGACCTTATACTAGTAACTACCCCGCTCTCGGTAGGTAGCTTACCGTATGATCGGGAGGGGCCGGTCACAGGTTTCTCCTCATAAACGGAGTATTCCAAGGTTGCAGAAGGATCATATCGAATCTCGAGATGGAAGTCTTTTATAAGTTGGTGTCTTTTATCTTACCCCGTTCCAACGAAATAGTTGACCTAGTCGATCTGCTCAACCAATACATCAAGGCCAATGCCATTTATAGCTAGGGTTGCTGCTTCAGCTAGTCGATCCCTATTATCAAGCCCAAAGCGATATCCTCTTCTCTTTCGTAATAATATTGTAGTACACACGAGACCATACTCCAACATGCTGCAAGGGTGTGTGCTGAAGAATGTATTTATCAAGAATGAAGGCCCTAGCATAGGAGCTTGGCAGACTCTGCCAGGTCAGAATGTTTCGAGAATATTGGCACGTACCGGTTTCGACTGGGTGATGGTTGACTGCGAGCATGGAAACATGGATGGTATGAGGTCTGACCCTGTCCGGAAAGGAGCCGACAATTGAACACAGAGATCTTCTTTAATGTTCCCAAAAGACAGAGCTGATACTTATTTCATAAAGACGCCGCAATGCACGAGGCCGTCCCAGCTATCGCTAGCTGTGGAGTTAGTCCTCTCGTGAGGATTCCTGATATGCAAGGCTGGATGATTAAACGTAAGCCTATTAATCGAGCCCAGCGATACCATGTAACTAACATCTAGTTAAGGTGCTTTGGATGCAGGGGCGCACGGCGTAAGTGGCTAGCAAGCAGTAACGAGTATTAGAACAACGTTAACAAAAACAGATTCTGGTCCCTCTTCTCCGATCTGCTGATGAGGCCAAAAGAATCGTCAGCGCAGCCAAGTTTCCGCCCCAAGGCCAGCGTGGGCTCGGATCGCCATTCTCTATGGAACGTTTCAACCCGGTGCCAACCATGACGGAGTATCTACAACAAGCTAACGAATCGCTCTTAACGATGGTCCAAATAGAGACGCAAGAAGCGCTTGATGCCGTCGAGGAGATAGCCGCCGTCCCGGGAATCGACGTTCTCTTCGTGGGACCTTTTGACTTAGGGAATAATATCGGTCATCCCATACTGGACGGCGTCATTAAACCTGAGTTAGAACAGGCAATTGACCGGATCCTAGAGGCGACTAATAAGGCAGGGAAGAAGTGCGGTTTCTTCGCCACGGGCGGAGAACAGGCCAAGCAGTATGCCGATAAAGGATTCCATATGATTAGCGTCGCACTTGACGCGACGCTGCTGCAGGCATCGCTAGGCGTGTCGTTAAGCACTGCTCGAGGGCAGCAGGCACCAAAAGTTGGTGGAAGATACTAGGGATATCTTATTGCCGTACAGAGAAAAAGGGTAGTAGGATTTCTTGTCCTTAATATAAATAGGATCATAGATCGATATACCCTCATAATGAAGTTCGTACATTGGTAACAACACTTAGGTGTCTACACCTCCATTCCATCCCGAGCTTGACTGCATTATGCTTTCTCGACGAGATCCATTTTAGCTTTTACTTCGTCAGTAGTGAACTGGTGCATGAGTTTGACTGCTTTCGAAGCTGACTGCGGGTGTTCTTCTGGGGCCGAAGATTTGCTAATATGAATCTATCAGGAGGTTTATTAGTCTAGTTATATTAATTCGTTGATGATAGTTTCAGATATGAGAGGTAGTTATTAGGTATATATGTTTTAGACTATGTACATACCACGGGGACATCAAATTCATAGAGATCTCGCCATCTAGGCTTAACATCCGACTTGATAATATCGATCTCCTTGAATTGAAATGGCCGGGAATCCCAAACGTCAGAGAGAACTGATCTGGCTTTTGTACAAAGTCCACAGTTTTCACGTGTGAACAGCGTGATCCTACAGGCCTGAAGTAATCTGCACGTAGCGCGCATTTCGAAATCCAAAGTCTCAGCGCAATGAGAGTATGGATTATCAAGCAGGGCGGTTCAGGTTGTATGAGATTTTAATTAATTTATAAAGAAATAGATGGTACGATTAACTAACATATTTAATCTTACGTTAAGCCATCCGAATAGTTGCTAGGATATAGAAAATTGGGTAACGTATGAATACTGGTATATGTATATCATAGGTATTATGCATTCATATATACGTACATTCTTAAATTTATCGAAGGTCAGATAGCTTCACCCCACCAAGCGGGGTTCCCAAATTCTGCCGCTGCAGAGGACATGTACCTCCCGTATAAATGCTTCTGAAGGCATGTACGTACTATAAAGAACGTACGTCATAGGCTCTAAGGTTACCTAAAAAGGTGCTATGTGGACTTGGCTCAGTACGGAGCTCCCATAAACAGAAGGCGGTGAGTAGCTTCGAGGCTCTCGTAGCTTCCATCAGCTTCATCTAATTTAATTATAAGATCTTTTATTAGCAAATACAATAAATACAACAAATATACTTTATTAGCAAACTCCCCAGAGAAAAAAATACCAATTCTACTTGATCTAGTCAAATTAATAATCAACTGAGCATCAATTCTTCACTAAGCTCATACGTACATCCAACAATGGCTCAGAAGTGTGTCCATAAAGGTTGTGGCAAAGTTTACACTGATCCGGATGAGACTTGTGTCTACCATCCGGGTCCTCCAATCTTTCACGAGGGTCAGAAAGGTGGGCAACCAGTTATATAGCAGGCTTAACTATAAGCGGAAAGGGATTTGCTAACGGAATCTTACATTCACCATATTTAGGCTGGAAATGTTGTAAACCAAGAGTCCTAACCTTTGACGAATTCCTCGAGATCCCGCCTTGTACAGAAGGAAAGCATAGCACAACTGATCTCCCTCCAGAGATCGAGAAGAAGACTCCAGAGAATACCGATGCGAATTCGTCCCTAGCTTCAAAACTCACCGAGGCTGTATCAGCAGTACCTACTCGTGCTCCTCTCAACCCTCAGCCTGCCCCTACTGCGCCCCCGCCGCCTCCCGAGTCCGAAGATGACGATCCATCTCTGGAGATCCCCGATGGCAAGGTTTGCCGCCGGAAAGGCTGCAATGTAGCTTATAAGAAGAGTCAAGGCAGATCTGATGATGAGAAATGTGTCCATCATCCTGGCGCCCCCATATTCCACGAAGGTAGTAAGGGCTACAGCTGTTGCAAGAGACGGGTGCTAGAGTTCGACCAGTTCATGAAGATTGAAGGATGTAAAACCTCGCCCAGACACTTATTCATCGGCTCCGGACAACAGAAGAACAAGTCCGGTGCAGCCAATTCTTCCATAACCGAGAATGGTGAAGAGTTACTTGAGACTGTGCGGCATGACTTCTACCAGACGCCTTCGACGGTAATAGCGTCTTTCTTCCTCAAGAAGATTGACAAGGATAAAGCATCGGTAAATTTCGAGTCCCAAACACTCGTACTTGACCTACCAACAAGTGATGCGCAACCTAAGCGCTATAAAACCAGTGTCCCATTATTCGGGCGCATTGACCCGGAAAAGTCGACGCACAAGATTCTCGGTACGAAGCTCGAAGTTAGCTTGCACAAGGCGGATGGCGCGAGTTGGCCGGTTCTGCGGAGCGACGAGCGACTGACAGGCGAAATCTTGCAGGTTGGACGGGCAGGACGCGTGTAGCCTGTCATCCTATCATCATGCCATCTAACAGAGTATTTCGCTACCTGGAATTCTGATCATTTCCGGTCATAGGGATATGTGACCGTCAGCATAGTAATGAGCAATTTTGAGAAAACGTCTACTCGATCGGCACATTCGCAATTGTCAGGCTAATCCCTGCGCAGATCCTAGCCCCTCTGCCCCCTCCCTCGTCGAACCGGAAAACCGTCAATCCCCAATCCCACAGTAGACGGACGGTATGAAGACGTTGAATCATCAATCATGTCATACTCCCAATATCAGAAAGACACATTTCAAGAGTGAATTCCATCTTATAAGGTCACCTGTTCCACTTTCTCAATATGACGCGCAAACACTAAGCGAAGCTTTCGGTTCAAGACTTTTCAGAAAGTTTCTTCAGACTGAAAGTTTGTTGCAACATGAGGCAGGCCACGTGTTATAGGCTAGTGACGCTTTCTGCTCATTCCTCTGGATTCCCCTGGGTTATGAACGGCGAATCGGCCATCTAATAAGAGCTAGGTAGTACACGATCTAGGTAGCTTTGAATATCAATCAAAGATAAACGCCATATGTACGTGGAACGCATCGGGTGATTTACGTGAATTATAATTCTCGTATTTGGGTCGTGAATCCGCACGTCTTGGCTGACAAGACGACTAGCATACGAATAAACTTCCATCGTTACCTAGGTAGGTAGGTAGGTATTTAGGTTCACTTTTAGGAGACGATCTCTGCAGGACAGCCCGTATACACATCTTCCTGCCATCTTCCCGTCTTCCTACTTATACGTCAACATACTATGAAACGAGAAGCACCATTTACTATTAGGCAAGCGTCTGCCTTAAATCTATGGATTAGTAGAACCTAAAGATCTCATTGAACTAGAGCCGCCAGGCTTGTGCGTTTATGGTTACGGATACAAGGACTCGTGATGCAGTATTACAGTCAGTAATAGCATCTAGATGAGTCTCGTAGTATCGGTAATTATTGAATGTATGTAAAGATTACGAGAATAATTATGTGTACAATTATAGCCATTCCGTGGGCGGTGACGCCTCATCAGTGGCTGGTCCGTGCGTAGCATCGGATCCACAGGCTTGTACTGAGTCTCAATATACAACCAACTTCTAGAAGGTACATAGATGCTCTAGACACTATCCGGGCAATATTCAACCACAGCATCTAGATGGTCACCAACAACTAAAAGCGCTTCCATTATGTAAAGAAGTAATGTTAAGATGAATTCGGAAGATTCCCCGTGTACGTAGATAGGCGGATAATCGACTTGCCATTCGATAACCCGGCAAAACACGGCCACTTCCTTACGCGTTCGTCGTCGCCCACGTCCATCGCCAAGTACAGACATGGTTCATTTCCCCGGGGGCTATTGTGCTCTTGCTCCGGTGTAGCGCTAGCGAAAACAGACAGTTAGATATCGGAGTCGGCAATTAAAGGAGATATGCGGAGTAGATTGTAGGTATTCGGTGCGCGGGATTCAGGTATATTAGGTACCTCTACTTACGTTGGACAAAGAGAGTCGTCATCTTCCCGTTTCTCGCCCGCCTCGGCATCATCGGCGTCCCTTCGGGCCCGTGTGCGGGCCCGCGCGCGCTTGTAGAACATCCGGAGCGCAATTTGGATCACATGTCCGAATCCCGCGACGACTAGAACAGGGGTGCCTAGCGCGAGAGCCCAGAGCCTAGAGTAAAAAAAATTGTTTAGAGACTACCGCGAAACGGGACGCTAGGGAGGGAAACGGGAACCGGGGTTCTTACGGAAGCCGGACGTTGCTGAGATGGTGCCACAGCGCCAGTACGACACCGAGAATGGCAATCTCGGAGCCTAGTTGTAGCATCGTCCATGTAGCCCAGTATAGGGCCATGAGGTCTTCGCCGTCGCAGAATTGTAGCGCTAGAAGCGCGAATACTTCGACTACTAGGAAGACGGCTGCGATTAAGAATAGTAGCGTACACCACTGCGGTAATAAGAATCAATGACTATGTCTCCAAGGGGCTTGGGCATATCTTAAGAGAAGACACTCTTAACTGGTTTGAGTTAGAAGTATCGACTTCTAAGGTAGAATGGAAGTGCGAAGAAAGGAGTTTCGGCGGTTCATACAGCAAGGCTAATTTTAACTCTCCGCCGAAATTCATCTTCGCAGAACTCGTGTTCTTCTCGATACATCATCGTCCTATATATCCAGCATCGATCTTAGTTAGTCACACTTCAACATCTCGAAGTTGGAAGACTACATCACGTACGATTGATAAACCCATGACGAAACAAACAGTATACCGATTACCAGGAAAAAGAGCGTCCAGTAGATGCCATCAAAATGGATTCTATCAAGACCGGATGCAAATTGGGCGTAGTGAGGGCATCTCAAGGGGTCGAAGGGTGTAAACTGCCCGCCCATCTTGATCTAGGGATGAACGGTAGACGGGCTACGTAGAGTGAAAAAAAAAAAAAGTGAAAATCAATGATGGCAAACCGAAGTCACTTCTGCTGCCAGGATATATAAATAGTTTAGATCTAGACGTGAGAGATTATTCCAACACCTTCAGTGACTACAAAGAAGGGGAAAAAAGGATCAAGGCCCCATATCTATAATCAAACAAAGACATGAAGTCTCAAAGCTAGAGGCAAAGCATAGGTGAACGCCAAGTACGGCCGAAATATCCTATGATGCGCTGCCCAGCCATGACGAGTCGCGCAGTCCCTGTCTATACGCCGAGAGAGCGGCCGCACGTGTTAGTCCCTGGTATTAGTCTGTGGGAACTAATAGCTTATCTCTTCCTTAAGGCCGATATGCGAGTAATGATGTAGATTGGGAGGCTGTGTAATTAGTAGACCGTTTTAGTAGGCAGTTCAAGCAAACCTAATAACAACAATAGGTTTGCCATGCTTTCTTATTCACACAACCCCCGCCCGTATCGCTGTATATAGATCTGCAGCCTTTCACTTCCGACGTCCGCGGCGGGGTGGAATAACGCCGCGACCAGATTTTGGTGAAGATCATTGCTGGAAGAGCAGATCCGGCTCTAGACTAATGTTATCTCATCTGGGGGATATCCATGGTAAACCACAAAGTGGTTTACATAACGCCCGTAACAATTCTGTAAGGAATAGATAGGCTCTAGATCTACTAGAAGTCCATCCCTTCCATTAGTTCCGTCCGATCCAAGACCATTCCCTTCTGGCCAATATACTCTCTCAGGGCATCCCAATCCGCTCCCTCCTCCTCGCCTTGGCGCCACTTCTCTCGAAATCCCCACGCGCAGGCGATCTTATCCAACGCAGCCCTCTCTTCTTCCCTTATCCACCGTAACCGTAGAGGTACTCCTGGGGCCCAGGTCACCCGCTTCATCTGATCGTTTGCAGTAGTTAGCGCCACGACGCCGATCGACGTTGTAAAGCCTACGTAGGCCAATATACCAGCGAACGCAACATTAGTCGCAGTGGCGCTGTCCATACTATTTTGAAGATCAGAAAAGTTCGTCGCAAGCACGTATGCCGCTAACGGTGTTGCTGCAAAGGTCCCCACAGGCAGCAAGGCTTTGCGTAAGAGCTTGTTTCGGATGAAAGCTTTCGTAGCATAGGTATTCTCGATAATTCCAACTGCCGCATCTAAGTTTCTAGCCTCAATTGCAGTATCCAGAGCTTTCTCGATCACATCAGGCTCAACAGCATTTGCTACCTTGTTAGGATTCTGCTTTGTGTAGCTAATAGACCTCCTTCCTTCACGGGGCATGGGCTTCGATGCATACAGTTGAAACGCTTGGGGAAGTGTTTCTGGTTTGCCCAGACGTGCTTGCACATCGACATATTTTTCTAGTAGTTCTGGTGTTATGAAGACAGGCGGGTGAGCTAATACCGCGTAGGCAGTATTTGATATCCTATCGATGATCTGTTTGACCTGGTCCATTATACTGGCAGTAGCAGTATTTATAGGCTTAGGAAAGTTGGGATTGCTTGTACTATCCAGCGAAAGTAGTTCAGAAGCAGCTGAATCAAACTCATTTATCATATGAGCGATTTGTGGTTGTACAGCATCGTCCATAATATAATCAGCCACTACGCGACATGCCAGGAGAGCCGCACTCACGTCCGCCTCTGGCGGTATGCGTTTGTTCGAGAGTACTTTTGATTTGCTTCGTTCCAAATAAGTCATCATATTAGTGACGGATGACAGCTCTTCGCTCGCTGCTGTCTTAGGCGTTGCCCTGATCTTACTATCATGTTCTCCCAGGGTATGCCGAGTATTACCGGTCTCTAGTATCTTCTTTCTAGTTGGTAATACAGTAGAGGCTAAGAAGGCCTTCTGGGCTGCATTTCCTCGTAGGGCATGCTGTACTGTCTGAGGCCGATGCAGGGTAGTATTATGAGAACTCAATGCGGGCTTTGTAGAATAGAAACGGCGAGTGATGATAGAGTCGCAAATCTGGCAAACCGACTGCGGTCGCGGGACAACAGCCGGTCGAGGCATCGCTGCAATTTCTATAATACGTAGGAGATTGACATGTGGTGAACATGCCTGTGATGGATACAACGAATTGTTATGATACAGAAACTCGTGACACGAGGGATGGACCATGTACCTTACGTTGGTTGTCGTGAAGTGGGATTCAATTAAGACTCGATAATGAAACTCGGTAATAGAGATATGACTTATCGTCTCTTATCTTTCTCGTTACATGCAATAATCCAAATAATATGCTTCAATGCCAAGATCAAGCGGGGCAATCTGTGCCTGCGCCACAAATTGTGACGACAACGCGCGGCTGAAAAGCTTATGTTTCCAGCAATTCCAACGACGTCCAATGACTTGTAACTTACTTATTCCTACCTCCTAAACTCATCGATAAGGCACCAGTACATTGCATTTCGCGTCGTTACGTACCAACCGCCTCTCTCACCCCTTCTTCTACTTATAAGTAAAGAGATACCCATCGCAGTCAAAAAATAAACCATATATCATCAATTCACTTTAACAAAGACACTTATACCGATTTCTCATATTCTTATCTATTCGATACACGATACACGCACGGTGACGCCCATAGATCTCAACTTATAACAATCCTCACCGACCCGACACACGCTCTTTTATCTCGCCTGCACGACTGAGTATTTCAATATACTAAGAGAGCCGGAGCCCAATCTCCGAGATGCCTCCTCCACCACCTCCGCCGCCACCGCTCCCGGGTATGGGAGGGCCACCGCCTCCTCCCCCTCCACCTGGCGGACTACCACGACCGGCTGCCAGTGCTGGTGCTGGCCGAGGTGCCTTACTTAGCGACATATCGAAAGGGCGGGCCCTAAGAAAGGCTGTTACGAATGATCGTTCTGCTCCCCAAGTAGCGAAGGCGTCAGGGGGAGGAGGAGGCGGAATGCCCACTGGAGGAGCGCCACCTGTTCCTATAATACCCAGGGGGGCTCCCGCTGTTCCGGGCGGTGCACCGCCGGTCCCGGTAAATAGAGCAAGCAACAATGATCATGATAGCGGCGGACTGGCAGAGCCCGCGCCGCAACTAGCAGGTTTATTTGCGGGCGGTATGCCGAAGCTGAAGAAACGAGGTGGAGGCGTAGATACAGGAGGTAAGTCTCCCATAGTCCTACAGTCCTATTAAGCTTGGCGACGAAGGTTACTTACCGTATACGTAGCAAACCAAAACGCATCGTATCTAAACGACACAGAGTCGTCAGGCCCGAGAGCGCCGTTAGTACCGAGACCGCCTGTCGGATCCGCCCCCGCCGTACCAACAGTTCCAGCTCGTGCAGTACCCACACCCCCGAGTGCGGTTTCTCATGCCTCGGTAGCGACTCTAAGGAAGGCGATCAGTGATGTTCCAAGACCAGTCTCCATGGCATCAGCAGCATCGTCGAAAGGACCCCCGCCACCGATAGGGAAGAAACCGCCTCCTCCGCCCGGGTCCAGGAAACCCTCAACCGCACCATCGCATTCTCACCCGTTCCATCCTCCCCCCTTACCGGGCTCACATGCGCCGCCACCTCCCCCATCGTCTGCTCCAGCGCCGCCGGCACCTCCGCCTCCACCACCAACATCCGCGCCAGCGCCTCCACCTCCGCCGCCAGTATCGGCACCCGCACCACCACCGCCTCCTCCAGCCGCGGCTCCCAGACCACCCCCTACTACAACGCGATCACAACCCCCTCCTCCTCCGCCGTCAGCACCACCATCTAGCTCAACATCACCAAGCATTGCAGTCCAAGCAGCAATGCGTGCAACGGCAACAGGAGGTCGTTCTTCTCCTACCAGCGTACTAACCCCTCTTCCTCCGTCTTCCGCGCCAACACCACCTCCCGTAGCGCGAGATCCGCCTTCGAATCGCCAGCGCGCCGGCTCGAATCTCCGCTCGATGCTAGACCCGAGCACATACACGCTAGTCCCCAACGGCACCAGCAAGAGCCCGAGCCCCACCCCCACAGGCAGCGCGATACCCAGCCCGCGCGAGTCAAGCAGAGGCGAGCGGTACATCATCCACGACAGCCGCTGGCGTTTCAAAGATGAGAGCGAACTCCCCAAGCCCCGACCCTTCCAAGGCGGGCCCCGCAAGTACCGAGCCGGTCGCGGGAGCAGCGTGCCGCTAGACCTAAGTGCGCTCTAGGGGAGTAGTCGTGGTCAAGGTATGGCTATGCTAAGGGAAAGAAGAGAAATTGGAATAGGAGCAGAGAGGAGAACAGAAGATGCAGGGGGTGTAAAGGAGAAGACCAAGAAAGAAGGGTATGACTGGTTGAGTATCCGCTGGTGAAGCTTTAGCTTAGGTACCTAGGTACCTACCTAAGTACGGACCCAAGCTAGGTTTATGTAGGAAATAGAAACACGGACAGATTATTCGAGGTCTTGAAGAAAAAGACTGGATGGGAGGAGATATGCCTTGTGCATGTGCATCTGTACGTTCATGTATGTATACTTCACTAGGGGAGAATACTCATTAGTAGCACAGGCGTTCATTCTCCTGTCTCTACTAACCTACCAGCAATAAGCCTAGACCACATCACAACTTCATTAGGATAATTACTAGTTAGAAGCTGCCGACTCCAAACATCATAGAAATTTATAAGCATTATGTCCGTATCCCCGTGCCAAGTTTT
This sequence comes from Daldinia concentrica, assembly GCA_902805455.1. Taxonomy (NCBI): domain Eukaryota; kingdom Fungi; phylum Ascomycota; class Sordariomycetes; order Xylariales; family Hypoxylaceae; genus Daldinia; species Daldinia concentrica. The sequence continues at coordinate 1,308,030 of CADCSW010000003.1, read as the reverse complement.
ACTTGAAAAGTATGAATTTGCATCGTAGGTGGACTTCAGAAATAAGATCTGTTCGAATCCAGCTACCTAACGAACCAGCTAACAGGTATGTGGTCTTTCACATTAGAGTCAAGGACCAGCTGAGTGATATCTTATTAAGATTTCGAACAAGAAGTAGGAATTGCCATTTCGCACATTTTTAAAGAAGAGTAGAATAACCATGAAGCAAGAGCCAGTCCGTACGCCGATCCAGATGCTAGCATTCTCTTTCAACAAATCATACACATTTTCACGATCACAAATAAGGCCGGCCGTTCATACTCCCTGGCTGAGTGTTCCATTATTGGCCGGGCGGTTTAGAAGTGGACGTTGCAAATATGTCCCCTTTCCCGAAAAAGGCATATGGATTGTTGCGTCCTGAAAGTTATCTCCCCAGTAACCTACCCCATCAATATTCTTTACCACTTCCATCGCGGATGTAATAATTTCATCAAATGCCCCAGCTTTCTGGAGCTGCTGAGGTGTCCAAGAAACTTCCTCGCCCACTTCGAGGTCTCGATTCTGCTTCAGTGCCTCGTTGATCACCTTGGATTGTAACGAAGCCTCATACCAGGTTGGTAAGTGACCACGTTTCTGATTTCCACGGTACTGCTCAAACCGGATGGTTACATTGTCATTTGCTCTACCAGTAATCCTCGGTACCATGTCGTGCACCTCGCAGATCTCTAGTACGCTCGAAGTTGACGACTTTAAACCACGAGTGTTAGAAGAGAGCCGGATATTTCCTCTTCTCGCGTAAGATGCAACGTTGCGAGTTCGAACAAGCAGTATCTCAGCCTGGTATACTCCCTTAACAATGAACTCTAATAACGGTATGCCGGAGTTTTGTTGTCTATATCATAACATTAGCAAAGATGTAATTAGATGGAAGGGTTTAGTAGCAGTAAACTTACATAACGCACATGCTGTCAATAAGGTCCTCCGCAAAGTCACCGTAAGTTAGGCCCAAGTCTTGCGACTTGGTGAGGGTGACTTGGAAGTCCCATGCCCTCTTGGGACAATGCACAAAGACAGCGCAAGAATCACCGCCCAGTTCATAGATTCTATAGGTAAATCTTTTGGCGTCAACTTCCAATGTGAACTTGCGGAACTCCTCGTCTGCTATCTTAGCACGGCAGTGAATTTCATAGACAGCGTGACGAGTAGTGGGCACCCATAGTCTTTGCTTAAAACTATCCTCAGCAAATGCGATATAATTTGCATCCTCCCCGTCTCCTGTCAGAAACTTTGTGAATATGGCGTCCTTGGGTCTGACGTGGTGCCTATCCAAGACTTCCTTCATGTCCTGCAGTGACTTGACCTTATCTTGACAAGCGCTGCCTTTCAAGCACACATGGTTTCGATTGATCTTTGTGAGACAGAAGCGTCCGAGTTCAGCTTTCAAAGACACCTTACCAGTAAAAACTTCCAGAGAGCCCATCATTCGGACGAGCTTCTTGACAATGGCTCGGGTCAATTCAGGATCGGGATCTGGCCCCTTATACACGGGTTCGTGACTGGGTAGAAACTCTGGGACTTTAAGACGATCATATCGGCGACCTGCCTGCTGCCTCATAGTAGAGTGCCGAGGCGGGGGCGGGATTCTAGGTTCCACACGAAGTTCCCCTATTTGAGCACCTTTCCATAACTTAATGAATGGGTCATCGGATTCAATTTCAGAGGCCGGTGGATGCTGAAGGACTTTAGTTCCTGACTGGGTGATGCTTATTTTCTCACTTCCTTTGTCACTATTGGCTGGTAGCTCTTCCGTTTGTTGCTCATGAAACCCGATAAGGTCATGTTCTGCTGAAGCTATCTCCAAATCCTCAGGGGTACCGGAAGATTGTTCAACAACTGTTTCTGGCTGGGTACGAAACGATATCGGGCTTATTAAGCGAACATTATCGTCAACCAGGTTCATGCTAGACCCTCCTGCAAGACTCTGGTGCTCGTAAGGAGGCTGTTGAGAAGGTTCCTGTTGAGAGGAGTCAAGATTACCCCCCAGGTTGTTATAGTCATGTTTATGCTGATAATCCGAAAGACCTTGGTTGTGCTCTGGCTTAGGCACCTGGGTAACCCAAGAAGCAACCTGTGGGTTATTTTCAAGGTCGAATAAGACCTTTTCCGAGCCGTAGTTTCTAGACTTCGGTTCGTAGTGCCATACGGCAGGTGAGAATGCTTTATATGGTCCATTTCTGTCCCTCGGCGATATTGCAGGGGAAATGTTTGCTGGACCTTTGGTTGGTCGAGAGCTGGTACGTGGTAGAGCCACAACAACACCCTGCTCAAACATTTTTCCGTATGCACAAATCCCTTTACCCAACTCATATTGGGATCTGTCAAGGAAGAAAGTAGTTGAGGTAGATTTCCTTCCATGTGCCATGTAAGTGAATGCAGCGGGACTATGTTGCTTGTCCTCGGCATAAATGAAACTCTCGCAACGGGTATCAGCTTGATGTGGTGATACCTAAAAAAGAGTATTAGACTTCAATCGTGGCAATAGTAGTGGAACAACAAAACTCACAGCATATTTCGCAAGAGTCTCTAGCTTGCGCATCACTACACTTATCTCTTGGAGCGATTCGCCGCCGATAAACACAGCAAGCTCATCACTTTCCAACGCCAGGGCACAACCCGTGATATGTTGCAACTTGGCTAATGCTTCGGCCGTTACTAGTCTCAAAGGATTTTGACCTCTTTCAAGAAGTCCCTCGGGGACCTCCCATAGCGCTCTGGAAGTAGCGGTTTGGATTTCGGGAGGCGCAGTGGCCAGCCTAAACTCATCGCTGTCCGGGGTAGCAGTATAGTCTACCGCTGCACCCCAATCGTTATAAGGAAAAACCTTATTGCTGGAAGACTATATGCGCATTAGATACTACTAACAAGACGTAACATAACTTTCTCGTTTTCTTTTTATGTACAAGGGAAAAAAAGAAGAGGTATGAAAAATCATAGAAAAGAAAGAATTAAAAATGGGAATACTCACCAATCCGAGAGCAAGCTCTCTTTGGACTATACTGTCTAATACTAATTGACAGGCAACCATAACCTCTACTTCGTCGGCGGCTAGGCAGTTTACCTTAACCCAAGAGGTTGCCAAGTCATATGAGACTTGGAGTGCCTATAGATATATCAACAAAATGTCTAATTAAAATATATTTATTCTTAGATGAAGCAACTTTGAATAAGGGCTGAAACTTACTTGGAAGGTACGTCGGAGTTCGCTAGTGAACTCCCGGAGTCCATCTGGGTAGAATTCCCAGTTAGAAACAAGGAGGAACTCGGTATCAATTTCCTCTATCTGGACAGCTGCGGTGTCCTGATCTTTTTCTTGTTTTGCCGCCCACTTGGGGAAGTCGTTACGGATCGCCTCAGCAACGCGGTCGGCAACAAGTTCTTGCTGCACAGATACCTCAGACATGATGTTCCCTATACCCAGTGATGTTAGCCTTTATTTGGGTATTCATTATCTTTGTTTACAGGCACGTCGCAATTTTGTAATTGACAAGACGCGTCTAGTAACGTGCTAAGACGCGTCGTAGAGGACCTGCCTTGAATCTGTGTACGCGCAAACAAAGTGTTCTCAATAGACTCTTCACGGTATTAGTTGGTACGATAACAGAATTGGCGATAAGAGATGGACAAGTAATTAGTGATGAGGTGCGACAAGATATTGCATGGGTAAGGAGAAGAAGAGACAAGACGTTTGGCTTTAGTGATGTCGGCGACGAGATACAAATAAAGAATGCAAAGGGCCAGCAGTTTTCACACGGAAGGAAGGTTTGAAAGATGGTTATGCTCAACAAATAACGTTAGGTCACAAGGTTAACTTAGTCTTTAGGGTTGAGAAGTCGCGTCGGCGACGTGATGGGGTTTGTATTGGTAGAGACTGCAGCTATGATAAATGGTGTATGGGACTTGGAACAGAGAAAGGAATTAGCATTACCTTAAAACTTGATGTAGAAGATAGATGGGAGGTTGTATGAGCATCAATATCTGTTGTGGACTTGGTGTTGTAAAAGAGGTGAAGAAACTGGGAGAGGAAATTTGGAAGAGAGAATTAGAAAAGATGGATGTTTACTGCGGACCGAAATTGCATGTAAGTAAGTAGGAACGATTGATGAGTAACTATCTAGGTAAGTACCTAAGGCAGGTACCTACCTAAATTAAGCGGTACCTGAAGGACGAAGGAAGTCGGTCTTTCCAAAGGTTAATCACCTAGACGTACCTTCCTGCCGCTAACCGATGTAAGACGGTCCTGATTTTTGGGAATGACCACTAAGCCCCCCTATTTATTTGGGTATTGTAGGTGCCCACAATACATGTATGCCTGCATCAATCCCATGTGCTACCTTATCAGGTGCTGCAAACTGGTCGTACTTGCTCTAGGGACGGCAAGTTCGGATCTGTTAGGCACATGCTAATAAAAGCACCCTTTAGATCAGGCTATGCCCTATTTGCTAGTGTATGTTAGGTATTACACAAACATGCACCTAATGTAGGTTTCTTCTTCTACAAATGCATGTGCATTGTAGAGAAAGATCTTATCGGCCTGGATACATGTAGGTTAAATACGTACCTATGCAGTTCATGAACTACGAGGTTGTCGGATATGTATTGTGCCCTTGATGAGCGTCATACATTTCAGGATTCTAGATAAGACTGTCAGGATCCTAGGTGAGATACCGAAGACAAAGAGCATGTGTGTATGTATACGAGCGATAGGCTCGTCAGGCAGGTAGGTTTAGAGTTTCTTGCGGAACAGCGAAGCTATTTCTGCATTAGGTATTTGGTCCATCTTGTTACAAAGACGTCTAGAACAAACGTGCCAAGGGTGTATTAGCAATGGAACCGTTGCAGAAATATAATTGTCTAAAGCCTGCCTTCTATCCTCTTATGCGGGTGCTGCGCGCCTTCTATATACCAAGTCCTAGTAGATTTACCCCTGATTCTACCCCCAACCCACTTACATCCTAACAGAGGCGTTTAGATGGAATCGTCATAAGCAGTATTTTACTACATTTGATTTAACCTAAAGGGTCATTATAGGAGGTATTATTCATTTCAGTCTATCTAGAGAGCTATGGTTGAGGCGATTTGATATAAATTGTGAAGCCGAAGTTCACAGAGTATGATCATATATCATAAAATCCGTCGTCCTTATAATAAACTTAGCATAATGGAATAATATCATTGATTGTTGAAACCGTACTTAATTTGAATATGTTATATATTTACCTAGGTAGCTTATAAATAATTTCTCAAAGGGTTAGTTATAGTATTAGTTCGTATTACCCTCCACCTAGTGATTCCGAAGATACATGGGCAATCACAAAATGGACTTAGAAGGCATGGAACTGATTTTATTATTCCGCAAGGAATTGTCACCTAAATTACGAAAGTCTGTGACTATATATGCCGAAAACATCCTGTGTTATAGGTGTCTTACCTGGAGTTCTAACGAATAAGTTGGTATTTGCACCGCATAGAAACCTTTCAAGTACATTCCATTTGTCAGATTTACTTAATAGGTATATTACCGAGAATCAAGCTATACAATACTACAAGCAATAACCATACAGTATGTGAATAGCAAATATTATATACAATTAGAATAATGAATAGTCAAGGTAACCAACAGCAATCAAGATGTAGCCGGTACAGCTAAATCAGCCCGTAAAGTACAACGTATTCTGGAAAGGCTGATTGCTAAATGTGAACCCGAAGTGGGCCGATGAAAATGCTGACCCGACGTCGACCACCAGGACGGCTGAATCACAATGACTCATTGACATTTTTAAACAAGAGAGCACGGTTAGAACCTGTCAGATAGTTTATAGTACCCTTTAGACAGTTGGTAGAGAATAAACCTTTAAGCCAACCGGTATCAATAATTCGGGAGATGTTGCGATACCTAACAAGAAGAGATGGTTGTTCAACTCTGACGTTTAAAGAGTGGCATATAGCTAGTGTGCGCCATAATTAACGTATACGAACACATAGATCTACCTATTTTATATACAAGGGAAACTTGCGTCGAAAACTACGATGGGTCAAATAAAAAGGAGAACACTAAGTGATTTTCGTACCTTTGATGGTAATACTAAATGCCATCAGGTGCTGCTTTTGACAAATATAATAGCATGGCTTTTACTGACTACCTAGGTACGTAGTCGTTAAAACTCACTAAGAAATATGCCAAACACTATGTCTTCCATGCTGTACAGATAACCTGCCTACTTGGGATTTCGTGGTATATTAGGTAATTACATGCCTTACAATACTCACCGAAGGATAAAGATGGCATTGAGACTTACCTGAACTTATATTCTGTCTAAGGATATACCGCAAACAGTTATGGCGAATAGAATCATTCAATTGTAGGGTATTTGGGTGATTCGATTGGGCAAATCCCAATACCAGATGTTAGAAAAGGGGTATTCTGCTTATGTAATCAGTTTTGGCTGCAGCAGACTGTAGTTCACTTAGTGGTCAGGAAGTGCTCAAATACTTGGCAGGAAAATTCTGGTCTGCTTAAAACAGTAACTGGGACGAGTAGGTTTTTCGGAGCACGATATATTACGAGAGGTGTATTCTAAGCGATAATGATGGCAAGTGTTGAATGTCTCAGTGATTATACAAACTCGAGCTGAGTGGAGAATATTAAGTGCTCGTAAATCTGTTCGTCGCAAATGATTTCTTTCTATAACTATCAACTAGTAACCTGGGTATATACAACATAAGTAGAAAATAGAAGGGAGGGTCATGAATGTAAATGTTCATACGCCTTTTGTCATACCAGCCAAGGGTCTCCTTCTGCCCTCTCATACTTGGGGGCCTTATGATGAAATGAAAATGCCATAGACTGCCGGGTCTCACTCTGATTCAGACCGCAGTCACAGAATATCCTTTGCCTCGAACGCCAATCCTATGTATCGTAACATATCCAGACCAGAACTCTCTTCGAGTACCATTTCCTGACCTGGCCCTAATCGCTCAATTTAGTTAACCATCGAGGTTGTAGTATAAAATCCGAAAGGGAATCGCCGTAGGGTATCGCGAAGGGCGAAAAGGTCGTTATTATAGTTCGATTGGTATCATCTTGGTACTAGCGACACGCTTGGAAGTGCGGAGCCGCGGTGCGCTAGATTGGAATAGGGGAGAAAAAAGACAAAAAAAAAGAGGTACTACAATTTCAAAGTCGCCATTTTAGTACATAATAGAGGAATATTTTCGTCGAAGAGGAGTGGGCCCGCATGAGTTTCTGAGTGTTAAAGGGCGTTTTGCCGACGAAAAGGCTGCGTGGCAGAACTGGGAGTATATCACTACTCAGCGCCCTTCACATTTTTCTTCACGTTAAGCGCCCATTTCAGCTGGCCGAGTACGCGCTTCGCCTCTTCAAGAGCCCTCTCTTGCTCTTCTTCTCTCTCACGGGCCATTTTCTTGATATCCTTTAGCGCTTGCTCCTGTTCGCGCTTATAGGCCTCAAATTGCCGGGCAATTTCATCCTTTTGCCGTTGTAGGTCTCGAATATTTCCGTCTTGCTGGTCACACAAATCGCGGAGAACGTTGATTTTTTCATCGTCCGTCCTACGTTCCTCAACCAGTGTTTTAATTCTGGCCTCAAGGCCCTCCATAACACGCTTCACTTCGTCGCCCTGATCCTTCCAATGCGATGATATAGCATTGTATCGACCCTCCATCAATGCCGCATGCATATTAGCCTCCTCGACCTGAACCTTGGTGTCCCGGCGACTCTTCTCCATCTCTTCACGCCATGTTCGTTCACGTTCTTGAGCGTCCGCTGTGCGCTTCTTCTCGAGGTCGACCGTAGACTGTAAGTGCTCAACTTGACGTTCTTTGCGACTCAGTAACGTCTTGGTTATTGTGGCTTCTAATAGGCGGCTCTCATAGTCTGCGACCATATGCTCCATCTTATCTTTGATTAGTTTAGCCTCTTCCTTTGCTCCCTCGGCCTTGAAACGCTCGATCTGGATATCTCGTTTCAAGGCCTCGTTGTCCGACACCAACTTATTAATCACTCTGCCTGTCTTTCCTAAACCGGCCTTACCGACGGCGCCGTCCCATTGCGGCGAACTTTCTGGTGCTCCGCCTGAACGATCTTCGGGCATAGGTGTCCCCGGAACCTGTAAAGACAAGGTTGGCTCCTCCTCCATCTCTTCTCCGGGAGTCGCATCACCTGCGGACATATACGGGTCTTCATTCCGCGATATCGGTAAAGGCGGGCCTAAGCCGGGTGATTGCGGTTTTAACCTGACCGTCGAGCTGCTCTGCGCTTGTTGCGAATCATATGATGTGCCGCTGACATTGCTATTAATGGAACTTGAAAACCCGCTGTTTCGCGCGGACGGTGATTCTGACGAGATATCTGAAGGTGCTTCAAAGCTAGGGACGGTACGAATGGTGGAAGGTATTTTGCTCTTGCTCTTGCTCTTGCCGTTAGGAGAGAAACCAGAGTTGGCATAGGAGTTGTGTTTCGACTCCGGGGTCGGACTGTGGGTATTCATGGTGTTCACGTTGTTGGAAGTATGCGCCGGTTTCGATTTCGAATTGGCATTTAGTACACTATTGTATGTGTATGTAGGTTCTATGGAAGAATATGTCAGCTTAGTTCTACCGCCTTCCCAGTTAGAATATAGTAAGATTTTTGCTTTGTCCCGAACAGTAGGTCTATAAAATGTAAGGGGACAAAGTTTCATTTGTCTTCGAGACAATGCTAATGGACGTTTTGTGGAATAGAAATAGAGATGAGTGAATTATGCGAATATGTAGGCTGGATTATGTTTACCTTGCTTAATGGTTTGTCGAGTGGGAGTCAACGGCTCTCGATTAGGAACAGGACGTATTCGAGGGGTTTGCAATCGACTGGGCATTTCTCATTTCCCGGGGTTTTTTTCTTCTTATTTACGTAGGGATTTCACGTCGCCTGTCAACGGATGGCCAGTAGCGAGAAAGATATCGGGGTGTAGATAAGCACTTTATGATTTCTAGCGTTTTGTCCGGTTTGATGTCGAGTGTGTGGCGTGGAAGGGTTCTAAATTCGAGTTTGAACGCGGTGGTGCCGGGGATATGTCATCTAGGGGACAAGGGCGCAAAATCGACGTCAATATGGATAGTAGCTCTGTATAATAAAAGGGTAGTAAAGGTACCTAATAAAGGAATCTGGAGAAAGCTCTTCAATCTTTGGTTATGCGCTCAACTTGAATTTTGGGTGTATTCTGTACATACGAAAGTAGCAACTTTTAGACTAATGGAATTCTAAGATTGACTTAAAGACGGAGGAGCAGCATTAAAACACATATCCCCATGTTTATGTGTACTATTATGCCGTGGGCCAGATCGCAGGCCTTCTCCAATGTTGTTCTGTCAGACTTATTCAGTGATGTAGTATTTACGAACGGCCGCTAGTGACTCGGCCTTGCAGTAGAAATACGGTACAATGATTATGTACATTTAAAACGTTCGTGGCTGTTGAAAACGCGCTTCACTCTTTTTAGTCTAGGCTTAACGGCTTAACGTTTGCATTTGCTAAGAAGCCACGCTTTGAGCCACCTTGGAAATTTAAGAATGCTGGGGTATTACATAGGTAGTGTAGATAACCCCTGTTTAGTCCCTGGCTTGATTCAACGGCGCTATCTTGTGCGCGCTGTAGGTATCAATCGACGCGTTTTGTCCCGTATCCCGCCTTGTAATTACTTACACAGTACCTACATAACCTACCTAACTCGTCCCAGCAACCGCCACGCACAAGATGTCATGGATGCAATTCGGCTCTTCCCGACGGATAACATTTAAGGGCCGTGATATACCCGCTTCTGAAGCACCGCATGTTACTACATAAAATTGTATCAAGGGTGATGGGGATGGTTACATATGTAGATCCGGCATCTTATTCGCAGTAATCTCCGTCTGGATAATATTTTTAATATTAATAGCGAACGGGAGACGCGTGCAATTATTGTATTTGGACGCGTGAAGTGGTCCGCTGACCCCAGATCATATCGTTTATTCTCGGTTTTCATTCTTGATTTTCATTGGAATCTTGAGCAACCGCCACAATTTGCGAAGAATTCAATGTGAGATATGAAATTAGTATTATACTACCATATTTTAATTAGTAGGTAATTATAGCGCTTACACGGCAGCCCAGTACTTGTTTAATGCTACCCATCGCGGTGAACTCCTAGTTAAAAATAAAAAATAAAAAAATTAAATAAATAAAAAAAACTCCCATCTACTAAAATCTGTATCGCCTATTCAAAATGGCGGTGCTCTCTCCGCTTGACAAACTTATGCCCCGGGGTTACATCCGGCAAATGTTTTGCTTCCCCTCGACACATACCGACGCCATTAATACACTTAAAGCGGGCTTAAAGGGAGTTGTAAATGATGTCCCCTACCTTCTTTGCGGGATCCTCACCAGCGAAGAGCAAAAACATATTTCCCTCAGCAATCCTTATCAAACACTAGAGGACCTCTACTATGAACAAGACCTTTCGGATACCGTTGATTACGCTGCTATCAAGGCACAATACTTCCCGCCCTCGGCGTTTACCGCGCCAGGAATCATACCTCCTGACACACAGCCCCCGTTTCCGAATCCGGCGCCGGTATTCCGGGCGAGCGTGTCGCTTGTTAAGGGTGGATTTATACTGTGCATCGCTGTTCATCATTGCACGACCGATATCACTGGATTTGGGGGCTTGCTTAAGATATGGGCCTCTCACTGTCGCACAGGCACGTCTGCGGTGGCTGGGTTCGATCCGTCTTGGCTAGACCGCGGAGTCTTGATTGAGAGACATAGTATCTCCAACGTGACAACACCTACTTCTATACCCAGACTACTTCATGTTCGGGGACCTGACGACTATGCTAGGCTTGCCAGTCCGGCATCATCACCTAATGATCTCAGGACAGGCATATTCTTCTTCCCACAAACAAAGCTGCAGGCGCTGAAGCATACCGTGAACGAGCATATCGCTTCTCAGGGTAATGCAGGCTGGGTTTCTTCAGGTGATATTCTCACAGCGCTGCTTTGGAGTGCCATATTGGTGGCCGAGCAAGAACCGTCCGCCGTTCAATCGGACACAACGACTACCCAAAAGAGTACCAATACAATAGGCCTCCCTGCGAATTTTCGCTTTCGACTTAGCCCACCCTTACCCTCGGACTACCTCGGCGCCGCCTTTGTGATGACAGCGGCCACAGCTTCACGAACGGACCTAATATCTTTCGGTACAGGGGCAGCCTCTTCTAATGACCACCTTCTATCGGATTCTACTTTAACCTCAAAACTAGCCGAGATTGCTTTCACAGTTCGTGCTTCCCTTCGCAGTGTCGATGAGCAGAGCGTGCGAGACGTACTTACATATTTAAATACCGCGTCTAGTGACCATCCTCCAATCACGCTTGGACCGCGCCATGACGGCATATCAATTGTCTCGTGGGCGGACCAAGGCGTATACGGGTTATATTGGGGCGATGCAGTTGGGAGATGTGACGCCGTCAGGTTGCCCAAGTTGGGATATAAGAGATACCCTATCGTTTTACCTAGGATCCCAAGCAGCACCAGTGGTGACGAGGGAGGTTTAGAGGTAATTGTCAGCTTCGATAGGCAAGTATTCTTCAAATTTGAGCAGAGTTGGCCGATTAAACAATTCGCAACTCCTCAGTGTCGTTCCTAAAGTAGGGTCTAGTATTCACGTATACCCCGAGTTGACCTTATAACCCTATAGAACCACATGCTTAGATCTTATATTCATAATAGAGCTTATGGGGATACCTAGGTATCATATTAGGTTCTAAACCTACATTTTGGATACATGTATGTTGCAAGTAATCCTCATAAAGTACCTTAGAGTGCAAATCGTGATTATGTACTGATATTAACTGATTGATATATACATATAACATGGTAGGAATATCGTAGGAGTCCATAAGCTCAAAGACGAGCTAATCCCAAGGATACATGTCCCTATTTTATAACGCAGTTACTGGTATTAGTTATAACTGGTTGTTTTTTGCCAACGCGACCAATTCATCGTGTTCGCCGCTGTTTTTTAGCATGCCCCAGAAGGCGCCCTCGATGTCGATCAAGTCCCTAGGGGAACCAGCTCTGTAAAGTGGTCAGAAATGAACGAATATAATAAAGAACTCGGATGGGGAACATACTCTATAACTTTTCCTTCTTCCATAACAATTACTTGATCATAATCGATAATAGTCCGCAGACGGTGAGCAATGGTTATGATTGTCGAGCCAGCAAACTCCGAACGAATGATCTGCTGCATGCGCACGTCCGTCTCGTGGTCCACGGAAACCGTCGCTTCGTCCAAAATAACAACTTTAGAACGGCGGCACATAGCACGCGCAAGCCCAAGAATCTGTCTCTGTCCGTTACTAAAGTTCTTGCCGTTGGCGGCGACTTGAGTATGAATCGAAACTCCATGGCCAGGCGCTTGGTTATCGGCGTCATATATTTGAGTTAGACCGCACGCCGTAAGGACAGACTGTAGTTCTACCTCATCGAGTTGCTCTAAGGGGTCAAGATTCGATCGGATGTCCCCAGAGAAGATGACCGAGTCCTGCGGTACGAAGCTAATGCTTTCTCGCAGACGTTTGAGAGGTATGTTGCTAATGTTAACACCATCAATCGCGATACTACCGGAAACCACGTGTGTAGAGCGTAGTAGGGAACGCGCAATGGTACTCTTGCCACTACCAGTACGACCGATGATGGCGACTCGCTGACCTGGCCGAGCGTTAAGTTTCACACCCCGCAGAATATCAGGGCCATCCATCGAGTAGCGAACAGTCACGTTCTGGAACTCCACATGACCATTTGCTGGCCAAGCTGCAGGAACTTCAGTTGCCTTCGACTTTTCTTCCTCGGAGTTTACCTCAGGTTCGATTTCCGCGTACTCGGATACACGTTGAAACGAATTTAACTCCACTTCTAACTCGTTCATGTTCCTCACCAATGTCAGGATAGTTTGGCTTAGGCCAATAGCGTTAGTTAGCGAGAAACCAACAAGACCTGGCGAACCAGATTTATAGTAAGCTATGCATCCAGCCGCAACCGCAACTGTAGCAGCGCAGAAATCGGAACGGATAGACACCCAGCGGTTGCAATTGTATTGAGCTTCCATCGCGCGCATATACACGGCAAGCTTGTCAGCAAGGATCGTCTGGAAGACATCATCCATCGGCTGGCGAGCTCTGATGACCGCAAGACCTCCAGCAGAGTCGCTGAAGTGAGAGAAGATAGGCGAAGTTTGCACGGCGCAGAGGCGTTTGATCGATATCTGTGCTCTCGCATATACTTCTCCTGTAGCAAACCCGAGAAAGCAGAAGAAACTCGCCGGTAGTGCAAAAATGGGCATGATGGACGCAATACTTGCCAGCCGCAGAGCAAGCCTAATTCCGTTATCAAGTGTCATGCGTAGCCAGTCAACCAGAAGGCTGTCCATAGACTGTATATCTATACCGAACCGATTGATAATACGACCGACAGGAGTATTGTCATACCAAGGTATAGGAGCATTGAGGACGGCAGCAATCAGGCGCTCGTGCATAGTCTTCGCCGCTTTCCATCCTCCCCTTTGGTAGATATAGTTGTTGAGGAATTGGAGGGATATGAACGCCATGACTGTGCCAATATGTATGAGGAGATAAGTTGTCGTTTTGGAAGAGTAGTCAGGCTTGGATGATAATCCGGTCCAGATGGATAACCAAAAGGTGATCGAGAAATAGGCGATTTGTACTAGGAAGGTGTTTAGGATCGTTAAAGTAGCGGTAACGTAGCCCCCAAAGAGCAGCATGTATCTAACAACTGTTTAGGTGGTTCTAATTAGCGACGTTCCTTGTATATGGTCTTAAGAAACTTACTGAATCCACGTGGGACGCGTCCCGACGCCCTCTTCTCTTCGGTTGATGTTTTGTCTACGACCACTTCGTGAACTTCATGATTTACCAAGTCCACGGTTTCTTCCTGTACAATAATTCCTTCTGTCGGAGGAGCCGTGGTTGATTGCGATGAGGAATCAACTTCAATCTCTTCCTGGTGGGCTGTCCAATACGGCTTGGCATCTTTGGAAGGACTTTTAGCGTTTGTCTTCGTATACGACACTCTCCCCTGAGCCAACGACACCAATAGTTCAGCATCTTCTATAGCCGTAGTAAAATGTGTTACCAGAATGACCGTCCGATCGTCTAGGAGTCCACTGCGGAAGCATCGCTCGTAGACTCTCAAGGCAGTGTGAGTGTCAAGCGCCGAGAACACATCGTCCAGAAGAAGGGTAGAAGACGATGAATATAATGCTCTCGCTAATGATATTCTTTGTTTCTGACCTCCAGAAAGACTAGACCCCTGCTCTCCGGCATGCGTTAAGTCGCCCAAAGGCAATTGCGCCAGGTCTTCTACGAGATCGCAAGCATAGATAATTCGCTTATACCGGTACTCGTCATATGGGCTATAGAACAGAATGTTTTGACGGATGGTGCTGTTTTGTAACCAAGCTGTCTGCGGCACGTAGGCGACGTCTGGAGGGCAAGTTGCTTTTCCGCTTTCAAGTGTTGTCTCGCCCAAGAGCGATAGCAGCAAGGATGTCTTGCCACTACCAATTGGTCCCGTCACAATATTAAGCGCCTTTTCGCGAAATGAAATAGATATGTCGCGGAGTCGGAATCTGGAGGAACGCGTCAAGCAAAAAGTCGCATCTGTGAGCTCGGGCGGGCCAACTGGGAGACGTTTCCTTTCCTCGGCGAGTTCGAAAAACTTGTCGACTCGCTGTAATGATTTGTGACCTTGTGCTACCCACTGGATGACCTTGGAGAGCCATACGAACTGTGCCCGTAATATTTCCGTGAGGGATAACGCTGTGAAAGCCGTCGGTGCTCGCAGAGGTCGGTCGGTAAAGAGGACAAATGACGTGAACATAGCGAGGAGACTGACAAGAGAGAGCATATCACCAGCCATGAAGATGAGCATTGAAGTTACATTGCGCTTCCAGATCCGCTGTTGCTCTGTAGCTCGAATGGCGTTAATCATCTTGGCTGCCACATCTTCCCAGGCGAAGAATTTTAGAGTTCGAATCGACTGTAAATATTCAGAGATTCTCGAAAGTCGACTATCCGTAACCTCCATTACCAATCCGTGCAACCGGGACTGGCGTCCGGAAAGCCGGGCAGGAAGCGCAGTCAGAGACAGAAGAACCGCAACGCCAACAAGAGATGACCACCCTAACAACTGATACAGAAACGTCATGGCTATTACCGCCGATACTGTACTCGCTGTTAAGGCGTAGAATATGTCGGTTACATTAGCGATAGCATCAGCATCATATGACAATAGGCTTTCCATCTTGACGGAGTTTGCCTTATTCTTTGTTTCCGTATCTTTGGATCCGTTTTGTGGATCGATCTTCTCTTGTATACTGTTGTCTGTTCTTGCCCATAACATTGTCTGGTATATCTCTTGGATCATAGTCGCTTTAGAAAGTACAAGGAGCCGCGTGCCTGCAAATATAGATCGTTGGTAGCAGACAGAACGAGCCATAGGCCCGAAGAATAGGAGTGCAATCCACACAAATGGATGAACGATGGTAGCGGTTGTGTCGGGATCTTCGAGATAGCCCAAAAGATAGAACATGGCACATGGTGCAAGATACTCTGTCATCGCGGTTGCGATCGACCAGAGCATTATCGTCTTGATATCTTTCCGGAACGTTCGACAGAGGGTCCAAAAAGTTCTTCCCCCTTTTAGACGAGCTTTGCGCATACGTTGTAGCAGTGTTGTCGGTGCATCGTATGTCGGTAGAGGAGGAAGATCGTCCATGACCAAGTCCCGGGAGAAACCCCGAACCATGAGATATGTAAGCCATTCGTAAGAAAGATAATATGAGAACCATGAACAGGTTTCTTCGGGAGATAGTTCCCCATTCACATCATCTAAACCCTGACTCTCGGGGTTAGGCTCTTTTCTTCGTACAAGGCGCGGCGAGACGAATGAAGCCATAGATGCAGATGCCAGGCAAGCGAATTTAAGGCACTCAATACTTGACGGGCTATTATGTGGACCAATAATCGCAATGGGTAATAGGAGTTTGACAGCTTCTAAGATGGTAAAAATCGCTATTATTATGTTCATATGGCGGCTCAAAGAAATGCTGACGGCCTTGAGCCTCCAGGCGAATTGTGAAATTCCCAGGAAGAGCAAATAGCCCGAAGCAAGTGATTCCATCCATAGTCCATTTTGGAGCTTGGAGTACAGCGTCAGAGACAATGCTGCAGCAAGGATAGCTATTTGCGTAATAGCATACTCGAGCGGTGTATAAGGCCTACATATTCGGTCGACATGGGACTTTACCGTGCGGCCGTTGAATCCATTGGACCAAATGATAGACACCAATAGTGAAATAAGGGATAGTCCAACGCATGCAAGCTGCAAGCGACCAGTTCCTATAAAGTCAGATAGCTTGGCTGCGCGGTGTTGCCATATTTCACTATGGGACTAGTTAGGCAAATACTGATATAAGAAAACTGTAATGAACCTACATACCTTTCAGGAGTCTTCTCGTCCAATAGGATCCCGAGACCTACAATTGGTATCTGCGGCACATCGGAGTTCATGAGGTGCTGGAGGAGAACTCGGTCCATGTTCGTCCTCGTCGTAGTTGCAGGGCATGTTTATTCTCAAGTGTGTAAGTCCAACGGCCGGGGACCAAATGCTTTAAACGCGAGGCGATAAATTAACTAGGCGGCCCTTAATTAGGCCCTTTTCACAACTCGGTTTAAAGCCGTCTATTGACGACTTCACTAAATAACCGCTTTGGATAACGCTAATTTTTAGGGTTAGCTACCTGTTCTATATGAAGGCCGAATAATCCTAAAAACGGCTTATAATAAAAACGTAGCTCTAAGATGTAGCGACGTCGCTAAGCTGCTATCCATTATTGGACATGAAGATGCCGACGCGGCCTTGTCCGAGAGGCGAAAACTTGATAAATGCGGTAGTTGTTATCCGATTGGATGAACTAGCCCTGTCGGCTTATACTCCATACTCCATGCTCCATACATCTCCGTACGAGAAGATAAAAAAGATTCAATTAGAAGCTGTCGATAATGTTGTAAAGGTTGTGGGCCCCAAAGAGCGGGATCCAGTTTGCCGGTTCATAGGAAGATACTTAATACAGTGCCCCTCGCACTTTGTTGGTCTTAAGCAAGCCTTTATCTAACAGTTTGACAGTCTGATAATGGTATTACTCTCCAATGCTACCTACATATAATGTAGGTATTACAGTGGAGGACGCTACTAATTAAGATATGTATTAGATATATGTATTGGGTATCCCTCAGATGTGATCTGTTCATGTATTGTACTGTCTACCGATGAGATAGCATCATTATAAACTTAGGACTTTCAAAGTCCGTCCTTCGTCAGCTCAACGATGGAAAAGCACCAAGTAAATATTCCCTACGAACGCAGGAGACAGTTCAGCAATGCGAGATATCTGCTTTTCTGCTCATTAGCCTTCCTCTGTTTAATCCCTTTATACTTTGGCCCTTCACTACGTACGCAAGGCAGGCGTTGTTTGAGTCGATCACGCAATAGTCAACCATACAATAATGATCCAGAGAAATGGTGCCCCTTGCCAAACGTCACAGTCCCTAAAGACGACGGTCTTGAGCCGAGCGAACATTTTATGAGCTCTCGGCAGTTAGAACTACAGGTCCAGCGCCTTTCCGCGGCTGTACGTGTTCCAACCGAGAGCTACGATGATAATGGTAACGTTGACGAGGATCCTCGCTGGGAAACGTTCCAGGACTTCCACCAGGTACTGAAACAATTATTTCCGCTTGTGTAAGTGATGACCACTCGCAAATTGAGGCCCACCCCTGTATTCTTTTTACGTATTCTTATTCTCATTCTCGGAAATATAGGCACTCGCAACTTGAGCTTCGTAAGGTAAATCGCTATGGGCTTTTATATACGTTTAGAGGCGAGGACGCTTCTAAGAAGCCCATTCTATTGACGGCACATCAAGACGTCGTCCCTGCTGGCACTGCTTCCCGTTGGACATATCCGCCATATGAAGGACATTTTGATGGGTCGTTTATATGGGGCCGAGGGGCGGCTGACTGTAAGAACGTTCTCATCGGTATTCTCTCGGTTATCGAGGATCTACTCTCCCAGTCCTTTGTGCCTCATCGCACTATTGTACTCGCTTTTGGATTTGATGAGGAGACAGGCGGTGTCAGAGGCGCAGCAGCATTAAACCAATCTCTAGTTGAAGAATGGGGCCTGGAATCATTCTTGTTTGTTTTGGACGAGGGTGGTATGGGGGTACAGAGCCAAGGGGATGTTCTCTATGCTTATCCTGGCGTAGGGGAGAAAGGTTACTATGATATCCAGTTGTCACTTGAGGTTAAGGGCGGTCACAGCTCAAGACCCCCGAAGCATACCGGCATTGGTATAATGGCAGATGCAATCGTAGCGTTGGAAAATGAGCCCTATGCTCCCCGCTTAACACATTCAAATCCGTTTCGCAGGGTATTAGAATGCAGAGCGAGATACTCTCCTGGGGAAGTTCAACCATGGTTGCACGATGCACTTCTTAGTGGAGACGAGTACGAAATTGCCGAGAAGCTCGCCGAAGAAGAAACAGATGAGAAATGGCTAGTTCAAACAAGCCAGGCCATCGACGTAATCAACGGAGGCGTTAAAGTCAATGCTCTCCCCGAGAATATTGAGTTCCAAGTGAACCATCGCGTAGCGCTACATGAATCCGGCCAATATATCAACAATCACGTCCGAAGAGTGCTGGACCCTGTGATACGAAAACATGAGCTTGAGTTTCGTTTCGAAACCCACAACACCTCGAATACGGAGGGTTCGGAACTAGAAACCACTTCATCTGGAATATTAAAGGTGAAAACGCTACAGATAATTGATATAGCCCCAATATCAGCAACTGATAATGGCGTGTGGAGTATCTTCAGCGGTACTATTCGGTATGTATTTGAGAGTACAGAGAGTGGACAGGACAAAATTATTGTCCCGGCTGGAAATATCATGACGGGAAATACAGACACTGTCCATTATTGGAATCTCACGGACAATATATACAGATTCACCCCATCCAGAAATGGAACAAGGTTGAACCAGCACGGGATCGACGAGCGGATGGGGCTGACTGCTCACTTGGAAGGTATGAGGTTATATTATGGTAAGTGACCTGATGGTATAGAATATGTCTTGGTGCATATACTGACTCTTGACAGACTTAATCCGGAATTTCGATAGTTGGGACGGCGCATGAATATAAGCTATCAACTTAGATACCTAGCGTTGAGATCTCAAATGAAAAGAAGCGAGATAATTAAACCGATATTATGTGGATACTTCCCTAGTAGCGGCTCTATGCGTGTTGTAGTGATATTGGATTTGCTCGTCTGGTGACGTTGATGAACTCTTTTACGCAGACTGCACACTTTGAGAATGAAGATTCAAACCTGCTATTAGCTAGGTAAGTTAGATTAGACCTAACAAGAAACTCCGCTCTTCGTGGTGCTTGCGTGAGCACAGGGCAGATATAATAATCAACCCTAGTTCTGCCGCATAGCCTCTACCAGATAATAGGATAATGCAACCACCTTACTAGAAATACTCTGCCGTAATAAATTAGCATCCCCTTTAACATGGACTATTTTACCAGACGAATTGTATCTCAGACAATGAATAAACCTGAATGTTGCTCCATGACATCAAGATAGTCAACCCGGACTCCTTTGGTACTCTGAATTTTGATGACCTGTTCAAGCAACAAACGGGTCCTGCGAAAATTAGCTCCCCAAACCTCAGCCTCCTTAAGCGTTTTAACCACCCAGTCCTGATAAACAACATCTGTAGTCTCGATACCGGCCAAGAACAGAAGACGTGGCCAGATATTCTGTGGTGAGGGTGGGCGCAATCGGCCGACTAAGGATGCCAGACGCACGATGTAAATTGCCGCTAGCTCGGCTGGCTTGAGTTGGTTCGGTACGCTGACAAAGACAGGGGCGGGAACCTTTCTGTGGTAGTTTATCACGACTCCGTAATACGCTGCTAGGAGTAGTAGACAGTTAAAACATTTTGTCGTGATCTGACCGGCGAGAGCGCGGCCCGGCTCGTTAATATAGGCAATAATCGGGGCAACCGAAGGGTCGCGATCAAATCGTTCGCGGAGGGTAATGAGTCCGGATTGTACATTGGACCACATTGCAACTGGCGCGGGACCCGTCCTACGATGTAAGTGGACGATCCGGCTATCCAAAAAATCCAGCTCCAGGGATAAGCGCAGAGAGGGTTTTAAATCTTCTGTGCTAGCGGGCAAGTTTGGAAACGCGGCGTCTATAAAATTGTATTCTGCACAGAATGACTCGAGGTTCTCTAAGAGGCGTCCTGTGCCTCCGATCCAGGCCCCCCGAGCATCGTATGCACCTAACCAGACCAGCATACGAGAGCCGACGTATCCAAGTGGCGTTGCCTCTCCACCAGCTTTTAGGTGGCGACGGTGAGCGTCAACAAGATCTGCAATAAAGTCCAGGTGCTGGCAGTAACCACTAATATCCCGTGCTGCAAGGAGTTCGAACTGAAGGGCAAACCATATGGTAACAATAGAACGTTCAAAATTGATCGCGACAGTTTGATCTCGATGTAGCATTGTGATGGCAAGCGAGTATCGCTCTTCTGCCTTCCGAATTAGGTCAGGCTCGGGCCTCGTTTGGCCAAGATGCAAGGCCGTCCACGCCAGTATGGTATTGAATAATGGCGCATAGAATAGCGCCATGTTACTGAAAACGTGGCTATAGAGGTTTTCCTCGCCTGTGCTACGTATCTTGGAGAAGCCAGTCATGACATTCAAGAAGTGTTGGATGAGTCTATGGTCATCGGCACGGATAACAACAGTAGCGTCCTGAGTACTCGAAATAGGACCTGGAATCTCAACCTGACACGGCTCTGATTCCGACTCGGACGATAACATTGGATTTCCTGGAGTGTGTGGGGATAGCCACTCTTCGCCGAGTAGATCGAAGTTCATATTAAGGTCAAAGAAGGCCGGTATGTAACCGGGGTTTAATTGGGTTTGTGATTCATACACATCCAGCTGTGAGATGGCGTTAACCACACCGGGTTCTGGAACCACCTTGGGCTCGGTGCCATGCTGAGGCGGCGGGCCTCCGGACGAGACCTGAACGGGAGAGTGATGCGGCACGGCAGAGTTGTCCGGCCCATTCCCGCTAGAGCTCGGTTCTACATTGTCCCTTGCATTTTCCTTGAGAGGCTTCTGCTTAAGCTTGGCTTCAGGGGCAATACGTTGCTGAGATGAGTCAGATGAAGTAGTTTTGTCATCTACGCGTGATCTCGTGTAGCGAGAATTAACGAAGCGCACGCGGTAGCGAAGCGTCTCTGTAGAATTTGCACGATTAGGCTCATAAGAGCAAGTTAAAGAGAGACGCGTACATGCGTTGCAAATAGGCTTCGTCTCGTCGCACCGTACTTTGCGACGACGGCAGGAGGAACAGCCTGTCTTGGACCTCGCTGGCCGAGTTCGATTCATGTTTGTTGTGAGATTGGAAGACTAACTTTGACTAATTGATGGGTTTGGATCCATACTACAACATTAGGGGTGGAGGGTAGAAAGACCCTGAAGGAACCAACGGGATGTGGGCCCAGGTCCACTTTGCGGGGCTTCGGGATTGTTCCTACTTATCTAGGAAAGTTTCTAGCCAAGTTAGCGAAGAACGAACGACATCTCGAGAAACTTCGGAAGCTCTTACCATAAGATAACCTAGTTAGTAGATAGTCATACCCCAGTAAGTCTAGTACCTAAAAGGCCTAGGAAGTAGGTACCCAGTCGTCTAGATAAGTAATTTTCTAATGAGGAAACCAATGCAAGCAATACACTATGCCTGCCCTGTGCTATTGCCCTATACAGAATTTGTATTTGTATACACTACAGATGGAGATAACGTTAGTTAGCTAGTCAACCAAAATGTCAAACTAAAAAACTTCTTTTACCCACCCAGCCTTATCCTAGCTTCAACACCAATTTCTCCCGTCTAGTTCCTTTAGCGGCGGTTTAGAGATAAGGCGTAAGGCGTAAGATCGTCGTGAGTTGCTTTATAAGACGATGACAAGTAGGCCGTCTTGACAATTAACTCGACTGTTGTCACTTCGTTCTACTCCATTTTCTGGTGTTAAATAGACCGTATCTCTAGGCGCGCGCTCGGACAGTACAGAAATATCCAAAATGGAGAAGAACCCAGATAGGACCACAACCGAGTCGGTACGCGATGGGAGACCCGATGATGTCGATAACGCGTACGAATTTGCAAAGGAGCACGCCGTCGGGCCCTTGAGCGACGACGACAATAAGCGCATCTTGCGCAAGATTGATCACCATCTGTTGCCCCTGGTATACATAAGAGACCTCGTCGATCTAGTCGCATTGACCAATTGCTAATGATATCTGGCAGATGATCATTACCTATACTCTGAACT
This sequence comes from Daldinia concentrica, assembly GCA_902805455.1. Classification (NCBI taxonomy): domain Eukaryota; kingdom Fungi; phylum Ascomycota; class Sordariomycetes; order Xylariales; family Hypoxylaceae; genus Daldinia; species Daldinia concentrica. The sequence goes on along the minus strand of CADCSW010000003.1, from coordinate 1,285,448 downwards.
TCATGGACAAAAATGCCCTCTCCTATTCAGCCAATTTTGGCCTCACCGCCGATAACGTGCGTTTTTAATGTAGCTCTCAGCTTCTCATCCGTAAAGCGACTAAGTTTTACTGCCTTAGAATCTAGTAGGAAACCAGTATAGCTGGGCCTCCGGATCCATTTTCTATCTTACGTATATGGTCTCCCAGCCTTTTGTCGCTCGCCTGATTGTCCGGTTCCCTATCGGCCGCTTCGTCGCCATTGCTACCACACTTTGGGGCGCCGTGTTGATGACCACGGCGGCGTCGCGTTCTTTCGCTAGCTTGATGACCATCCGTGCCATCCTAGGTTGTCTTGAATCTTGCATCAACCCCGCCTTTATTGTCATATCCTCCCAATGGTGGACGCGCGACGAGCAACCGCTACGAATTTCTTACTGGTATCTCGGTAACTCGATCGGCCAAGTCTGTGGTGGACTTCTCGGTTACGGTATTGCTCATATCACGAACCACAATGTCCCGAACTGGGCTTGGTTCTTCCTAATTTTCGGTGCGATCACCATCTTCTATGGCATCTTCCTGTTTTACTACCTCCCTGATTCACCATTGAATGCTCGTTGGCTTTCAGATCACGACCGAGCCTTGGCCATCGAGCGTGTTCGGAGCAACCGTACTGGAGTTGAGAATCATGTATGGAAGTGGTCACAGGTCAAGGAGTGCGTACTAGATATACAATGCTGGATTCTTGTAGCAACCTTTTTCCTCGACGATATTCCTGCCGGCGGAGTTGGTTCGTTTGGCAGCATAGTAGTCCATGGGTTTGGTTATGATACTCTCTACTCAACCCTTCTTCTAGTACCCTTAGGTGTGATCCAAGCCATATGCATCCTCTTCGGAGGTTTCATGACTAGGCGCTTCAAAAATATCCGAACTTGGCTGATTGCCGGTATGTATTTCTTGACAAAAACGTCTCTTCACTCATCTTCTTTTTCTCGCTAACCGTATATTTAGGTTGCCAAATCCCGGCCCTTATCGGAGCCGTTCTACTCTACACTCTCCCTCGGGAAAATTCGCGTGGGCTGCTCGGCTCGTACTATATTGTACAAACACATGGTATAGTCGGCACACTCACCATGTCGCTAGTATCCAGTAATTTCGCCGGATATACGAAGAAAGCTACCGCATCGACGATGATGTACGTGGCCTTCTGTGTTGGACAGGTCGTTGCCCCTCAGCTTTTTCTCCCAAGCGAGGCGCCAGCATACAAAACCGCCTTTCTCGCTGCTTTCATATGTTTTGCTCTGTGCATCGTGTTCACCATTGTTCTACGATTCTACCTTATTTGGGAAAATAAGAGACGAGACGAGCTTCAGTTGGCAGAAGGCGAACTTAGCAACACCGACAACGAGTTCCTCGACCTGACGGATAAGCAGCAAAAGGCTCTCTTCCGCTACGTTCTCTAGGAGGTGACATTCGCTACAGAAGTGATATATAGGAAGATAGGTAACATTTGTGCGTGCCTCCTGTTTGGTAGGAAGGACGCATCTATACATATTATGAAGTTATAATGTCTACCTAATCTACAGCGGAGATGTAATGATTTAATTTGATTGGAGGAATGAATATATTATCAATTACGAGATTCAACGTGGAAGAGACGGGGAAAGGAGACGGAGGCTCTTTGTTTGTAAGCATGAGTTACAAGATGAAATTACCAACATATTACATATTCTCACCTATAGTAAAGCTACCTACGGTACCTAGCCTTTATGTCTGTCTATATGTAGGACTTATAATCTTCATGACACAATAATCTCAGAATTACTGCTATCTCGCAGCTGTTGGTTGCACTGCATATTGTTCTTATCTAATACATTGATCTCTAAAACTACCTAAAGTTTTGCTAATTCACAGGCTAACATTGTTAGGCGCGGGGTTCCCCGGACTACCAAACCAGCGGAACGGAGCCGAGATAAGTACCTAGGCAGGTACCTACTTAAAAGATAAGAAGAGCTCTAGGATTTGACGCTGTTTAGAAACGGACTGTTTAAGTGCTCTCTTAGATTCAATGTTATAATGTACTAGGGGTACATAGCGCACATACAGTTCCGTAGTCGCGGGTCCGTAACTCCACAATCGTGGTTAGGTACGATGTGCACTGTACTAAGTACCTAATCTAAGATCGGCAATCACGACATTTACGACGAACGCTATTCCCGGTCTTCAACCAGTCTCTCGGCTTCTCAGTTTCCTAATTAGTGCTTAATAACTAAAGGGGGACTTAATTCTGTTGATACGTCCTATTGTCTACTAATACGACAATGGTCTACATATGGATATATGATGAAAATATAATGGTCTTGGCAATCAAGTATTGGCTCTACTTCTTGAAGACTGTGTAAATCAGATTATTGAATATCATAAATGAAAACATCATAGTTGTTAAGCTGTGCATGAAACTCATGTGAATGATACGATACTGCTAAAAAATGGAAAAGAAGAGATTGCAAGGACGGCCTCGTCGCCGGAACCGGCATCATAACGAAGGGATAGCTTCTTTCGGCACCAAGAACAACGTTATTTTGACTATTATTCTTACTGCTATTACTGCATACTTTCTCTCAACCCAGTGGCATGCGTATCGACATCCAGAGCATCTTAGCATCACGTATCAAATTAACCCGGCAGACCTAAAATACGGCCTTACACAATGCACTCTAAACAAGCAACGTCCGGTCATAGACAGGAATCTAGCATCTTCTCGTCTAGAAACTCAACCCGCGGGCACTCGTATTATTCTACATAACGCAACACTTATTGATGGCGATGGCGCTGTTACTCAAGACTGCATTATCGAAATGCAAGGTGGAATATTTACGAAGATCTCAAAAGCTGCACTGGGTTTTCTGGAACCAGCTTCTCCCAACGATAGAGTTATTGACTTACAAGGTCGAATTGTAACGCCGGGGCTTATAGAGATGCACTCGCATGCCGGCGTTAGAGAGACGCCCCAACTATGGGCTACCGAGGACGTTACTGAGATATCATCTCCGGTAACACCTTGGGCCCGTGCAGTTGATGCCTTGAAGCCTCATGACCAGGCCATACCAGTTATTGCCAGCGGTGGTGTGACGAGCTCGCTAGTATTAACAGGGGCGAAAAACCTAATCTCAGGGGAAGGTGTTCTCATTAAGATGAAGCGAGCGAATTCGGTTAGTGAGCTTCTCATTAATACGACGGAAAGTGGCAGTAAGCCGCAGAGATATCTCAAGATGGCTATGGGTGAAAACCAAAAGAGGCAGTTTCAAAACGTGCCTGGAGGGCCGTCAACGAGGTTAGGAGAATCCTACTGGTTCCGAAAGGCCTACGACAACGCACGACGGGTGAAGCAAGAACAAGACCAGTGGTGTGAGACTGCCTCGACGGCGAAGGGACCGGCGTCGATAACGCATGAATACCCTCGCTCGCTTGAATGGCAGACACTAGTCGATGTGTTGCGTGGGGATGTACGCGTAAATGTGCACGGCTACGAGACCGAAGACATGTTAGCTATGTTTGACCACGCCGATGAATTCGGGTTCAACATTACGGCGTTGCACCATGCGCTCCATACAAATTTAATTATGGACCAACTTAAAGATAGGGGTATAGCTATTGCCGGCTTCTCGGATTCCTGGGGCGACAAAAAGGAGCTCTATAATGTTAGTTCTCGTCTCCCAGCGATGATAGCTGAACATGGCATCCCTCTTGCTCTTACTCGGGACCACCCGGCAGAACATGGTCAATGGTTATTGTATGAAGCCCAGATCGCGCATCATTTTGGCCTCAGTGCGGAGAGTGCTATTTCATCTGTCATATCAGTGCCAGCTCGCCTTCTAGGTCTCGATAACAGGTAAGCACAAAAGCAGGAATCATAACATTGTATAGCCCATCTAACTACATGATTTTATATTGACGATCTTTATAGGCTTGGATATGTTAGGCCCGGTTACGACGGCGATTTAGTAGTATGGAACCGCCATCCCTTACAGGTGGGCGCTACACCCCTCGAAGTGTACATCGATGGGAATAGTGTAGTCCGGGCCTCGGAAAGTTTGTGGAAAGCTGTGGGATCTAAATCAGCTTTAAACGAAGCTCCTATATCACGCCCCAATGATACACCTGAGAATGCATGTATACCAGGCCAATCTGATATTATCATCCGCGGCTCAAGAACAAGCTTCATTAGTGACGATGGATTACGGAATGAACATCCCGAGACAGGGAATCTGACCATTGTTGTACGCGCCGGTCGCGTCGTTTGTGTTGGCGAAAGCAGATGCGATACCACAGCAAGACAGGCCATAGAAGATCAAGTTCCCTTGATAGATGTGCGAGATGGACACATACTTCCCGTAGGTCGAATCCCTCTCTAAATTCTATTTCAAAAGTCTTACCAAAAGTTAGGGCCTTACGATTGTCACGCGGCAGCACGGCCTAACCGAAATGCGTCAAGAACCATCAACATCCGATGGTGCTTCGGCAGGCGAGGAATACGAAAGACCTCTCTCGAGCCGATTCGGTATCAAATTTGATGGCATACATCTTGAGAGGGCTCACCGGGGCGGTGTAACCCGAATTGTAACGCCGCCATTAACAAATGGCTTCCTCCATGGGATCAGCGCTTTATTCCGGTCAGGGGCAAAAAGTAGTATGTATACCCGTTTCGTATCCCAGTCTCCTAGCTGTTGGATAGCAAGGCAGCCGAAGACGGCGTTATTAGGTTATAAATCACTGATTTCTCTTAGTCCTTGACGATGGCGCTATTGCCGAGCCTGAAGCTGCTCTGCATTTTACGGTTGGACATGAGGCCAAATGTAAGTCTCTGCCGCCCCCTTTGTTGCATCCGCTGTCCGTAGAAGCTGAGTTGACCAAATAGCATCTCGAGCACCTTCTATAACTTCTCAAATAAGCAAGCTACGAGACCTCCTTACGGTAGAAAAACATCTCCACCCTATTTATGATAGCGCAGCAAAGGGCGATATTGCCGTGGTTATCCACACAAATAACAAAGATGTTATTGCACATATGATAGCCCTGAAAAAGGAGACGGGTGCTCATATCGTCATAATGGGAGGATCAGAGTCACACCTCTTAGCTACGGAGCTTGTAGAAGCTAACGTGCCAGTTATTGTCGCACCATTTTGGGGGTGTGAGCCTCTCTTCTGGGATGCTCGCAACTGCTTACCAGGCCCTCCCCTAACAGACCGTCTAGGACCACAGGTGTTGATAGATGCAGGCGTTAAGGTCGGCATCTCCAACTGGGACGACACTAATAATCATATTCGTAATAGCATCTGGGAAGCTAGTTGGGTTGCAGGCCCAGGAAATCGGAGTTTAGCGCTGGACCTTGTGTCTAAGAATATCGAGGATATTTTAGGGCTTCCGCGCAGTAAGGATTTTGTCGTATATGAAGGAGACCCGTTTGAGTTTGGGGCACGTGTCGCCTTGATCTTTGAAGAAGGTATAGTGCAGAGATGTTATCCAGACGTCGATTAGGATTAATATTAGAAGTATACTATGTAGATAATATCTAATATAAAATATCCCCTAGACTGGCATCAGACAGCAACCCCCTTAGTAATCGATAGAGTACGTGGGATTCAACGCGACTCATTAACATAAAGGAAAAAACCTTGCGATACGCCTCAATAGTAAATATGATTAACTAGCCGATCTAATAACCTAGAACTAGTTTATCTTCTTTAGCTAATTTTGATGTATTAAGGTTGAAATTAGTAGAGGTGTTATCTTATGCCAGTTTAGGGGATACTATCGTATCGCAGGAGTTAACGGACCTAAACTGTGTGTCCAGGTTAAAGACACTGTGCTCGGAGTTGAATAAATTTCATATCGGCCCTTCCGAAGGTCGGATGCTGATGCTGAATTAAGCGATCGGAGAGTTGGCTTCCCGTTTCGGGTGCACCGGCCGTACGAGCCGCACGAACCATGGATATCGGATGGAGCATCGCTACGACGAAAAGTCACACGTGTCAGACTAATACATGGCTTTGAGGAATCTAGATGCTGATGTGTTTGACTATCTGATTTCTATTCGGAAAGTTACTCGGGAATTGATCTTGATAATCATTTTTGGCTCGTAATGCCGAACGAATCGCGTCCTTCGTTCGGGGTACGTCGTAACGCAATTCCACTACGGATGACTTGCGTTAAGAGGGTTTGAATTTACGCAATATGTTCCTGTAATAAAGGCAAGTAAGCATACTAACTTGGATGGATATTTTATCTTTATGGCATCTCTAGCTCCTGATAAGACATGAAGGAATGACTTCGACTCTCCCTATTTCCCTACATACTTGCGCTTCCAAACCATATACTTTATAACTCTAGGTAGCTAACGTGTTTTATACTTTAGGTAATTGTAGGTTATGTCTAGGGCTCAACTACAACGAGAAAACCGATGAGGTCCCGCGTCCCGAAGAAATCGAATATCGACACGCTCAAAATCAGAAATGCGTAGATTTGATCACCAAGTCTATTTCCGTTCCTACCTTCGATAGTTATTCATATCGCCCCATAACAAACTCTACATAATAGCAGCAAAATAGCCGAATTCTGGGGTTGGGTTTACAACCGAATATGAATACTGTCCTTAGCCTGTCTGTCCTTCGAGCGCTAGAGAAAACAGAGTATAGAGTCCCTCTTCCAGCCGTACCGTATTCAGTATGCTATGTAGCAAGGCTCGATAATTATATCGATATATCCTAGCCAACCGTAAACACCGCGATTCGATCGTCCCTTCTTCGATCATCAACATAACTACGTTAAATCATACCTACTTTAATATCTGGAGACATTTCAACCCTTAAAGAAACATGGCGCGTTACTACGAAGAAAGTAATAGGTGACACCAATGCCAGGCAGTGAAAAACATTCGTGAATTAAATCTACCGAGTTTCCTAATACTAATCAAGGGGAGTTACCAATATATGGCAGACTCCTCCTTCGTAGAATTGGAAGATGAATTGCAATTCAGGGCATCGCGGTTTTCCTACACGTAGCAATTATTACAAAACGATTACATCCTCAACTGCAGAAGGCAACGCGTTCCAAATGCAAATATCGCAATTCCGGTCCTCCCAACTTAACCACTCCATTTGCATGCCGTCGACGCAAATTTTCACCCGTTCATTTCTCGGGCTGCGTGTCGAGATTCTCTTGACCTCCGCTGAGGCGCGATGATCGTCGGGTAGGTAAAGAGGTACGTCTTTGAGCATTCTTTCGCGAAGATGGGGTTTCGGCCTGGGGTTGAGCTTGAGGAGCGGCAGGCGACGGGGCTCTATTGGCGACAGGTAGGCTAGGGACTGTGGCAGGCGGTTTGTCATGGGGCTTGGTTGAGGTGGCAATTTTTTGGTTGTTCTTAGTAGGGCGTCCTCGTGGTCGTCGTTCGGCTTGAGACTTAGCTGGGTATTGTGTTTGGGTTTGAGCTTGAGCTTGAGCTTGGACTTGGGAGTTTCCGGCTGATGTTTGTCGGGTGTTGGCACTTGAGCTTCGTCTTGTGCTAGACTGCTCCTTGGGGATAACAGGCGTGTCAGCCTTCTTGTTGGTCAAAACAATACGTACTGGACGTCTCTTCTCGACTTTAGGTTGAGCTTGTTCTTCATCCTGAGGCTGCGCAAGCACCTCTTCTTGAGTTGTAACATCTGGAGGGGGTACAGTGCCAGATTTCTGCAATGCTACGCTTCTCACTAGACTCGCAGCGTTCTCTGTGGTAACCCCAGAGAATCTAGGTTGTTTCTGAGCCATGGGTTGGGCCTTCAATCGGGCCATCAGCTGAGCCTTGTTTTCATGCCTAAATTTGGGTTTAGGTAGGGCTTGAAGCTGAGGCTCGATCGGGAGCGTAGGTTCGATGATCTGCAAGTTTCTCTCTCCCCGAGTCTCTGGAGTCCCCGACTGAGCTAGTGGACGAACTCTAGATCCGGTCTTCGGAATCTTCTGCGGTAACTCCTCGACCGCGTCATAGGGTGACTTTCGCTTTCGATCCTGTGATACCCCTATTGGCGCTGATGTGGCGGTATTTAGAGGGCCACATAAGCTATTCTCATCATTCTCTTCCTCAATCTCTACATTATTCTGGGCGGGGTATCGAGTAGAATAATTTCGAGTAGGAGGGTTTTCTACGGCTTGGTTTGATGCGGTATTAACAGTGTAGATCGGGATGGATTTGATTGTAAATAAGGGATCCGGATCCGGATTTCTCAGGGGCTTGGCTAGGTCATACTCTCCATCCTCGCAGGTTATTCTTAGCCCACCGTTCCGTATGGACAATCGATGGAGACCCGTTCCGACCGTTCGGGGGAGCATTTTTCCATCACGGAATACAACCACAGACTCTTTGAAGTTAATCCAGGCTATGTCGCTCTTCGCCAGATTTACCCTTCTGTAGTTATCAGCATGGACAGCGTGTTCTGATGGTACAACTATATACTCCCCACCACGGCCAGGTGATCTCTCTCCATCGCTCTCTCTCATGTGAGGTGTATCGAAGTTCATCATATAACCGCTTGGGGATATAACTGAGTAACCTGCTGGTAGATAGAAGTGTAGTAATGCCTTATGCCCTTTCTGGTACAATTCTCTTGCCTGCTGATCTCCAGTTCCAGGTAAAAGACATTTGGCATCCTTCCGAGGCTGTAGTAGTAGCTTGGGGCTCAAGGAAACGGAACTGGTATTGTTAATTAGGGAGCCACGTGGAAGAAGGCTGTCCTCCAGTGCTCTTTCTACGACCCGGGTACGGTATGAGATCATATCATCGAAGAAGCCTGTATTTGAGTGGGTGTGTAGTCGAGAATCGGAACCATCTGTCGAGTATGGTCTCGAAGGTTGGCGCGTTCCCTCGTGGCCAATATGCGTTGAACTCTGGCTATTAGGCAAGTCAGCCATCAAAGACGTTGGATGCTTAGGAGCATTGTCGCATATGATGAACTGGTGTAACTCAGAGAATGCTGGAAAGGGTGGGTTGATTATAGTATACTTGCCACCCTCGGGGAGTTTCTTTATGCCCTCGGGACTAATCATGACAACTCCAGCAGGTAATCGAAAGGAATCGACTGTTGAAAAGAACGTGGGAGTATTAGAGAAGGCTGCTTTCATGATCTTGACAGAAATGGCGATCGATTCTGTTGAGAGAGACAAGACGTGCTTGGGGGTTGAGTTCTGAACTCCTCTAGCTTGTGAATTCTGATGTTGATAAGGTAAGAACTCGACAGTTGGTTCTTCGTACGCCAGGGATTCAGGGAGAAGTTCGAGCTTGAGGTCGCTAAAATTGATATCCAGCGGCCAGTCATTGATACATCTTGCATATTCTTTAAGGGGTTCCGAATACCTCTCGAGCCCTCTGGAGTGGAGGTACTCGCATCCATAAGCAATTGATTCTTCCCTCAGCATAAGAGATGAGGGCTTCAAAATATTGCGTTTTTCGAGGAATGCTCTAACTTCATTGCTAAATAGCTCAAGCGTACGGCAAGCCTCTTGGAATGATTCAAGGTCGTCGGATATCACTTTTAGAATAGCCTCCCTTACAGGGAACTCGACGAGTGACCAGTAGGGCGTAGATGAGAGTGGGAAGAATCTAGTTTTTGTTGGTACTAGAACCTCGAGCATAGATGGGTTCACATGCGAAGGGTTACTGGGGGGGCCTGCGTCAAGAGTCAGGTTGCTAAAGTTGTGTGGATCAAGAATGGGGATGTTCGAAGTATTATCCCCTGGGATACAAGATTGAGCTGTACTCTGCCCTGGATATTCTGGTGCTGCTAGGCTATCGCGGCCATTTGCTGTAGATATCATTTGCAAATCCATAAAGCTTCCTTTCGGGAACGTGTCACCATTAAGGTGGCACATTCAATGCACGTTGAAGCTATGTTGAGGAAGTTGTTTTGGTGTATTTTGTATCCTGTGTGATATGCCACAACAGTTGCAAATAAGAAAAGGAATGTGATAAATAATGGAACTGGGGATCGAGAAGGTGCAGGTTGTCTAAAGGAAAGCTAGAGCCCGTGTATTTTGGACGATGCAATACGATACTAACAGGTCACCTAGGGAGGATTTTGGTACGGGGGGGAAGGCTTTGCCAATATCTCGGAGTGCGCAAGATCACTACCTACCACGTAGGTACGTAAGTATCTTTTGCAATTGCTAATGGAAAGGTAGCGATAGGAGATCCATAAAACACCAAAGGGTCCAGGTAAATAGGAGCGCTAGTTGTCTCGAGAAACTTCAGGAGAGTTGAACGGAGGGGTATCCTAGGCAATCTCAATAACGACATATGCATAAAAGGTGAAACCGTAGAGTACGACTAATTAACTACCCGATTCCTAACAAGTTAACCATACAAGACCCTGTATTTATTTAGATGCTGTGACCTTTATCCCTAATCATCGGACCCCAGTATCGCCTATACCGCCTATATCCTACTTAGCTACTTAGGTAGTTACTTGGAATTTTCTAGATAAACGTATAATCTAGGGAAGATGTCGAAGGACACGTGGTGGTAATGAGGCTCTTATAGTATGGATGTTTGATGTGATTATATTAACGTTGCTAAGTTATGAATTTGGAGTGTTGCTCTCTTTGGGTGAGCCATTCGTAGATCTGGATAAGGGGGACTTGACCTCTGTTCTCATTATTATGTGACTGTCTCGTTATCCCATCGTACATAGAACTCCCACTGCTTATCTATTTTGAGATTTAAATAACACGTTGATAATGTGAAACAATATTATCATATCTATCTAGAATTTGGGCACCAGGCAGATTCTTTCAGAGGCGTCCCAGAGCATCAATCGGTATTCGGTAGAAGCTTCTAACTTCAGGTTCTATATCCCAACGTAACCGAATATGACCACTAGTGAGTACGACTTTTACCCTAAATGATACATTACGTACTTTCGACATCCTCCTGTTTTGACAAGCACCGTTGAATTATGCTTCTATCACGAGGTGGGTCTAGAAGGCATGGAAACAACTTCATTATTCCGCGAGGAGCTCCAAACTAGGCACCTACTGTGGAAGCTTATGGCTATAAATACAAAGTGTATCCTTTGTTCTAGATGTCTCATGTAGAATCCTAACAGCTTCACTAGGCTGCTGGATCGATAGCTGTACATTCATATCCTCCATGATATTCATTATTCTACACCCTTTATAACGTGATATCTTCATATTAAATATAAAACTACTCCTTTACCTTGAAGCTTGTATTCATCCGATAAAAAGTGTGGGAGAAATGTGAACGATTTAGGGGTCGGTGGAGGGTACCTTGCAATATCCAACAGAAAGCTAATTTATACTTAGGTTTGGCTCTCTCACATGACTACGACAATAGACACTTGTAATACGTTAAGCCAAGCACTGTGAGGTATGTTCGTAAAATCAATGATGTCTTAGTGACTTTGTTGTGGTCATAACCCAGTAGTACTTTTGTACCACTGCTCTGTCTATGTGACTATAAACCTTCGAACGTTCGAAAAGCAGCATGGGTATATGCCATCCAGTACGCCGTTGCTAATTACCATAGCTTGATGAACCCAACCATGCCGCCTGTTACCCTCAACCTGATGCTTGATGTATGCTCCTATGAAATCAATAAAGTAACTAACCTGTGCAATATGTATGGTCTAAAACCATTTTAATTGGGTTCTTCTTCCATGTCATCATCCACCATGTCAACGAACGGAACAAATCTTTCGCGGTCCGAAAAGCGATCATGATCTAGTGCTTTGGACTTGCCAGATTCTCCCATCTCCTCATCTTCCTCGAGCGTGGCTTCGATACCCCTCTTCAGTTTGTGCACATTGCTTGATGCACTGTTCGTCTGCGCTGAACCATTGTCAAGCTCATGTCTGTGTACGGTACGTTGTGCGGAAAGTAGATCCTCATACGATTTGAGAACAAACCTAAGGTCATCGTTTAGGCTGACGCAGAAGCGCTTGAAGTGGACAAATTGGCAAGCTTCAACCATACTCATTCCAAAAACCGACATGAGGTAGGCAACAACAACACCAGCAGAACGATCGTTTCCTGTTTCACAGAAAACCAATACTTTTCCTCTTTGGAACTTGTCATGGGGAATTGCCATCTTTCCATCCTCAATCTGCATCTCCGTGTTGCTAATACGTTGCCCACGGAAAACATTTAGCATGTGGTCATTAATAGTTCGAACGGCCGTGGGGAAGGCGCGAATAAGCTCATTATAACCGGAAACATCAGCGTATTCGAGCTGAATTCCGAGTTCTTGCGCCACCTTACTGGGTGCCATTAGGTGCATGACAGCCATCTGGGAATCTCGTGCGGCTAGGAACATAGTGATACCTGTTTTACGTAGCCACTGGCGGTCTCGAGCGATGCTTGAGGGGCCAAGGTAGAGGAAGTCGAGGACGGGTTGTGCAAGACGACGGTTCTCATATGCCCAATTGAGAGCTGAGTCCTGAGCTAGCTGCTCTTTGTGGTTCTGGGTGATGATCTTAAGGTCATCGGCGCTAAGTGAAGCCGGATCGACCTTTTCGTAGGTTGGCACGATCTTGATATGCTCATTCGCATAATGAAGAGTGGGGACGGGGATCATGATAGAAGGAGGGCTAGGAGGACGCATAGAGTAAGGCGCAGCTGGAATAGCACTACGCCGGTGAGAAGTTGAAGGGTCCATGTAAGCTATCTTCAACTAAACATTTTCTTGCTTTGGGAATTAAAAAGATGGCTTTGGTTGAGCTACTCAAGATTGTCGAGCCTCAAATCAAGTACGTGACGGTCACTGTATGTGTGGGATAATAAGTTTAATCTTTGGATGACTAACGAATAATAACTGATCGTTGCGAAAAAGATCTTATTTTGGTTTGGGGAGTGAGTGGGAATAGATCACCGCAAGATGTTAACAAGAAAAAGGTTAAGCGCGAATGCACGCGGCTGATGAGACGAAGAAACTAGAAGGCAACTACGACTCGGGGGATTGTGCATCTGCACCGTCTGCACCGTCTGCACCGTCACCGTCTGCATCTAGGCATCTAACCTTAATTATATACACTATGGGATGAGGGGCAGTACCTGCCTGGTAGCTGCCTGGGTACGTGTTTGTTTCTAAAATGTATGTACCTTAGGTACATTCAATAGGTACATGTACCTTTAGGTTGCACCCACCTTTAGTGAATACCTTATCTTAGGTATGTAAGTACATCATCGTCTTCAATATACCAAATTTAAAAAGAAAATCGATTAAATCCGGTAACCTCGTCTTCTTTAGCCGATTTCTAGGACTCATCGGAATCTACGTCTAAATTGTTCCGAATAAGTTGAGATAAACAACCAAGTTTAAAAGTGGACATCTTCTTTCTCATATATTCTCGTATATTATATCTTAAAGCACGTTAGACAGGCAGGATTCGTACAAATTAGAGCCATTAGAGCCATTAGAGCCATTAGAGCCACTAAACCAAAGCCGACGAGCAAGTAAATATAGCTGTTGACCTTTCGATAATCGCTATGGAACCTTGCTAGTACCAATACTACTTTCCCTAGCAAGTGGCGAAGTGAATTCCGGTGTGACGGATCGCGACTCAACGCCTGGCCTCTTCGATCTAGAGCTAGTTGAAAGGTGCTTCTTTCGTCTCTTTTCAGAAGTAATCGAGTTCACGCTGCCTCTCCTACTACGGCTACCTTCCTCCGACTCCACTGGCGGTGTAGGACTTCGTGTTGATCCAGCCGAGTTACTAGCTCTCCGAAAACTGCCACTTCTAGTACGCTTATTCTCTTTCGATAGACCGGAATGTCGATGATGTATGCTTTTCTCTGCATCACCTATCCCGGAGCCGTGTACATGTGCCTTGTCCTCCGCCTTCGGGCCTCCTGGTAGCCACCACAACCAGCCGTTTTGCTCCTTTGCTAGCTGCCTTTCGCGGGCTTTTAGTTTAGATCTCAATAACGCTCGGCGCTCGTTCTCCCTCTCCCAATACTCGCTTCTGTAAAGCTCCCAATTTTCTCGGAAGTGAGGCGAAAAGGGTTTGGGCCATAGTAGAAGCTTGACGTAGTCTCCCCCGGGCGATAGGTCCTCTTCATGGCCTCCCCTCTCCTCGTCTGTACTGACAAACGGGAGTGGAGGGTGATCATGTCGGCCAAGATTTAGCTCTCGATCAACTTCGCGTAATATCGAAGGTTCCACGAAATGATACTGGCCAGCCCTACTAGAGAATGCGCCGTAGGTGAAGAAGAAGGCTATGAGCGACACAAGCTCAACCCACCAAGACCTTTTGATTACAACCAATTTGCAGTTGAATCCACGCAAGCCTCTATTGCATATGCTAAACCAGCGCCGCGGCCACCTAATACCACGCTCCCATATACCAGTCGCCCAGACGAGTATACCTGTGACTATTCCGCTTATGAAGCACACTTTCTCTGTCATATCCACGACCCAATATACCGAGCCGCCAACACCGCTACCGTCTTCTCGGGGTGCGAAGAATAGAGCATAACCAAATCCCGCTAACCACAGACACAGAAGGCTTAGAAAGAAGGTGTGCTTTCGCCGACGGGCGCGGAGTTCGAGGTACTGGGAGCGTAGCGAAGCCTCTAGTATGAGCATGTTGAGGTAGATCATAGAAGGCGAGCTTGGCGTGTGCTTTAAAGGATCGCCGGGCTTCTCTACACCGATAGGGCTCGTGCCCATTGGCGGGGACTTCATGTCCTGGCCGGGTTGAGGGGCTCCCTTAACGATGGAGTCGATAGTGTCGGCCATGATTTTCGTGTCGGTCGTGATCGTGATAGCTACGATACGGATCAAAGGAGGTAGCTCAGGACGTAAGCCCGCATCGACGTGACTAGAAGGTTATCGGCGCATTTAGGAGTGCAAGTTTTAAATCGTCGTAATCTCGTAAATTAACAGGAAGAATTCAGATTCATTAAGTTGTCGTAAGTTATCGTAATTACATAGGAGGTAGGTATTAGGTACTGTAGGATTTACGGTATCTAGAGTGCCGTCATCTTTTTTTTATTTTGTTGACGCACAAAGTACTAACATAGTTGTAGTTGTATGTAACTAGTGCTAGTGTAGTAGTAGCGCTGTGCTAGGTTATCCCCCCACAGGGACAGCTGATACTGATAGCAGCTGAAGCTTTAGGTACCTATGTGGTCATAGCTCTATCCCGAGGACCTAATCCCTGCTGTCCACCTGGTGCGGGGTGCTCGTGATATTCCTCTTAACTATTAAATCTACCCAACCTTAGATAACCGTATGAGATATATTATAGATAGATCTATTTATACCTACCAAGAAACCTACAAGGTATACATATGCATATTAATAGATATTAAATAGAAACTCAAAAATTGAGAATCTCATTTATGAGCATACCTATATCTAAAACATAAATGATATCCAAGTCGAGGCTTTGGGCAGATCCATCTCCTAAACGACTCTCCGAGCATACCTAACCTAACACGCGCAGCTCCGCAGTATCAGCCCACATGATCTCTGTAAACAGGAGCCTGACGCAACACATGCAGGACTCTTAACTTATATCGAAATAGTATCCGTCGTGCATCCCGCGGACACCTAGGTGCTGACGTATCCCGGTGACGATCTTGAGAAGAAAATGCCTAGTCTTTACTGTTGTACAGCACGCTACAACGAATATCAGTCGATAATCAGTTTTCTAGGGCTTCTTACAATTTTTTCCCCGTTCGTGGGGCACACAAGAATGAAGCATACTTAAACTCGATCGACCCGCTGTTAGTTGAGATGACTTTGTCTTTCAAATACTAATATTCGAACATCCCGAAGATCGATCGATTAAGCCCACTATATTTCCCTTCACAATACCTATAATGGATCCAGGCAAATCTTCTTCATATACCCACACCTCGAACAAAACGAGTTCCAAGGCTCCTAAAAGCCAAACGCCTAGGTCCGCTAAGCCAGCTTCTACCAAACTTGCTGCAAGGTCGATTTATGCCGACGTCAATTACCCAGATATCTTGCCCGGTGGATTTCAGCCAGGCAAGAAATGCATGCTCTTATAATGAAAGGCCATATGAAAGGCATCGGATTCATTAGCAGGTTTAAGAGGTGCCTTCTTAGCCTTATTATACCCGAGACCTGTAATAGTTCTCATGAACTATTTTGATCAAAAACCCTGAATGGTTGGCTGCGGCGGTAGTTATGGTTCCACGTGGGGGTTCTAGTGGTTTAGTTGAGGCTCTCTCGTGACTTACTAGTCCCGGCAGGAGTGCTTTTGAGGTCACTGAACCGGCGTGAAGTTTTGGTGTTTGAGATCTTGTAACACTCCCGATGATATGCGAAAGAACTCATCGCCTGGGGGAGTTTGGAGTTACATATTCGCCTAACCTGGTCCCGACAAGTCTAATATGCAGTTAAATCCCCGGTATCGACGAAGCCATTAATCACCGGATAGAATGGTTAGGGTTTCGGAATACTGCCCCTTAGGGTCCATTGGGCCGACCGAAAGCAAAGACAATCAACTCACTCGCCTCACTACTATCGCAAGAAGAGATATCTATGGCAAAATATAAGGTGGTGAAAGTTTTCGAAGAGGGGATAGGAAACGAGCCATCAGTCAGACTCAATGAAAAAGAGGCAATAACGAAATGTTAGTGCACACAAGCGATTTAAAGCTTAGTTAAATGCCGATCAACGAAGCATTCATAACTGAGGTAACTGGGAAAGTGATTAGGTACATATTGAAGTAAATTTTCCAATTGCCCATAAGTGTTAGTCGTATCAAAAGTCCGATGCAGCGCTCCTCCCTGACTCAGCCACATTGACACGGACCCTTGATAAAGAATAAGGAATAGATCTAGATAAATCTATCGCGGAGTTAAGATCTTGGAGTTTCCCGAATGTCTAAATCCGCGTTGTCACGCTAAAGAGACATGGATTAACAGATACAGTTTTTATCAACGATTTGGCAGGATTCTCTCTAGCGTGCCTCCGTAACAATCAAGAGAGATGATTTAGTAGGTATAAAGGACTGATAGACTTTAAAATTCGAGTTAATTTTTACTTTATAAGGAATAGACATCTGTAGGATAGGAGATAGATGTATGAATAAGTTGTTGTTTAATAGCTGGATATTAGGATTTAAGCTGAATATTATGTAAAGCAAGGGTCGGCACGGGAGGACATAAAAGCCGAGCTGAAAGATAAACTCCCCGTTTTAATGTTCCGGGTCCTATCTACCCATAGATTCATCTCCTTCCCCTGACCATGTCTCTCTTGACTCGTTCAGCCAGTAGCCAATCCGAGCTGAGCAGCCCCGGGATCTCGTCTAATCCGGCTTACGCGACTAATCTTAGAATCAAAAAACTACTCGTTACTTTGCTCTGCCACAAAGTTCCTGCATGCAATACACTATTCCCGCGGATGGTCGGACTTTGCTTTGCGCATTAGGTAGTTGGCATTGTGTCATCACTTATTCCAACAGCCCTAAAGCATACGTGGTACGGTGCAGTCAGTATTAGTGGCTGTGTGTGTATTCCATGTCTCGCATTTTGCCCCCCCCCCCCGTAATTATATAAGAAAAGGCGTAGCCGGCTTTGCCACCTTTCCGGTATGCTCAAAAGTTCAACTTCAATTATTGTACAGTCGAGGAAGCTTGTGACCACTTTTGCGCGGACACAGCACGTCGACAACACCATTTCCCCAGTGAAGACCAACCTATCCCCTGAGGAGCCTATTCCAGTCCCATCTAGCGTACCGATCGGACGACTACAGCGGCCAATGTCAGCATCTCGGAGAGCCAGAGAGCAAACCCCAGAAGAAACAGGGGCTCCCAAACCAGTTTCTGCGGGGATGTTTCCTTTGGGTTATAAAGAAGCTGCATCTCAATGGGTACGTCCTGTCGTTTTATTTAGGACTTTATCGTATTATTGGATTTAGAGCCTATTCTGACCAATTTGTAGTGGAATAGTGTAACGCCTACGGTCGCTGAACGTAACGTGATATCATGCATTCCGTACCTTCGAGAAGCTATTGCGTCGGGTACGAGCTCTGCGACAGATGTTCCGTCGGCGGAACATCCTGGTGAGACTCAAACGTCAACGAAAATCGATCCCTATGGGCCAAGAATATGGAAGTCGACAATGGTCAAGTTGTCTGGCAAGAATAGGGGTCTAAATGAGTTCTCTGTAGAACGTGTCGGAGAGCCCGTCGACGACACACTCGTTATGCTTCACGGATATGGAGCCGGACTGGGCTTCTACTACAAAAACTTCGAGGATCTTAGTCGCGCCAAAGGCTGGAAGCTCTACGCGCTGGATTGGCTAGGAATGGGCAACTCCATGAGACCACCATTCAGGGTCTGCGCGAAAGATCCAGCGGCAAAGATCACAGAAGCGGAGAACTGGTTTATAGACGCGCTGGAGGAATGGAGGAAGATACGAAAGATCGAGAAATTTACTCTTCTTGGTCATTCTTTAGGTGGCTACTTGAGTGTTTCCTATGCGCTCAAGTATCCTGGTCACGTAAATAAGCTCATCCTCGCTTCCCCAGTCGGCATACCTGAGGATCCCTATGCTGTGAATGCCGACATGCCAGAACCAATGGAGTCGACATTCCAAGACGAGTTTACTGTAGACCAGCAATCAACAACAGAAAGTCACGGTATCGATGGTCTTAATGGTAATAAGAAGTTGCAACAGCAGGAAGCTAAGAAGCGACCGTATCCTTCATGGTTAGTCTGGTTATGGGACGCCAACGTGTCACCATTTAGTATTGTACGATTGGCGGGACCGCTAGGACCACGACTTGCTTCGGGTTGGACTTCTCGCCGGTTCAACCATCTTACTCCGGAAGAGAAGCAGACGCTCCACGACTACGCATACTCGATTTTCAGGCAAAGGGGAAGCGGTGAATACGTGCTGCCTTACCTCCTCGCCCCTGGCGCGCATGCGCGACGACCAGTCATCAATCGAATCCACCGTGTAGGTAGACAAATCATCACCCCTGCAACTGAGACGGAACCGGCCGTAAAAGAAACTGGATTTCCGATCATTTTCATGTACGGGGAAAACGACTGGATGGATGTAGCAGGTGGCCTTGCCGCGGAAGAGAAGCTGAAGGAAGCGAAAGCTAAGATGTTATTACACGCCACCGAAGAAGAGAGGAGGAAAGAAAAAGGCGATGCCAAGGTTATTATCGTCAGCGGAGCTGGTCATCATCTCTACCTCGACAACCCAGACGAATTCAACAAATACATCCGCGAGGAACAAGAAGATACAAGACGACGGACGTTGCAAGAGAAGGCTCTATCGTAGGCTTTCATGTCTATAAATAATAGAGTGATGGGTTTTGAATGCATTGCCTGGCGTTTTGGTTGGATATTAGACTTAGAGCTTTTGGTTGACGACAATACGATAATAATGATCAGAAGCTGGCAACCTTGTACACTATTCGCGAGCTATGGTACACTAACATTATATAACTATATATATACCTACCTATATATACCTTTTGGATTTATATCCTTACTGAACATAACTATTTAGTATTAACCACTACTAGATACTCATTTTCTTATCTCCCCAAGAGCAAGATAGAGTGTCATTTTAGGTCTTCATAGCATAGACTAGTGATTGCCATAATTATATATTTATGCGGCTTGTTGGAACGGTTTTATAATTCATATATTATTCTAATATATAGCTCTATACCACGCTCAACTCGGTACCTAGGTATGTAGACAAGTAATTCTTAGGTTCAATTACCTAGATGATTGTGTAACCTCCAAGATATCTCGAGCCCAGGTGATTACATAAGAAGACACCTGGACGGAAATATCAGATAGTAAGATTGATTAGGCATTTGATTAGATTATGGTATTTATAGTAATAATATTACTTAACCCATGTGCTCAACAATCAACGACCCACACCTCCGTACGTACATCTCCGAACATACATATCCCGGGTCCATTCCGCCGTCATTCTTGCTTCTATTGTGCTTCAACAATCTAGTGACGCGAAATCAGTACCCGTACTTTAAAGAAATATGTCAGAGGAGATTAAATTTTCGGCATTCCCGAAATTCAATGATTTACCTATCGAATTGCGCCATAGCGTCTGGGAATTAGCTATTCCGGACGATACACCGGAGATATGTATCCCGTGGCCGTTGGAGGAGGAGCCAGTACGCTGGCCACACGACCACGTCGGCCGTGTTAGGTCTACAAACTATCTACAGCCGTTCCTTGTGGATACATGCTTCCCTACTATTATGCATGTGTGTCAGGAGTCACGTTATCTGGCGATATCTCGATTGCGATTTCGATACTCACTCATAGCGGGTTGTCCCGTGCCATTCCGCGCATTTCGCCCCGACCTGGATATCGTCTACATAACCCTTTGCCGGCCTCCTACTGATATCAATGCAGTGCCTAGGTGGGGCAGGTATCCTCCTGGCACGCAGCATGTGGCATTAGACTTGCATACCATCAAGGATGGCAGCTTTCTCTGGATTCTTCTCAGCGACCTATCCTTAGATCTGCGGACTATGTCTTGCATACTTCCCGCCTCTGAAGCCATCCTAGACACAGCGGTACGATTTCGGCCTCCGGTGCGACGGTGTCGGCTCCACGGAGTTGGGAGACCTTCCAATGGTTCGGAGAATAACATCATCTATGTGGACCGCGGCTATGATAGGCGCATGACCGGCATGGGCCGCTACCTCGAGGAGGTACGAGACACGGTGAGCACCGAGTTCGCCGAAGTCCTCGAAATCCAGGAAGTACCGGAGCAGTACTTGCGCCGATGGAATGATGCAGAAGTCAGGTTCGATATCGAACTTCTCGCGAGGACGTTCGAAGAGTATCGGGGTGGGCGCTGGGTACCTAGCTCGGAACACCCCGTCGGGTTCGACTGCCAATCCATCATATTCCCCGCCTCGTGGCAAGCACTCGATAGTGCCAGAACCTACCAGGTCAGCGAGCTTGAAAGATGGACACCTTTGAGGAATCCCGAGACGTTTCGCGTCAACGATATCCAACAGAACGAGGTACCCTTTGAATGATATTGGAGAGAAGTTGTATAGAATTGCCATTTTGTTTGTTACCAGTGGGAAACCCCCTGAACACTATTAAGTACCGCTACTAATGCCATCGTTGCCGTCGCTTAGAAGTATATAGAGATCCTACTAATTAACTATGTTACAAGGGTCAGATGCCCTATACGGAGTTTAGACCCGGCCCCGAATAATATAAATGCTATCCTTGAAATGCCAAGAGGGGGAAACTTGACTAGCATGAACCACTCCCAAAGCTGATAGCCCCCAGTCAGTCAATTCAATGGTCTAGCCCCCGTCTCAACCCTACCGTGCAAGCTACGAACTCCGCATAGCTAACCCCTACATAATAAGTTTGATTGGACAAATCATAAGGGGTGTCCCATAAGGAGAATATACTAGAACTTCTCATCAAACTTCGTTGGTTGCCATTTTGTGAATGCCTACATAGCATATGCTACACTAGTGTATTCCGAGAGACGTCGCATCCGGGAAAGCAAAGATCATCTTGAACCTAACGGGATCTTGCCGTCGTGATTTTCATCTATGATGTTACCTAGCAATAGCGTAACGTCATCATTACTCCTTCAACGTAAACTCGATATGGGAATGAGTAGCAGTAAGTTTACCATATGCTTAGAGCCTGTTAATATATTCCCAGCCGTGACTTCAGGAGACTCACTTGACTAAGAAAGTATTATCCGGGATTCATTGCCATAAGGCTTTTGCCTGGTTGCATAAAATTCCATCGTATTGACGGCAGCAATGTGTCCCGCTCTCATACACCATTACACTTCCGTGTGGGGATCGGCTTTTGATGGAGGTAACCGGATGTCCTTAATATAACCCATCCGGGTGCGAAAATCGTCGCATCGGTTACGAGTGTTACGAGACGGATTTCGTAAACACCGATTACCGTAGGAACATCATTACGCTTCGTCGTCGGTTAGTTACTGCGCCTCGAAGATATAACGTACTTTTAATGTAAAACAGACCACATCACGCCAACAAGAACGAATATATTCAAATATAACTAGGTAGTCAGATAAAATTTATCTCTTAGATATAGGGGAAACGCCGTGATTCAGATTGGAATGGGTCATGTCTATGCAAATAGCTTCGGATGGTGCGAGATGAGAAGGTCTATTGCTGTTCAAGATGAATACCGCTTAGTGCCATCTAGTCCACCAATGAATTGCGACGCTAGAGAGCTGAATCGTAGTTCTATATTTGCAAGTTCCAGACTCGGCCCGGAGTCCACATCAGGCGAATCCCATGTGGGGTATGTATAAAGTTATGCCATTCTAGCTCCGGGACGAAGCCGTATCCGAACGGACCATCCTATCCTAATATCCTCGGGACCCTTGATATTTCCAGACTATGCTATATAAACAATGGAAGCAGCAGCACCTTTTTTCCAGGATCTTGTTACCCCTTGTGTACAGACCACCATCGTTTCTATAAACTATTAGATTTCCTTGAGCCTCAAGGTCCCTTTATAACAACAGTTGTTAGGGAGTCAATATCATCACTAATATAGAAAGAAAGATTTACTCGCGATGAGTACCGACATGACGGAGAAGGGCTCTGTCAACACTACAATCCCTGACAGGGACTCGACGATTGGGGGAGAGTCGGAGCAAGATGTCGAGGCGGGTGTTGATAACCGCGAAACTAGTGTCGATGAGAAGGACCCCGACGTCGTAGACTGGGACGGACCAGACGACCCAGAAAACCCGGCAAACTGGTCTGATAAGAAGAAATGGCTGAACATTGCTATCCTCTCTATCATGACCTTAGTAACGTGAGTATCTAAACCATCAGTGTTATCACGATCCCCTTGATTACCAGATATCATACTAACACACCACAGTCCACTGGGCTCTTCGATGTTTGCCCCTGGTATCCCCGGCATCATGGTAGAATTCCACGAGACCTCTTCAACGATAGCTACTTTTCTCGTCTCGGTATATATCCTAGGATTTGCCTTCGGTCCACTCGTCATAGCGCCGTTAAGTGAGATCTTCGGCCGTCGACCCCTATACATCTACGGCAACATCCTTTTCGTCATCTTCTCCGTCGGCGCCGCCCTTAGTACCGGCACTGGAATGTTGATGGCTTTCCGATTATTGATGGGTCTTGCCGGATCGGTGCCTATAACCATTGGAAGTGGTAGTATTGCGGACGTAATGCCTGTCGAGAAGCGAGGAAGAGCTATGTCTGCTTGGGCTCTTGGTCCCCTTCTTGGTCCTTGTGTTGGTCCTATTGCTGGAGGCTATCTGATCGAGGCTGCTGGATGGAGATGGGTGTATTGGCTAATTGTCATTCTGGTAAGTTGACTTACACCACATACCACTTGTTCTGCGAAATGGGGGCTAACATGAACATAGGGCGGTGTCTTTATTCCCCTCTCCTTTTTCTTCCTCCGGGAAACGTTCGGCCCCGTATTAATCGCGAAGAAAACTCGAAGGCTCCGCAAAGAGACCGGAAACCAAAACCTCCGCAGCAAATTCGCAGGACGGCTAAGCCCCAAGGAACAGTTCAAGCTCGCCATTCTCCGACCAATGAAACTCCTCCTACTGACACCTATTGTCACTCTCATGTCGCTATACGTCGCTATCACCTATGGTATTCTATATCTTCTTATTACGACGTTTTCCTTCGTCTACACTGAGAATTACGGCTTCAGCGAGGGGGACAGTGGCCTGACGTTCCTTCCCGCCGGAATTGGCATGATGATCGGTGTTGTGGGTTTTGGTCAACTGACCGACTTGATGGTCCAGAAGAACAATAAAAAGGGGCTCGTGCACAGGCCCGAAGTCCGTATTGCGCCGGTGCTTACCATCCCTTGCGGAATCGCACTTCCTATCGGTCTGTTTATCTACGGATGGACTACCAACTTTGGCGTGCACTGGATTGTCCCTATGCTCGGTGTCCTCATCTTCGCCGCGGGACTTATGGGTGTCATGGTAAGTTTTAGCCCTTAAATCTCCTTGATTATAATATAATGCTAACGTTTCAATCAGTTCTGCGTCCAAAATTACCTTCTCGATACATATCCCCGCTACGCAGCATCTGTCACGGCTGCGATGACGGTCCTTCGATCACTTCTCGGTGCCCTCCTCCCTCTTGGTGGGCTCGAAATGTACAACGCATTAGGCCTAGGATGGGGCAACAGCCTTCTCGGGTTCATAGCGCTCGCGCTCATCCCGATACCGGTCGTATTTTTCATATTTGGCGAGCGTATCCGCGGAAGATTTAATCCTAGCTTATAAGGATATTTATACCACTTGCTTAACCTGTATATAGAAATTATAGATTATAGATACCTAATGATTATGTCTAATAGAGCTTATAAATAGCATGAATATATTGAGTTTCATCTCATTCAGTTTACATAGATCTTATTAGAAGCGTGATTAGTAGGATTTCGTGGTTTTAATAACTATATGGACTATTGAACAATCCTAAAGCATTTTATATTTAATATGAATCGTCGTCAACATGCTGATTGAGCTTCCGTGCCATACTTTCTAGATACCGTTAGTAATTTTTAAATATAGCTAAGGTTCTAAGTTTTCGGGGGTTCCCGGAGACTCGGATGCGAGCTCGGCCGGAGCGGGGCCGGATGGAGAATGACCGAGGGATTCCTCAGGTGTTGTTTCCAGTCGGATGATCTCTCAAGCAATTCTCGTGAAGGAACACCGTGATTAAACGTAATTGCCAATTACATTTGCCAGCTTGATAAACTATTATAGGTAGGGGCGTTCCTTTGAAAGTTGGTTAAATTAAGACCTTTTGCTCAAGCATTCAAACCCCTTGGAGAACTACTACGTCATCAGAACCGGGACTTTTACTCAACTATTTAACTACCCCGGCTCTGATGTAAATTATTTACTAATTATCCAAGTGACGCCATTGATTATTTTCAACTTTGGAACTAGTCGTTTTATGTACATATCTTTTACTAGGTAGCTTTTGGAAGGCAATAATGACGGTAAGCAACGACGATGAGAAGTCCAAACGCTCGCGGAGAGGGCCTCGTTCGAGAGTGCCTATACCAGATGCCGATTCACCAGCGACCGAACCCGACTCGGATTCGTCTTGCGAATGTCCCTCGGGCGAAAAGGACCATGACGGTCACCGACCGTGTACTCTCGATACACGCCCGTCCCAGATACGCGCAAGTGGTCGGGATGGACTCTCGGGACCAATCTCGCGGACAGTATCGCGTAGGGACACCGTACTATCCCGAATACGGACCCGTCCGGAGATACCGCCGTTTAACCACCCGCTCGCGAAAGTGAAGACTGGACAGGAATCGCTCGTTGATTTCGACGGGCCGGATGACCCCTATCATCCCATGAACTGGCCGCGGCATAAGAAAATAGCTACAACTCTACTTTACGGTCTAGTTACCATGACCGCTACTTGGTCATCCTCGTCCTATTCTGCCGGGACTCTGCAGATCGCAGAGCAATTCGGCGTCGGGAGGCAAACAGCAACGCTAGGAACCACTCTCTTCCTCCTCGGATTTGGCATAGGGCCTCTGCTCTGGGCACCGCTTTCCGAGGTCTACGGCCGGCGTGTGGCAGTGTTGACGCCTATGTTCGTCTCTATATGCTTCTCATTCGCTTCGGCCACCGCCAAGGACTTCCAGACTCTCATGCTAACGCGGTTTTGGGGCGCTATATTCGCTTCTGCTCCGGTGACGAATACCGGCGGTGTTCTAGGCGATTTATTCTCGCCGGCATATCGTGGTATCGCTATGGCAGGTTATGCGATGGCAGTCGTAGGTGGCCCGACGGTTGGTCCCATCGTGTCGGCCGCTGTTGTAGCGCAGCCGAACCTCGGCTGGCGATGGACAGAGTACACGACGGGGATGTTGCAGTCCGTTGTCTTAATATTCGCTATCATCTTTATCGACGAGACATACCCACCGAGGCTTCTTGTCGCCAAAGCGAGACGGCTGCGGCTCAAGACGGGTAACTGGGCGCTCCACGCTAAGTTCGAAGAATGGGATGTGAACGTTATTGAACTGGCGCGGAAGTTTCTTATTCGTCCGATACAGCTTCTTTTCACGCCGATTTGCTTCCTCATTGCCTTGTATGCGAGCTTCTGCTATGGTATTCTATACATGCAGCTCGGCGCGGTCCCTATTATATTCGGAGAGATCAGAGGATGGTCCCTAGTGTCGAGTGAACTACCGTTTTTAGCCATCTGTCTTGGCTCGTTGACCGGTGCGGTTATCAACATGTCTAACCAGTTATACTATAATAAGTCTTATCATGCTTCGGGCGACAGAGCAGTCCCCGAGAAGAGGCTACCTCCTATGATGCTAGGCTCCGTACTTTTTGCGGCCGGCCAATTCATCACTGGATGGACTGCAGACCCAGCTGTCGCCCCCTGGATCGTTCCTGTCATCGGGCTTTACCTTACTGGATGTGGTTTTAACACAATCTTCCAAGCCGCGCTCAACTATCTTGTCGATACTTTCCAGATGTATGCGGCAAGTGCCGTAGCTGCTAATACATTCTTGCGGAGCTGCTTCGCTGCCGCATTCCCGCTAGTTGTCACGCCGCTATATCACAACATCGGGGTCGGTCCCGGGTCGAGTATCTTTGCTGGGTTTGCCTGCTTACTGATTCCTGTGCCGTTTGTGTTCTACTTTTTCGGGAGGCGGATAAGGGCTGCTAATAAATGGAGCAAGCACAGCGTGTTCTAGATTTTTTAAGAATTTGCATGGCATTGGCGTTTGGGATGGTTTGAGCATTGGGGAAAAGGGGGGATGATTCATCGTTTTTAGAGTATTTCCAGCGAGCAGTTGGCATTGGAATAGCGTTCTACGTTATAAGCATACGTTACTTGTAACGACCGGAGTTTCCTGTCATTATCCGGCTCGTAGTATATTTGACATTCGCTCCAAGAGATTCAAAGATGCCTTCACGGAAGAAGCTCTATTGTCTCAGGAGTAAAGCCGCTATATCTAAATATATTATTAGGCGTGGCTAGCGCTGAACAGTCATCGAGCAAGATTTTAGTAAGGGACTATGCGTCGGTATCTAGACAAAGCCCCATTCTACGACAAGTACGGGCTTGAGCATTGCGTTGCTATCAATTTCGTGAATGCTATCCGCCATTAGCTGGTGCTCGCATTCCACGAGCGCCAGAACCGTGTCGGATCATCGACTTGAAACAGCGAACCCGGTGGGGGATTTTACGGAGGCACAACATTGATATCGTTCCACTACGAAGAAACTCCGGCGTGTCGCTGGTGTAACAAGTGGGCTGACATCGATCTATTTTTTTTTATACCGAGCAATCTACAATGGAATGGCTTCGGAACGATAGCCGCTTGTCTCCCGTAACCGATAAATATTATTACACAGAGTAGGCGCGCAGAATATTATCAGCAGGGAAAGTAAGACATGCATACAAAAAAGAATGAAGCTACAGAAAATAGCAATTGCTTACGCGATGCGGGGTTGAAAAGGAAAAGGAAAAGAAAAAGAAAAAAAAAGTACAAAGCTCGCCAGAGGAAATGCAATAGAAAAATGACATGACGGAGAGAAAATACATCA
This sequence comes from Daldinia concentrica, assembly GCA_902805455.1. Classification (NCBI taxonomy): domain Eukaryota; kingdom Fungi; phylum Ascomycota; class Sordariomycetes; order Xylariales; family Hypoxylaceae; genus Daldinia; species Daldinia concentrica. Next base: position 1,257,829 of record CADCSW010000003.1, on the reverse strand, counting down.
TATATCAAAAAGAAATAATTACCAAAAAAGTTAGGGTTGCTAATCCCAGCGTACTGGGAAGCATCAGGAATTGAGCCCGATGCGGGGGTCGAACCTTTAAGGTGATGTTAGCATATGATGGTAAATAACCTCATAAGGCGAGGATTAACTTACCCGCAACCTTGAGATTAAGAGTCTCACGCTCTACCGATTGAGCTAACCGGGCGTGACAGACAGTAACGTTTTGCGGTATATATTCTGTAGCATGTTTGTGTGTTTGTTAGCCGATACTGCACGTGCTAGGTAATGTACCTAAGGTACCTATCTCTCGCGAAGGTCCAATCATTTTCACCTTACACTACCCTCATGAGTTATGGTCGTCAAAACTTTATACTTACTTCAGGATTGCGTCCTTTCGTTGATGAACTGCCTCTGGTTTATTATACGTATGAATAATTTCATCTAGATATGTCTTGAGACTTATATCAATATTTTAGTACTTTTCTTTTTTTTAGTGCAAGTATTCTATTCTTTCAACCCTCCCCCCTTTCACTACGTACGTCTCCGAGTTAATATGGCAATTCAAGTTACGTGTTATTACCGTTATATAACACATCGGACTGACTTCCATGTTATTATAAATATTGGGAGGATATTGTATCAGCTATGTTTAGAACACATAGATACATCCGAGATAGTATAGTATCTCACCGTGGGCCGGGGTAGAATGAGAGCGTAAAAGAAACCATCTCTATTTAGGGAGAAATAGTCGATACTGAAGTCCCCTAATCCCAGTATTTTTGACTTGGTATCAAATATTACGCAGTCCTCCGAGGTAGACAGGCTCTGTTTAGATGGTTGGGCGAGTATCGTATGCCGTGTTAGTGACCTTCGCGAGATGCGATGACTTAAGCTTGGGGGAAATCTCTTTTTATACATCATGCAATTTATGTGCTCTCGGAAAGGTAGCTCTGTCCTCACATTTATGCATCCCTCATGCCACTTTACTTGGCTTGTGTGCTAAGGTAATATAACTACTAGGCTACGTCCTCAATCGAAATAATCTGAAATTGACCTAAATCATATAAGATCGGACCGACAATTTGATTGTGTAGGTACTTATGTTTCCTTCTCATTAAGATGCCTTAGGAAGGAGTCATCATATGGGGAACTATTTTAGGAACTCTCTATAGTGCAGTGAGAGAGAGCAGTGTCTCAGGCAAGCCACTCGGTATGCGTGGTGAACTGACATCAGCATACTCTGACGATAAGGCCTGGATAGGATAATATAAGCACCAAGTTCTAAGTATAGAATATTACCAAAGCCCTTTGGCTTCATATTCCTATTTTCGCTCGAGAACTCCATATAATAAGAATTGGATGAAATTGGTCCATGGCTAGAGTATCTTTCCATCCGGGTATTCGGATGTCTAGACTCGTCTTCGTACTGCCTCTAATAAATGTATGCTGATTTTGGTAGGTATAGGATTTAATTACCATACACGAGAAAGAATGGTTCTAGAAATTCTCACAAGTATGTAGGAATAATCTATATTGACCAAGCTTGAGCAGCTTCCGAAGATGAATATTAGGATTAAATCTGTAACTCGACCCTCTGTACATACCCGCATTGAATAGCCAATTGGAGTTGCTGATCGGATTTTGAACTTTTCGGTACGTACTACGCTGTGTCTTTCACTGACGTACTAGGCTATTTTTATCCAGTCGTAGTTTACCATGTGATCTGGTTATGCCATTTAACCATTACACCCAATTGTTTCATTCGTCATCCTTTTTTTATGGCGTGCATATTCTGCAGGTTTACGTGGAATTTCCATTTGTCCATTTGTCGTGGCAATATCGCGAGGTCGCTTTCGAAGCCTTCTCCCTGGTAGTTAAGCGGCCATGAGTCTGGTCTCGGTCACTTCTCTTACTAGGAAGACCGTCCCACTGATGCGCACTAGGATTGAAAGTGCTGACAGTTGAATCGACCGTATGGGAAAGGCCCTGATCTACCGGCCCTCAAACCACCGCAAGCTATCATCTCCACTAAATCATCATACGACGGCAAATACAGCGAACATTGCGAATGTAAATGCGCATTATTCAACCCGTTTGCCAGTCTAATTCTTAGGAGTTAAAGTAACGCTTACATATACACTATTCACGTATATACCACGCGTCTGATGTAGCACAGCGTACCGTTAACTTTTGAGGCTCAAGCTACCTATTAATCAAATATCCCAAACTAACTAGGGGTCAGGGTCAAGCTTACATAGACTTGATAAGTCTGGGGTTCCCTGCCTTATACTACAAGAAATCTTTTTACGCACTCCTGATTTTAAGCAGTTTCTTCAGCTTTCTGTCTGGATACTGTTGACGCCACCATCTTACCGCGCGCTATGCTGGTTTTTCGTAGCACGACTGTAAAATCAAAAACCCGATGAAAGGTAGTAATTGGATTTCGATTATGAAATTTCCGTTAACCGCGCTACGAATTAATCAATCAGATGGTTAAGATCGATCTTTTCTTTATCTGTCAATCTTAATAGGGGATAGTAGAATTAAGATTACCTACCACACACGTACCTCTAAGCGAACCGATACTCCCCCATCACCCCACAGGTCCACAGGTAAAGATTTGATGATCACTTACCAATTATGTAGGCCTGTAAGTGCCGTCGTATGCAGGTTGGTACCTGCAGTATGCAGGAGAATGCACAACAGGATCTGGGTACTACTTGGTTAGCGGTACAACAGAAAGAATTTATCCTCTTCGTCAACGAAAAAAACCCGCAAAATTGGTTATAAAATATCTTCACTCTCACCATCCGACTTACGCTAGCCTTGCCCCGAGGGATAGGTACTTAGGTACTATTCGGGTACAGGGAGTTAAAATTACAAATAGACAAAAACGGAAATGACAAGGGTCTGCGGCTCGGAATGCTAATGAGCAATTGATAGGTTGACAGGGTTTGTTGATAATAATTAGCCACTAAAATCATCTTTTGAAAGCCACACGAACCAAAGGAGGACCATCTCAGGCAAACCTAAGACCACCAGGGGGTACAAACTGGGGAAATGTTACGCGCTAGAAGATGTCTATCATCTTTCAAGCGCCTGCCTCATTCTGCAAGAGCCACATAGATGCTCATGCTTTTCGTGTCCCTAATACCCCTGAACATTTTCATGGTCTAATAATGGATAAACGACCGATTACAACGCTACCCTGCCCGTAGTCTATGCCACCATACCCCTTTCGAACATTTTCACCCCATGCTAGACGAGTTCTGGTCCTTTTTCGTTCTTTCTCTGTTGTACGCCCTCACTCTTTCTGGCTTGTCGATTATTTGCTGGGTTTCTTCATGTTGCCCATGTTGCCCATGTTGCCTTCCTCTTATTGTATCAGTGAAACATTACCAAGTTCCTCTGGCAGGCCGATTCGATAATCTCTTAGCCCAGCCTGTAACTCTCCACTCATTCCTCCTAGCCATGAATGACAGGACAAGGGAGTAGAGATAGTATATCGACCACCATGTCTGCCCCTCAGCCTCTACCGAACCAGATCCTCCAAAACCACCCGCATCGGCCTTCCCTAACGGCTTACTCTGAGACTTCCCGTGCCTCATCTGATCTTTCTTTACTTCAGCAGCCGTTTCCCTCCCTCCCAGACCAATCCCAATCCCTTGATCTTGACTCAGCTCAAGCCCTACCGGGTTCGAGAAACACGAAGAAGCTTGTCATCGACAGCTCCGCCGTTCTACCGCCCGTCCGGTCCATTCGACGCAAGCCGCTGTCGTCGACCGCATCGCCAATCGCTACTAGGTATTCTTCCGGGGAATATCTTGCGATTGCTAAGGGATTGCCTGGACCAGATCAACGGTTCTCACGCTCTTTTTCAGTTGACAGCCCTACCGTTTACGAGTTTCCTCGCCCTCCGGTTGGTCCGCTAGTTAAACCTGGATTGGAATCTCCCTACGATTTTATATTGATACAGAGTAACAGAGAGTAAGTCAAGGTTTCATTAATATACAACCCAATGCCGGTCATCTAAGTAAGGTCTTGTTAATTAATACTCGAATTTATCCAGGAAACCTTCCGAGGCTCGCCATCCTTTAGCTTCTGTTGACTCCAGCCCGGCTGTCACAGCGGGTGAAGTCGAACGCCCAAGTTCTCGGGGTAGTAACCCTGCTTTTTCTCAAACACGCCACACTACCGACTTGTCGCAACATCACGAACGGACCGCCTATGACGATTTCTTTAGTGACGAAGATCAAGACGAAGACGAGGATCCGCTAAGTGACAATATTCTCGACGGATACAACTCAGATTCGTCGGATAATAATAATTCTAATTCTAATCATTCTAATACTATGTCGTTGCATATCACCCGGAAAATCACACCTCCACAGTTGACTCTCAAGTCGGATGATACATCGTTGACTCCAAAAGCTGATAGAAACGACATTAAGACACCCAATACCGATAAACCCCTACCGAGATCACCCGGCTCGTCAAAGCTAGGAACGTTCTTTGGCTGGACTTCGCCTTCAAATACAGAGACGTCAGACAAAGGATATTCGCCTCTTCCATCACCCTTCAACTTCTCAAAGGCGACCAGTGTTACAGATGCATCCCCAGTCACAACAATCGGACCACAATCACTACTGGACGCCCCCAAGGCATTGTTCGGGTCTCCAAATTCAAGGGACTACTGCGAATCTTACCTGGCAACACCACCAACCGGTACGATACCACCACAATATCAGATCGAAGATATGGAAGATGAGCTAAAGGCCATCTCGGCCGAATTGGCCGCTTCAATTCGGCGCGAGATAGACTTAGAAGACTTAGTAGACAGACTACAAGCAGAGAGGGATAACCCTACGACGGCTGGAAACAAGAGAACCAGTGATTACTTTTCTGATTCGGGATACAGCTCCGCTAAGCTAAGCGAGTATGACCAATCAAGGGAAGAGATAGAGAAAATCCAGAGGAGATCAGAGCAGGAGAAAGCCCAGATTAGGCTCGAGTTGTCTAACAAACTCCAGGATGAGAGGTCCAGGAGACAACAGCTTGATGTACAGATCAAAGAGCTTTCGGAAAGAGCATCTCAGATTGACCTCGTAAAGGTCAACAATGTTGATACAACCGGACGTATTAAAGAATTAGAAAGCACCTGCGAAACTTTGCGGCGCAAGCTTACCGAAGAGCGCCAAGTTAAGGATAACTTTGAAGACTTACTCGCAGCGCTCAAGGGCGAGCTCGAGAATGCCTCCAACCAACGCGACAACCTTCGTGATGAAGTCGTCCCCCAACTTCGAGCACGTGTGGAAGGTCTCGAAACACAGGCGTCGGAGCTAGAGAAGATGACATATGAATCGACAAAGATGCAACAAGAACTCCAAGCTCTGAAGACCGAGAATTCGTCATTGAAACAGACGCAGTCCAACCCGATGGGCACTATCTCTGAAGATACAGTATCCGCTGGGTCCCGGCTGTCTCGATCCAACTCCTTGACCGGCCCTCCACCGTCCTTCAGGCTTCAAAGAGCGCCCTCAAGCCTGACAAGATCCAAGTCAGTAAAGACATCTGAATCTCGCGACCAGCTGTCAGAACGAATTAAGGACGTCGAAGAGCAACGAGATGCTTTGCACAGAGCTCTAAGGAATCTGTTGGACAGGCAAGAATATCAGAATAAGGAGAACCAAAAGAAGATACAAGCCCTTGAGATAGAGCGCGATCGTCTTCTAACCCAGTCACCGCAGAAAGCCGGCTTCCAGAAAGAAATATCTAACCTTAGAGCTGAGATTACCGCCTTGCGCCGGCGAGCTGATGAGGCGCTTGAACAAAAGTGGCAAGTAGAGAAAGGACTCGGAGGTCTTAAGATGGATCTTGACCGAGCCGAACAAGAGATAGCATCTCTCAGAAGCTTGCTCGACGAGAAAGATATTCTAATCCCACCGTCTATCTCACGCCTGAGCAACGGAAGCGACAAGTTCGCACCCCCAGTAACATCAGATTCCCTAGCGCTAGCCTATGAAGATCTCCAGAAGGCATATGCCAACTCTCTTGAGCGTATTAAAAAGCTTGAGGCTAGTAGTTCACCAGACGAGTTTACAAAACTTGCGATGGAGAAGCTTGAGCGAGCGCTGTCTTCTACAATCTCAGAGCGCGATATTGCACGTCAAGAAGCGACATCGTATCAGGAGCAGCTCGAAGCCCTCAAGGCGGGCGAACGGGTTTATCTCGAATCCGAAAAAGCACTGGCCGACGAACTGAGCGAATCAGCTCGTCGTGTCGAAGAACTAGCTATTCAAGTCCGTCAGCAGTTAGCCACTAATCAGACACTACGTCAAAGAATCTCGGATACGGTGACTCGCGGTGAAGCTGAGCAGAAGGCTAACAAGGACCGCATTACCGCAATGCAAGTACACCTCCGGAATCTCGAGGAGAAATTAGAGACTGCGCAAAATGCTTCCGAGGACCGGATCGCACGATACGAGGAAGATATATCTAACCTCAGGGCCAGCCACAATGAGCAGCTAAAACGGATGCGAGATGGCTTACGTTCTCCCCGTGCATTCCCGCCGAAGTCACCTTTATCCCCCTTTTTCTCAGGCCCAAATGCTCGGTCTCCCCGTCTCAACACCACGCGCTCCGGCTCGGTTATCAAGGTATCCGATGATGCCCAAATTGACCACCTTCGCGCACGTGTCGCCGAGCTCGAAAATGCTCTATCCGATGCGGATGCCGAGATGCAGCAGGTTGTCGGCCGCATGAACACTGCTCAGATCCAAGTCATGGAACTGCAGGAAGAGCGCGAGGCAGCCGTTAGCCAAACGCGAAAGCTAGAGAGGGAGCTCCAGGCCGAAAAGGTGAAAGCCTTTGAGGGCCGATTCAAGAGCTTGCAGGGGTAGATCACTGGCTCATTGGCCAAACTTGAAAGATGCGTATCTTTACATATTATGATTCCATGAAAGTCAACATGGGCGTACGCCCATGTATACTACTTTTCCTTCCTTCTTAGCATTTACAGGAACCAGGCATCCTACACATTGGGTATGGCAGCGCGCTCACCTGGATTTCAGCATCGGGCGTTTGTATTAAAGCATCACCACCTTGGTTTACTGTTTATAGCTATTGTATTTTTTTGAACGGTCGAATCTGGCCGTAGCACCTATTGTATAATGCTCGAACCATAGCATTGCTGGAGGATTCGAGGAATTGTATACCTAATGTTTTAACCTAGTACTCTTTTACCTGTATTTATACGCGGTCGCCTACAGAGTCGAGTAGAAACACTTGCACCCGAGAAAGGTGCGCATAGCTAGTATTGTACTATCGGGAAGAATACCCGAGTTAGTTGATAGTTAGTTTAAAATAACTATTACAACTGCCTTTAGCAACGTTATATTTCCTCATTTTTGGTGAAATTGGAGTTCCATTCGTGACTGAACTTCAAGTTTATTTATCGTGTTCTCAGTAAACTATCCTCTACGTATATTAACTTAAAGGGGCTTGTGGAGCTGAGGCAGTCCGGTATTCTTATCCAAGTCGACAAAGTTATGGCATGAGAGCAGGACATTGGGATGTGGCATCGGAGCGTCGCTATATGCGAGTTTGGATATGAGTTGTGCTATTTGCAAATTGACTTGTAAGTGTTAATAAAGTAATCTATAAATAGCATAAGTTTTAGACAACCCGAATAAAGGAGTTTTTCAATCTATTAAGTTGCCCGAGATGTCTCTTGCTCCGACTCTGGCTTTTTTGCGTCCGTCTTAGAAACGACAACTTGCTTTTGTTGTTTGTCAACGCCTAGCCAGAGAAGGTCGGGCCTACTATAATGACCAACGATATCTAGAAACCCCCTATTTGCCACGACCTTCGTGAGGTCTAGATCTCCATACAAAATACCCTCAGTTTCAGGCTTACCATCACCAAGCGGTGATGTCAATCGTCTCCCGTCGGGACCAATGATACAGCTGTGGCCCCCTCCAGGCTGCGCACAGACAAGCCCGTTTTGAGTGTTGAAGACGTCAATGCCGGCCTGAGTGCATACAGCTGTAGCATGTAAGACGTAAGCGCCGCTTTCGATCGCATACGTCTGTGATAGGTTCTGACATCCGTCGGCTGTCATACTCCATAGACCCGGATGATCTACGCCGGTTGTGGGGTCTATCGGCGGCCACATAGATATGTGAATGACTCCGCCTTGCGTGATGCTGTGGTACTTGAGAAGCGGCTGAGTGTGCTCCCAGCAGGCTAATGCTCCTACCTTGATTTTGCCTAGCGGAGCGCCGAAGTCAAGTTCTGCGACGTTAGTCAAGTCGTTGCCGGATCCATCCCCGAAGACGGTACGCTCCATGTGCGTCGGCTTTATCTTTCGTCTATGCAGGGCTAGCTCGCCTTGCGGCGAGATAATTGCTTGTGCTATGTAGGTGCTGTTCGAAGGACTTCTCTCCGAGAATCCGAGAACTACGGCAATGGAGTGCTTTTTGGCTACCGCCTTGACTTGTTCCATCTCTTCCGACTCTATAGCTAAAGAGTTATAAATGTACCTAGTCTGGAGTTCGAAATCCACGGGACGAGCCCTGCCATATTGCATACCTAATGTTAGCAGAGCTCCGTGGAACGGGATGGGAATAGATTCATATACGGACCATATCCATGCAGGATATCCGGGAACCCAGGCTTCCGCGAACGCAACGATCTTGGCACCGTTCCCCGCGGCCTCGGCGATAAGTTCGCAGGCTTTTCGGATTGACCCCGCAAGGTCGAGCCACACCGGCTCAGCTTGTATAACAGCAACTCGAATGGTGGTCATTGTGATTACGAGATAGGTTAATAACTTGAAGTTAAAAGGAGCTTTGAATATGCGTTTTTCATTACAAGAGGTAGACACAAAGTTACCTTACGTTTATGCTTTTATACTCAAGATTTAGGGCGAATAGGGGGGGTAATGCTTATCCTAGAAAAATATATCACTTAAGAGTTGCTCGTGCGATATACTATGTTAGCATTATGACGTTGGTATTGCTATATCTATTCAGGTGCTCTATATACGTCCAAATCACATAACTCAGCATAGAGATAATAGAAGACTCAGGAGGGCAGAGATGTGCCAGAGAAGTATAAATATTATCACCTAGTTAGTTATTAAGTAAGTAGAAAAGTTACCAACAGTAAATCGAAGCAGAATTATTCATTTATCAAGGTTGCTTCGTCGTCCCGATAAGATTATAACCTCCTTTTAAAGATAACTAAGAGAGAAAACGGCAGCTCATTCGAATCAAATGAAACCGAGTTTCCGTAGCAGGCAAGATAAAGACAAATGGTTAGTTACATCTTCTAGAATTTTAACCCTTCATTGTTTCAGTATAAATCCAGACCTTGGCATACGTAGGTAGGTATTGCCTACCGACATGCCTTATCTAGATGGGACAGAGTCTGATAGGATCGGAAAACTAGGAAGTTATCCATGCGGAAGGTAGGCTGACTATAGTAAATAGACATCATTCTCAAATCGTAGCTGGTTAAAAGGTATACTTCAAATATCAAGTAGCACTCTCACACCCTTTGACCTATATACGGAGCCTTATAGGTAGAGCCAGCAAAGCCTGACCAGTACAAAGTACCCCAGCCTTGTGAATACCATGACCTATTCTCGTATATGTAACCGCGGTGCCATTACTGCCTAATGTATCGTATTATCAGCTGGTGACGTACAATGCAGACACCTAATTAGCTGGCAGCATATCACTGGGGACAATTGACAAGAAATTCGGTTCGACTTTTTTTCAGCCTCATACAGTCTGGAGCACTCGGCTTCAAACTGTCATTTTCTGTACATGCATGGGATTTTCTGGAAACAGTGTAAATCTTGCATCCATTCGGTCCACGTAGGCTTCCCATCGTTACTTGAGAGACTCGATGATACGTACGATGCATGGAACGTGATACAGTACGTCCTATCTAACTGGCATCCGCGGACTGGAACACTGCACAAAGCTTCTTTAGGCACTGGGATAGCGTCAATGCCCTTTGCATCCTTTGGTAGATAATTTCTGATGATAGCTCGTCACATAGCTTCCCCCGCTTTTCATATTTTCAACCATTTATTCCCCCGGCCCGTAAATCTCGATATAATCCAGTAGGATCTACATTATACGCCAAGCGCCAGTACAAGGGAATATAATGCCCAGGTATAGTAGAGTGTACTGCTCCTATGAATAAGTATATTCACAGGATGACCTGATTATTAGAGAATTCTGGAGAATAGAGATGCCCCCTACTGTGTTCACTTAGCACAAAGGTTTGGAAGAACAAACCGAAAACCCAGCCTATACGAATTGGAGCCCAGGGTAAATCTGTATTTTCTCCCTGGATATATAAACTGCTCAATCGTCTTTCTAGCACTTGCCCATCAAGAGCCGCTGGACATCTATATTCGGCCATTGTCTAGCGCTAATGATGGCATCAATATCTCACCTCCATCCATATTTTCTACATAATCATTAACTATTACCTCTACAAACTAAACATCAACCTGTCTGCCTCATGGTACTGTACCCCAATATCTTCGAAACTTTGATAGTATCACTTACCAATACCCATTAACACAGCACTTAAGGCTTCGTGGCATACGTTCAATGATATCAATGCCTGACCTAAGTAACTTGTGCTTTGCAATTTTGATTAATCAGAAATCACTTGCATTTCCAGAATTACTAATACTTGGTGATGACCTGGCCGGTATACCAATATGTATGTATGTAATTGGTGGCAACCTAACTGCCATGGGTAAAAAGGATAGCGCACCTACCGGCGTAATTACTGCGTCAGTCGTTCCAAGCTTTTGCTTTTAGGTCAGGCTACGAACAAAACTACCACCCATCCGGAGGGATGTTACCTAGTAAATGCCCGCCAGTTATTTTGATGCCTTTCTGCCGTCTAAGTTGGCCCAATTGGGATTTGTATAACAGTTGCGAACACACCATTCACTTATATTCTATAAGGTAAATCTTTTACCCCATTCTTAAAGAGGTATATTTTATGTCTATTGAGCTTTTATGTAAGTGGCGTGTGTACTTATTGGAGAGCAGTGAAATATGTCAAGCAATTATATCTTCAAGAAATCAAGACTATGAAGAGGCTTAAGATACTATCTTAAGAGTAGTGCAAAGGTTTTAAGCCAATCAAAATCAAACGAACAATGTACCGTCATGAAAGCTAACCCTATTTCCCTATTAGCAACTGTTTTGCCGTCGCTAGTTGAAGGTGTTTGTCTGCGTGTTGTTATTGCCGTGGGAAATGCCCTTGTTGTCACCATTGTGTATCCCAACCGTATGACCTGTATTGATTGATTGATTGATGACATTCCCCGCGTCCCGGACCCCTAGTTGCATATCTACAGATTCCTCAAGCCATGGGTCGCAACCCCCAAGGATCGGCTTGAGTACCTCCAGATCAGACTTGTCCAGCCCTTTACACTCGTCATCACTGAGCTTGAGGAGTTTCTCGCGATTAGCTTCCGGGATGGTCTCCTCGAGCTCATTGAGTAGGTCGGAGATATCTGCTATAAACTTGTCGAATTGTTCCTTTTTGTAAAAAGCCCACTTGATGCTTTCAATAGCCTTGGATACCTGAACTTTTCGCTTGCGGAGGAAATTCATGAACTGGTCTCGAATTTTCTTCATGTCGCCTTGAAATTTTGATTCCACTTCTACTACCTGGCTACTGGTCCCTGTTATCTTTTTCTGTAGCCTTGAAGTCTCTTTCTTAGCAAGCTCCATGCGAGTCTGGATACCTTCGAGTACTTCCTTCACATCAGCTAAGCTGGGGCCGTTTCCTTTACTGCCGTTTCCGGACTCATTTGCGTCCTTATCGGCATTGTCAATCGTGGAAATATTAGCAATTTCGCCCCAGCGGGAAAGACGAAGCTGCAGAATATTGAGCTTTAACTGATATGTTGCGAAGTCATCCTCAAACTCCCGTGCAAGTTGGATGTGACCTAGAGTCTCGATAACAAATTGGAAGATACTGATTGCTGTAGTTGTGTCCATGGGGGTTGAAGGAGCTAAGTACTGGCGTATAGAGCGTGTGGTAAGTTGCACCATTCTCAGACCTTGCACATAAGAAGAAAGACTCGTATTTAAATTAGTTGTGGTGGAAGATAGGCGTAGATACTAGATTATCTTCAAAGCAGGCTCTCAACTAGTAGCACGACTGCCTACCTAAATACGAAGTTGTATCTTAGAACGTTTACAAGTTTGCCTCTCAGGCGCACATAAAGAACCTAAAATGCCACCCACACATGATACACTTGCCTGGGAGCCATCGATGAAGGAAAGGTCTTGACATTATTGATTAGTACTATATCTGTTTTGATTTGTTATATACATATGTACTGCATGCGTAATTGGATGGGATGTTAATGTATTGGGCGGCACGAGCCGATATTAGCGCCAACTTTGAGACCTTACCTCGGGCATCTACATATATTAATAAGTGGTGGCGAGGCTATCCAATAGGTCGTAGCACTTAGCCTCAATATCCCACTTTCACCGCTCTCGCCTGCTTGATCAGGATGATGGTGATAACGTTTACGTCTATTAGTGGTTATAGGCCATCTACCTAACTAGTTACAGCGTGTGCATCATCGGCGCGCAGACGTCTAGAGTGCTTCCCGAAGGAGACAGCTAGAGTATCATCTGGCATAGAAAAAGTGACTGCTTAATTAATATTGTTACTGGATGGGTTGTAATTTATCATCTTTACGTCCCGGTAAATTTTTCTCTACTATGTTTGGATACAATTATGTTGCTTGTTACCATTGGACAGATGATTTTTCTCTCGTCAGCCTTTGCTTTGGTACTTCAACTGTCCCACACACTATAAACACGTAGCCAGCACTAGTACATGGTGATTGGGTGTACGGTTATCACTAGATACCTGTTTACACAAGAACTAGATTTCATTCTCATCGTTATCTATCACTATTAAGCGGGTAAATTTTAGTCGTCAAGCATAGATTTAAATACCTGTGTAAAGTTTAGATAACGTTTAACTAGATATTGTAATTTTACCTGTTTTGTTGCTAAGTATCTAATGAAATATTCGACGTCCCATCGCTATGTTTAGGAACAGCTCCAAGATCAATCAATTAGGAAATGTTGGTAATGTGGTAGGGGTTCACTACGGTGACAATATTTACTGTTAGTCTTGCACGGTTAGCACCCTGTGAACTCTGAGTCGTACTGACACTTGTAGACAATAGCAATAATACGGCATTGGCTTCGAGGCGTTTTGCGCTAGAAACACATAACAAGATTAAAGAAAAATGGGAATACTATGGAACATGTGACTGGCTATTGCAGGAGAACAGTTTCCAATCATGGGAGAAGATGGAAGCACAGTATTCTCTTCTTTGGCTTCATGGACGTCGTGAGTTCTTGCGATCATTGAACGAAAACGTACAATTTTACTTATTATTGAACAGCTGGATGTGGGAAATCAACTTTGATGTAAGTGTTCGTTCCGGTCGTGTTTATTCGATACCCGCCCCGAATTAGAAAGTGTTAACCCTCTTGTCAAGGTCTCGTATAATCGAAAGTATCCGCCAGAATCAATTCGCGACGCGAGATCCAAACACTGTTCACCTGCTTTACTCCTATGTCGGGTTTGGAGACGATGTAGGAAAGGATACACTCTATCGAAAGATGCTGATGGCATTTTGGGAACAAGCAACAGGTGGACAATCAATTGATATGTCAAAAGCAGGTACGGACGCTTTCAACAAATTACGCGACTTTCTAGCTTCATCGCAGCGCGACATATACCTTGTTATCGACGCTCTCGACCAACTTCCTTCATATTCTCAACAAGAAATGCTCAAAAGCTTGGGCTCCTTGGTTCAAAAGCTCAAGGATGGAACAAATGGCTGCCGGTTGAGCGTAGCTATTAGTTCCCGTGATTGCGAGGGTATCCATCAGCTGGGAATGTATAAAGTGTTCTCAATTGAAGTCACTGCTGAAAGAAACAAGCGTGACATAGAAAAGTACCTTGAGCAATGCCTTGGCACGCCTCTTTTTGAGGTACGACAAACACTTCGAGCACAGGTCTTCGACTACCTAAGTAAAAATGCAGATGGAATGTTAGTATTACAAATCTTTCTCTTTGATTGTAACTGACAAGAAGAATTTAGGTTTCTATGGGCCAGCCTACAAGCATTGAACTTCCGCGAGATGGAATCAGACTCACAAATATCGGATGCCCTGGATAATCTTGTCCCCCCACAGGAGCTACATGACACGTATAGGTCATACGCTGAAAGGTTTGAGGCTTTGCGGGACCGATTTAAGCAGAAAGTAACTTGGAGAACAATGGCTCTCCTGGCACACGACGAGGGTTCATTGCCGACAGAAGTCATTCTTACAGCAGTCTCATTGAACGATAATGGAGAAGTAAACCAGAAGCATCTTCGGGACTTGACCAAGAACCCTATTATAATCGTCCGCTTCTGCAATCACCTAGTTCAAATCAATGAGAATCTTGGAATCTTCCAATTCTGTCATAAAACCGTCTTTGAGTTCTTTAGGGAATATAAGCCAGCTGTCTACAACTACCGGATTGCAGATCTCTGCCTATCTCACTTATCCTCATCGGAGTTCTCTCAGGGCCCTCAAAATGATGCCAGATGGTATAGTCCTGGTAGTCTTGGGGTGATCTTGCGGGATCATCCATTTTTAACCTTTGCATCGCTCAAATGGGCTACGAGCATTAAACGTAGCTTTCTTAGTGGAGGAAACCCTCAAGGAAGCCACTCTGGAATTCTCCATCGCCTGAAGTTACTTTTTGATAAGGAAACGGGAGCAAAAAGGAAAGAGAACCTGCAATTAGCATTCCAAGTATATTTGCTCAAACGAGGAAAGACAATGCCAGGTGAAGTATACCACGAACACATCATCAGCTATTTCTCTCTTGTCGAGCTTATTGTCATTTTGAGAATCAAGAATTGGTTTGATCAGACAAGGCTTGATAGCGATGGCTTAAGCCCGATCCACTGGGCCATACGGAATGATATTGATCAGGAGGGTGCTGCCTCCACTGTTGGAGTGTTGATCGAATATGACGTTAATATTAACGCAACTGATAAAGAAGGCCGCACTCCTTTATGGTACGCTGCTAGCTGCGGAAATGAGGAGGTAACGAAACTCCTTATTGGGCATCATGCCGAACTTGAGCTCAAAACCCAACGCAATGAGACGGCGTTGATAGCTGCCTGCAGGATACATCACGAAAATATCATCTTTCATCTTACTAATGCCAAAGCAAATGTGAAGGTCCAAAGCTCATCTGGAACTGCTCTCCAATTCATTTCCCTGACTGGATGTTGTGGCTGCGCTAAAAGAATATTGGACGGTTATGGTGCATCCAAAATCACCGAGGGTCACTGGCAGTTTGGTACTTCTCTTCATGCTGCCGCATTTTACGGTCATCTAGACCTTGTGAAGCTCCTCTGCTCAAAGAGAACGAATTTTTGTGGTATAGTAGACGCAGTGTATGGAAGCCCTATAACAGCGGCAGCGACAGGGTTCAGTCCGGGACTGGACCCGGCCCCTTTCGTTGAAATCATTCAAGAATTAATCAAAAATGGCGTGAAAGTCAACAACCGTGGCGGTAGAGTCGGGCCAGCTCTCCGTGCTGCTGCAGCTCATGGGAGTCTTGAGCTCGTTCGTTTACTTTTAGACAAGGGCGCCAAGGTACACAAAGCTATAGGACCAATGGGCACTGTATATGAAGCTGCTGAAGAGTTTGGGGACCAGGAAATTAAAGATATTTTGCTAGCGAAAGACGCAAATGCTGCACGGTATGGCCGGGCTCGTGCTCATAGCTTGTATGGTCGTCAAGAGTTCCAGCGGGTAGTTTTCAGGGCCACTGTCAAAATGGTGAGCATGGATACTATCGACACCCTTGTCAGCCAGATGGAAAAGTTTTATAAACAAGAATTCGAAAAAGGCGAAACTTCCCTTCTCAGAGGATTGACCAAGCTTAGCAGGGACTCCTTCCAGGATGTGGTAAAGTTGGCTACAGAGTCACAAGATAGGCGGAGAATTCCAACAGAAAAACACAACAGAATTATAACACGATTCCGAGACAATGTGCCTAATCTTTTCTGTTTATCTATCTTCAAAAGCATAGGTGGTGGACTAGTCCAAATACCAAGGACGTCTTCATTAGATCAAGACGATCTAGGAGAACACCTTCCACAAGTTCTAGATCGAATGACTCAAGCTGCGGTGAAGATCATGGAAGATGCTATTGCGAGCGGGAAAAGAGATGTAATCAGATTAATGGCCAAAGCGTGGGTCGAGGCACTGAATAATCTGATATCGTATCCTGGCTTTGGCGAGCCGATGCTGGAATTGGTAGTTCAGAGGCGTTCAAGTGAACTCAAGGAACGATTAACAAACCCGAGTTTGGGTGAAATAGAAAGACTTGGAGAGGCCAGGGCCTTAGCTCAAGTTGGTATTGAGCTACTTCTGATAGCCGTTGAGCATGGTCAAAAATTCGAGCATCTGTCGTTTGTCATTTCTAAGCTGTGGATCAAAGCGGTCAATGATATCGAGGGTCTTGGTGAGGAGGGAGAGAGGCCAGTACAGGAACTGATTCGCATATTCTCAGACCGATTTTCAGATGCAGTCATGATACGCGATCGAGTCAATACAAGAGTTTGTCTACAGGCCGGCGTTGAATTTGTGAGAGCAGCAGCGTTGAGTCCAAACAAAACGTTGCTAGATAAGTTTACCAAGGAATGGCTGAAATGGTGGGATCAGGTTATTAAAAAGAATATGGAGCGTGTGGTTGAAGAGTTGATCGAGCAGCGATGGAAAGAATCCCAAGAATGCTTCAAAAGCGAAATGCACGACAAAGCGCTTGGCCTTGCACTTACAGGCATAGGAATACTCCAAGCAGCTATTAAGTATAAGAACATACCCTTCAAAGAGATGATACGACCCGTCATTGAATCAAGTTTTCAATTGATGGAAAAAAATTACCTTTGTGGTGACGAATCTGCTGGGTTATCAGATCGGGACCTAGGCGCCGTCACTGACGCCTTCATCGGCTTGTTTGCAACAGCTGAAGAAATACAGCCTGGATCTTTGAATACTTTGGCATTAAAGATCCTTGACTGCGCAAGAGTTACTTCAAATAGCCAGTATCAAAAACTACTAGGGACGATCAAGCTACACGTTGAAGAGGTTGGTAGAATCGTCTCTTCGTCCGATCGAGAGAAGCAGTCGATTCGGGTATTTAGAACAGTTGTTATGTTCATCGACGTCGCATTACGTGATGCAGAACAAAATTCTGGTGTCTTGCTATTCTTGAAAAAGATAGCCATGGAAAACCTGACTGCATTGCTACCGAAATTTGCAGACAGGGACGAATTGGCTCCGTACAAAAGAGCTATTGCGTATTTGAAGTCGGAAGATCGTTAGGATGTTGGGGAGGGGTTTGATATTTCAAAAGACCGTCAGTTTGCTCTGACATTTTGGGATGGTAGTTGTATCTAGTAATGTAGGAAGTAATGGGTGGCCGTTTTGGATATTGAAAAAAAAAAAAAAAAAAAAAAAAAAAAACAAGGCAGAAGGATTCTGATTTCATATTACGAAAATGAGATGTGATAAGTCATTCCCAACCCTCGCAAGCGGGTGACAAAATAATTTGCACACTTTGAACCTCTTTAACATATACTTGATCCTAAATAAATATTTTAACATAATCAATATTTAGAATTAGGTTTCAAGAGGCTTGACATAATAGCTAGAAGTGGGTAATATTTCTAGATTTCTTTTGATATTTTCTTCTAAACTTTGGGGCTGAAGTGAGCGGTAAAGGTTGATGTAAGTGTTAGTGTAGTTGGCAAATTATTTCGTCCGCCGCTTGGCCCCCGGTGCTGATACAAACTTTCCCATGGGGTAAATTCCTCGTCTTAGTGGCAGCGTTTACGCTTTATCGGTAGCTTCGATGCTCCAACAACATGTGCTGCTGCAGAGCCCTACATACCACTACGCGACCCGTCCAATCGGGCCCCCCCACCAGGCCAGAGCTTCCTTCATACGGAGCGTATGTACGAAGCTATGAAAAGGTTTAACCTAGTAAAAGATGAAATGGTGTCGACCCCGCCCTTCTTTGAACTTTACGCTCCGTGAATTAGCTCGCTTGCTACCCGCCCCGGTCTCCGGTCGTCGCAGTGGAGCTATTATCAAAGATATTTTCCTGCTGTCCGCGAATGGTCATGATTGGCAGATAAGACCCTTACAGTCTTCTTCCCTACCTAAATAGAGCATTAGTGATTGGTGATTACGAATGGGGTAGCACCGCTTTAGTTATGTATGTACACTAGTAGCCGGCCCGTTGTCCGGGGATGCTGGGGTCAGACCACACCGATAGGATCGTGAAATGCTTTCTTCAGCGTCATTTCTCAGAATGTTCAGCGTCATATACCTCGCCAAGTTGTCACGTAATACGGGGTATCCCACCACTACGGATTAACAATTATTAAGCAGCCAACCCTCCCATTTTTGATCGGTCTTCTTACTGCTCATTTTTCTTCTTTTATAGGTACCTATCTTTGCCCCTCTAATCTCAATTAATTCTTTTCAGGAAGGCTTCTCTTCCCCTTAGGTCATGAGATAAGTAAGGTACCTAAGATATTCAATATCCAACATGAATTCTTCATTATTTGGGTCTCTCGTCCAAGTCGAGTCCAACTCGACCCGGCACGATGAACATCCCCTTCCTATAGCCCCCCAGAGAGTAAAATCAAGGACATATCCAGCGGTCCCTCAGCAAGACTCAATTGAATTGGAGCCTCTTCGACATCCTCTCAATGATGCCGGTGTTTCTAGTACATCGGGCCCCGCCACTCCTAGAGAGGAAATCGACGTTGAGATGACTGCCCCGGGAACGCCGGTCGGGCCAACCGATACCTTCGACGCTCTCCCGACTCTAAACGACCCGCCTATGAACAAGTTCCGTTTAGCCTCCTGTTGTTTCCTAAATTTCGTGGGCGGATTAACTGATTCAGCACCTGGTGCCTTAATTCCTTACATGGAAGCGTGAGTAGAGTCTACCTCAAGCTAATTCTTTCCCCAGCGCTCGTAAAGAAAGACTGAGCATAGACTGACCGAGGTGGATATAGTTATTACAACATTGGATATTCCGTAGTAGCTCTTATCTTCATCGGTAACGCTCTAGGGTTCATTATGGCCGCGCCATTCGTCGACCAGATCCGCCAGCGTCTTGGGCGAGCTAAGACCATCGCTTTGGCACAACTTTGTATCGGCATCGGGTATATCCCCCTGATCTGCACGGCACCTTTCCCTGCGGTAGCGGTCGCCAACTTCTTCATCGGCTTTGGTCTTGCCGTCCAGCTCGCCATTGGCAATGTATTCTGCGCAAACCTAGCCAACAGCACGACGATTCTCGGTGCTTTCCATGGAAGCTATGGTATTGGCGGTACGATTGGACCCCTCGTTGCGACTTCCATTGTATCTACTGGTGCTATCTGGAGTCGGTACTATCTCTTGACTCTCGGCCTTGTCATTTGGAATGTCGGCTTCTCGACCTGGGCTTTCTGGAATTACGAGAAGGATGTCGGCGGTAGCGAGTCGAACGTTCTGTCCGAGACTAGTTCACGTGGTATAGACCACGTGTCAGCTATGCTCGTCACTTTCAAGTCAAAGGTTGTTCTCCTAGGAGCTATCTTCATCTTTGCGTACCAGGGAGCTGAAGTGTCTATCTCGGGATGGGTTATCTCCTTTTTGATCTCCTCACGCGACGGTAATCCTTCGTCTGTCGGTTATGTAACATCTGGTTTCTGGGCTGGCATCACGCTCGGGCGGTTTGCACTCTCGCCCGTCGGCTCCAAAATCGGCGAGAAGTTATTCGTTTACATCATCGTGGCCGGGGCTGCCGTCTTTCAGCTGCTAGTCTGGTTAGTCCCTAACATCATCGGTGAGGCCGTGTCATTGGCCATTGTAGGGTTGCTTTTAGGTCCCGTCTACCCCTGTGCCGCCTATGTTTTCACGCGTAATCTCTCGCGTCGGGAGCAGGTCAGTGGTATGAGCGTAATTAGCGCTTTTGGTAGTTCTGGTGGCGCCATCGCCCCCTTCACTACGGGTCTCTTAGCTGAGGCTGCTGGTACGTTCATCATGCACCCTATCGCCATTGGCTTGTTTGCTGTTATGATAGTTTGTTGGTTCGGACAACCTGGAATTAGGAAGAGGACAGAGTAATGAAATATGAAAATGCCTCATATTAGCCGTATTTTATACATGGATGGATGGAATGATGGTAGGATGGTTTGGAGTGGGGACAGCAACGTGTATTGCCTACGAGATAGATGCCTTGGGAATTATACTCGTTAAGTCTTCGACAACGAATATACATACTACTACTTACGTCCCACGATAACACATGGTTAGCCTTACTTATAGCTATAGCTTATAATAAATCATTACTCAAATACCTAGAGTCATTCATATTCGTTTCCTCCCTTAGCCCCTTTACCACGTTTCTTAAGCTAGAGAAGGTAGATTTGGGAATTAGCTTATCAATGGACAATTCTTCAGTAAAGGTTTTTTTCCCGATAGAAAGGATACCATATATCATCAGTCACAAAAGGTAGGTAGTTAGAGCCGCAAGTTTTCAAAAATGTTAGGCGACGCTTAGCATCGAATATTATTATGCTCTGTCTACCTGTCTATCTGTTTGTCTAAAGATAATATCTATCTGCACACTAGAAATGCATACACCATGTTGTTTGAATTTGCTAAGATGATTGGATCCCGCACTGAAATCTAGAGATAAAGGAGAGAAAGCATATTCCACTAAGAATTCGAAACTTGAAGATTTATACTCTTCCCTTCGCCGCTTCCTGAACGGTAATCTTGCCTTCGACCACGTCTGCAACGATCTTGTGGATGTCGGAGAAGTCGTTGAAAGTGACAAATGGCACCTTCTCATTCTCGCAGTACGTGACGAGGTCTAGTAGTGAGTTAGCATATCGTCTTCGGAATCTCGAGAGTCGTCAGAATAAAGAAAAGAACTTACCTCGTCCGGCCTTGGCAAATAGTAGGTCGGTCTCCTTGGCAGCAGACAGGTCTGAGACGCCGTCTCCGGCATAGAACATGATAGGACGCTCCGGTAGCGCGGCATACGGTCTAATTTCGAGAGACTTATCGTGTCCAAAGTCGCTATATTAAGCAAAAATGGTATATATTAGCTACTAGTTCCTAACCTAGGTCTATCTTTGCAGATGCATATTCGTCTTTAGGAATTCAATCATTCTCCGAACGAAACGTAAAATACGAAATATCAAGTGCTTAGGAGAAAGTAGCACAAAAAATTAATGGAAAGAAAAAACTTACCTGTCATCGTGGAACTTGATGTTCCAGCCATTCTCTTCGTTGATGCTCTTGCCGGGTCTAGCTTCAACGTCATTGCTGACAATCTGCATATGCTGGACGGCATCCTCGCCAACAAGGTGGGCGAGTAGAGCACGGATGATGGGCTGCATGCCACCGCTTAGGACGACAACGGGGACATTGTTTGCACGGGTCCAGGTGAAGAACTCGGCAAAGTGAGGGTCAAGTTGAACATTCTTGAGTAGAGTGGCAATGCATTGGTCGTAGGGGGTCTTGATGCTGTCCATCATCTCCTGGAAGCTGTCACGGAACGTGCGCTTGCCAAACAACACATCGTGATTGCCCTTCTTGCGGAGCTCAGCGCCGTATCCTAGGTTATCTGTCATAAAGTCGTTGCTGTCCTGCAGCGTGATGGTACCGTCAAAGTCGGTGAAGAAGATGGCCTTGGGGTTGGTACGCAGCGCAGGGAGTGTGCTGCTAACCCCATTGGTGCCATTGGTGCTGTTCGCTTGAGCCATGATGTCTATCTATTGTTCGATATGATTTTGATTCTGGTAGTGTAGATGCTGTTGGTTGTATTGGATCTAAGATGTATCCACTCGCTGCTTGTTTCTTATACTCTCTATCTTGTATATGAGGGACTTTGATCTAATATCTGATAAAAAGGAGTGACGTCACACGGTAAATGAAGGGTCCTTTGCGTGCTGCGCTACTTTACGTCTGGCAAACTCGTGAAAAAGGATGGCCGAGTTGCGAATGTGTAGATGTTCATAAATCAAATAAGGAAAGAAAAGAAAAGAAAAGGATGAGAGAAATTAAGTTTCCTAAGGGTCCACGCCAATGCCAACACCGACTCCAAACACATGCAACAAGCAAGAGCGATCCGCGGGGCTCTTTCTGTCTGCCACCTTCTGCCCCTCCATCAAATTTGTCGATCGGCGCTGCCTTTCTGCCAAAAAGGAAAGGGCCCCCACTGAGGCTTATTAGCGATCTTGGCGAAACTACCTAAGGTACCTAACCTTATGCTTTAGTGTACATTATATAGGTACTACCTAGGTACTAGGTACCTACGCATATGCACCACAGCTTGCTGCTTATGTACTTTAGGTCGTAGCTACCAGCCTGTGCCTTACTGTGGTCCCGGTAAGGCGGTGGGCGGTAGACGGTAGTCGGGTAATTCCCGGCGGTATTTCAACTTCTTTTCTCGGCCGGACTACACAGCGTCATATTCTGTCCTGCCCTGTCCCGTCCCGTCCCCTACCTTAGGTACTTTTACCATAGATTGATCACACGCCAATTCAATCGCAGCAAAGAGGAAGGGTAGCCCGACCCATCCTCTAGCTTGCCTTGATGTCGACTTCGAGGGCCTTGAAGCCCATTTTCGGGTCTAGCTACCGGCTTCTTCTCGATCAATTGGCACCTCAATCTACGAGGAAGCTCGTCTCGAGCCGGCCACCCCCGACATGCCCGACGTGTCGGCATAGCTCCGTCCTTTTTTTAAGCCGCCAGCTTCGCTTCTCCTCGTCCTCGTCTTCGTCTTCTTCCTCCAACTCCACTCCGCCGAACCCTCCTAGGAATAATGAGAGTGATAAAAAGCCTCCCGAAAATGAGCCCGTTTTTCCCTTCTCCCCGCCCTTCATCGAGCCACCTCCACAACCAGAGCCCGAACCGACACCGAAACCCCCGCCACAGCAACCACCACCGCCCCCTCCCCCGGAAAGTCACTCTTCGGGGAACCCTGAGCTCCCCTCAGCCCAAAATTCGCGGCGCTCCGCTCTCAATCGCTCTCTCAGCACGTTCATGGACCGGGCGCAGACGACGCTCTTCGCTGCGTCCCAGCGGATTAATGACCTGACGGGATACTCTGGGATCGAGACGCTAAAGTCCCAAATCAGCGGTCTCGAATCGGAGCTTGCGGCGGCACAAGCTCGGCTACACGCTGCGCGCAGTGCCTACAAGTCATCGGTATCCTCGCGGTCCGCGACGCAGCGAGAAGTCACGACGCTGCTTGCACGACAGAAGATGTGGTCGCCGACAGACTTCGAGCGCTTTACGGCGTTGTACCGACAGGACTATGAGCTGGACGCGGCGGTAGCAGCACGGGCAGCCGAGCTCGAGGAAGCGGAACGCGAAGCCGAGCGTCTAGGCCGTGAGCTGAGTGCTGGTATTCTGAGCCGCTACCACGAAGAGCAAATATGGAGTGACAAGATCCGCCGCATGAGTACCTGGGGTACTTGGGGCCTCATGGGCGTCAACGTCCTCATGTTCCTTGTTTTCCAGTTCGGTGCCGAGCCCTGGCGCCGCAAGAGGCTCGTCAAGGGCTTTGAGGAAAAGGTCCGCGAGGCTTTAGAAGAGGAGCGCCGACTCGAGAGGGCATTGAGGGGGGCTGAGAAGGAGAGGAGGAGGATAGAAAAAGAAGCTGCCGCCGCTGCCGTTGAGACCACAGTTGCAGCCGAGGTAGTCGACGCTGAACCAGTTACGGCAGAGTTAAAACCAGAAGAACCAGCCGATGGTATCATAATAGGGCCGCCGATCACATCGTGGCGAGAGTCACTCTCGAATCCGGAGTGGTGGAAAGCCGCGTATGCTGACCTATCAAGTGATAAGAAAGTCGCCCTTAAGATGCGAGACGTTTCTATAATAGCGCTCGAGGGCGCCGCCGCCGGTGCCGCAACTATCGGTACCATAGCTGCTATCATATTCATCCGAAGATCCTAGAATAGAGCAAAGTATCGAGGGCATGTACTCTAACTTCAACGCCCACAGCTGTACAATACGATACCCCTCCAAGACCGCCCCTATCAGAACACCATGTACATTCACCTTGTATATAAATTCGAAAAAAAGAAGGATGACGTTTGCATTATCTGCTGGTCTAATTAATGGGGGCAAGCTACTATATGTCGGGGTAGACTGTGCAATAGCATTTGCTTGCCGCTCCTCGACTAAGAATTCTAAATCGCGCCCAACAGTAATCGACTTTTTTTGACTATTCGCCCAGCGAATGGCATTTCACGTAACGCCTACGTGTCCGTGGCACAAGTAGTAAGTACGCCGTGGCCTACAGTGATATCGACCGTGCAATGTTTCTCTTTTGATCAATGCGCCTCGAACCAAGCAGATCACCTCGCCGTCGTATACCACGGATCCTAGGACATAGCAAAACGATTGAAATCCTCCGCTCATTTCTGGGATTTACCACTGCTGTTGCTGCTGCTCCCTCTCGACAAGTCCTCAAGTTCCAGTCTTGGCGCCTAGTCAAAATCCGCCGTGTATGAGAATCCGCGGAATTCTTCTTGCATAGCTTGCGAAAGCACTAGAATTTTATCAGTATGAGCGATATTTTTGGGGTAGACACAATTATCCTTACCTGACTGCACCGGCGTCAAAACCGGTGTAACGCTAGTAAATTCTGAATCAAAATTGCTGGTATCCGTTGCGTTCTTGATCGTGGGCATAAAAGGAGGAGCCACCCTCTTATGATAAATATCATCCCATACGATGTTTCTGAAAAAGGGCTGACTCATGACCTCCTGAGCATCAGTTGGCCCGCTTCCTAATCGCTGATCGGGGTCTCTCGTGAGAAGTTTCTGAAGGATCGAGACCGATTCCCTGGGCATATGGATAGGGTAGAGCGGCTCATCTGCAAGAATCGCGTCGTAGATCTCGTCCTCATCTTCACCCCGGAAAGGTGATTGTTGTAAGAGCATTTGGTAAATTAACACACCAAAAGCCCACCAGTCCACCGCTCTGCCGTATTTCTTATCCAGTAGTATCTATTATGACGTTAGAGACAGTACTGGGTCATGTTAAGTGAAGGGCACACGTACTTCGGGGGCCATGAACTCGGGTGTACCACAAAAAGTACTAGTCGTAGAGCCATACCACATGTCCTCTTTACATAGACCGTAATCCGCAATCTTGATATGACCATCTAGCGTAAGTAGGATGTTGTCAAGCTTGAGATCACGATAAATGACGCCGTTCTCATGGAAATACTTAAGTGCCAAGCAAACTTCAGACGCATAAAACCTACGGAGAAGGTCAGCAAATATGCTCAAAGGGATTATAAACCTTAGAACCTACTGTGCACGTTTGGTGCCAAATTGTCCACGCTGGATATGAAGCATCAGGTCGCCACCGCTAATGTACTCCATGACAAAGTACACCCTTGTTTCGGTCTGAAAACAGGCATGTAAGTTAGTCAAAAACGGATGACGTTCTCTATTCGCAATGAGGAACACCCTTTTCTCGGATCGGATACTTTCGACTTCGTCGTTTTCAATGATAAATTCCTTCTTTAGAACTTTGATAGCATAAAGCCGTCGTGTTTTCTTCGTCTCCGCCAGCATAACCTTACCGAAGTTACCCTTACCGAGGACTGCAAGGAAGTTAAAGTGATCCAATCCAATACGCTGACCAGTTCCAGGGTCGGTTGCGGAGGGCAAAGGTTTCCTTGAAGGGGGCGGCAATGTAGTACCCGATGTTAATGAAGGGGTTTCCTGGACTGGTTGCGGTTTTGAAACTGGTGCAATAGGGGGGTACATCTGCTGTTGTTGTATTTGAGGTGGTGGAGATTGCGGTTGTTGAGCCGGGCGTTGCTGTTGTTGCGGGACTTGTGGCTGGCTTGGAGGATAGTTGGCTATATTCGCATACGCTGCTGGGTTATACTTCGGCTGCGAAGGCACATTATAGGGTTGACCAGCTGCGTACGGATCTTCTTGAGTATCTACGGTACCGCCATAACTACTACCAGTCCTACCAGAGGAGTAGTCTGAGACCTGTCCTGGGCGACTCGATGGAGAAGTTATAGTACCGCTCATAGCAGCTGTAGCAGCTGCTGCGGCAGCGCTCGAGCCAGATGAAGTACGGTCAGGATAGACGGGCCTCGTCGGTGAGGCCTGACTAGTATACATAGCTTTAGCAGCATCGGTCGCCTCTTGAGAAGCGACACTAGGCTGGTAGGATGGTACACCATGAGTGCTATAGGGTGACATAGGGCCTGAAGATGTACTGGTAGGGCTAGACTTGCCCTGTCTAAGGGTCTTATCAGTCAACGAAGTCGCTTTTTGTTGCCTCTGTTTTTGTGATCTGATGCCTTCGAGGATCTGGTTAGCAACAGCCATACTCATACCGCAAAAGTCCGGTACAAGATGCACGCAGTGGGCATGGGCCGTAAGCCCACACTCTATAGAAGTATTAGCCATATTCAAACAAGTAAGGGGGAAGAGAGGTAGGTATCGATCGTACCGGTACACTTTCTGCAATTCTTCTTTCCAAAAGGTAGTATATAACCACAGTGACAACACCAATTAGCGGTAACATTCGAAAATGGCGCGAACCTATGGGGAATACGGTGATTAATTTTCTCCTCGTCTGGATCTGTTTCGGCGTTGCTTTTACTAATACACTTTGTAACCACGCTCGAATAACATTTCGTATGACAGGTATATTTGCAGTCCTCGCACTGCATACCCGCAGAGTATTTGAGAAAATCGCCGCAAAGAGCACAGCGCATAATGTTGTAGAATTGGTGTTGCACGAACTTGTGTCCGTACATCTCGTGTACCTCTTCTTTGCGTTGGCGAATAGCACCCTTCCGTCCAAGACCGAGATCCACAGCTCTGCGGTCTTTACTTTGTTTTATGAAGTTGAGTGATAGGTGAATAGAACCTGTAGGCTCTAGATTAAACCACGCATCGATCGGTTGAGAGGTAACTTGTGGCACCGCTTGCGGCCCAAACTGCTGCTGGCCCGGACCAGCCAATCCAGGAGATGCAGGTCCGGCAGCAGCTTGCGGTTGCTGTTGCGGATCCATTGGGAACTGAGGCGGGGGCACTCCAGGGCCTCCTCCCATCCTATCGGCAGATACCCAACCAGAGTTGCTGACCTCGGCCTCGATTCTCTTTCTTCGCATCTCTTCCACAATATCTGATATCCTCACCCATAGCATGGCAATAGGTAATGCATGTTCACCTGGCTTGTCATAAACCGTAAGTTCGATCTCGTTCGCCTTATCCACCTCGATATTGTGGTATTCGGCTTCCCATCGATCGGTACGTGATACCCTCGTTCGTGCAACGACGTTGTCCTCGACCTTAATAGCGATGAAAGTTTCTGGACCTCGCGAAAATCGCCCGGTACTAGCATGATCCACATCTCTTACCTGGACAATCCGGATGGAAAGCTGTCCAGTTAATGGCTTGCGTAAGTTGGGCATGTTGATACTATCATCTGCGAGATAGGCTTGTTAGCGTAGAAACATAACACAAAAACTACGGGGCGGGCAGCGAACCGTCAGGAGAGTCGGCGGAATCCAAATCATCTATATGAAGTTCTTCGTATCTCTTGAGTGCCTGCTTTAAGAGATGAATCTTCTGTTTACTCTCAACCCTCCTCGCTGCGGCGTCAGCTTTGCTTTTGCGATCACCTTCCATGCCGTAGAGTTGAACCATTTTTTCTACACCCTTGAGATATTGCTCCTCGACATTAAGCTTAAACTGGATTTGAGAGAGCATGAGTTGGATTCGAGGACCGAGATAAGGGGTATCGTATTTAATAAGATCTAAAGACAAATAAGAATTAGTTATTAGTTATTAGTTATACAAGTTTCAGTATAAGGGCCGTGGCAGAGCCCGCAGTAATAGGAGTGAGAGGAAGAGGGGTGACAAACCTAACTTGGTAAAGTTTGGCCTCAGTTTCGGAACCGTCGAAGTTGGTCCTGGGGGGGCGAATGGATGCCGTGGCGGCATGATATCTCCATGACCACCGATTTGGCTATAAGGTAACGAACCATAAGAGCCCTGATCGCCCGACCACGCGCCGGCATCTTTAGGCGGAGGTGGTGGTGGTCCCTCGCCATCCCGCATATCGAGACTGCTAGGACGTAACGAGCCGGCTGCGGTAGAGCTTGAACCGATACTCATGTTATCCATACCTTGTCCCAGACGCTTCATCTGTAAATCTCGAAGCTTCTCTTCGAAAAATTGGAGATTCCGACGGCCCTCCCGCATCTGGCTATCGAGACGAGACCTAACATCGTCATTGTTGGTCTGCTGTCGCATAGAATTAGCAGCATTGATCAGAGCTTTCTCGCGCTCGATCTTTTTGTAAATATTTGCCATGGCCTCTTCGTCGTTCATGGTGGGCAGCTAGGTTGCGCGTCGTCACGCGCGGGACCAGGTAGGTATGTAAAATGAGGTATGTACTAAGTCTTGTTGTTGTGTGAGTGGAGGAGAGGTTAAGAGGCAGAAATGCGGGCGGCCCGAGATAAAGCTGGAGAAAAGCTATCTCACAACTCGGTATTGCCTATACTGCCTTATACTACCTACTACCTGTATTGGCTGCAATCGGCAGGCCCAGGGCATACACTACCCGCAGCGCTAGCGTTAGCCTTATAACAGAAGCCAGTTGATATTTAGATTGAAGCAAGTGTAGTACATGTAGGTAGTTGCCGGGTTGGCGTGTTGTCAAAGAGCGGGTAAGGAGCAAAAGATAAAAAGATTAAGAAAATTGGGTAGTGCGATGTCGTCAGTGTCAAGTACGCTACCTTTAGGTAGTAGGTATGGTATGGTATGGTATGGTATGTACAAGTTTGCCTTGTGTCAATGGCGGGGTTTTGTGTCTCGCATGCGGCAGGCGCAAGTCTATGGGTGGTCCGTGTTGAGATCCACTGTGGATTTATGGATTTATGGATTGAGGATTGTGGTGCACTTAAATAATTCAAGATTGTTATGGTTATCAGTTGATAACCAGATGGGCGCCCTCCTTTTCTAATATTACCCAGGTCTCGTATTATTATTTAAGTTAGGGATTTATAGGAATAGAATGTCGTAACTTTTCGTCAAGCCTCGAAGAAGTAGACAATTACAGAAAGAAAAAAAGAAAAAAAATAGATAAGAACGGGGAAGACGAGTGCCACCGGAAACCCTGAAAAGGAAGCGTAATGCATATACTTACCTCCTACACATATAAAGTGCGAAGTCGGTACTTGTTGATTTTACTATGTCGGTGTTAGCCGTCTGCGTGTCATCGGTTTGCCGGGTAACCCAACATACAGACAAGTGAGCTATTCGGCCTACCCAAAGCCGGCCACCACAACAAGACTCAATCTCAAAGTTGCTTGTCGCCTGTTTAGGATCATTGGCAGCTCAGAGGATATGAATGAATAAAGCAAAGAGGGGAATGATTAACCTTGGTAGGTTAGAATAAAAAAGGCGTCCGGGGAAAGCAAAGTAATATCAGGCGAGGTGAGATCAATCGACTCTAAAACAGCCCACGTTCCATTTAAGTAGGAAGTTAAGATTTTTCATATTAATCCACCTAACTATAGTATAGGTATAGGTAACTATATGCTTTACCTACCTTAGGTATGTATCTATTCACAACTACATCACACGTCGATCTGCTGCTCTTATCATGTCTGGTAGCATAGTAACTATTATCTACATATCACCACCGCACGGCTTGCATTCGAATCTATGGTCAGAATCTGCAACACGATACAAGATAGGTAAAGATCGCCACATGTGTACATGTGTGGAGATGCGGGTCAAGAGTCGCGGCTCGCATAGAACTATGTCAATATTTGATATTGATCTTGCCCTACCGGTGTAACCATTGGGCATCACGAAAACAACAAAACTCTATCCATTTGTCAGCTAAGCAAATGGGTTGCGCGTCCCCGGAGGTACCGTAACGCAAAATATACATACCAAATATACATACCAGCGATTTAGGGAGCCGCTTTCAAGGAGTGACCTGTCAAGTCAAAAGTTGATACAGGGCGGGGAAGAAACAATATCCCCTATCCCCTAGATATCACAAGCACCACAAACGAGAAGAGAACTTAACCCCACCTTACGTAGGTACCTATTAAGTTGTCACGATCAGAGATGATGTTGCGGTTATTATGCGATTCGCGAGTTCATCGAAGCCACTCAAGATTTCACACGTGACACGCCATTTCATTCGATGCCATGGACACATTGAGTTGATATAGCGCAAGCTTTAAATAAATGATGATCCTTGATGCCCAAGGCTGTAAACTAACGTAACAAGTTCTTCAGATTCAGACCTCGCCTCACATACAACGCAGTCCGGGGTATCAATAGTATTTACATGACGAGCCAAAACCGCTCACAACTATACAGACAGGTATTATCTCATTTGATCTCATACAACCAAGCGCAGGGTATTAAGACATTATGAAATGCTAAAAACAGAAATTGCCTTGTTTGTTCTCTTCCATCATGATGCTTGACCAGGTACAGCCGAAGTAGAGGGCACAACCTTTTCGTTATTCGGGTCTCTTGCGAGCTGGGCTGGTAAATAAGAAGGTTGCGGTGGTGCCGGTGCGTAAAACCCGGCGAGGCTTTGGTAATTCTGTCCGGCCGGGTTGGCTTGAGGGGCAGCCGGTGCTACGGCACCGGTCCCGTTGGGAGCTAAACCATATCGCACTTGTCCTGCTTGCAATTGCTGCGGCGGTTGCGGTAACGGCTGCATCGGCACCGGATACGGGTAGTAAGGAGTAGTACCTGGAGGTGGCGGAGGTGGATAGTACATGCCTCCCGCCGATAACATAGGTGGTAGAACAACGCCTGCAGGCCTCGTCATATTCCGTTTGTGCGTATCGACGCATGCCATGACGAAAAGAACGAAGTGATCGATGGTTGCCAAGCAGAAGAAAGCAGTTACGGCTTGGATCATGGGCAGATACGCGCCGTTGCTATACAGTTCGATGTCATGGCGGCGACAGTAATTATAACTATATAACGAATAGCGCTCGATTTCCTCCTCGGCGCATTCTCTGATAGTAGCCTGTATAGAGAGGGAAATCGAAACCGTAAGAAGAACGGCGAACACGCAGGCGAGCCAGAAGCAGAGGTGAAGGGCGACGTGTGCCCCTGGGGGAATCCCTCGTTTGACGTCTTTCCGTGAGCGAATACCAAAGGTGATTAACTCGGCGCCGTTCCATAGAATGGCAGCGATGGTGATGGGAAGGGCATACAATACCATGCCTTCAGCATTACCATCATCACCAAGGAAGGCGCACGACAAGGCCAGAATTACGATAGCGAAGATAATCGAGAAGACCGTGAGAACGAGCTTGCTGGCTGTCCAAGACTTTGCGTAAGGAGGAAGGACTCGAACAGGCTGCGCACATGGGTAAGGCTGGGGTTGGTAGGCATATGGCCCATAAGGTGACGGATATTGAGGATACGGTTGTGGGAGTGGCTGCTGACGTGCAGGCGACTGTGGTTGAGCGGTTGGATTTCCTGCTGGCCTAGTTGGTAACGGTGATACGCCCCCGTTAACGGGTTCTTCAGGCTGGTCCCTCGTTGCCGGAGCTGGAGTGTTCTCGTGGGTTGCCGAAGCGGGACTGCTCACAGGCGAAACCTCATTCTCACCCCTCGTCTCAATTGTCGGCTGTGGATTCTCATTCGAAGCCATCTTGGTAGTAATCAGCCACAATATAAGTAACTATTTATATTGACTCGAAGTTGAAGTTGAAGCAAGAATAAAAGTAAATGCGCAAATATTAAAAAATTAGTTACGATAATACTAATAATAATAATAAACAAGAACGATCGGATGGAAATATTTCCAGTTATGTAACGAACGACGACGAGCTGGATGAGAACTCCAGCACGAGAATAGGCTGACGGGAAAGAGAGAGATAAATCGAAAGGGAAATCTTGCCGTCTTTCATTTGAAAATAAACGAGAGCCAAGCTTTTCAGCCCCGGTCATCTTTTAAAGAGTCGGGGCGATTTAGCATTAGTTAGCGTAGGCATGTTACATGTCTACTATACCAGTAACCAATATTGCCACTATAACTACTATTTATATAGTTACATGTTCCTATAATTACGAGTTATAACTAGCAGTTAGTGTTGTTTCTTTTCTTTTCTGCATCCTAAAGTCTAGACAATATTTAAACAAGCAAACTATCTTTACATCTCGTAAAGAGCATCTCATGATCAGGATAGTGACTCACTAATAATCATCTAACAGTAAGTAGCATCGAAATTGTGATCTAGGCAGCCCTTAAAATCCGACAATGAGATGGACCTGAGCTGCTAGCGCACAGAAATCCCTAGTTCGGATTTTAAGTTGCGGCGCAGCTATGTATATGTAGCCTAGAACTAATTCTAGATCGGCCCTAATCTAGACTGCAGGGGAAGGTGAACAATGGGAGCTAATGCATGCAACTAGGACGACTTTGCACCAAAAGGAACAATATCGCAGTATTAAGCACCTTTGAAACATAATCCAAGCATCAAGAAAACAAATATGCAATATGAAGAAGTATTCATATGAAAAGGAACTAATCCTCCAAGTAAAATTCAACTGCGTGGATCATCCACAAGTCGGTCTAATCTCATACACACCAAAAAAAATTATATTAGTCTTACATAGGGGATATCAACCCCTACCCGTGACGTCTATACATAGATAGGTGTCCATATAAGATAGGTTAGGTACATAGTATGCTATTTATCCTCAGTGTTTCCTAGCCAACTTCGACCAAGCCCGAATTCTCGCACCGAAAAAGTATAAGACATAGACTAATGCTACAAGGCCAAATGAGATGAAACCTAACGTCGCCATCGCCCACTTAGCACCTAGATTATGAAACATGACGATACCTACATTTCCACATGTTAGAATCGACTTGGAAAACGCTTTGAGTTGAAAACGCTCACCTATATGGCAACAAGCAGCCGCAATCAGAAAAGATGGTATCAAAAATGCAGCTATTGCCGACGCAGCAACATTGGTATATGAATCAGCAATATAGTTAAGCATACTGAGCCATAGTAATGGGTCGCAGAAGCCCAACAGACCACCTGCTATTACGGGCGACCAAAACGACACGCTTCCGTCACAGGTAAAAGCGAACCATAGGAGAGATATCGGGAAGCCCCAGACGAATAAGAGCGAAGTCAAGAATCTCGCCTCTGGGCGACCAATACCACCGTTCCTCATCCGGTCGCGCTTATAAAACCAGGTCTGAACTGGTACAAACGCGAACATGATAGTTACGCTGACGACAAAATTAAGAAACGTCAAATCAGCTGACATATACCTGGTCTCGTTAGAGTCGATATCCCTCTAGTGAAGATGGGAGATACTTACGATAGCCCGTTATTAACTACGAAGACATCAAATACCCCATCTAGATA
Organism: Daldinia concentrica; assembly: GCA_902805455.1. Taxonomy (NCBI): domain Eukaryota; kingdom Fungi; phylum Ascomycota; class Sordariomycetes; order Xylariales; family Hypoxylaceae; genus Daldinia; species Daldinia concentrica. The sequence goes on along the minus strand of CADCSW010000003.1, from coordinate 1,224,229 downwards.
TAAGTAGAGCAACCCATAAGCAAATCCATTGTAGATGCCCAAGAAAGTGACGATGGGCTCCGTCAGCATAATGCGAAACGCCATCGAGGTGATAAACCGTATTTCCCGAAGGACATCAATACGTTCTTCCATAACAACGAGCTCGGTTGGATCCGATGATTTGTGTGCCTTGGCCGCTTTACTAATGACCACCCGCGGTAGTGTTTCTGGAATGAAGCACATGATGATGGCAAACCCACCAGCGATGATGACGCTATCTGAGGTCAGAATTAAGTGTCCCTAAAACTCGCCCATTATAGAGCAAGTTGCCGAGCGCAGACTCACTTGATCCAGAATATCCACGGCAGTCCCAGGTGCTCGTTCTCAGCAATCAGTTCTCCTATTGGAGAGCCTATGCTTGGGCCATAATTTGCCGACATCACGAACAGCGCCATGGGCTGGCCAGCTCCATCCAAATCGCCAAAAAGATCAGTAATAGTGCCGGCTACGTTGGAGAGGGCTGTGCTCCCAGCAGCTCCGCAGAGGAATTGAAAGATGATCAGCATCGGTAAGTTGCGCGCCAACGCCGTGCCGATGTTCAGGATCGCATAGACACCGATAGACGCCACATAAATCCATTTGCGTCCTCCGATATCACTGGAGAATACTGATTAGTTTCTATGAAAGGGGTCGGTCTCTTTTCAATAACACCAATACTAAGGGCACACATACGATAGAGGGCCTAAAAATGCTGGACCGACAGCTGTCCCTACAATGAACATACTCTGGCCAAGAGCTACTACTTGAGTAGACCCGCCATACTTCTCCTGGACGAGAAACTCAGCGCTGACGTAGGTTGTGGTCGAGAGGGTAACAAAAACTTGAAGCAAGCAGTAGACGACGATGATGGGCCATTTCTTTATTGAGCTCCAGTGAATGGGGTGAGATGCGCTACTAAATTCGACTTTCTGAAGGGCAGAGAGCGCCACATCTGCGTCCGAGTTGGGAGCATGCGTAGTCGATTTCTCGGTCTTCTCTTCCATTCTCTTTGCGATAGCTATGTGAGGCTCGCTTCATCTGGTAAATTCATGAAGAGATTTTGGCTACCAGCTAGAAGCTGAGAGCTATGCGCTATATTACGTACATATACACTAGCATCGGCACACCCAGGAACGGATGTCAGCAACCTGCAAATTCTACTGGAACCTGACTGACACTACATCGAGACAATTGAAAGCCACCGGGAACAAGGGGATCTAGTGTACGAAATGTTCCCTGGCCCACCGACTCGGACCCAATCAGATATCCCATATGCTTATCATTAGAATGGGTCGCCCTACACACTGCCAGATTATGTAGGGGTGTCGGCTCGGAATTCGGGTTGAGGCGTCGAATGACGTCCGCACTAACAAAGCCAGACTACTGTTTCGTAGCTTAATTGGTCTAACAGATTTTTCAGATTTTATTTCCGTAACTCGGATGGGTCGGTCACGCCGGGTTGATGATACCATACAAAAATTGCTAGACTGTAAAAATAATCATCATTGTAGGACAGTCACTTTGAGAACTCTCGTGGATAAGATCTATCTATGCTAATATTCATAGCATGATAAGTCCTTGGATGGTACACAACTAACATATTTAATAACTCCGAGTTCTTTTCTATCACCAAGCCGCTGAGTGTTTAGCCCCGCGCCTCACACAATGTCTCGTACTACTCTACGGGAAATTTTCGTGGGGGTATTTAAATTATTGGTGCTTAAGTCCTAGCCCATGTTATGTATTTTCAAAGAGAGGTCGAACCTAACTATCTCTTCAATCATAGCCAGGGAACTCAATATCCATAGTTGTCTTTTGAATCACTCTACCTTCTAAGACCTTTGATGACATAGGAGATACCTATCATAAACATTGGGTAGGTACATGACTATTATAATAAAGATATAATCGAACTTAAAGACAAGGTACTCAAACTATACTCGTAGGGTGCCTATAATATTGCTAGTTCAATGTTAAACACTACTTAAGCTCTACCCAGCTATTAAGAGACCATGGTAGATTCACATATAAGACCGTTATTAGTGGATGAGTATATTATGTAAGGAAGGTCATTAATCTCTAATTAGGAGTAATAAGCATTTATGTACTTATAAATATACTAGTTACTCACAGGGTTATCTTAACACACGGGTTTAGCTCCGACACTACCATAACCTATATGCATATTTCCTCTAAGAGCAACCCCCCGCTTGGACGTAGAGGTTTTCGAATGATACGGAGCGGGGTTCGCAGTTCTTCTTTAGAATATTTCTATTATTGCTTGACTTTAGTATTGTGAGATGGAAATGATAATGAGGGATGCTGGATTAGTTAAGGTCCATATCTTAACATTATGTGCCTTAGTTAAGTAACCAGGTGTTTTTGTAAAGATCAATATGCCGAATTTCAGCTTATACAGTTACGTCATACATAGGTAGATTCTTGAGCAAGGGATTTATATACTAACTATGTGATGCATATGTACCTATCTAGGTACCTATAGACGATATCCTATGTATGTTGTTATCTTTAATGGCATAATACGAATACGTAGGTAATAAGATGTAACTATATGAAATAAACATGTAAAACTTCGATTATTGTACGTATGTATATAGATGAGTATTAGGGCAAGGTAGTTAGAATAAGCTCAACTAACATTGGTACAACGTTGAAGGCTCAAAAGCTATTACGTACTCTAAATTCGCCCATTGCTAAAAGCGTCGGTTCTAGCTTGCATTGTTAACTATGATTGGATAAGAGTGTTGTACGACTAACCGGGACGTAGCGAACTTACAGCATTGAATCTATTGACGGAGGGGATAATGTTATTTTATCTTGCCTCTAATAGGAAAACGTATTGGCTAGCTGACGTCGTAGCGCATCTAACCTTGAATGAGGTGCGGTTCATTCCATTAGTGTATCCGTTATGCCTGCCGGTCACGTTTCAGCCTACTTTATTAATTGATCCGGGGAAGCTGAGTTAGTTTCTATTTGATAGAACAGTCGAAATTAGTAAATAGCCTTCATCCTGTGTACTTATTATGATCAATGTTTTACTGGTTACGATTCCTATTTTGTTACCCCACTACCTAATCTTTATACACTCACAACGCAATCTCTCGTTCAAATATGGGAATCCTTCTAACCCAGACCCCCACTAATACATATTCAGAACTAACCGACCAAATTTTAGGATAAAGATAATAAGTAGCCACATAAGGCCAAAACGAATTCGTATCGATCGTCGAACCTGGAAAGCATTGACTCCGTAGTAACGAGGGAACTCCTGAATCCACGGGTTTGAACGTGATGATGCGATGATTTTAACCAATGCTGTCCAACGCCAAACTTGCTAAATGCATACTACGGCATCCCATGAACACGGCTACGAGAGTCCTAGGTACCTTGCTACGTGAGCGGCGGCCTCGCCAGCTGCCTCGCCGGCTACTTCTTGTCCCCCTTCACCACTCGCTCCATGGCCCGCGATCTCGTGGGGGTTCGGGAAGTAAAAGGCGGCCACGGCGATGGCGACATAGACGATAATGCATAAGAAGCCCTCTAGATAGTCGCTCTTCTGGTCCCTTAGGAAGTTTCCAACCGTGATAATAGCGAGGATCAACATAACAATATCGAAAATCTCAAAGTTGAGGTCCATCGGGTAGCCATAACCCCATCCGACGATAATAACCAATGGAGCATTTAGCATGGCGGTTTGGATGGTAGCACCAATACAATGTGTAAGGGCGAAGTTGATCTGATTGTCCCAGGCCTCGTCGATGGCCGTCAAGTGTTCGGCAGCTTTTTCGACCAGAGGAACCAGGATCAAGCCCATGAAGGGGTCAGAAACGTGACCCTGTTCCACGATAGGCGTAATCTGATCGACTAATGCAATGGCAATCAACGTCACAAGGGCTACCGAAATGGCCAATGCCAAGATACATTCCGTAAATGTTAACTTGGCTTTCGCCCGGTCCTTGTGACCATCGGCGTCTCGTTCCTCGTCATGCTCGAATACAGCGTCGTAGATACCGTGGTGGGTATGCATCTGGAAGAAGAGGAAGACGGCATATGCGATAAGGAGAAGGATTGCAATGATGTGTGAGATACTGAGGATCCTAGCATCAATCTCTTCTGTGGTAAGGTTATAGCCTGTACTCGTGATCGAGCGTTGGAAAACTGTAGGGATCGCTAGGCCAAGACCGCTGGGAGGTGTTAGCATTCTATAAAATTTAGAGTAGGACTGGACTTAGGGCATAGGCGTACGCAATAAGCAGAAGGTTCGAGCCAACTTCGCTGACAGCACCGTGGAATGTGGCCTCTTCTCGTCGCAAACCAGCAGTAAAGAAACACAATCCCAAGCATAGTAGCATATTAGCTAAAATAGATCCGAGAATAGCAGCTTGAATAACATAGTACTGGTTTTTACGAAGCAGAACCATGAATAAAATAATCTCGACGATAGATCCGATGGTCGTCTCGACGAGAACACCAAGCATATGCGGCATCTTCCTGGCTAGCTCCTGGCCAGCGAATCCGATGAGATTTGCGCACGGAACCATGGCGATATACGCCAAACTGAACTTGAGTATATCATAGCCCTCATGAACCGCAAAGTGAAGAGCAATTGCAGCGGGTACAAAAGGCCAGAGGATGTTTACAGCCCTCGATATCCAACTGGTAGATCGCCAAATGATGGCTATGAATTGGAGAGGATGTACGCCGCTTCGTCCTGATTCTCCTGCCGACTTGATGCGTACAAGGCCGCGGATGCCACCCTCTGGGTTACCCATGGTCTCTTGTCGAGTCTGAGGAAGTGCTGATACTTGTTTGTTGGTTTGAGAGCGTCGTGTAACTTTTTCGTGATCCCCGATAACACCCTCGCCGTTTGCCGTCATCACAGAGCTTCGAACTATTTTTGTTTTGGTACCATAGAGAGAGCTGGCAGGGAAGAGGAGGAGAAGAAAACAAAAAAAGAAAGTAATAAATAAATCTGAAGCGCCGAGAAAGAAAGTAGATAAATAGAGAGAGAAAATAAGATAGAAAGCAAATAAAATGTCTGGCGCTTATGATTTCAATGCATCAGCCCCAGCGCAGTGAAACAATAAGGAAGGAGTTCGCACTATGACCATCAAATGGGAAAGGAAATATGAATAAATTATTTATTACCCCATAACCTATGTCCTGGGTCTGGCTGGGCAATTCATAAATTCATCCACTTGGCGCGCTGCTGCGTTGTTCTTTGCCAAGACGATAGACGAATTGATGACTGCTTCTGCTTACTTTAGGTACTTACAGTAGTACATCGTTAAATGTAGGGTTAGGTACTTAGGTAGGTATTGGCAGGCCTCCGATGGCACGTGCTGCGCCAGATTCCCAGGATCCACCTATGAAACGGGGGAGGGCCTGTATGTATTAGATTTAACAGCCATAGACAAAAGCGGGGCATTGAAACAGACTCGTCGAATAAGAAGCGCTGCTTCGTATAAAGGAATAATTCAAAGGTAAAAGCTCTTCCATGTCATAATTTGAGAAGCGGGACAAACTGAACATTATTCAATTTGCTTTGTTTTCTTTGTGAACATAATATCACGTTGAATACATGTAGTTAGCTACCTTAGCTACCTACTTACCTTAGGTACTTGGGTAGTCAAAGCTGGTTCTAAAGTCGGTGAGTCTCGATAAGACCTCAAGTCAGTTTTGATAGGCTTGACTATGAAAATGAAACTCCTTACTCAAGCCATTCATATAGGTACTAACTTATATATCGAACTGATAATATCAGGCCATTTGTTCTTCAAATTCAACCGAAAGATCTTCAACATTCAAATGAGCGGGTGAGTGTTTAATATGTTGTTTGCGCACTTTATGTATATATTTGTACTGTTTTGTATTCATCGTCAACATATAGTAATACGTCGGAGAATTAAGCCAATGTATTTTTATGTATTATCTCCAACGAGTACAACTGCAGATTAATACCAACTCAAGCTCTTCCAACTTATTTCAGACTTTATTTTAACTTCAGATCTTACTTCTCCTATATATTTCGATTAAGGGAAACTGTTGTGTTTTACGCCCCATATCTTATACCAGACGCCATCATCTTTGAAAGATGTCCCCAAGTATATTTTAAGCCGGGGTTGTTAACAAACATTGATTGTTGTCAAGCGTGTAACTGAACGTGTGGTTTAGGCAAAGCCTTCTAAATAATAGTGATCTCATTAGCCTTATTCTCTATTTCATCAATACTGTATGAAGTCTCTTCCAACTGATCCGCCACCTCTAGAATTTCAGCGCTTCCGGGCCCACATATAAGCCAGGGCAGAAGAGATCCTTTCCAAGCCGGAAATTGGTTAAGCGCCGTAGAGCATACTGTTATTATGAATAGTAATCTTGTGAGTACTACTATTGGTGATAGAAACAGCATCCACTGCCACCGGACTTGTATACAGGTTGCGTAATGGAAGACTTGCCCAACAGCAAGGTCCGAATAGTTCTCGTGACCGCGAGTTCGAATCCAAGTAGTTAATGAATCGGTGGTATTTGAAAACGTCTGCTGGATGAGGCCAAGATCTATATGTCCAGAATCATATATACGATGCAAAGTCTGGGGGCCGTCAAATGAGTTAGTTAGGAAACCGACATCAGCTTTAAGTTCCCAATCGAAATTTTGATGTATGATAATCGGTTCCGTACCGGCCCCAAATACATAATCCATGAGATATAAGCATTTCCGAGCAAGAAGGGAGTCTGTTAGTGACGAGTCGGCTTTAGGGTCAGCTTCGTAGGGAAGCCACCGGTAAGTCTTGTCAATACTATGCCCTTCGCCTGCTAGCTCGTCTATATTTTGCGGTGTTAGACGGCGTGCATCTATAATTCCGAACCATGGACTGTACCTACACCCCATCCGTGTTAGTTTTCCAATATCCTTTAGCTCAGGCCATAGTTTCGGACTGGGAAATCAGGCGCTCAGTGAGACGACCCGCTTCTACTGTAGCATTATAGACCCGCATACACGGCTGGATTGTGCAAGTTGCAGCTCCGTACCCTCTGCAACGCCAAAATCGACTAACGTTTCGTTCTCGCAGCCTACCATTGGGTTCTAGTAGACATGTCTATGGAACCGTCCGAGAGAAGTGTTTTGCCAGTGAGTATCTTCACAACAACTTTCCAATATTCGTTTTTCAAGGTGTCAATCTTAGCCACTTCCATATTACTAACGTTGTAGCAAGGGGACCCGCTATTGATTGTCATGAAATTCGTTGCGTTCAATTGTGAAAGTCCTGGGGATGTTTGTATCGAGTAGTTGCTTATTGGAATACTGGGTTTGATTGCGCGGAAGACGGAGGAATTACCCGAACATTCGATATTTAACTCGCTTGATTTGTTAGAAATAGTAACATAAAACGAGTCTATAGTTATTTATTTGGATATATACTCACAAGCACTACAGTATCCTATGGTGCTATAAAGGTCTGAAAAAGAGCAGTTATCAGTTGCGCATTCAAGGTATATGCCACTTCTCGGTTGCGAAACTCCCTGTAAGAATGCCGAATTAAATTCCCTACCAAATGAACCAGCTCCAACTAGATAGATAGTCGGGTCGTAAAAGAGGGTTGTCCGAGGCAATGTAGCCCTCTTACCCAACATGGCCACCCTGCAGTCAGATGGACTTATCAGTTGTATGGAAGGGTCAATTCCAGTAGAGGCAATAATAAGAAGGCCACCCAAAGCAATAAGAGGTTGGTGTAAGCGTTGTGCCCAGAGAAGCTGTAGCGAACCCCATGCTCCACGTCCCGCGTTGTCGAATCGAATTAGGCCATATAGTAGACGGCGTGCTTGCGCGAACCAATTCCATTGGAACTGGCCGATGCATGACATAAGAATGAAAGATAAGCCGGATCTTAGAATGACAGAGTAGATTGAAAGCAAAGTATTTATCGATATTCGAAATGGCCATTGGGGTAATGGGTGCCTACTATGCGGATACAGAGTAGCAAATATAATAAAGGGGATAGCCAAGATAAGCAAACAACTCGCGGCTTCCCATTTCCAAGCGGCATATAAATATTTCAGGCCAGTGCCGAACGTCCGGGCTTGTCCAACCGATTCCCTCGGCGCGGTTAGGAGCTTAGGTGGAGATGTAGGCTTTCCTAGATTATGAGAGGAGTGCGGCCGAAAGGTATGATCGTGGCCGTTGGCCTCTGGACTTGAATCTTCTGAAGAGAGTGAATTATACGAGACTGCGTTCATGATGAGATGCAACGTGTTGATCCAATATGTACTAAGTGAAACAACTCCAGCACGAAGACTTAGTAAGGAAGGAGACGTATTTTGGAGATATATTGCTAATATCAAGGAGAAAGGTATTGTGTAGGTTCTACCTATGAGATTAAATATTGATTTGGTGGGAATCTTTCGGGCTTAAATATAAGTTACTGTCTTAAAGTGTGGAGGGTAATCATGTCGAAAGTGTGCCTTGGGAACTCTGTTGTACGACAATTGGTTTCCAAAATTGTACTTTGGGGGCTTTCTTAAGGTGAGGGTAAATTTATATTCCCCAATCTTCCTCGTATAGCAACCTTCTATCCTTCCTCGGATATTCACATTAACGTCGTGGAGCACAGTGTGGGGTCCATATGTATAACTTACCCCTGAAAATTGAGATAAAGGCCAACTCCTACTTGGCGAGATGATATTCCCATCTGGTCCTTCTGACACGGACATTTCGAGATCACGAATTTGGGTAACTGCGCCTCGAGTAATCTCCTAATATGTCAATGTTAACAGAGCTGTCGGGGTCGTCTATCTAAAACCAACGGTGCTACTAAGAGCTACACCTAATAGACTAGGGTTAATTTGCGAGCGTGAGGCAAAAGATAGACCAAAGAGTAATATGCCAGCCAGAGAATAAACAAATCGGGGGCGGGGATGACCGGCTAGAATATGAAAGCGGCTTGCTCTCTAGACTAAGGAGTTATATAGGACAGGAGGTACGCAAGTAGATGCGAGAGAATGAAAAGTGTTGGTCCAATAATAGGGATGGCAGGCCAGAGGAATCCTGACGCAATACCTGTTAATACCAGCTGTGCGGTGACATCGTAAACATTCCGTCTTTTGTCTCCATAATTATATTGTAACGCCTTCTACTAACGTACTTTCCAGATAGACATTACATCTTTGCGTAGCCTCAAGTTCTGATAAGGCGGTGTTTAGGATACACGTTTCATCCTAAGCATCATCATCAGGATATATAGTCAACTTCGCACTCATAACATACGTATATCGAACCCGGTAATATAAGACCTTAGCTCCGAGTTCTATTTAATAGGGCACAGGTGTTGTACACTGCTACATCAGTGAGTATTTACAGATGAGAACCTCGGGTACATACAGAGATTGCTATTTTAGTAGTTAGGAGAGTTAACAAGACGTCTTTACAATTAATCTATCGGTACCGTAGCCTCTGCGCCAATGTTGTAAATCTCGTAAGTGCAAAACTACCTCCTCCTCTTTCCCCCACCCCCAGCTCCCTCGCCGTCACCTTTCCTCTTCTTACCCTCCTTACGCCAGAACTCCTGTTTCTCCCTCCGTTCTCGCGCCTCCTTCTTCTCACCCATCTCCTCCATCTTCTTCTTGAACTCGGCGCGCTTCTCGTCCTTCTTAGCCTTGCGCCGGGCTACTGCATCCTTGCGGATCGTCGTCAGCTTCTGAAGTAGGTCACGTGCCTTGCGTTCTTCACCGCTGAGCACTACTGCCCGCTTCTGCATGTATGTCTTGCGTTTCTGCGGTTTCGTCTGTATGATTTGTGACTTGAAAGGTAGTTCCGCTGCTAGAGCACGGGGCACTTTTAGTGCGTTAAAGTGTCGTGTTGCCCGCTCGATTTGCCGGTATTTGCTGTTGTTGTCCTGTGGCGTTGCAATTCCCTGGTCCCGCCGTACCTCACCTGTCAGCCGCATCGACTGCCAGTTGCCAAGGAGATTGGTGACTGGATTATAGAATCGGTGCGGCTTGATGGGGTACCACGCGCGGAGGAACACCAGATCGCTGATCAGGATCTTGTCTTCGAATGTAGCTCTGAAGTGTCCGTCAGGCTTTGATAGGGCGCGCTTGATCTGACCACGAATACCGGAAACAGTTTTAATCGCAGCGCCTTCGAACTTGGCGATTTCTAGCGAGCTGTTGAACATGTCCTTGATGAATGCGGTGTTCTTGAATATTTTGTACGGCGCACCGGTGAGTTTGAGCTTTTTCACAATCTCAGTCGATTCGTCAACAGATAAGACAGTTCCAGTTGCAGCGATCCGGAAGCCCGGGTTGGCAGAGGAAAAGGACTGGAAACAGACAAAACCTGTATTCGGTGCGATTAGAGGGCCGTAGAATGTGCCAAAGCAGTGCATATGCTCCGGCGTATACTTTAGCATACGATTTCTCGTCCGAGAGTCTGAAATGCTGTATATTGGGAGTGTCTGGAATCTCCTCCAACCAAGAGAGAAGATAAGGGGGTCGTTGGTTTTGAGAATTTTCTTGTGCCAACGGTGCCTCTTGATACGGACCTGGACAAAACCAAATCGATCCTCCGTGGCAAGCACACCTCCGACGATAATAGGTATCCGAGCGTTGAAATTGGTGACGAACTCTGCAGGAACCTTCTCAAGAAGAATCTTGGCATATTTGCCAGCTTTGAAACCTTCGACAGCAACTCTTTGCCGTTCGTCCAAAGCTTCAAACTCGGCATTGTTGATGTCAAGTTGCTTTTGAATGAGCGCCTTTTGCGCATCATACCAGTCGTCCTCACCAAACTCCTCGTCATCTCCACCTTCACGCCTAGCTTGAGCCTTGTCATTTTTAAACCCTTCGCGATCTTCCTCCTCAAATCGTAGCTTCAGCTCTTCTTTCCTCCGAGCATTTCTTTCGCGCTCTGCTTCTAGACTCTCTGCTGGCTCTGGCTCTGGCTCGGCCTTGTGCTGTTCACCCGTTTCAAGGTCTTCAAACTCGCCGTCTCCTTCATCATCCTCATCTCCACCCTCATCGTCAAACCCATCGAATCCGTCTTCATCGTCGCCGTCTCCGCCGAGCGTCGCTGTTGTAAAGCGCTGGCGGAGCTGCTCAACATTTTCGTCGAGTGTCCATTTGGCGGCTAACTGATCATAATCATATAAGGGTATCGAGCGGTCTTCTAAGCTTGCATCTTCCTCATGCTTTGCCTTCTTGAAAAAATCTTCGTCCTCAGAATCTTCAATATTTTCTTCCTCTTCTTCTGCCTCGACCTCTCCTTTCCATCTCTGTAGCACCTCGTCGGCTGTCAAGGCCTCATCATACATTAGGCGTGCTAGATCTGCTGTTCGGTAGGATGGACGGCCACCATGACGAAGTAGTGCTTTTCCAGCTAAGTTGTCCTTCCACCTGAGTGCAGATTCTTCTGCGCCATCGTATTCGTCCTCTTCATCATCATCATCGTTGTCGTCGTCTACCTCATCGCCTGATATAGAGCCCAGATCTGAGTCGCTATCAGCAAATGCGATATCCTCCTCGTCACCGTCCTTATCTGACTCTTTAAACATTTTGCCTAATTTTTGCTCATTGAATTCTGGCTCTTCGTCCGAATCGAAATCTTCCTCTCCACTAACAAAGCCTTCATCTTCAGGCGTTTCCTCCTCATCCTCATCTCTTGCGGCAAATCTTGCACTCCGTTGACTTTTCCTCCCAGTATCCTCCTCCTCGGGGACGCTCGTTATCTTCTCACCACCTCGGAACAGCTGCAGGCCGTCTTCTGTCTGACCTAACAGCCGCCTTTCTCCCTGGAGTCCGATAATGAGTTCTTCACCCTCACCACGCTCTACATCTTCGGCGTCCTTATCGAAATTAAAGCCCTTTTCTCTAGTAATCCAGATGGCATCACCATCTATCTTCAGACCGCTTCTATCTGACATGGGAGCATGAAGCTTCTTTTCCTTTTCGTCCAGTCGCCTCCGGCCAGTTTTTCCAGTCGCTTTCGCAATGGCCTGTTCCATAGCTGGCGTTGGACATGGATCAGGTAGAGCCTCTATACCTGACACGGAGAAATCGCCTAGACCAGGAATATGGACTTTTTGGTTGTGGCCCGAGAAGTTAGTTCCTCGAAGATACCCTGAAAGAACAACTGATCGATCGCAATTTTCGTCCTCCTCGATCTGAGTAGGGTGCGTAATATCTCGGAAGCTGTCTATGATAACATAGGGATGTGAGTTCCTCCAAATTAGCGGCCGGGGATTTTTCATGACGGAAAGGAAGCGAGATAGATTGTGAATTTTGCGGTCAGGATATCGTCCATTAATAACACCAGATAGATAGAATAGATGTGCGCCCTGATATAATTCACTCCACAATCTGTGTTTTAGTCTTTTCTTTGCATCTTTTAGAGCCTGGGGTTTTTTGAATAGGTCTAGATGGGTCAGAATACCGAACACATTGCCAGGCATACCCGTCGCAGCTAGGATGTTTAAGAATTCCATAGTCTCCATTTCGAAACCAAAGTTTCCATCAATCATTAGTAGGACGATATCGGCGACTTTAGCTATGTCAACCATCGCTTCGAGTTCATTGGGGCATTCGACAAAGGTTAACCGTTGCTTTTTTGATGTGACCACAGTAATTGGCCCCTGAGGTTCTGAGATCGTCTCCTTTGCATATCTGCGAATGAGCGACTTTAATAACGTCGTCTTTCCAACGCCAGGCGGTCCAACAATTGTTACGAGTCTCGGAGGCGGCTCGCTGGGTACCCGATCGACAAGAGGGACGTGAAGTCGCTTTTCTTTGATCTAATATAGCGATATTAGTTATGGTATTGATAAACCCCATTGGTGTGGATTGCGCATACATCTTGAGACCTCGCAGCTGCGCGTTGTAGTTTACCAGGTCTAGAGAAGGCGAAGGCCTTGGGATTGTGATCTAGTCCTATTAGTAGTGCAATTATTGTAATTGGGGTTATACTAACCGCCAGTGGGCTTCTTCTTCTCCTTCGATTTACGATGAGGTTTGTGCGCCTGTTGCTCCATGATTGCGACCTTGCGACCTTGCGACCTTGCGACGTTGAACGCAACAACTTGGCTCACGTAAAGATGCTGCAGCAACTTGAGTCCTTCGCATTGAAGAAAAAAAATGTTTAGACGATCAAGTAAGTTCTTATCGATAGCGATAAGAACATTTTTAATGGGTCCCAATTCATCTAAGCAGCTAAGCTGATATAAAGCGGGGCAAGTTGTCCTACCTTTGGGTCCCTGAACTCTACTTCAGGGTAGGTTACCAGCGGCTTAAGGCCTCGATTAGAGACACGGGATAAGGTAGAATAAGGTAACTTTCTACATAGTTATGTAACCTAGAAGCTTTGATATAAGCACCGAGGCATTACATAAACGGATGGGTGGTGAGAGTGACACTTGAATTATTTATCTTACTTTCTATATGCGGCATGGAAGAAGCCGTGTGCAAAGACGCGTACCTCACCCAAATTTATAAAAAGCAATTTGAAACTAAACAATGCTATGGATAATGGTTCTAGCTCAAACCGAGCTACTCACCCCATATACGGAATCCAAGACGTATTAGCGCTGCTTAGCTACAATATACCTAACATGTCAGAGGCCAACAGTGTTTCCAAGGCGCTAAAGATGTAGTTAAATCGTAAAGAAGCGGGAAGTTTGCTCTAAAGGTTAGGCCGTAATGACGTATTCACCCTCCCACCTGTCGAAAGCCTCCTACGCGTATTCAGTCCTATGCCACCTTCCTTACGGCGACACTAAACGCCCTGGGGATATGTACGTATCTTAGCTGTTATGGTCTTTACCGAAACCAGTCTTCCAATAAATTCCCGCTCATGCACTCTCCTACTTCTATCCGCTTTACCCAACTCTTTATCTTGCAACACCAACGTCTACCCTTCTCTTCATTCTATTATTACTTCGCAACACAAGACTATTATAGACCACCAACCACACGTTTATTTTGCGCAACCGCATCTTTAAAAATGCCTAGCTACATTGTAATTATAAACTTCCCTACGATATTATGAATAACTAGTCCGTTAAGACATTATTACTTACTGTTACATACCTAGGTTACCCTTAAGGATAGCGCTACTCCCGAGGAAGTGGCTGCAGCGAAGAAGCACGCTCAGGACCAGGGCGGCAAGATTGGCCACGAATACAGCCTTATCAAAGCTTTCTCGTACGTAATTCCTTAATATTTATATTTTAAATTTGTATTTTCTAATATTTATTTGGTTATAGTGTCACATTCCCTAACGATGCCTTGACAACGTTGGAGTCCAACGAGCACGTTAAAGCTGTCGAGATGGACCAGGAAGTGAGGACGCAATAGCTGTCATGATGAGGGGCAATTTGGTCTTAGAGCCATCGCGTGAGCGTGACCGAGCCAGCATATGATGCGGGGCTTTGAAACTATGCTGCTACGGTACTAGGTTATACTAGGTTATACTAGAAAGCTTGACTTGACTTAGCTTATGCAAGAGTCGAAAATAATAGATACTTGATCTACCAATCTTTCTTACCGACGTCACATAAATTCGTCTATTTGTAATTATAATGATTGGATTGCCTCTATCTTTATTTATACCTAATGTTGTAATAATGCGCGACTTGCGATGTATCTGGTGCAAGGCAAGATTAGCTAGAGATCCTACCTAGGTAGGCAAATAATACCTAAGAACCCCTAAATAGTAAAAACAAAGATCGGCATCGGCCACAGACCGTAACAGATAAGGACCCTTATCAATTCCATTCTCAGCACTGACGTCGATGTTTCCGGGGCTTAGCTCGTGACTCCGACATATCAAAATCAAAACCTTTTATTATTTCGTCTTCAACCCTGGTTATGACTCCAACTGCTCCAACATACGATTATTCTTCACTCCTGCTCACCGCTCGACACCACACAATGCCGCCATGAGGAGCATATATAGGCCGTTGCGGTGTTTTCACGCGCCCAAGGCCTCCATTGCGAGTCCCAGACGTAACGTCCTTGGATCGTGTTTTTATTCGTCACATGCTACTAGCAGCTCATCGCCGTCGCTTTCGAACGATGAGAAATGGTCCCATCCCCCAAGCACAGCGATAGTGACCGACGACGAGATTGCAGATCTCACTAACAAGAAGCAGCACCCATTGAGTCTTGCTGATTTAGTCAAGTATGTAGCTATTGTCTAGGTCCATTTAGCATATCGTATTACCTTCACCGCTTCCAGTATATAAGATATATATATATATATATATATATATATATATACGTAATTAGAGACAGGTAGCTAATAGAGAACTAATTATACAGACACGGTCGGCCACCCCTATCAGCAGAGGCTCTTTTCTCGTCAGCCAACTTCACCCTCTCTCTACTACCTATTCGACTGGCCCACCGCATCCAAGCTCTACGAAACCTACCCTTCATCGTGGTCTCGAATCCCAACATTAGCAAGATCTACAACAACTACTTGCACTCATTATCGACTCTCCTACCTTGGAAACACCATACCATTAACAACCTAGATGCCGAAATCCTTTTCACCTCGGTTCTTGCTGAACTAGTCCACACTCATCAAGACACCATCCCTATCCTAGCTAAGGGCTTCCTCGAGTGTCGACGGTACATTTCCCCCAAGGAGGTTACGCGTTTCTTGGATACTCACCTGCGCACCCGTATCGGCACCCGTCTCATCGCCGAGCAGCATATTGCCTTGCACTACAGCAGCCTTCCACACTTCGACCCTTCTGCCTCACCGACCCCGTGCCCCGAGCACCCTTCCTACATTGGCGTTATTGATACCGCCCTCTCGCCCTCCGCCGTTGTAGACTCGTGCGCTGGCTTCGTGGCCGACATCTGCGAGCTGAAGTATGGCGTGCGGCCACACTGGGTGATCGATGGCGAACCCTCAACCACGTTCGCCTTCGTGCCCATGCATCTGGAGTACATTGTGACGGAGCTTCTCAAAAATGCGTTCCGCGCCACCGTAGAAAGCGGTCGCAACCGGGAGCCCGTCGTCATAACTATCGCCCCAGAACCACCTGACGCCGGCCCACCCCGCGTAACCCTTGACCCCCCTGCCGGCGACAAGGGCGCTTTCAAGAGCGACGCCATCATGCCTCTCGACGACAACGCGCCGGGAGTTACCATCCGCATCCGCGACCGCGGCGGTGGCATTGCCCCTGACGTCTTACCGAACATCTGGAGTTATAGCTTTACTACCTTCATGGAGGAAGACGATATCTCGGGTAGCAATGGGAACGGAGGTGCCGGTAACGATGCGTTAAGCGTGATATCGGCATCCGGGGGTGGCGGGAGCTCCATCGCCGGTCTGGGCTACGGACTACCGCTTAGCCGCGCTTACGCGGAGTACTTTGGCGGCGGCATAGCTGTTCAGAGTCTGTACGGCTGGGGAACCGACGTTTACTTGCGGCTGAAAGGCGTCGGCAAGATTGATACTATAAGTCCGTAAGGCGTATAGTTTTATGATGGGTTAAAGATAATCTAGTAGATTAGGTACTTAGGTTACTTATGTGTCGCAATTCTACTTGACGAAATGTGAATGGGTCAATGATTATGATGATATTCTGTTTATGTTTTGTTTTCTCTTGTTTTTCCTGATGAGTTTTAGGTGTGCGTACGTGGAGAGATAGACTGACGGGTGTATATAGGACGTATAGCATTAGCATTATCTAGTATACTTGTAGCGGAAGAATATTGTCTTTACGTTGGCATCACTACCCGCAATCCGTAGTCATAAGTACGAGCCTCATGGCTTTCTTGCCCTCTGATGCTAACGTTCTTGAGAGACCAAGACTTATATATATAGCATTGCCTATGAAACCCACGTGATTGGCATACGGTAAGGATTATAAGCTTGTTACATTGCTATTAAGAATTTCCCGTTGTAGCATCGCGCATAGAACAAAATAAGTAAACCAATACTAGGAATTTTTACGATTAAGAAAGTAAGCTGTTTGAAACGCATATCACTCATCACGACGTATAACCTGAGTCTTCTCTTTATTAAATTCCATTAATACCCAGCAGCAATGCTCACTATAGGAATGAGAGCCATGGGGATGTATATAATGATATATAGCGATGATATGATATGCAGCAATGTAGTAATAAGATATCCTGAGACCATCCTGTTTAGCCAGAACCAGCAAAACGTAGCAAAATAGAGGAAAAAAGCAAGCGCGACAAGTATGACCTAGAATCTGACTCCGCCGTCGCTACCACCAATACGAATCCCGTCACTTTCTTTTGCGTGGACGAATAGTATGCGGCTTCATCTGTTTTAAAAAACGCCAGCAAAGACAATATTCTTTTGAATGATCCGGTTCCGCCCCTCCCCAAACCTGCTAGTATCACATTAAACATGATCAACCTGAGTTGCTATTATGTACATCCAGATTAATTCTCCTAATATCTGCTCTGATGCGACTACATGTTAGCTAATTCGTTATCAATCTGGCGGTCAAGGAATATCTTTCGCTCGCCAATCAACTCTGTCTGTAGTCGTTGCTCAACAAGAGCCCGGACTTGTTTCTTAGTTACCGTATCCAGATCGACTTCTCGGAGCACAGCCTGGATTGCCTCTATAATCATCCCATCATCAGGTCCTAGGTGACCACGTTGGAAGTCAAAGGATGTGGTGGACTGATGACCTTGACCTAATGGTGGACGGGCACCGCCAGCATAACCCATTGTAGCGTTAGAAATGCGGTGCATGTGTTGTGGAGAGTTGTTGGATACGCCACGGAGATTGCTCATGCTGGGTCTTTGTGTGGGGAAGTCTTGGAAGGGTGATTGCATGCGCTGCATGTCGCCAAATGATGCAGTAGACTGTCGGTACATCGGGTTATCGGCATAAGGGCCAGATCCAGGCTGGCGGGCCATATTCTGGAAGGGAGCCGGGGATTGGGGTGGCATATATCCACCACGGCCTTGGAGACCAGTGAGAACTGAAGGTTGTCGGACTGAAGAATAGACTGACTTCATGTCGTCCATTTCGTAAGTATCGTCGTAGAACTCATGTGCCTTTTCGTTTTGAGCGCCGCGGCGACCAGGCAGATTATTTAACGTGGCATAATCATCCCAGCGTTGTAAAGGAATGGAACGCGGGTCAAAGCCCTCGTCATCAACTGCCACCACCTGCTTATTACCCTTTTCACCAATTACGATACGCGTGTTACCCCAGCTGAAGTTATCTTGGTTCCAGAAAGAGTAGATCGGAAGAATGAAGGAGTAGATAGGGAACGCGAGAAGATAGATAATCATCCAGCCGACATGCTGCCATTGCCGCTTCAGGATGAAGATCAGGGCTTGAAGACCGTAGACCGCAGCTATCATAGCAATAGAAACGACAGGGAACGGACCAGTGTGGGATATGATAAGGTAAAGGAGGTAACCAATATAAACACAAGTGGCCGGGAGGATAAGCGTTCCAGTGAGATCAATGAAGACAACAAAGCGCATAGAGAAACAGCAGAAGCCACACATATCCCTAAGCATCATCAACTCAACAAGATTGTGGATAGTTGAGTTAATCCACCTTCGCCGCTGCGAGAGCAAGACATTGAACTTCTCAGGAGCAGCTGTCTGACAGTACGCATCAGGAATAAATTTGAATGCCATACGCGGGAAGTGCTTTGTCATCAGCGTAGTGAGATATCGATCTTCACCGAGAGATAGAAGATTCTTTTTATGGAGAGTGTCAACGGCACAGATGCTGTAATCTTTGATGACTCCGTCAGAAATAATCAAGGGTCTACCCCGGTCAGCAGTACGTAGGCGATACATCGTGAAACTGTAAACAAGGTTAGTATAAGGATATACACGACAATGATGAGAGGATCCTTACCATCCGGGCAGACAAGTAACACTGCCGAAGAGTGATTCGAAAGCTTTTGACAAGTGGTGGGAGATGTAATATTCGTAGACCTGAATCATACTCCACCAGGAACGTTCCTCGTTTTGAAGACCAGTCTCACCACAGATACCGGCGATCTTTGAATTATTGGCACAGGCAGCAACAAGTCTGTTGAGGGAATCCTCTCGCACGCAAGTATCAGCATCGACCATCAAGAGGTACTCGTACAGTTCAGGGTCAACGCCGATGATATTATTGACTTGGTGGAACATTTCCAATTCCAGGGGGTTCATCGGAGCACGGTGGTGGACACGGTTCAAGAAGCTCATTAGCAAGATCTGCGAGTCACGCTTGCCACGGTTGCCAGGTTTCGCTTTGGCCTGCTCGGATTCTTTGCCTACTTTGACAACAACAAGATAAGGGACCACATTGCCTTCATATTCGTAAAGCCCAGAATAGACCTTGCCGTAGTTAAGTTGTTCGCTGCCAGTACCAACGGACTTGAAGGGCAGAGCTGGGGGGTCAACCTTGGGATCAACTCCGAGGATATCGAGAACAATCTTGGGCGTAGGTCGATCGTTACCTTCACCAACGATAACACCATCACAGATGACACAGATCAGCTTTCTCTTGTTATCGTACTGTAACGCAGTGAGGGAATCAAGCGCCTTTCTTAGAGAGTCTTCTCCCTCGGTATAGGCTGGAACCTGGCAGATGACGAACTTATCCTGTGGGGCGGGCCGCCGTTTGGAACCAAACTGCAAGGCGGCAAAGAACTTGATTCCAGTAACTATGCAAATGATAATGGCGAAAGCAAGGAGAATATAGTTGTTTGCTTGGCATTTAGCTGAATTGCGGAAGTCTGGTATGCCGACGTAGAAGGTTTCCTTAATACAGTTAAGACTGTTCAGCTTCGTGGCAAGGGCTGTCTGATTCCCTTTAACATTAGCAATTTGGTTGGTCCATAGGCTTGTGACGTCTTGTCCCGGATTATCCTTGATTGCATCGATTAAATCCGCGTCTAGAAAGTTGTACTGAGCAAGATTCTTGTAGTAATCAATCGTATTGAAATAGTTTGTCAGATCGTAGATTCCGCCTTCGTAGATGATCCACATGTGGTTGTTATTCTTGCCGTCATCGTGGACTTCATTGATATCCCAGACTAGGTCGCCGTGATAGTACTCTTTGATCTTGGGTTGGAAGCTATCACGATACCAGGTAGGGGATCTTAACTTAGATGTCTGGTCAGCCTGGTAATAACCAGACGTATGAACACCTTGGGGTAAAGTGGGCGTGTTATTCCTTTGCAGCTGGATAGTATCAGAAACACCTAGGCCAGGGCATGTAAGTTGGAGAGGGGCTACAAAGTAGTCGTCCAAATTCATTCCGGCGAACTGCATCATGAGATCGTTGGTCGTTTCGATATTTGTGTCACTGTGCTGTTGTCGCCAAAAGTTGGTAATATCGTAGACTCTGCCATGGATACTAACCCAGAAATCATCACCGCCTTGGTGAGTATCGACTTCTTTCTGAAGCCAAGCTTTGTCGAAATTAGGACATATGATCCGACCTAACAAAATGATCCAGAAAATGACGAAAGCGTTTATCAAAAAGATGACGAAGACCAGAACAAACTTCTCACGCCAGGCCATCCGAACATCCGGCCGTTTCATCCGGCCGATATAGCGAAGGGCGAAGGAAGGAATCCAGAAAGTCAAAGCCCAAACAAAACCAACCCAAATCCGTCGAGTCAGGGTTGTATCTACAGTTTCAACATGTTTGCCCTGCGCATCAGCAGCATCAAGGTTGCTAATGAATTCACCGTCACCAGTGTAGAATACCTGGTCCCGATGGTTGTCGCCCTTTGATCCTAGACCGTAGTCGCCGTTATTAACGTTACGCATAGCGGAGGGAGCAATAGAACCGGCCCTCATTTGGCTCTGCGCAAGCGTGAGCCGACTTTGGTTACGCTGGTGGTTGACAAGTTGATCCTGACTGCCGGAGGAGTTATGATCGGGATAATTTGGGGGAAAAAATCCACTGCCATTGTTGGAGTAACCTGTCTCAAGACCAGGCGTATTGAACACATTGCTCATACTGCCCATGCCGCCCATACCAGCAGGCATAGAGTCCTGTGGTGGTCTAAGGTCGAGCATACTCTCGGCTTCCCACCAGGCAGTTTCTCTCATCCAAACTCGTTCTTTACCAATAACTACCTCACCGTTGCTCCAACCTCTCTCAAGAATCCATGTCTCGATACCATCACGGCCTTCTCCACAGCCAAGAGGAGCGAAGCGTTGAGAAAACTCATCCATATCAAAATCAGCCGTAAAATCAAGATTCTTGTTGCGACGATTAGCCCACTCAGGCAATCTCCAAGCACGTAGCTGGCGAGAGACTGTACCAGCTGACCAAGCAGATGTGATAGAAGGAAGAGCGGCTAGGCTAGCTGGGGTTTCATCAGTGGGGTGAAGGGACAAGTGGTACCAAACTCGGCTGGCGCTCAGTATAGCAGGAAGGTCTAGTCGCGCATTCCGACCTAAGTTAATCCCCTGTCCTGAGACGGGGAAAAGTAGCTTTTTCAGGAAGCCATCATCATCACTAGCGAAGCCAGCCTTCTCCAAAACCTCCTCTCTCTTCTCAAGCTCGTGCTG
The DNA here is from genome assembly GCA_902805455.1 of Daldinia concentrica. Classification (NCBI taxonomy): domain Eukaryota; kingdom Fungi; phylum Ascomycota; class Sordariomycetes; order Xylariales; family Hypoxylaceae; genus Daldinia; species Daldinia concentrica. Next base: position 1,202,662 of record CADCSW010000003.1, on the reverse strand, counting down.
CCTTGCCCTGGCGACAGGGCCGGTCATGATACCCAAATCAGGTGCAACATCAGCAACACTATTTTGCATTTCTCGGAGTACTGAGCTGCCGGCGGAAGCCACATCCACCCCATCTTCCTTCATTTCAGCATTGATTCCTGTGGTGTCATCAAATATACCACGCATGGCGATAGCCTTGCCGAGGTTTGGGTCGGGAATCTCGACGATGGTTATACAGACGGTATCCCCATTGTCTTCGGCTGATGTGGGTGTTCTGTGGCCATCCAATGATTCTTGGCCATCACGAATACGGGACATCTGAATTGCGATGGCTTCGTTCGCCTTAGTGATTACCCAATCGACGAGGGCCTCGTATAATCCTCCTACTAACACCCGTCTATCATCTGTTGAACATTGTCGAGCCAAGACTTCCGGGTCAAGACCCAAAAGTCCACCGACATCTTCACAGACGTCATCAAGCACCTCGTCATCGACGTTGTAGTCAAGGGTATTTCCAAGCTTGAGAAGTCCAGCAAGGGTTGATATGAAATCTCGGTGAGCTGATCCTTTGATACCAATTTCTTTAAGGGCAGTGCGGAAGTCATCTGCAGCGGCTCCATCGTCGGCGGTCGGGAGATAAGACGGGGGGTTGTATGTACCAGACTTGGCTAACAGCGAATAGGTAGAGGCAGACTTAAGACCAAGAAATTCTCGTTCAGCCGGGGTCGAGGCCGAAGTTAAAAGGTAGTAAAAGACGTCAAATGCACGGTATCCAGCTTCAGCAGGTATATCAAGCAGGCCCTTTACCGTATCGATGCCGCCTTGCGATAGCGCCAAACTAGCTGCAGTTAAGTTTCCAGCTAAATTTAGTGTCAAGGTTACTGCAAGGGCAGACTGTCGTGGCGTAGATGGGTTGTAAGGAGTTACGCAACGTATAAACGGATTGATTGCTTCTAGAGCAGTTAATAGTGAGGAGGGGATGGAAATAGGTAAGGACGTGAGAAAAGGGTTCAGTAGTGAGGGGGTTGACTGATGAAGAGACCTAGATGCCTAGTAAGCAACGACTTCATATGGACTGGACAATGGCCCAACACTACATACCCTAAAACAATGCAGCCATCTTCTGCTCGTCGCCTGGCATGTTCCCAGGCCCTAGCTGCCAGATCGTGATCTACTGTCCCTCCAGTCTTGCCATCCAGCCCTGCTTGGGTAGCAGTGAGCCATGTGCTAACGACGAGGCTTGTTCCGGCATCGAGTCTGTAGGGCTGGGATGACATATAGATATTATGAATGCCGTTTAAGAGAGTAGTCGTCGAGACTTGAGTAGATTGTTGACCGGCACCTCGTGGCCCTCCCATAGCGTCGGAAGCCACCGAGTACATGGACATTCGTGCTTGGTGGTTAGCCATGCTGAGCTCGATCAAATCGTGTTGCCCTTCCGGACAACAACGACAGGTCTATACTCTCGAATTTGTTGCAAAAGAGTAGCAGGCACCGATAGCAACAACAGGTTCGAATTCACGGAATTCTTCCACTCTCAATTATAGGCGAAGTTTTACTGAGATATCGGTATATTAATGGGTTCGACGGGTAGAGAGCGAATGTATGTCGAATATGTATGTCGAATAGGTCCGGGATGGTAGGGTATCAGGAGGAACAAGGGAAAGGATTTTGTTTTGCGAGAGACTGAATAGCGAATGGCATAAACTACCTCTCCTATCCCCTGATCCTATAAGACAATTACAAGCGATAGCAATTATTAAAAGCGATAGACTATCGTGTTACCAAAGCGAGTGAGGTAACTAACAAGAGGATTGAAAATAAGGGAAGCGACGACAAGATTGAGCAACAAGACAGTAAAACAGATAGGTACTGTGGGATAATCCTCCCCTATGGTTTGTATGGTTGGAAGTTAGGAAAATAATGGGCAGATTGTGGTAACAGTAGAAGAGTACATGATACAGTGCGAACAAATATCTTGGCGTGTGGCTTTAAATAGTCTAGCGTGTATCTAATTTTTGCTTCCCCTGGGGAGGCTCTGGGAAGCCACAGGGTGGTTAGTGTGGTTAGTATGGTCTAGATATACGAAGTAACTAACGCTAATAGATGACGGTTGATTTTATAGTGGAAACCGTGATTAGTTCCCATTTGCGATCGAGAGCGTTGCTGATCCTTTTTCTTTTTTCTTTGCTGACCCTAACAGCTGGGAAACCCCCTGTCTTCTTTCGCAGGGCTCTCCGCTCAAATTCCCTATTTCATCACTACCGCAAGGATTTCATCAGGGAATTCATAGGCGATCATTACTGACTGATCGCTGATCCAGTGCGATACGGTGCTCCCCCAGTTCCCCGTACTCTGCATTACACTTGGACATTTATACTATGTATGTACATAGTTGCTTCTGCAAGAGATTGACGAGATTGACGTGGCAGCAACGGACAAATAGCATTGCAGGTAATTCGTTAGTTGTTTATGGCATGATATACTGGCATGGGATGATTCTGGTTTTACGCGACTAGCCCTGCGAGCCTGCGCGTGTTTGGACCGCTGGTGAGGAGGGCGGGGGGGTCGAAATACGAAGCGACCAAATGGGGACGACAGGACTCGGCAGGTCGATAGCCTTCTCGAACCCGTTTGCACCACTTTTATTGGTATCTTTTGTCTCATTCCTCAATCGCCATAGCCACACCCATAATGCACACACCACATTAATACGAGAACAACCTTCTGTCATCATTTTTCATTTTCCGTCTTTGTTAGCCAAGTTACATATATCTCAGCTAACTAGCAAAGATCTCATTGTTCGTGTTGATAACTCGGTCAAAAATAATAATGCCGTTGACAGGTACGGAATACAAAATACAACGGTAAGAACAGTTAAGTACCTACGTATATAGGTACATGTAGCGATCGTTGGCGGATGCTAATTCAGTCTCCGGCTCGCGAATAACCTTAATATTGTACCCGGCAAACAAAAGCTTGATGGCGGGAGTTATCTTTTTTGGTAGTTAACTTTATTTCGAATGACTTGCGTTGCCTACCGCACGTCAGTCGCCGGCAAGCTTTAATGTTGAGAGCAAGTCATTCTCTGAATATGTATTAGTTACTATCTATACCTAAGGTATGCCACAATACAGTTTTCACTGCACATTTCGGTCTGATATATTGCCCCCTCTTACGTCGTCTGGGATAAGAAATGTAATAGCCAACTCCTATTTACATTGCCCTATCTACCCGTCTACACTATAACTAGGTACCTTTCTCTCGTCAACGGCTAGCCGTCGTTTTTTTACAGCTCGACTCGCAGCTCTGATTAGAAAGCATTGTTTGCGTCTCTCAAAAGCTAAGTTACGACAGATGACATCAACTAGTTACTACCTGGCCTCCCTTCGAAAATTGTTGGTAAATGCCTACCTACCTATGCAGCCCGCCATTTTTGCTAGAGCGACAGTGTATTAATGGTACATACATGAACCTCGAAGTGCATATGTTTGTGTCACTATGCAGGGCGTTCTTAGTTGAGTAGTTGTCTGGTCAGTCCGATCGATGACAACCTATCGAACCTATCACGTCTATGGTTTATATAAACAGTGGCGTCGGGTTTAACTTGGATCGGCCGGGCAAATGGACAACAACAAGTAAAGGTTGTTGACTCTATCTAAGACACACAGGTACCTAAAGTAAGCATATGTATATAGTATAACTATAGAAAATAAATATGAATGTTATTGATACCGCGCTATTGTCCCATTGAAATTGCTACCATGCGCCAATTAGCATGCATAACATACCAGGAATGCGAAATAACTACATAGTAAACAGAGATGACCCTTATTTTATGTATTTTATTCCTTGCCGGCATTTATGTACTCAGTATATTTTCAATGCCGGAATACTAGAGGAATTCCGGATTGATAGAATACATAACTAGTAAAATACATAGTAAAATACAATACAACACGGCGGTAGACTAACATCGCTAGTTCCTCAGCCCTGGAGTAATGCTGTCATTGGTTCCCTATTCGAACTTATAACTTATTTAGATTTTCGTACCCCTGCTTCCATTAGCCCCGTACAAGTGCTACGTATGGATCAGATTCTAGATCTGGCAGTGTTAGGTTAGGGAACATTTTCTTAATCGTTTCCACGCATTCTTGATTGAAGTTTATATGTACAGCATTTGACAAGGAAAGCAAAGATCAAAAAGATGTCCATGGTATGAGTACATAGTGTAAGAGGGACAAGACTTCTATGTAGGTACCTAGTGTATATACGAGACCAGCCGAGACCCAATGGAGATCATCCCCGTCTCTGCAGGTATCCAAGAAAATTCCGGGCGGTTCGATCGATGTTCGTGAGACCAGCTAACGTGCTAGGCTCTAGCACGAGACGCCGGAATTAATGACTGTGCATTATACGGAGTACATGTCATAGATCTGCCCTCCACTACGTAATGTATGCAAATATATATATTATGTACATAATCACTTATTACACGCCTGAAAATACATATATACAGATACATAAATACATATCATGTCAGCAGGTCACAGCGCACCTCCCTAAGACTTCGTATGATCTTTGCACCCGCGCCTCGGGAATCCCTGTAAGCTAGCCAAACCGGGTACTTATGCAAACTAATTGTAAGCAAAGTCGTGCACTGTACGGCAAGTACCTGAGCAGTTGTACAAAAATAAACTGCCCAAGGGCGGAAGCAGTCTTGAACCCAAGTCCCCTTTCATTTTGAACCGTCTACCCAAGAAGCAACATCGGAGAGAGCCTCAGTTTTTGGCTTTCCCTTGTTCTTGTCTCCTTCCCTTCGCTTTTAATTTTTGTCACTACACTCGTTTCTGTATGTTACTATACACTCGCTACGCGTAACTTGGATTCCTGTTGGAGACAACTTGTAGCTTGTTGGTTCATCGATCAAAAAACCCGGTAGAAACAAGAAAACGTCTGTTTCGTTCGCCGTCGTAAATCTTTGATAACGAATTCCCAACTCCTAATAGCGCATCTCACCTGGGTACCCTTGGAGCGTCAAAGTGACGCCGAAAGACTCCTTTTGAGTAGTCGGCCTGTTGATAGGTGCCATCTTTTGGCCCTCTATCCAGCATGGCTCTCAATCTCCCATCTATGGGTGGGAGCGGAGGTGCTCATACTCAACCCTCGTTGCCCTCTTTACCTGCCCATCTCCAGTCCGATACTCACTTGACAGCACATCTTGCCAGTCGTTTTCACGTATCCATCCCGACGGCTCGTTTATCTTCGCATGCCCTCATCTCTCTGAATACGTATACCACGTCGACAAAGGGTCTCGATGGAGGTAAGGAAGGAAGCGCCATGGCCGGCGCTGAAGATATGGCCGACAGGGCCTTTCTTAGATTGGGGCATCGCACAGAAAACCAGGCGGTTTTGTTCCTGTATGTCAACTCGATGGAACACATGAATGTTCCGTAAGATATAGCTAACAGTAAACTTGTAGGGGCGAATCTGGCTCCGGGAAAACTACCATTCGATCCCATCTTTTAACCTCGCTCTTGAACAAGTCTTCCACGCCACTATCCAGCAAAATTTCACTGGCCGCTTATGTTTTTGATACCCTCACATCGACAAAAACTGCGACTACCCCGACAGCTTCTAAGGCCGGTCTCTTCTACGAACTTCAATACGATACCGCCTCAAGCACCAACCCCCTTTTAATTGGTGCCAAGTTATTAGATCACCGTCTAGAAAGGAGTAGGATTACCGATGTACCTACGGGAGAGCGTAATTTCCACGTGTTGTACTACCTTCTTGCCGGAACGAGCGAAGCTGAAAAAACTCATCTTGGTATTGACACTCCTAGAGATACAGCCGGACATAGACGCTGGAAGTATCTCGGCCACCCCACACAGCTCAAGGTAGGAATCAATGACGCCGACGGATTCCAGCTCTTCAAGACGGCTCTACGAAGATTAGAATTTCCTAGGGGCGAAATTGCCGAAGTTTGTCAAATTTTAGCTTGTATCTTGCATATTGGACAGCTAGAGTTCGAGACAACTGCGAATACCACGGCTACTGGAGACGATAGCGGCGGTTTCTCTCATGAAGGTGGTCAGAACATCACCGCCGCGCGAAACAAGGATGTGCTGGGTATTATCGCTGCCTTCCTAGGTGTCAGTTCGCAAGATCTTCAAAACACTATGGGGTACAAAACTAAGATGATCCATCGCGAACGCGTAACGGTTATGTTAGACCCTAAGGGTGCCCGTGCCAATGCCGATGAATTGGCTAGGACTTTATATTCTCTCCTAGTCGCTTATGTCATTGAGAATATCAACCAGAAGATATGCGCTGCTGAAGAGTCGATCGCGAACACCATTAGCATCATTGATTTCCCCGGCTTCTCCCAGCAGTCTTCGACTGGATCCGCCCTCGACCAACTCCTTAACAACGCTGCAGTTGAATCGCTTTACAACCTAACTCTTCAAAACTTTTTCGACCGTAAGGCAGATATGCTAGATACCGAAGAGGTCGTAGTCCCCGCTACGAGCTATTTTGATAATTCGGATGCTGTTAAGGGGCTTCTCAAGCCTGGAAATGGTTTACTCAGCATATTAGATGACCAAACTCGACGACATCGTACGGATATGCAACTTCTAGAAAGCTTAAGGCGGCGATTCGAGGGCAAGAATCCAGCAATTAACGTGGGCTCCGCGACCGCCAGGCTTCCTGGAAGCAACTTCCTTTCAGAGAATACCGCAGCGGCTTTCACAGTCAAACACTTCGCTGGTGAAGTTGACTACCCAATCAAAGGGCTAGTCGAGGAGAACGGTGAAGTCATATCTAGTGATGTGATGAACTTGATTAAGTCAAGTAAGAGTGAATTTGTTACTCGTCTTTTCGGTCAAGAGGCTCTCCAGACCGTCATGCATCCTCAAGAGAAGACTACGGTTATGCAAGCGTCAGTCAGTTCTAAGCCTATGCGTGCTCCAAGTGTCATGTCGAGGAAGACGACCCGAACCATGGGATCTCGAAGGCCACGCAGACAGGAATCCCCTGAAGACATCGCCAGCGAGGCTGGAGATCATAAAGGGGAGCCCAGAAAGTCCAGCATGCATCACTCCGAGCAAGGAGCATCTGGCCAATTCTTATCCTCCCTTGAAAACGTAAAGCAGGCAATCACGGCGACAAATACCAACGTCTATTTTGTATTCTGTCTGAAGCCCAACGATAGACGAATTGCGAACCAATTTGACAGCAAATGTGTCCGCATGCAAGTGCAGACGTTTGGTATCGCCGAAATAAGCCAGCGGCTGAGATCGGCCGACTTCAGCTTATTCTTACCGTTTGGTGAGTTCCTGGGTCTTGCCGATGCTGAGACGATCCTCGTCGGCAGCGAGCGCGAGAAAGTTGAAGCCGTCGTCCAAAATAAGCAATGGCCCAGTAATGAAGTACAGATCGGTTCTACGGGTGTATTTCTAAGCGAGCGCTGCTGGATGGAGGTTGCGCAATTGGGTGACGGCTCCTCGGCCATGAACCGGTTCGCATCCGAGGCCGGAGATGGATCAAGCCCCGGCGAGTTGCCATTTGGCGCGTCGAAAGAGGGATTAGTCGCCAGCAACACTCAGCCATATACTGACAAGCCTCGGGGTGGATATTACGGTAGTGGAGGTGATATAGATGGGCGTTCCGAAGCTGGAGTTTCTGCCTTTGGCGCCGGTGACATGTTCAAGAATTTGGATACCAGAGAACAGATGGCTGAGCGTGGAAACGAGAAATCACTCGTGGAAGTTGAAGAATACAAAGACAGTCCTAGTCGAAAACGATGGGTCTTCCTTGTGATGTTCTTAACTTGGTTCATTCCCGACTTCCTCATCCGCTGGATGGGCCGGATGCCTCGCAAGGACGTCCGGCAAGCTTGGCGTGAAAAGGTGGCCATCAACATGATGATCTGGTTCAGCTGTTTGGTTGCCGCCTTTTTCATCATACTCTTCCCTCAACTTGTTTGTCCTAAGCAATATGTTTACAGCTCCGAAGAACTTACATCCTACAACGGTAAAGACGGGGCCGAGTCTTACGCTGCTATCCGTGGTCAAGTCTTCGATATTGGCAGTTATGCTCCGAGTCATTACCCACCATATCTTCCTTCCAAGTCCTTGACGCAGTATGCCGGACTCGATATCACATCTTTGTTCCCTGTTCAAGTATCGGCTCTTTGCCGGGGCAAGGATGGCACAGTCAACCCTGCAGTAACACTGGACTACAAGTCGACAAACGTTACTGGTTCGGCAAATGTCATTAACAGCCAAGATTTGAATGCTCATTATCATGATTTCCGGTCCTTCACCTCTTTGCCTCAACCTTTCTGGTTCTATGAAAAGATGCAAAAGATGAAGCCATGGAAGAAGGGTACGATTGGTTACTCTCCAGAATATGTTGCAACTCTCGGAGGCAAGCAAAATTCAATTGCTATACTCAATGGCCGTGTGTACGACCTAACAAAGTATCTCGTGGGCGGTCGACACGTCGTGGTTAGAGAGGGCGAAGATCTTCCAACCGACCCTACCATTGTGAATTTCATGGATGACACTGTTGTTGATCTCTTCCAACAAATGAAGGGTAGCGACGTAACCAAGCAATGGAATTCCCTTGATATTGATGCCGGTCTCCGCAGCCGTATGCAGCTATGCCTTGATAATCTCTTCTACGTCGGCGATGTTGATACGCGAAATTCCGTCAGATGCCAGTTCGCCAATTACCTTGTTCTTGCCGTCTCCATCCTACTCTGTGCCATAATTGGCTTCAAGTTCCTCGCTGCTCTTCAATTCGGAGGTAAAAATATACCGGAGAATTTGGACAAGTTCGTTATGTGTCAAATCCCCGCATATACCGAAGACGAAGACTCTTTACGTCGCGCCATTGACTCGGCTGCCCGTATGCGATATGATGACAAACGTAAATTGCTTGTCGTTATCTGCGATGGTATGATTATCGGTCAGGGTAACGATAGACCAACCCCTCGCATCGTCCTCGATATTCTCGGCGTTTCTGAGACAGTTGATCCCGAACCGCTCAGCTTCGAATCTCTCGGTGAAGGTCTCAAGCAACACAATATGGGTAAAGTGTACTCTGGTCTCTATGAGGTTCAGGGTCACATTGTTCCCTTCTTAGTTGTCGTCAAGGTTGGTAAGCCATCAGAGGTTTCCCGTCCCGGAAATCGTGGTAAACGAGATTCGCAGATGGTCATGATGCGTTTCCTCAACCGCGTTCACTACAACCTGGCTATGAGCCCTCTGGAGTTAGAGATGTATCATCAAATCCGGAACATCATTGGTGTCAATCCCACATTCTACGAATTTATGCTTCAGATCGATGCCGATACAGTAGTTGCTCCTGACTCGGCGACGCGCATGGTTTCCTCATTCCTAGATGATACACGACTAATCGCAGTCTGTGGTGAAACAGCCTTGACCAACGCAAAGTCCTCATTCATCACTATGATTCAGGTCTACGAGTACTACATATCACATAATTTGATCAAGGCTTTCGAAAGCCTGTTCGGCAGTGTAACCTGTTTGCCCGGTTGTTTCTCTATGTATCGTATCCGAGCCGCCGAGACAGGCAAGCCACTCTTTGTCAGTCGCGAAGTCGTTGAAGATTACGCAACAATTCGTGTCGATACCCTGCATATGAAGAACTTGCTTCATTTGGGTGAAGATCGTTATCTGACAACTCTACTCCTCAAGTATCACTCAAAGTATAAGACCAAGTATATCTTCAGTGCTCATGCGTGGACCATCGCACCGGACTCCTGGCAAGTTTTCCTGTCACAGCGTCGTCGTTGGATCAACTCAACAGTACATAACTTGGTGGAACTCATTCCCATGGCACAGCTCTGCGGTTTCTGCTGCTTCAGTATGCGATTTGTCGTGTTCGTCGATCTATTGTCGACGGTCGTCCAGCCTGTGGTTATAGCATACATCGTATACCTCATCGTTCTAGTGAGTACTTCGAAGAGTGTTATACCAGTAACGGCCTTCATCATGCTTGGCGCTATATACGGTCTCCAGGCAATCATCTTCATCGTACGTCGCAAGTGGGAAATGATCGGATGGATGCTTATGTACATTGTGGCTGTTCCGGTCTTCTCATTTGGTCTGCCTTTATATGCCTTCTGGCACATGGATGACTTCAACTGGGGTAATACCCGTGTTGTCGCCGGAGAAAAGGGTAAGAAGATTGTCGTCACAGATGAGGGCAAATTTGATCCTGCTTCGATCCCACGTAAGCGGTGGGAAGAGTACCAGGCTGAGCTATGGGATGCTCAAACTAGCCGAGGGGACGATGTACACTCCGAAGTCAGCGGTTACAGTTATGCCACCAAGCAGGGGATGAACGTCGGTGTAGCCGAGTATTATACGCCGTCTCGACCTGGTTCTACTACCGGCATGGCCCCTCCGTATGACCTCAAAAATCCCAACCATCTCAGTCGTATGTCGTTCGCCCCGACTGAAAACCGAATGAGTCAATTTGGCGGTTCGCAGTTCTTAGGCAACCAGATGCAGGATGTAGAGATGGCCAATTTAGCAGGCATGCCGAGCGACGATGCACTACTAGCCGAAATACGGGACATCTTGCGTACAGCAGATCTTATGACCGTAACTAAGAAGGGTATTAAGCAGGAGTTAGAGAGGCGGTTTGGTGTTTCTCTTGATTCCAAGCGATTATACATCAATAGTGGTATGTCTCGATCTTATCTCCCCATTATGACAATGTAAACACTAACAAAATACAGCGACCGAGGCCTTGTTGACCGGCCAATTATAGAACCTGATTAATATGTAGTCCAATATTACGGTTTCTGCTATCATATTTCTGCATATATTTAAATGGCCATGTTTTCACTATTTATATAATACCGCTGCATTACATATTTCAAAGGGGAGCAACTCGCGATAGGCCAGACATGGGTCGGACAGGAAATTTATCGGAGGTTAGGAGTCAACAAAAGTAGAATTAGTAAACCACTCTTGGTTAATAGCCAAGTTAAAGCGGCGCCCGATCTTGATACGCCCGCAATAATAATGGGAATAATCTTGTTAAATTACTAGTATTATATCATTTTGATCAATATGTAGCCAAAGAGAATGAAGTCTTAAGACTTCAACTATGCTACTTTCTTCTTTGAATTAGTAGTTTATCAAATACATCTCCATATCGTATTCATCATCAACAGTCAGCCACCAGTAGTCTAAATCTTCATATTTTTATCTTTGTTAGGATTCACTAGTACCGTCGAAGCAACTTGATTAGACGAGGCTTTGTTCGAGTTGAGCCAATTTAAAGGGCTAAACCATTTCCTCTCCGAGTTTAACATAGCATATCAAGAATTATCTTAAACCCGACCGCTCACCACCCCGTATCTAACCAAGCCGAGTACGGCCCCTAGGACTATAGCAATCGGCGGTGCCACGCCGAAGTAACGGCCCCCAACATAGGCGGTCGCGGTTACAATTACCCACCAAGGATCATCACCAAGACTCTTCCCAGACTGAAAACCTTCATCAATGTAGCCCACCTGCCAGATTCTATACACAGCCGTATAAATCAACCCAACAGCGCCAGCGTTAATACCTCTCACTCCAGATTTTACCCAGCGCTTACTCCGTAATACCCTCCAGATTCCCATTGTACCGTGAACCAGGACGATCCCGGGGAAGAAAATACCACAGAATGCGACGATTGCTCCGGTGATAGAAGGATATCCGTGATTAATAGCTGTTAGGCCACCTAGGAATACGGCAAAGTTGAAATTTGGACCCGGGAAGGCCTGCGCGATAGCAAGACCAATGAGAAAGTCACGAGGACTAACCCAACCCTGAGCCACCACGTATTCTCTCAGAAGCGGGATTACAACCGGCCCACCTCCGAAAATAATCGTGCCAGCGAGGTAAAGGTTAGCGAAGAGCCTATATAGCACGGGTAGATCAGGCAAGACCCCTCGGAGTACCATAACGATGGTGAATATGATAAAGAAGGTTAAGATAGTAGCAGTCCCAGACTTCCATGAAAAATTAAGAAAATATCCTGGCGGAATAATGCGCGGCTCGTGATAGTCTTCTGTTCTGTTACCATCCTGATTGTTAAGAGATATGCTAGGGCTATTAGTTTCTCTCAAGTCGCCTTCATCATGGGTTGTATCCCCTTCTAGATGCGTGGGCCCCCTTATTCTCGAAAAAGCATCCCTTATAGCGAGCCAAAGTTGTTGTAGCCACCGATAATCATATATGACAGCAGTACATGCAGTAGCAATCATAAGGACTGGGAAATACCATAGCGCGTTGTATAGCATTCCTGCCGCAGCGGTTAAGAAGACCAAGATTCTAGTAAGCTTATCCGTGATTGCTTTATTAGACAGATCGACAGCCGCCAGGGCAATAATACCGACTGTAGCAGCGTTAAGCCCAGAGAGCAAAGCGTATACTGCTCGAGGAAGAGCTTCCCCAATGTTAGAGACGCCAACAGAAAGACCGAACATGCCCAACGCCCCAGGCAAACTATTCACGAATGCACCGTGCTCAGTTTAGACATACATAATACATAGATGATAATACAAATGTTGCGAGTTTTCAGCTTACCTCCAGATAAAAAAGGCAAAAATCGCTCCATAAAACCCATCCTGAATGAGGTTCACACAGTAGAGCATCTTCGTACTGGCAGGACCGGAGAGGGCTTGGCAAATGCTAAAAAGTTCTTGATACTAGAACATGATGATGATATTAGCTTATTATCGCAGGTCGACCGTATGAGAATATTATTCAACATCAAAGAACTTACCACCTGTTCGTCGATCCAAGTGAGTTTGGACACGAACTTATCGTGAAACTACAAGAATTACTAAGCCCATTCATAGGTTTGGAAGACGAGAAAGCTTTAGGAACCTACGATCCTGAAATGAACCGGGGGTCCACCAAACGAGGTGAACCCAAGATGCCAATTCACTTTAAGTGTCTTCCAACTTCGCCGTGCGACTCTCCAGCCAGCCTCTTCCCAAGAATTAGCTATCATTTTAGATATATAAGCCGGCTATAGCGCTGTGTTATCGTTATTAGAATACGGGCTTGAGAGCGGCGGCGTGGAGGGAAACGATCGAGTCATAATTACTGGACATGGCAAAATTGAACTATTATCGGATTGAAAATTAACCCGAAGCCTTGTCAGGTTAAGGGCTTGGTATTTCCTCTTTGGGGAAAGCTGTAGGTAGCTTCAGCTAATTACGTTCAAAGGAGCTTGGTCAAAAGGGGTAGCCAAGTCGGCCTAGCTTCATGACGTGACAACGTAGAGTTATATAATCAGGAGTAACTAGATAAACTCTATAGGAGTTTCAGCTGATTTCATACCTTATTAGTTCTGTGTATACCTACTAATAGTTAGTAAGCTATGTTAGAAACTGGGTCTAGAAAGAAGCGTTGTCGTATTACCTTAACATGAAGAGTCAAGCGAAGTGTGTTAGCTATGTTTCCCAGGTCGATACAAGGTAAAAGTTCTCACATAATAGGTATTCAAAACGCTAATCGTCGTAGTCATTAATTACTTCTTAATAATCTTGTCTTTTCAAAGCTGGGCTAGTAAATGTGAACTTCCTTTAAGATACACTTGAGAAGAAAGCTATGCTACAGTATTGCTATATATAGTTCTTCACTCACGTATATACATAAAGGCGTAGAGTAACGTGTAACGCGGGGTATGTACAGAATATTCTTAATATTAACCATACCCCTTAAGCTTCCGCGACTTTCTGTTATGCTCTTCTGACTTTCAGCTACCTGCCCAGGTGCATTAGGGCGGGTAGCTAAATCACACTTAACTAAATATATTGGTACTATTATATATATATTGAAGTTAACGAAGTGGATTTCACTTCCAAAGACAATTTTACCTATTGCCGTTAAGAAGTAGCCTTAGCTTCTAGAAAGGAAGGCCAATCGAGATCTTCATTTCCCTACTATATCTAGATTTTATATCTGCCTGGGTTGCTTTATCTCGTCAGATATGCCATAGTAGCTTGTTGGTAAATTTGAATCCAAGTCAGATCAAGATGACATGCATTACTTGATACCAGTAGGTATAACTAGTCTAAATACTTTTCTATCTCTAGTACTTTAGGAACGGGCCTGGTAAGAGAAAACCTCTTCCTATTACGGTTATGTAGTATTGGCCACCAGAGGTTCTATAGAGGGATGTATGCTAGGGTCATACAGATGTCAACTTGGAGACGGCAGTAATGAGTTTATATCAATCCGGCTTATTAGATAGGAGCCCTACAGACCTAGCTGGTGTTTCTCGATTTCTTAGGTATCGTAGTATCTAAGCTTACAACATAGGTAAGTAGTCAATCCCGATGTAAGCACGCAGCAGATATAAATAGATTATCTTATAGTCCTAGAAATGGGACTGCGCAACGTTATAGGAATTGGCTTGGGGGCTAAAAACCACCAGCGGTACGGGCCGCTCCATCGTCCATTAGTGTGCATTAGGTAGTAATTTACTATGAAGACTTTTCTTAATCTTCCTATAACGAGCTCTTAACTAAGTACCTAATCGCCTTTAAAAAGTATATAAATGATATAAACATAGCGTTAAATATCTATACTAATAGGCTTTTTAACAGTTTTAGTTTGCGTTTTTCTATCTCAGGCCACATTACAAGCCAAGCGGCATGTGCGACGTCCCAAATACTGCCGAGAATATATAACATAACTTGATATTACCTCCAGGCAGGGGGTCCGTACCTGGACCCATACATACCCAGGTACGCTATGACTCCGGGGTGGCTGTGCCGCAGCTGAAATGTACATAATTGTAGTAAGGCCATTCCAGAGAGCTGTTTATAGAATTATTAGGTAGGTAACTATTGAATTGAAACCCCAATCCTCTTCAACCGACTTCTTTTTAGTCCTGAAAGCTAACGCCCGCTACATATCTAGAAGCTATATTTATGGATCGCGATTAGTTAGTTGCGTCTTACTTATGTCGCCCTACGACCGAAAAGATGAAGAAGGAAATTAACGTGACCAATAAGTCCTATCCAGAAAATCCACAATTAGAGCAGTACACTGGAATATCAATCGGGCTGAACCAGGATTCCGCCAACAGATTAGGAGAAGAATTGAGATATAATTACTACCATGATATCAGCTATGATATCGGCTCTGGGAACCGAAATGCGGGCTCCAGTAATAGGAATTCGGCATATGATAGCCTCCTGATGGAGCCGATGAATGACCCGGGAGCACTGGAGGGCAATGAAAAGAATCCCGTTGTCAGAGGTCCTCGACGGCAACTGTTTAGGAGCTGGATGTGGGAGATCGGCGCATGCTTTCTGAGCCTCGCTAGTATTGCATCCGTGATAGCTGTTCTATCCGTCGAGAACCACAAACCCCTGGATCAGTGGGCTTGGAACATAGGCCCGACAGCTGTAGTATCTTTCATCGCAACAATCGCGAAGTCCGCTATGTTAGTCGCTATAGCTGAGGTTCTTAGCCAACTCAAGTGGCAGCATTTTCATGGTCAGACACATCCTCTGATTGACCTTGAGATCTTCGACGGGGCTAGCCGAGGACCATTAGGGGCTATCCAGCTCTTGTGGAGGAAGAATATTCGGGCGCTGCTGGCATCCTTGGCTGCGATCGTTGTCATCGTCTCACTGCTCGTCGACCCATTCGTACAATTGGTTTTTGAATTTCCTGCTCTTTCCCGGCCGGCTTCAACTGCCAACGCATTCTTAAACCAAACGCAAGTATATGACCCGAATGGGTATATTATCGATGCCCATCTCACGGGGACTACAGGTAAGCAAGTTTATGTACTTTTGTTATAACTTACAATATCATTGAGGTTAAATAGGAACTGTAATTGGCTTCTTGTCTAGGGAGTCAAGCAATGGATGCAATGGGGCGGATGTATCTTTTGCTAAGATATGGGTTTACCAGAGTCCTGTCGACTTCCGGCCCTCCCCTGTTTATTCCTCTTAGGCACTTAGGCATATGATACCAAGTTCAAGCGTTAACTAATACCAAACTACAGCGTCGGCTGTCAACGCACAGATGCAAGCCGCAATTATCAAGGCAGTTTCTGAACAGCCACAACCCCCCGCAGCTACCTGCGGCACTGGAAACTGTACTTGGCCTCCTATTATCACACTCGGAGTCTGCGCCGACTGTACAGATGTTACGCGACAAGTCGATATAAGTTGCCCGGGTCCCACGGTGGCAAATCATGGGCAATATCAATGTGACTACGGTATGCCGTCGGGACGTAATATATCTGGCTTTATGTTTCGTGCTGGTGCTTCTGGCGATGTGTTCCCTACTAGGTGGAATTCTTCTGGCCTTTCGCTTGGCGATAATCCCGGGGATGCAGGCTCAGATGCGCTCTTGGCCTACATAGAAGCTGTGCAACTCAAAGCAGCATTTGATTATAATAGCGACGACATGTCATCGATACTTCGACAGCCAACTGCTTGGACATGTAACTTCGCCCTTTGCGCTAAGTCCTACCACAGTCTAAGCATGACGAACGGGCAAATGGGTACCTCAACACCAACCGAAGACCTTATGGTTCTCACCGGCAATATTACCAATGAAACTACACCTGTAGGGGGAGGACTTTCCGGCTTGTCTTTTTACCAAGGTCTGAAGGTTAACTCCAGCTCATCTTCGGAAGATACGTACCGTATCAACCAAGCAGATTATGCGAATCTAGCAAATTACCTCACGGAGCTCTTTTCCACAGGATGGGGCGAAAGAGGGTTCGGAGCTTCGAATCGCGTACAGCAGTCCACAGCACCGAACTTAGGGTGGGGACTCTCAGAAGCTGAAGACCTTGCGCAGACAGTCAAAAGCATTGCTGAGGGTATGACGGAGGTTATGCGAAACAGCCGCAACAGCACGCCGATAACAGGAGAGGCACTCCGTACTCAGATCTACATCGAAGTCCAGTGGGGATGGGTTGCACTACCTCTTACTCTCATTGTACTAAGTGTTTTCCTCCTCGTGGTCATGGTTATAAGAACTTCCAGGAGTGAATTACCCGTCTGGAAAAGCTCTAGCATAGCCCTACTTTCTCACGAGGTGAATGGCTGGGCTCCTGGGAGTGGGGTTATGAGAGAGACCTCGACACTACAAAAGGAGGCGAAAGATATATCAGTTACGCTACCAAATGACTCACAAGACATGAGATTCATAAAGAGTTAAGGAATATGAGAATATTATGACTAGGATGACGAATTTATGAAATAGATATTAAATATAAATAAGCATTATGAACTATAAATGGTTATTTATGATTCAAGTGTTCTAATAGTTGATGAAATTGTGATAGTTATGAAAACTAAAGATAAGTTTTGAATATGGCCATCTTCATCCGACAAATTTAGGAAGCGCTCACCAAGGACTATGCCAAAATACAAGACCAGTTTCTACAGAGCGCAAAGCGCATACAGGATAAAATAAAGAAAATTCCGTTACTTATACCAAAGGGCGGCTTTATGGGCGGCTACCCGTACGCGTCAGTCCTGCAAGTTGACACCTAGTGCGGCGAACGAACTGAGTCCGGGATAGTCATGCCAAGAGATAATTACAGCGTGCCAGAAGGCGATTATTGTGTCAATTCTGTTGACATGAACTTTCTGTTACAGGAGATGAACCCGTATACGAGAGGAAATCTTATAAATCTTATAGATTTATATTACGCCGCTTCATAAAGTATGTCGCCGTACTGAGTTGTACGTTTGTGGTTATTTTGTTTGTTAGACCGAGTCAATTGAAAAGTTATCATGGAACACCATGTCTATTCCCTGTAAATACGATGTTTTTAGAATTACACCTCTAGATTTAATCATCATTTTAGAGTGTGATTTAAAGATTTCCCGTGCCGCCAGCGCTATCTCAGGGTTAAGTATAGCAATGATATGATATTGCGTTATTCCGACCGGTGGACCGGGACAAGTATTCCACCGCTTCATGAAACTACAGGGAAGACAATGGATACTTGGCGTACATTGGGGGCCAAATTGGCCAAATTGGCCGCTCAAGTCTCTAACAGACATGCTCTAAAAATTACTTAAGAGGTTTGGCCTACGACGCTACATCATGTAAGGATATGTGAAATATAGAAACAATACAAAAACAATACAGAAACAATAAAATTCACTATGGCACAAAAACGAACTATTTTAATTACCGGCTGCTCAGATGGTAGTTTGGGCTCAGCACTCGCTCTCGCATTTCACAAGATCGGATGGCGCGTTTTCGCATCGGCTCGCAACCCATCTAAACTAAAAGAAGCCGTATCCGCTGGTATTGAGACCATACAACTCGATGTTCTATCTGAAGAGTCCATCGCGGACGGCGTTGCCAAAGTCAAAGAGCTTACAGGTGGCTCGCTCGATGCTCTCCTCAACAATGCTGGCGCCGGGTATTCTCTACCCCTGATGGACATCGATATCGAGAAAGCTAAGGATGTATTCGACTTGAACGTCTTCTCACTAATCAGAATGACACGTGCTTTTCTTCCGCTACTCATTGAGTCAAAGGGCATGGTGGTCAATAATACATCAGCTGTGTCGGTGCCAGCCGGTTCCATTCCCTTCCAAGGCGCCTACAATGCATCCAAGGCCGCGGCCGCAAACCTTACTGAAGTCATGCGGCTGGAGCTGGCGCCTTTCGGAGTCAAGGTGATCAACCTTATGACCGGCTCTGTGCAGTCGACCTTCTTCGACAACGCGCCCACTGCTGTTCTACCTCCCAACTCGTTATACAACATAGCTAAGGAGGCCATTGAGAAAGCCATGGGATACGACGCCACTACTAAGAATTTCAGCGATGCTACCCAGTGGGCAAACCAGGTTGCTAAGGATGTTAGTCGATCTCATCCGCCTCATTGGGTATGGTGTGGTCAATACACGTTAATGGTGCGAATTGCCTCGCTCCTCCCCATTGGATACTTCGATAGCCTCAAGAAGAAAATGGCGGGCTTGGATGTTCTAGAGCGTAAAATTAAAGAACAAGGAGGAGCGAGCAAGACATCATGATGCGATGCTATCAACTAAGAAAATCTTATATCCGTTAGATATTCCAGGTGCCTATTATTGTAAAGGAGAGTAGTGTATTATAGAGAAAAAAAAAAATTAAAAAAAAATAAAAAAAAAAGACATTTGCGAACTTTTGAAAGCTTTCTGGTAAAAATATCTAGCCCCCGCTGTCAGTGGCTGCCGCATCATAACCCTAGCTAGGTCTATTATTGGGGCGGTGCTTTGGGAAGTGCTAGAGGAATGGAGCTGTTTTCAACCAATGAGGTAGTTCAATGTGAGGTATCTCTTGCTGTCCCTATACATGTATCTTTTGACTCTCCATCATTTCCGATTATTGTCAAAGATTGAGATGCTATAGCTTGCTAAGGTGGATATAAACTCAGAAATAAAGAGTCGGTACCCCCCAATGCCCAGCGTTAAATCCACCTCTCGGATGCCAATCTCTCGGGTATGGACCCACTCACGGCATTTGGGCTTTCGGCGAGCATTGTACAATTCGTCGGGTTCGCTTCAGGCTTGATTTCAAAATCAAGAGAAATCTATAGTTCCTCAAAGGGTTGCACTGATGAGGTCGAGACACTTGATACTGTCTACGGACAGCTTCGAAACTTGAGCTCAAGTCTTGAGACATCTTTCCAAAGGGACCTCATAACCGAAGAGGTAAAGGAAAGGGAGATTGTGCAACATATCTTGGCAATTAGCGACTTAGCTAGTACGTGTAAGTTGAACTGCGACAGACTCTTGGAAACTGTGAGCGAGCTCAAACGTAAAAATGGAACGCACACACGATGGAAGAGCTTTAAACTCGCCTTGAAGACTGTTTGGAAGGACAATAAGATCGCCGACCTGGAGCAAAGCCTGCATCACACCCAGACGACTCTAATACTTCATATTTGCGCAATGACAAGGTATCAACTCCCCCCAAGTAACCAAATTTAATGCTCTCGTCTTAAAAGTCACTGTATAGGTAACTAACCTTAGAATTAGTTATTGGCAAGGAGTCCATCAACGCCAGCTAGATAGCCTACGTACAGAGAATTATCGTATGCGCTCGGAACAGTCTTCGAAGCTTTCCGACATTGCAAAGGTAATTGTTGAGCTACGTACAAAAGGGATAAAGTCAGAACATTACAATAGTCTTTTCACGTTGGACGACATTGTGTCGCTTCAAACGCGAATATCTAAATTATCTATATCGCAGAAAGATGCTGCCAAGGAGCACATGATTATATCAAGCTTGAGCTTCGATAGTCGAGCTACACGACACGGTTCTATAAAAGCAGCCCACAAGAAAACACTAAGCTGGGTGTTTGAAGATACGCAAGCAAGGGGTTCTCGAGCTGGACTTGCCTCAGGTAACTTAGTCCGATGGCTCAAGGATCCGGATGGCATCTTTTGGGTTTCTGGAAAGCCGGGTTCCGGGAAATCGACTCTTATGAAATATATATCCGATCATCCCACTACTATTGAGACCTTATCCCAATGGGCATATCCCGACCCCGTCATAGTAGCTTGTCACTACTTCTGGAGTGCCGGCACTTCGATGCAGAAGTCTTATCAGGGTCTGCTTCAGACATTACTATATGATATATTCCGCCAGCTTCCAGACCTTATCGAGACAACCTGTACTGAACGATGGTACAAATCGGCTGAAGCAATGAACCGCGAGCAATGGACCCTACCAGAGCTTAGTCGAGTCCTTCAACGGATTACCAACCGAAGCCATCTTGGTGTGAGATTTTGTTTTTTCGTGGATGGGCTAGATGAGTATGAGGGCGATCATCTTGACTTCTGCCAAATGTTGCGGGAGCTCTCCAAGTCGCCCTATGTAAAGCTATGTGTGTCTAGCCGGCCTTGGAATATATTTGAAGATTCGTTTGGTCGAGACGAAGCTCGCAAGCTTTACATGCACGACTTCACAAGACCCGACATCAGATCTTATATTGAAAGCCGTTTGCAAGAACACCCTAGGTGGGAAGAAGTCGATGCAGAGGCCGAAGATACTAATTGGCTAATCGAAGAGATTACGGAACGAGCAGCCGGTGTGTTCTTATGGGTCTTCCTAGTTACGAGGGAATTGCGGAACGGTCTTACCGAGTATGATAGTTTCTTAGATATGCGAAGGCGACTTAACAATATCCCATCGGACTTGGAAGTCTTCTTCAAGCAGATTCTTGATTCGGTAGAGCCTTTTTATCACCAGAAACTAGCAACAACTTTGCGGATAGCTCTGGCGGCGAGACAACCTGCTTCATTCCTCATCTACAGCTTCCACGAAGACGAAGACGAGGACCCTGATTATGCACTGAAGCTCCCAATAGAGCCCCTAAGCGCACAAAGGATCGAAACTAGGAAGAAACAAATATCTCGCCGTCTTAATGGAAGATGTCGTGGCCTCCTGGAGTTCAATCCAAATAGCGGTTATGTCGAATTCTTGCACCGGACAGTGATGGATTATCTCCGCACTCAGAGAATATCTATATATCTCGAGTCAAAGTCACCCCCTGGATTCAACCCTACCCTTTCCCTCTTAAAAGCCTTTGTGGCTTATATTAAAGTCACTAAATTCCCCGAGTCTATCGATCGCACACAATTCGCCACTTATACCCCTTCTAAGCTAATGTTTACACTGACAGAAGCTCTTGCGCATGCTAAGCAGCTTGGGAAGAGCGCTATCGCCTTCAAGTATGTTGAAGAGTTGGAGAATTGTATACCAGAAATGCATCGAAAGGGTCAAGCCAAACTGAATGTATGGGGACATTCGACCAACCAAGCTTGCTTATTTTTCCGCGAACCGGCCGTTGATGCTGGGCTAGACGAATATCTTTGTCATATTCTCACAAAAATCCCTAACTACTTCATAGACTTCCGAGGGTCGGACATAGAACGTGTTAGCTTCCTGGCGTTGTCCTCGGCTCTAAAGCCGCGTTGGGATGAACTGGGAGGCTCATTCCTTTCGCAGCAAGCCCGACGTACGAATGCGATTCACTACTCTAGAGAGTTGGCTAAAGTGCCAAGAGCATGGGTAATTCTCTTAGAGCATGCTCTGCCATCAAACCCGACCCCTGACTCGGATAACAGCCAGCTTGCATGGCATCTTCAAAGCGGATCGATTTCTATGATGCTGAAGCAAGGAGCAGACCCAAACGCTAAAACTTACCACCAAAAATCTCCAGGATACACAGTGGCTTGGTTACGATTCGCTGCTGCCTCCTTTAGCATTCCTCCTGGTTCATTCCACCAACCCAAATTTATTCACGTCTTGAACAGCTTTATTGGTGCGGGTGCCAACATGAGAGCTCCTGTGTCAAATCCCTTGGGCGAGGGAGAATCATCACCGATTCCCGGTCTAGATGCGTTCTTCAACATCCTTCTACGGAGAGCAAGCGACCTTGATCATTTCAACATCGAGCTTCTCGCTATGGTTACAGAGACACTTATGTCTAGAGCAAGAGCCACAGGAATGGAAACTGATAGTTACTGGCGCATCGTAGAGAAAGCGTTCCCGCCGGAGATTGTCTTGCGTATGAGGAAAGCTTTTGCTAGTCCTGAGCCATGAAAAATGGCTCTTCCAATAATATCAACTTCATCATTTGGTCTAAGTGACAAAGGTATTTGGAAAACCCGCCTTGAAAAGCAAAACAAGTTATAAATGTCCATTTACATCTCTAGCGAGTTCGGTGAGCTGCAAATGATATTATATCAAAAATATACGTATATCCTCAATTTATTTAATTGCTATGTCCTCAAGTGCGAGAGTATTACACAGTAAACCTTTTGCGGGGGTATATCCAATCAAAGGCCATTATGGGAGTCTTTGAACCAATCAAATTACTTATATCCAAAGAAGTTTACTGTATAACATTCTCGCACTTGAAGACATATAGAAAAATATTTACGATCTACCTAGGCTAGGTCAGGTCAAGTTACTACCTAACTGACATGTCGAACTCGCTATCTAGGTATCCCATTAATTATGAGAGATTACCTAAACGGAAAAACTATTCCCAGCCTGTCACGCAGATCATTACCTCGGCTGGGGACACATCGTGTCTTATAACCTTACGTCACATTCGTCATTTACCCCGGTCTAGGTGCGGCTGAGTAGCACACGATGGAAGAGGCTTGGCTCGACTAAACCAATCGTTATAATTATATATCATTAAATTTGCCCAATGGGTTCGCGAGCGGCCAGTCAAAGCTGTGAATAAATATGGACGACCGTTCGGTTTTTATTATTGAATTTCATCGATGAGGTCTCGTTTTTCTATGACTTGAGCCTTCATGTTTAATACTTTCAAAATGTGGCGTTTATCACCTACACTCTCGGCATGGGCATTCGAGCTCAACCTATTGGCATTGCAAGCCCTCGTTCCTTACAGTACCGATAAAAAGGATGGTAGCCTATTTCGCCATATCAGGACACTTACAGCAATATGTTTCAACGCCACGTACCTCTTCACCATCAAAAAACAGGCCACACATCCTTCTTTAGATCCCGAATCGGGCCGGCCCGTATGGCGTGCAATATACGCTTGCCTCTTCAGCATTTTCGTGTGTACCTTCAGGACTACTTACAATCATTTCACTCAGACGACCGCTTCTTTGAAGCCGTCGCGTGAAGAAATGTTGAGCTGTTATACGAAAACCGAAGCACGCCGACTAGTTCCTGTTTACAGAGTGTCATATCCAGCTTTTCGATTTCTCGATAAATTAGCGCTCTCTATTCAAACGATAGCAAATTCGCCTGCTCCGTTGGAAATCCCGCCCTTATTTCGTAATGGAAGACTCAATATATCCGGCTATTTTAAACATTTCCTGCTAGGTCCAGTTTTGCGCTTTCCATCAACCTTTCCAAGCATATCGGGATTTTTCTGGCGTAATAGGGGGCAAATTGTAAATGCTTTATTTATTATATACAACTTTACTTACGAGAAAAACACGGGAAGATTAGTGAGTTTAACCCTAATTCGGGTTTTTTTTTCTCTTGAGAATATCGGTCCTGAGTTTCTATGGTCTCTCATTTACCACGATGCGCTGGAAGTGAATGGTATATATTATGAAGTGCGATCCGCGGCTCTATTCTCTCCTAGACTTGAAATTCGAATAAGACCTACAAAGGGATCTTCAATGGAGAAATATAAACGGGATCGTCAAGAACTGGGTTATACATTTTACAATAATGATGAAATTGAGGCAAAAGGTATAGTTCTAACACCGACTCCTCGTAATCCATCCTAAACATTATTAGTATTAACCTATAACTAGCGCGCCATTTGACCAAAATTGTGCCCAACTATGACCACCTAACTTTCAATTGCCAGGCGTTTGTACAGAACTTATTCCGCCGCATTGTGGCCCATGAGTTACCCCCGAAGGTTAAGATACTGCCAATACCGCATCGACAACGGACATTGCACGGCTACCACAACCAAAGGAGCAATGTTTTGCTTGTTTTAGCTATGTTTACGAGACAATTTTCACGTTCTCTTGGGTATATTCTCTGGCTTCCGTGGCTCAATTATTGGTACGAATATCTCATCTTCGTGACCTGCTCCTCGCATGGCAAGCCTGCCAGCAACAGAGTCGCACTCTTCCAACTCTTAGCTTCTGCTGCGTTCATGTACGTATTCGATCTATATCAGATCCCCAAGGGTATGCGCGAGGCTTTCCCAGGCCTCAACACGGGGATCATAGCCCCAATGACAGATGCGAATACGCTACCATGGTATGAATGGGTGTTGAATTCGGACTTTTACCTCGGAATTCTATCAATACCTATTACCTGCGTCAACATCGTAGTCAAGCTTTACCTTTATGACCAGCATGTGGATAAAGGGCTCCCAAAAATCACAAGAACTGGTTGGCATAGGGAGGGCTTTGGCTTTGAAGGGATGGAAATAGAGGTCCAGCATTTCGCGTCAGACCAGCCCACTAATGGCTACAATATTACACCACTAGGTCTGATACCGAAGATCGACCACGTACGAATGAACGCAGCTACTAAAGATATGGGCTTCGATAAAGGCGCAGCTTTAAGGATTCGTAGGGGGTTCTCTAAGTTGGCAGAGTTAGACTAAGGTTTGAATGGATTGATCTTATATTATACATAACTAGGGAGTTAGATGTTATAGTATAATCCCCGAGGAACGATTAATCGAGCTAAAGAAGTTGCCTCGGGTTGTTTGATTTGCCAAATATAATTGGATCACGTTACATACTTATATATACCTATAGTTATATGTTGAAAGTAGATGGCGTAAACATCGTATGGACTTCGGATTTAGTATCAGAAGAGCCAACTTGGATACGTACCTTCAGAATATATATACGCGAAAGTTGCATAACCAAGGAAAATGGCAGAACGCTTCTATTTGTTTCGAAGGATCTCAGTCAGCAGAAATAAACTGTTGGGGATATGAGATAATGAGATACCTAATCTATTATAATGGGTCGTAACTTTTTAAACACGTAAAGTATACCTAATATAAATTAATGCAATGCTACTTAGGTACGTATCTGCATCAACCTATAATGAAGCACTTGTACTATCAGAAATATGTGAACTTGTTCCCCTTATGTTATACGAACCCGAGGCGGACGTTGCCAGCCCTACGTGCCAAATTAAGGCCTCAGCTAAAGGCATAGATCTCATTCAGGTGGGGTGCAACCTATGTAGAAACCCCTGCGAATTAAAAAGTCTAGGCTTTGCTAGTGGGGTTCGACGGGACGGGACTTACTTCTAATAAAGTGGAGTTATTATGATGTAGTTGGTCGGCGCCTGATTACCTGTTATATCCTACGCAGCCCACGCAGCCCACGCAGCCCACGCAACCTACGCAACCAACGCTAAGGCGTCGATTACCTGGAACAACATCTCAAACTGTCCACCTACATACATACACCCACATATACATTACATATACTACTACACATACTACTACTACTACTACTACCTAACGTAAACTACCTTTTCTTACTAACTATTGCATCTTCGGATCATATACCCGCCTTCGCCCGTCGTAGTTCCAAGTTGCATGTGCCTGTGTTACATCGTCAAAGCAGATAGCACCCCATTCCGATCTTCTATTCGTCGCCTTTTGCTTCTCTGCACCATTATTTTTTCACCAGTTTTTTCTTGATCGCCGATCTAGACACCACATACTCTCGACTCGTCTTAGTTCACGACAAACCGAGCCAGTACCTAGCTGCGCCGTGTCCCCCCGACTTTGTCTCATCATCCTCATTACCTTCTCACGGTCCGTACTGCGACGACTTAACAGTCATCATAAGTCAAAATGTAAGCAGGCATACGCCGTCCCTTGCATCAATCCCCTTTGGCCTCGACACACCGAAGCTGATGCACAACGCAGGCATATCACCGTGAATGTGAACAATCCGGACGTCGAAGCTCAAGAGCTTCAACTAATAAACCTCGATGTCCCTCCCGATATGACCTTAGCCGACCTCCGAAGCTCCATTGAAGCCGAGGGCATACCTGGCCCGTCGCAAAACATCTATCACAACGGCCAGCTCATCACTGACAACTCCAAGACGTTGCAAGAGCTAGACATTTCCGATGGAGACATGCTGGCACTGCACGTGCGGGATATGAGAGGCAACACTGGCGTTGCGCCTGCTCACCGTGAGCCACAGAGACGACAGCCTGCTCCTGTAGCCCAGGACCCGGAGCTCATCCGCTTGCAAGTCCTCGGTGATTCTCGACTGAGGGGCGAACTCGAACGAGCAAACCCCCAGCTAGCCGCCGCTCTCGAGAACCCTCAGAGATTCGCCCAGATTTTCCGCCAGAGCGCAGACCAGCAGGAGGAGGCACGCCGAGCACGTATGCGGGAGATCGAGGCCCTAAACAATGATGAATTCAATCCCGAGTCCCAGGCCAAGATTGAGGACATGATTCGCCAGCAAGGTGTTATGGAGAATCTCCAAAATGCTATGGAGTATAACCCCGAATGTAAGTTATGCTCTTCCTTGGATATTGAAACCCTGGGTTCTGACCTCTTTTACAGCTTTCGGCCGCGTGCATCTCCTTTACGTCGACGTCAAAGTCAATGGTGTGAAGGTCAAGGCCTTGGTGGACTCTGGCGCCCAAGCCACGATCATGTCCCCGACCTGTGCTGAGGCATGTAATATCATGCGCTTGGTCGACCGACGGTTTGCTGGAGTAGCTCGTGGGGTGGGAACTGCAAATATAATAGGCCGTGTACACTACACTATGCTGCAGCTGGGCACGAAGCACCTCGCGGCCGCATTCACGGTCATGGAGGGCAAGTCAGTTGACCTGCTGCTCGGTCTAGACATTCTCAAGGGTCACCAAGCAACTATCGATCTTGCACGCAACAAGCTTATCATCCAAGGGGAAGAGGTGGATTTTCTCGGCGAATCAGACATTCCCAAGGAGACTGAAGAGGCAGTTAATCAGGAACCAACCGTTCAGGGCCCTGGGGGCACGACCATTGGTGCCCGCTCAGGTGCCGTTACTGGTCCCCAAGTCTCATCCGCAGGCCCTTCTGCACCTAGCACATCACGACCTGCGGCTCCTGCGGTTCGCCCCGCGCAACCACCAGTTCAACCTCAGGTCCAGCCTCAAAGAACGTTCCCCGAAAACGACATCAACACACTAGTAGCGCTTGGTTGGGACAGGCAGGCTGCGATTAATGCTTTGGAAGCTACAGGTGGCAACGTCGAATTCGCCGCGTCTCTCCTCTTCAACAACTAATAAACCCGAATTCGCTACTTGCACTTACGACGCAGTACACGTGATTGAAGGACACAGCAGTAACAATAGCAACAGCAACAGCATAGCGTGACGATAGGGCAGGTTTAAGCATGGAGTCTGACAACTACTCGATATAGCAGGTAGAGGGCGCAGCATGGGACATTGGTAATAGGAATTCTTACGTGCACGCAGCCCGAAGGCATTAGAGGTTCGTCAAGCACGACATGTGTTTTTGCCAAAGTTGGAGCAAATTAATAGGGCACGCTTCGAATCAAGGTCTATTACGGATTAGAAAGTTACAGTTCTGCCTGATGTGCGTAGGTAATGGATAGTACGTGTACGGATAACAGATAGCTCGCCCCCTTTTTACCGCAGCTTATAGACGCAGGGTTTTAAAATAGAGCTCTCATCCACTGTAGTTTGGTCTCCTTCTGTGTCGATGAACTTGACGCCGCTCTTTTTGGGCCCAGAGCCGCGTGTGGTTTCCTTAGGGGCAATAGCGCCCTTTCCGACGGTCGGCGATGCTGCCTTGATGAAGTGCATCTTGACGAACATCTTATTCCGTAAGTCGGCTGCACCCTGCAGAACGAAACCCCTCTTCCGTAGTGCCTCGACAAACGCAGAAACGTCTGTTTCTTCACGCTTGTCATCCGCGCCGTCCACCTCGACAGCCAGCGCCGTCTCATCCTCTTCTCCCTCGGGCCCCTCCGCATCCCGTCCCTTTCCCTTCTTCCCCGGGGTCTTTCTCCTATTTCCCACGCTATGGGTAACCGGGGCCCCATTCTTACCCTTGCCCTTACCCACGAGCCCGAACCGGCTCTTGATCTCGGCAACCCATAGCTCTCCCTTCCAGTGAAGAATGCGATAGGCTTCCTCGATGAAGTCGAGCCAGTTAGTACCCATAAGCGCGAGGCAGAAGATAACGACATCGGCAGCACCATCAGCAAGCGGTAAATTCGCAATATCAGCGCGTGTGACCAACGGGCTCGGGCTCTGCAGGTCGTAGCTGAGGATGTCAAGCCGCAGCTTCTTCTTCTCGGACTGCAGAGCCTCGGCGAGCTTCGCGTCTCCGCAGCCCAGATCCGCAATCGTGCACACGCCGTTGGTGCGCGGCAGGGCGGTCACGCCGGAAGAACTAGACGCGGGGGGAGCAGAAGGGTGACCGTGGCCGTGCTTGGAGCGCTGGGGAGGCTTCTGCCGCCCCCGCAGCTTGATGTCCTTGATGTACCCTTCGACCGGGTTCTCGGGCCAGACGTCGACCTGGCGCCGGAACCCCTCGTGGTACTCCTGGAACATCTCGGGCGAGTCTTGGAACAGCTGGAAGGCGTCGGCGGAGGGCTTGGTGTATAGCGTTTCGTTGAGGTGGCGGAACCGTGCTGACACGAGCTTTTCTCTCATTGCGGCTTGCATGGGCGTTAGTTTGGGTGCGACGGGAGCGGAGACTTTGCTGCTGTCTTTTTCATTGGGCTTTTTGCTGTCGCCGTTTTCCTTTTCGTCTTTTGACTTCTTTTTCTTGTCCTTCTTTGCCTCCTTGCCTGATGTAGCATCAGGTGACTCTGAAGTTGGCTTGCTGTCATTTCCAGTAACCGGTTCAACGCCTTCCACGCCATTTTGGCTCGCTTCCTTCTCCCTTAACTTCTTCAGTTTCTTCTTCTCCTTTAGAGTCATCTTCTTGCCATATCTGGGCTTGCCTTCCGGGGTTTCATCACTCTGGTCATTATCAGGCTTGGCCTTCTTCCCCGACCTTCCCTCGATAACCCGTTCCCAGAGATCTGCAACATTGGACGAGTTGACATTTCCTGGTGTGGATGAAGGCCTCTTGCGCTTGTTTGACTGCTGAGATTCATCTTGAGCTGCTTTTGGAGCTGCTATGGTAGTCTCGGATTTGAGACCGTCCGCAGACACGGACCAACCTGGCACCGCAAACATTTTAATTGAAGGTAACTGCAGTTATAGTAATATGCTAAAAGCGCCTTAACTATCGACAATTATAGTATCAGCTCTCAAAGATGAGTTCTGTTAAGAATAACTTGAATAACTTCGAAAAGTCGAGTAGAAAGATTTAGAGGCAGCAAGTCGTCTAAACTTTTTTGCAGGGATTACTAGCGCAGGAACCTTAGGATGATGTACTATGTACCCTTTGGGCTTGGCGAAGGACCCCGCAAAATTGTGGTAACATCCATCGAGAATATCTCCAGTCACGTGTACACTATAGAAGTAGACAGGGTCTATCAACCTTTAAAGTTTTGAACAAATGCATACATGTACCTACCTAGGTACCTACATAGATGGAAGTCCCAAAGCTAAGCTTTGTGGGAAGGTGCAATCGGATAAGAGCATATATACATTAAAATTTCGACTAGTCAGAAGTGGAACATAGATTCTTTTACAATACAACATCTTCTTGCATCACACATCCATCATTCATCTTCTTTTCTTCTACCTAGTTAATCAATGTGCAATGAAAGCTTCTTACCGGTATTGCCTTTGCCTCTACGATCGCAACAAACAAGATCAGTTGAATTTATCAAAGTCACTAGGCTAGTACGTTATGTATGATAAGCCAAACCCCAGATGAGGCTGCAACTGGATGAAACACCTGGGTCACCGAGCAGGGTTACGAACAGAGCAATATTGCTCATAAATGCTGCTACGGCCGGGTAGGGCTCCGAGAAGGGAAGACCAGGGCGTTCACAGTACGATCGACAGTTACACGACGGCTGGTCAACAAGCAGGCCTTCCTATTGTTGATGTGTATCGGTTGACTTGACCCAAATCATCAACGAAGAATCCATGGGACATCAAGACACATCAATATTGTAAGTCTCGCAGTTCGTAGTTCCTCGTCGCTACAATGTGACACAGACTCTGGCTCAGATTTCCAGCTAGAGGGTTCATGTCTTTACCCGCCTCCGCACTAGCATCGGTAGGTACAGTACGTACAGCTTCCCCGGCTTAGCTTTTTCACTGCCATAGCAATAAGCCGACCTGCCTAGCACTCTTCCCATTGATGGATATCCAACGGCCGTTTTCTGCATCTGAGTGGGTCACGGGATATAGCATCGCATATTCTGCATTACGACGCACTGTTTCTATGTCGTGACTCTGACGCTTCGGCTTATGCTGCTGTATACCTACCTACCTACGTATGGTGCGTGGATAGGTATGGCTTACAATCGCGGTCACGCCCAACTCCTCAATACTGCCCAAGAAGCTTTGCCATGCAATTTCTGCGTCAACCGGAAGGGCTCGAGGCTTCCCCTCCCGAGACACGCGGGAAGGCTACAACACCCGGACTTTGCTATACCCAACTCAGCCTAGGTATTTTTGGATCCCGTTAGCCATAGCATGACAGGGCTCGACTACGTTGAATTGATGACGTTGTGTCATGTCCTATGCGAAGTCGTGAAATGAAACACGAAGAAATAGCTTCAAGTTACCCGTCTAAGGAAGGAAAAGAGATTTAGGGATTTCCGCTTTCCTTCGCCCGTAAGCTCATGATCTACAACAGCCGGGTTTCTCTCCGTGTATGAGTCCACTTTCTTCAAACTTGACGATAAGAGAGGTCAAGACATCTGCGCAGCAGCCCGCACAAGCTACGCAGCTTAGTTCTGTTATGTATGTCTAGAAGTGCGAATTAATCACCAGCCAACAAACCGTGACTTATATGTAGGACAATTCGTCTTCACTACGAATAGATGAGCATTTTCGGTAGTACAAGTGGACTATGTGAGCAATTATCTCTACGAGACAAATTTCCCAAGTTGCAGAAAATAGACCCCAACTGCGGGCGCATCATCAGACGTCGCACTTCGATCTACCGCGACTTGAACGACTCTGGTTGTATGCAGCTTCAAAGGACCCCTCCAGCGTATCGCATCACCACGGCCTCGGGCTCGGCATCTATTGTTACATACAAAGCCATTGCAATACAGGGTCCCATACGGCATTTTGACATATGCTCCTGTTCCGCCGTTATACCACATACTTCTTCTTCACGTGGTGTTGTAGCTCTTTAACGCTAGCAAATAGGACGACTGAAATTGTAAGCTGTATTCTTCCAGTTGGCTGCTGTCCCCTTTTAGTTTTAAGAGGATGTTATCTTATAACTACATGCATTAGATTAGGTACATAGAATTGGTCTGTTGTGGGATATACCTTGTCGGGTTTGCGGTGACGGTGTTGAATTTCACCGGGTCCTTAAACTGGTCACCATCGACAAACCCATATCACTTCTCCTGACCGGTGCATGGCGTCGGCTCTAGCGACGGATCTATTGCTGAGGCCGGGTCTGGACTCCACCCGGAAGCTGGATCTAAGCTGAAAAAGTCCAATGACACCGTAACATTCAAGGATTGTCTAGCCTAACAAGTTTGCCCAGCCTTGCCGAGGTCTGGAAAGCAGAACCTACCACATAGTATATACTAGTATATACTGTGTATACCTATACTATGTATGGTCTCATCCTTGCTCAGGTTCGACAGCCGCTGGCAGGCTGGTAACAACTAGCTACACCCCCACCATTCCCACCCTCTGCTCCCCGTGCGAGCGTGCAACCATCTACATATTGTACATACTAGATTGACTGACTTACCCCTTAGGTCTAGACGCTGTCATCTCCAGTTCACATTCCCTATGTCGCACTCAGTCTTACTCTTCGAGGGTTGACTGTCCCCAATTGCCCACGCCAGCAAGAGTACTCCGATTCTCTTCTGTCGCACTGGATGTTTCACGGAACGATATAAACTATGGAAGCAGGTCGTGACCTTCATCTCTTCGTATAATTTTTTTTTACAATACTCCTGCCTCTGCCTTGAATGTCTCATTCCACTAGCCAGTCGGAACCGCGGGAATTATTGTGTCGTAATTCATCTTCCGATTTCAGGTCCTGCGTAGACAAGACGTCAGAGGCTGCCATAATCGCCATCCGCTTTGAAAACGCTCTTTTCCTGGATTGAGAAGACTTATCCCCCTCGAGTATGTTCGGTGTCGTTCTGTAGTCGGCACTTCTCCCTGCCCTAAATCGGGCCAATCGTCTTAATACCATGTGACAGTTTTGATATCTTTAAGCCACTAGACTACAAGATAATCAGCCACCACCTCACAGTAATAAGATTAGACAGTACGGTAAACGCCATTTTCCAAGATGAATTCAGCGGGAGAGCCAACAGGGGACGCGTCAGCGATATCTCAACCTCCTCGGTCATCAACACCAGAAGAGAGAGATGGCGATAATTTGGCGCCTAAGAAACCGATTGTTCGGAAACGAACAAAGACGGGTTGCCTTAGTACGTAATAGTCTTGTGCTCCTAGATCGTGTGAATAGCGCCAGCTAACTACCGTTAAGCCTGTCGAAAACGTCGAATAAAGTGTGACGAGGGTAGGCCGACTTGCAACAACTGCCTGAAATCGAAGCGGCAGTGTGATGGATATAATCAACGAGTTGTTTTCAAAGATCCTTTGGGTGCATTTGCCAATGCCCCCTTTGGACCGATACACTATCCAGCACCCTCTCCCCAGGCATTGGTAAGAGAACAGCAGCTATCGGCAGCGCAACAAAAGTCTTCATCGCAGGCTTTGCAAATCATTGCCCCTAAACCGCCTGTGGGATACCCTCAAGTGCCTGGGTTTTACCCCGGCCAAGTTGGGCAAACCACATCACCTATGAGCTTCGATCCTAACGGACTCGGATCTCAATCTGCGCAACCAAAGTATACCTTCTTTCCACCAACCACTGTCGATGCGTTCTCTCAACATCAGTGGAGGCAGGAACAGCCTGCAAACTTCGGCTCACTTTCACCTATTACCCCTGAGAATCTTGCCCAAAATATTCCCCCTGTTCTACCCCAGCAGCAACAGCAGCCAGGCAATATACAACTAGATAAAGGCAAGGCTCGTGCTGAACCCGAACAGCTTATACAGGTCGCGGAGTCCAGATACGAGGAATGGGAATATCCCGTATCAGATGATGAGTCCATGGCAGAGTCAGTTGATATGCCACTTAGTGCACGGCGCACGTCTCTCGACTTCAACGACCTCGGGGTAGTCGCATTTCAGAGACTTGACCAGTCGTATGACACTTTCGGAACTCATACGAGAACCTTCTCAGCCTTTGCTCCCGATCTTGCGACGTATGAGCCGTCACCGTCTAATTCTCCCTTGAACGACAAACAAATAGCGGGAGTATTCTGGCATTTTGTGAACGTAACCGGGCCTAGCATATCCATGTATGAAAGGCATCCTATTGATCCGTCGCCCATCTTTCAAGGCCAACCTATACCAAAGTCGCGTCAGCATATCTGGACTTGTAAGTCAGCTTTCTGCGCTCTAACCAGTTCTTATCACTAATTTATATAGATACCTTCCCAATTTTATCTTTTACCCATCCAGCTCTCCTCCATGCCGTGCTCGCAATTGCTAGCTTGCAGATTGCAAAACTTCAAGTTCTGCCGCCGACAGCATCTCTCAAGCACTATCACCTGGCCTTGAGGAGAATTGCGCGGAACGTGGGTCGGCCGAATAGGCGGTCTCAACCAGCAAACCTGGCGGCAACATTAGTATTGGCATTCTATGAAGTGTGGAACTCCGATCACGACAAATGGAGCAGACATCTGCTAGGAGCACGTTTAATCATCAAAGAAATACCGTTCGCAGAAATGACTCGTGCTATGATGAGAATTAAAGGCCAGCAGAGAATACAGGAAATGCAACAGCCTCCGATAGACGCGTTTGGAATGTTTACTACGTATGAGGAGATGTCTCCCTTGCATAAAGACTGGGATCATCTAGACGTCCAATTACTAAGTGAGATAACCGGCAAGGATGTCTCGTTTGATGAATTGGGAATGATTCCTGAAGAACACAGCGCATATCCCAGGTCGAGATATCAGCATACAGATAAAGACATGGAAACATACCAACAGTTGAGCGACCTCTTCTGGTGGTACTGCAAACAAGATGTTTACCAGAGCGTACTGGGTGGAACAAGACTATTGTAAGTTCGCATCACGCTGTGCACTCTATAATATAGCCGTACTGACCAGCCAAGCCTCGAGTATGATGCATGGACCCAATGCCCGCCAAGGGCCCCAATAGGAAGGCTTGATGCTATGTAAGTCATCCATTTTACCCGTCCCGATATAACCCTAACACGGCTGTTAGATATGGCACGTACGACCACCTTATGCTATTGCTTGGTCGCTTAGCAAACTTTGCATCCAAGGATCTAAGCCGAAAGCGGAAAACCTTTAAGATGGCCAGTCCCGGCCCCGGTCCCGGTCCTGGGCGCGGAGGATCCCCGGGAATGTTCCCGGGCATGGTGCCTCGTAACCCCGAAACTATTACGGTGCCGATGGGATTTACCCCACCGAGGGAAACATCGCCACCGAACGATGGACTCCCCGAGAATATCGACCTCGACGCTAGTACCGCCGAGGCGTATCGCGAGTGGGAGGGAATCAAGCGGGCCTTCGAAGTACTCAGGAGCCATTTCGGTCCCGAGTTCGAGGCCCTCGGCACCGACGTTTACCCCGCCAGGGCAACACCGTTTGGCCTCGCCGCGCACTACAGGACTTACTCCATCGCGGGCGTCTGGATGAATTATTACATGGGCCTGATCATACTCCACAGAGCTCATCCCACGATGCCGCCCGTGGCAATGATGGCTGCGGGTATTTCCGCGCGGACGACTGCCTCGTACTGCATGGAGGTAGGCCGCATTGCTGCCGGCCTGGAAGAGAATATCGCGCATCTCGCCAACGTGAGTACGCTCATGGCGGCCGCGCTGATAGAGTGCTGTTTCCCCCTATTCGTCGCAGGTATCCAGGTAAGCGAACAATCCAATCCAATTCGCCTTTTTACCCGCCCACATTTACTCACACAGACAGTACCATGACGATTTCCAGCGGCAATGGCTGATCCAACGGCTACACGACATCGCGCGGTTGACGGGGTGGCAGTCGGCACGGCAGATCGCCGTGGGATGCGAGTCGTCGTGGACCAAGGCCGCGCAGCTAGGCCGCGGCCCGCCATATGCTCGCTCCGTCAACCTCAATATCGACCCCCCTGGCTCCGTATGGGTCAACGCCCGCCGCATCGACAAGCGCATCCAGGAGATCGATGGGGACGAAACCAAGATCGTGCTGGCCAAGGGCGAGAAGGCTTCCTACGCGATGGGTTTGCTGGCTGTCGAGCATGACCTCGAAAGGCTGGATCTGGAGGCTAGTGAGCGGGATCGGCGGTAACTGGAACCAGACTTAGGGGATCTACGAGGGTAATGTTTAAGGTATCTGGGTATGTGGTAGGGATACGAAAATTTCAAAATTCTAATTTAAAGGAGAGTGTGGTAACGTGAAAATGGACTGGGATATTTCATGATTGTACGGACTAGAGCGATGGAGACTTAAAATAGGCGTCTGAGGAAAACACGGTTGGTTACGTTGGATATCTTAGCCTACCTATGTAAGGAAGAAATAACCCAAAGGAGAGGGGTCGACGGCGGACGGCTTGCTTGTATAAGATAGTACATCAGATTTGGTGATACTTAATACAAAGTCCACCTTTCTCAGAAAACCTCAGGAGTCATCAAGCTTAACGGGGTAGAATATTCTGTCCTAACCCCTTGTCTATTTGTACTAGACTATTATTCCGCTAGTACGAGCTCGTCGCGGTCCAATTCTTCGACCCGCCTCCTAGTTAGCCGGTAGTCTCTCCACGACTTGGGCCATCTCCTCATCCGTGTATATCCTGAAGCCTCGCTCCTTAGTTACGCTGGCCAACTGCACATTCTTCGAGTCGAGCTTCTCCTCCATCACTTGCTTCAGCGTCTTCAAGACTAGCGTCTCTGCATCCGTGATCGTAAGGGACTACATAGTGATGTTAATAGAGCTCCAAGTTAAATTAGTTTTGTGGAATACGGAAATATATATATGTATATGTGTACCTTGTGGTATTCGTTTTGCAATTCTGCTTGTGCGCCCTCGCTTCCGGAGCCGATGGCCTTGGCGTCGTAGCGGTAGAAGGTACCGCTAGGTTCGGCGTGGTAGAGCTGGGGGCCGTCCTCGTCGTAGCCAGCGATCAAGAGGGCGACGCCGAAGGGACGGCTCATGATGCTCTCCTCGCCGTCAGCGCTCTCGCCGAAGCGCAGGGCGAGGTCGCAAATGGCCTGGGTGCAGCTCTCGACGCGCAGGTCCTCGTTGTAGTTGAAATTGTGGTTCTGGCACTCGACGCGGGCGTGCTCGACCATGCTGCGAGCGTCGGCTTGCAGCCCGGACATGGCGCACCCGATGTGGCGGTCGATCTCGACAATCTTCTCGACGGACGAGGTCTCCAGCAGCGTCGACGTCACGCGCTTCTCTACGCCCAGGACAACGCCCTCCGACGTTGCGACACCGATCGCCGTCGAGCCGAGCTTGATAGCCTCGAGCGAGTATTCGACCTGGAAGAGACGTCCCTCCGGGGAGAAGGTGCTGGGAATGCGACGTTAGCATTAGTGGAGGGAGGGGGAGGGAAGTAGGAAGCGTTCGGGAGGGCATACTTGATACCCCGGTCTGGTTGACATCCATTGCATTAGCTATGTACTAATATAATAATACAATACAGGCTATCAGAAGCTTTGGGGTTGGGATGCAACAGCTGGCTTACCGTATTCAGATCTTGCCATAAACATTTTGAAAGATTTATAAGGGAGACCGTCTCTAAAAGAAGATTATGGGGCCGTTCGGTCGAGAGTTATACCTATGTCGTTTAGAGTAAATGTGGTTGGAAATTGGGAGCGGGAGGCTGAATCTACTTAGAAAGGCTGCTTTGCTACATTTACTTTAGGTACTGAGCTCCAAAGCTCAAGGCTGCTACCGTTTACGAAGCTCGGGTTAGGTGTTTGCACCAACCGGGGCTTGGGCCTAAGCACAAACGGGAAACCTTAATATAGAGCTTGGACCACTATAATGGCGGGGCTGCTTGTTATCGATAAGATATGCGCTTAAGGTGCTTGGTAGGGGATACATGCATTTTCTATAAAGTTAGACCTTTAGCTCAATGAACCTCAGGACAATCATATCAACTCTCCTATATTTTATTAGTACCGCCACATCAACTCTCCTATATTTTATTAGTACCGCCACAATTTTTCCAGCCAATCAGATCCTTAGAATCGCCCCGCAGTTGGCGACGTTTTCCTTTACCCTTCTATCGCCTAAGGTATGCAAAAGGTGCAAATAAGATAGAAAGGTCATGCAAAACGAGCTTTATTTAACGATATTAATTATTTAATCTTTTAAAGAATAGTATAGTAGGTTAATTGATTTTACAAAAAATTCATCGGACGTGCGCTGAGGTGTGGCTAGCTAATCAGGGCCTTAAGGCCAAACTTATATGTGGCGTAAAAGGCACTCTTAAAGCTAGGTCCTCCCGTAAGTGCTTGCACGAACGGGTAATGCAGCTAGTTATATTATAATCAACAATAGCTTCAACCATAAGCATCTCTAAGAAAATTTTATATGCCAGGGGATATAATAGTTTAACTTTTATTAAACACGAGCATACTCATCCATAATAGCAAATATATACAATACTATACTCGTAACCAGCTCCAATGCAAGCAAAATAGTACCTTCCTACACGAGCAGACAAAAGAGATTCATGTCATATATACATGGTAACAGGACTACTACCGACAGCTCACTCCTATATATTTACAAATTAGACCACTCCGTTGGTAGCGTTATCAGTATATAGGGCATCTAAACTTACCTGATGATAGAACAATATCTGCGCAGCTTCAAGAGAATTTCAGACCATGCCAAACCTTGCTATTAGTTAGGTAGGTATAACTACTTAAAAAGCCATGTCGAGTAATAAGAAGGTGTTCGACATATTAGATTAGCAGATAACCAAAAGCGAAGCTCAAGGGTTCATGACAAAGTTGATGTCCATTTCCTTGTCACTTCACTTCGTCCGATTTTGCTTTCCCTGGCCTGACTTCGGTTGGCCATAGTGCTGGGGACGGTATATTCGGGCTCTCTAATAACTCAAGTTTCTCAAGCTGCTTGCTTAGCTGCTGGTTCATCGTTTATGTCCTTCTCGTTCTGAAAATTCGAGTCTGGGCTTCCCTTATCACCTTTGGGTGTCTACCGCTTACCGGCTAGAATACACTTCTTGCACATGGTTTTATAAGAGTCTCAGTAATGTTAACCATTGTTAATTTTCTATCTTCAGGACATAGACTTATGTCCCTATCACTATGCTGCCTCTGTCGCTTACCCCTATTATTTTATTTCTTTCTTTTATCGCATCTGTATTTGGCTTTTCGCACCACATGTCCGCATTCAGCGGAGGAATATACATTAGATACTTACTACAAATACATTTAGAGTATATTTATATCGATAATACCTATCTTCCTTGATAGATCGTACGCCTATTATTTTAGGGGTTTCCGCCATTGCAAACCATGTAATATGTGGAGATCTTCTCCTGAATAATACCAATACAAATTGAAACTGCTTTCTAATGATAAAATCAATAAATTTCCTCCATTGCTTATATACTCTAAAAGCCGCTATATATAGTACGGCTATTGCAACGAAACTTAATTGCCTTACTAGACAGCTACTGTTTAGTGTCTTTCTAAAACGGGCAAATACGAAATATATTTACCAAAGTTAATACATACAATAGCTCGATAGTCACAAAACAATTACGGCAAGTTACGTTTCTTTTCTTCTTTGTTCGTAGAATATGGTTTCGGAACTGAGCTAGGGCATTATTCTTGACGTATCAGACATTTTAACGTAAACAAAGACTTGGCTGACTTAGTTGATACCAAACTTTTTTTTCATCAACCTACCTACATCTAAGCCACCGAAGAGTACTATATAGCATTTTACACTTTACACTTTTTAGCTTGAAAGAAATTCATTTAGATTCCAGAATACTAGACGAAGACTTCCTTATTCTTCACTCTATCCTGATTAGAGGAGCAATTCTACATCATGGCATACCTTGCTGATACCTCCTTTGCTGATTGGCCAACAATTCGATATGCCGAACTGGTTACATTGGACCAATTCACACCTAGAGTTCACCTTGTACAGCTAGCTAACAACCCTGAAACTCGAATGGTTATTAAATACGTTTCTAGTGATATGGCTAAGGGAAATATATGGAAAGAAATGAACATTTTGAAGACGCAGCAACTTCATCCTTCTATACTTCCTGTCGATCGTCTTATATTAGACAATAATAGTTACATCGTTGGGATGGGAACTAAATTCGTCCCTGGTGGCAATCTTAATCACAATAAAGACCGAACCTTCAAGTTGAAGTGGCTCAAGCAGCTTACGGAAGCTCTGGATTTTCTTCACCTCAATCAAGGTAAAGCCCTGCCGTGATAAGGCGATCTTTAGTCTATGGCCATTAACATATCTCTAGGCATTGTCCACGGCGACCTCCACATGGGTAATATACTGATCGACGAAGCCGCTGACAGGCTTGTGCTGTGCGACTTCAGCATGGCCAGAGAGGCTACGGAGCGGAACATGATTGACGAATTTTGGAGCGTTACGTGGACTCTCTATGAGTTGATCACACTTGATTTTACAGCTGAGGAAGAACAAGTCCATAATTCACAACGCGATAATGGGGTGTATAGTTTGAATACCGAATCTATAGAGAAGCTGCCTAGCTGGCCTGTAAAGACAAAGCTAGATTGTGATGCAGAAACGCTCCGAAGCTATCTTCGGGAGTGGATTAAGATGCGCAAGGAAAGTCTACAATCTGTTCAGGCAAGAAAACCAGAAACCATGGTCAACTTTCCAGAGAGGGGGAGGATTCAGTGGGAAGGGCCAACACATGGATGTCAAGGGGCTCAGAGTAGGACGATACGAATGAATTACCAACATTAATGATTTAGGTATCTAGGTAGGTATATGTAGGCTTTATAGCTTCTACATATTCGGTCCAACGAAAGGATATAATAGTAATTGAGGCCGTCTACGACAAAAAGCTACGCATTTTAAGTGTTGGGGATGAAAGTAATAAAGAGTTTAGGGAATAAATTAACTAACTAGGTGTATATAAGGTATCCGTAGGTACGAAATACTTCTATATGTAATAGATGCATATACCGTCCCTTATTGGTGGTTGAACGCGCTTGCTCAGTTTCGACGCGACCTGCCATCAGCCAATTATCGATAAGGCTCAATGGACACAAGCTTAAACCTCCCACCTAAGGGTTACCCTGGACTGGGTATCTAAATAAATACAACAACAACATTAGTCGAACACTCATGATATCGCAGCAAAAGGCGTTCCCAATGTCGCTTTATAGTGACAATGTCTTCGAGAGTTTCCAACTACTCAGAGAGGCGCACAAACGGCACCAGCGATAATGATAGCAACCCGCGACCCCGCGCAAGTGCTCATACTTCAAGAGCTTCTCAATCTCAGCACGATCAACGAAGTACTCGTTCTCCACAGACCGCCAATATCAATCCCGCTCATAAGCGTAGCGCCTCAGGCAACCCGCGACCAGCCAGTAGGACCGCCGAAGAACGAAGGACCGAGCGCACGACAGTGACTACCAAAGAAAAGCTGATCTCGAGGACGAGGAGTCCCGACAGACGGTCTAGGGATGCGCCTCCGCCAGAAAAACGGAAGTCAAAAGAGGTGCCCAAGCCTCGCCAGTCAGACACGAAATCGAGAGATTCAAAGCCTGATGCGCCGCCTAGTATGTCTCAGATTAACGAGATTTCACCTCGGGGGAACTTGGAAGTTGGACTAATTTCTTTTGACTACTAGCATCATGGGAACCCGTAGCTAACCTAACACCGCATACCTCTGCGCCCCTCGCGATACGTGTGTCTATACCCCCTTCAGCGTCAGAAGCGCCACTCTCGCTGCAACCGCAACCTCTACACGAACTATCCTTAGAGGCCCAAGAGGCCGCTATAATTGAGGATTTATTATTTGTTTTTATGGGCTACGAGGGACAATATGTTCGCTATGCTTATTCGTACGACCCCAACGAGGAGAGGGACCGACTGGCCGGACCTGAATTTAAGATACTTCCCGGTCTCGATCCTAGTCTTCAAGACCTAACTCTATCAATGCTCAAAATGGCTACTTACTACTCAGCCCTTGAGACATTTGTCGACGTACAGAGCAGGGAGGAATTTGGGGCTGTCAACCATGCCCTATGTGCCGCAATTAGGAAGTCCTTACACGACTATCTGATAATGGTTGCGCAGCTGGAAACTCAGTTCTTAACCAATGATACTTTCACCTTACATCTCCTCAACGTCCACACACTCCCTACGAGTCAGATGATGTTCCAGCTCTATTCATTAGCTCACGAATTTCTCAAGAGGAACGCGCTTTTGGATGACGAGAGCTCGGAGGACTCAGACCCCGACGATATTGAAAATATCCTAGAAAATTTGAAGCGGGGCGGCGAACTTGTACCGGGAAATATGACCGGAAAGAAGGTTTGTAAGGGCGGCGTGGTTATAGGTCTAATTACTAAGAGATTGGAAACCATGTCCGGAGACCCTGCTGCTAGATCATTACTCACATCCTTGCTACGCGATGCTAGCCGGCCGTATATGGCGATGTTGAACGAGTGGCTACATCATGGCGAAATCAGAGACCCGCATTCCGAATTCCTTATTAAGGAGCAGAAGAGTATTAGACGCGACAGGCTAGAGCAGGACTACACCGACGATTATTGGGAAAGACGATATACCGTCCGAGAGCATGACATACCTCCACAGTTAGTAGCCGTCAAGGAAAAGGTCCTGTTGGCAGGGAAGTATCTCAACGTCGTACGGGAATGTGGCGGAGTCGACGTTAGTAAAGTCGCCCAAGATGTTCCCAAGTCCTTTGACGATCCGCACTTCCTCGACAATGTCAATAACGCTTATGCTCATGCGAATGAATCGCTTATGAAATTACTCCTAACTACTCATGCTCTTCCCACTAGGCTGCAGTCACTGAAGCATTACTTCTTCCTCGACCCGTCTGATTATTTTACCTATTTCATGGAACTCAGCGCATCAGAACTGCGAAAGCCGGTCAAGTCCGTCAATGTCGTCAAGCTGCAGTCTCTCCTCGATCTCGTTCTACGGCAACCAGGAAGTATTGTGTCTATGGACCCATTTAAAGAAGATGTACATGTCGAGGTGAACGAGGTCGGCCTAATAAAGATGTTGCAACGCGTCGTAAATATCACAGGTATTGAGCAAGGGGAAGCGCTACAGCCTCTAAGCAACCAGCCTATCGAAAACGATAAGAATGCAGTCGGCTTCACCTCGCTGCAGCTCGACTATACAGTACCGTTTCCCGTATCGTTGGTCATTAGCCGGAAGACAGTCTGGCGTTACCAAGCGTTATTCCGTTATCTTCTGTCGTTGAGATATCTAGAGTCGCAGCTAGCGACTACATGGCAAACGCACAATACAGGGGTTGTTTGGTGCCACAAGTCGTCCATAAGACGTATTGAGATTTGGAAGAGGCGAGTGTGGACCTTGAGGGCGCGAATGGTAGTTTTTGTCCAACAGTTACTCTACTTTTGCACTCTTGAGGTCATTGAGCCCAACTGGCAGTCTCTGATGTCAAGACTCAAAGCCAAGGATGGAAGTTTAGATGGGTCGGGCAAGCCGGACCGGACCGTGGACGAATTGATGCAGGATCATGTGGATTTCTTGGACACTTGCCTGAAGGGTTGCATGCTAACCAACGGCAAGCTAATTCGAGTAAGTGGCTACAAATTATTGCGGCTACCGCGTCTCCGCTCACATATTTCCAGATCCATTCGAAGCTAATGCAGACCTGCACCGTATTCGCTGCTCATATGAATTGGCTGTCGCGCGAGCTTGAAAAGTCTGATCCGGATTTGATCGGCCCTATAAAGCCACCTAATATGACTGACAAGGAGTGGAAACGATTCCAAGCTATAAAGTCTCAGAAGTCGCATGGCGATAGCGGGTCAAACAGCCATCTCCAGGATGAAGAAACCCGGGTCAACAACCTATTTGAGATCATCAGAAA
The DNA here is from genome assembly GCA_902805455.1 of Daldinia concentrica. Taxonomy (NCBI): domain Eukaryota; kingdom Fungi; phylum Ascomycota; class Sordariomycetes; order Xylariales; family Hypoxylaceae; genus Daldinia; species Daldinia concentrica. The sequence continues at coordinate 1,158,827 of CADCSW010000003.1, read as the reverse complement.
CTGGGAGAAGAACTTCAGCCGGCATTTGCAAATCCTGCTAGACGCCCTGAACCATTACGCGGCTACGGAGACCGTGGTTCTACTAAGCTTGTGCGCGAGACTAGCAACTGCTAACCAAGGAACTGATTTCTCGGGTCCCCGTAACGAGGAGGACGCCGCTGCATAAGTGTCCCATGTCAGTTATGAAGCTTCCGACACGATGCATCGGCGCGGCCAGGATATCTCACGGATTGAGACTTATAACAGGCGTTTAGGCGAGACGAAAATAGTTGGCGTAAGGCATAGCTGTGGGCTAAGCAGTGAGGAGATATAGATGCCTTGGAATTATGGATTAATTGGTACTCCAAATTTACGTGAACCCCTAACCCCTCTTTCGCTAGGACTTGGGGACTGGTTCTCTGACCAAGCAAACGACTTTGTAAACCTTCCGCTGTCCTCGTTCACGCGTTTATTATCACATTATAATAGCATCATTATGCGGAGACCCAACCGTGAGGTAAGCTCGCGGGTATTTCATTGAGTGAAGATGTGATTTTTAAACCCAGCCGAAATTTTATACGCCGGTTGATGCAATGCAATGCAATCGTAGCCGCATTCCTCATCATGTATATATAGTACAGGCGTTTATACATGTATCTCATACCCCTCTGTTTTCCATTTCCCTTACCTATAGTGCCAAGAGGGCTAGACTACTTGCGCGCATCAATTAGCGCCTCTCAGCTCCTTCACGATCTTGGCCAGCTGGGCCTTGTCGACGTTCTTGCCGTCGAGGGGCCCGGAGGGAGCTAAAAGGGTCTTCATGACGTCGCCGAAGGGAGGGGTATCGCCGGTGGGCGGGACGGAGGCGGCGGCCTCGCTGGTCATGGCGGTGAGGACGCCGGCGACGATGGTGCGCAGCTCGGCCTCGGAGGTCTCCCGGAATCCGCTCGCGGCGACGTATTCGCCGAGAATGGCGACTTGCGTGCGCTCCTTGTCGACTAGGTCCTGGCGGCCGGCGGCTTCAAACTCGGCGGCGGCGTCGTCGGAGGCGCGCTGGGACTTGCGCAGGAGCGCGACTAGCTGCGCGTCGGTGGTTATGGGGGATGCGGTCTTGGAGGCGTTGAGGACGGCGGAGAGGACGGAGCGGATGGCGGTTAGGCGGGGGGCGTCTTTGGCGCGCACTGGGGGGAAGGGAAGTCGATTAGCTGGGTTTGTCTAGAGTAGGTAGGTAGCTAAGCTAAGCTAACGGAGCTTCGCGGGACGGTAAAGTCGGCGGAGATGGAGGTGACGCACTCGCTGTCTTCAGGTCGCCTTTAATCTTTTGTAGGAGCGGCGGCGGCGGCGGCGCCTCTTCGCTCGAGTAGAACCGTGCGCTGCATCTGCGGCTCAGGAACCCGGACGTCGTGGGGGTTGTAGAGGGGTATGCGATGGGTGTGCGTAGTCGTAATCGCTCCGCGACGCGGGTAAAAGGTCGTAGGGATGCCATTGTTAGAGTCTTTGTTTCGGTGACCCTTATTAATTAATTGTATTTTACCCTTTTTTTTTTCTTTCTTCTAACTAGGTAACTAGGCAATTTTCAATTGTATGGTTTGGGTCCGGGGATAATTTATATTCAGGGGAGATTGGATGATGTCGAACCAATCGAATTTGTATTTCGGTACGGTGAAAGTTCCCGGTCGGTCAGGCTTACCTTACCTTGGGTTGGGTACCTATTGTCCAAGCGTATGTAAGTAAGGTGGCCGGTGATATCACGATCGTCAGTGACCGGTGGGAAAGTTGTGGGCAAAAGCTGAGGAAGCTACCGAAAGGTTATTGTAAGGTAGGTACCTAATGTATGTGCGATTCTGCGAGAATGGGAAGCTGAATAATTGAATTAAGTTTAGGGGTCGGCTCCCATTGGTTCCCGCCTGCTCCCGCTATGCACGCCCCGACGCCCTAACCAACCTATGTAATGTCCTATAAGCTTAAAAGTCTCTTTAGGGTCATAATCGGATTATAGAATATCTAACTAAAAAGCTTTATCTGCCGGCGGGAGGACTTGCTGCTTGTTGAGTTCCAGCTTGTTGAGTTAGACTATATATATGTATGATATGTATGTATTTCTCATAAATATCAAAATATTGGGAAACGGGATTTCGTAGGATACATGGCCTGATAGGACGTCATTTACGACCCATGCTTCCCCATACCGAGTGTGGTTGCTTAGTTGATTTAGTTGATCGACGGTCGGGTTATTTTCATATGCTAAGGCTCACACCCAAGGGCACAAGGCACATGGCACACCAGACACACCAGGCATACCAATGACTCCCAATGCCCTCGTCGACGTTTCAAGGAGATATTACCTGCATCATATTAGATAGAAAAGGATCTAGGAAATATCACCTGACAGAAAATGGCAGCGAGATGCTCTACCGGGTAGCAAGGGTCGGGATGGGAGTCTACATCCGCGGTAAGGCCCACTACCATCACGTACAGCCCAACGGTTTTGTCCTTGGCCGCCACTTCGTTACACAGTCACATAATCAATCACAATTAGCAGCCAGGACAAAAGGCTCGTAATAGAGTGACACACGGGAAAGTTACCCGTGCGGTTGAATAGAGGTAATCTATTTCAACCGAGATGATAATTTTCAGCGATTGGTCCGGCTGGTTATATAATCTTACAAGGGGAGGGGAGGAGGCTGTCTCACTCTCTGTCTTGTCACTCGCGGTTGTAACGTCGTGGATGGTGGCCACGCTGTTGTCCTCCGAACAACAAGCAGTGGCAAGGCCCGGTAGGGTAGCCTCAGTAGTCTAGAACAACGGCATTTAAGAATTTGGAAACAAAATAGGACCGGGGGTTGGCCCACTGGCAAGTTGGTCCGCCCGCAACTAGGAGGCCGGGAATGCGGGCGGAATGAGCGATCAAAAGGAGATGCCGTGACAGCGGCTCTAACCGCCCGTACCTAGCTTAGATAACTCGAAACGGGGCGTATTTCTCGATGTTGGCCAGTAAGATTAGCTTTTATGTGTGTGTTATGTGTTAGGTATGTATTGTATGTGTGCGTGTTACGCATCCGATGTACCTTTTATACTTTTATACTTTACATGTGTATACCCTAGAGTACATAGGTGCGTGTATGGAATACGTACGAAAGCAATATGTATCATGTTGGGCAGGAGGTACCCTATGGGTATTTTCTCGATTGGGTTGAGACACACGACCCGACTAGTTGGACCCGAGACTCTGGTAGAAGGAGCAAAGGGGATCCCTTGATTTGCTGCTTCCCTTTTGGCTGCAAACCTTAAGCTGACCTCATGTCCTGCCTTCCAATTCCCTCTCTCTCCACTCGCCCCTCTCCGTCTTCGCTGTCTTTGTTTCCCATAAGTTCCATATGTATAATCCCATATATCACATAACCCTCCCCAACATCATTCAAAGCTCAAAGCCCGCGCTGGTCAATGTTGTATATCAACGTATATTCTATAAATGCAGTCATGTCCTTATCTGCTGATTGCTCAACGTACAATGTGCGAAGCCTGGTCCTTTTCCCAGAGGCAGGTGGATGACAACCCGTAGCAGCCCTACTGGCACCCTACACACACAACCATCTCTATCACAATCAAGCCCCCACCCCTTTTCTTCCAGCCTTTTCTTCCAGGATGGACGACCGAGCAAGCGATACGATGTTGACCCGATTAGTCTAACCTGCGTCTGCTTTGACCCGCCGTATACCTTGCCTCTCCACTGCAGTCTGCAGCAAGGTTTCCTTCCGGGAGAGCCGCCAAACTAGTTCCCGCCGAACCTCAGCGCCGAGGCTTTCTACCCACGCATACGTATCTTGAATAGCCATTTATTAGCCTTCTATCAAGCTTGACATTCGTTGGGGGCTTGAAATGGGGATGGCTTACAACCGAAAATATGGCTATTATTCCACAAAACTTATCAGCATTATCCACGGTTCAGTTTGTACATTTGGGTTGAGGAGTTAGGTCAGGGCCTTACCCTGAGTGCAGGGTTAATAGCTTCTGCTCTCGCCTGTGCCACCAAGACGTGAAATTCCGTAATAGTCATGCTGCGAAATGTCAACAATTCCGTGCGCAACTGGCGCATTCTTGAACAAATCAGTATTGAGCTTACTTGAGTAGCTCTGTGAACGGGTACAAGGCTAAGGACCCGAGCAGCAATCGGACGTTTTCTTGGTTGTGGACACCAATATCAAAGTCTCTCTGGTCTACGCGAAATATTAGGATCTAATATTCAGAAAAACTAGGCGACACCATACTATCAGACCAGCCGCACATAGGTAGGGGGATCACTACCAGATAAAAAGTTAGCACATGCTGCTTCATCGAGCTAGGGACTAGATGTTGATTGAAGGGGGTCACTATTAAATCAAGCCCAACCATCAGGCGCGGGTGGGATAAACCTAGGGGTAGATGAGCTTTCAGACACGTACTTCGCTCCTCGACCTCAGTAAAGCCAGCTTGCCTCATCCAATGCCCAAGACGTCGTGGCGCCTCGACGTTTTTGAGTTGCGACATTGCTCGGCTGTATTTATCTGACCATTGGCGAAGTGCGTGACCTATTGGGAACCCCGTGATGAGCATACGCGCGTCTCGCTCCAGAGCTCGTCTGCCTTACCATCTGTCAATGTACCGTTGTCGGACTGTGCGCTGTAATCGATTTCAACCATTTGGCACCATCCTCCTCGGCGTAGACACCGGAGGATATCACGCATGTATTCGTTCCATCGGTTACGGTCGATGCCTCCGGCTACAAGTCTGCTATTCACAAGGTCGAAATGATTGGAAGGAAACGAAAGCCTGAAAAGATGCTAGTTGAGATTTCTGTTCTGACAATCGGGCACTTCGGTTCTTACGGCATATTCAAGTTGTCGACATTAAGGTAAAGGTTCTCAACACTCTCCTCGGGGTTATAATGATGGGGGCTCATGTCGATGCCAATGACCTGGATTTTTCAATGTTAGCTAACAGAGAGTCTTCAAACGATAAGCATGTCTTTACGCGAGCCGACTGTTAGCATCAAGCTCACCAAACCAATCTTCTTGCGGTTGAAACGCGCTGGCTGCAGCGGCTTTCTAGCTCTGGCTTGCGGCTGAGGAGGTGAAGCCCCAACAGAAGCCCATCGCATCGCAAGAGAAGGTAGACGAGTTTTCCGCTCGAAGACGTATATGTTAGAAAAGATTCTGCCGAGGGGGGTTGGTCCCGGATATTGGGGATCCGTGGAGTACGACCGATGCAAGAAACGACTCTATACGTGCCTCGCACCTAGGATTCTCCCAAGCCACCTGGAACGCCCACATTCCCGTTCCGAAGCCACAGTCGAGTACTCGCCTCAGAGCGCCCATGGGTGGGAAGATAGATCTCCCGTCGAACACCATGGCCAAGACGTCGTACTGGATGCGCAAGCGAATGGTCTCATCCTGCGAGAGGTGCGTCGACATCAGTTTGTGGGTCCGATTCGAAAAGGAGTCTTTGGCGTCTGCAGACCTCATCAACAGGCACAAGATATATCCTGCGGTCCACTGAACAGCGTTGGTATATTCTGTTGTGGTGGGTAAAAGTTTCGCGCACTTCGTCGGTGACCTCTTCGGTGTCGGCGTGCCTATTGGCGGTTTAGTGAGCAGAACACTTTTGCTGAGGCTTAGGGTATATCTACCCAGTCATTTTATAATAACGCTAGTTCTGTTAAGGGGAACCAAGCAAAATATCTAGTTGAGGATACCTCGAGGCTATCTTCCAGCTGACAGGCTATGTGTTCGAGATGATGTGTGGCCTGGATGAACAGCTATAGGCTCCCGAATGACGGTTTTTATCCAGTCCGGCATGCTCGGTTTGGGCTTCCAACACCATCAACACTCACCACCCTCTCGACGAGGAGGCCGTCTGATCTCCTCTTCACTAAGGTACATGGGGACCGTTAGTGGAAAGTGGTATATTGCAAGAATAATAAAGCTGTTTAGGCGTGTGTGGAGCCAATGGCCCGGTCAAACAACCACATTGGTCACACGTCCACAGCTTGCACCCCACGAGCTTTCTGCTGTTCGCCGATCCTAGGTACTACGGTTACTCCCTACGTATGCATCAGACCTTCCTGATCAAATCAGCTCAGATATAGACCATTGAAGCATATGGGCAAGCATCTGAGTTCCCTAGGCCTGTTCCTCTCTCTACTACTCCATGACCCAATGCACCCGCACTAGTTCCCGTCTCTCTCTTGCATTGTCTATCGGAAAGAAAGACGTTGCTGCCCAAGCCTGCTTCTTTACTTGTTATTCTTGGCATATACTCCGCCCAATGGCTACTTGATTTGGGTGCTGCGGAGGTTCACATTGCATTGAATGACATATAGCGCAGAAACGGTCTTATATCTGGCTAGGTGGGATTAAGCAGCCACGTATGAGACTTAACGTATGCTTGTGATTGATCGTACCGATTCAGTAGTCTCTCGGTACTCTAGTTACCCTTCTTTAAAGTTGCTGACAGTTTACTGTACTGTGCCTCGTGTTGCTCTCAGCGAGCTCTGGTCAGTTGATGCGGCCGTAACCAAGGGTTTGGAATTTTGGACGACTTTGTAGCCGCGTTCAGCGCGAAGAGCTTCCAGACGACCCAAGAGATTTGACAGCGGCAATAGGGGATAAGAATCAAGGGAATCTTCGGCGAGCATGAAAACGGCTCCGCCTACGCATTTTTAGCCTGGTTTTAGAGAACCAGCAGAATTCCATAGAGCTGTGGTTAAGGAAGTTCGGGGACCCAGCTCTCTGGACCGGCTGTGGCTTCATTTCCATGTGCCCCTATACGGAGTACACGCAGGATGACGGCTACACCAACGGGGTACTCTTAATACTCGTAGGCCTTGGCTACGTCTTAGGATTCTTACAACCTACCTTGCCGCCAGACATCCCAGAAAGTTAGATTTCAGAACCCCTGGCGAACTGCCACAGGCAAGACGCACGAAAGTCTTTGGTAAGCATGCCGGATGCAGCCTGAGTCAGAGAGAATATATTACTTGCCGATGACTTTTAATCTACTACGTATTACGGATATGGTCAGTCATAGACGGATTTCACATTTCACGTACATGGCGGGCCACCATGGCGACAGGGATAGGGACCTCGAATGGCCTGCCTAGTTACAGTAACTTGTTCGCAAGGTACACCTAACTAGTCCAGATCATTTATGTCCACTTAGTATTAGTACATATGCGCGAGGGGAGCAGGCTCACCCGGGTCCTGGGACGACAAGATTGGCGTGACGATCGCGGTGCCTACTATTACTCACAGCTCCTTATGTGCGACTACCCGGACGGTGAAGAGATTACGGGATTTCCTTATTTTAGTATGGCTTCCTCACACCGCCACTATGGTCTGATGAAAACTAAGTTTAACAACCCGGCTAAGAATCAGCAACGGTGCTCGACCGTCAAATGGCCGTTTTACCTAGTATGTTTTTTGGTCTAGGACGACGTGCTGCAGGCGGCATCTCTGGGACCACCAGGGGATGTTTATTATGCCTCGCACCCATTTAATATGGGTTTAAAGGATACCTAGCATCACAAGAGATCAGAACAAAGCGGGCCGTTGCAGTGGAGATAGCATTAAGAGGGACAACGCTAGAAATTTGGGGGGGGTGGCGGCGATCTCCAAGTGGCCGGTACGGCGGTACCAATACGTTTCTAGGCTGAAAAGTACAGTACAGTACTGGCCTCTGCCGCCGAGGGTTTACCATCAGCAGAACGAAAAAGGGGACACTATTCTATACTAGCAACCGCTTCAACAACTAAGACAGCTAAGAGTTCCCTGGTGAGATGCGTAGCAAGGCCGTCGATGTTGAACTAGATATCTTAGCGGCTCATAGTCGGCTTCACAAGTTGTAAAAAGAGGATACGAAAGCTAGGGCTGGCGAAATTCAATAACCACGTTTCTGGTAAGAGCTCTTTGCCGAGAAGAATGGCAGAGGTCCATTCGCTGTTCGACGCTAGCAAGTTACCCCTGGTCTACAGGCAGGATTATGGTCGGGACAGGCCCACACATGGTTAAAGCCTCTGTGCCCTCATACATACAGTACTACACACGCACGCAATTTTTCCTTGCTGCTGGGACGGCGCCCACCCCTCTGGATCACACTCTCATGCTTCGCGACGGGTCTTCATGTAAGCCACGGTTGAAGTCGGCTTTTCCGGGACTTCGGTTTAAGTTTTGGCTCCCTTGCAGACCTGCGGATCTCGATTATAGCCTCGTTGGAGCATCTTAATATCTCACAGTCTGATCTGTACCTATCTTCACCGTCGTCAACCCCTTCGTCATCATCGCAATCATGTGTCTTACTCTAGTGAGCCATGCATTAGCGTGTACCAGAGTATCGGGTCAGACACTACAGGCGTGATCGTATCCGGATCTAAAAGAGAAAAATAGCGGAAAAAAGCGCCGCCCTCGACAACTAATTTGGGCCAGCCTCACTCTCCGCTGCGATGATCGCCAATGGTAACCCTTGTTTACCATTACCCTGCGAATCTACCAATCCTCGATAGCCGTGGTTATGTACCGTCCTCTCGGCTGCTACATACTATGTTTGTACATAGGTAGAGAGAAAAACTCTCGTAAGCAAGGATGCCGTAGTAGTGTAGGTAGTGTAGCTAGCGGGCACGGTACAGTACGCAAGCGCAAGCGATCTCCATCACGTGCGAATTGGGAGGGTTGCAGATGAGTTTGGGATTGAATATATAGGTATGTACATGGCCTTTGTACCACCAGCCCGAACGTCTGGATCTATTTCCCGGAGGAGCTTGGCTGGCCTACCAACGCTAGAAATTGAGGGGTCGGTAAGAAACAGGGTGCTACCCTGCGGGAAAGCCTACGTACAAGTACTTACGGCCTGGTTAGGAACCCTTTTGAGGCTAGATTGGCTTGCAGTTCTCCCGTCCATGCGATACCCTTGATTGGCAGGGTTAATCTAAGCCAAGACGTCTTTCAGTTCCCAGCGCTCCTTTCGGGTGCGGCAGCATGCAGACGCGAGGCGAAGGTGCCTTACCGCCTACGCGGGAACGCCTTACATGTCCGTTACGACTTTGGAGTCAATGCTTGGGAGCCCGGAGCGTTGAAACTGTAACGAAGCTTCTTACCCAGCAGGCTGGTAAGTCGATCTCATGGGTAGCCTGACGACATTTCCGCGGGACCGGTTTGAGGATCTATCTCGCCTCTTGCCGTCTGATAGATAGACAGATATCTTCCCCACGGAGGAGCAAGGCGAAACAAAACGCAACCTCAACCATTCGGTGTGCCGCCTACTCGGGTCACTCTGGATCAGCTTTTCGATATTGCTACATAAGTTTCAATAATTTAATTTTTTGGTTTCGCCGCCCTCGCCGCCGCTCGGTTACAATGACGTACAATATGGAGGCCTCTTATGATGTTAGATTTAAGCATCTGCCGAGCAGCGCGGCATGCTACCCTCCCCTCCAAACCCATCACCGAGCATACGGCGGCATAGTATGCAGGCTGTCCCGTACCGCGACGTAGGACATTGCTAGTATATCCAAGACATGGGTTCCTGATACGCGGAGTAAAGTCCATGAACGTCGACTTGATAGGTACGAATTCGATACCGTACCTAGTAGAAACGAGGTAGGTATGTCAGTAGGGTGGCAAGGCAGAGTAGTAGTCCCGGGCATGCAAACATGCAACATGAGCTGTTCTTTGAGCCCCCAAAACCGCGCCATGATTCTGATACGTCAAGTTTATTTTTATTTCTCGACCTTTTTTTTTATTTTAATTTTTATACTATTTTTTTCCACTTCTATCTTGATGTTCACGCCCCCCTCCTCTTCACACCCTCTCCTTTCGGCTTCTGCTTCGGTGTATCAAGGAGGCGCTACTGGACCTTGTCAGCTGTTTCGATGTAGGTAAGGCGCATGGAAGCAACGCGAATGGAGGAAATAAGGGGGGAAGGGGGTGAGAGGATGGGAAGAGGACACAGAAGAGAGGGTTATGTTATTATGTATGGGAACGTGGTACGCGACACCCCTGGATTTTGGAATGGGTTTAGAAGACCGCCTGCGCCTGCGGCATAGGCAGGTAGGCAAGGCAAGGCAAGGCGAGCGAACAGGGTCAAGGTAGGTGGCCCCGACGGCAGCGTCCTTCGGGCAGACCCCCAATCGCGGGCCGTCCGGGGTCTCGGTCGGGGGGTCGAGTGTGGGTTTGACGTGGTGTTTTTTTTCTTTGGCTTTTCTGCTTTGCTGGGTCTTTTTGCCGGGTTTGTCTGACTAGGGTCTTGTATTGTACAGATACGTTGAAATGTGACAGGTCACATATCATATTTGCTTTTTTTTCCTTTCCCCTTCTTTTTTATTTTCCCCCTTCCACCTCTTCCCTGAACCCTGACACGCTGTCCCTCTCTCTCGGAACCGTATTTTCTCTCAACCGTTTTAATTTATTATTATGGGGTTCGCTCTTTAATATTATTATGTATTGTTTTTTTTCTTCAGTCACTTGTGACTTGACTTTATTTTCTTTTTTATTACTTCTTAGGTAAGCGGATAGTAGCTCCTGATTATTATCGTCGTTGTTGTGGTTGTTATTTTTGTATGTATTATTATTGATATTATTAATTCTTTTTTTTTTTTTTTTTTTTTCCTTTCGTCCTCGTATCGTGTCCTCTCATCTCTCATCTTCTCTTCTGGTGTAGCCGCATATTGTGATGATTGGGGAGACGGACATGTCGAGTTTCTAGAATACTACTTTCTGGTCATTGGTTCCCGAGCCCTGGTAAGCCAGAGTGCCGACCCGCCCCAACCGTACCAGCCGCGCGTGTTGGGTTTCTGGGACTCGCTCCTGACGGCATGGCATGGCATAGCATTAGTATAACATGGATATTGGCAAGGGTATGGCATGGTTAAACGACTCCGCCGGTAAACATTTCTTCAATGCTGGATGTACTAGGTATGTAATGCGCCAGTAGCTCAGCTCAGCTCACGGACCAGGAAATCAAATCGTCCTCCCCTATGTACATTGAAACTGGGTGGCAGGGTGGGTACGTACATCGTACATATATCTACGATTGTTCGAGTGCGAATTCCCGTGTTAAGCCCGGCGCTGTACCATTGTGTCGGTAACAGCTAAAACTTCAACGCATACATACACTCACTAGTTACAGGATTTCGATAAACACATCACGGAAGCAAAAGCAAAGATTCCCCCAACATCCCGTATATACGCGCCTGCAGTGGAAATTACACAAATAGGTATGTATGTCTTACGACTTATATGTAGGCTAGGCTCCATAGCGCGTAGAAGCTCTAGATTTCGTAGCCTGCCGTGCCGCGCTGTGCCGTGCTATGCTATGTTATGCTAAGCTGCGCTGTGCTCTGTGCTCTGTGCTCTGTGCTCCGGGCTTGCTTCCTTGCTGTTGTACACTTTGATGACCACTTTGATGACCAATCCATGGTTGTTCCCCGTCTACCCATACATATAAGATCATGCAATTCAATCAATGCCCGTTCCGTATCCGTGCCCTCTGTCCATGTCACGATGAGACGCGTGCCCTTATTTCTTACTTACTTCTTTTTTTTTCTCCTTCTTCTTATTCTCTTTCCGTTCCGTTCCGCCGAGCCGTCGGGCGATAGTAAATACGAGAGAAATTTGCTTCTCGATGTAGCAGGGCGGAATTGCTACTGTACATTAGGTACTGATGGAAGAACACATGTTATGTGTGTGTGTGCGCCAGTCCATATTTGGGAACAGACGAACCAAACATATGACCTTCTCTCCTTTCCTCTCCTCATTATCGTTCTGGATGTCGTTGGGTAGGCAAGCGCTTAGCACCAAGTGAACACAGGATTCCTAGCCTTGACGGTCTCGAGCCGCTCCACAATCACCTTCCGCCTATTGCCATCCATCGTTTCAGCCGCAGCGTACCCCAAATCTCCTTCCATGTCGTCCTCGTCGTAAGCATTTCCGTTACCGTGGAGCTTCGCGGTGAGCGAGTTGCCATTGATACCTGTCGCAAAGGAATACCGGCGCTCCTTACGCGGCGTGTACATGTTCATCTGCGTGCGTGATGGGCCCTGGTAGCTTGACCTCGGGGGACGCGATAGTTGCGGGTGGGCGCTTGATGACAGGGCGTCGAATGGGTTCTGGGATTCGGTTCGTTCTGGAGACTGCTCGTGAGAACTCGCGAGTTCAAAACGCCCGGGATTCGGTAGCGGGCTGGAGAACCCAAGGAGGTCGTCAACAGTACCAGCAGGTGCTGATGAGTTGGCTGCGCCGATGTCCATTTCCTCCTCGATAGTGCTATGAGCCTCGGGTTCGGCCCTACGACGCGCTTCAGACGATGTAGCGCGCATTGGTACGGCGACGGGGACCTCGACCAAATCGTCCCAAACACATACCCTAGCGCGTCGTGTAAGCTCTAGCGGACCGTGGTCCGGGGTCTTCAGCGTTTCGACAACGTTCCAAGCCTGTCCCTTCATTACGGCCATCTGCCGGGAGAACATCTTCTCCTGGAAGTCGGGGTCGATTTGGAATACCTTTCGTAGTTCGAGCGAGGTCTGGCTCCACCATTGCGTAGAAGTGAGAAGAGGTAGGAAGTGATCCCGCGTTTTCTGGGAGAAAGGTCGTCCAATAAGATCAACAGGTAGGAAGAGCCAACCGAAGGGGAAACTATCAATATGGTCAGTTTAGCTTCTTAGACAACATAGGAAATGAACATTTAAGTACCTTCGCCATGCGTCCGGGTGTTTCCATGGCCATGATAATGAGTTGTCAATTGCTCCAAGGGAGATCTTAGGATCGGGGACCTTGCTCGTGGCCGCTTTCATAGGTTTTTGGGCTTTGTAGGGGTTCGGACTCCTTGGGCTTCCCCTCGCTGGTAACTGTACAGGTCTTGAAGGTTGTTCGTCGTCTTCTTCTCCTACATCCATATTAAGCTGTGGAGGCTCGGAAGTAATCGACACTGCTTGGGTTTCCCAATCAATCTTGACCATCCAATTGTCGAGACCTCTATCCGTATTCCGCATGATGTAATCTAAAATGACAAGCTTTTCGAGCTCTTCCCGGAACGACTGCTTCAGTGACTCAGTCCACCTAAAGTTGCCGGGTCCAAGAGGTTGTTGTTCAGGGCCATTGTGTTCATCTTCGCTCTCACTGTCGGCATCACGAGGAGCTCTACTCGACGGTCGACAGTTTTCTGCCCACCTTCTCTGCTTATGTCGATGAGTGTCGTTTGAACGAAAGCTAGACCAATATTGGTCCGGCCAGGGGTTTTCCCTTAGGAAGACGTTTGCATCTTTAAACCCCTTAAGGAATACCTGAAAACTTCCTGGCTTTGCTGGAAGAGGCTTCTTCTTCCTGTAAAAGCTCCGGCGGTCCCAATACGGATAGTGAAACGACTTAGATGACAACCAGATAACATCGGTATAAGGGACTATGTGGGTACGGAGTTGGCAATCAAGAACATACGCTGCTGCCTCGCTCACGTATGAGAGATTGGGTATTAGACTGTAAATAAGTTATAATCTTGGCTATCTACCTTGGATATATGCGTATGGATTAGGTACTTACCATGCTCGACCAAAACAGCAAGGAAATAAGTTTCGATGAATCCACTTGTTCCATTTCGGGTTTCCGGCAGCGTATGGTTCTTCATCCTTGGGCTTGAACACACCAACAATCTTACCGTCGGTATTCCGCGCAAAATAACTCCCCGAGCTACCTTGCGTAATCAAACTCGGATGCATACCTTGGTCAATGGCGACTTGTACGCTCTCGACGATAGCTTCGAACTCGGCCTTGGACATGGCGGGCTCGGGCATGGTGGCAAGTGTCTCGGGGGTCGCGGGTCGGACACCCTGAGGGGGTTGGAAGACGCTGTAATGAATTTCGAGACGCTCTTCTTCACCTAAATTGCCCCTCCCTTTCCCCCTTTTGAACTTTGATGCGATTTCGTCGGCCCATCGTTCTAGACGAGCGTTGATGGCTTTGAGGTCAACACCCGAGTTGCTTCGCATTCGCCTTGTCTGATACTTGAGTTTCGTGAGTGCCTTCGGCGACGTCATGCCCGAGTGAGGCCTCGGTTGTGTGAGGGGCGCATAGCGAGGAGCGGATTGGGGTTGAAGAGACGCGGAACTCTGGGCTAAGGGATCATCTTCGGAATCGTCGTCGCTAAACTGATCAGCCTGGGCCAGGCGTTCGTAGCCGGTCGTAGCCGGGCGACTTGGAGGCATGGCTGTGCGGATGCTGGGGCAGATACAATGTATGTGGATTAAAAGGGGTTTGGGTCTGTGATCTGGTCTGTGGTCTGGTCTCTTGGAAATTATCGCATTCTATTAACAAAAGATAAGGTTAAAATTGTATGTTAGGCTTGCTTTGGTCCTGCCCCTGATTTGTCTCGTATCTAATTAATAGGTAACCAATACCTAACGTTGGTAGCTTTTTCCAACTACGGGGCTAAAGAATGGAAATAGTATCAAAGAGGGTCTATAAGAAAAAACACGACAACGCCAAGTATTTCGACGTAGAATAAAAAAGGAAGATACGATTCGATGTTGGCGCCGGTGTATGTAAGTTTGATGTTCTCCTAGCTGAAGATGTCGAAACACGTCACGTCAATAAAAGGCGTATTCCATTCCCTAAAAGATCTTAGAGCAGTACCTTAAGTTAGCTGCTTAGGTACCTAGAACTTAAAGTAGGATTCTACATCAATGTAAGGCACCCATAATAAACCCCACAAAGGTGCATATAGGATACTCCATTAAATGAAAAGCCTCGGAGCTCGGCACGACATTAGCTTATTGGATGATTGGTATAGAATATCTTTATAAGCAATAACTAGTTATATCTTCAACTCATGTTACCTCAAGTATACAGGTATCTACATAGGTACCACCTTAGGTAGTTTAAGTATTCTTCTCTTCTCATCACCGCAGCTACTGCCAAGAAAAACGAGGCACATGGACAAATTGTCTAGCCGGGACATTGACTCGAGCTTTAACAATAGTAGTGAAAAAAGGGACTGGTAAGGGATGTCGATATTATATCGAAATCCCTACGTTTCTAAGCTTCTAAGCTTCCCTACCAGTAGGTACTTAAGGGCCACTAAACTAGGTTACTGGGTCTAAGACTCTATGTAAATAGTACTAACCCCACCTATCGGAGGCTTCCGCTACTGTTAGATCACGCATCTAAGAGAAACCGTTTCACAGCTTACCAACCTTTAAGGTAGTACATATTGCGTACATACCTCTCACACCTCTCGCGCCCTACAATCTACCTACAATCTACCTACAATCTACCTACCTACCTACCCACGTAGCCAATTTACTTAGATATAATTTAATTCACGAATTGCCTCAGACAAGCAACACGACAGCACGGATATTCATGAACCAGCATTCCCTTTCCTCGAATCAAACGAAATCAACTTCTACAATAGTAGTAGATCATCCTCAATCGCTCCAATAAGATTCATATCACGCGATCCCGTACATGATCATAATCCGACCGCATTGCAATAGGCTGAGTTACCCGAGTCATCTGCAACTTGAGTTGTACCAAGCTCGCATATCTATCGAACCATCTAAGTTTCGTTGTTCGACATAGTCTAAGCACCATAGTCTGAGCTCGCCAACTTTTAATACCAAGCCCGGCATATCACCGTTTCTCCTTAGGCTGTTAGGTAGTCGAGAAAAAGGGAGAGGCTCCAGCTTTTAAGTCGTGTCCACTCAGCTACTACCCTAGCAGCCTGGCAGCCTGGCAGCCTGGCCGCCTGGCCGCCTGGCCCCAAACTGAGTTTCTCTGGTTCGACACAGTTTACGTCAGTTCCACCGGATGGTTGACCAATCGTGTCTAATCCATCAGTCTAGAGATGCACCAATCCAAGACGGTCTGATTTGAAGATCCCAGGAGTGAACTGTCGATCATAACCCTGCCATTTGGCTCTTGTAGCTTATACGACACCAAGTCCCCTTGATCTATGGTCTCTTCCCACCTTAGGGTTCCTGGGGTTTATCTTGGCTTTCCGTGCCGATGTGATCCAGATTACTTTCTAGGATCGTCTCTTATTCAGACTAGTTCTTCTCAATTCCCAATTCTTCACCGTCTTCCATTTCTCGTATCCCTTCTCGTGACTCGAGACAATCAGCTGCATTTTTATATCTCCCCCAGCTGGTTCCCTCTAATGTGCCTTGCATCTTTTCCCTATCACTGGCTTAAATGATCTAGGTCTTACCCCTATCTACTGTCTTAGGACTTACCTCTTTCGATCCTCTAGTCGACAAACGAGATTATCGGATTATTTTAAGTAAAGCACAATTCAGCATCCCAATCACACCAGTTCACCGCCGTCAGATTCGAAATGGCTGTTCAAGGAGCAAACGAAAGCTTTATCGATATCACCATTACAACCTTCTCATCACCCGAACCTGATAATCAACGAGGACGGAAACGCCGACGCAGCCCGCCAGAAACTTTAGCCGTTGCAACAGCTCGAATACCGTCAGCAGAGTCTGCAACTTTCCGTGGACGATGCAGACACCGTTCATCTTCGAGGCTCGATATATCCAGAAACACATCACGACTCAGGGGAGGGTCCTTATCTCCAACCCGCAGAAAGCTGATCCGTGTTGTTCAACTAAACCGTCACCGAAGCCAATCACCATCTAGATCCCGTTCTCCAGCTACACAGGAGGCTTCGAAGAGAAGACGGCAAAGAACACAGAGTCGAGGTCGAAATCACGATGTCGAGTCAAAGAAAGTTATTGAGCCTATTGTTGCTTCGTTCCTCCGCCATGAAATCGTGGTTAGGAGCGACAGTCCGTCTCAGAAATCGAAACAGAATGGATAATTCGGTCAGAGCTTCAGAATTGGGATTCTGAGTACTACAGATCCAGCAATGGCTACGCCTACACAAGGCATGGCATTGGAACAATGTGATGTTGCATTAGGTTACTGCAACCGCCAAGCATTGTACAACAAAAGCGTTACTATCCCACTCTAAAGGGCTGGGTTAAAGGTGACAAAGTTAATACTTTATCTCTAATAGTATTAAAAAGTTAGTCACGGGAACGGAAAGCTTGCTTATAACAGGATATTGGTGCATCATTTATCTACTTGGATGGGAAAAGGAGAGGATATGACAAATACGGAATAAGGCCAATAAAAAAAGAAGTCTTATGTATGTTAACTTAATAGTATGTAATTGGAAATCAAGATAAGAAAGATAAGTTCAAGATATCAGAAGCCTCAAGACAAGGCAAATAGCAAGTCCGGGGATGCGGACACGACTATGGATTGGTGCCAAGAGACCCCACGGCGACGATGCCTGCATCTGCATCAGGTTAATTGGGTCTTCTAGATCTGCGGGGCACGTGGCCTGGGGAGTACAGAGGTGAAAAGTGAAGACAGGCTTGGGCAGGCTTGGACGGGCTGGACGGGTTCAGATTAGTGCGCTCAGCTGGTCAGCAGACCAATCAAGCATTTTTCACTATTCGTTTTGATTTGCGACGCGTCAGGCAGTTTAGCAGTGAGGGAGCATCTTAGGTAGTAGTAGCTGCATCCTCGGCGGGGTGGGTAGCTGCGCCTATCGGTAGCCAACCCTTGCCTGTTATATATACCCAAAGTACCTATACCTATAATATATTTGAGATATACGTGATACTATACCTATTTATGTAGATAATAAAGTATTTATACTTCACTTGGTTAAGTACCCCCTCCATACATGTGGGTAGGGTCGATACTTCTCACGTCAACGTCAACCTAATGCATCCCGAAATGTTCCTAGTCAACAGGCAATCGACCAACCAACTTTGCCTGTTCTACAAATTTCAGAAGCTTGACTGTCACATCCACTCACCACTCACAACTATCTCACCCTACACGGTACCTAACATTGTCCTCGTGACGAAGTTAACAATCTGAGATTTTTTTTGTCTCTCTTTTTTTTTTTCTTTTGAGATGGACGTTTAAGTTTCAAACCTCACGCCAAACCGCAAGTTTATTATCCGCCCACTCGCCCCTACCTTACGTATTATCTACTTATACTCTGCGTACCTTATATCTCACACCCTAACCCCGACCCCGACCGTTCTTTCACGCCTTCTCAACTATCATTCGAACCAGCCTTGCCGATGCACATCTCCACCTACGAAAAACAACTTCTTCGGGCGCGGGCGTTTCTTTGTCTATAACCTCTAACTAACCCTCGCGGACGTCTTAACAATAACAGTTCTGCATGTAGCCCCACCTCACCATTCACAGCGACAAGCCAGGAAAAGCCAGGAAGGCAATATAATATGGCTTCAAACAACCACTCACAGGGTAACAGCCCTTTTTACAACCCTGTTTACTCACCCGCACCTACTACAAGTCAGAGCAACCCTCCCCAACCGATACAACCAACACAATCAATTCTACCCACAAAGAGACCTCAAGATGATACTGACATTTTGTCCTTTGATTCAGCCTCCATGCAGAATGGATCCTCGAGACTTAATATGAACCCAGCCCTCCTACTTAATCCTAAAGGCTACGCTGCCCCTACTCCACCTACTCGACCAAATGCGCCTACCCGTCCTTTCAACAACTCGAATAACTCGGCCGACATCGAATTCCAATTCAATAGCCCGGATTTCCAGTTCGCCAACCCGCAGAATGGCTATGCGACCACCATCAGTCAGCCTATACCGCAATCGAATAATTTTACCAACATGATTGACCGCATGAACAATGTGGAGCAGCGTACATTCAATCCTCAAACAAAACGCCGAAAGCTCGAGGCGGAAGATAATGTCAGTCTAGCGCACGCATTTAGAAGCGGCGGCGGTGGCGGGGTTATTGGGCAGTATGTGAAGGAGAGGCGACAAGAGGGGGGCAATCAGCAATACACAACTGGACCGGTGGAGGCCGTAGACCTTACTGACAGCGGTAAGCTACTCTCATGAACTTAACAGAATATATACCTAATATTTCGATAGTGGAGGAAAATGACGTCGTCGTGGTACAGGCTCCGATAGATGAAGAGATCTGTTATGGCATGATCCAACACGCGAGCCTTAATTGTCATATCGTTCCGAGTCCCAAACCAGGCGCCATCGCACTCATGCCAACCTGGTGGCCTCAAGTAAAGATTGTACTTAGAAGAAAACTTGGGGAGGCATCTTATATTATTCACGCCTACGACCATACGCGCAAAATAGTTGGAACCGTCGATGCCAGCACCGCATCCGGCCTCGCAGGCTTATTAGACTCCCGTCTTCAGCTCAGAACTGACTGCAGAATACCTACAAGGCAGAGAGTGGTAGGGGAAGAAGCTGGAAAGCAGATCTCAAGATCCTATACCCTTGATTTGATGCTTTATGGTCCTCGAAGAAGTGCCAAGACCGTTGCGAGACATCTTTCTCAGAAGAATCTTTGGCTTCGCAACCCCCCAAGAATCGATCATAGCGTAAAATATGAGAATCCACAGCTTGCCGAGGGACCTAAGCCTCCGCCAGTTATCAGGGAACAGCTTAAGATGAATCCCACTACGGCTGCGTCGGTCCCGCCCTCCATGATGTCTAGCGTTGAAGAGATCCGTTCTGAAGTAATGGGAGTTTTTGACTCTCTTACAAAGAACGAAGAGCTTCCCGAGGTGGAACCTGACCCTCGAGTACACACGGAACTTCTAAAGCACCAGAAACAAGGACTCAGCTTTATGATGAACAAGGAGTTGCCTCGCCAATTCGGCAGTGATGGCAAGGCTGTCGGTTCTTTCTGGCAAATCCGTCTAGGTAACAACGGTGAGAAAACGTACTACAACGTAATTACCGGAAGTTCGCAACGTGAAGCCCCTCCCGAGACCCTTGGTGGTATTCTTGCGGATATGATGGGTCTAGGAAAGACGCTAAGTATCTTGTCTCTCGTTGCTAGTTCCCTCAACGAAGCCGACGAGTGGTCAAAGCTTATGCCTGTTCAGCCACAAGCTCCTCCTATGCCGAAGAAGAAACCCAATTCTTCGGGACAGTTTGATGTACCCACACCACAGCCGCTTGGCTTGACCCAACTAAAGCTGAACGTCAAAACAACGCTTTTGATATGTCCTCTCAGTACGATAACGAATTGGGAAGAGCAAATCAAGGCTCACATCCAGCCTGGTCAGCTGACGTATTATATTTATCATGGATCCAATCGCATTAAGGATCCCGAGAAGCTTGCCATGTTTGACCTCGTTTTGACAACCTACGGATCTGTTGCTAGCGAGGTAGCATCCCGTAACAAGGGCAGACAAGGTTCGTATCCTCTCGAGGAGGTAGGATGGTTCCGTGTAGTCTTGGACGAAGCCCATATGATACGAGAGCAGTCTACTCTGCAATTCAAGGCCATCTGCCGCTTACAAGCCAACCGCCGTTGGGCCGTTACCGGCACCCCCGTTCAAAACAAGCTAGATGATCTTGCAGCATTACTTGCCTTCCTCCGCCTGAAGCCTTTCGACGAAAAGAGCAAGTTTACAACACATATTACAGCTCCCTTTAAGATTTGTGACCCGGAGATTGTCCCGAAGCTTCGGATTCTCGTAGACAGTATCACCCTTAGGCGTTTAAAGGACAAGATCAATCTCCCTCCCAGGACGGACGAGATCATAAGACTCGAATTCTCTGCTTCTGAGCGCAAGCTCTACGATATATTCGAAAAGAATGCACAAGATAAGGTACAGGTTTTAGCGGCAGGCAGGGAGAAAATGATCGGTGGTAGGACCTACATCCATATTCTTCAATCCATTCTTAGACTGCGCCTTATCTCTGCGCATGGAAAAGATCTTCTCAGCGATGAGGACCTAGAGGTGGTGCAGGGTATGACCCAAGAATCCGCCATTGACCTCGATAGCGACGAGGACGATGAGAAACCCGCATTGGCAGAATCAAGAGTTTATGAGGCTTTTGAGCTCATGCAGGAGACTAACAGCGACTTGTGTATATCGTGCCAGAAAAAGATTGGCTCAAATGATAGTGCTAGTATCGCGTCAGAGCGCGAAGAGGATGTTCTCGGCTATATGACTGCTTGCTTTCATCTCCTCTGCCCCAGTTGCATTACGACCTGGGAAGAGGAGGTGGGCAATCACGGGTCAGGTACATGTCCCGTCTGCCAGTCTCATGTTCGTTTCGCCTACAACGAAATTCGCAAGAGCAAGGCCGAAGTCGAACACGAGGGGCACCATCAATCATATAAATCGGAAACTAAAGTCAGAACGAAAGATGGCTACCCAGAATATTCGGGACCCCACACGAAGACTCGTGCACTTGTCAGTGACCTCCTGAAAGCAAAAGCCGACAGCGAGGCTCACCCTGACGAGCCCCCATTTAAGTCGGTTGTCTTCTCCGCCTGGACGTCTCATCTCGATCTTATTCAGATCGCATTGGACAACGTCGGGATTAAATACACTCGCCTTGATGGTAAGATGAGTCGAACCGCCAGAACCGCCTCCATGGATGCCTTCCGGGAAGACAACTCGGTGCATGTGATACTAGTATCCATCATGGCCGGTGGCCTCGGCCTGAATCTTACTTCAGGGAACTACGTCTACGTGATGGAACCTCAGTACAACCCGGCAGCAGAAGCACAAGCTGTCGACCGTGTCCATCGACTCGGTCAGAAGAGACCCGTACGCACGGTTAGATATATCATGCGAAACAGCATTGAGGAGAAAATGCTTGAACTTCAGGAGAAGAAGAAAAAGCTTGCAAGCCTTAGCATGGACAGAAACCGGGTTATAGATAAAGCAGAGGCGGCGAAGCAAAAGCTTATGGACCTACGCAGCCTTTTCAAATGATGACTTGCCTATTTTATAGGACTTCACCAGCGCCTTATATTTACTTCCTCAAAGGCGTATAATGGCGTTTTCATGTTCTCGGCGATATTTTAAAGGGACAGCTATCTGCATTGCATTTGCACGGTGTTTTGGTCACACATGGCTGTACAAGAGCCATTGCTGGGTGAGCAAGTTAATCCACCATATTGCTAACGGCTCACGATGGATCTCCCTCAGATGCAAAGGGTCAAATTCAAAGATCAAAAAACTTACTCTCGCGAGACGGCGTATGGTTCAGAAGGAACAAAATTACCTTTGAAACGGAGAAGAGAAGATGGTGGGATGTGTTTAAGGATGGTTTTACGTTGGAACAGGTCACGCCGACACGTTAATTAATGTATGTCACTTCTATTACTATTTACGGATGAGGTTGTACTTTGCAACCTCATCGCTCGATACCAGAACCTGGCGGTCGTCCAGACTAAGGGGCGGGGCTTGGCTTGGCTTCGTCTTCCCGGATAGATCGAATGAATTACACGATAGAGTCTACGGCTCTCTTTATTATAGTTGCCTTGCGCGTGTGCGTGTGCGCATACGTACTATGACGTTTCTTTCGTGGCTGGTTAGTCGAATTCTATCGGGGCTATGTTACTCGGGTTGTTCTGGGCCGGCCGGCTGGCTCGTATAATCGGAATGCCTTTCTAAACTGATGTTTCTGATATCATCGTAATAACATGTCCTCCGCGATCTCTTCTCAACTAGCTAGGAAGTGGTTTCGTAGGTATTACATAGTATATGCACGATCTAGCTTTCCCACCCCCATCTGTTGGGGGACAGCCCGGCTAAGCCCAACCTGCCCAGCAAAACCCAGCTCGGTCGAGAGGAGCAGAGAGTTGGTTTTTTGTTTTGGCTTTGCCTTAGGCACGTAAGGTCTTAGTTCCCCTCACATGGCTGCATACCTATACAGCTACCTATATTTCCACGTGCAATGTTCAATACTACTGTAGATACCGAGGCATGTAGGTATTACACGTGTATACGGGAGGATCACATGTATGTATGTATGTATATGCATGCACGATCAAGCACCAGGCGCGAGCAGAGGACATATGTAGAGAGGTAGGTAGATACGAAGGATGCGAATTAGTAATAACTAGTTTTGGATCTTTTTTTTTTTTTTTTTTTTTTTACCTAGGTAGGTAGTTATTATCTGTGGGGGAGAAAAGGAATGATATCGTAAATGAATAATACATAGGGGAGCTTAGGTAGGTAGGTAGGTAGTTAACCGGTTGGTTTCTATCATGTAACTACCTATATAACTTATATATGTATATGCAAAGGCTCGAGGATGGGTTAAAATATAGCGAAGCACCTTATATCCTCCCTTTATTTAACGTAGGTGGTCTTAGAATTATTAAGCCTGTCTTAGATCTCGAAGAGGGCAAGCTATCTCAATATTTGTGAAGCCTTGATTCACATTCTTCTACGAATACTTAATGAGCCCAGCATCTCAATGTGTACAATAAAAACCCGAGTGCGTATTAAAATCGGTTTCTAATAGAATACTCTCCTACACATTAGTACTAAATGATTAGTACACTGTTTATTACAACCTATCGTAAAGCACCGAGCTCAAACTCGTCAATATCACAAAGGCAATCAAAGTATTTCAAGTTTAAATCAATACGTCATGTTCGATTTATGCTAGAGAGGTTTTTTTCTCATATCAGTCCAAACTTATAATCATTCAGTCTGTCGTAAGTGATACGCCAACGCCCGAATTGCATAGTGAGCCCCTTTTCACCGATTTCCTCAAAACGCCGGAGGACGAGTTGCCTCAGCATGCTTATACCGCATGGCCCTTTTATGTACATAAATTTTTAACCAAGGTCATCATCCTTCGACTGTTAGGAATAACGGCATTTGCAATGTTTCATTACCACCTCCAGTATTACAGCCTTCCCAGTTCGAAGCGACCTAAGCCTATCGTCAACTCCCTTGACCATTTAAGCCGCATTGGCACCGGCAAGAGGCTGAGAGATTCTCGTGACTTGGTCACCAGCACGGACAATTCGTCGGCCAGATGAGTCGGTAACGAAAGCACCTTCCTTCTCCATATGTGCCTTTTTCCAGATTTCGACTTCACAGCCTCCTCGGAGAACACCAACACGCATGGTAGACAGAAGGTTGTGGGCAGCGTTCGAATGGTCGTAGACACCACCGTTGAAGATAGCAGTGGCATCCTTTCCGATGGCGGATGAGATAAGAGCCTTGCCACCAGGGTGGTCCTTGATGAAATCGGTGACGTCGTGGATAACACCAGCAACAGCGACCAGAGCTTTGCCGTTCTTGGACTCGCTAACGTAGTCATCCCAGTCGATAACAGGTAGCTGCTCTAGAGGAACACCCCAGTCTAACCTGGATCGCTTCTGGTCGAGCTTCTTCTGCATCTGTTGGAGACGACCCTTCTCGATTTCGTTTTGGCGGAATGTCTTCAGGTTATAGGCAAGACCCAGCTTCTTCCAAGCCCAGATGCTCCACTTGGTCGGATCATACTGCCACCACTCAATAGCGTTGCGGTAATCGGATGGGAACTCGTGGTGGAAGTTGTGGTATCCCTCTCCAAGTGTGACAAGCGCGGTAATGACATGGTCACGAGGAGAGTTGCGGTCGTCGAAAGGCTGGTCACCGAGCCAATGGGCGAGAGAGTTGACACAGAAAGTAGCCTGCTGGATGAAAAAGATTCGGATGATACCAGCGTAGATGAATCCACCCCACCAGTCGCCCCAACCAAGACCGCAGACCATAGTCGGAAGAACGAGAGACATTGTGATGACGGACTTGATGTAGTGCTTGTGCTGCCAGACAACAACCGGGTCGTCGTTTAGGTCGGAGATATCGGTTCGGCCAATTCGCTTAGGGTTCTGCTTCATGACCATCCAGCCGATGTGAGAGTACAGGAGGCCTTTGCGGACCGAGTAAGGGTCCTTCTCCGTATCCGTATAACGGTGGTGAGCACGGTGACCCCTTGACCACCACCTGATAGAACCTTGAACAGCAGCAGCTCCCATAGCAGCCAGGTAAATCTTGATGAGGAGCGAGGCTCTGAATGAACTGTGAGCCCAAAGTCGGTGATATCCTGTCTAAATGTTAGTATTTCGGGAATTAAATAGAACGTGATGTTATCCAAACATACCAGCTGTAATACCGAGGCCGGCATTGAAATAGTAGAAGATGGCGAAGAGGGCCGTCTTCAACTTGAGATCAATCCAGTACGTGCTGATCAACCCAGCTAAAGGAATGAATAGGATGAAGGTAGTGTTAAGCCAGTTGACGTGCTTGTACCAGTTGCTCCAGGTCAAAGGGAGCTCGGAAATGTGCGGTTTCTTCAAGTCATACTTGGATGACCGTAACGGTTTGTAGTCCTTGGTGCCATCAGGAAACGCCGAGGCGGCAACGGGCCCTGAGGCATCCGTCGTGGCAGAAGCCATGGTTGAGAATCGACGGGTGCTGGGGATGGAAGAGTTGAATCAGCAAGGCCCTCGGGAGATGAGTGAAAGGGGTCTCGGATGGGTGAACGACAAGGTTAAAGAGAAGGAATGGAAAAGAAAAAGATGTGGGAGTTTAAAAAAGATATATATTTATTATCGGGGTGGGAATGTTAGAGTGTAAAAGGCTGTAGTATTGGATGTAGGTACAAGTGGATATGGGGACCAATCGGTGGGACGTACAACCTTGAACCCCTGGAGCCGGGTGGACGGGTGGATGATGGGTGGCGGAAATGTATACTGAAAGTATTCGAGACCTAGTCAGACCTAATTTGACGTGTCTAGATGGGTGAATCTAGGTTGAGTCGGGTACCGATTAAGAACTTTTATCCCCAACTCGTACCTGATCTGTAACTGCTGGAACTTAAAGCGGTGTGAGCGCTAACAGTATCAACTGTAGCCTTTCTTAAATGTGTTGTTCAAAGAATGTACTTGTTGGAACAAAGTGATTCGACTAGAACGTCTGATAGTCGGTCGATGGCTTACACGATTTACTCAACTGTTAAGGAAAAGAGACGCGTTTTATTGCTATGAATTAGGAATAGGAAACAAAGTCACCACTTTTAAGATAACAAAGACGGTGGAAACCAGTACTTGGAAGTAAAAGAAATTGTAACTAGGTAAAAGTGACGAACAAGTTACGAAGTCTGCTGTATGTACGTATCCTATTTTCTCTTTCCTGCTTGAAATCCTGCTTGATCTGATAGGCGAAGGAGAATGCTGGGGTTGGAGGTGGTGGGAAGGGGAAGAAAAGCTGTTACATACGCGCGGGGCGATAAAAACACAAAGCCACCAAGTACCTTACAGATACAACTGCTACCCGGGTGGCTGCACATTCCTTCTGCGGGCAACTTCCATCTCGTGTGTTCTTTTTTGAAAGCTGTCTGAAATTTGTTGAATTGTTGGGGAAATGACCATAGTGGCGGTTTCGAAGCCGCAAGGACGATATCCAATCAGAAGCCACGAAAATTCAAGGGTCTTTCCGTTTTTGGTGATATTTCATAGGTCCCACCTGAGTACCTGAGTACATTGTGTACATGTACTATGTATCACAACGTGGATCTTACAACATATTCTACGATCGTCTTTGCCAACAACGAAATAATTCTCCAGACGAAAGAATTATGTATTCGCATTCGTATCCAAACTCTGTACACGCCTTCAGGCCACGTTGTCTTACGTTCGGTATACCAAAAATATGTAATAAATGCTAGCTAACCTAACCTATATACCACGTAGGTAATATGAGAATACATAAATTAAAAGTGATAAATACCTTCGGTTTGCCCTTGCATAAGCTCGGAAATTTCAGGTAACACGGAAAACTCTTGACGTAAGCCCCTCCTTCAGCCCCTTCCGCAGGGCTACGCCAATCAATCCTTTCAAGTGCCACAGTGTACTTGGCGAGCGAAATCCGGGTAGTCGGCATTGGTGTATTAAACTCTCGAATATCGCCAGTCGGGACTACATGTGTACAGTACCTACGATGATCCCGCAACTATGAGCCGAGGCAAGTTTCTCCATTCTCCAGACGGAGACGGATGAATCAATCGATAGATAATTATGTATTATAGATCATGCTAACTTGCGTGTTCTAGCCACGTTCCCCACATTATGTAGATCCCCTTTGGCCGTGCATATCACTCTCCCCAACAAACAAGGAGCGACATGCATACATATTCGTAGTGTAGGTACCTATCGTGAGCTCCGCAGTGGGGTGCCGGGAAAGAGGAATCTTTGAAACGTCCTCTGATCGGTTAGAGATAGTCACGATGCCCCACATCTTCTAGAACAACCTTAAAATTCCTTTGATGAAACTGATTGGTTAACAAAGGGAAAACGCCACTTTCTGCGTGATGCGCCCCATATCTAAGGCTCCATGGATCTTGCTGAGCCTCTTTCTTCTACATCCCATTACCTATATTTGATCGATACCTATGAACAGCTAGGCCGATGAGTAGCTTCGATCTATGTTGTACAGATCATAATTAAAAAGTATTCGTATGCTCTAGTATTTTTAAAGTTGAACATCAGGTCTAGTGGCTAGTTTAAGCAAGATATCCGATCATGACGAGCTAGTCCATAGTAATCCATAGTAATGTCTTCTCCCCAAAACGGCAGCACATTACAATTCAATATTCATAATATCCGATTGGCTAAAGCCGTTTATGTCATTCGTTAAAGAGAAGTCAGAATAGTGTGTGTATAACAGTGGATCATAGTAATTTCCAAGCTCGAATGGCATCATAAAATAGTAAGAAGTAGGGTTGTAGACTCGATATTCACTGGATTACATAGGCTCTACCAGATGAAAAGCAACGAGACTATCTACCTAAGGCAAGCTGACAACATAGCTACCAGATCACATGATTCACTCACAATGCACTATGTAAGACTTTAACAACAACCTCAACTCACAACCCTCATCAACCCAGCAGCCCGGCCAGTCAACTCCCACGAACCATCCCAAATAAATCAAAACCACGCTCAACCCGAAATAACCCTAACCCGCCATCCCATCTCCGTTCCCGTCTCCAAACCGCTAAGTACCTAATCTAAATCTAAATCTACGCCACGATACGATACGCAACAGCATACATACCAATATGAAACATGAGCCGTCGAAAAGCCGATTCACGGCTTTACAACCGAACCACCAATACAATCGCCCAGCACACACACGTACATACCATACATCATACATCATACATCATACGTACCTAGGTACGTTCGTGTATCACAAGTTCATTCCCCGAACACCAAGACGTTCGCTCACTATGTATGTACTCATCTCCAATCGCCATCCTCATCGCCAAATCCAACAATTCCTCGATACCCCCTTCACCACTCATCGAGAACTCTTATCTCGTACCACCATCAGACCATGCCTTACTCCATCGACCGATCGCTCCCACCGGTATGATGTTTACCTTATCTATAACCTACACTTGGCAGTGGACGAAAAGCCACTTCAAGATCTGTTGGCCAAGTACAGAATCATAAACCTGCATATACTTCCGCATACAGACCCGATGCCGATTCAACACAACACTATCACATGCGTATATACACTCGGCCGAGTTTGTCAAAACACACGCTAATCCCTTATTTTCTCAGGGGACATATATTTCACTACCTATTGTAACGTATGTAGAATATGTAAGATCCGGGAACCGCCATCTCCTATCCAGCCCTCCCCCTTCCGTCTTCGAATAGCCATTTCGACTTCGTACCCATTCATTGTGCCTCATACATTAAATATCGTATCGTCAAGATAAAACAAACGTTGTGGTAATGATGTGCCGCCTCTATTGTACAAAACAAAAAGAAACAATATTTTCGCCCAACTCGCCGTTGCCCTAACGTAGAAAGTATGGTCCACCGCTCGCATACATTCGTAACACCCGGATATTCCCGAAAAAAAGTCCTCCAAAAATTGCATATGCAATGCAAAACTCCTCGCGCCGTTCTGTATGTTTTATGTACATGAACAGCTACTCGCAAGTGTGTAAGCATCTCAATATAACCTTCTCAGGCTTAAGACGTCACATCTGTTGCTGTAGCTGTAGCTGTCGTAGGATGGCCTAAATCATCGTCTAAGGTCAGTTTTCGAATTTCGTCATGCTCGTATTTAGAGCCAATACCCGTCAAATCAGTTGGCAAGTCCGGAGGCGACTCAGCCGGCCTCGAAGGTGATGGTGCCGTTGATCGCGGTAATATGTCTTCTCTGTCGTGTGTATAATGGTATATCGATCCAGTTTCTCTGTCTCCGTCTGTAAGCGGCCGAGCGACTTCTTCAATTTGGGCATAATCCGGGGTCTCAGCTGTACGCGGACCCTCTGGTTCTTCAGGTTGTGCTACACCGGGTCGTCCCGGAACGCCACCTCTAGAGTCGGATTGCAGATTTTCTAAGTCCCTCTCTTCACTTAATACACCTGTTGTATGGACGTCGCTAGAAATAATAGTTGCTGTACTTTTGTAGGGTAGAGGTAAGCCCCCCTCGGTATTCCCATCGTTAATCCTCAGCGTACTACTTGTGCCAGCTACTAACGTGGGTACCTTCACCTGGTTTTCATTCCCAGTCACCTGAGCCTGTTCATCCTCTAGGTCCTGTTGCACTTTCGCAATTATCTCTTCCGGCGACTGCACGCTCCTGGGAGTCTCAGCAATCTCCTGTCCCAGTTCCAAGTCATCGGCATACGGGCCCATGAAATCAGTGGGCCACGTTTCACGCCGTTCCATGTACGGTGGGTTATATATGTCGTGGTCGCTTGGTAGTGACCTGGCCGGGGATCGTCCCCTTGACGGATAGTATTGGTCGACGGAGAAGTTTGTTGCAACATGTGTACTACCAAATGGAGTGTATGGCCAGACATCCCGAGGCTGAGCTGGTTTGATGTGAGGGTGACCGTTTTCTTCATATCCGTCCACCGTATATTCCCGTAGAGAATTGCCGTCGTCGACAGAAATCGAGGGTAGATCATGCCTGTCATAGTCGTCATCGTCGTTGTCGTATACGGGTTGAGGAAACAATCTAAGTAGCATAGAGGCCTGAAGTCGGACACGTGGATCCTCGTGCAAGCAATGTCCCACCATCATGCGATACCAATCCGGAACATCGATTTCGGAAGCCAGCCGGAGCGGTCGTCGATGCGCTTCCGGCTCATCCTCCAACGTCGCGAGTGCCCACAATACCATCCCCAACTGATAGAGGTCAGATTTTACACCGATATACATCGATATCCGCTGGTTGCTATCGATAAGTGGAGTTGCCTCTGGAGGCTCCCAGCCCACTGGGCAACCTCGTCTGTTGATGTCTATTATCTTTGCATTGTCTTCATAGTCGATGACGATGTTAGAAAGCGTGAGGTCGCCCTGTACAAAACCGGCTTCGTGAACGTCCGATAACCCCTGAACGATCTGCCTTGCCCACTTCTCTCGAAGGGACCACGGGAGGATATTACCATCCTCTTGAGAATCGTATATAAGGTCGATGAGCGCTCCCTTTTCCGCGTAATTGATGAGCAGGCCCTTAACCATCTCGTCCTCATCGTCAACCACCACACCGTAGAATTCTATGACGTTTTGGGAGAAGCGTAAGGAGTTAAGAGCGTTGACTTCGTAGAGAAATTCATCTACCGTATCTGGTCCTGGAATCTCCTTCTTAATGAGTGTCTTCCCAGCAACACGAACCTTGTAGACAAAGCCTGACATATGGGACTCGAACGCGAGATCTCTCTCTTTGATACGGGGACATTTCAAATGCTGGATCATACGAACGGTGGGGTAGTTTATGATCTCCTACAAGGATTACACAATCAGTAACATATTATGATCTCACACAAGAGTAACCCACGTTAACGTCTTCCACTACATGGACGTGCAACCTTCCTTCCGTGGTCTGCAATTTTAGGTTGGTGACGGTGGGGTAGAATTGGATGTCTTGAAGGCTTTCGCGTATAGCTTCATATATTTTGGCACTCTTTTCCCTTTGGAACTTGATATGGAGTAGGTCCTTCTCTAAAGAATCATCTGGAGCGGTTCGATAATCCAGAGAAATAGTAACTCGCCTCCACACGAATTCATCCTCGCGATAAGTGACGAAAAACTTCTCCCTCCTAGATTTATCCCGGAAGTGCATACTCAGATTCAGGATCCATTTCCGCTCCAGCTCGTCATTGATCATTGCATCATACTGAGACGTCGTGGTGGACTGAACATCAACAGGCGATAAAGCTTCGATATAGCTAGGCACGGGTTGGAGTAATTCACGGTTTTCCCTATCTAGGCTGGCGCTATTGACGCTGTTGATATCTTGGAAACTTAAGAATTGCTTCTCATCGAGGGGACTCTGAGGAGCCGACCCCACTTCATGCGAGACCACGGCAGGAGGACTAATGGAGGGCTGTGTGTCGTCGAAGAAGTCGGGCGCACTTGCACGCGGTAGGGGTTCGTTCACACGGGAAACGCTGCGTTGGGTACGCAATCGCCTATCGACGGAGACAGTCCTACGTTCCGCTGACGTAGGCTCTATCGCCTCGAGCTTCTCTCTCACCTCGGACTGTTGCCTCTTAAATGTTTTAACGCGGGGCAACCCGGGAACCACTTTCCTTGACACCCTCCGGAACAAGCCCGAGGTTGGTGAACAATCCAAAGAC
The DNA here is from genome assembly GCA_902805455.1 of Daldinia concentrica. Lineage (NCBI taxonomy): Eukaryota > Fungi > Ascomycota > Sordariomycetes > Xylariales > Hypoxylaceae > Daldinia > Daldinia concentrica. The sequence goes on along the minus strand of CADCSW010000003.1, from coordinate 1,127,359 downwards.
GTCCTAGATTCTTGGTCAGATGATACCGACGATGTTAGCGTGCTATCCTTCCCAAGAAATTTTTTCAAAATGGAGGCCAGTCTACCGGTGTCCGATGTTGGCGGCGGTTCGCGCGATGGCATATCTGCCGTTGCTGCCATGGCGGCGATCATTGAGCAAAGCAAGCCCTATCGTTCAAGCTTCATAGGGCTTGTCTATTTCGCAATCTCTGCTATTTAGGCAGGGCAAATAAAAAACTTTACTCAGATGAGGTAAAAGCCTGTAGATAGGTCCACGACTAAGGCGCTGCGGGGCAAGTAGTGCGGAAAGAGACAGTGATATCGTAGCAATTGAGGCTCTAGCTCAGCCGCGATCCCAGTTCCAACCGAGCTGAAACTGTGGATGTATTGGATGTATTGGATGTACTAGATTCTGGAACAACTGCAAACTGTCTGAGGGCGGGGAGTAGATGCAAGAGGCAGGGCGTAGCGGGCCTGATCAGGCAACCGATGGTTGTAGTAGCTATGCGAGATATAATAACGTATATTGAAGGGAAATGGTCATGACAGCTTTGATGCAAGTAGACCCAACGTCGAATGGGGGAAAGAAGCGGAAAGGATGCTCAGCAGCGAGGCTGTCAAGACCTTATTGGCAATTGACGATGATGGCGGCTCATATGTGCCGACATGGGCGACAAGGTAATGCGCGCGTATTCTCTAGCCTGCAGCTTTTTTTTTTCTTCTTTTCCTTTAAGAGTCAGGTATGATTCTTCTGCGTCTTAGCTGCGACTTGACTAGGTAGGCGGCATGCAGGAGATATGCAAGCAGAAGCTATCCTGGAAAACTCCGCTTTCGGGGTACAGAACGATATAGCCATTTGAGTTGAGAAAGTTGAAGGAAGCAGAGAGAGAAATGAGCGAATATAGAAATTGGAGGTGGACAGGTGTTTCTACTTTCTACGACGAGTGACGAAGGGCATCGACGTTGTACCTTCCGGTCCTTCCCCCCGTACGCAATATTATACATATTACATATTACATACATTTTGTACAGTTGTATATTGTACAGTTGTACGACAACACAGCACGGGCAGGCACAAGCGTTAAAAACTACAATATCTGGCCATACCAAGAACGTATTAGTGGTACCGCTGGCAAGTTCCCTTTTTTTTTTTTTTTTTTTTTTGCCATGGACCAGGATTGTACCTAGTGTATCGTTGTATCAGGCTAGGGGTCCCGTTTGGTCTCGCTTGGCTTTTTAATGATCTCGCGGGGTTGTAAGTACATGTGTACCTAAGCTACCTGATGACATCGTAATATTCTATCTTCTCATTTTCTTATTTTTTCATTTGTCCATTTCTCATTTACTTTTTCTTGTATTCCAATTCGTTTCCTTCCTACGAGGTCCTATTAATTGTGGGTGGAATGGTCCCGGGACCTATCTAATGCCCGCTCAATGGCAGCAAGAGCACTTATACGCGCAGCTCGTCAGACGGTAACATGCAAGGTTGTGCCCTTGTGGAATACATTCGATTATAGCACTGGCCTACAGTAATTCAGTGGTGGAGGGGTTTATCTTGGCCAATTCGGATTCGACCTCAACCTCCTCTCATATGTATTATCGTCCTCCAAAAATCAGCCATGCCGCTATGGTCCCTTTTCCGCTTGGTGGGGGGTCTGCTGGGCCATTGAACCAAGTCGGGAAAATCAGGATGATTCATTGATGTGTTGTACAATGATACTAGTGGTCGATCCCTAAATGAGGGGTGTCCGGGTCGAATTCTGAAATAAGAGGGATTAGGGGACGGAATCGTAGGAAGACATTAACTAACACTTAAAACTTCTGTCGCAAACTATGAATGTACATGATAACTAGGTAATTCTATAGCGCTAGTTTTCGAAAACTATATGAGGTAACTTAGGTATGTAATGTTGATACCCGATGGGCTTAGGCTCTTCCTTGATCATCTAGCCTATCTTTCCTCGCAAGGGATTATAGTCTTTATCAAAGACATCTATTGTTAGTTACAACTACGAATAGTATATGTATGACTTCACTTACACGTGGAACCCCTTGAAGAATGAGACCATCATATCTACCTCCATATACACAACATGAACTTACACCGCTATCCGATTGCACTCACCGACTTTGCGCTGCAACAGTATTGCCTCTTACAAAAAATGTGTAACTAGACAATTACCTATCTTTACCTACTTGATAACATATTTGATAGTTATGCCTTATGTAAGTTCCTGGGCGAAGCATACTAGTTACCTAGGTTAGGTAGTTGATATCCCAGGATCTTCCAAGTTCGCGCAGCTTGACAGGTCACAAATTTAGAATAGTATTGTCTGTCAACGTTGCCCTAACCGCGACGCCGGCCCGAAGCTAGTGCAGCAACCATCTGCTTGTCGACATCGCCGGTTGATCATGTGGACCGAACGAAGTAGAAGGTAGTGTACAATGGCTTCGTGACTAAAGCAAGCAGACACACGAATAACAGTACATTATCGGAGTGGTACTAGATGGTTCGTATGTACGAAAATGAAAAGGGATGACGTACGGAATAAGAAATAAGCGGTCCTTAAGGGGAAGACGAACTAGTTCGCCCAAGCTAGTTCACCGGCATACGTGAAAGTGTATGACTTATAAGTCAGAAGCCTTCGAAAAAGGGAGTTTATTCCTTGTTATTTTTCTTCTTCTTCTTCTTCTCTACCTACCCCTGCCGATAGAAACCGTGATGTGTTGTTCCCCTCTTCCCCCTCGGGAAGAATGTCGTCAGCCTACGCTAGATAGATAGTTTAGGGCTGGCCCCCCAGCCTAGGCCAAGATCCCGCTCGATCCCTAACCCGCTCTTCTTAAAAGCCACTTGATATATCCCCTGTTGCTAATTCTCTGTCTTCCTCCCGGGTGCTACCCAATCTAAGACCACGCTATTCCAGCCGTTGGCACCACGCGACTTGGCTAGATTGTCCGCTATCGTCGCCCGGAAAGGAGGTGCTAGAATTGGGCAGCGATACATACGATGGCTTTACAGGTAGGCAATGTAAGTTGGTAAGTTGGAGACAACGCAAACAACGCAAAGCGAGGCTGCTTTGAGACAACTGGCCATCAATGTCATGCTCGTCCGTCATAGGAAGACATCCAATACATTCATTATTCCCTGCATCGTTCCGGTCCTGTAAGATCACTCTCCCGCGTCGGTGATTCCAATTCGCGAATAGTATTTCCCATAATCAAAGCATCAAGCCGATCATCGCTTCGGGACCTTACTGATCAGAATGCATCTCATCATCATTTACCTCGTGCTTTGGAAATATCTCATTTTCCTATCGTCTATTCCTGGGGGATAACAAGAGGATCTATAGCTACCTATCTACTGCAAGTATTACTCGTTCCTAATTCAACTTACCTTTTTAGCTCGCGTGGGAGTGCCCAGGAAGATCAAAGTATCTCGCCCTGCATTGGCTCCCGTGGCTGAAATCGCCTTGCCTGCTCGACACCGACCCCCCATCGATTATCAATTGCTCCAAGTCATACATACATAGTACATATCTCATCCTTAGGTGAGCACGTAGTTACCTAGTAGGTAGGCATCTACGCCTAGAAAACCATACCTGACAAATCCTCCCAGGTCTTTAGGTATTAATGGGACTTCGCGTCGGGCTTTTAGGCACGTAATCAATGATCTCACGTCTAACTTACGCGAGCGATCGAGGTGGTCAGCAATAACTCCGACCTAGTGTAGAGCGTCCCGTGATAGGAAGAAGAAGGAAAAGGAATTGACTTCTTACCGTGGCGTAGAGCCCAAATCTTTTTATCTCCAGGTTGCATAATGCGACCTCCGACATCAATCAAATCGTGGGGTGCGCAACCGCCTTCCCAGAGCGCGGGATTCTATGGTAGACGTCGACTCTTGATGATACCTCTTCACAAATTGCGCTAGATGCTCATACTATACGAATATGAATCACGCGCATCCGGCTCGAATCGTTTTCTATAACAACAGCCACAGCGACACAACGCACTTGGCACGAGGTTTGTCACGAATAGGTCTTACCATTCGTATGAGGCGTTATCACTAGCGTTCTGACACGTTACTGTAAGAGTTTCTCTCATGCCTGACCCTTTAGTGGTTTCCTTTTCCTTTCTTCTTGATACTATGTAAGATAACCTAGGGGAAGAAAGGGGGCGAGCGTGCCGTACTCTGCCACCTGTCCACCTGTCTACTATGCTCATGAGAGGTGAAGGGTATGTGGGTAAATCGTATGATACAAGTTGTAATGTTTTCAAATATGTGAGGAGTGAGGGAATACATTTTATGATTGGGTTACTTCCAAGCCATTTCGTCGAGTCGTCGTATTGCCGCCTGAACGCCTATCTGATGGTCCAATCCCGCAAATGCATTACTGTAAAGTCTATGGAAAATATGCAAGTTGACGAAGGGGCTATGGGGAGTGTACCCGTCACTCCATTCTCCGTATCGTCTCCTATTCGTCCTTGTCGCTCTCGGATTTAGCGTCGTGCTCCTTTTTCCATTCGCAGATCTTGCATCGATTCGCCTGCTCCCTGTCCAGGTTGGGGAAGACGAGCTCGAAAATCTCGCTGTACCAGCTGGCTGGACGGCCCTCAATACCCTCCTTGATGTTCTGCACGATAATGTTAGCCTAGACCGTCGCATCGGAATGTTATTTTAGGTTAGTAGCACCCACCTCTGGAAGTTCTAGCCAGTCGGATATATTGTCGTCTGGGAAGATGATCATCTTGCAACCAGCCCGCCTCGCCGCAACCGTCTTCTCCCGCAGGCCCCCTATCCTGAGCACCTTTCCAGTCAATGTAAGCTCCCCGGTCATAGCGATCGTGGGGTTGACAGGCGTCTCCAATGCCAATGATAAGAGCGATGTCGCCATGGTCACGCCGGCCGATGGTCCGTCCTTTTGCACTGCCCCTTCGGGCACGTGCAAGTGAATCTTAGCCTTGTCAAAGAAGTGGTTATCCGTAAATTCCTTCGCCATATACGCCTTAGCGAAGGAATAAGCAATTGTAGAGGATTCTTTCATCACCGTCTTTAGGTTGCCCGTGATTTCCAACCCTGCACGACTACTAGGTCTTAATGCAGACTGGAGAATGGATTCTATGTACATCGCGGAACCGCCTAGCTGGGTCCATGCAAGACCCATCGCAACACCAGGTGGCGTCACATCATATAGACGGTCAGAGGTGAATATCGGAGGACCGACATAGTCCTTGAGGTTCTCCTTGTTGATCTCGACGTGAACTGAATCAGGTACTCTTAAGGGTACACGAGGCTTCTCTGTGGTTTCTTTCTCAGAGGCTTCGGGAGAAGTGGGATCCTGGTTCTCTTTCTCCTTTTCCTTTTCTGATTCTTCTAGAGCAGCTTTTCCATCTTCTGTCAGAGCCGCTGACTCGGGAAGAACCTCCTCCCCGAGTTCTTGAACGATCTTCAGGGCTGACTTTCGGTAGACCTTCTCGATCTGTTTCTTTAAGTTCCGAACACCCGACTCGCGGCAGTATGACTTAATCAGCTCGTCGATGGCATCATCTGTTAGAGAAACGTCTGCATCCTTCAACCCGGCTAGTTCCTTAGCCGCAGGTGCTAGGTATCGGTCCGCAATTGCTCTCTTCTCATCCGAAACGTACCCTGAGAGTCTGATGACTTCCATACGGTCTAGTAGAGGTCTCGGAATGGTGTCAGTCATATTTGCTGTGCAGACAAACAAGACTTTAGAAAGGTCGACGGGAACATCCATGTAGTGGTCTAGGAAAGAACTATTCTGTTCTGGGTCGAGTAGTTCTAGTAGAGCCGACGAAGGGTCGCCTTGATAACCCCGGCCGATTTTGTCAATCTCATCGATTAATATCAGGGGATTCTCAGTTTGACACTTCTTTAAAGCTTGAATGACTCGTCCAGGGAGTGCACCGACGTATGTCCGTCGATGACCCTTAATTTCAGCCACATCTGTAAGGCCTCCCACGCTGAATCTGTAGTATTGTCGGTTCAGAGCCCTGGCAATTGACTTGCCTATACTGGTTTTGCCAACTCCAGGAGGTCCCACGAAACATAAGATCTTGCCCTCGACAGTACCTCGGAGCTTACCAACTGCGATAAACTCTAGAATACGATCCTTGACGTCTTTCAAGCCGTAATGATCCTCATCTAGTACTTTCATCGCATTCTGAATTCCAAAATTTTCTGCGCTCCGTTGTCCCCAGGGGATCTGTGTCAACCAGTCCAGATAGTTCCTCGTTACGTTGAATTCAGAGGCAGCAGGTTCGAGATGAGCGAGCTTGTTAATTTCGTCATCAAACACTTTTCGAACGCCTTCGGGCATCGCTAGCTTGTCGGCCTTCTCCTTAAACTTCTCTACCAGTTTATCCTTACCATCGGACTCGATACCCAGTTCGCGGCGAATACCTTTCATCTGTTCCATCAGCCAGTATTCCCGTTGTCGCTTCGTAATCTTTTGTTCTACATCCTTAGTGATCTTTGATTGAAGCTGGGCATTCATCAGTTCTTTTTTCAGTACGACTAAAGCCTTTTGCATTCGTTCCTCGACGTTGAGGCTAGCAAGGACTTCCTGTAGTTCCGCGGGCTCCCCGGCGGATACCGCCGCAGCAAAATCAGCTAGCTTTGCCGGCTCTGCCATAACATTTCCTGTTGATTGACTCATAGAGAAAGTTGATATTTGATCTCTAAATAAGCTGTTCATCGAAGCGACTTCCTTGAAAACATTCACGATTTCGTTTGTCACCGCTCTAATGACAGGGCTTTTTGGATCAAACGGCTCTTCAGATAGGTTTTCCACATTTACAAGGCTGACTGGATACTTCCGTAGGAATGATGTTGGCTCATATTTCTCCGTCGCAGAATCAGACTTCGGAGCGACGGCGCTCTCCTCGAAGCTCGCGACCACGTCGCCCTTCTTTTCTTGCTGTGGCTCTTCTTCTGTTTTGGGTGGGATTGGTTCAGGCGTAGGTTCCGTTTCAGGGTCAGCCTTCTTAGGCTCACTAGTACTAGGGGGTATTAGAGTGGATAGCTTTATCCGGCGATGAGGGTATAAGATAGCTGTGAGGCTGTTTTGTTCTCCGTGTACTGGGAAGGCGCTCGTGACCTGCGCAAAAACACCAGTATCGTAGACATCAGACGGGTCCCTAATTACATCCTCGTCGGCGTTCTCATCTTTAAATAAGAATGCGCCAACGTAAGGTTGGCCTCGCTTAATCATTTCCATTATTGCAGCAGAGACATTCGGATCCTTAATCGTGATCGCCTTATAGAAACCTGGGAATAGAGGTCGCTTCGCTATTGGTATGGCCATAACCTGGGGGTATACGTCGGGTACGACGGGTTTCTGCAGAGCTTTGTCGGCTCCCGACCTTCGACCTCTTCGACCTCCGTCTCCAGGCGCATCGCTACCAGACCCAGATGATGCGCCCCCGCCCGCGCTGCTCGCCTTACCATCCTGTGATTCACCTTGGCTACCCTGGCTCTTGCCAGATGGCGGGGAGTCTGCATTGGAGCTTTTGGCTTCGCTCACTTCATCTTTGGATTCCTCTGTCTTCTTCTCCGAGTTCGCTTTCGCCTCCTCTTCCGACAACGGCTCTACGGACCCATCGAAAAAGCCATTGTCTTTTTTATCTTTCCTAGTAATGGACGAGGTGGAAAAGTTTGCCCTTAGTAAAGTGTTATGCCTCGAGGCTATCGTCTGTCTTGAGCACGCGATCGTGGATTCGATCGAGTTACTAGTATTATTTATTGAGTAATGACGTGATGCTAAAGAGGGTCGAAGCCTCGACGCAAAACTCGAGGGACCCCTCGCGACGAGCTGCCGTGATAGGCGTTGTCGACACAACATCGTCGAGAAGGTTATAAGAGAAAATTTCGTCGAGGCGACGGTAATATAACCGGGGGAAGACCGGGGCTTTAATACAATGCAAGTTTGCACTTGCAGAAAATGTTCCCCACCCGTCTGTGATTAAGAAAGAAAAAAAGGAAGTGGTGACTAAAATACAGATATTATGGCAAATAGGCCTTAGGGAAAGAATTCCTAAGAATTGCCGTTGCCTCGCATGAAAATCTAAACGATAACTTCGATTATCGCCTTAGCCTTAGTAATTGGAGTAGAGCTCGAGCATATTTCGACAAAATACATCATCGCTTGCTAAGCTGCCCTCTCGCTCTAACCACGGCTGCGGGATAGCGGAGGTAACGATTGCCCAGATAGGTTTAAATCGTTGTCAGCCAGTGGTCACTAGAAGATACTATGGACACCTACTTATCTTACGTAATTTAGCGCATGTTAAAAGATCGCAAATCGAATAACTTCATCATATGCATATACTTGCATATACTTGCCCATATGCGGGGTTCGACTGAAGAGACCTTGCAATCTTAGCTTTACTTAGTTTGAAACCCATAAAGATTATTAAAAGTAAAATTCAATATACAATTCTTTAAACTTGGAATGTTTTCCTATATATTATGTGCAACTCATAACCCTATAGAGATTCAATAGCCTAAAGGTTTTGCTAATATACGTCCGATAAATTAAGGAGTACTATGCGAGTTGCGAGCTTAACATCAAAACCAAGATCACCATTGACTCGTACCTTAAACTTCGCCTATAATATTAACTGGGTTATAATTCCATGGCTTATGATATCTTTGAGAATATTTCTCAAAGTATAAATCAGAATAAGTACTACTTAGGTAGTCTTGGAATGTTATCGCCTAATATTATCAACTTAATCATCCGATAACACAATACTATAAGAGTATAAGCCGAACTTTAACATCACTTTATAAAAAAATAAATTATAAAAAGTCTCCAAGTGAAGTGATGTAAACAAAATGGTATACCAAGGTATCAAGTCTGCGTCTATAGGTAATATCCGTAATTCCCAAGACCAACCTGCCAGTATCCTACCCCTGAACGCTAATAATGAATCTATGCTGCCAGGGAAATAGAAACTCGCGAGCGCCATTACAATACCCCCAACCGCTAAAAATGATATTGGCAATAACAGTACCTGGGTAATGTTATGAAATCATGGCCAGTCCTTTCCTAGCGAACGCTTCATATGCAAAACCGACAATGAAGGAGCATCACCCATTCCTTCCACACCGTTAGATGACGTTATAACACTATCCTCCAAGCTTAGGGTAGGCATTTCCCTGGCGCAGCATCTCCAATGCAATAGCCTTATCCTTCTCACCAACCACGGCCATCGCCTCATCTATAGCGCCCTGTAGCTCGTCGAGTTGTTCCTTTGCGCTACGTTCTTTCGCCATCTGCCCCGGGGTTCCGGTCTGACCGTGACATAACCGGCACCTTTTCTCTGGCGACGGGGCATCAGTACCGGATCTGCATTTCCACCATCCGCCGTGCTCCCGCTGGTGGGCGAAGGGCCATTTGTTATTAGGTTCATGCCACTTCTTATCCCAGGGCGACCTCCCCAATGCTTCATCGTCGTTGTTAAATCTGATTTGTGTCTCCAGCGTGTAGATACGATTCGTTAGATCATTCCATCTAGCCTCGCGGTTTCTTCCCCTCAGGGGCATTTTGAAATGCTCGAACCATTCTGGAATATGGAGGTTGCGTTTTGGACTCGTGGAGGGCTCAAAGGAGAAAGGCGTGCCCGGTGTAGATACTTGCGGGGGAGGTGGCAGCGCTTGGAGAATGCCTGGTAAATTTGATGCATACTGTCTGGGGGGGGTGGATAGTTTCAAGGCCAGCATCTACAGCCTGGTCGAAAGGAAGTCTGACTAAATTTTGGGGCGGGCCGACGACGTATAAGTGCTTCTCTTTGGGCAGACCAGCATTAGTGAATGATGATTCATCTGCTCCCAACAAGCGCTTAGCTGCTGTCAACGGCAATCTTCGTTGACGCTGTAAGGTTTCTGAAGCTTGACGGCGGGCGGATATTTGAGCTTCGATAGTCTTAATATCTACAAGTGCGGCATAGTTCTCTTGGATTTCGCGAATGACTTCATGTCCTTTCTCAGCGTCAGTTGACGTACTGTCGGCCAATGTTTTACCTTTGATATTCTTGTGATGTTGTTCCATCCTGCCAAGCGAACCTAGCCCCTTGTTCTTTTGTTTTACCCACTCTCGGAAAGTTATGGATTGTGTAATATACTTGTTGGTAAGTCTTTCGATATCCAGTAATTCTTCCTTGGATAATATTGTAGAGTTTGTCAGATCAAACCTTGGAACAACTTCTGGCGGGAATGCTCTCCATTCAACGGCGCGTAGGCCAGAAAAGTTGAAATGACGCAGTGATGGAGGGATATCCTTAGAAGGGGCATTGTGGCAAATGGGAGGCCCGACGCTGGGACTATTGTTTGAGTCTATAGTAGTTTCTGTTTTTGCGCTACTCGGTATATCGTCCTTGACATTTATAGTATCCAAGCCTTCTTTTACCTGCCTGCTCGTAGTTCGAGGCAGGTGCATCAGTTCTGGCCATATTGCGCTTTGGTGTCTTGACGGCGGAGGAGCGCGTAAAGGCTTCATAAACCCCATAGCCATGAGAAAAGGGTTCAGAGTATATCGCGGTGGGTGTTGGGATTGACGCCTAATGGCATTTTTGTCCTTTTTTTCCATAGCGGCGGCGCTTGAGGTTATTTTCAGGACGAGAACAAGAGGCGTATTCTGAGTCCGAGAGAAGGAGAACAACATCTTGAATAAATTATTTATATATAACATAGAGTCTAGCATGAGCTCCATAGCAAACCTCGCCTAAGAAAGTGACTTTGGGTCTGGTGTACGCCACAAACCGTGGATGTGAATCAGTAGGGGGGTCATTAGACAGATATATGATTATGTGGTAAGCATTAGTCCATATTAACTGTTAAGAAACTGGCTCGGAGGAGATAGTGACTGACACATTTTTAAATAATATTTGAGCTGGCATGACTATGGTTGGAGTATATATATTAGGAGGTAGTAATTACGTGTTCAGACTGATAGAGGTCCAACAGACACCATTTCCCGAATCCGCATCGTTTTTTCTCTCTCCTGTCCTAAACTTTCACGCTTCTCCTTTCGTCTTCGGTCAGCGTCAAGGGTAGCAAAGCGACCTCGGGCTCCGTGACGTATTTTGGTTATCATATCTGCGGCCTTGCCTTTTGTGATATCGTTTGCTATTAGTTTATCCTTCTCCCCACGTAGTTTGTTTAGGAAGTCCAGTTGGCCGTCTGTGGGTGGTCCGTTACGCCAGCGCTGGTGTCTCGAGATAAGAAGATGGGGATATTGTTCAGACGCGTATTTGTCACACCCGTGGACGGCATCGGCGAAGGTAGATGTCCTGAGTAACCGCCGAGGTGAAGCATATCGAGACTTCGATACACCTGCGGGAAGAGCCCGGACTTCCCAGGCTGTAAATTCAGTCTCTTTGTTTTCTACTACATTCCCCCTTTCCAATCGGATGTAGCTTCCGTTAGAGCCGGATAGCACCCACTTGTCCTGTCCAACTTGTACCCATGCATTCTGACTGATTGCCCGAATATGCCTCTCGCCGGATGTATCTGCGATCAAGTCGAAGACCGAATCATACTCTACAAAATTAATATTGCGAGAAATTTTAACGTCTCCAGTTTCTCTGCTGCTCTTCAAGCGTTCCATGTCGTTCACGGTTGCTTTCTCTACCAACTCAGACGGGTCGAGGCCGAATAAAGTGGGCGTTGTCACTATGCCAATGGACAAACTCGAGACCATGTCGATGATATGGCAATCGGTCTTGTCTGGATGAAGCCGCATGCCTCTTCCTATCATCTGCACCAATAAATTGCGGGAGCGAGTCGGTCGCGCGAGAACAACGCAGTCAATATTAGGAATATCGGTTCCTTCAGTAAAGACGCCGCAGTTGACAAGCACCGGGAATTCTTGGCGTCGAAAAGCATCAAGCGTTTTGCCTCTTTCGACTTTTGGAGTATCTCCCGTCACGAACCTAGCATCAATACCAAATCGGCGGAATGTTTCGGTCAATCCATCAATATGTGAAAGATCTACGCAGAAAACCAAGGTTGACTTCCTCTCCGAAGCCTTTGCAAGCCAACTGCGAACAGTAATTTCGTTTACTTGTTTTGTATTTACCACCTTGGATAATTCACGAGTTTGAAAGTCTCCGCTGCTTCCGGTTCCGACGTTTGAGACATCGGCAGTCGACTCGACCGTAGTAAAAATGACGTCTGACAACCATTTATCTCCTATCATATCGACATAGTCTTTATGATAAACTATTTCATCGATTGCAGCACCTAACCGAAGGCCATCGGTCCGAGAAAGAGTCGCAGATACGCCGACAAGTGCTGGCGAGTCGTCCCTCTTTTGATCAAGGCCAAAGTGCTCCAGGGTCCTCAAGTACCCAGGCGCAACTATATGGTGTGCTTCGTCGACAAGCACGAGCTTAAACCGCTTAGGATCAAACTTGTCGATACGATCACTAGAGTTGATACTCTGTACACTAGCGATGGTGATATCTGCAGTTCCCGAGGCGCGTATGTTGCCCATTTCTATTTCTACCGTTTTGTGTGGATAAGCAGAGGTACAATGGCGAGCTGCTTGTTCGACAAGTTCTCGCCTGTGAGCCAGGATTAACGTCTGGCTGGCTTCATTTGGGTGGTTCTTGATCCGATCAATCAACTGAGTGAATATGACGGTTTTCCCGGAGCCGGTGGCCAGCGATATTCCCAATCGCTTATGGCCTTTTTTGAGGGAATTCAAGACGGATTGAATACATTCTTCTTGATAATCACGCAGGCGAATACCTTGGAACGGGTTAGGAGTGTTAGGAGTGTTAGGAGTGTTAGGAGTGTTAAGGGCCTCAGCCGCACGGGCTGTTAGGGACGTAGAAAAATTGTATCGATAGCATCCCGTTAGCGAAAACCGCCGTACGGGTCTCACTGAGAATAGCCATCTCGTGGTCAGAGGTAGCATGGCATATCTGCACAACGACGGTTGCGATGGATGTTTGAGGCAAGATTTCGAGGTTTAAAGTCTTAAGTTCTTGAGTTGCCTTTGAACCATTCAAACTTTTAGGTGGAACTGGATATAGAATTAAGCATATCTTTTCTAAAAACGCCTAGCAACATATTAGGATGCGCATATCGAATAACAAGTTATCGGGACTTGGCATCTTAACAAAAAAAAAAAAAAAAACCCCTTGAAACTTCACACCATCCAATCCAGTCTTTACACCTAGGTACCTACGTATCAACGCAGAAGCTCGAATATCTCAAATTAAACCTAACGGCCTAAGATATTAAGAGGATATCTTAAAAACATTTTGACGCATGTCTATAATTCCCGAGAGGGCCTCATACTTTATGAAAATAGGAGTGATCTTTCTACCTACTTCTCAGAAATACGGATAGTTGCATATAAATATATATATATATCCTATGCATCCCCCCTATTAAAGATCTTAAGGGTCGACTTACAACAGCCTTAATTAGATTTGTAATTCGCAACTATAACCTACCAATCTAAATATGGATTCAGATGACGACCCCGAGTATCGTCCCGTCAGCAGTGAATCCGACGGTGAGCCTCCCCGGCCTCCGCCCCAGCTCTCGCCCCGGTCCGGGGAGAGTACACGCAAGCGCCGTCTCAAGACAGTAGAACCGTCTCCTACGGTATCACTACCTAAGCGGCAAAAGAGAGTCTTCAACCCCCAGTATCTCAACATTCTTAACGAAGAAATTTGCGATGCCTCAGCGGGAATCATCCGAGATGAACCTCTGGACCTTGCGCCGGCCCAGATCGGCATCGTGTTGTGGACTCCTTCCGAGAAGCACGCCTTTTTCTCGGCTCTGGCACGCTTAGGGCGCGATAATATTGCCGATATAGCGGCAAGGGTTGGTACTAAGAGCCCCCTCGAAGTCCAACAGTACTTAGTGCTACTTGATGAGGCTGAGCGCACTCGCCGGGAAAACGATGGCAAGAGGCAGCGGGCGTTGCGCCCCGTCGATGTATCTGCCGCAACGGAGCTTAGCACAGAACTGTGCGCGGCGTTGGAGCAGGCAGCTGATGACATTGCCCTGCGGTGCGAGAGGTACGAGGCGGCACTAGAGCAGAAACGCTGGCAGGGGCGGTGGCTAGTTACGGCGCAACTAGCACGGCTTCTTGAACACCAACAGCGTGCCAACAGCAGCCGCAATAATAGCACGGTGACAGAAACAAACGACCTTCCTCCGTTTGCAGAGCTTTTTACTCTGCGCAACTGGCTACAGCTCTCAGAGCGCATCTTCATGAACTCATCCGTGGTCCCGGACGGTAACTGGCGCGGCGTATCAGAGGAGCCGCCCTCAATCCGGGCAACCGCGCTCGCTGACTTTCACTCCTTAGCGCTGAGCGTCACACGACGGCTCGTAAGCGCAACGCTCTACGTAGCAAGCTCTCGGGTACGTGCAAAGCGTGCCGGGGACCGCCGCAACCGTACGGGAGGCCTCGTCAAGATAAAAGACGTACAGGCCGCTGTAGCATCCGTCGGCATGACCGAGAACAGCCGTAAATTCTGGGCACGAGCTGCACGCAGACTACGGCTTGATGTGTACGATGACGAGCAGGACGATGAAAGTGAAGATATATTAGGGATGACAGATCAAGAGTATTTATCTAATAACGGACAAGACGATGGTGAGGATATGGATACCGACGCTGAACACATATCTGAAAGCGACATAAGCGAACAAGAAGAAGAACCCAACGCCCCTTCCGGAATAGACGATAGTAAAACAGACACCTCATCCACCTCCGAGTCCGCCCCAATGCCCTACGACGAAGTCGAAACCGCCCTAGGCTTCCCCCCCACCACACACCCCTTCTCCCACGCAACGCAAGAATTCCCCACCGACCTCCCCGAAATACCCTCTAGTTCCTCGGAGCACTCATTCTCAGACTCAGCCCCCGACTCCGACTCCAACTCCGAATCCGATATACCCATGAAAGACCCCTCCCCAGCAGAAAGCTCAGAGGACACCCCAGCCCCAGCCCTAGCCCTCGACCTCCACGAAGCCCTCACCTACACCGCAACCCACGACCACGCCACAACCGCGCGCGCGCAAGACGCGCTGCGCGCCCGCATCCGCCTAGAGCACGAACTATGGGCCGATGCCGAGCGCGCCGACGCGCAGGCCGCGGGGAGGGAGGAGGCGCGGTTGTGGAGGGTGGTGTATGATGGGAGGGGGAGGGTGAAGGTAGAAGAAGAAGAAGAAGAAGAAGAAGGGGACGAGCACGGGCGTGAGGGAGAAGATGGGAAAGGGGAAGAGGGGGTGGCGATGGGACGGCGGTCGGGGTTAGTGGATTTGGGTGCGAATTGGAGGGATCATGTTGAGTATTATAGCGAGTGGGAGGTTACGGGAGGGAGGAGAGTGGTTGTGGAGGATTCGAATGCTAACTAAGGACCGAGAAGCTGGGTTTGATGTAACGGGAGCGGCATGGCATAGTAGTCTATCTACCTACGTGTAGGGATGTCTTGAGCGTCGTGTGAATACCTTGGTAGGAGATATTAGAGGATTGCCTAGGTAGTTACGCTCTCCTAAAGAAATATACACATACAATAATACCTATAAACCACTTGCATCATCTAGGAATTCATTACTATGTATCTCTTTCTCTTTTCCATTTCCCATAGACGGGGGTCCCATTTATGAGTAGCAGTTCGTAGTACTCGTAGTATACACGGGGGTCTTCACCGTCACTATGCAAGTGCAAGACACTATACCCTCACCCTTCTTCTCCCATTCTCTCTCTTACTTTCCCTCCGAACGCTCTTTTTCATTCAGAGGGTGGGAGAACTTTATTTTCAGAGGGGGACAAAGAAAAGACAACCAAGCAAAAGCAAATAGCGAGAAACCCTATTCCATTGACGCCCACGGGAGCCGGTGGCTCGCAATAGTCAAATCAAAGTCCCTTTAGGATGCCTAAATTCGCCACGATTAAAAATTTAACAACCTTCTCTTGCGCAACTTGGCGCGGAGTTAATCCCTCCAAATCGGAAAAATAAATTAGGCCTCGTAGCTCTTGATATTACCGTCGCTACCGAGTGGTTGGACGGCACTTAACGGAGGAGCTGAGGTGAATGTGAGACCGCTGCCGTCGGACTTAATGTCACCATTTATGCTAGCCGACTTAAGGCCCGCTTGCGTTTCCCGTACCCGCTTCTTGAAGGCAAGTCGGTCAAGGAAGAGTTGTTGCCTGCCCCGCTCTAATTCGCGTCGCTCTGCCTGTAAAATACCCTCCATCTCGTCGAAATATTTCAGCTTCAGCTCCATTTTTTGTAGGGTGACGTTTACTGCGGCAGAGAGAAGTCTCGTCATCTCTCGCTCCTCGTGCGAAGCTAGGCCACCTGCACGCGCGCCCATGGCTGCAAGCGGTATGCTGGCCAAGTCAGACGCAGTAGTACCAGCATTCTCTTCGTGACCGTCTACTTCCATTGAGTCACCCTCCTTCCCCTTACCTTTTCCGTTAACCTTGGCTGTATCATTGCCCTCGATCTTATTTCGCAGGCCTTCTTGGAGTTGTTCCACAGATTTCTTCGCTGCCGCGGCTGTTGTCTTGGGATCTGCAAGGCTAGCAAGGAATCCGATAACAGACATGACTGGGTTATCAGCCTGGCTAAAAGGAAGGTGCCCGCCATGCTTTCCGAGCATAGCAAGACCGGTGGGAGCATGAATAGGGGCTTCCGTCTCGAGATACTTGTCCTCAATGTCCAACTGGAGGAATTGTAAAACACATTCCTCCCGAGTTCGTGTGCCTACGTGCGCTGCGATCTCAGCCCAGTCATCATCATATCTTTCCAAGGCCTCAAGAAGTCGAAGGACCTCGGCGTCTGTCCATGGGGCGTCGCGATCGAGAACGGAGGAATATGTCTTGTTCTCTATTTGGACAAATTGGGTATTGGACTGATTTCCAGGTATCCGGCCCTCGACGAAACAGCTGGAACACAGATCACACTTCGCCTTATTAGTGGAATTGGCCTCCGGCAGATGATAGTAGAGTCGAGTGCAGTCAATACCGCAGTTGTAGCAGTGCACCTTAGCAATCGGTTTGCTCAGATTGTCATCAGCTACTGGGGATGTTGCCCCGTTGGTGGTGGCCTCGCCATTTGTCTTGTTCTCGGACTTGTTTAGTTTTGCCCCTTTCGCGTTAGCCTCGTAGATGTTGCGACCAATCTCAAGGTTTCGCTCGCCCGCAGCGGTGGCAGCAGCATTAACCTTTTGGTCGGTATCCTGGCTCTTTTTGCCTTCGAGTACGATCGGATCGGCCGAAGGTTGCCAGGGTTGGAGTCCACGAGGGGTATCACAGATAACTTGGAAATGACCGGTGAAGGGCGGGCCAACTTGAGACGGGCGTTGATCCGCATCGACCTGTAACTTGTTAGAAAGTTGATATTGTTATTTAAAAGACGGTTAGGTAGTACTTGATAATTAATCAATCCCCACTGCTCAAGAAACGCGTGGACGCGCATGATGGCGCAAACATCGCCAGCCAAGTTTCGCCGACACGCAGTCACGGTCAAGTACTCGACGGGGTTCAACCGGTAGGTGTTAATCATAAAATCGCGGTAATCCTTGTATACGGCGGGGGTCTTGCTTCGGTTCCGACTATTGAAAAATTCGGGGAGAGCTTTACGTTCGATGCTATGGATCGCATTCATATCGAACCAGGTACTATAGCTCGGTAGAACAATTGCGTGGGTTTGGGAGATAAGATGTTCGCGCGCTGCATTCTCGATGCTTTCCTTTGACTTCACTTCCTGAGCGCTACTGTCAACGGCAGCGGCTGCATCTTCGACGTCCTTATCTTGGGGACGTGCATCCCGAGGCTCAGCCTGAGCGTCGCCCATTTCTTCATCATCCTTAGCTAGGGTAGTTTCAGCAGGCGGTGCAGGAGGGGCATCAAGTGGGTTGTCTGAAGTACCAGCAGGTGCAGGAGTAGTGCTATCTTGTTTAATGACGGGGTCTGCGGAGGGGATTTCGGACATCTGCACATCTAATCCGCGTATTAGCATCGACATACCGAGGCTATGACTGCCGTCTCAACTTACCTTCGGAGCCCTGAGGCGCACCCGACACATCGGACTGAAGGGGCGGCTGCGCTAGGATCGGGTTACTACCCGGAGTTGCTGCATTGGCTGGTGAGCCGTAGTTGGCGTGTTCGCCTTCCATCTTGAAGGAAAATGCGAATTTCCAACTAACAACGTTCGAAGGGCGGAAGAAGACTATTGGTATGTGATTATATCAATTTCGAAAAGAAAAAAAGAAACTGACGCGACGTATCGCAACAGTCTCAGTTCTAGGTGCGACGATTCACTAATGAGTGGAAAGAATTTAACTGAAGAATGCGCTTTGACGGGTTGCTAGGACGTTGATGGATATCAATGCATTGGATGCGTCCTATGCGATGAGCTGGGTCGACCGCGTGTTTGGAGAAATAATTTGGCGCGACTAAAGGAAACCAACTGGGCAAAGCTGAGAAAGCAGTGAATTTGGCTGGTAGAGGCTGGGCAGGGTGATAATTGGTCCAAGCGTTTACATAAAAGATACCTTAGGTAAGCAGGTAAGGTACATGAGAAAAGACGCTAAGAGTGCCATATATTTCACGTGACCTACCTATATTACTAATGTTATGCTGAGTGCATATATTACCAACTCGGACCCTATTTATACATATTAACGATAAATACATGCATATAGTTCCGCTATCGGGTCCGAATACATGCAGTATTCTTACCTCGGTGGAAGCCGTGAACAACCGAATTCATGACGAGGTTCTTAGACGCTTAGACGAACTGTAGTAGGCTGGTTTCCGCCGCGTGAAACTTGCCAAACTTCCGTCGCAGAACACAATGTTTTTCTCTACAGCGACCCGGACAGTTCTTAGAGGCGTTGGCAGCGTGCCACGCTCTACTTTTGCGCTTTCGAGTCCCTTCAACAGCCCCTCGGCCCTTCGAAGATTATTGTCGTCATTAGCTGTCCTGGAACAGCGCGATGGGAAGCTCAACCACGGCTCCTTAAGCGCAATTACAGCCGCTAAGAATCTTGGGGGCTCGATACATGGGTTCGTTGCCGGAAGCAACATTAAGCCCGTAGCAGAGGAGGCAGCCAAAGTAGAAGGCGTTGAGAAGATAATCGCGGTGGATAACGGCGCTTATGACAAGGTAGGCGAGGCCGCATCTACTATTCAATTGAGTTATAATGGTAGAAGTTAACATTCGTTAAATTGCAGGGTCTCCCGGAGAACTTTGCGCCGCTATTAGTCGAGAATATCAAGAAGGGTGGCTACACTCATATCATCGCAGGACACACTGCTTTTGGGAAGAGCCTATTACCGCGGGTCGCCGCACTTCTCGACTCCCAACAAATATCAGACATAACTGTAATTGAAAACGAGAACACCTTCGTGCGCCCGATCTACGCCGGCAATGCTATCGCGACCGTCGAGTCCTCCGATCCGGTTAAGGTTATTACCATTCGTGGCACAGCCTTCCCCGCCGCCGAAGCGCAAGGCGGCTCCGCGACTATAGAAGATGGCGTTGACCCTAATGTGGAAATTTCCGTGGAGTGGGTTTCTGAAGATCTGGCCAAATCAGATAGGCCGGACCTAGCGACCGCTGGTAAAGTTGTCTCCGGAGGTAGAGGTCTTAAATCGAAGGAGGACTTCGATAAGATCATGCTACCGCTCGCGGACGCGTTAGGCGCCGCAGTTGGCGCCTCTCGTGCTGCGGTAGATAGCGGATATGCCGACAACAGTCTTCAGGTTGGACAAACGGGTAAGGTGGTTGCTCCTCAACTATACCTTGCCGTTGGAATTTCTGGTGCCATCCAACATCTAGCAGGTATGAAGGACAGCAAGGTGATTGCGGCTATTAACAAAGATGGCGAGGCGCCGATATTCCAAGTAGCAGACGTGGGATTAGTCGGGGATTTATTCGAGAAGGTCCCCGAGTTAACAGAGAAGCTGAAGAGCTCATAAGTGGATATAAGTATATAAACACAATATTTACAACCGCCCGCGAGGGTATCTCTCTAGTCTAGTTTCCAGCTGCAGATATCATCTCCGTTGTTTTCGTAAACTTCTCCCGTTCTTTTCCTAGTAGCAGACCTCGCTCTCGTTCTGCCTTGTCTATTTTCAGCCAGTCGTCCCACTGGATAACCCTGCATTTGCCATGCTCTACCCCTGCCCGTAAGGCTTCCCAGCCAGAGCTGCTTTCTCCTTTAAGGAATGGGGCGTCAGAATTCCAATCGGAAGCAATTGCATCACCAGTAGAAAATGCATCCTCCATCGTCGACGCAATCACGCCTGTTGGGCCTCTCTTTACCCAGCCAGCGCAGTAGACCCCAGGCAAATGCGATGGGTGCTGAGTGCTACCTTCGTCACATTTCACTCGCAATACTCGTCCCATTCCATCATTGTCGATAATGCCCTTCCTATCATTAAATGAGATGCCCGCCTCGTCAAATCCAGGGAGGGCAACAGATTTATAACCAATGGAACGGAACGCTATAGAAGACGGTATTGTTACTTTCTCGCCAGTACCAACGACACTCGAGGACGAGTCAAAAGGCGACGTCAGTGATGTCCGTTCAAACACCGTGCTTTCGATATTTCCATCGGGTCGACCGAGGAATTCAGTTGGAGATAAGCAAAAGTCTAGAGACCATGACTTAGCGGCCTCTTCCAACCGAGCCGTTGAACCTTTCACTATTATTTCCATGAGTCTTCGCCGAGCTCGGGGCAGCTTCGAAATCTCATCCGGGATAAGCGACATATCGATGTCGTGAAAAGCAACCCCGTGTAGTTTCATCAGTTCTCGAATTTCCTTAATGGTGAAAGCAGCCTAGGGGAATAATCAGTACTCAATTACAGTCTTCGTCGATGTTTTTAAACGCACCTGCATTGGTCCCCTTCTTCCCACAATGTGAACTCGCTTGATACGGCTCTTTAACAGAGTTTCGATAGCCGCCTCTGTTATATCTGACTTTCGCAATCTATCTACATTCTCTAAGAGCATCCTGGCAACGTCAAGGGCGACATTTCCTTGGCCGATGATAACAGCCTCATCTCCTTTGGTGAGATCCGGTGCAAGGTCCGCGTATTCTGGTAGACCATTATACCAGCCTACAAACTCGCGGGCCGAGTAGATGCCCTGCAGCTCGGATTCACCAGGGATTCCGAGGTGCTTGTCTTTAGATGCACCGTAGGCAAATACAACAGCATCGTAATGACGCATCATAGAAGCCAACGGAATTGTGCAGCCGTTGAAATGACCGCCTGCGTTGCCGATGGAGACATTCCCAATAAATGTAAAGTCAGGAGAGCTTGCAACTTCTTGGAATTTTTCTTGACAGTTCTATATTCATAAATTATTAAATACCGTTCATTACATTGACGTACGTAATACATTTAATTCATACCTTGACTTCAGGATGATCTGGCGCAACGCCGAATCTCACTAGACCATATGGCACAGGCAAGGCTTCGAACATGTCAACCTTGGTTTTCGGTACCTTGGACATGACCCGGTATGCCGTATAGAAGCCGGCCGGACCGGAGCCAACTACGGCCATTCGGAGGGGCCTATCATGTCGACTTGCGGTCGAATAATGTGATATTCTAGTGGCAAGGGATGCGGAACTTCTGCGCCGACAGGTTGCGCAGAGCCATGAGTTTGCTAGAGGTCTCATGGTTTACACCATGTATAATATTGATAAAAGATGACAATTGCTATCGCATCTCTAAGATTATGAAGCGTTGCATTAAAAATAGGTAGTCACTGCTCACAAAATGACGTCGAATTGAAATTTTGGATTGTTTTCTCGGTGCTCCGAGATCCGACATCGCCGTTAGCGGCCGTTTGCCGATGGACAAATCGACGGACTCGAGCATCAACTTTTAGTCTTAATCTACAATAACATCAACATCACATAGATTTATATAGGTGCCTAATCAAAGAGTTGGCTAATCGAAATGATTATTGCTCAACATGTGCAACGTAGTAATATTACCCGACGCGAAGCTGCATCATAATCTAAAGAAAATAGCAGCTGAGTCTCAATGGGATTATATTAACCGCCCGTTGCTGTGGAAACGGCTACTTCCCGGTTTCTCATCTACGATACACAATCCCCGTCATTTCGTTATGTACCTGCATATGTTGTATCTGCATTGTATACATACACATCCCACCTTCTTTCTTCCCCACATCATGGCGCTCCCGCCTTTTTCGCAACCATAAGACCACACATTCCAGTTAAAACCGTCGATCCAATCCTGCCCTCACCTATCGATGAATGTCTCTCGGCCTCGCCAGTTAGAGTGAGACGTCCGCAGATATGGGCGCTCAACAACCCTACTTGTACGATGCCGAAAGGCGCGACTCTCGGTCCCCCGAGAAACCATTCGATCCCAAGGTCATCACGAGAGCAAGCTGGGAACCAAAACCAAAGAAAAAGAAGCAGAAAGGCCCATTCATAGCCTTTGGCCGACATCCTGAGTAAGTCGCAACTACCTGTTAACCTATATGATCAATGTTTGGCACGCATGAATATTATGGCTAACATATCTAAGTGCGCATGTCGTGCCGACTGGCCGCACCTCAATGTTCAAGCCTATGAGCAGCACTACGAAGTGGTGGATCAAGTTCATGAGATATGTTCAATTATTCCTTCGCATCCTGGAGATGATTGGAGGCGGTTGTTTACTCGTCCTCATGATACTGATCTCTAATGTTGATGCTCTCACTTCTTGGGTTCTGAGAATCACAGTACGTCTTACACACCTTAGTTGCTTATATCAGGATTCCTCACTCACCTATAATATCTAGCCTGGTGTTGTAGCCATCAGTTGTGTCTACGCCATTTGGCATCTTATAAGACCCGCCGGGTCAAGACCACCCGGTTCGTCAGCAGCTTATCAGATGTTCGCCGGCGTCACGGACTTAGCTGTTATACCGCTATACGCTTTCGGTGTCATCTCCGTCGTTAACCACGGCAAGGAGTGGGAACTCATTATCACGGCTTCGCCCGTACTTACTGAGTACCTTGTTCAGAGCGAGTACTTTGCGCTCATCTGCGCCGGCAGCCTACACGTCGTTTCGCTCTGCATATCGATCTGGTTATGCCTGATGTTCCGAAGAATCGCTAACATGCCACCCGATTTCAATCCACTGGAAGACCATCTCACCTCTCGCGTCAAGCAGCACAAGCGCAACAAGTCGTCTGTCGCAACTAGCTATACTGCGGTCTCGGATGACTCCAATCGTCTTGATTCACCCCTCGAAAGCTACCGCAACTCAGGTGTCCCGTACGAGGACCTCTCGCGACCACCTAGCATTCCGTTCATGCATACCCGTACAGGTTCCCGAGACTCTTTCGCATCGTCGAAGCGCGACTCGCGATGCGACCTTCCTAGCAGACAATACCAGATCACACCGGGCAACTCTCCCCGCAATAGTGTCGCGGAATTGAAACGCCTATCCACCCCACGAGTCGCCCAGCGCGCAAGCTACACTGAGGTCTCACTGCATGAAACCGGCGTAGCATCGCCATCTTCATCTCGACCCAACAGCATTATCATCGCGCCAACCCCATCTCCTCACCAACCCACCAACGCTTCGCCAACCCGCATCGCCAAGTTCACCGAAGCATGGTACGCTTCCGAATCTCTCGTCAACCGCACGCAAGAGCGGCAGCGCGCCCTCAAAATCGCCGAGCGCTCGCGCCAGTCCCAGTCCCAGCAGTACGAGGCCGTGAACCAACGGTACAACTTCGACGACTCAGACGACGACTCGGACCGCGAAAACAACGACATGATGCGCCCCGACGACTCCGACCTCGAGGCCGACGATATCCCTAGCAGCCCCATCGACGTCATGGGTCACCTGCGCCCGAACCCGCTGCGCTTGAACCCGGCTCCCCAGGGGCAGCCGCAGATCGTGCAAGGCAGGGATATCGCAAGTAGACAGAAGACGCCGTTCGAGCCGCTCTCCGAAGTAAGTCATAACGCGCGTAGCGTGAGCGGTAGCCAAGACATCGTGGACGAGAAGGCTAGTCCAGCACGAGCCCAATCGTTCTGGCGCCGCAGCTTGATCGTGCCTAAGACTAGCGGGGCGGGCGCGGGCCGCAATAGGGACTCGTCGATCCAGCCCGATGGCGATTTCTACGCGAAGCCATACGGCGAGCTGAAGCCCGCCACGCCACCCGTCATGCTCGGAGGAGGAGGGGCGGCGAAAACAGGTAGTGATCGCCAGGTTTCGTCTGGTAACGATTACGGCGACTTAGGGGGCGGGAACGCGGGTACGTGGAGGAGAAATGTCAGTGGTAAGATTGCGGAAGAGGGGCTGGGAGGGAATAGGTATTCGCGGTATAGCATTCTGAATGAGGATTAAGGGGGTGCGGAATGCTTTGGATTGGATTGGACGTGCAGGCGAGTTGATTTGGAGTATGTTGCTTGGAGTTGTTGTTGTTGTGGTGTTTGGACTTTTTGTAGATTTCTCCGGAAAGGGGACGGGGAAGGGGAGGCGGTTCGATTGATATGTGATGATGATTTCACGGATGTAATACTAAGGTAAACGAAACAGGAATCGGATCTGGATCTGGATTTTGGCAGGTCAGGTTAGGGTTTCGGTTTCATGGCAACAATGAGAACAGGTTAAGATAGTGCCTGTGATGAATAAATAGGAGATACTCCCCGAAGTAACGGTGCTAGTGAATAGTGCAACAAGATGTAATGTTTTGACTTTTCTATTGTAGAATTACTATACGGCTTTAAATTAATAGATTCTCCCGCCGGTGATTATTCGTCTGTTAGTATCAATCTAGTAAGTACTATGCCGTCTACCCTATGCTATGTCCTTCCTACGATAAATCTTAAAATCTACCTAGGTAGTATTGCAAATAAGTAAATAAATAGCGATTATACATTCTCAACTCAAGTAAACACTTGTATTATGTTGACAAGGGTATATCCATAAAGCAGACCTCATTGCCATGCGCCCTAACAATGCAGCGTACTAAAACCCAAATACTCGAATAGCGACGACGCACACATACATACTATAGCTCATTCATTCTTCCCCTAACATACGCACCCCAGTCCGTCCTCGGCGCTCTCTCGTCACCAAACCCATCACCCTCCCTCCACGCCATCTCAGTCCACGCGCCCAAGCCGCACAGATGCCGCATCGTCGGACGGCCGTGGGGGCAATTCCACGGCTTATCCAGCTCGCCCATGTGGCGGACGAGCTTCTCCATCTGCTTGAGAGTGAGGGACTTGCCGATCATGACGCTACTGCGACAGGCGCGCATGGCGAACATCTTACGGACCTTGGAGGGTCGCGGGATGGAGTTTGCCGATGCGGACTGGTGGTCCGTCAGGATCGAGATTAGCTCCTCGAGGTCGGCGAGCGAGAACGTCGTTTCCCGGCTAAGCGGCAGGCTGAGAAGTTGGCAGCGGGATCCGACTGGTTGATCGCCGCTCTCGTCCATGGCTACGATGAAGCCGTTCGCCTCTAGGGCTTCGAGATTCTCTCTAATTACTTCTTCCTCGAGAGCTGTGAGCTCTAGTGCCTTGGGCTGGACTAGTCTTTGAGATTGCACGACAGTATTAGCCTGAAGCCGCTCGAAGTTGTACTTTTCGTCTGTCGCATGCTGGTCGATGATGAAAAGTTCGTCATCTCTATCGCGCCTTTCCTCGGTATCCTCAGGGTCTACTTTGGCCGCACGAACCGCTATAATGAAGCCTAGGTTGAACTGTCCGATAATCTTCATCTTCCCGAAGTCAGCTTTCGAGATGGTCAGAGACAATTTCTCCTCGGCGTCCTCGGCATCAAGTCTTTCTGCGGCGGGCTTAGATCCCGTTGTTAACGAGATATCCTTAACATATTCTTGATGCATTGCTAGAGACTTTCGTATATATTTTTCGTCTATACGCAGCGTTTGTAGTAAGGGGAGTGTTGAATCCCTCTTCTTAGTACCCCCCTTCACGAAGCTTTCTGTACGTTTTTGTGTCTCTTCAGAGACGGCAGATTTTGAACCGTAAGCGGTAGCAGTAGTAGCTTCCAACTCAATTTCCTCCTGTGTATCTTCAGTCTGCTTGTCTATATCCCCATCACGTGGAGACGGACTTGGAGATGGTGGTACGTCATCTTGTAGATGATTATTTGCACTCTCAGGTCTAGGGGGCTGGTCATCAGATTCGTGATCTTGGTCTTCAACGCTCTCAGTGGCTACTTCGCTCTGAGTTGCTTCTTCGTCTTGATCGTCTTGCTCATCGTCATTGTCTTTAACAAATAGCTGTTCGCTGGAACCATCAGAATCATCCGAAAGATCCGCTGTGGTCTCAACATGCATCGGCTCGGCTTGCTTCGATTGTGAATAGGCCGCAAACATCTGCGTCAAACGTCCGTTAAATGAAGGCATTGAGACTGCCTCTTTTGAAGCTCGTTGTCTTGTCGATGGCTCGCGAGTCCTATCGTCTCCTGTTCGTTGCTTTTTCGAAGGAGAGCCAATAATGCTAGTAACTGTATGGTTGCCTACCGTAATCGTAGCCACTTCTAGCGCTGATCGCTTCGTAGCTGCAGATGAGCTAACTCTACTCGTCTTGATGTCCGACACACGAGATGAGGTAGATACGGCTGGTATAGGCGGTTCAATTACCTCTCGAGTGCTTGATACCTGACTACTATCAAGTCTATTTGCCTCGGTCTTGCTTAATTCAGCCAAACGCGCACGGAAATCTATTTCCTCGCTGGGCTCTTCTTCTGAGAGTACAGGAGGTGACGCCGAACCGCTGGTACCGTTCTCAGAGTCATTAACGCCACCCTCTGTATAGCTCCTCGCAAATTTAGAAAATATATGTCCTTTCGACTTTGAAGCTTCCGGCTCATGATCTTCCAAGTCCTTAGTCGCGGCTGAAGGTATATCAGCATGAGATTCCGATTTCCGTTCGACCCATCGACTCATTAGATTGGGATCCTGACCATCACGAACTGGTGATTTCGTCGAGACTGAGATTTTCGGTGCCGGCTCGCTCGTAGACTTATCATCTTCAACTTCGGTTTGATGTTCTGTGTCCTCTGTATTCATAGACATTGAAATTTCCCGGGACTCGTTCTCAACTGAAATGGTACGTTTTGACCCAATTTCAGAGAGAGGAGTATTTTGTCTACTTATCGAAGGCTTTTTGAAAGGTGTCTGTTTTGAAACTGATAATTGGGATGTCGGCAATGCATAGTCTTGCGATTCAAACAGGGCAACGAGAGACTCCCTAAGGTTGTCGAGCATCCGAGTTTGATCATGCAAGAGAATCGTGCGCTTGTCTGGACTAACATTAACATCATAGAGATGGGTGTCTAGTTGAATATCGGCGAAAATAAAGGGGGATTGGGAGGCATTGTAAGATTTATACACCTCATTAAATACTTTGGCGAATTGTGGCAAGCCACAAGGGCGGCCGTTCACGAAGAACATCTGCCTATCCGGAGTCTGACGCCCTTCTCCATGGGCAGGACGAGATACATGCCCCTTAATAAGGATTTCGTGAACGTTGTTGCTGTCTCCCTGTGCACTCCATTTCTGGCCTGGTGCGCTGGTAAGTTCTAGCTCGAGCTTCAGGTCTAAGGGAATAAGGACGGCTAGAGTTTTTGCTCCGAACACATTAACAATATTTTCCCGAGTTGTCTGGTTTCCCTTGGTGGAAAATAATACTATCCGCTTGCCCTTGTTTGGCTGTTGAGACACAGAGAATTTGAGTCCGGTCTGGATGCAGGCGTATTGGTTGAGTACACCAATGACCTTATTCCACTCCCGTTTAATATTCCGCTCTAATTCGCGGCGACGGACGGGTAGATTGTGGAAAAGTCCCTCAATAGTCACCGTAGTGCCTTTCTGAGCAGCTACAATACTCGTACCGCAAAGCTTCCCCGAGGTTTCGAATTCCAGCTTCGATCCTTTTGGGGCGTCTGATGCCAGACATGTTGTCACAGTAAATTTAGATAAGGCGCAAAGGGACGATAAAGCCTCTCCTCGAAAGCCAAAGGTTTGGAGGGAAGAAAGATCTGCATATGTGGATAATTTAGAGGTATAATGCTTTAGTGCTAACGTCTCGTAGTTTTGTTTGGATATGCCTGAGCCATTGTCCTGAACCTCGATAGAATCTAGGCCTTGGTTCTTGAATCGAACCTCTTTTAAGTGGGATTTTTGTTAGTAAACGAATAGAAATATAGTAAGGAATAAATAAATAAAGTACGAACCAATGTTTGTGGCTCCAGCATCCAAACTATTCTCCACTAACTCTTTTACCACAGAGCATAAATCAACGATGACTTGACCGGATTGAATTTGGTGGATCTGAGTTATTCAGTATTTATATTACGACGATAATATAAAAGAGGTTGGATGACTACTTACAGTTCGTGCCTCGATGGCTTTGATGGTCGCCATCAGTGAGATGATATCACTTAGTCCAAGTAATAATATAGGATGATGTCCCTAGTATAGATATTCGGAAAGGCCAATTGTCCAACTATCCACCGCTACTCCTTACAGCTGTTTGAATCTGTAAAACAGCCTCAGGGATTATAGGTTAACCTCTTCAGCCTCGTCGCGTCATATCTAATTAATCAAATTGAAATGGAGAACGCGTCTAAGTTCCGAGGCAGTGTGGCGCAGCGCATAAAGTGGCGTCCCGGAGCTTAGATTAGGGGTAATTCTAGGGGCAATTCAAGTTATTAGTTCAGAGTTGGTGCGAGGGAACTGCAGTTTAGGTACTGTGTCCCTGTAGTTACGAGATTTTCAACCTCTCTTCTAAAGCGTCTCTTGAGAATTAAAACTTTGCTGTATTTAGCGATACATATATGTACCTATACATGAAATCTATATCAAAAGGCGAGTTAAAGTTGACAGACCCCAAGGATTTGTAAGTGTGTTTGAAGAAGTTGAAGCAGCGGATAAGTCTTAACTTCCAATATCTCTAGCTGCATAATTCTAGAATGCATACTGCATGCTGCATGTTGCATGCCTGAAGCACTTGTACCTTGGTACCGCCTAAAGTGTACACTTCCATGCTTAAGGCAACTGCCATAGAGCAAACTTTGATTTCTACTCTTATCTTATGTGGTTTCTTTCAACCCGGAGTCCATCCCTAAACCGATTCTTGGCAGACAGGCAGCTATTCCAACATTGGCTTTAACTACCTTAGGTACCTAGGTAAGTATGATAAAATGATGTCGACGTCGGAAAGCTCGGAATACAAACCTCGATATCCTTGCCCTCAACTCCATTCGATCTCATTCCCACTCCCTCCAACGGGGAAACAAGGTTGTATGACGTTTCGAAGATCACCTTCGGGATCCGACGACGCAAGCTACGGATTTAAAAAGGTGCTTGTTTTCCTTTTCCGATCAAGTTCGTTTCTGTGCGCGAAACTCGTAGGTTGACCGCTCTATTAAATGATCTGGGAAAGCGTTGGAGCCAATGGATTCAGAATGTTATCTTGGATGCTTCCGATGTGGAGCGAATATATTCAGCTATGTGTGGTGTATTTTCACAAAGGATGCACGTTATCTGGACCATTGAAACGTAACTGCGTACAGCATTTGAATATCTTCCCGTGTCCAACATTAACTAGGGAGAATCCACATTAGGCGCATGTCTAAATGAGCTCTCACTTTCACGCAATGCCCACTACTTTACAGTAGTTTGTCAATACGAGTTTCGCTGTTGCATTTTGCCGCTCATATCCAATATTTGTGGCGGCCGAGATGGCTACGGGACGTATGGCGTAAGCTGCGCAAGTAACTGATCCTAGACCAAAACAAAAATCCCGATAACCCGTATTTATAACCCGCATTTTGTATCTTGTTCGGCACCTTGTTCGGCACCTTGTTCGGCACGGCGCTTGCTAGCATCAATAACGGGGCTGTGGAGAGCTGTGAGATTTTCTATACACATGTACACGTGTATTACCTCAAATTTGGTTCCATCGCCTGTAAAACACGATGTGAGACGGCCAGATGGGACAGGATTCGCCGATCGCCAAGTATATCTTGTACCATGTTTTTGCAGTCTTCAGTGACAAAAATGGTATTTCCCCCGCTGACACCAGACACGCGGTACTTTAATGTGTTAATCAAGACAGATATAGTATCTAACGTAACACATCGTAATTTCTATGTATTTAGCAGCTTTCTTTTTTACGACAATACATAAAAATGACAATTGTTACATGTCATAACTACTAATAATTTGCTGCACGTTCGTAAGAGCAAGTTGAATTTCGCAAATGATATCCTCTGACCCAATGCAGTACCTTACCTCAAAATGCTACACTACCCTTCCGCTACTGCATGCAGCAGAGGCATGATTTACCAAAACAGTATCGTCAGATCACTTATACCCAACCAGGCTTAGCTAAGTCGGCATCAAAAGCTTGGTAATGAAGTTGCATATAAGCCAAGCTAACGTCATTCTTGGTGACCATTGTTGGACGGAAAACTTGGCAAAGCCAGTATTTGGTCCGTGTCAACCCACTGAATTCTTAAATCCGCTAAGATCGACTAGGGTGAAAAGGGCTCCACATGTTCTGGGCGCTACTCATGTACATGGGTACCTCCATGCAGTTATGGTTCCTTTTGCTACATACATACAGGATCTCGAAGAGGCTATCAGGATTTAGTACTTGGTTATCCCATTACCCACAATACACTTTCAAACTTTCCCCGATAGCCCCCAAGTTTTAGTGCTAAGGCATCAGAATTCAGTGC
This sequence comes from Daldinia concentrica, assembly GCA_902805455.1. Taxonomy (NCBI): domain Eukaryota; kingdom Fungi; phylum Ascomycota; class Sordariomycetes; order Xylariales; family Hypoxylaceae; genus Daldinia; species Daldinia concentrica. Next base: position 1,096,589 of record CADCSW010000003.1, on the reverse strand, counting down.
TAGCAGCTAGTTGCAGGCTAATGAAGCAAGTACAAGCTACTTTTATGTAGAAGCATTGCCAAATCGTATCTCGATTCTAACTCGAGACGTCCCGCGCTTGCAATTCCCACTCATTCCGTCTTCTCGCTCCAAATCGTTCAACTCAAAAACAACATCCACTAATAAGGCAACTTGGACATCCTTTTTACAACAACGTCCAACAATTCAATAATTGCTGCAAAGCAGGCGGGTTGGACGACCGACATTCGTTTTCAAACATTTTGCAGGCCGAGAGAAAAGCGTACGTAGGCAAGCTCGGTCTATGGGCACGGATTGGTTCTCTCCTTAATAAGATCGACAATTCTCCAACGTCCCTGCAGCTTAGCTCTTAAATTCGTTGTTGCGCAAGCAGAGTCGTGTCCGTGTCTCGACTAGAACTGCCCTTCCCGCGTTAGCTATAAGTCAAATTTCAGCGACGGAATCGTTTCGCAACGTATGACGAACCCCCAGATCGAACTACGCGAGTCTACTAAGAATCAAACGACTGCCGCATCGACAACCCTACGAGTCCATACCCCTGTAAAATAAGAGGTCTCTCACGAGAGCCTCTTCATCCTCATGCAGAGGCGCTCATCGGGATCGTCCGATGACAGCGCCGATGTTCCTGTCAAGATCTCGCGCCCTCATGGACAAACGAGGCTGGGCGACGTGAGTTCTTCTGTCCGACATTCCCATGATGCTCGTCAATCAGAACGTCCCCAGAAAGAGGGCGCTAGATCGTCATCCGCTAGGAGCCGGAGACCAAGCAGCAATATCAACTGGAGACTTTCCCATAGTCGCGATGGGTCTACCGAAAAAGTGCCAGCAACCTCTCGTCTCCCGTCCACGACATTATCGCCAGACTACCCGAGTATGGAAAGTGAGAAGACGGCGTCCTCAAGACGAAGGAGTCAGCCTCCGCGGTCTTGGAGCCCCTGGGCTATGTCACTCTTAACCATATTTACAAGCGTCGTAGGCCTCAGCATGCTGGTTGCTGTTCTGTATTCCTCTCTCGCCTTACACTGTGATCCCAAGGGCTGTCGCATGTCCTGGATGAGTCCGTCATACGCTAAATTTAGCGATTTCGATACCGAGCACACTCGGTTTGCTACTAAATACTCGTTGTATCTTTATCGAGAGCAAGGATTCGACAATGGACCAAAGGTACGGAAATTTAGACTTAATAATTATTTTCGAATTTAAAATATTGACTTAATGTGTAGATCAAAGGCATACCAGTGCTGTTCATACCAGGGAATGCTGGCAGCTACAAACAAGTTAGATCTATTGCATCGGAATCTGCCAGGTATTTCCACGATATTTTGCAGCATGATGCCGCTGCCATAAACGCAGGTGCTAGGAATTTAGACTTCTTCACTGTCGACTTCAACGAGGACTTCACTGCTTTCCATGGGCAAACCATGCTCGACCAAGCCGAGTATCTGAATGAAGCCATTAGGTATATCCTCTCCCTCTACTTGGACCCAAAGATATCAGAACGAGACCCGAGTCTTCCAGATCCTTCATCCGTTATTATACTAGGTCATTCCATGGGGGGGATTGTGGCGCGAACCATGTTCATCATGCCAAACTACCAGCAAGACTCGGTCAACACAATCGTTACCATGTCTGCTCCGCACGCTCGACCTCCTGTCACATTCGATCCAAAAATCGTTAGTATTTATAACGATATCAATAACTATTGGAGACGGGCCTACTCGAAAAGGTCGTCGACTGAAAATGCTTTGGGCCAAGTTACTCTGGTGTCTATCGCTGGTGGTGGTTTAGATACTGTTGTCCCATCAGATTATGCCGGTCTGGAATCCATCGTACCTGAGACCCATGGTTTCACCGTTTTCACATCTACAATTCCTACAGTTTGGACAAGCATGGATCACCAGGCAATCACATGGTGCGATCAATTTCGGAAAGTCATCGTCCGTGCGCTTTACGATGTCGTCGATAACCGCGGGAGATCACAAACGAAATCGAGAGCAGACAGGATGAAGGCCTTTAAGAGGCGATTTTTGTCTGGCTTGGAGAGCTTTGTTGAGAAGAGCCTCCCAGAGACAGCCTTGTCGACGTTGCTAACGCTAGAAGATCATTCAACTACTATCCTTCCTCTAGGCGATCGTCTTGTTCTCCGCGGCCTAGGTTCGGACAGAAAAGCCAAGGCATACCTTCTCAATATTCCGTCGAGTGAATTTTCTGAAGGGAAGAAGTTGACCCTGCTCTCGGACAGCAAACTCGATCGACCAGGCGAGGACGGAAAACTCGAGGTCCTGTTCTGTAATTTCTACCCGCCGCAAGCTGGACAGGCTAATCAACCGTTCTCAATGAATATCGATCTCTCTGATGACACCACGGACTCCACAAAGGACTCAACTAAACTTGCCTGTAAAAATGCTGCGTCCGATGTAGTATCGTTACCGGCTTCTTCACGTTTCACGAAGAATCCGTTCTTCAAGAAGGATGAGTGGCAAATCCCGCCATTTTCATATCTTGAGTACGATGTTGAAGATATATCAGACTACGGGTTTGTTGCAGTCATTGATAAAACCACGACTCCGACGGCCGGATGGTTGGTAACTGAATTTAGTGATAAAACCGACGCTCATTTAACTCGACATATTGGTCTAAGGCGTCTCTTTAACTTCGGTTTATCGCTTCATCTTCCTGCGAACAGACCAATGGTAACCGAAGTGAAACTTCCATCAGTCCAGAGCAGCTTGTTGGCGTATAATCTCAAAATTGACGGCCAATCTTGTAACGAACGGGAACAACTATTTACCCCACTTGTCCGGCAGTATCTTTCTGAACCTTACGAGTCCAAGTACTTTGTAAATGCTCACGAGGTGGAGATTAGTCTTCACGGTGTCTCGCCTTACGTGCCTCCGCCTCTAAAGTCTAGACAGTCTGATGACGGCCTCAGCCTTCAATTCTGGACAGATCCGACGTGTGATTCGGGCATTTCGATTCGTATTACGATCGATACTATGGGCAGTCTCGGAAAGCTGTACATGCGATATCGCACCGTCTTTGCGTCTTTCCCCTTACTTATCGTTACACTCGTATTGCGAAAGCAATTCCAAGTATACGACAGTACTGGGGTCTTCATCCCCTTTTCCGAGAGCTTAGACTTCTGTCTTAGACGATCGCTGCCGATGTTATTCTTGTCTATGACTCTCTTGTCGCTTTCGATGGGCCAGTCGGGCTCGACTGGGTCAAACAGTCTCTGGTTTTGGCAGAATAGCACGGCTGATGTTGACTATGCACAGAACGACCTGCTAGTTGGTACTTCAGATCCGTTCTTCTGGTTTCTGATCCCGATGATAGGAATTATCTGTACTGGGGTGTGCATGGCTCTCCACTACCTTACGTTATGCCTCACCTGGCTGCTTAGCACAGTCTACGGCTGGGTTTCTGTCCGGCCAGTTGTTCAGCTGCAAGAGAAGAAGCGAGCCTTGTCACCATCGTTCGCACCTTCGCCACCACGGAGACGACTTATAACTACTGTAGTCCTCCTTTTGCTCGTTTCGACATTCATCCCATACCAATTCGCATACACAGTTGCATGTCTCGTACAGCTGAGTACTGCTGTCCGAGCCCATCGATCTGCACGCGAGACTTCGTCACCCGCAACCGTTAATTTCAATAACTACGTCCATTCTATTTTGCTCTTGATGTTATGGATCTTGCCGATTAACTTGCCGACCCTAGTCGTTTGGGTACGCAACTTGGCTGTCCACTGGTTCACAGCGTTCTCATCACACCACAACGTACTATCGATACTGCCGTTCATCCTCTTGGTCGAAACCCTTACCACCGGAAAAATGATTCCGCCAGTAACAAGCCGGCTCCGGTACCTAACTGACATCATATTCTTCGGCATAGCCGTCTATGCAGCCATATACGGTGTTTCGCACGCTTATATGTTGCATTATTTAATAAATCTAGTCGCAGCATGGCTTGTAGCAATCCATTCGACATCCGATTCCTGGACTCTCGCCGGAATATCCTCCATATTCGAAGGCGAACCGGCCGAGAACCGCAAACAGGGTAAAACTCCTTGATATATGATGTCAAGAGTAAGATTTACCCAGTTACTGGTTCTAGATATACCCTGCGGATCATGTTGGAAGATCTGAATACAATTTATTTTTACAAAATCGTATCGCATTAGATATGAATACGGATTGGTACTAGACCTCCAGCTTTGTTAGAAACCTAGTTTCCTTGTATATACATCCTGAACCAAGTTGATCAATAGTATCGAGAAAGCCGAGCATCTACCTATTACTAGACCGTTCTCGACACTTTCTTATAGGTAGAGCACTCTGCACCGAACAGTCTACATCTTAGCGCGGAATTTTTATATTTTTCTATGAAGGCTTCTCGTCTTGTTTCTACGGCTTTGCATTAGCATTAGGGCTGGAGTTTGGGTTTTTAATGGCGGTCTGGCTAGTCGCAAATAATGGGGACTCTGGTTTTGTCTTCGAGCCCGTGTCGCCTAAAGCTTTACTTGTATAGTGTTCGACTATCTACAAATTATTGTCTCGTGGGTTGGTTGGTGGCACAGCTGCGGCCGGAATTCTTGTACAAAACACCGGTTCCCCAACTTTCAGGCGTGCGGGAAACTCAACTTAGGGACACGGGTTTCTTCTTCTATTATTTTCCTCTGCTCTCCTTTCCTTGGGAGCTATTATAAGAGACGGTCGGTCGGTCGGTCAGGGGTTCCTCATATTATTATAGTCAAGGATTGGGTTATAGATATGGGGTTTGGGAACCGATCGACAGACCTACCCGCGTCCGACGGATGCAACAAACCTACCTAATCATAATCTGTAAGGAGGAAAGGATGCGCCGAGAGGTCGGTTGAGGACCATTCGGAGGACCTTGGACAGTTGGTAGAGATGGAGAGGAAGTAATACGGATTTCGTTCCCCCCCCCCCCCCAAGATAGGGGAATGTGGCGCGCTTTGGCTAGCTGGATGGGTAGATGGCATCTCGGCCTTACGTAGCTGGGATAGCTTAGATCGCAATAAACTTATGTTCAAGTATTCTACGTTTGGTTAATATCCAAAACGAGCATGGCTTACATTCCAGAGCCCAAATCTTCACATGTAATCTTCACAACCCAGGGTTTGAAACAAAACTACCCTAAAGTGTGAGTGCACTGATGTCAGATAAATCTTAGCTCAGACATTACGCGAACACTATTGAAATTCTACTGTAACTGTAAGGAAAGCTCTATTGCCGTCTGAGTCTATCTACCTAACCTATGCCCTAGCAGGAGCCCCGAGTCTTTACCGATCCCGGTCTATTCGGAAACAAAACCATAACGCCCGCACCCCCAGGGCGCCTTACTTTATCCCGTAGTTCCCCTGTCATGAATATCCTGTGGAAACCAACTCGACAACACGCTTCAATAAACATCGGAAGATTACACAACATGCACAACATGCACAAAACATGGCAGATAAGATATCTGCATGTTGCATCTTACTCCCTAGCGCGGGCTTTACCAGCGGATTCTGCGAGCCGCATCTTGTGCTGATGCCAGATGACCCAGAGCGTTACCACGAAGCCGAGGCCGCAGGCGGCGAGCGTGACAATGTACGCAGCCCAATAACATTCAAGGCCGTCAACGCAGGAACTCGCGCCATCCTTATCAATGATGGAATGGGCGTCGAAGACAGAACCATAGAATAAATTAAAAATGTTGCTCGAGATGACGGGGGACAAAGTCATGAAGCCCCAGTTCTGGCTCAGGCCATGAATGCCAAATGATTCGGCGACGATGGACGGGAACACGCCGAACAGGAACCCGTAACCTAGCCCGCTGAACCCGGACACAAAGCCCAGCAAGTGAGGGTTCGTCACGTTGAGCGCGCAGATCTGCGCCAACGAGAAGATGCCCGATGCGACTACTAGGCACCACACTCGACTAGCGTGGAGTACCTTGACGAGAAAGTCGGAGCCGACGCCGCTTAGTAGTCGTCCCGAGAAACTGCCGATGGAGAGAATAGAAACGTGCAGCTGCTGACGTAGGACAAGCGTCTTGTCGTCAATCGAGTCGTCGTAGTGCCTCCAGAGCGCTGTGACATCGTTTCCGATATTGCTAGTGCGGAGTTAGAGCGGCGTATTTTGGGTACAATAGCGCATGTGTAATACACGTAGGCAAGGTAATACTTACTTGATAGTCATAAGGCCGATACCCGAGAGTATGCCCATGATAGTAAACAGCTGCCAAAACTCGATGCTCTTCAAGAGGTTGAGACCTCGGATATCTACACGGTGAGAACGATCCATATCAACACTGCTCTGCACTAACACTTCACCCGGCAAGGAGGAGGACAAGGTGGACTGGGATAGAAGCGAAGACGTCTCATCGGAACCATCGTGGGTACCTGACGGTGCTTCCTCGGCGTCGACAGCTCGGCTGTCTTCCTTGGGGGTTGGGGGGTCCCGGTCCTCTTGTTCTGAGGTATCTTGGGTCATTTTGGAGTTGTTGGAGGTGTCAGAGGTGGTGTTGAACATACCAGGTTCAGATGGATCCCCACGAGCAACACGTGTCTTAGACTCGTCCGACGTGGTGCGGTGTAACTGTCGGGAATCTGACATGCCTGGTTCCGCGTCGGGCACAGCGTGGTACGGAGAATGAGGCGGAAGCACGCGCAGAAAGAAAAACCCAATGAAAGTCAAGCCGAATGTGCCATAAGCTAACAGCATTAGGAACTTGCTTGGACTGCCGGGGAAGAAGACGGTGCCGATGAGGGCGAAGAAGAAGGCGCTTAGACCGAAGGCGGCAAGAGGAAATGCGGTTGCGGTGCCACGATGATGCGGCCAGTTTAAGGCTGAGGTTTTCACGGCGGCGGCGAAAGCCATACAGCCGCCAAGGCCGGTTAGATACGACACAAAGCACATCCACGGAACGGACCCTTGACCGGCATCATATGCCTGATGGAGCGGGAAATAACCGAGACCTAGTAAGAAAGCCCCTACGATGACAGCGGGGCGAGGACCCTTGCTGTCGACGAACATACCAACGGGAACACCCATCGAATACATGCCGAGATTCCCCGCCAGCCCGATCAGGTTGCTTTCGGTAGCAGACAAGAGTAACTTGTCCGCAAATTGGGGTGCCCAAGCCGAATAGACATACTACCGTCTGCTGTCAGAGACGTCGAAGAGATGCCATGGTGATGATGGATGATGGTGTCTTACATTAGTTCCGCAGGCCAGCGAGATAACGGTCGCGGCGACGCTCGATACAATGCGTGCATTGTAAACTTGGTCCGATACAGTCATATTGAAAGTCACACGAGGTAGGTTACTAAGTTAGTTACGATATCATATCTTATGCTTCCGCTAGTAACCTTTACAAAGAGGAAAGGAGGCTACGGTTAACAATTTACGAAGGAATATCAAAAGAATAAGGTAGATTAGATAATAAGAATAAGATCGGAGGTTGCGATACAGCACAACAAGTTGTGTAATGCCGGAGAAAATAAGATATGTATGTTTCTAAAAGGCGAGGTTTGCCATGCCGAAGGTAACGATAGGGAATGAATGAAGTGTACAAAAGTAATCGGGCGTCGTTGTCGCGAAGATGATGAAATTGATAGGACGACGTCGAAGGAGTGGGAGGGTTTGGAACGTGTCGCAATCGCAATCGCAATCAACTAATGGGGGATGCGCTTTATCGGCTTATCTCGCTTCAGGACCCCTTACTGTTTCGGGCTACGAGGCGGATCGACTATCCTTACGGGGCGTTAGTGTACTCCGATATTTCGGCATCAGATCAGGCAAGAACTTGGGATAAGTTATGTACATACACGCCTCCCGTAATCATATCCGTGCCGAAGGGATCCTTTTATCTAATCACATCTTAAGTGCATACATTCCACCCCTTAAAATAATGTTAGTTCGTACCTTTTTATCAATACTTAACAAGGATGTTTTAAGATTATACCTTAAAATACAATTAATCTAATAAAATCCCGGTTAATTAATTTAACTATAATAATTTTTATTAAATTTTTAAAATATTAAAATTAATAAAATAGTAAAAAATATATATATTTTAAAACTTTATATATTAATTTATTAATAATTAAATAAAAAGATCTTTATATATAAACGTAAATATAATTTAACGTTATTTATTTATATAATTAATATTTAATTATATTATTATTTTTTAATATAATAAATTTTAAATATTAAGATATATTATTATAAAACTTTAATAAAAAATTAAATAAAATAATTTTTTAAAACTTTTTAATTATTATTATTAATTTTAATTAAATAAATTATTTATTATAACGTTTAATTTAAATTTTTATTTATAATTATACGTATTTAATAAAATTTAAATTAAAGTTTTTAAAAAGGAAATTAATAAATTGTTTAATTAATTTATAATTTTAAATTTATTTTTTAATATTTATTAAAATATATATTAAAGCGTTATTATATTATAAATATATATTAAAATATATTATAATAAATGTTTATATTAAAAATATTATATATTTTTAATATAAAGTTAATTTTATTATTTTTTAATATTTATCTTATATTATATAAAAGTTTTTTAAATTATTTATAAATAAAGTTTAAAATATTTAATTATAACGTTAATATTTTAATTTAATAAACGGATTAATATTTTTATTAAATATTAAAATAACGAATTTTTTAATTATATTAATTTTATTAATTTATATTTTATTAAATTATAATTAATTATATTATTTTTTTAACGTTAAATAATTTTATTTTAACGTAAATTTAAGTTATAATTAATATTATTTAATAGTAAAAGTTAATTTTAAAAGTTATAATATTTTTAAAAAATTTATTTCCGTTAAAACGTTTATTATAACGTATTTTTTATATAAGGTTAAATTAAATATATAATAATAAAATTGATTTTAAAGTATATTATAATATAACGAAAAGGTTTTAATATAATATTTAATTATAATATTATGTATAATTTAATTAAAAATTATTAAACGTTTATAATTTAAAAAATAAAGTTTTAAATTAATTATAATTACGTATTAAATTTAACGTTTAATAATATTAATAAAATTTATAATTTAATTATAATTTATTTTAATATTAAAATATAATATTTTAATTTAAAAATAGTTTTTAAATATAATGTTAATAATAAAGATGGTTTAAAAAAAATAGTTATTATTATTATTATTTTAACGGTTATAAATTGTTAAAAAAAAATTTATTTTAAAATATTGTTTTTATAATTTAAATAATAAAAAAGGATTAATTAACGTTTTAAAAAATTGGGAAATATTAATAATAAAGTTTATAATTTATGGTTTATTTAAATTAAAAGTATAAAGTTTATTTTAAAAAAGGATATTAATAATTATATTATATATTTTATTAACTTTTTAATTTTTTATAATTTTTAAAGTAATTATTAATATAAATTCTTTATTAATTGTTTTAATATTAATAATAATGGTTAAATGATTTATAAACGTGTTATGACGTTTTACGTTTTTAATCAAAAGGAAGTTATATTTATATATTATATATTATATAAAGAATAAATTCCTTTCGTTCTTTTATTATAAATAATTCCCTTTTTAAATATTAATATTATATTAGTTTTATTATATTTAATTTATTTATTATTTATTTTATTATTATTTCTTTACGTATGTATTTATTAATATTAATTAATATTATTAAATATTTAATAATATAAATTAATAAAGTTAAAAAAGTTATTATTATAATAATTTAAAAGAATTTATCGTAATAATATACGCAATATTAATAACTTTTTTTCTATAAGAAATATTTGTATTATTTATAATAAATAACTCTTTATTTATATATAATTTTTATAAAGTATTTTTATATCACTTTAATTTAAATCTTTTATTTTTTGTATTTTTATTTTTTATATTATTTATATTTTTAATAATGTTTTAAATTTTATAAGTAAAAAATTTAACGCAAGTTTAAACTTATATTATTAATAATGACGTAATGGAATAAAAAAATAAAAACGAATTATTCGAATTTTTTAAGTTAATTCCTAGTTAAAGATTTATTTTTATATAATAATTTAATTATATAATAATAAAGTGGGAGTTAATTAACCTACGAATAATTATTTTTAAATAAAAGGTAATTTAAGTATTATTTGCGTTATTAAACTTTAAAAGTATTAATAAAAGCTTAATAAATATATATATATTTAAAAAAATTATAAATAAATATTAAAAATAATTTAAAGGATTTATAGTAAATAATTTCGTGGTATTATTAAAATAAATGCGTTTAAAATTACGAAATATATTAATAATAAAAGGTGTTTATATAAAAAAGTATAATATTAATTATACAAAAATATTTGTTAATTTTGTAATATTATACGAATTATTAATATAATATATTAATAAATTAAATATAATTAAACAGAAATGGTTAAATATATTAATATAAAAAATATTTATATATAATATTAATAAAGGATTAATTTATCTTAACGTATAAATTTATATATATATTACATTATAATAATAATTAGCAATTTTTAACTTATAAACGTTAATTTAAACAATTATACGTATAAATTAAATTTTATTTTTTAATATAATTTTAATTAAATTATTTCTTTTTTATTTTTAATATACGTTATTTACTTTATACGTAATATTTTTTTTACCTTTTGTTTTTAATAATCTTTTGTCGATTTTTAATATTTTATCTTTAATTTAATAATTGGAAATTATTACGTATTCCTTTTTTTAATTATTACTTTTATCATATAACTTATTTTTAATTTATATTACAATATAATTTAATTAATTTTTTTAAAAAATATCGAACTATTCGTATTAAAATTATATTTAATTAATAAGAAACGTTTTTTATTTCTCGGTTTTATAAAAAATTAATACGCTTTTTTTCGGTTTACTTTTATAAATTAACACCTTATATAATACTTTAACATATATAAGATAATTAAAGTATAATCTTATATATAATATTAACTTTATGTAAGGGTAAGTTTTTATAACGGTATCGAGAAATGTATTTAAATTATTTAAACCGTTATCAAGTGGTTTTTATATAATAGCGGCGGTTTTTTTAAACGTTAAAATAAATAAAAGAAATTAATTTATAAAAGGTTATGATTTTTTTTCTTAAATAACTCTATTATTTATATTAGTAAATAATTTAATAAAATAAGTTTTTATATTTATTAATAATTAATAAGTATAAATATATTATAACGTTTTTTTAATATAAGTTTTTAACGAAATATATTTTTTAATTATTATAAATTATTTTAAAAAAACTTAAAATAATAAAAATAATTATATAAATGAAGTTTATAATATTTTTAAAAATAAGTTTTAATTTTTTTTAAATATATATTATACGGTAAAAATTTAATAAATATAGTTTTATATTATATTTTCTACCATTTTAATAAGAAAAATAATTATATATTTTTTATATAATATACTTTAATATTAATGTTTTGCAAATATATATTTAATTATAAAACAATATTTTAATACGGAATAAAATAAGATATAATATTATTAAAATTAAACGTTTATTATTTTTTATAATATTAAAGCAAAAGAAAAAAATAAAAGAAAGTTAAATTTAAAAATATTATAAATTATATTCGATAAATTATTATTATATTAATGCGTTTTAGGATAAGATTTTTAAAGGAAATAATAATTTATTATAATTATTTACCAAATATACCGTATTGTCTTATAATTGTAATATATTTTATTTATTTTATTATATTAATTTAAAGATTTAATAAATAAATTTCGTACTTTAATAAATATTTATAAAAATTTAAAAGACATACGACAATATATAATAAAAAAAAGTAACGAAGATGTTGATTAATATTATACAAAACGAAAATATTATTAAATCGATAAAAGTAAAAAATATTAAATTAAAAAAATATTATAAAATTAAAAGAAATATTATTAAATATATAAAAAAAAAAGATATTAATTTACTAAATACTTTAAAAAAAAATAAAAAAAAGTTAAAAGTTAATAGAAGATTAAAAAGGAATAAAATAAAGAAAAATATGCTATATTTTTAATTAGCTATAAAAATATTAAAGAAAAAAGCTTAAAATTTAATAATAATAAAAATAACGTTTAAACTTTCGAAATAAAAAAAGGTAAAATTAAATAGTTTTTAATTGTTATTTATTTAACAAATTAAATATATTAATATTAAATCGCTTTTTATTATTTTTTCTTTAAAAAATCTTAAAATAATACCTTTTTTATTTTAAATTAATACGTTAAAGATATTTTCTAAAAAATTATTTCCAATATAAAAGCGACGTAAATGTTTATTGTAAAAAAGGAATAATATTAAATATTTATATAAGGTTTTTTCAAATGTAAATTAAAGATAAATAATAATTAAACAAAAGAAGTAAATATTAAATTCGGTAATAAATTTTTTATTAAATTATTAAAAATAATTATAGTTAATATTTCTTTTAAATTAATTGATTTTTATATAATAAAATTAAATATTTTATTTTTTTTATATTTTAAAGATATAAATTATTTAAGAATATATTTAAACAATATTATTAATTAATTAATTGGAAAAAATGGAATAATTGTAACGGTTATACGTAAATGGAAATATCCGTAATTTTATTTTAATAATATAATTTATTTTACAAAAATAAAATTATAACGTTTATATTCCCGTTTTAATTACTCGTTTATAAATAAATTATATAATTTATTAAATAAAACTAGTTATAATATTAATATTAATAATATTAAAAAAATTAATAAATTTTATTATTATTATTAAATAAAAGGTAAGATTTTTTAAAAGTTTAAATTTAATTTAAAAAATCTTAATATAAATTTTAATTACGAGGTAATTATTAATATTATATATTTTAATAAATAATTAATATTATATATAATTAATATAACTACGGGTTTTTAAATAATATAATTTATAAAAATTATTTCGATTAAAAAAATATAAAAAACTTTTAAATAATATTAAATAAATATATATTTTAAACTATTTAATATTATTATTTATAATGTAAACATTAATTTTAATAGTATTAAATTTAAGAATAAAGCTTATATTATTAACGTTACTTATTATTAAATTTTTATAAAAGTTTATTAATCCATTAATAAAATTAAAAAATATTATAACTTTATACGTAAAACTTATAAAATTATAATTAATAAACTTTAAAACTTTAACTTAAAAATATTTTAATTTTAAATAACAATTAAAGCAATAAATAATATAATCAATTTAAATAATTTTATATTTACCTTTTTAATTTTTAATATTTATTTAAAAATTAATATAAATTTACTATTAATTTTTACGTAAATTTAAAAAATATAAATAATTTAAAAAAGTAATAATAAAAGTTAAGAAAATTAAAATATAATATTTAATTAAAAACATTTTAAATATAAAGAATGGTTTTAATATTTAAAAGATATTATTTATAATACTTTTAATAAAAAGTAAAATTTTAATTTATTAAAAAAAAAAAAAAAAAAAAGGCTTTTATAAAATTATTGTTAATAAGTACGTACGTAAAGAGATAATAATAAAGTAAGTAACAAATAAATCAATTGCAATAAAATTAATGTAATATTAATATTTAAAAAAGGAATTATTTATGGTAAAAAAACGAAAAGAATTTATTCTTTATATAATATATGGTATATAAATATAACTTTTTTTTAATTAAAGATATAAAATATTATGATACGTTTATAAGTTATTTAATCATTATTTACTTTATTTTCTTTTTATAATTAATTAATTGTAAATTTATTACTTTTTTTACGTTTTACCCATCTTTTTAATTATAAGTTAATTTAATTATTTTTTATTAAACTTTTTATTGTTTTATTTAAAGTAACCTTCGTTATGGCATTTGCGGGGTTATAAATGTTATATATTTAACGAATATTATTTATTTTTCGGTTTTTATATAATTGCTTTAACGTTATTAAATCGATTATTAATTTTTTTTCGTTAATATTACTTATTTATATTAAATATTAATATAAAGAAAAAAAGTTAATATATAAAACGAAAAAAGTTTTAAATAAAAATAAACGTTTAAAAATAATATTAATTATATAATAAATAACGTAATTAATATTAAAGCTTTAAACTATTTTATAAATTTTATTAATAAATATATTATAAATTATTTATTTATATTTAATAAACAATTAATAAATAATATTTTTAATAACGTAAATCTTATTATTTTAATTAATAACTTCTTTATTTTTTAAAATAATAATATATTCGATTTATAAATTTAAATTTTTATTATTTACAAATAACTTATTAATAAAAATGTTGGTAGGTATATACGTAAAAAGATAATAATAAAGTAAGTAACAAGTAAATTAAATGCGATGAAATTGGTGTAATATTAATGTTTAAAAAGGGAATTATTTATGGTAAAAAAACGAGGGGAACTTGTTCTTTATATAATATATAATATATAAATATAATTTCTTTTTGATTAAAGATGTAAAACGTTATAATATGTTTATAAGTTATTTAATTATTATTTATTTTATTTTCTTTTTGTAATTAATTAATTGTAAATTTATTATTTTTTTTATGTTTTATTTATTTTTTTAATTGTAAGTTAATTTAGTTATTTTTTATTAAATTCTTTATTGTTTTATTTAAAGTAGCCTTTATTATAGCGTTTATAAGGTTATAAATATCGTATATTTAACAAATGTTGTTTATTTCTCGGTTTTTATATAATTATTTTAATATTATTAAATTGATTATTAATTTTTTTTCGTTGGTATTGTTTATTTGTATTAAGTATTAATATAAAGAAAAAGAATTAATGCATAAAATAAAAGGGGTTTTAAGTAAGGATAAACGTTTAAAAATGGTGTTAATTATGTAATAAATAACGTAATTAATATTAAAATTTTAAATTATTTTGTAAATTTTGCTAATAAGTATATTGCGAGTTATTTGTTTATATTTGGTAGATAATTAATAAATAATGTTTTTAATAATGTAAATTTTATTATTTTAATTAATAGCTTTTTTATTTTTTAAAATAATAATATATTTAATTTATAAATTTAAATTTTTATTATTTGTAAATAATTTATTAATAAAAACGTATACGCGTAAGTTTTATGGGTTTAATTTGATATATTTTAACTTTTATGTTTAATTATTTATTTGTTATTTAATTTTAATATTAAAGGCTTTTATTTTTTTAAGTTTAAGGTTAATATATTAAATTGTTATAAAGTAGTTAAAAGTAGTTTTGGATTAGTAAATAATTGTAATATATACTTTTTAAGTTTTTTATTTTATAAATCTTTTAATTATATTTGGTAATTGGTTATTTACGAGTTTAAGTTTTTTAATTTAATCTTTTTATATTATAATAATCTTATAGTTTTTATTATAAATAGTAATTTATAAGTTATTAAAATTTTCAATTTTTTTATTTAATATCTTTTAAAGACATATTTTGATTTTTGCTTTAGTTAATATTTTATTTTTAATAATTAAGAATTTTATGGTATTAATATTAAAGATATTATCCGTTTATAAGTTAATTAATTTAAAAGGTTTTAAGTTTATAATTAATAAGTAAAGATTAAAAGTTAATGGTTTTATATATAGTTTTTTTTAATAATAATGTAAATAAGTTTTAAATTAATACGTATTCGATTTTACGAAATTGTATAATGATTTAATAATATATAATAACGTTTTTTCGAAATATTTATTTTTTAATTTCGTTAATAAATGTATATAAATTTTCTTTTACATTAATATTTTTAATTAGATATAAATTATGGTAATATTTTTAATTATGATTTTTATTTTTTAATATTAAAATATAGAAATTAATAATAAAATAAGGCGTTAGTTAACTCTTTGGATGGTAAATATATACGTTATAATAAATTCTTTATTAAAATTATTATATTTTTAAACCATTAATTATAATTTTTTATATGGTGTAAAGATATTTTTGGCTTTAATTTCTTAAATTATTTATAATTTAAATATTATTATTTTTTAATATATTGTTATATTATATATTTCGGGTAATAAAATATTTTTTTCGAATAAAGTATTTAATTTTTTTAAATTAAATACTTTATAGGGTTTATTCGGCGCAATTATCTTTCCGTTGACTTATAGTTTTAATATTAAATTAAAATTATTTTATTTTTTAAAAGTAAAATATAATAACGTAATATATAAAAAATTGTTAGCGTATATAAGGTTTTCCTTTAAAATAAACTTATAGTTGTTTGAATTAAATGGAAATTTGGATAAATTAATTATAAGTTTTTTGTTTTTTATGGGGTTTTCTTTAAAATTAACGTAAGGTTTTACATATATATTTTTAAATGTAAACGTATTATTGGAAATATTAAAAATAATAGTTATATTTTTGTTAATAATTATAATAACTTTATAAGAACTTTTTTATTTTTCTTTTTTTCGGTAAATTAAAACTTTGCTTTTTATCGGAAATATTATAAGTAGCGTTTTTTAAGTGTTAAGGCTATTTCTTATGTTTAAGGCGTTTTTGATTAAACGTTATATTTTAATTTTTTTAATTTTTATTATTGTTTTTTGGATTGTTTATGCTTTTTGGGTTTACGTAAAGGTTGGTGGTAAATTTATATTAATTTTTGGATAAGTATTAAAAATTAAAAAGATAAATACGAAATTGTTTAAATTAATTATATTATTTATTGCTTTAATTATTATTTAAAGTTAAAATATTTTTAAGTTAAAACCTTAAAGTTTATTGGTTATGATTTTATAAGTTTTACATACGGGATTATAATACTTTTTAACTTTATTAATAAATTAATAAATTTTTATAGAAATTTAATAATAAGTGACGTTAGCGATGTGGGTTTTATTTTTAAATTTAATATTATTGAAATTAGTGTTAATATTGTGGGTAATAATGTTAAAAGGTTCGAAATATGTATTTATTTAATATTATTTAAAGATTTCTTATATTTCTTTAATTAAAATAGTTTTTATAAATCGTATCGTTTAGAAATTTATAATTGTATCGATTACGTATAATATTAGTTATTTATTAAAATATATAATATTGATAATTATTTTATAATTAAAGTTTATATTAAAGTTTTTTAAATTAAATTTAAACTTTTAAAAAGTTTTGTTTTTTATTTAATAATAGTAATAAAATTTATTAATTTTTTTAATATTATTAATATTAATGTTATAATTAGTTTTATTTAATAAGTTATATAATTTGTTTATAAATAAATAACCAAAATAAGAATATAAATACTATAGTTTTGTTTTTGTGAAATAAGTTGTATTATCGAGATAAAATTATAAATGTTTTTATTTGCGCATAATTACCACAGTTATTCCGTTTTTTTCGATTAATTAATTAATAACGTTATTTAAATATATTTCTAAGTAATTTATATCTTTAAAATATAAAAGAAATGGGATATTTGATTTTATAATATAAAAGTTAATTAGTTTAAAAGGGATATTAATTATAATTATTTTTAATAATTTAATAAAAAGTTTATTATTAAATTTAATATTTACTTTATTTATTTGGCTATTATTTATTTTTAATTTGCGTTTGGAGAAACCTTATATAAATATTTAATATTATTTTTTTTTTATAATAAATATATATATTGCGTTTATATTAGGAATAATTTTTTGGAAGACGTTTTTAGCGTATTGGTTTAAAACAAAAAAGGTATTATTCTAAGGTTTTTTAAAAGGGAAATAGTAAAAGGCGATTTAATATTAATACGTTTAATTTATTAAATAAGCGGCGGTTAAAAATTGTTTAATTTTACTTTTTTTTACCTTGAAGGTTTAAACGTTATTTTTATTATTATTAAATTTTAAGTTTTTTTTTTTAATATTTTTATAATTAATTAAAAATGTGGTATATTTTCTTTTATTTTATTTTCTTTTAATTTTCCATTAATTTTTGGCTTTTTTTTATTTTTTTTTAAAATACTTAATAGATTAGTATTTTTTTTTTTTATATATTTAATAGCGTTTTTTTTAATTTTGTAATATTTTTTTGGCTTGGTATTTTTTATTTTTATTAATTTAGTAATATTTTTATTTTATATAATATTAATTGGTATTTTTATTATTCTTTTTTATTATATATTATTGTATATCTTTTAGGTTTTTATGGGTATTTATTAAAGTATAAAATTTATTTATTAAATTTTTAAATTAATATAATAAAATAAATAAAACGTATTATAATTGTAGGACGGTACGATATACTTGATAAACGGTTGCAATAAATTATTATTTTCTTTTAAAGTTTTATTTTAAAGTATATTAATATAATAATAATTTATTAAGTATAGTTTATAATATTTTTAAGTTTGATTTTTCTTTATTTTTTTCTTTAATTTTAATATTATAAAAAGTAATAAATGTTTAGTTTTAATAATATTATATTTTATTTTGTTTTATATTAAAATGTTGTTTTATGGTTAGGTATATATTTGCAAAATATTAATATTAAAATATATTATATAAAAAATATATTATTATTCTTTTTGTAAAAATGGTAGAAAATATAATATAAAATTGCGTTTATTGGATTTTTACCGTATAATATATATTTAAAAAAAATTGGAATTTGTTTTTTAAAATATTATAGGTTTTACTTATATAATTATTTTTATTATTTTAAACTTTTTTTAAAATGGTTTATAATAATTAAGGAATATATTTTGTTAAGAATTTATATTAAAAAAATGTTATAATATATTTACGTTTATTAATTATTAATAAATATAAAAGTTTGTTTTATTAAATTATTTATTGGTATAAATAATAGAATTATTTAAGAGGAAAAATTATAACTTTTTATAAATTAATTTTTTTCGTTTATTTTAATATTTAAAAAAATCGTTATTATTATATAAAAATTATCCAATAATAATTTAAATAATTTAAGTATATTTTTTGGTATTATTATAAAAATTTATTTTTACGTAAAGTTAATATTATATATAAGATTATATCTTGATTATTTTATATATATTAAAATATTATATAAAACGTTAATTTATAAGAGTAAATTAAAAAAGAGTGCGTTAATTCTTTATAAAATTAAGGAATAAAAAACGTTTTTTATTAACTAAATATTATTTTAATACAAGTAATTTAATATTTTTTAAAAAGGTTAATTAGATTATATTATAGTATAAATTAAAAATGGGTTATATAACGAAGGTAATAATTGGAAAAGGGAGTATGTAATGGTTCTTAATTATTAAATTAAGGGTAAAATATTAAAAATTAACGAAGGATTATTAAAAGTGGGAAACGAAAAGAATATTATATATAAAATAAATAATGTATATTAATAACGGAAAAGGAATGGTTTAATTGGAATTATATTAAGAAATAAGGTTTAACTTATACGTATAATTGTTTAAATTGGTATTTATAGGTTAAAAATTATTGATTATTATTATAACGTAATATATATATAAGTTCGTACGTTAGGATAAATTAATTTTTTATTAATATTATATATAAATATTTTTTATATTAATATATCTAATTATTTTCGTTTAATTGTATTTAATTTATCGATATATTATATTAATAATTTATGTAATATTATAAAATTAATAAATATTTTTATATAATTGATATTATATTTTTTTATATAAATGCTTTTTATTATTAATACGTTTTATAATTTTAAACGTATTTATTTTAATAATATTATAAAATTATTTACTATAAATCTTTTAAATTATTTTTAATATTTATTTATAATTTCTTTAAATATGTATATATTTATTAAGCTTTTATTAATATTTTCGAAATTTAATAACGTAAGTAATGCTTAAATTATTTTTTATTTAAAAATAATTATTTGTAAATCAATTAATTCCCACTTTATTATCATATAATTAAACTATTATATAAAAATAAATCTTTAATTGGAAATTAATTTAAAGAGTTTAAGTAATTTGTTTTTATTTTTTTATTTTATTATGTTGTTATTAATAATATAAATTTAAATTTACGTTAAACTTTTTACTTGTAAGTTTTAAAATATTATTAAAAATATAAATAATATAAAAAATAAAAATGTAAAAAATAAGAAGTTTAAATCAAAATAACGTAAAAATATTTCGTAAAGATTATATATAAAAAAGGAATTATTCGTTATAAATAATGTAAATATTTTTTTATAAAAAAAAAATCGTTAATATTGCGTATATTACTATAATAAATTCTTCCGGATTATTGTAATAATAATTTTTTTAATCTTATTAATCTATATTATTAAATATTTAACAACATTAATCAATATTAATAAATACGTACGTAAAGAAATAATAATAAAATAAATAATAAATAAATTAAATACAATAAAATTAATATAATATTAATATTTAAAAAAGGAATTATTTATAATAAAAAAACGAGGGGAATTTGTTCTTTATATAATATACAATATATAAATATAACTTCCTTTTAATTAAAGACGTAAAACGTCATAACACGTTTATAAGTCATTTAACCATTAAAAAACGTATATACGTAAATTTTATAAATTTAATTCGATATATTTTAACTTTTATATTTAATTATCCATTTATTATTTAATTTTAACATTAAAAACTTTTACTTTTTTAAATTTAAGATTAATATATTAAATTATTATAAAATAATTAAAAATAATTTCGGGTTAATAAATAACCGCAATATATACTTTTTAAACTTTTTATTTTATAAATCTTTTAATTATATTTAATAATTAACTATTTACAAGTTTAAACTTTTTAATTTAACCTTTTTATATTATAATAATCCCGTAATGTTTATTATAAATAATAATTTATAAGTCGTTAAAGTCTTCGGTTTTTTTATTTAATATTTTTTAAAAGTATATTTTAATTTTTACTTTAATTAATACTTTATTTTCGACAATTAAAAATTCCATAATACCAATATTAAAAATATTATTTATTTATAAGTTAATTAATCCGAAAAATTTTAAATTTATAATTAATAAATAAAAATTAAAAGTTAATAATTTTATATATAATTTTCTTTAATAATAACGTAAATAAATTTTAAATTAATATATATTTAATTTCGTAAAACCGTATAATAATTTAATAATACGTAATAACGTTTTCTTAAAATATTTATTTTTTAATTTTATTAGTAAATATATATAAACTTTTTTTTATATTAATATTTTTAATTAAATATAAACCATGGTAATATTTTTGATTATAATTTTTATCTTTTAATATTAAAATATAAGAATTAACAATAAAATAAAACGTTAATTAACTCTTTAAATAATAAGTGCGTACGTTATAATAAATTTTTTGTTAAAATTATTATACTTTTAAACCATTAATTATAACTTCTCGTATAACGCAAGGATATTTTTAACTTTAATTTCGCAAATTATTCGTAACTTAAATATTATTATTTCTTAATATATTGTTACATTATATATTTCGGGTAATAAAATACTTTTTTTAAATAAAGCGTTTAATTTTTTCAAGTCGGACGCTTTATAAGGTTTACCCGGCGCGATTATTTTTCCGTTAACTCGCAATTTTAATATTAAATTAAAGTTATTTTATTCCTTAAAAATAAAATATAATAAAGCAATATATAAAAGTTTATTAATATATATTAAATTTTCCTTCGAAATAAACTTATAATCGTTTAAATTAATTATAAGTTTAAATAATTCAATTATAAATTTTTTACCTTTTATAAAGTCTTTTTTTAGTTTAGCGTAAAGTTTTACGTATATATTTTTAAATATAAATATATTATTGGAGGCATTAAAAACAATAGTTACGTTTTTATTAATAACCGTAATAACTTTGTAAAAGCCTTTTTATCTTCTTTTTTTTCGATAAACTAAAACCTTATTTCTTATCGGAAATATTATAAATAATATTTTTTAAATATTAAAACCGTTCCTTATATTTAAAGCGTCTTTAATTAAACGTTATGTTTTAATTTTCTTAATTTTTATTATTGTCTTTTAAATTATTTATACTTTTTAAGTTTGCGTAAAAATTGGTAATAAATTTATATTAATTCTTAAATAAATATTAAAAATTAAAAAAATAAATACGAAATCGTTTAAATTAACCGTATTATTTATTACTTTAATTACCATTTAAAGTTAAAATATTCTTAAATTAAAACCTTAAAATTTATCGATTATAATTTCGTAAATTTTACGTACGAGGTTATAATACTCTTTAACTTTACCAATAAACTAATAAACTTTTATAAAGACTTAATAACAAATAACGCCAGTAATATAAACCTTATTTTTAAATTTAATATTATTAAAATTAATACTTACATTATAAATAATAATGTTAAAAGGTTTAAAATACGTATCCATTTAATATTACTTAAAGATTTCCTATATTTCTTTAATTAAAATAGTTTTTATAAATTATATCGCTTAAAAACTTATAATTATATCAATTACATATAATATTAATTACTTATTAAAATATATAATATCGATAATAATTTCGTAATTAAAATTTATATTAAAATCTTTTAAATTAAATTTAAATCTTTAAAAAACTTTACCTTTTATTTAATAATAATAATAAAATTTATTAATTTCTTTAATATCGTTAATATTAATATCATAACCGACTTTATTTAATAAATTATACAATTTACTTATAAACAAATAATTAAAACAAAAATATAAACGCCGTAATTCCATTTTCGTAAAATAAATCATATTATTAAAATAAAACCACAAATATCTTTATTTACATATAACCGTTACGATTATTCCGCTCTTTTTAATTAATTAATTAATAACATTATTTAAATATATTTCTAAATAATCCATATCCTTAAAATACAAAAAAAATAAAATATTTAATTCCATTATATAAAAATTAATTAATTTAAAAGAAATATTAACCGTAATTATTTTCAATAATTTAATAAAAAATTTATTACCAAATTTAATATTTGTTTTATTCGTTCGATTATTATTCATCTTCAACTCACGTTCGAAAAAACCTTATATAAATATTTAACACTATTCCTTTTCTACAATAAATATTTACGTTACGCTTATATCGAAAATAATTTCTTAAAAAATATCTTTAACGTATTAATTTAAAATAAAAAAATTATCGCTTTTAAATTTTTTAATAAAGAAATAATAAAAAATAATTCAATATTAACATACTTAATTTATTAAATAAACAACAGTTAAAAACTATTTAACTTTACCTTTTTTTATTTTAAAAGTTTAAATATTATTTTTATTATTATTAAATTCCAAGCTTTTTTTTTTAATACCTTTATAATTAATTAAAAATATAGTATATTTTCCCTTATTTTATTCCTTTTTAACTTTTCATTAATTTTTAACTTCTTTTTATTCTTTTTTAAAGTATTTAATAAATTAATATCCTTTTTTTTTATATATCCAATAACGTTTTTTCCAATTTTATAACACTTTTTTAACTTAATATTTTTTATTTTTATTAATTTAATAATATCTTCGTTTTATATAATATTAATCGACATCTTTATTACTCTTTTCTATTATATATTATTATACGCCTTTTAAATTTTTGTAAATATTTATTAAAATATAAAACTTACCTATTAAATTTTTAAATTAATATAATAAAATAAATAAAACATATTATAATTATAAAACAATACAATATACTTAATAAACAATTATAATAAATTATTATTTTCCTTTAAAATCTTATTTTAAAACATATTAATATAATAATAATTTATCAAATATAACTTATAATATTTTTAAGTTTAACTTCTTTTTATTCTTTTCTTTAACTTTAATATTATAAAAAATAATAAATATTTAATTCTAATAATATTATATCTTATTTTATTTTATATTAAAATATTATTTTATAATTAAATACATATTTACAAAATACTAATATTAAAATATATTATATAAAAAATATATTATTACTTTTTTTATAAAAATAATAGAAAATATAGTATAAAATTACATTTATTAAATTCTTACCATATAACATATATTTAAAAAAAATTAAAACTTATTTTTAAAAATATTATAAATTTTACTTATATAATTATTCTTATTATTTTAAACCTTTTTAAAATAACTTATAATAATTAAAAAATACATTTCGTTAAAAATTTATATTAAAAAAATATTATAATATATTTATACTTATTAATTATTAATAAATATAAAAATTTATCCTATTAAATTATTTATTAATATAAATAATAAAACTATTTAAAAGAAAAAATTGTAACTTTTTATAAATTAATTTCCTTTACTTGTTTTAACGTTTAAAGAAACCGCTATTATTATATAAAGATTATTTAATAACAATTTAAGTAATTTAAATGTATTTTTTGGTATTATTATAAGGATTTGCTTTTACATAAAATCAATATTATATATAAAATTATATCTTAATTATCTTATATATATTAAGGCATTATATGGGGCGTTAATTTATAGGAGTAAATTAAAAAAAAACGCGTTAATTTTTTATAAAGTTAAAGGATAAAAAACGTTTTTTATTAACCAAATATTATTTTAATATAAATAATTTGACATTTTTTAAAAAGGTTGGTTAAGTTATATTATAGTATAAGTTAAGGATAAATTATATAATAAAGGTAATAATTAAAAAAGAAAATACACAATAATTTTTAATTATTAAATTAAAAGTAAAATATTAAAAATTAATAAAAGATTATTAAAAGTAAAGAGTAAAAAAAGTATTATATATAAAATAAATAACATATATTAAAAGTAAAAAAAAAATGGTTTAATTAAAATTATATTAAAAAGTAAGGTTTAACTTATATATATAATTATTTAAACCAGCATTTATAAATTGAAAATTGCCAATTATTATTATAATATAATATATATATAAATTTATACGTTAAGATAAATTAATCTTTTATTAATATTATATATAAATATTTTTTATATTAATATATTCAATTATTTTTATTTAATTATATTTAATTTATTAATATATTATATTAATAATTTGCGTAATGTTATAAAATTAGCAAATATTTTTACATAATTAATATTATACTTTTTTATATAAACACTTTTTATTATTAATATATTTTATAATCTTAAACGCATTTATTTTAATAATATTACGAAATTATTTACCGTAAATTCTTTAAATCGTTTTTAATATTTATTTATAATTTCTTTAAATATATATATATTTATTAAGCTTTTATTAATATTTTTAAAATTTAATAATATAAATAACGTTTAAATTACCTTTTATTTAAAAATAACTATTTATAAGTTAATTAATTTCTACTTCACTATTATATAATTAAATTATTATATAAAAATAAATCTTTAACCAAAAATTAATTTAAAGAATTTAAATAATTCGTTTTTATTCTTTTATTCCATTACGTTATTATTAATGGTATAAACTTAAATTTATATTAAACTTTTTATTTATAAATTTTAAAATATTATTAAAAATATAAATAATACAGGAAATAAAAATGTAAAAAATAAAGGATTTAAATTAAAATAACGTAAAAATATTTCGTAAAGATTATATATAAATAAAAAGTTATTTGTTATAAGTAATGTAAATATTTTCTCGTAAAAAAAAAGTTGTTAATATTGCGTATATTATTACGATAAGTTTTTTCGAATTATCGTAATAATGATTCTTTTAATTTTGTTAATTTATATTATTAAATGTTTAATAATATTAATTAATATTAATAAATACGTATATAAAAAAATAATAATAAAATAAATAATAAATAAATTAATTGTAATAAAATTAATATAATATTAATATTTAAAAAAAGAATTATTTATAATAAAAAAACGAGAAAAACTCGTTCTTTATATAATACATAATATATAAATATAACTTCCTTTTAACTAAAAATATAAAACGTTATAACACGTTTATAAGTCATTTAACCATTAATTATTACAATTATTAATAAAGATGTAACTATTATTTTTAATATCTTTAATAATACGTTTATATTTAAAAATATATATGTAAAATCTTATGTTACTTTTAAAAAAAACCTTATAAAAGGCAAAAAATTTATAATTAATTTATTTAAACTTTTATTTAATTTAAATAATTATAAATTTATTTTAAAAAAAAACCTTATATATGTTGATAATCTTTTATACATTATGTTATTATATTTTACTTTTAAAAAATAAAATAATTTTAATTTAATATTAAAGTTATAAGTTAACGGAAAGATAATTACGTTAAATAAACTTTATAAAACGTTTAATTTAAAAGAATTAAACGCTTTATTTAAAGAAAGTATTTTATTATTTAAAATATATAATATAATAATATATTAAAAAATAACAATATTTAAATTATAAATGGTTCGAGAAATTAAAGTCAAAAATACTTTTACGCTATATAAAAAGTTATAATTAATAATTTAAAAGTATAATAATTTTAATAAAAAATTTATTATAACGTATATATTTACCATTTAAAAAATTAATTAATACTTTATTTTATTATTAGTTTTTATATTTTAATATTAAAAAATAAAAGTTATAATTAAAGATATTATTATAATTTATATTTAATTAAAAATATTAATATAAAAAAAAGTTTATATATATTTATTAACGAAATTAAAAAATAAATATTTTAAAAAAACGTTATTATATATTATTAAACTATTATACGGTTTTATAAAATCGAATATATATTAATTTAAAACTTATTTATATCATTATTAAAAAAAACTATATATAAAATTATTAACTTTTAATTTCTATTTATTAATTATAAATTTAAAATCTTTTAAATTAACCAATTTATAAATAAATAATATTTTTAATATTAATATTATAAAATTTTTAATTATCGAAAATAAAGTATTAATTAAAGTAAGAATTAAAATATATTTTTAAAAGATATTAAATAAAGAAATTAAAGATTTTAATAATTTATAAATTATTATTTATAATAAAAATTACGGAATTATTATAATATAAAAAGGTTAAGTTAAAAAATTCGAATTTATAAACGGTTAATTATTAAATATAATTAAAAGATTTATAAAATAAAAGGTTTAAAAAGTATATATTACGGTTATTTACCAATTTAAAATTGCTTTTAATTATTTTATAATAATTTAATATATTAATTTTAAATTTAAAAAAATAAAAATCTTTAATATTAAAATTAAATAATAAATAAATAATTAAATATAAAAGTTAAAATATATTAAATTAAACTTATAAAATTTACGTATATACGTTTTTGTTAATAGATTATTTATAAATAATAAAAATTTAAATTTATAAATTAAATATATTATTATTTTAAAAAATAAAAAAGCTATTAACTAAAATAACGAAATTTATGTTATTAAAAATATTATTTATTAATTGTTTATCAAATATAAATAAATAACTTATAATATATTTATTAATAAAATTTACGAAATGGTTTAAAGTTTTAATGTTAATTACGTTATTTATTATATAATTAACATCATTTTTAAACGTTTATCCTTGTTTAAAACCTTTTTTATCTTATATATTAATTCTTTTTCTTTATATTAATACTTAATATAAATAAATAACATTAATAAAAAACAATTAATAATCGATTTAATAATATTAAAATAATCGTATAAAAATTGGGAAATAAATAATATTTATTAAATATATAACATTTATAACTTTACGGACATTATAATAAAAATTACTTTAAATAAAATAATAAAGAATTTGGTAAAAAATAACCAAATTAATTTACAATTAAAAAAATAAATAAAGTATAAAAAAAGTAATAAATTCGCAATTAATTAATTACAAAAAAAAAAAATTAAGTAATAATTAAATAACTTATAAATATATTATAATGTTTTACGTTTTTAATTAAAAAAAAGTTATATTTATATATTATACATTATATAAAAAACAAATTTCCTTCGTTTTTTTATTATAAATAATTCCCTTTTTAAACATTAATATTACACCAATTTTATTATATTTAATTTACTTATTACTTACTTTACTATTATCTTTTTACATACGTATTTATTAACAAATAATTTTTAAAAAAAAAAAATCGTATATAAAAATATTATTCGAATATTAAAATTCGATTTAATAATAATATATAAAAAGATTATTAAAAAGGTTTTTAAATAAAATAATTTAATAATTAAAAACGTTAACGTTAAAATTATTAATTAAATAATAACGTTATTTAATAAATGATAATATAAAAAAAAGATTAAAATTAAATATAATAATAAAACTTTCGTTAAAATAGTGTAATTAAAAAGTAAGTAAATTATAAAATATTATAAAATTTAAAAAAAAAATTAATTAACGTTAAATTTATAATTTAATATAATATAATTTATTAAAAACGGAAAAAGTATTTATAAAATTAAAAGTTTAAAAGAAATTTTTACTTATTATAATATTTAATTATAATTTAAATTAATTTAATATTATATTTTTATTAATTTTTTTTAAATATTTATATAATTAAAAAAAGCTTATGTAATATTTTATAATACGTTTATAATATGTTTTTTTAAACGTATAATAAGTTATTTTTTATAATATATATATTATATTAACGTGATTTAAACGTTATATAACTTTATTTTTATATATGTACGGATTAAAAACTAATATTATTTCAAGGGGTATAGTGTACGTATGTATATTGTACCGATATACACATGTACATATGTATACCGTTCGCGTGAATCGGGTATTATATATCGGTGAAAGCGTTTCCATTATTATAAGTTAATATTCGTTGGATATATTAACCATGGACTGTCCTTGCTTAACTTGGGTATTATACCCAATTTATAGTCACCGCTTGAAATACATATAACTAATCCATTTTAGCCTTGGCCATTTTAATAAATCGGATTAAAGTGGAGGAGGTTCGATATTCTAAAAGCTAACGCTACGGGAATTAAAGGTTATGAATTAAAGGGGCTTTCTCTTGGCAATTTTTAATAGTATACATACTTTTTTTTGAAAGTGGGGAAGAAACCTGGAAACATTTTAAAGGATTCAAGATGGTACCAAGTCGGGTATAGCGCATGTTTGATCCGGTACAGCAATACGCCGGTCATAGAGTATAACGGCCAATTACTCTTGCTTGTTGAACACGATCGTACGGTACCCCCTACACTTGTAAGCCATCGGTAGTCGCTGGCCGGGGGGGGTTTATCCTGGGGTAAGCTACCTTACATACATAATACATATAGGATTCATCGCATTTAGGACGTCATCGCGTGAGCGAGTTGGAGATGTTGGAGTCGTTGGGAATGTCATGTTCAACAGGCGAAGGGAAAATAAAGTAGCGAATAATGTATTGTTCAGTGAACGCCTTGAAATATTAACTATTGGATAATTACCCAAATAAGTACTTCATAGGTACCTAACTATATAAATACCTACATAAATATTTATAAAGGGGCCCATGAAACTAGGTTAATATATTCCGTATCCAGTCGTATCTTCCGAGGTTACGAGAACCCGGACAAGGCTTGATTTATAAACCCCTTTTGACTCCAACCTCCAATTCACTACACCGTCATGTGGCCCTCTTCGACCTTCCCCCCAAGTCCCCTAATTTTAATTCGTGATCACCAGTGGGGAAAAACTGTAATGCAGTTCTTGTGCCACTTCAGGAAATAACAATATCCTGACCTACTGCTTTGATACGTCATGTAATCGATGTTACCCCCGCCTCGTAACGAGACACAACATTCTGAGCATACCGAGCCACCCGCGCTTCGGTCTGATATTCTCCTTTATAACTTGACCGGATCATGGCCTGAAAGTTTAAATTCATGTTCCTTGCCTTCTCACCTATTCTCACCTCATCTCTCCTCTCCTATCCCATCCTATCCTATCCTATCACTTATACAAACTCATAGCCATCGTCACCATGGCTACGTTCGCCAGTCTTCCTGTTGAATTACGTCTAGAGATCTGGGATCTCGCGTTACATCAGGAAGCACGCGATCGCTTACTTATAATTGGCCAGACCAAGAATGCCCCCATCACTAACGAGTCGCCGCTCTGTCTCTTACCCCTCAAACACCACGCAAGTCCGCTGCTCTCGATCAATTCTGAGAGTCGCTATCAAGCCAAGGCCTTCTACACAGCTAAGCTTGACGTCTACGAAGTCCCTCGCCTCTCCAAAGAAGACGTCAGTCGTAACAGCAAATGCTCATACCAAGTACAATACATCAACAAAGCCATTGAAACCGCTAGCGTAGTAAAGGGCTCTATCTATATTAATCCGCGATATGATTTCTTCGTCTCGATTCGAGGCATTGACACCTTCCCGTATCTCCAGGAGGAAAAGAAGGAAGAGTTGCTCGATAAGCAACAAGAAAATCAGGAACCCCCCCGCCATTATATCACGGCAAAGATACCACCGGAGATCGCCATGAAAGTCCGTAACGTCGTCTGTGTGCAGAAGAACCTAGATAGAGACGACGACTTTTATGATTGGTGGTGGACAGACACGTACATGGAGAATCTCTTATACAACCGAGAAGAACTCGTGCGATATCTCTGCGTCCCACCTTTCCGTCCCCGTTTATATGGACCCGTTTACGTTAAATACCTGTGGAGAGCATCCGATTTCAAGCAGATACAAAACTACCTGCATTTATGGCTACCGCAAGAAGAACTAGAGAGTTTCGTTTCCAACGTGATCAAAAACCGTGGTCGCGGCTCTTATAACTTCCGGGAATGGTCATTACATCCGGCTAATCGTATACCTAAATTGGTATTACTCGACTTGGAAGAGGATCTACAGAAGCAAGATGAAGATTGTGCACCAGTTGAGGCACAAGTCAAACCCTTACAATAGAGGAATTGAGATCAATTAGTGCGAGCTATTTTTTGGATTTGGTGTTTTGGGATTCGGTTTAGCATTCGGGGAATTTGGGTCCTTGTATCTACCGTCTAATACCTTGGGGATCTTTCACGGCGAAGAATCCTTGTAAGTAAGGGTATATCATGGGATTTTGGGAGTTATGGTAAATGGTAAATAGGTACTGAGGAAAATGGGCAATGACGATCCATACGGTAGCAATACATTCGCTTTTGCATTTGCATTTCTCAACAATGCGCAATGTGTATAACATCATACCTAAAGTAACAATCGGTCCGTCAATCATCCCCACATAATTTTTCCAGCTGCCGCATCAAGTATTTCACCTCGCAGGAAAAGCAACTTCATCACAAACGAAACTCGGCAAGACAATATGTGTAAACCCCATGTGATAGGACATATATAAACAGTGCCAGTACATTTGATATATATATAAAGTATAAGGCGGTTAGTTATTAAAATCAAGAAGCGTAATTATCATCACGGCCCTAAGACGAATACGTAACTTCGGCTTGCCCAGTTCCGCACGCGGTGATTTGATCTCCGGAAACCCGTTTCGTTCACCAGAACGACGAATAATAACCACTAAACATAAGCATCGAGGAGGCCATTATTTTTAGAAGAGAACAGTTTAAAATCCCACCGGTTAGGATCGCGAATTCGTAAACTACCTTCCAGCCATGCGCCGTGGCGAACACCTTAGTCCAGACAGTAGCGTTGCATCGTATATAATATGTAGTTCTTGGTGCTGGTGCCTCTGCGATAAATAAGGATGAGTGCTCCTAGTGTATTTTAACGTCTATTTCTTACCGTTATCAGTTATTTGCTCAGCTCGTAGAGATATTGGACTTGAGAAAACCCAATTATCTTTCGAGATGCCTGTGTCTACCGCCTCTCTCCTCACCTTACTCGGTACCTTCGTCACCACAACTCTCGGGCACGGATACGTCACCGGCTACGTAGCAGACGGTGTGCAGGAACCCGGATTCTTGCTGCAGTACTACTATGACAAGAAGAATGGCATGAGCGTGCCTCCGCTGGCCGCCTGGTACGCCGAAAACCTCGACAGCGGTTTCGTCGCCCCCGACGCCTACCAGACCGCCGACATCAACTGCCACAAGAACTCCGCCCCGGGCGAGCTGACGACGACGGTGAAAGCCGGCGGCACCGTAGTATTCCAATGGGGCACCGCAGCGGGCGGAGCGTGGCCGCACCCGTACGGCCCGATCATCGACTACATCGCGCCCTGCGACGGCGACTGCAGCAAAGCAGACAAGACGAAGCTCAAGTGGATCAAGATCCAAGCCGACGGCATCGACGCCTCCACGCAGGAATGGGCCAGCGCAAAGCTAATCGCGAACAACAACACGTGGACGACGACGATCCCCAAGTCCATCGCGCCCGGCAACTACGTCCTGAGACACGAGATCATCGCCCTGCACGGCGGCGGGTCGCTGAACGGCGCCCAGTCGTATCCGCAGTGCTTCAACATCGAGATCACGGGTTCGGGCACGGCGAAGCCTAGCGGAACGCTCGGCACCGCGCTGTACAAGAACACCGACCCCGGTATCCACTTCAGCCCGTACGGCACTATTACGGATTACCCGATGCCCGGGCCGGCGCTGTTCACTGGTTAGAGGACCTAGGATGGGTTCTTGAAGGATTCAAGAGCGGGCCGTTGTGCGGTGAAATGTGGGGGGGAGGGAAGAGAATGGGAGTTTGTGGGGCGGATGTTGGATAGTTGAGCTTGAGGAATAATATAAATTAGCTGTTTAAGCTATCTTCGTAACTGATTTGTATTACTTTGGTAATTCGATGTTGTTCAAGTGAAATGCAAGCTTAACTATGGCTTACTTAAAGAGATAACTACACTAACTAACCTAGTTAGTTACATTTAAACTTACAAGAGATTTCGCACCAATTGTAGAATAATCTCTATTTAAAGATATTACTATACACCCACTTTACCGTATCCGCGCGCGTCGCATGACCCTACATAGGTACCTACGTAATGCAATGCCAAGCACATACAGTATAAAAAGTCCGTGCGTAACTTCCACCCATCGCAGCCGCACGGCGTCACGCCAACTTCGACAGCAACGCCTCATCCTATCATAAACCCTCTACTTAATAATTCTTCCCTTCAATAACAAAACCCTACGCTAAATACAACAATAACAGAAAGAGACACCATCACGACATTGCAACCAACCATCCAGGATGGGAGCGCTCCTATCTCTTCCCTTCCTGGCGCTGCCTAGCGCTGGCACGGTATGTTCAATAAACCCCGATTCCTTTAGTCGAGCAGGTCGATCGAAGATTAACTAACAGTGATCCAGCTGATATCCTTCGCTGCTAGCTGTTGCGGCGCCGCTACCTGCTCCATGGTATGCAGCGCCTGCGGGAAGTGCGGCAACAGGTAAGATAGCCATATTCTATTCTATTCTCCTACACTATTTCGCAATGCGCAGACCAACTAACTTTGAATTTCAAGTGTTGCTACCCGTATCGCCTACGC
Source organism: Daldinia concentrica (assembly GCA_902805455.1). Taxonomy (NCBI): domain Eukaryota; kingdom Fungi; phylum Ascomycota; class Sordariomycetes; order Xylariales; family Hypoxylaceae; genus Daldinia; species Daldinia concentrica. The sequence continues at coordinate 1,062,972 of CADCSW010000003.1, read as the reverse complement.
CCTCCTCCTCCTCGTTAACTCGATTCTCTCGTGGATCATGCTCACACCTTGGGCCATCGAAAAACTGCAGCACCTAATGTTGGACTACGTTAAGATCAACTGTCCGAACGGCAAGTGTTCCGGCTGGCTGGCTGTCCACCGAATCAACTTCGCTCTCGGGCTCTTCCACCTTATCTTCGCCGGCCTGTTATTCGGTGTCGCCTCCACGAAAAACCCGCGAGCTTCCCTCCAGAACGGCTTCTGGGGCCCTAAGATCATCGCCTGGCTCGCCTTCGTCGTCATGTCGTTCCTTATTCCCGATGCTTTCTTCCAGGTCTACGGCAACTACATCGCTTTCATCGGCGCTATGCTCTTCCTCGTCCTAGGTCTTATTCTCCTCGTCGATCTTGCGCATAACTGGGCCGAGTACTGTCTTGAGCAGATCGAAAAGACTGACTCGAGAGTGTGGAGAGGCGTGCTAATTGGTTCAACCCTTAGCATGTACATTGGTTCGCTAGCCATGACTATTATCCAATATATCTTCTTCGCTCGTAGCGGCTGTTCCATGAATCAAGCCGCGATTACCATCAACCTCCTATTCTGGCTCGGCATTTCAGCTATCTCGGTACACCCAACCGTTCAAGAGTACAACCCTAAGGCTGGATTGGCGCAGGCCGCTATGGTCGGAGTTTACTGCACATATCTCACCATGTCCGCCGTCTCGATGGAACCCGACGACAAACAGTGCAACCCTCTGATTCGTGCCCAGGGCACCCGAACGACCTCCGTGGTGATCGGCGCCATCGTGACCATGCTAACAGTTGCGTACACTACCACGCGCGCAGCAACCCAGAGTCTAGGCCTAGGTAACAACAGGGGCGGTATCAAGCTTCCAGACGAGGATGAGCACGATCTCGTGACCCAACAGCCGGGACGCGAGGATATGCGAGCGGTTCTACGCCGAGCAGTCGAAGAAGGTAGTTTACCCGCCGACGCCCTGCTATCCGACGACGAGGACGAAGAAAGCGGCAAGACGGCGCACGATGACGAGCGGGGTAGAACCCAGTACAACTACTCGGTGTTCCACATCATCTTCTTCCTAGCGACGTGTTGGGTAGCTACGCTGCTCACGGGCACAGTGGAGGGTCTAGATGACCTTCCTCAAGACAGCGACTTCGCGACCGTCGGGAGGACGTACTGGGCTAGCTGGGTCAAGATCGTCAGCGCTTGGATCTGCTACGGCATGTACATCTGGACCCTGGTGGCGCCTATCGCCCTACCGGAGCGGTTCGACTTTTCTTAGAGTAGCCCGTGGGAGTCTTTTGTATACTTTAGTTACCTATTTTGCTATGTTAGAATGTTGAAGCATTCCTTATTAAAGTGTGGGTTGAAACAAGCGTTCTGTATTGGTACCTCTGCTTAATCAAATGCTCAATCATGCAAGTTTCCGATTGTTCCGTCTCGTTGCCTCTTATGTGTGTTGCTGGGTAGTTGTTCGTGTAAATTAGGGAGCAGCTACGTGCTACTTTCTGTAATATCACGAGATGAAATATTTTACTCTCAAGAGCTTATGGGCATGGTTTAGTCTATAGATCTACCAATTCATTGCGGCTGTGTGTACAAGGGCAGTAAAAGTATAGGCTCTAGTATCTCGTTACGTTTTTGTCTAGTGTTAATCCGTGACAAATGTTCCTAGATAAACTAGAAGAACACTTCATAGTAATTAATAGTAACAGATAGCTGGTAGGTTATATACATGTTGGAAAGTGGTCTTGAAGGGATAAGATCTAGAGCTTCCTATTTAACATATTTTGTATTGAGTTATGAGTGAAGATAGAAGAGGCGCATGCGGATATATCAGTTAATAGTCGTTTGATAATTATTATAGACAACATATTAGAGGTTGTTTACTCATCATGGTCTTAATTACATCGGAAGAAATATGAATACAATAGGTTCAAATGGCCGCCTAATGCCATAGGAAGAACCTAATGGATTAAAGGTATACCTTATAACCTGGATACATCTGTCTAGAAGGGTGTACTACCCCTGAGCTATAATTCACCCAGTCGTCTGAAGCTTCTCACCCGATGACAAGTCTCGGATAACGTACATACGTATAGTCGAAACAGTGGCTGAGTAATTGCTTGCGTTTGTGAGGTTCCGTCCTATCCTATCCTATCCACTTAGATTGGTTTATACTATCACATGTCTATATAAAAAAATGAGGCGGTATAAACAAGGTAGTTAATTGTAAATTGCATTTCACACATGGCATGACATATGCGCAGACTCACAGTAGTACAATATATATATATAACCAAGCAAGTATTGATAGTAAGCAGGCGTCTATGTGGTGGGACGTCATAACCGAGGTGAATAGTATATTCTCAATGCTTGTTATACTTGAGCCTCCAGCCCAGCATTGGTACACCGTACTGTGTTAGTACTGGCTATCTCGCATAAAGTACTCTAATAATAAACTTGGGATATAACTTAGGTAGTCATGTGTTAATATTGCTATTACTGTGGCTTTTACGCTACATGGAAAGAGGTAAACAACTACCTCGTTCTTAGTCCGCGTTCGGATTTGACTCATTACGCGTCATGGTGGATATAGGTACCTAATGTAGTATGAACGTAGTATAAACAGGAGCGGGACATTAAATTCATCAATAGGCCATCAAACCTCCTTTTATAGTTAATTATGGCTACGCACATGACAAGTGATATGTACGATGCCGACACATCGGGTGGCGTCAGAGCCTCAATAATCAGCTCACTAGGGGCACGTCAGAACTCCACGACGACAAGTCTTGCCGAAACATGTTCGCGACCACCGCCTCCCCACGTGAGTTTCAGCTGGTCGAGGTACCTGTGTAAGAGCGAATTTAGTCCGATGTGTTGTCGGAGTTGAACAGCATTGCAGTAGCCACCCACGGTAACCAGCTTCATATAAATTAAAGCAGATAGCGTACAGCACAAGGGATATGACCTATCATTACTGCGGAAGAATAATGACATGATAAGCTCCTTATCTTAGGCACGTAAGATAGCGCCTTGTCGACCGGTAGGCCGATTCATTGGGCTTTGGAACGAGGCTGATCGGCTGGACGCTTTCGATTATTGCCGGACGATGTTTCTAAAGCCATGGGAAAGAAGGATGCATATTGTCTGTATCTACATTGTAGGTAATACCTAGGTACCTATGTATGTGTGAATTGTAGACGAAGGAAACATCCCTACCAGCAAAGAAAGCTATGATATCACTCAGGGGCAGCGGCATGAAATCACCCCATATAGATGCCGCATGTGGGAATGTATGTCTTAGCTATACGCCTAATATTCCGACTTGTTTGCTCAATGCACATACATACCTTAGGCACCTACAGGTAGCGAAAAGGCTTCCACTGATATCAAGTAGTAGTGTTGAACCACATCGCATTCGCGTCTCTCTCTCTCTCTCTCTCTCACTCCATTCTACAACGCCAAGATAGCAAACACGTTTTACCACTGTTGTACCGCCTCTCCTGTCTCTGATCCTGTAAACGGTCGATTGAGGAAATGCCTCTTCCTCTTCCTCTTCCTCCTCCTGCTCCTGCTCCTGCTGCTGCTGCTGCTGTTGAGAGACCCCAAGAGCAAGGATGGTCTCACAAAATAAGGGGGAGAGAAGAGACAAATCAGACAAACACGAACATTACCTCCTAGTAAACAAGTTAAGCGCTCGGATACTGCGGCTCGAGCGAAGAAATCGTTCATAAATCGTTCGCATGCCCGAGGTAGGTGTTGCCCATTAAAGGCGGTGAAGAATTGCAATTGCAATTGCAGCTCTGACGATAGGTAGACGTAATGACATCGACGGGTACGCGCATATCCATTGCAGGCGCCAGTTCACCTGACCGCCCCCCCCTCTCCCCGTGCCTCGCCCTCGAAATACCTAGCCTAACCCCTCGCTCCACCAAGCTGATAGATCGGCGACCTGTGGCGCCTGTCTATCTGATCCGGTGCTCAGGTAGATAGGTAGATTGGACGACCGCTGTGTGTGAGTGGATATGTGTGTGTAGAGAAACGCCTCATCCAAGCCCAAAAAGCAACGACATGTTTATTTCCACAGCAAAAACCGTGCTACTCACCGGTCAAAAACCAACAAAAAAAACTAACAAACCACCAACCTACGAACACCATACGATAGTAAATAAAGGCTCTTGGCAACAAAGTAGGATCTCCCACGCGAGCCGAAATTTTCGCTAAGTCGTACACGCGTGTTTGGTGTTATTGGAGATGCAAGCCACAGTAGCACATCCAGATCGATAATGGAGAACGATCGTTGCACGAGCTGGTGGGGGGGCTTATTGGTGTTCGGCATTTTCTCGAATTTCGAAGCGCTACTGCTTGAGTTGACTCATACCCGGCATATGTACGCCAGTCTGTGTGATATATCGAAGTATGATGATGTGACGGGCGACGTTTTTGCAGTCATATTCTTGTTGCTTGTTATCCCGCTCTATCTTGGAAAGGCCAATGGAAACCCATTCTCAGCTCTATAGGTTGGCGTGGGCGATGTGATGAACCCGCAGGATAGAGCTACGTAAGAAAGGTTTGTTCCTGTCTAGACACCGAACCACTAAGAGGAAATTATTGTTGCCATCCTCATATCTATATAAGAGTAAGGTCTAGTCATGCCTAAGGAGAGAATTAAACCCTCAGGTTCACCCAGTCAGTTTTGATCTTCTAATTAATTTTTCATAATATTATCGGGTTTAACTCTGGATTTGTTTTCTCAGAGCTACCAGCCATCGCTAGGCCTCGTATCTATCTCATAACTTAATTCCCCTTTAATAAACACAATGCCACACAGTACTCATGAGGCCGAGAAGATGCCTGACTGGTTCGTTAAGAGTATCGCCGCGAATAAGATTTTAATTCTAAGTAACGTATATAGCAGCAACGGCACCAAGACTGACGGCAGTTCCGCGCAAGGAAAATCCCAGCACGGGAGAGGTTCTTCTCAGACGACCATGCTAGAAATCTGGGCAAATGAGACCGAACGCGAGAAACTCCCCTTCAGCGAGGTGACCCAGCAGCCGGCTGTCCAGTATGTGTCCCCCCCCTTTTTGACTTGATGCTGTCCATATACTAAGTATAGGTTTAGACCACCTGGGAAGCATTAACTTTGCTAGAGTCTGCATCATTTGTGTACGTGTGACTCAAGGATACCAAGCCCATACACAGGGGGCCAGGGGTTGAGTGCGTGTTACAGTCCCTTATGTACAATGGTTAGTAAGAGCAATGGATCAGCAATGAAATATCGCTTTTGTTTTTGTGAGAGTATGATTTTGCTGCAGTGCCACATCGCGATATGCCGCGATTGGCTTCGAAACACGGGAATTCTGCAGGATCTCAAGATAATGTAGGCTCAGACGACGTATCGTTGCTCGAATTCGTGCTCCCGACCTGAGCTGTAGCTCCCACCGCATGAAAACCGTCAAGCGTAATCGTCACTGCGCCTGCTTGTACGAGCTGATTGACATTAGTATAACGATGGTATGAAAGCTGACCTATGTTGTGACACTTACTGCACGAGATAGGTCGTCGACCAGGTCATGGACATCCTCAATACCAACACAGAGTCGAATGATGTCCTCGGGCATCTGCCGCTCTTTTCTCGTCTTTGCGTCGATGCTAGCATGGCTCATACGGCACGGCATACTGATTAAACTGTTGACACACCCGAAGCTCACGCTGATCCCGTACAGCTTCGCAGCTTCAACAATCCTCTCAGATAAGACGACGTCACCGGTCTCGAAAGATAGGACTGCCCCAGCACCCCGCGCCATGGACCAATGAAGATCGTACTGTGGGTGAGATTTCAACCCAGGGTAACGTACACGGAAACCGTGAGACTCGAGGAATTCAGCAAGTACTTGAGCGTTCGCTTGCTGCTTCTCCATACGAATTGCTAGCGTCTTGACTCCCCTCATGAGAAGGAATGAATCGTTTGGAGAGAGACCGCAACCGGTAGCGTTGATAGTGAAGTACATCTTATCGCCGAGAGAAGTGTCATTACACGCGATGACACCTGCCATAATATCATGATGGCCTGATAGATATTTAGTACCTGACTCGTATACTATATCTGCTCCGAGTTCGAGAGGATTGCATAGCATAGGTGATAGCATGGTATTATCAACGATGACAAGCGCTTTTGAATTGGCATCGTGGACAGCTTTCGCGATTGACGGGATATCAACAATCTTGATTAAGGGGTTGGTCGGGGTCTCCAAGAGCACCATGGAAGTCTTGTCCGAGACAACCTCGCGTACTCTTTCGACTTCTGTGGTATCCACATGGTGAACAACAATGCCTTGATTTGACGATAAATATGTAAGTAGCCGGTTGGTACCCCCATACAGATCATCACCAGTGATCACTTCATCTCCAGGACGCAACAGCCTAGTAATAACGTCTAAAGCACCCATGCCGGATCCAACAGCAAGGGCTCGGTTAGCATTCATAATCTTAGCCATGTGGCGCTCTAGATGTGTTCGGGTTGGGTTGCCCGATCGTGTGTAGTCATATTCATCGCCACCCTTGGAAGACGTCTGCTTAAATGTAGCGGATTGATAGACTGGTATGCTTGAGGCGCCGTATTGGTCTTTGGTTTCGGTATAGACAAGTTCAGTGGCAAGAGCATAACGTCGACGGCCGTTGGAAGGACTCGAGGGAGCAGGTGAGGGAGGTAGTGTATGACCGTCGATATCGACCTTGGCAAAGGCCTTGTTTAGAGGTTTAGAGTCGTCCATGGTTAGGTGATGAGATGAAAACGGGACCTCCTGGCGGCCGAAGGGAATCTAAAGATTTAGAACTTAGACCCAGACCTTTTTTATATGTAACAGCAAGACCGGTAGAAACCAATTGACTTGCTGATGACCGTTAAACTACCGTACTCTTTGCATAAAAGGGAACCGTATAAGTATACTAGAGAGGGAAGTGGAGCGATTTCGAGGTAAGAACATGAAAAGATTCAATAAAATATTCAATTTTAGGTTATGCTGACGGATGTAAATCATGTAAAGAAATTCCGTGATTGCCAGTCCGAGGTCGTCAGGTTGTACAGCTTGACTCAAAAGAGGGCGGTGTGGGGTCTAAGGTCCCTTGCAGCATCCGGTTATCGGGTTGAAGAGGTAAAATCTGGGGAAGACGCGGGTATCGCTATAGATGACGTGATTTGAGCGGTAGACAAAAGCATCCGATCGGTACATCGATAAGGTGGCCTGTGCGCCAAGACCACGTTATTTGACCCGTAGGGCTGACATCCACGCTACCTATTTATTCTGGTCCTACCTATTCTAGGGAATTTAGGCCTTTAAGCAATGTCAATGAGAGGATTGCGTATATTAGATTACTATCCACTAACACAACGTTAGATACCTAGTATTCAATATATTATACTAAGCGCTAGTTAAATGTCTTTCCAGTCGTGTTGTCTATTTGCAAAGCTTCCCGGGTATCTATTGAGTCGAGTAATTAATAATGGCAAATTAATCATAGGCAACTATATTATGACACTCGAAAAGTCTTCTCAACCATGTCACTGAAATTTACATAGATGATGCATTGCTTTGGAATAGATGACTTGCAGATCAGTTTCACTAATAACCATGTTATGATCATACGTGCCGATAATTCTATCGAGATGGGTAAACCTCAACAGCTCAAGTTACTCGTGGGTATCGAGCCTAAGGAAACAAATTCATCGCCGGAATTCATATCATTATACAGAGTGATGTCTTCCAAACCAATGTCTAGTGTTAACTACAACCCAAGTGGTGATTGTTTAAAAGAAAAAAAAGCCCTAGTTATTCCGACGTAAACGCCTTTCTCCACCCCCCCTGATAGCTCATATTACGTTCATCCAAACACACATTTATGCAGAAGCCTCCGTAGCGGCCTCCGTAGTTTTCGCACCCGTGGTCGATGTCTCGACGGTTTCCGCGTCGTCCTCGACATCCTCGTACTCGTCACTTGACGATTTCGCTCGTGCGTGGTTCTTCATAAGAATCTGGCCAGCACCTTTTCGCCCGAAGAAATCCTCTGTACGAATTCCCCGTACTTGAGTTGGGTCGATGGCAGACATAGAGCTTCCGCTTGCTCGGTGCTGACGAATATATTCCCGTACCGGAGCCATAGCCGCATCGCGGCAAGCTTCCTTAATGTCGCTACCAGACATACCGGCCGTTACTCTCGCTACGTACTCGATGTTGAAGTTGTTAGGATCGGTCTTGGTATCTTTAAGAACAAGCTGAAGGATCCGTAACCGTTGGTTTTTATCCGGTAAAGACACAGGGAACTTCTTGGGCATTCTGCGGAGGATAGCCTCATCGATGTCATGGATACGGTTAGTAGCGCCAAGCACGACGATTCTTGCGGGGAGGCCTTGTGTATTTGCTGAAGTTAAGCCATCCCATAACGTCATGAACCTAGTATTTATCGTTAGTTACTGATATGACTATTCATGAAGCGTCCTTACTCTGCTTTGACCATGCCACTAGCTTCATGTTCACCGCTTCTCCTGGTTCCTAACACTGCGTCTATCTCGTCGATAAATATGATAGCAGGCTGTAGTTTACGAGCAAGAGAGAAGACTGCTCGTACGAGCTTATTTGAATCTCCATACCACTTTTCGGTCAGGGTTGAAATATGAAGGTTGATGAAGGACGCGCCACTTTCGTGTGCAACGGCCTTTGCCAGCATGGTCTTCCCGCAACCCGGAGGGCCGTAGAGTAATACACCAGACGGCGCGGATAATAAGGGCGCTGCGTGGGAGTAAAGATGCGGCATCGTTAACGGGTATATGACAGATTCTTTAACCTCCTCGATAATGTCCTCTAATCCACCGATGTCTGCCGTACATATTAGAATTTTAAGTCTAAGCAACCGAGGCAAAGTGTACTAACCATCGAATCCGACGGGTATATCTTCCGGTGGGACAACTTCTAACGCAACAAGGTTCTCATATTCATTAAGGACTAGATCCTCTATCCGAGGACCCCGTTTCGTGTCGTTGTTCGAGTCTTCTTCTTCTTCTTCTATGCCCTCCTCTTCATACCCTCTTGACTTTTGTAGCCTTTGAAGGTTCGCTTTCGCTTTAAGTCGAGCCTGCTCACGCTTCTCTTTGTCTGGGTCGGCGAGGGTTCCTTGGAGAGTCGATATGACATTTCTAGTAAGAAACCAGGCGGCTCCAGCCTAGCCGATGGTGTTAGTGGTGCTAATCCGGCCGTGTATAAATTCTAATGAAACAACTTTAACTTACCGTGCCTAGAATCAATAGTAAGTCCCAGAAATAATCAGATCCATTTCGTCTTCGGTCAACCATGGCGAAGGACTGCTTGATCCCGCTGGAAATCATTGGATACACCTCCCAGTTGGCTGGGAGAAATTAAGACGGTCGAAATACAGTCCGTGTGAGTTTAAGGTTAAGACACGCCACAATAGAAAACCGGGCGTACGTACAGTCCCGACTCAGGATTAAAATGTTGGAACACCTAGGTATGTACTACATGTACTAAGATCAGGTAACTTGGGCTTACACAGTACCTAAAGTAATCAACGCCACATGCGGAACGTGGCTGTCTTACATAGTGTACATGGATCTTGGCATCTTATCGATTATATTCTAGTTAGGTAATTGTTTGGCTTTCTTCCATTGTACAATTACCTAAGGTAAAATCCAGGTGTTGTGGAGACGTTGCATTGTACCTACATGCACATGCTACGTACCTGGGTACTTTAATTCCTTACAGATTTTTTGTTTACTGGGACCCTCTAATCCTAAATATGATTGGCGACAAGCACATCCCACTCTCATCGCATCCTAGGATATATACACTATCTCCACGGTCCTCTGTCGCGAGATTGACATAACTACCTACATAGTACATTACAAAGGAGTTAGAATAATTCACAATTCATACAATCGCATTATAGCATTATTTGGCTTAAATATAACTGGGTCTTCTACACGACCTCATCAAACCCACAGGACGCGCCACCAATTCGTTGTCGCGTTCAATGTCAAAGACGAAGGCTGCCGCATTACTTAGGCTAGTGGATTCAGACGACGAGGAAGAAGATATCTTAGCCGAAGACACAGCAACTACTATAAGCATGGCCCCCGGAAGGAAAACCCGTGCGACGGCTACTGCCGCTAAAGGTGCCACTACAACGAAACCCCCAGCGCGAAAAGCTTTAGCTGATAAATCAGCGAATGTACAAGAAAACCCCGTACGAGGGAAAGGGAAAAAACGACCTGCCGCAGAGGAGATTACACCGGTAGTAGAGGATGAGTTGGAAGAGGGGTCGATAGCTAGCGACGCGAAGCCTAAAGGCGCGAGAGGCCGGCCGCGAGCCGCGAAGGCACCGAAGATATCCAAAGATGACGAAATATCGACCATCGATCAATCAGAACCTATGGTCCGACCAGCAGGTAGAAGGGGACGTAAACCGAAAGCGAATACCGACACACTACCTGCAGAACCCGAAATCCCCGAAACTCAACCAGCCGAGGATGAGGTTCCGGAGACGCAAGCAGTCGATACGACGGGATTTACCGCAGAAGAATATGACCAGATTGAGGATTTGCCTCCTCAAAATCGCCACGGATTATCCTCTGTCCAACGTATCCAATCGCATAATATTTTCAGTATAAATCAAAGAACAGTACCTGCATCAGACTCCGAGCTTCACGAACCGTCGATGAGACGACGTGTAGGGGACCTGAGTCGGAAGTATGAGAACTTAGAGGCAAAATATCGAGACCTACGAGAGATTGGGGTTAAAGAAGCAGAGCGCAATTACGACCGACTTAAGAAACAATCAGAGAAGAGAGCCAATAGTAAGGATCAAACGAGGATATTTTAACGCGTTATGGAGACGGCTAACCATTTCTAGCTGCAAACCAGCTCATCGAGACTTTGAAAGCGCAGCTGTCTGCCCAAACCGAGCTTGCCAAAGAAGCACAACGTTTGAGACAACAGCTAGATGATAGTCAAACTAAAGCAGACCAACTTCAAAACAAGGTCAATGATACCAATGCTTCGTTGATGGAGGCGAAGACGGAAGCCAAGACACTCACCACGAAATTAGCTGCTGCCCGATCAGCCGAAGTGACGTCCAAGATTCCGAGTAGTGCTATTAAAGGGTCAAGTGCAAATAACCGACTTCTCGCCAATGCCGAAGCCGCGGCTCAGGTGGCGCAAATGAAAGAAGATCTATACGGAGACTTGACCGGCTTGATTGTCCGTGGTGTCAAGCGGGAACAAGGCGGAGAGACTTACGACTGTATCCAGACAGGTAGAAACGGAAGTAAGTTTATTTATAATTCTATTATCTCCTCCTTTGGTAACTATTCGAGCTACGAAGCACAGACTGACCTGTCTCTAGCTCTCCATTTCAAACTGGTCGTAGGTGGTGAGGAGCTCACTGAGAAACTCGATGAGCCTCAGTTCGTATACATGCCTCAGTTAAACCCAAGTCGCGATCAGGATTTGATCGATATACTACCTGATTATCTCGTTGAGGAGATTACTTTCCCTCAATCACACGCTGCGCGGTTTTACGCGAGAGTCATGAAGGCACTCACAGAACGTCCGGAATATGACTGAAGAGAGGACTCTGCACTTTTTTATCTATTTGTTAATACGAGGTTCGGACGGGTGGGGAATGAATGATTGTAGATATCCAGATACCAGAATATAATTCTTTTGTTGTTTAGTACCCCCTTTTATTCAGATAAGGGGTTAAGCTGAAGGTCGAGTTTACTCGTTCCCCCACATATGTACCTAGGTTATGTTTACCTATGTAGGTACCTACGTAATCAGCCCTGTCTGTGCACCCGCAGACCCGTACCCGTACCTTAAAGTATTTAAGAATCCCTGCAAACGCAGACGCGATTTCCAAAGACGACACCTTGACGGCCATCAGGAAAGCGGGTTGCAACCTGTCAACTTCAACTTGCGACTCAGGTCTTCCCCTACGTACTCTACGTCGTCTTAGATAGGACTGAGGATCATATGCAAAGACATAACGCGTTAACTCACCCATATATTTCTCCTATTTCCTATGGATCCGCATCGGGCTGACCAACACATCTCATCTAAAAACCCAAACTTTTGGTGAGGCGCTTCTTCACTTAACCACTGCTTATTTCGCTTCAGGACACGACTTGTCCTTTAAAGTTTATAGCGATGGCGGGTACCGGTCGCTTTAAATTCCTGGCTATAGCCATGGTATTTCACTTGATATATATATACTCTATTTTCGATGTCTACTTCGTCAGTCCCATCGTTAGTGGAATGCAGTTGTTCCGCGTAGAGAGACCTGCCGGAGTTAAGGCCCCAGCAGATCGACTCGTCCTCTTTGTTGGTGTGTACCGTTCCTTTGCGGAGCATCGGGGCTGAAATTACTGTCGCTAACGGATGTATCAACTAGGCGATGGGTTGCGCGCAGACAAGGCTTTTCAGTCACACCCCGAACCGTTCCCCGAAACCGAAGCCGATGAGATCCCGAGACCGCTCGCGCCTTACCTGCGTTCCCGTGTGCTAGAACATGGCACATTTGGTGTGTCCCATACGAGAGTACCTACAGAATCTCGACCCGGACATGTCGCTCTGATCGCAGGACTTTACGAGGATGTTTCTGCTGTCGCTACCGGATGGAAATTGAACCCGGTCAACTTCGATAGCGTCTTTAATAGAAGCGCTCACACATGGAGTTGGGGTAGCCCCGATATTCTGCCCATGTTCCAACATGGCGCAACTCCTGGTAGAATAGATGCGGATTGCTACGACGCAGAGTTCGAGGACTTTTCTAAAGATGCGCTTGAGCTAGATTTTTACGTGTTCGATCACGTCAAGGAGGTTTTTGCTGCTGCGCAAAAGAACAAGACCTTAAATGACGCTCTAAGACAAGAGAAAGTTGTCTTCTTCTTGCATCTCCTGGGATTAGATACTACTGGTCATTCATATCGGCCATACTCAAAGGAATACCTTAGAAATATCAAAGTCGTTGACCAAGGCGTCAAGGAAATAACGGAGCTAATTCAAAAGTTTTACAACGATGATAGGACAGCTTTCGTATTTACGGCTGATCATGGCATGAGCGATTGGGGAAGCCACGGAGACGGCCACCCAGATAATACCAGGACACCGCTCATCGCATGGGGATCAGGTATAGCCAAGCCATTTGTGTATTCAGGGACCATCGCTCCCGGTCACGATGAATACTCATCGGATTGGAACCTGGACAAAATCAGGAGGAATGACGTACAACAAGCGGATGTTGCTGCTTTAATGGCATACTTGATCGGGGTCGAGTTTCCCGCCAATTCTGTAGGAGAACTACCGCTGTCATATCTTTCCGCAAATATTAAAGAAAAAGCCGAAGCGTCTCTGGTGAACGCTCAGGAAATTCTAGAAATGTACAAAGTGAAAGAGAACGGCAAGAAGACAACAGAAATAAGATACCGATCTTATAAACCCTTAAGCGAGGAGGGTGGTTCATCCCCAGAAAGTCGAGTGTCATATATCAGAAAGTTAATCGATAATGGAAACTTCGAAGAAGCTATCGAGGAGTCTGCGGCGCTGATGAAAATTGGACTCGAAGGAATGCGCTATTTGCAGACTTACGACTGGCTCTTCTTGAGAGCTCTCATTACCATCGGCTATCTAGGATGGATGGCGTACGCCTTGACAACCGTTTTGGACTTACATGTATTGCAAGGTAGCACTCAGCCATCGAGAAACCTTGGTGGCACCATCGTCTTCTCTTCAATCCTTGTTACACTTTATGCGTCCTTCATCGTGTCGCATTCGCCTATCACCTACTACGCATATGCCTTCTTCCCTGTGTTCTTCTGGGAAGAAGTCTACGCTCGCAGGGACAGTTTGATTAAGGGAAGACAGGCCTTATTTGGGCACATCAAAACCGGGCCCAATGTCTTGTCTCTTACGTTCAACATTGTCATATATGTTGGCATCATCGTGTCGCTGGTAAATACTCCTTTTCGATTTCCTAAGTGATTGACTAACATATGTAGGCATTTGGATATATCCATCGCGAAATTTTTACAATACTATATATCGTGGGAGCATTATATCCCCTGACTACGGGAATATCTTTCCTCCAGAAGTATTCAGTTCTCTCTGCGACTTGGTTTATATCATGTCTGGTAATGAGTGTTTTTACTTTGCTACCAGCAATGAAAATTGAAAGCATACCCCTTACGTAGGTCGATTTGGTTGGTTGCCCTTTAAATTTACCAAACTAACAAGTAATAGGATGGTTGGTGGCGCACTCATGGTTGTTGTCGGCATCCTGTACCTGATTTTCGAAGATAAGTTCCTGGCCGACTCTTCAGGTTCGAAGAAGAGCAGCACATTGCAGAAGGGTAATGAGATTTCCCGAGCTTTAATCGGGATTCAGGTGAGTCTTCCACTTCACTTGACTAATATGCCATATTAACTGTAGTAGGTTGGACTTATCATACTGGCTATGCTTGTAACTCGGAGCAGTGCTCTATCGCTTCAAGCAAAACAGGGGTTGCCACGCGGGAACCAGGCTGTAGGATGGTTGGTGTTGGTCGTATCGTTTTTGATGCCTGTCGCTCATCGACTTCAACCTAATCACCATTACCTTCATAGGCTACTAGTTATTTTCCTTACGTGTGCACCAACCTTCGTCATCCTTACTATCTCCTACGAGGGTCTATTTTACTTCGCATTCAGTCTGTTGCTAGTTACCTGGGTACGATTGGAACACCACACCTACGAATTCCTCAAGTCAACTAGAAAGGTGTCAGCAGAAGGCAAAGATACCAACAAGACACCGGCAGAGGCGACAGCATCCAAGTTCCGGCCGCTAGTTCTATCGGATTCTCGTGTGGCCTTATTCTTCTTCATTCTACTTCAATCGGCCTTCTTCAGCACCGGCAATATCGCGTCTATTTCTTCATTCAGTTTAGAGAGCGTAAACCGACTGCTCCCATTATTTGACCCCTTTTCCCAGGGGGCACTTCTAGTTCTCAAGCTTATGATCCCATTTGCGCTAATATCAGCGAACCTGGGTATTCTCAATATGAGAATTGGAGTAGCGCCATCGGCGCTCTTTATGGTCACGATGGCCCTGAGTGACATACTAACACTCTACTTCTTCTGGGTAGTAAAGGATGAGGGCTCGTGGCTTGAGATAGGGTCTACTATTAGTCACTTTGCCATAGCTAGCCTTCTCTGCGTCTTCGTGGCGGCTCTAGAAGGGGTGAGCGCATTATTCATTGCAGGTATCGAGGTAAACAACTCGCACGAGGCAGCTGCTATAAGCAACGGAAAGGCATTAGAAGCGCCGATAGAGACGAGCAACGGAGAAATTAAGCAGCAAGAAATAACGCCTTCAGCTGAAAAATAAATGTGTCTATGTACGCTAGGCGAATGGCTGCTATAAACTAATAAAGAGCATAATACAATCTATACATACTATAAATGCATATTTATTGTAGTACAATTACGTGAAAGAAATTTCCATGCAATTTTCATGTCGTGACAGCGAATCTCGATACGAACCCCTAATTCGCTTCCAGACCGAATATTGAGTAAATATGCTGCTGATCTCGCCTAGCTGAACTCGCTAAAAGCTGCATATGTACGACGCAATATCTGAAGAGAAAAAACTAGGTTCACCATTTATTGTCCACAGCCTATGTATGTATGTATGTTGACGATCTCTCTACATTTGGTAACTACCTCGGCAGTCCCGGCGTGTTGGCAGCGTGTCAACTTGTTTAAGACCGCGAGACAACTCTCCACATTTCTTCAGGTTTGAATGCCAAGCGATTTCTACTGCTAGTCGAGTATGACGGGTAGCTGCCGTAATTCGTGCTGAAGAAGAATAGGGCCGGCGCCATGTTTAAGCGTATCCTGTCGTTGGTATATGTAATCAACGCTTGTGATCTAGGCTAGGATTTTTTTATACTTGAGGTATGCAGGCATTGATGTGTCCTATAACGTAAGGCTACCTGCTCAGCTACTAATATGTCCATCCTACTTGCTGTAACATAGTAATCAGCAACGACAAGCGTAAAGTGCTCTTCGTATAAGTAATTTTCCGTCATCATCATTTCTTTCGCATATCATCGGGTCAAGATAGACGTAAATGATCCCTACAACACGATAGTGGGTATGTATAGAAGTTATGAGAAGGTTGAGATTGGCAATCTGTACACTACTATAGTACGTATGTATGTATGTATATGAAACGCTCCAGATCTTCGAGCTTCGTTACGGAGGTCGCGGCCAAAACCAGCTCGTCATCCGACAGGCTTGTAAGGGTCGTAAGGGTAACAGGGGTAAGAATAGACTAAAAGAAGACGGACTCGCCGCCGAGTTAACCTCCCACTCTTCTTCACATGTCAGTAACATACATACGTATATACCATACCAATGCCATACCCATGCATGCATGTATTATATACTGGTACCTAGTGCATATGGTTGCACACGACCTTTAGCTATTATATTGTATATTCATCGAATGATCGATATCTGGATACGGAGCAAACAGACTTCCTAATGGAGTCAAGTGACTCCATTATTCTGGGCATGTTAACATACACGTAAGAGTGCGTTCCCAGAAGAAGATCTCTAGTTATGTAATTATCATATGAAAACCAGGCTCTAAAAGATGATGGCATATATCTCACATGCTAAAGCAGTTGCTTAAGGGTGATATTGTTTTAAAGCCCCACCACGTGCGACTGGGTCATTGCAATTCTATACCATTCTCACCACCTATGTACGTTAGGTACTTGTTACTTAGAAGATGCTAGTAAAGATTCTATGCATGCCCGTGTAGCACGAAGGGCAAACCACATATGCGCTAATGTTTAATATCCGCATGTACTGCACACCAACAATTACTATGCTAGGTACATAGTAATAACTAAAATGGATTAGGTACAAGACCTTAGGTAGGTACAGGTAGATGGACATTTCTCCATACCGGCAGCTACGGGACATATTGTAGTAGACAACTCGAGAATAGGGCATTGGAAGGTGGGAAGCTTCGGCGAGTTAGAAAGTTCAGTTGTTATAGACACCGAAGACATCAGAAAATCTCCTGAATCTCCCCAAATCTCCTGGCGTAAGCGCGGGACATCAAATTCGAAATCCGCTCCCGCGCTCCCCTTGTCGCATTGAACTCCTAACCCGCTCTCATATTCGCATCGCCTCTATTTGTGGTCCCCAAGCTCTTTATTCAACTTTTAATAATTTTCTCTTCCGCACGCTCACGCTCACGCTCACGCTCATGTCCATGTCCACGTCCACGTCCACGATTCACTAGCAAACGGTTCCGATTGCCTTACACTTAACCTACCTTAGGTATTCAAGGTAGTGTTCCTACCGATCTGCCTATCCTATCCATGTGCTGCCTCACCGGACGATGAACAACCGTGAAGTTTAACACCAAAACCCGAATCCACCGACGGCGTCCCTTCCGCTCTGACGACGAGATACTTCCTCCTTACACATATTTCCTCTCTTCGACTTGAATAGATACGTATATAACTAATAGGACGCGAATCGAACTTGGATGGACGCCGATATGAATTCTGACGGTGGTGATCTGGCAAGGCAGCAGCAGCAGCAGCACCAACCGCCGCCGCCGCCGTTGTCCGACTCGGGGTCGCTGCCTACACCTCCTTCTAATAACTACAACACACCACCGGGTTCGACGACGAGTACGCAGAATGCACAAGGCGCAATGAGTTTTCGAAGGTTCGTAAAGAATCTAGTGCGGTAGCATATTTGTATATATGCGCCATGAGTTTGCGACGAAAAGGCTGACCAAGAGTGAACTTCAATTAGACAACGTGCTTCGAGGGCATGTGAGGTGCGTATTCTAGACCTTTTTTAAAAACCTTTTCTCTTCGTGTTGTAGAGATTGTCTGGCGCCCTTTTATGAATTTCAAGCTCGAGCTACCTATCTGGGGCTCGAGGTGGGATTATTCTAAAAGAGCCGAGGCATCTCGAGAATGCGATCCATATTCCGTCTACCCTGCATTTCCGAGCTGACCACTCGGATACCAACAGACTTGTCATGCTAGAAAGGTACGAAATAATAAAGCCGTATTTTGATTCGCCGAATCTAAGAAAAATAAATAAATGGCCATATCGAAAACGTTCATAGAAAGGAAGACGATATTTACATAAATTATTAGGTGCGATGCGATGCGGCGAGCCTTGGCGTTCCTTGTACCAATTGTGTCGCCTTCCAAATCGAATGCAAAATCCCACAACCTAAGAGGAAGAAGACCCAGGCGAACGCGGCAAAAGATTCGGACAGGTGCGTGTATAGTTTTCGTGGCTACCCGTGGTATAATTGAATATCAAGAAATTGATTAGATTGTTTATAGCGACCGTGGAGACGTCATCGAAGAAGCCTCTCCGAAGCCACCCAATGCCGGATCCTCTAATACGTTCCCGGCGCGACCGGCTGTATTACACTCCTCCGAAGGTGTTCCAACATCGACCGCCATAGAAGCCCAAGCTAGGAAAGAAGAAGTTGACCATGATGCATACCTCAACTTGGTTATGAAGCCTAAGTTTACAAGAGCGCCCATCACTGAGGCTGGTAGGGTAGCCTTCCTAGGAGAATCGTCGAATCTGACGCTGTTGGTTCATGATCGCCAGGGGGATTCGGATGTTGTGCATTACCCGCTTCCAGAGAATGTGCGCGGATCCAGGGCCCGCTTGACTGAGCTGGATAATATTGAGGTTGATATTCTCCATCGACGTGGGGCTTTCTTACTTCCGCCTAGATCCCTCTGCGACGAGCTCATCGATTCTTACTTCAAATGGATACACCCTATCGTACCCGTTATAAATAAGACTCGATTTATGAGACAGTATCGAGATCCTAAAAACCCGCCCTCGTTACTCCTTCTGCAAGCCGTCCTACTTGCTGGCTCTCGAGTATGCCACAACCCTCAACTCATGGATGCGAATGGGTCGACCACGCCGGCTGCCCTGACGTTTTACAAGAGAGCAAAAGCCCTTTACGATGCTAATTATGAGGATGACCGTGTGACGATAGTCCAAGCTCTGCTCCTGATGGGTTGGTATTGGGAAGGTCCTGAAGACGTCACTAAGAATGTCTTTTATTGGAGTAGAGTTGCTATCATTGTAGCTCAAGGATCCGGGATGCACAGGTCCGTAGAAGCATCGCAACTGAGCAAGGCCGACAAGAGATTATGGAAGCGTATCTGGTGGACACTTTTCACCCGTGATCGATCTGTAGCGGTTGCGCTGGGACGACCATGCAATATCAATCTAGACGATTCAGATGTTGAAATGCTGACTGAAGACGATTTCATTGAAGATGAGCCGGACAACGCGAGCGGAGTCGCTCCTGATCCTATACATGTTCAATTCTTCCTACAGTACGTCAAGCTTTGCGAGATCATGGGCTTAGTTCTGTCTCAGCAGTATTCTGTGGCATCCAAGGGCCGACGTCAGAATGCTATCGATCTCACTCACAGCGATATGGCTTTGGCCGATTGGCTACAGAACTGCCCCAAATCAGTATATTGGGAGATGCCGCGACATCATTTCTGGAGCGCATTGCTTCATTCTACCTATTATACTACACTTTGTCTCCTGCACCGGGCGCATATGCCTCCTAATAGTAGTAGCGCCGCCAGGTTTCCGGACGACTCTTCCTACCCTTCGCGAAATATTGCCTTCCAGGCTGCAGGAATGATTACATCCATCATTGAGAACCTATCGGCGCATGACGAGCTTCGCTACTGCCCTGCGTTCATCGTCTATAGCTTGTTCTCTGCTCTCATCATGCACGTATATCAGATGCGGTCACCTGTCTTCTCTATCCAGCAAGTTACACAGATTCGGATTCGGACCTGTATGGAAGCTCTGAAGGAAGTTTCTAAGGTATGGCTAGTAGGGAAGATGGTCCACACCCTGTTCGAATCTATATTGGGCAATAGAAATATGGAAGAGAGGTTACAAAAAGCTGCTGGCAAGCATCATAGGAAAGTTCAACAAAGCTTAGCTCAGCTGGAGCAGCACCAGCAAAGACAGCAAGAAGCTACTAAACGGAAATACGATGAGATGGCTATTGACTTCAGTATAAATACACCAGTGCATCAGGAATCATACGAGCGGTCACGTCCTCAAACCCCCAGGAACGAACCTATCCAAAACCAACCACCACACATGGGCCCGCCCATTAACTCACCGAATACCAGGTCCGGAGACACTTTCATGGGCACTAATAGCAGACCACATACCCGACCGGCAACTCCGTTCAACCCGTCCTTCTCCGTCCCAACTACGCCTCCGGACCTCTACCTCGTGACTCGTAACTCACCGAACCTTTCGCAATCCCTATGGGAGAATTTCCAACCGGATCAGCTTTTCCCTGAGAATTCCCACATGCCGATGCCGCAAATGTCGCCGCCGCAGAATCAGCAAAGTCTCGACCCGAGTCTTGTGAATCCGATACAAGCTGGTATGTCACCGCAGTCGCCTAGGCAGACCAACCAGTTCCAACCCCGGATGCCGAACAAGGCCGCCGTTACGAGTCCCCTGCAGGCTAACAATTTCTTACAACCAGGAATTGCAGGATATCAGTCCCAGACGAACAACCTATGGCCAGGAGGCGACGTCAATACGGGAATGCCGGATGGCCAAAGTCCAAGTGATAGCTGGAGTACCGGATCCGGACAGCAGCCTGTGCCGGCTACCTTGAATGTCGAAGATTGGTATGCCACTTAACCTATCAAGATGGGAATTTTGCTAATATATACTCATTATCTTAGGTTCCAATTCTTCGGTATTAACGGGAGCGATGTAAACTTTTCTGGCTTGGACATGCCTATGGGCTGAGGCTGCCCTATTGTACAATCATACAATGATATTTCTGATCATCTCTCGGTACATTTTCCCAGTCTTTTGTCGGGATACGATTGACGTGGTAGCATGCAAGTGGGCTTATGCTGTCATATTTGCTAGGAGTTCCGGTAGGCTTCTTAAGGGTTGAAGCTATGCGAACATATTGGAAAATGGCCTTGTCACTTACGAATATGGGACATAATTGCCTATGAACAAAAATTATATATTTATATTTACACGTAACTACGGGAAAGGGTACGTGTAGTAATAGGGATATTACGCAATAAGTAAAAATATTGGTTGTATGATAACTACAATATATGTGATTCTAAAGAGACAGATATCTAAGTTGGATAGTACGAAGTATTATTAGCATTAAATGTGAAAGGTTCATGCATACGACTGCAGATTGCAACTGGCTAGTGCATAAAGATACGTGCTTGGTGGGATAGGTACATGTTATGTCTCTCTTAGGTACTTGAGTTATCCTTGTAGCGGCTATTGTTAGTTCATTTTCTAAGCGTCCACAGCGCCGTTCCAGCCGTCTTGGCCGTTATGGCGGTGCTTGGTTTGGGGCTGACTGCGCTGTACCAGTGTACCTAACTTTACGTAGGCAGTACATAATCTAGTACAATATCGACGTGCAGACCCTGTCCAATCCCTAAAGGGGGATCCAATGGTACGTGTACAATTCGACGAACCTCCTGTAATGTAAACTTCTTTCTACATAATCTAACTATCTAACTAATCAACTAAGACCGCGGCAAGCAGATAACCACCCTGAATTATTCTAGTACTCTTTTGTTTGCCAGTTGTTGAACAGATATTTATTTCTTCCTCTTATATCTTTACTATTACGAGTTTAGAGCCTAACATTCAAGCCGATACGACAACTCGTCTTCTCACGTACCATTCACACATGCCACCATTCGGCTGATTGCCGATTTGACCGAAACCCCAGTGATTACCTGTATATGTATACCGCTCCACGACAGAGATAAGAATAAACTTGCTATAAACCTGCTTGCAAGCTACTTTTTGTCCGATGCGATCAATGTTATCTATTAATCCACACCAGCCCTAGCCTCCATAGGCTCGTATCGCCCCAGAATATGGCCGATACGGGTAGGAAGTCGAGCCCTGCCGCGCCGAGGTCTACTACTGGTCTCGTACCTGCCAGTGCTGAGGATGGCAGTTCCATGAGGTCGCGTAGTAGAAGAGCCCCCGCAAATAGAGATGCAATAAAATCGCCAGGTTTAACACCCGCTCAAAGTTCTGCACCTAGTAGAGGGGTGAGTCCTATGCCATCTCCACGCCTCGGGAACAGCAAGCTACTTGCGAGCGGACGGTCGAGTCCTTCTAATGCCGCATTCTCACGCGGACTTCTCGAGGGCTCATGGACACCGAGTTGGGCATCCGTTCAAGACTTTGCATCTTCTTTATTGGAAGGCGGTTACAATAGCGAACCTTCGCGTCCTAATAGCCGCAACGGGAATAAGCCACGACCAAAATCAATATGGAAAGGACTTGGAGGTGGGATTGCGAAAGCCGGCAAGTCCCCTAACGATTGGGGACCAGCACCTCCGGCTGGGTCACAACCGGTTGCCGGTGACATCGGAGCAGGGTCTCTTGCGAAGCGGGAGGCACAGCTAAAGGCTAGGAAAACTGCCAGTGTGTTGGAAAGCTACGAGGGTGTCAATGGTGGTCTGGATGTGGCTGGGAAATACAAGAGGAGGAACTCGGACGAGACTCCACAAGGCGCAACGGAGGTCGTCGAGGAGCAACTAGTATATTTGCATCACGTACAACCCACGGACACATATGCGGGTATTGTCCTTCGTTACAGATGTCAGGAACACGCATTCAGGAAAACAAACGGTCTATGGTCACGGGATAACATTCAAGTGCGCAAGCATTTAATGATACCCGTCGATGCATGCGAACTCAAGGGCCGGCCGTGCGATCCTCCATCCCAATACTCCCAGAAAGTTGATCTTTTAGCTACTACCCCCATGAACACGGACCTTAGAAGCCCTACCACATCTACCCCACGATCGCGGCAGACGCACGATAGCTACTTCGATCCTATCAGTGGCAAGTCAGCAGGACTTCCTGCACAAGAAGAAGAGGAACCGCCTTGGACCCATGTGCGATGGGTTAAACTCGACTTTTTCCAGGAGCCTGTAGAGATTGTCAGAGTCTCAAGGAAGTCAATGGGATATTTTCCTCCTAGACGAAAGAAGAGTGTTCACACTGTATCCACCTTCTCAACCCCGCGCCACTCTCTTGACCTATCAAAAGCCGTAACAAACACGTCCGAAGTCTTCGATAGCCCAGCTCAACTCTCATCTAGGCGGCAGAGTTCCATTAGTGCGCGGCCAGCAGCCGCGAGTCTTGGAGCTTCCTCGCCTGCTAGAAGCAGAGTCACTAGTCTGGGCGAAGCGGATAGCGTGC
This sequence comes from Daldinia concentrica, assembly GCA_902805455.1. Classification (NCBI taxonomy): domain Eukaryota; kingdom Fungi; phylum Ascomycota; class Sordariomycetes; order Xylariales; family Hypoxylaceae; genus Daldinia; species Daldinia concentrica. The sequence goes on along the minus strand of CADCSW010000003.1, from coordinate 1,039,579 downwards.
CGGCATGGATGCGCAGGCCGGGAGGAGTAGGATCGATGGGAAGGAGCGTTAAGGCGCCGGGGCCGGCTAAGGATTACTTCAACACATGGGTCAACAAGACACTCCCTGGGCTCGGCCTCGACTCGATGCCCTCGATGTCCGTCATGGGGTCCGAAACCGCACACTTCGGGTTCAACAAGACAGCAGAGGAAACAGCCGGGATCGTGGAAAGCCCCTTCGAAGAAGGCCGAGAAGCTACCTCCCCGTCCCGCAACGGCATAGGCCTCGAACACGCCGCCGCGTCCATCGAGTCCTGGCTGCGTGGCGCGTGGGCAAAACGCCCGGCTACACCGAGACTTAGCTCCCACAGGAAACCGCCCGAGGATCTCGATCTTATCGAGCTGGCGGATGCGAATAGCGACGATGGACGCAGAGGCTTGGAGCCGGGACTCTTGGATCAGGGGTTCCGCGGGAACGGCGCTTCCGGTAGGAGCGAGGGTGAAGGCACAGTTAGAGGCCGTTCGGCGCCGCCGAGCGCGGTTGGGGGGAAGGGGAAGAAGGCTGACTGACAGAGGGAGGGAGTAAGTAAGTGATTGGTTGGTTGGTTGGTGGGAAAAGGCGGGCGAGATATACGACGACGATCCGATGATGAAATTTTAGAAGAGCAATCATTTTCGATAGATGGCAGTTCAGCCCGGTCTGAGCCAGTCCGATTTTTTCATGTTTGCGTGCGTGTACCCAGTCAGTCAGTCAGTCAACTTCGCCGCGGCGGCAGCAGCAGCAGCAGCAGCAGCAGCATCATATCACGGTTATCCTCTTTTTTCCCCTTCCCTTTTCCGTGAGGCACTGTGTGCGCACGTTGGCTGGCGTGGTGTGTTGATGTGTGTGTGTGTGTGGCCTGCATTGCCGGAGGCGTTCAGGGGGATCCCATGGCGTTTTTTTTTTTGTTTTTTTTTTTGTTGTTGTGTGCCATGTCGCGGGTTTTGAAATTACATGTTTTAGGTATGTATGCCTGGTCTTTTTTTTCTCGCGTTGTTTTGTATATAGATATATGTAGTTAAGTTACTATTACATAAAGATATTTTACAGACTTGCGGGTTTGCATTAATAGGTTGGAAGAGGGAGGAAGGGAGGGGAGACGGGATTTGGGTATGTTGGCATTTTTTGTGATGCTTTGGTGGTATTGGGATAGTATTTAAAATACTTATTTATTGATTTACTTAAGCTACATACCTAACTGCAAAGTGTCATAGTAGAACTACGTTAGTTTAGTAGGTTGCAGTTTGTGTTGCGTTTATAGGGGTGGTATAAAGGAGGTGCTTATGTTGAATATTATACCTTATCTAAAAGGTACGATAAGATTATGCGAAGTTGATTATCGATCGGCATTAAACTTCAACTTACACATATGTAGGTATGCAGCACTTGAGCTTGAGCTTTATCTTTATAAACTCTGGGGTCTCCATCCAATTGGGTCCTAGCTGCGTCATGAAGTATACGTAGATATATTATGTAGGTAGGAAGCTTTCTGTACTTATCCTCAGACTTGGAGCATACTTTACCTTGCCTTGTGTAGATAGCTTGTTTGAATGCTTTCGCTAACTATCGAACACTCGCAGTGCATAGTCATGCTTCCGCGACACCCACCGCCAGGCGATATCCCAACCGCATCCTATCTACAATCGCGAATACCACCGTCCTCTTAACCGTATAGAGGAGATTGTTATCCAGCCATATTTACAATTTGCACCCACCATCGCAAGTACAGAAGAAGAAATAATATAAAAAGCCGTAGTTAGTAGAATAAGGGAGAAAAGAAAGAAAGAAAGGAAAGGAAAGGAAAGGAAAGGCAACTAGAATGCCCATCTGCATCGAGTGCCGGCACCCGGTCAAGACGCTATGGACGCAGTACTCAGGCGCCGGGGACCCGTCGAGCGGCCACAACATCCGGCTGACGGTATGCAAGAAGTGCGGGCGCTTCTGCGACAAGTACGTCGAGCACGACTTCGTGGTGCTCTTTATCGACCTCGTCCTCATCAAGCCCCAGGTCTATCGGCACCTGCTGCATAACACGCTGATGCGCGAGCGCGACCAGTTCGACGTATGTCTGGGTATTTTCTATTTAACGTTTCTTATTATATTGCACCTAAGTTATATACGTGAATGCTGATTAGTCGGGAATATTGTCAACAGCCGTCTATTATACGTCTCGGGACGCTACTGCTGCTCTTCGACGTCTATCTTACGTGGGCTCGCATCGAGAAGCAAGCCGCGCCGAACCTGGATTCTTCTACGGGGGGGAGTAACTTGGGGAGTCTGGCGCAGCAGCCTATTGTATTTCAGTATCTATTCTTTCGTAAGTTCCTCTTCTGTCTCCCTCTCCCCCAAAACACTCTGCTAACCAGTTACTTAGTAATCCTATGTACCTTCTCTACGCTCGCCTTCCACCTCAGCATCCGATTTCTAACCTCGTCGCCGCTCTCCCCACTCAATTTCTTAGGCCTGCTGCCAACGTACCCGCGGCCCAATTCGGTATCGACAGCGCTCCTGGTCTCGTCGTCCACAAAGCTGTTCCCGATCCTCATGGTCATTTGGGACTACGACGTGCCGGCGGCGGCGCGTAGCCTCGGGTGGGCCGTTGTCGCAAACAATGTCGAGGCCCTTGCGATCCTACTTGACTGTGGGTACGGCGTCGCGCTAGCCCTGGCGGCTGCGGGCGCTGTCGCTCGTTGGTTGGTAGGCAGGGCGGTGTTGTGGGTTGTTGGGCTCGAGGACGTGGACTCGGGGGGCGAGAGCGGTGTTGCGGCTGATGGAAGGGCGTTGTGGGCGCTGCTCGTCTATGCGAGGGAGTGGGCGGGGAGGCTGGCTGTTGGGTAATGTATTAGTTGCTTCTAGCTTAGAGCAGAGCGCTCGTACGAGTAAAGGGATACAATATGAATCGCAAAGGAGAAACCAAATTTGTTCAAAATGCTGTCGTATTAAGAACACTATGTCCGCGCAGATGTCCAGCAATGTCTGCTCGCTCTGTTGCTGCCAGGTGCTGATATGATTGATGCCCGTCTTCCAGAACGCCAAAACCAAACATGTAGATAACGGTAGCGATGTTATACAGGCCTATCCCGGCTTAGTCCGGCTTGTCTTTCTCTCCTCCTCGCAGCACTGTCGTGCTCTTTGCCATTCTTCTTCTTCCCAATGTTTGAGGTGAACACTGAGTTATCTCCTCTGTATTTCTGACTTCCGTAACTCTTACAATATCCATTGTCCTCGACCCCTTTCAACCCGCATTTCCGCATTGGATCGCTTCGTATTCAGGAGAAGCGCAGAGCCGCCAGCTCATTCGTGTTGGAAGCCATCCCGGATATTAGACCGTCTCGGCTCGATAAGCGGGTGCAGCTGGGCCATGAAGGTGATGAACCACATCAGGTAGCAGCTGACGAATGCGAGGATGAGAGAGGAGCGCCACGTCCTATTAAATCCCCAGTCAGCAAGATCAATATTGAGTTTCTCCCTAACAGTTGCCTCATAGAACGGGAAACGCAATAGAAGAGGGATAACTCACGTCTGGTTTTCGCCCTTCGGCGAGAATACCCAGGCTGCGACGCAGAGGGCGGCCACGATGGCGAGGCCGACGAAGACGCTGTAACTGTGGTGGTATGGGTCAGCTCGTCTAGCTCCTACTACGGATCGTACGTGACCTTAGCAGGTGGCGCGCGTGAGGATTGCAATAACGTACCCCTTTGCCATATTGTAAGCAGGGTGGTTCTCGACTTCGAATTGGTGGATTGGTAGGTAGCTGGGGAATTGTGAAGGATAGGTCGTTGGCGTTGGAAGCTTCGGGGTCTAGATTAAATGAAGCTTGCCTGGTAATTGGTCGGGGGACTCGTAATTGGTTAAACACGGTTCGGCCCTGTTGCGCTGGACGGACTGACGGTTTAGGACGTTAGGAGCGCTGAAGGTATGCTTATGTAAGTCATCTTATCAAGGGTACGTACCTTTCTTTGTTCGATTCCTATTTTGAGATGGCATTTATTAAACTCGGAGAGTCCACTCAGTTGTAACAAGCATTACTTTTTACTAATACTACCCAGTTTTGATGTGGTTAATTGAAGCTATCATTTAAGTAATATCTCATTCATCTCATAAATTCCTTAAGAGCTTTAATGCAACATTTTGAAAGTCAACACTAGGTAACTACCTAGTTATTCTCTTCTATAGATCATGCGTCGTTCTCAAACTTCAGACCATAGTCTTTCCTCGCAGCGCCGTAGATTCCCGCAATGTCACCCTTGTCGCCGCCCGCATGCTCGGCAACACTCTTCAAGTAGTTTTGAGAGACACCCAGCAGCTTGAGCTCGGCGCCTCCGCTCTTCGCCAAGTTCGAGGCGTGGCCCGCGTCTTTAAGTGCGTTGTTAGCTGAGAAGAGCGGCTCTTCCATCTTCCAGTATGTGCCGTTAAGCATGCGCTCCGAGTAGACGCTGTATATGCCGCCGTACAGCTGGTCGATAAACTGCTTTAGTGGTTCGGGGCCAATGCCGATCTTCTCTGCCGTTGCGAAGCCCTCGCCTAGCACCGTCACCATGTTCACGATGAAGGTATTGCCGAGTAGCTTAAGCTTTAGCGAGTTCGCCGGCGGCTGGTCCTCGAATGGAATCTCTGCCCGACCCATCACGCCCTTGATATAGGGTCGTATCTTGTCAATGGCAGACTTAGTTCCCGCAGGGACGAAACTGCGTTTCTAATATGAGCAAATAAGTTCTTAGAGTAGGTCAGGGTGAAAGATTCCGACTTACACGAGCTGGCCTGCTTCGGCTGCTGCTGGCGCTCCAAAGACAGGGCTCGCAATGAAATCACCCCCCTTCTCAGTTACCGAGTCGGCAGCTTTTTGCGCAGTGTCTGGATGAATCGTAGAGCACTCAATGAACAGCTTGCCCGCTACGTCAACTTTAAAGATGGCGTCGAAGACTTTCTCGACTGCTTGGTCGTTAGAGAGGATGACGAAGATTATGTCGGCCTTCTTAACGCCCTCCTCGATAGAATCGACGATCTCAGTCTTTCCCGCGGGAAGTTTAGATGCCACGTCCTCGGAACGCTTTTTGGTTCGGTTGTATAAAAGCAAGGGCTTCTCTAGGTTGCCTTTCTCCACCAGATTCTTCACCATCCCCTTTATGAGAGAATTAGTGAGTCGAGTGTAAGTATTATGATATTAAAGACTTACCCTTCCCATGTTCCCTAAGCCAATCCATAATAGTTGAGGTGCCATATCTACTATATCTCACCGGCTACTAAGATATATATTAGTAATTATATTTATCACTAACTATAGTTACCTAAGGTATATACCTATAAGTAGTGAGTATAATAGTACCTTTTATTCGAGCGTGATATAAAATCGGTTATTGTAACACCCGGATAGCTTCAACAAATATAAAGTGGTTATGTTTTTTAAGCGTCTATCTTTCATGCTTTAGGGAACATCAGCAGAGGGGTAGCCTTTGTATCTATGTAATATGATAAATAGGTAACTTTGGAAGGGACGGGAAGTCACAATCACTGGATGATAATATGCCCGGCCATTGACTAAAAGCTGCCCCGCAAGCTTCCGGTCTAAAGCGACCTTTAACGGCCAATTTTCGTCATTAACATTCGGCTTTAACCTGTTCATATATTCAACCGAATAAACTTATATCGGCAGCTAGTTGATGCATACATGGGGGTTAAAACAACCTCATGCTTCTCTAGCTCACAAAATCCAAGTTACTAAACCAAAAGCCGTATATCAACCATAAACATGTGCTTAGCCGCTCAGGATGTTATTAAGTAGTAGGGTACGGACCGGCGTTCGCGCAAATCTCGCTCTTATTACAAACCTCACTCGAGGACCTCGTCATCCGAATCGTCGACCTCTTCATCTGGCTCCACCTTTTCTCTTAGATGACTATACCCCACGGTACCAGTTACTATCGGAGGCCGACGCTGCTAAGAAGCGCGAGCTCGCCCGCGCGCACCTCCGGAACTGTAACCTTTGCCCCCGGCTTTGCGGCGTTAACCGCTACGAGACGACGGGCATGTGCCTCATCGGACATGATGTCAAGGTCAACGTAATCGCTCCCCATTTTGGCGAAGGTCAGAGACCTGATTCCATAATATTTATAGATCCGGATTTAAACTAACATAAGCAACAGAGCCTTGTATACAAGGTCACAATGGAAGTGGCTCTGTCTTTTTCTCCGGGTGTAATCTTCGATGCACCTTTTGTCAAAATCATGACATTGCTCATCAGAGGAATGGATTCGACTTGACGCCCGAAGAGCTGGCACAGTGGTATATTAAACTGCAAGACGTTGGTCATGTTCACAATATCAATTTAGTTACTCCCGAGCATGTGGTGCCGCAAGTGGCTTTGTCTATATTACATGCCCGCGATCTGGGATTAAAGCTCCCCATAGTTTACAATACCTCAGCATTCGACTCGCTCGCATCACTAGAGCTCATGGATGGACTTGTCGATATATATCTCCCAGACTTCAAGGTATGGAACAAGGCTACGTCTCAACGCTTGCTGAAAGCCGAAGACTATGCTTCCACCGCTGCCGAGAGTATTAAGGCGATGCATGCGCAAGTTGGGGATTTGTGTTTCACTGGTGATGGTATAGCAAAGAAAGGTGTGTTGGTCAGACACTTGGTGATGCCAGGAAAGGAGGCAGAAAGTGAACAAATTATGAGATACCTAGCGCAGAATGTGTCGCGAGATATCTTCGTCAACATCATGGAGCAGTATAGACCTGATGCTCACGTTGGGAAACCAAAGAGAAGAACTAAGAAGGAGACGACTGAAGACGGAATTCAAGAGGAGGTTAGATATGCGGATATCAATCGACCCGTCACCAAGGAAGAGGTATCCATTGTGAGGAAGACCGCAGAGGCTGTAGGACTGGTAAGCTATATATTTTCTAAGCTATTTATAGTGCGTATGAATCATATGAAGTTAATGATCACTAACTCGGATTGACATAGTGGCGCTTTTGTGATCCTCCTCGGCATGATGGTTTTGCCATATGACGTCTTTTACATACATAAGAGTCTACCAAGGGTATTCTTACATTTAGTACATACTATCAATCCAACATGTTCTATACATAAACCCGAGAGACTTTTTTTTTTTTTTTTTGAAAGACATCGATATGGTCTTGAAGGGAAGCTTTACACTCCAGAATGCGCTTTACTCATTCCAGAACCATTTCCATTGTGTATGCGAATCAGCCCGTACTAGATAAAGTCTCAGCCTATAGAGTCCAAGGTATATCTATACAGCTATGGTAAATATCTATTACGTCCCTGAGGATGTCATCTTTTGTTTATACTGACATCCTACTACAGAACAATAAATATATCCTAGAGGTTCGATTCTACAACATATATTCACTGCATTAGGTAGGTAGGCATCTGTTTTCTTTACGGGAACTCCAGCTACACCTAGAATCGTAGTTTACCTTGTACTGATGGTACTATTGTGAAACCAGAGCACCGTAGAGAAATGTCTTTTCTTGATCCCTTTCTACTCACTTTCTTATACCGGTGGATATCTGTCTTATCCACTTTACCGGATGACTTGACTTGATCTACAAATAGCTCCGTCTCTCCATATATATCCAGCATAGAGTAAGTCCTATAAGCTAAATTCGTAGAGGCCCTAACTTCATCATGCCAGAAAATCCAGGAGACCAACAGCCCCATCATACTCATGGTCCCAGGAATCGTACGAATAGACCACGGCCACCCCATCACCATAGAGGTTCCGGATCAGAACCTAGGCAGACAAGAGTTCGCAGTGACCCCTGGCAATCGGTTAGTGCGTTACAACTAGGACTTCACCCACGTCCTTTCCATGAATTACATACGGAGCGTGTATATCTCCTCGAAATGCTACAGCAGCATAACAAACAAGCCCTCAAACTCTTCGAACAGGTGCCAATCGCCGAAGAGAATATACAGAAGGCTAATACCCCATTCAAGCTCAGACAAGCGAAGAAAACTCGCGGCTGGTTAAGACACCGTATCACTGACACCGTCGAGGAAGAGAAGAAGGTACTAGCGCGGCTGAGCGAACTGCATGTTGAGATACAATGTCAGGAAAGATGGGCCCAAGTTGAGATGGAGAGGGTAGCAAGGGGACTTTCGCAGCAACACCACAACCCCAACTTTCAAGATGTCATTGCGCCGCCAATACAGCCATGGGCCCCGATGAACCCACTTCCGGTCGACAATGCTTATTATCCACCCAATAGGGATACTGAATACCAAAACGCACCGCCCTGGGAAGCATTTCCAAGCCAAGAGGCTTACCCTGTATATTACTGGGCAAATCAAACTTACATGTATCCCCAGGACGTACCGGAAGCCCATCCTGCGCCCGAGACATTTGAAGCGGACTACACTATTACTAGCAATGTATTGGACGACGCGTCTAGCAGCCATCTAGAAGGTACTGCGGGAAGCCCTGAGTTGGAACAGCGGCGATCGAGCACTCCACCTTCAAGAAGTGAAGACAGGACCGAGCACAATCAAGCTCGGAGCAATTCTACATGGTTTTAGGGTACTGGTACGTTTTTTTAGATGTAATGTGAAGGACGGTATGGATTTAGATAGGGGAGGTTCATAAGCCATCGTTTAGAGTGTTCATAATGAGAATCTACTTCGTCTCGAGAGTAAGACTATTACCGATAGTATCGTACGTATCCCTCCGTCGTAAGCTATGTAGTTATCCAGTAATAAACTTTAGTTTAAGCAGCTACCCAAATCAAGTGCTTCATGCAAATTCCCCAAACTTGCCGTCGTCAAACCCTAAATCCTGCGCTGACAACCGTTTCGCGCGCGTACTGCTGTGCGAAGTCGGCGGCGGCGGAAGTATCCCCGAACCGCGAGGCGCCGAAGCAGGTGACACCGAAGACGGCGGCGGGGGCAACGAGAACGACGACAGACCCTCACCGCCCGAGCCCTGAGGCGGCGGCTCCGGCTTCCGCCTGCCGAATCTCCCCGGCAAGTTAACCGTGATCGTCTCGCCTTCCTTCAGGCTGAGATCGCGCTTCTCGGCACCGTCTTTCCGCTCGACGGCCGGCTTCTTCCCCGCCTGGCCTCCGCCCTGGTTGCCCCAGCCAAGCGTCTTCTGCGCCTCCTGCAGGGACACGCCGAAGTCGAAGGCCTCGCTGCGCTCCTCGAAACCGACGCCTAGCGTGGCTTTGCGGCCGGCGTCGTCTTGCACGCGCAGCGCGAAGAACCGCGAGCTGTCGGAGACGGGCTCGACGACGGCGGCGGCTGTGTACGGTGCCGCGGCGAATAGCTGGCCCGTGCTGGCGTCTTCGAGGATGATGTCTGTTTTCACCTGCTCGTCGCCGTCACCGTCACCGTCGGCGTCGGCGTCGGTGTTGTTGCCGGGCACGGGGATGGCAGTCTCGATGACGCGCATGCGTGCTGTGAAGATCTGTCGGTCATTGCTGCCCTCTCCCGTCCAGGTTGCCGCAACATGTCCCTTCCCGGGCGTCATAGGCGGGATGTTGTAGACATGCACGGGGCTCGCTACGAATAGCACTCTTTGGATGGCATCGGGTGGCAGCGCTCGCCCAGTAGCCGGGTCGATTGACTCCATATTTTTTTCTTTCTTTGCCTTGATTACCTTAGGTACCCCACGTATAGCAGACAGCAGACAGCGTACGTAAGTTATGTGGTGAGGGGTTGTCTCTGTCCGGGTTTGCTAGTCGGACGTTGATGCTTCTTTTATCATGTAAGTCCAGCGTCCATGGGTATGACGAGGGTCAGCGGCGGAGCTTTAGACCACCCCCTGAGTCCCTGCAGGTCTGCAGGAGCTGCCCCTATTATGTAGGTAGCTTCCCCTCCCGGGTCTGCATATTGTAGCCTTGTAATCCGTAGGCCTGGAAGAAACGCTAATGCCCAAAGTTTAAAGAACATTACCTACCTAGGTAGGTAGCTACATACGTGGGTACCTAGAGGTATGTACTGTACCTATACGAATTGCCCCGCTAAGATAATGATAGGTACCTAATCGATAAGATACCTACCTGAGGTCGGTAGGTATACATACATACTACTTTGAAGTTTCCGATGATCTACCGACTCCATTGCGCTTCATCGAAAAATCCTCAGCGTCACTTACACTGTTTAGCCCAAGTTCCTCATCAGCATAGCATTGGGCTCTGCCGCGAGCTTGGAACTGCGCACGATGGCCGGCCGGAGTGTTTCCCCTGGGGCGGCGCTCCTGAGATCATCTCGGATGTTCTCAATGCCAGCCCCAATACCTGCTCCTCCTGGTGACCTTTCTTCGGCAACTAAACATTACTCTCCGACTTCCACGATCCACTTCCCGACGCATCTTACTGTAACGACTACTGCGTCCTCTCGAATCAATGGCGATTGGGGGTTTAAAAGACCATTTCCTCTAAAGACTACGACGAATACTACCTATCCCCTCGCGCGGGTAAGGCAGGTCGATTCTGTCGAGCAAGTCACAGATTTCCAGTCTGCAACAGACCATACGATAACTTTATGGAAATACCAGGAAATGAACTTGCCAATTAGTGTACCTACCTCAAACATTCAGGATGCTTATTCGGCTGTTAAATATATGAAGTCTGTCTTTGAGGAGGATGCCGATTTGACTGCTTTAAGCGACGAACAGAAAGCAAAACTGGCAAACAAAAGGTGGAAATTCTCAGGGCCATGGCTTGCTGGGATGACAGATGGAGACTTTAAGAAATTCCTTGATAAGAAGGTGCGGAATAAGCGTATGGAATTCCGTGCCTTTTTAAAGAAGGTCTTGGCGGCCGAGATGTCGGAGGAACAGACACAGGATGCTATAAAGGCCGGGGAGAAGCCACCGCTACAGCTTACCGGTGACGATATTACGGATGAGCAATTGACAGACCATTTGAGGAGACTGAGGCAAGACCGTATGACCCTATACAACCTCGTCAGTCAGTTCCTAGATCTTGCTCCAGTAGATTTGGCTACCGAATTCGAAATGCTTGGTAGATTGATACCAGGAAAAAGGAAAGAACTCGTTCGTGGGAGTCCGTATGGGGCAACTGGACCCCCTATTACACACCCTTCGGCTGGTATTTCTTACCTGCGCACCCGGAATTTCCAGGAGAACCATGCGATATACGGACCTCAGTTACATCACGCCCCTATCAAGGCGAGAGTCCTGAAACCCACGAACTTCGGTACGAAAAGTTTCAAACCGAGCATCGGTATTGCTGGATTCGTCGGCAACACGCCGAGCGAGGATACAGCATTTAACACATCGAAGCAGAAGAATGTATCTGAGTTCAACGTAGCCATACACAAGCTAGATCTCGAGAAATACGGCGGAACGAAGGTCTACGTGCAGCCCAACATGGCCACAGTCGACTCCACCGGAAGGATTTTCGTCAACTTAGGAGAGGGGGACGAGCAGAGCCAGCTGGTGCAGAAAGAGATGGTGGGAGAGGGCACCGTATTCGACGAGGTTGTGAAGAAGGGTGCGGCTCCGCACGTGCCCCGTAATCCCAGGGATACTGGTAGCTTTAGCGCGCGGCCGGGAAGCAGGATATCTGGCAGTGCGAGAAGTTATGGCCTCGGCCGAACTTTTGGGAGCGACAGGCACTACGAGTAGATTCACGAGGGCTCTAGTCCCTGAAGTGGGATGAAGTAACGGAGGCATCATATAGTATTTGATGTAAGCTTCGTGCTTTGTATGATTTCTGTATATATCAGATAGGAGATATCCTCTATAAGGTAATAGAGGATCCCTAGTAAATCAACACCCAAGCTCAAGTAATCCCATCTATCTTCTTTGACTGTATATTAGTGTCTGGAATATGTAGTTGGACGCTCTTAATGTAATAGGAGATCTGTCAGCTGTCAATCACAATTCAACGGCTGTTAGAGCATAGGTACTTAGGCACTTGTTTGCTCCACTAATTCTTGCCAATCAAAGCCGTGACTCCCTCCTGCCCTAGGACCCAGAGTTTTGCCGAATTTCCCCCCCACACAGATTCTGCACACTCCCAATAATTCTTTTCGAGACATCCTCAAGCGCAACTTTGACAATCTTCGGACTTCCTTCAAGAACCACATTCTCCCCCTACTAACCCGTAGCCAATACCGCCAAAATGGGTCGCGTTCGCACAAAGACTGTCAAGAAGTCCGCCAAGGTCATCATTGAGCGGTACTACCCCAAGCTCACTCTCGACTTTGAGACCAACAAGCGTGTCTGCGACGAGATCGCCATCATTGCCTCCAAGCGTCTGCGCAACAAGGTCAGCAACCACCTCCAGCCTGTATACGAGACGGAATATTGCATGCAATTGCAATGGTCGAACTAGAAGGAAACATAGGCTAATTGGGAGGCTTACAGATTGCCGGCTACACCACTCATTTGATGAAGCGTATCCAGCGAGGACCCGTCCGTGGTATCTCCTTCAAACTGCAAGAAGAGGAGCGAGAACGCAAGGATCAATACGTACCCGAAGTCTCCGCCCTCGACTTCGTCCAGAACACCGAGGCTGGCCAACTCGACATCGATGTTGAGACCAAGGACCTACTGAAGCACCTTGGCGTACGTTTCTTCCCCCCTCCACTCTTCCCAAGTTAAATAGTAGCAATTGCTTACCGTGATGTGATATATATAGTTCGACAACGTCCCCGTCAACGTCGTCCCCGTCACCCAGCAGCAGACTGCTGAGCGACCCCGCAGATTCGGCGACCGCGCTCCCCGATAAACGTTGCAAATATTAGCGATTCTATCATGGTGAAAAGTGACGGAGGGTTATGATGGTTGGTTTGGGCAACTGGTATCATCGGTCTTATATGGCTTTACGGCGTCTCTGCTACGGACGATAGTAGGTACCATTCTAGATCCGCAATTGACGAGATCTTTCCCACACAAGGTGTCCCTGATTCTCCAGTGTTCTCTCTGGAGATGACGGTTGATTGCCAATTCTTATTTCTTCTGCCTATGCGTGACTTGTTGTACTGGACTAGGATTTACAATGTCTAGGTCCTTATTAACTATTTGAGTTCTCGTAAGCTGGATTACTTGGCATTAGGTATAAGGGATGGTCTTGATGTTGGCTATTACACTGTGTCTTGGGTACAAGTTATTGTCTTTGCCATTCTTTTCTACTAAGGGTATCTCAAATGATCCTAATCAGAACGCCGAAACTATGCTAGTAATGATCAAAATATTGTCATATCATTCTGCTGTCGTTTTTTCAGAATCATCCTCTTTCACACTTTCATCTTCGCCTTTTTGTTCCAACTCCTGGTTGAATTTCGGTTTGTAGCCGTCCAATACTAAATGGGCCTCGTCATCTTTATCCAACGTGGGCTCTTCCGGCGCTATCTTAACGGACTTCTCCCTAATCGTAAGCCTCACCTTTCTCGTAGACGGCTTGTCCACCGCATCGCCCCGCTCGAGCGCTAGATCCTTAGCATCCTGGGCAGCCTTCCTTTCCACGCTCTGTAACTCCCTCTCGAGCCGCCGAGTAGCATCTTCTTCTTCTTCGTCGGCCTGCTTCGGCTCGTCCAGCAGATCGATCTTAATAGACGAAATACCCGCTCGTTCCCAGGCCGCGGTCTCGCCAAGCTGCACCTTGACGTACATGGCGCGGCGGGCGCACTCCCGCGAACACCACCGCTCCAGCTCCTTCCGCGGCACGATGCCGAAGTCCCCCCGCCCCCAGCTCACCAGCTTGTACTCGCCGCCGGGGCCGAGGCGCACGCGCGGCCGCGGGCACAGCGCGTACCCGCACTTCTTGAGCGTGTTGCGCTCTTCGATCAGGTCTTCGTAGTCCCCCGGCTGGAAGAGCCGGACTAGCTGCCGGAAGGCGTCGGCGTCGGAGGGGGAGGGGTTCGAGGAGTCGTGCGTGGATGGTGAGGCTAGGGGTAGTTTGGATAGCTCGATTATGGAGTCTTGGATCGTGTCTTCGAAGACTTGCTGTTGTTGGATTATGCGCGCTTGTTGGATGGCTGTTTCGCGGGCGGAGGGTTTGGGGGAGGCGGTGGTTGGCTTGTGTTCTTGGATGGGGAGGGGGGAGATGGGAGCTATGGCTGTGGAAGGGGATGAGGTGTTGGTTGTTGTGGATGTTGGTGTTGTGGATTTCTTTAGGATGCCCTTGGGCTTCTTGGGTTGTGACGAATCTGTTGAAGCCACCGAAGACATATTGTTCAGATCTTTGGTATGATACCGTTATTTTAGGTAGGTTGATATAAAAGATAGGTAGGTTGTCGTAGCTCTTTAACTGTCGTATTGAAATTCTATCCGCGTCACAGTCCCGCTATTACGTAGTAACACAATGGAGGGAGAGAATCTATCTTAATATTTTCAGCAGTTTCGTATGTATTATCTGCAGAAAACGTAATCACCCCGCACCGTGCGAGTCGTAACCCTTTTTTCAGTCTTTCAAGATAATCAGATAAGGCATGTGCCACAATGAAAGAAAGCTGAGGCGTTTACATAGCCACCAGACTTTACTTACCTTGTACATATAACAAAAAAAGGAGCTTGCCTCAAGCGAGGGAAAGGTGCATATAGTATCGTCATTGGCCCGTGCACTTACCTTAACATTAATAAAACATACTCGCATAATAGCAGCCTAGGGACGCTCGGAGCGGGCATCAGCATTGAAGCTAAGCCAAGCCGACGAAACCCTGCACACTGCATTGCATCCTTTCCCTCACATTTGAATCCCATCAGGCGTCCAACCGCACTTTTCAGAACTTTTTATCTCTTGCCGATTAGATTAGTCCCGACCCTTACATACTTGAACCCGTCGCTACCACGGGCTCATAGTGGAATACTGGAATACTGGAATACGGAATACGGGGAACACAAGCAACTCATTAATTATATGCACCCAACCCAAACCTGAAGTACGCAACCTCGGTCGACCAGGCTAAGCTTGGCTTTTACGGTGGGTTACATCTCATCTATTCAATCTTGTAAAATTCATATAAGGGTACAAGTTCATGCGCTGACGTCGACCTATTCCAGCCGCCAGCTGTGACAGGCTGCTTGCGAATGCTCAGCCTCATGCTTTCCCCCTTCTACCCAATTTATCGGATCGTGATACATCGCTCCTTGTATTAAACAAACTCGAGAATAGATTCTTGTTTCCTCTCCAACCGCTAGAGAGAAACAAACCCAATTTACAGACCCCACGGTCGCCTTCATCTTACTCATTGTCTACGACCCCGCCAATTGCACAAGAAGCTCTCGAGATCGAGTTCCACCAAGTAATATTACGATATTACCACGCTTGATATACCATCACCATGGCTGCCGTGCCATTCAAGGTAAAGGCCATTTACGAGTACACCTCGAGCCACGAGGACGACCTACCCTTCGGAATAGGCCAAATCATAACCGTCACCGATAATGAGGAGCCTGACTGGTACGGCGGTGAATATGTTGATGATTTAGGGGTGAGGCGAGAGGGAATATTTCCCCGAAACTTCGTGGAGAAATATGAACCGACTGCCCCGCCACGTCCAACAAGAGCCCGTAAGAAGGAAGCAGATGCTATGCCTTCCTCGCCTCCGCCGCCACCAACTGCTGCTCCATCCTCTCCACCGCCTGTGGAGGACCCTGCGGATATACCATCAGAAATAGCTTACGGAGAACCACGTGTTGCTTCACCGCCGATTCCAATTCCCACTCCCCGCTCTCCTCCGGCCCCAGTTGCTCCCGTAGCTAGACCACCAGAGTCGGCTCCTATCCCAGCTCCCGTCCCCGTCCAACCTAAGGCTTTTGAGCCGGCAAGCCCCCGAGTCGCTGCTCCGTCGGCACCAAAACCTCCTGCTCCAGGTCCCGCTCGAGCTGCCCCCCCGGTGTCTGAGAAGCCCGGCGGCAATTCCTTTAGAGATCGTATAGCAGCTTTTAACAAGCCGGCAGCTCCCCCAGTTGCCCCCTTCAAACCCGGCAACCTTAGCTCCGGTAGTTCCGGCTTTATCAAAAAGCCTTTTGTTGCTCCCCCGCCTAGTAGAAATGCTTTTGTGCCTCCGCCTCGCGATGTGCCTACCGCTAAAGTTTATCGACGGGATGAAGACCCCGAGATCAGAGCTACAGAGGCGGAGTCTCTAGAAAATGCGGAGAAGGCCGGGCTCGTTCCTGCTGGGACCTCTGAAGTCCAGGCAGAAGACGTACCCAAACCAACTAGCTTAAAGGAGCGAATTGCCTTGCTCCAGAAACAACAAGCTGAAGCAGCTCAACGTCATGCTGAAGCCGTTGCAAAGAAGGAGAAGCCTAAACGTCCCCAGAAGAAGCGTACTGAGAGCGAGGAAGGGACACCGGCAGACGAAGTGGCAGAAACCTCAGCTCCTTTGGAAAGAAAGGATACAGCTGAGGTTGCTAGCAAGAAATCTATGGATGAGCCTAGACCTCCACGACAGTCAATAAGTTCCCGGCGAAGGTCTTCTGCAGCACGTGCTGAGAATGACGGGAACGAAGCAGACATGTCCGGTGCAGGAGACACAACAGAAGGACAAGAAGATCTCACCGAGAAAGAAGAGAGTGATGAAAAATCTCGTCCCCATAGAGGAACTGCTGCTGAGCCAGAAATCCCGGAGGATCGAGAAGGAGAAGAGGGACAAGAGGAGGACGATCTCGACCCTGAGGTCAGACGAAAGGAGGAGCTTCGTGCCAGGATGGCAAAGATGAGCGGTGGCATGGGCTTCCATGGTATGTTTGGTCCGCCCGGGATGATGCCCGTCGGAGGCCCGGCGATACCCAAGAAGCCTAAAGCTTCACCACCATCAGAGCGCCGCTCGAGCGAAATTCAAGACAGGCCTTCATCGCCTAGAATGTCCGCTCCCCCGGTGCCGACTTTGATGGCTCTCCCTGGCATGGGGAAACCCAAGCAGGAAGAGGAAGAAGCTGCCAAGTCCGATCATGATGAGCCAGGCGAGCAAGACACTACACCAGTTGTCAGCGCTCAGCCAACTGGCTCTGCTCCAGAACGTAAGTTTCAACCCCGGCGTGTGCTTTGTCTTATTATGACTACGGTAAGGCGATTAACACGACGGGTAGCTCTGTCAAATACATCTAGTGCTCCCCCTCCCGTCCCTGGAAGCCGACCCGCACCACCCCCGGTGCCTACAGATTGTTGGTTTCACACTTTTTATTTATTTATAGTACTGTGCTAATTATCGTTCCAGCTCGACCTCCTACCGGCGTAACCTCACTTAGCCAGGGCTCCGAATCCGATGATGAATTATCCGAGAACCCCCAGAGAGCTCTCGAGACTCCCCGAAGCGAGGTCCCTCCTACAGGTCGAGTTCCCCAGGCTCCCATAGCCTCTCCCACAATACCGACTTCACCACGAATTCCCAATCGGCCGATCTCCTATATGGGCGAAGAAGCCTCACCAACCTCCCCGCAGCTGCCAAGTAAGAGGAATAGCCGCCCTCCACCCCTATACCAGGCGGTGCTCCCCCTCCCCTATTCAAAGTCGTCCCCTCCCCTCCTCCCCTGGTGGTCCCCTGAGTCGCTCTTCTACCGCTGATGAGCGAATTGCACTCCCAATGCGGCCTGGAGCTTTAGATAATGGTGAAGAGGGTGAAGTTACTGAATATGAAGGCGATTATGACACTGACATCGCATCCTCGGTCCCTCACAAGGATGCGCTTAAGTCGCATGCCCGGGATTCGAGCTTCGATGACAATACCTCGCTGCGTTCACCAGTAACTGATGTTCCGCCTTCATTACCTCCTCCGGTCCCCAGCGCCGCCGCTCCGAGAGCTGGTCCGCCGCCACTTCCTAGCCAACCTCCACCAGGCTCGAGGGGTTCTATAGACGTACCTCGGGCCGCTCCTCCGCCGCCACCTCTAAAAGAGGCACCCTATAATGATGACGATTATGATCCTTTCAATTACAACGCCGCCCAAAGCTCTGCCGCCACAGCTGCCCATAGTCTAGCCACCTATGATGAGCCGACACCAACACCTCAGTCGACTTCCGCGTATCATTCGCCGCCTCCGCCTCCGCCAGTCACCCGAGGGCCCCCACCAGCACCGCCAGTTAATAGGGCACCACCTCGAAAATCATTAGATGTGCAAAGACCAGGTGGAAGAAGATCAGTCGACGCCTCCAGACCGTCAATGGAAACGGGCTACGTGGCAAACGAGATTGATTTAGCCGGCCATACACAATGGTGGCTTTCGCCAAACGGACTTCCTCCGGTCTTTCAAGGTAGACCTGATATTTATACCGAAAGTGATGAGTCAACCTCTGGGACGTCGGTTACCAAAGAAGTGTTTATCCTATTCCAAGATTACTCGCAAACCGTAGTTACTGTTCGTTTTGACAGCCAAAATCCCGCAGACGTCCAACTTGAGCAGCGCCATGAAGCACCTCCTCGAAGTCTTCGTCAGGACGAGCTAGAAGGGGCGTACGAGCAATTTGGTCGAGCACTATCCAGTGCCGTTGCGACTAAGAAGGACTCAGTCGTTGGCGACGGATCTCCGTGGGCACTCATCCTAGAGCTTCTGAAGCCTCTGAAAGGTGCCTTACTTCCTGTCGGCAGACGCGGTTATGGTGCCTTAGTCTACGCTAATTTAGCTAATGCTTCGACACAACTAAACGACGAAATTAGACCGGGAGATATCATTTCCATCCGCAATGCCAAGTTTCAAGGCAAACATGGACCCATGCACGCCAAATACACTATGGAAGTGGGCAAGCCGGACCACGTGGCGATCGTCGCAGAGTGGGACGGTACCAAAAAGAAGGTTCGGGCCTGGGAGCAGGGACGCGAAAGCAAAAAAGTAAAACAAGAGAGTTTCAAGTTGGAAGATCTTAGGAGTGGCGAAGTGAAGATCTGGCGGGTGATGCCGCGTAGCTGGGTCGGGTGGAGTTCAGACTAGCGGTCTCGAGGACCGTCCTACGAATACCTGTGGCCGATACTCATGAGGGTCGGTACAGATGGGAGGGTCAGTGTGGATAGCCCTATGCGAATGCTGTTCTAATTTCTCCCCACTTCCCCTTACTCCCTATTAGTTAGTACGGCGGAGAGATGACGTCGGCGGCAAAAGGGGTAAAGGAAGTAATAGAATCTACGGTACGAAGCATGAAGTGGGGTGAGGTGCAGATATCATCGAAAGAGGATAGAGGCGAAGATGCGAAGATGATGATATTATTGATGAGGACTAGGACTAAGACAGGAGTGAAATGGAGAGCAACGAAGAAGCAAAAGCGCAGAAGCATTCGTTAAGGTATATCCCGGTCGAGTCGCTCGTATCATAGTCACAAGTCACGATCGTAATCATAGTCATAGTCATGGTCATAGTCACAGCTAAAGCTATGGATGATGATGATGATGATGATGATGATGATAATGATGGATGTTCTTCTATCACGATTGACAATAGCGTTGCTATTACTACCTACTTACCTACCTACCTACCTACCTACCTACTTACTACTTCGCTCATGTACGTACGGTAGCTATTGCGAAATTTGCGTCTTTTTTTGTTATGCCAGACTTTTGCTTGCGTGGTTTTCTTTCGATACTGCTGTCTTATGCGACTCGAGACTAGTGAAGGTATATCTTGTCTATAGTGTTTCTCTACTGGGTAAGTTATGTTCTCATGTGCGCGTATGATATACGTAGAGGCACATATTTTACGTCGCATCGGTGGCAGATATCAGCGCAAGATTCGCGTTGCTATAAATAGGTAAATATATCTCACTTGCTATAGGAGTGGTGTAGTATAGTGTAGTGTATCCAATATTTTTTACTTCCTCTCTTTCTTGCCCTATGTACTTGTTTTTACTTGTCAACTCGGTATACCCGTCTACTTATGTACAGCACACGGCTTTTCACGTGAGAGTAACTTAACCAAGAATAGTGTATCGGAACGTGATGTTCCTAGTGTTGGGCATGTATTTACTACATAGCGAAGTTGTTAATTGCCGTGTAGGTGGATGGATGGATCATGTTGGGTTAGGAGGTAGGTAGGTAGGTAGGTATAGTATGAGAGATATACTCGCACGTGCTTGGGGGATTGGCGTTGGACGTTGGATATCTGACGTAGTTAATAATGGGAGATACCTAAGTAAGCTGGCTGGCTGGCTATAATTCACTTAGGATAGGAGAGGAGGGGATAGAAGTGCCATGGGGGAAAATTGTCTATAACCTGGTAGTTACGTAGGTAACTTCGGCGGTATTCTAGTTTTATTATCCTGTGTCACAGCTTAACTACCAGGTAGGTAGCAGACACATGTTCTGTGCTCGAGTAACAGATAAATATATGCCGGTAAACTAGGTATGTCTTAGGAGAATTAAGGAATACATACCATCGTCAATCATGATTATAGTCTTCCTATGTAAATCAACAGATGCATTAGCTCAAGCCCGACTGAACCTTCCCCGTACGGCATCTCCTGTATGCAGCACTCCCATGCTGTCGTCCCCTCCTATAGAACAAGACATCCCTCAAGTAACACGAAAAGAATACCGAGATATAGATAATAATAATAATAATAAAAATAAAAAATAAAAATGTCATCTTGCACAATACGTCATCATCTTTCATCTTCGAATTATTGTTAAGACCGGGATGCATGGATATGCTTTATGTATGTACGTGCCGGGTTTATTTTCGTTGTACGACAACCGGTGAGAGGAAATGGAGGAAAGGTGGACGTCATTTAGCTTAAGGTCAGGGAAATGCGGTCCTACATATGTTGGGTTGGGTACATAATAATTAAGTAAGCCAAGCAAGCCAGTTACCCATTATACAATTAGATCTACAACTATGTCATAGATCTCATACCATCTTATCTATATCTCTCTTTCTATAGATAGTTAATCTTATTCTACATACATACCGTCTTCACCTTTCACCTTTCACCTTACGATGATCTTCGGAGAAAGCGGCTCGGAGAACGCGACGCGGACACCCGAGACATTTTTACTTGACCGCTTGAATTCTTTCTTTCGCGTTCGCTGATTTGCAACGTTGACACGTGATACACGTGATACACGTGCAAGAGCTGTCCGACTCTCTAAGCTGTATGTCTCACGTGCCTTGCTCTATTTCAACCCGGTTTAGGCTTTGTAGTAGTAGCATCTGCGGTGACAAGCCCATTTGGAAAGACAACTGATCATGTGTTTGTGTGTGCCTTGGCTGAGTAACATGACATTTCCTAGCATTATCCTTCTCCTAGGGTCACTCGCGTACCACCTTAGTTCCGAAACTACAACATCTTTTTGAGGCTTAGAACATCAGCCCGGCTTTAACCCCTGAAAATCCAAATCCACACTGCTCATGATTGAATCGCTTCGGGGAGAATACTACGAAGTATTAGACGAAGGGATCGTTACAGAATACTCTAACCCGGCTGTCGGCGGTGAGTATAGCAAATGGTATCCATGAATATAGGTTATGGCCAATAACCTCCAGGCCGTTATGTTATTGTGCCCAATGTCTCTGAAAATACGACGTGCGACTTAGACATGGGGAGACCGGTAAAGGGACTTTGAGTCTCGAATAAGCAAATTCTTATCTTCACTATGCTGTTTGCTGCGCCAACCCTGCTATCACATATGCTAGCTAAACTCGATATAGATGAACGATACACTCAACCGGATCACCAGGAATGCGTGGAATAGGAGAACTGGATGGCGAAAATAGCCCGGCAATTGGCGTTGAGAAACGACTGTGACAGGCTATCGTCCACGAGTTGTGGCAAACCAATGGCCAGTAGAATCAAGTGCGCAAATCTCGTCCAAGCACGGACGGGGTGGATCGCGAGACGACGACTCGGACCTTAATCGACAATGTAGAGTTGGTCGCTGGATTTACCGAGTGTGTCCGATAGGATAAATCTTGCATCACAGGGTCACAGTCTTACTACGGGGTACACTGATGGTCCAATGTCCTTTCACTCACGCTCCCCACGTTCACATATATTAACATATCGGAGAAAAGCAACGCATGCGTTGGTCGGAGCCACCGCAAGGGATCGAGAGGTTTAATGCTTATCTCTAAAACCATCAATTGGGGCTATAACCGTTGCCAGGACCGTTGCCAGCTCGTGGGAGCTCGAATTGATGGGAATTAAGACCCTGCATCTTCTTCATATCTGAATCGACCCTTTGTCCGACCCAATGGTCCGATGAGCAGGACGTGGGGATATGGAGAGTATAATCCATATTTTTATACGAATTGGTATCTAGTTCAAAAATTCTTTTTCTTTCTGAGTCCGTGGTCTAGGTTCGCATCTCGGGCAATTCAGGGATATGATCTATGCGAAGCAATGCTAAGATTGCCGCTGCACGCGCCACGACACAGCCTATGCGTTCCAAACGGCGATATTGTAAAGACCCCCTACTTCGTTGCAATGAATAACAACAAAGTACATTACTACCTCGACTAGGATTTTAGAAAAACGCGATCATGAGGTACTCAACATGAATAGAGTCCAAAATCGCTCATGTAAAATAAGAGTGCCACCGACGTCACAGGTAAACATTAATTAATCGTAAAGAGACGATGAGCTCGTACTCCATAGATTATAGACCATCTTAGCCCCCAACAACAGTGGCTCAGTAAACCCGTGTCAGGTAAAGCCACGATTGTTTATAGAGCAAGCTGATTGCGTCAAGGGGAACACCATCTCGTCGAATAGTGTATCCAGCGATCTGGGTGCCGACTTCGGCAACCTGCATACATGTGGGGTATAAGACAGGGCAAGCAGCCGCGTTGGAAACCAGGGGGAACTGATCTACGACGGCAATCAGTGAGGTGCCCGCGATCGAGAGGTTGGTATCGTGAAGATCGCCGACGGCAAGACTGAGCCGCGAAGCTCATGGACTGTCGATGCACTGCAACGACCTCGTTTCCAAAATAAGGACTTTTGATAAAGATGACTACTGCTAGCCGGGGATGCGGTGCTCTAAGGCATCAATCTCTCGCGAGCGGCTTGTAAAAAACTGAGATCCGAAGGATCCAACCTGCTTCTGCCATCGTGGCATAGTCCAGCATCGCCGTTGTTGACACGAATGCCCCCTTGGCCCATTATCATCTGGGCGTGGAAAAGAGCAACCGAGGAATCTGCTTTCCCTTCTCGGAAACGCAAGGTGCCTAGGGGATATGCAAAGTGACCTAACTAGAGGGGATCTCTCTTACTCTGCATTTCTCGGCAACGTTTTGCGTGGAGGAAAAGAACGACACGCAATAACCAATCATGAAGACTGCCCCAATAATACTCACGACTAGTATCTAGAGTATCTAGCGTATCTAGCGTATCTAGCGTATCTAGCGTAGAGAAAGGTCCAAGTTGCTAGAAGCACGTGCGTGAGCCTCCCTGTGCGCATGGTCTCGCATCTGACGCTGAGGTCGGGTCCAAATATGCCAGCGAATAAGAGGTTGACACACAACAGACCCGTATTTGACCACCTGCAGAGGCACCAGGGAAAGTACAGGAACAGCTGCACTAGCTATTGCTAGACCAGGAAGTGCTTCGAGCTTTCGTGGAGCAGCCGATGATAGCTCACCAGCTGTCGCACAAATACAAGCGCGCTGGAAGACGCATATTGATGGCGACAGATGTTTCGTATGATTGACGCCTATGTGAACTGGGCACTTAGACTAGTGCAGCGTTGTACAACTTGTGCAGAGATAGTGCAGAGATATTTCCTTGCTTGAACAGACAAGCAAAAATCTCGATTGAATTGTCGAACCACGGGGCATTAAAAAATTGGCAACTTCAGACCCCCTCTAAAGCATCGCGGCCTAGGTAATGGCATACGTACCCAAGATGGCAATCTATTGAGCTGTCTTGTGGTAAAGCCTTGATCCAATAATTACTCTTAGATGCAAGTAAAGAAAGATTTGAATCCAATACCATGCCTATTCGAAACATCCTGTTGAAGATTGGCCTGGCGTAATGGGGGTGCGATGGCACTCTGGGTAGTGTCTCTATTTCTCTCGCAGCATCTAGAACCTAGGCGTGGCAGTCAGAAAATTCAAATTAGAAACATATTGAGTTTGAACGAACGCTGTCGACAACGCAGAGGAGTGTTCCAATCAAGAGACGTAGGTTCCCAGACGGGATTAGTAGCATTAGTATAGTCGCCTCGGTACAAAAAAATCATTATTAAAAAAATGAGACGAGGCGTTCTGGTTGGGCACAAGCGCACCCCAGATCCAAGCGACGAGAGCCTCGCATCTATTTGTCCCTTGCCGGAACGGATGGTGGAAGGAATGACGACGGTGGTGCACAATGTTAGTGATAGACGGGTAGGCAGTGCAGGACCGTAACTATTCCGAAATGGAAGACGATTGCTATAGGATAGACGACCTTCACTGGAACGTCATAACGGAGTACGATGCAGTTGTGTTTACTCTCCGTTTTAATATATTCCCATAATTTGCTGAGATCCGCTGACATGACGAGTTGTCAGACATGCTTTGCTGCGTCGACTTCGTGGCTTTTACAGATGGGAGATTTCGAAATTCGCATTAGTCAAGCAGCACTACGGAACCCATAGTTGTTATTGGGACCAATAGATCCGTGGATGATAATATTG
Organism: Daldinia concentrica; assembly: GCA_902805455.1. Classification (NCBI taxonomy): domain Eukaryota; kingdom Fungi; phylum Ascomycota; class Sordariomycetes; order Xylariales; family Hypoxylaceae; genus Daldinia; species Daldinia concentrica. The sequence goes on along the minus strand of CADCSW010000003.1, from coordinate 1,015,013 downwards.
CAGGCATGTCTTTTGAATTGCTGACCGAGAGTAGCATGGTGAACTCAATTAGTTTCCGAAAAGCGTACTGGGAGAGAAACAGAGAGAAAGAAAATATAGTGAGCATGTTGTGCAACGAGATTCTGCTGCCGTTGCCGAAGAATAAGTTACAATGCGCGAATTACTAGGTATACTAACGGCCAATTGGCTAAGAATTGGGAAGACAATTCTTTACTTTATGATGTACAAGTATAAATAAATATCTCCTTTTTTTACGTCTAGTTAGTCAATGTTTTCGGGGAGAATTGAGCTACTAAGTTCCAGCTGGCAGGAACCCCCCAGACGCTCGGGTTAGGTACATGCCTTTGCACGATACCTCTATACCGTACCTACCCGACTAGAAAAAACGGTATAGAACCCCCACCATTCTTATTCAGAAGGTACATACTATCCGGCAAGTGCTTACCCTTTTGCCTCTAGGGTTATAGAGGTACCTGTAATGATACGTGATTAAGCTTCCAACACAGTGACACTCTGTCGCATACACCGTATATGTAATCCGTAAGCTGAGTTGTGCTCATTTTTTTTTCCCTTTTCCCCCGCGACACCTATAGACCAATAACTTCCAATTCGCGATAATTGTCGACCTCGTGACAGTCTCACCGGTATTGTAGCTCAATTATAGGCGTTATACCTTAAAAAGCGTTGAAGCTAATGCGATAGCTTCACTAAGGTTTTTTTCCTTCTCATTTACCGCCTGGGAGTTTGTAAGCGTAGTCTGATGGTGGTGCGATGAAAGCTCGCCACTCACCACATATTCGGGCTATACCTAGGGAAAAAAGCTGTGCGACGGAATGATGGAACGGTATACTGGATTGGAAGACTCGATCACTACGTACGACGCCGAAGGAAGCGCTGCGCTCTACTTCCTCTAATATAGTAGGTACATGCTGGACATGCGTAACTGTCGCCGTACCGGATGTTACCTTCAAGTCCTGTTTTGAGCTTGACCTTAGGGGCCTTGGGGTCTTGAGGTCTTGGGACCTTCAACCCTTTGGACCAGGGCAAAAAAATGAAAAATACAAACCCCCACTCGAAGATTCTTGGAATGCTCTGGTACTTCGGCCTACTATGGTTAGGTAGGCTTTCGCCCGTCTCTGTCCAACCAACGGCGATCCCCTCTTACGAGACTCCTGCTGTCCTGTCAGGTAAGTAGTCAAGTAGTCAAGTAGTTAGGTATATGCAGCTAGCATCATGACAATTACCTAAGTAGGTATCAGTGATACTGAGCAGGGTTAGTAGCGCCGTATTCTTGTCTCCTGTTCTTGTCATTCTTGTCACTCCCACCCTTCCCTCCGCCTGCGGGCGTTTGTCTTTCGTCAGCTCGGCTCCAACCAATATCGTCAAAGTCAAGCCTCCCCGTCGTTCCACCGGGACCTTATATCTCTCTCGTTGTGCCATGTTGTTCCACTCGTCTCCCCTCGTTTATAACGGATCTCATTCAGCGTTAGACTCTTGCATAAACTCCCGTTCCATTTTCAGTCCACTTTCACGACCAAACATTACTATTTCGCCTTACATATTCCATCATAGGGCCCATTCGCTTCTCGCGTTGACTAGCTATTCATCCTACCGGGTCCCGCGTCCACTACCCGGTTCGGGCGCATGTCGAGCAGTTCTCAAACAAACCCTTGCGTCTATAAAGATCACCATCTATACATATATCAGGCCTCAGTGGGGCTTCTTCGAACTACCACTACTTGAATCCCAAGTGTCCCACTTCCGACTGCGCATCCTAAGACCCTGAGATCACCAGGCCGCATATCCTCCTCGCAGATATAGATAAAAGGATCCTCTGTTTACCTTTTACCCCCCGTTCATCATACTACTCCTACTAACCTCCATACTCTATTCTATCTTCAACCGAACACATGACTTCATATCCTCCTCTCATCATGGCACGAAGACGAGATACAGACTTCTCTAGTCATTCCGCTAGCACTCGGGATACCAGGCAAAGCAGCGACTCATATGACTCAAGAAGTACTGCTCCTACATCTCTCTATGACAGCCCCACATCAACTAAAGACTCGAGTTCTCAAGCTCGTAAATTCCAGCCGGAATGCTACTACGAGGAGGATCTTTCGCCGGCTACGAGTTTATACCCGCGGTCGTCGGTTGACACATACTCATCGCAAGCTTCAAGTGCTGAATTTTCGGACGATACGGATGATGATTGCCATGAATTCTCGGATATACCTGACTTGCCCCCCTACCGACACGATATCGAGGAGCTCAATGTTAGAGCTTCAACCCCTGAGGAATTCGCTGGTGTATTTCCGTCCATGAATCGATTAACTATTCGTCACGATGATTTTACGTCGGATGGGAACATGAACCTCAGGGTGGACACCGTTGTTCCGGGTAGACGAAAGAAGACGCTCCAACTGTTTCACCTACGCATGTACGATCTGAACAAGCGAGAGTTTTCTCTGAGACGGTATAGCCGAGATTCTGGCCGCGAAGTGTGCAACTCGAAGCGAAAATACGTCGAGCCGCCCAGCATAACCCGCCCTAAACTGCAGCGATCGATGTCAACAGCGGTGAAGTCCTTAGCCAAGCGACCGCAACTCATCCGCATTCCTACTGGTGGCTCGGTCTTCTCATCAAGGAGCCGACCAGGCACGAGCCACTCTGGTGCCTCGACCGATGACGACTTTGCCGAATCCGCCACCAGTCCTATTCCTATCGAAAAGAAGCAGAAGGCCCGCCCAACACCCACGAATACGATCAAGCTAGAGTTCTCCAATTATGCGCGTGTTGACGTAGTAAGGCGTGGAAAGAAGAATGCGAAGAAGTACGAGTTTGAATGGTGGGGACACACGTATTCCTGGAAGAGAGTAGTGGACAAGCTCACGGATTCCGTCTCCTATCATCTATTACGAGATGGTCACAATCACTCGCCTGTAGCGCATATCGTTCCCGAAACTCGATCACCGACCCAGGTTGCCGCTGATGAGTGTGCTGGTGGCTGGGTGCCACCTTGTCATATGTGGATTAGTGACGACAGTTTAATCGACGCTATGACCGATGTTGCTGAGTAAGTCTTCATGAAATTAGCCTCCTTTTCCCCCCTTAAACAAGTATACTAACGATACTAGCATCGTTGTTGCAACTGGCATCATGGCGCTTGTCGATGACTGCATCGTGGAGCGTTGGCAAACAAAGAAGAGCCCTCGCAGCGTATTCCCGCTCTTATCTAGATCCCTAGATGTCAGCCCTAAATTTCTTGTACAACAAATGTTTACCCGTAGGAATTCGGATCATCATCCGAGTCCATTACGCTTTCATAAGGCCGTACCGGCTTACTGAAAAGCCGACCGACGACAGAAGATCCCGATCACTTAGACGGGTTTACACTATATTTTGAGCACGCGGGGCCAGGCCGCCACAGTTTTTGTTTTGTTTTTACTCTCTATCGACGCATCATCTATCTTAACGACCACAGCACCTCCGGACGGGCGGCGTCCCGTCGAGGGCATATTACCTTCGCTTCTTCTAATCCGACGCTTTCTTATTACTATTTTTGAAAAGGGAAAATAAAAAGGCACTCCTCGAGCTCGAAAAAATGTCGAGCTTAACGACCGATGACGACGATTGACAACGCAGCGTCTCATCCTATGTTATCACCAAAAGTTTATGCTTCATCTACTTGTCTTATTTCATATCTTTGGGTTTTTATTTTATTTTATTTTTTATCCATATACCTCTTTTCTCCGTTCCGGCCAACATCATTTATTAGACTGAACGTCGATGGAAAGAAAATCACCTCCAGCATCACTTACGGCATGTTATATATATACACATATTGGATCTAGGGCATATATGCATCGCATTGGGCGGCAGCGGCAGCGGCAGCGGTAGCGGCAACGGCGAAGAAGGCGCGCGCATGCATACTTACCTACCTAGATATACTGCTTTACACGGTATCGGCGCTGTACATATCATATCCTTTTTGCTTTGTCTCTGTTCTTCTCGGGCCACGAGCATTGGGGGGTATAGGTGCATCGGTCGGCGGCGTATGAGTGTCTGGTTTTTACAAAGTCTGTTACACTATTGATTTTTCCCCCTTTTCCATACTCCTTTTTTCTACACTACTACTACTACTATCATCATCGTCCTTGCGAGGAACAGCACGCATATCGCTAGCGTTGTTTTTTCATTTGTTGCTTTTACTTGTATCAACGAACTATATACCTTAGGTACCTTATTAGGGAACCCGGCTATGGGCGGAATCAGATTAGCCCTTATGATGCCGTGAATTTGTCAAATATACATATACTTTGATATCTTCCACCACTTTGTTTATATCGTCGACGTGAGAAATAATTGACTTGGCTTGTGAAAAGTAATCTTTTTTCGTATCGTAGTAGGAGAATATGCAGCTCATCTTTGGAAGGAACATGTTCTATTATCTGGATATACGCTCCTTAATTAAGTATTCCAAGTTGATGAATGGTTCAACGAAGGAGTCTATTTGAAGTACCATTATAATATACCAACTACTAGTTTTCCTAACGAGGCACATAGACTAACGAAATAACGTAACCTATAATCGACTACCTTCAAAACTCATCATCACCGACCCCTTCCTCTCCCCTCGGTATACCAGCATCGAACCACCCGCCAAAATCCAATTTCATAAGCAGTCTATCTATCCCGCCCGTCCGCCTGGGTCTATACCCAGTCCCCTCTTCATCGAATACCTCATTGCCAGCGTCATTGTCCTCCTCGCCGTCTAATCCCCCGTCCTCAAGCTCAGCCATAAAAGCGGAATCAGTACTCAGCGCCCTAAGGGCGGCGACGACGGCGCGCACGCCATCCTTAACGCCAGCCTCGACTTCGCGAATACGCATACGTACGTCGGCTTCCTCGGCAACCAGGTCCGCGAATGCGTCCACGACGCCTTCGTCTGCTTCGAGGTCTGCTGCCGCCCAGACCCCGTGGAGGCGGTGTACGAGGGCGACGAGGTGGTCGGTGTTCACTAGGAGTTCGTATAGGGGGTTTGTGAAGGATGGTTGTGTTAGGAGAAGGCGGCGGATAAGGGTCCGGAGATATAGTCGGTGGGCTATGGCGAGCGTTTGAGGATCGTGATGTGGGGGACTTGAACTCTGTAGTATTTGATCTGGTTCTGAAGGATTGTCTGTATTGCGGAGGCTATCCTGGCCATAGGAATCATTGCTGTTGCTGATACGCTTATCGTTGGACGAATTTGGTTTATCATGTTCATGGCTTTTCTTGCCTATTATCCAGCCATGGAAGTCATCCCAAAGGCCTTCTACGACTTCAACCTGGAGGTATGTTTCAGTTTCAGCCAGGAAGAAGATAGCGGCACTGCTCGTACTCCACGCGCTCCGCATTATAGACGAACGCACAGACGAACGCTCTCGGAGAACGCGCGTCCTTGAAGCACCGCTTCTAGTAGTGCTATATGGGGGCCTAGGGGGGGCTGGATGGTGGCGGCGCAGGGCCGTTATTTTCCAGAGACCCGTCAGATGGAGATGGGAGCGGCGGATCGATAGCAGGTAAGAATTAATTGAAGTATAAATCTGGACGTCAGATGCAGTCAAAAATAAGTCGAGAGGTGGTGGGATCTGCGATGTGAGGACCACCGGGACAGAGAAAAGAAGATTTCGAAACGGAGTGTCTGCAATACTAGTAGGTGTTTGATGGTCCATACTAGCCTTGCCCTTCATAGGGGTTGAAGCTTTGGCCTTGGATAGATTCAGCCGTAGTACATCTCGTGCCTTCTCTAGGCCTTCATCTTCATCTGCATGTTGACCCTGCATTGAGCCTAGCACAGCCCATGTCTTCGTGAGAACTGCTGCGACTTCACCTTCTTTCACCATCACATTGCCAAGTCCAACCCGCTTCTCGTAAGCGAGGTTATCGGCACGCCGCCAGCGGCTGCGAATTACCTCATCGGCTTGCTGCGTGAGGGCCATAGCAAATTCTCCACGTCCAAGCAAAAAGAAATCACGGAATAGAACCAACATCTCAAGTATCCTAGATAGTGGTAATAACTTCTGTAAGATTGTCCGAGACAATGTGAGCCGGATCGATGTGATGGCTCTCGAAAACGCAGCGCTATTGAGAGGAGATTTTAAATCCGCGATGGTCTGAAGTTGGGATGAGAAGTGACCAAGTCCATTGCTGCTTGGCTCTATACTGCTCCTGGTTTTCACCCGATTCAAGGATGTTCCGATAAACAGCATGGATGTGGCTGCAGATGTTGTAACAAATGATGGCAACAATCGCTGGTTAATCGAATATCCCTAGTTCCATTAGCAACGATAACTTTCGAAATTGGCGGGAGTAAAATTTCTTACCAGTTCGTCACGTTCATCCTTCTGGATGAAGAAGTCTGCATCCCCTAATATAGGTATGGTACCGTAGAGAACCCAAGCGGAAACTTGCTTTAGCCAAGCAGTTTCGGCAACTCTGACGAGGCTAAGCGCAGTCTCCCCAATGTCAGCGTAGCCAGTCTGAAGCTCATCGCGTAATTTGTTAATAAGCTGCGCTGCTCGACAAGGAGAGCCCTCCTTCTCTTTGAGAATGAATTGGACCAAATCCCATAGCCATTCCATCCGACGAGTCCAGCCCGAAAACTCGCCAATGACGGCGGTTAGGGGGACAATATTATAAGCACCAACGAGGGAAGCATCTTTTCGAAGGATGCTTTCTTCAACTTCCAACACTTTCCTCTGAAATGCGGCGAGATAGAGAGAATTGATAGCAGTCGATACTGCGCGGCATATGATAGAAGGGTGAGAGGCGCTGACTTGGGCAGTATAAGTAATTAGTTTGCAATGAAGATCACTTAGATGACCGGCAGTCCTCAATAGTTCTCTCTCTGGTGGTGATAGGATGGATTGTGCTCTGGGGTCGGTATAGTCATTCCTGAGAAGGGGCGAGGGGTGCCCCGATAGGGAGAGCAGGATCTCATGGAGCATTGTGGAGCTGACGAGCTGTAACGGTGTTAGAAATGCGCATTAGAGACTTGTAAATTCATTCGACCGTAGGAGCTTAACCCTTGTAAGACATGTGGAGGCTTCTTAGACCGGATCTTATCACCGATATCCTGAATTAAGAGAATTATGGAACCGAGGCATTCGTAGCGGCACATCTGAACGGGTAAACACGCCGACAGTACTGTGTATCGTAGACATGAAATGTTGATCTGGATGAAGGTAATTGGCGATGGGGAGCAAAGTCATTCTTCACCTTTTAATTAAAACTTTTATTTTATTTTTCAGCCAGAGCGATTTGGAATTTTAGACATCTTCATATTTGCATGAAAGCAATGGTGATGGAATGGACTATGCGAAATGGATTTTCTTTGTAAATGGGACGTCAATGTCAAATAGCACCTTGTTTATGAAGCACTTGTCTCCTTTTTGAACTTCTTCGTCGCGCCTACTTTCAAGTCTAAGCGCGTCAAGCGTAGCAGTACACGTGACCCCAGAATCATGTACGTACTTGTAATAAATAATTCTACGTCACGTTGATAGGTTAGATGCGGTATTGAAAAGTACCTATTCTAGGTACATAACCTCATGTGATTAAATTACACTATTACACAACTCATGTTTGCTATTTTGGTATATTTCCACGTAGCTTACGAGGCTTTTTTTTTTTCTCCTTTGTTGTCATCTTGTTAGATATCCTATTATAACTAACTAGCCGTAAACTTGGGCAACTTCCAGGTTTCTATAATATGTTGCTAACGTTTCGGCGCCTTACTGTTTGATGCGCTACTAGTGCTTGCTGAATCTGGAATTAAATACGCCTTGGAGCTGTCAGACCTCTTTACTGGCATTGCACTACTAGTATCATCCCCTACAATGATTTCGCCTCCCCCCTTTACTTTCCCAACTACCATACCTTTTCCTACTGCTTTTATAACGGCCTTCCGAGAGACTCCTGTAACATCGATATAAACTAGACCGACATTCTTGACACTCCCGCCCAGGTGCTTGGACAGCTCTCCAGCTTCGGCTCCCCACTTGTGAGCCACCATATTTGTTGCGGACGACGATGCCGAAGTTAAGAGATTGCGTGTTGCATGGTCAATTCCATCCGCGACAGTCGTAAAAGCCATTAGACTCTTATTCAATAGACCAGGCTTGAATGATTCGATTGGTTTCCCATCTGGACCGAACCCCCTTTTTCCTTCTTTAACACCGCGCCCTGCGACCGAAGCCCCCACATTCTGGGCCAACCTGGTCACTTGTCCAACTGTTTTCGACGAAAGCTCGGCTACACCTCCTGAGAACGTGCCTATCCGGCGGACTCGTTCATGCGTTGCAGGCGTAAATGTCACAGCTTTACTGGTGGGTTTCGTTTTCTTAACAAAGGTATCCGAGCCGCTCTGCATAGCATTGGTGACGAAATCTGAGGTGGTTATGATTAATCGAGATGCGTACGCTGCTTTTGATACGATGAACGACTTTTTGTAGGCTGGATGTAGTTCCATTTCCAAGGTTTCCGGCGACGCGGGGACTACAGCAAGTTTGTTCGTTCCTTCCTCCGGAAGAGTAATCTCGACAGGATCTGTTATTATGTTAATTATTGCCAAGCGAAGCTCCAGGGAAGAGTGATGTATCCGTACCTTTAGAACCTGGTTTCACGCCAGACTCGATGATCTGGAACCCATCCGATAGTTCTCCTATGACACTACCATCTTCTTCATCGATCAATACGATCTGGCCGCCTGGCTGAGCACTTTGGCTACCCTTTACGTAGCCCTCACCAGGTTTGTATGAACCCGGATTATATGCTGGAAGCTGCTCCGAAGGCTCAGCTTTAGACTTCGACGTTTTTGGTGATGACCTAGTAGAAGTCGGCGGTGTTGACGACGATGACTTCTCTTTCTCCTTTTCTCTTCTTGCGGCCTTTGGCGGCGCCGCTCTTTCGAGAAACGCAGTACATTGCGCCAGGATTGTTTCGAAAGTGTCTATATCCTCTTGGAGTCCTTTACGACTGCCAACTGGAGGGAATTCGATGCGCGTGAAGGCACCGCTATCGGGACCGAGATCCCATCTTGGGATGAGGTAGCTTCTGGGCGGTTGGTGGTAGATTTGAGTAGTCGCGGGTAGCGGAAGGTCTAATTCGGGCGGTAGATGAAGATGGAGATAGAAATCTTCGGCGGCCGGTCCATCTTGGCCGTCTGGCGAACCAGGTTCAACAAAAGGAGATGATGTCGGAACCATCAACAGCGACAATGTCTGCGGTCCAGCAGGCGTGAGAGACTCTTCCTTCCCATAGGCGAGGTGGTAGGCCGATACGCCTTGAATGGCGTATAGTAGCCTGGGATCCTGTTGGGGGCGAGATGTTAGTACTGCAGTGCTACAATATGCACAATGACAGCATCATAGAGTGCACCGACTTACATTGTGTCCGAATGCCATCTTTTCTCGAGGCACAACGATATAGCGACTTGGAATTGATTCCTGAGAAATTGTCGCTTGGTAGCGAATAGCTTACTACGCGAGGAACTGCTGTGAGTTCCGATTTCTAATAACTAGTAACAAGATCTAGATGCAGTAAATTCGGCGGCTATCAGATGGGAAGATTTGGGATGGGGGTATGGAGATATGGAATTATGGAATTATCTGGCGCAGCCAACAGGAATAAAGAATAAGAATAAACAAGATTGAAATGTCGTTGGCTCTGGTATATTTCGTGCACAATCGCTAAAGTCAGATAATGAAAGAGCTTCGAGCGCTTAAAGACAAGCGCCGTGTGGTCGCAAGTTATGTACGAGAGGCCTCATAGAGACGTCATTGGATGGTTTCAGTGTGATCGCCACCGTGACTTCCTGCCAATACCCTCTAAAAAGAGGTGCATACAACATCATTGGTGTATGTGCTATGTACATGTTTTTATATGTACCTAGGTATCTCTCTAAAGGTGCTAAGGTTCTATCCCTTCTTGTCTAGGCAGTTTCGCGTGACCTTGGCACGCGAGCACACGAGATAACTCAGGCTGTTAGGGAAGTTAGGTAGGTCAAGTACCTACTTCACACCTACAAGATGAGGGGCAACTTTTCGTCTAAGTATACCTCAATGTATGGTAAGTCCTATCTTGATGTGGGGGCTGAGGGGTGGAGAGGAAAGAGGGCGAAGCTCACCTAGGGGCTACATGTAGTAAGGGCTAGTCAGTCTTGCTAGTACTATGTACTCCGTTCCTTCTCCCTAGGTAACCTCTGCGACGGGTTAATGGGGCGTTAGTCACAGTTCTCCAAGAAAAGGAAAAAAAAAAAAAGAAAAGGGAACGTCCTACATACATACATTTACTCATAGTGTGGGTTGTTGGTGACCGGTGCAGTTGAATCCCTGACAGTTTTTCTCTTATTTGACCACCTATAACAAAATACATGGCTGAGAGCCTCATGGCAAATTAGTGGCGATATAGCTTCCGCTGTTGCTGCTGACGACAACGCAGCCCTTGAGTTATGCGCTGCGTAGACGAGGGAACCGAGACAAATCAATAGGGCATATAGTGTCTTTTTGAGATAATTGACTTACGATGTCTTATTCGATAGCTATGACAACATGTATTGGCTGCTTAGGTCTGAGATGATAGATCCTCAAAGATCTGTCTCAAGGAAACCGGAAAAGATTCTGTCTTCAGCCAAATCGATCCCGTGCGGTAAACTTGCATATATGCAGCGGAAACCATGAAACCATGAAACCGGTCAAAGTTGCCGAAACATGTGCAATAAATATATCTGCATTGGTCGGCAACTTAAGGCCTAACACAGTAACCAGAAGAAATAGAACGGGCCATTGACTCATTCGTCATATTTGACTTTTGAGTAACCCAAAAGCATCAGCTTCAGAAAAACCCGGCGCCAACATTTCTTATCCGAGACTCCTTTAAGTTAATCATTCTTTGGGTTAATAATAGAGATGACCTTCTGCCGCCAGAAACCAGAGCCCCCCCACGAGTCTCGGATGCAAGCGCTGGTGGTTGGACCGGGATTCAAGTATGTGTCCCGAGGAACGTTACAGCCTACCGCCATTGACGACTTGCGAGTCGTAAAAAGATGACCGGTATTCCACATTCCACACCAACACATCACTGAAGGATTTATGAAAAATGACTGTTGGACGTTCCTAAATATCGTATCTAGGACTGCAATTATTCAGCCTAACCTAACGTACATTTGTTGAATGAAGCCTTCACAGTGCCCCGTTGCTTTAGTAGGGGAGTTTATCCGTATGTTAGGTATGTAGGTATGTATGTATGTATGTATGTATGTATGTATGTATAACACCCCTTGTCAATATTAAGAGTAAGGAGACAGGCTACCTACATAGGGTGACGGATGGGTAACATCTGAGCACATCGGCCCGTGGACGTGTCAGAAAACGTTAATACGACCTACCACACCGAGTCTTCCTTCGAACGAGTACCAACGAGTACCAACATAGACCAACATAGACCAACGTGGACGAGAAGGGTTAACGATTCAAGGATTTTCTTTTTTCTTCCTTCTACTATTTTATCTTTAAATTATAGTCTGCAGCATCATATGCCGTCGTAAATGGCATATCTTCTCATGCTGTGCATCCTCAGTTCTCATCTTGTAGCATCGGAACCACCTTGATCAAATCATCGGCCCTGATATCTGTGTTCGTTCCTTTTTCCCTAGGAATAAGGAAGCCCTCCCCGGGCGACGTGCATATGAGCCTTGTCGGGGACCCGCAACCGCGGCCTGTGCGCCAGATGAGCGCTTTCGATCAGGTCTAAGCCGCTCGTTCATTGGATATCCAAAGGAAAGCCGATCTTCGTCCGCCCTCCAACAACTGCTTAGCTTGGGTACATTGGTCTCTACCCGACCCGTCCGTGTCCGGGGAACTTTAACCCTTGGAGCTTTCTAGGCTTTCTAGGCTTGCTTTACCCGACAAGGACGAGCTATTTCCCTTTCTCCAGTGCCCACTCCGACGTAGACACTGTAAACTCATCCTATCTACCTATCTTCGTCTACCAATATCAGATCGATACTCTCAAAGCGTTGCACGCTTAGGGGTTTGTTTTTTGTCCATCATATTCTAATATTCCTCATATTCCCCATATTCCCATTCTTCGTACTACTGCAGGTCGCTTATTAGGCCCTTTTCATCTCATGTTATCAATGCGTATCCCCGATATTATAACTAGATTACCCCCTTGTCCATAGCTATACGGCTGCCGTATAGGTGTTTACATTTTTTAAGTGTGCTTATGCCGAAAGACGACGAGGCTCTATACTAGACAGCGTTAGGAACTCTCAGCTACGACTGCGCTCCAACAACTAGGTGTAGTTTACGAGTCGCGCCCCATTTGCGGACAGTCGCAGCTCGATGCTGTAGCACCATTACCAGGAATCGCATCTGACCATTCAATTCGATTAAAAAGACGATCTAGAAAGGGGTCCCGGAACACAACACATAGTTTTCCCGTTACTCAAATATCAATCACCTTAGGAATACGAGCACAATCATCTCCGCTCAAACTTCAAACTTGTCTTTTGAAGTATTGTGTCCGACCCCGCGGCGTCGTTCACTCCGCGAGTTGTCTCGAAAAGGCCTCCTAGGCCGTTTGGAATCCATCTGAGTTTTACGGGTCTGCCTTGGACCCAGCCGTCACCATTTCCACTCCAATTCGTATCCAGTCGATAATCTCCTCTCCCGATCGGTTAGGCGCCGATGAGAATTCGAATACAGGACAGTATCAAGCTGCTCCGCAGAGACAGTTTAACGAAGCGCCCCCCTCCGCAGATACTACCCTTAAGCACCAAACCCCACCAGTGCCACCCAGTCAACAGCTTTCCAATACCGATACATCGCGAATAAAGGCTCTTGGAAACGTCGCCGCTCGGGGGCTGGGGGATGTCGAGGCTAAAGCAATGGTAGCAGGCAGCATTGAGGGGAAGAAACCCCCAAAGATGCGTCCCCCAATGCGATCTAGCATTGCCTGCACACGTTGCCGGAAGAGTAAAATAAAATGTACGTCAACTTGCCAGTTTCTTGCGGGTTTTATATAACAAGGCAGTCCATAGGATAAAGTTGCGGACATAATTCTTACTCCGCACCTCTCATGATCAGCTACTAATCCGAATAATCTAGGTGAGAATAATGGCGGTACGGATCCCTGTGACGGCTGTATCAAGACGGGAAAACAGTGCATCTTCAAATTGCCCGAAGCCGCACCTACAAAGAGAGCTGAGCCACCTACAGGTGCCAGGCAAGAACGAGACGGAGGATCTGATAGGAAGAAGCTCAAAAAGATAGACGAAATATCGAAAGGTGACAATCAAAAAGCAAGTGTTTACGCTGAGGAGGTACTTTCAGCACCTTTCTTAACCGAAGACCTGTGGGAGCAAGTATTGGATCTCTACAAGCTACATTTTGCCCCGGAACTTCCCTTTCTACACTTACCCACAATGAAGGAGAAATTGGGGCGCAAGTTCAAAAGTCCACAGTCGGACGGTAGCCCAGATCTCAATTTCAACTTGGTGCTACTAGGCGTCCTTACTCTTACCGCACGTTTTCACCCAGACCTTGTCAAATATCTCGCCCATATTTGCAGTAACCAACCCGGCAATGCTAGGACCAGACCGGTTCAGACACCGCTTGATCCCGCTACAGCGTCTGAATATTATGCTGATGTTCTTACTATGGCTTTGGGTCCGATACGAACGGCGATGAAAACCGCCTCGGTTGAAAGGGTGGCAGCCTTGCTCATGTTGGGATTATACGACTGGAGTCAAACTCTGCCTAGGACGGGAGGACTAGGCGCTTGGATGTACGTTGGCCTTGCCATTAGGATGGCACAGTATTTAGGGCTTGGGTATAGCGATTCTCCTAACTCGGAAGAGGAGCAGTCTAAATCTTTATCTCAGAAAGCATTAGAGAAAGAAGTTAGGAGGCGGACTATGTTCAGCTGCTTTATTCTAGATCGCATGCTCTCTTGCGGTAAGGAACGAGTGTCCATCATACAACCAGAGGATATCAAAATCCAACTTCCATGCTCCGAGGATAAATTTGATTTAGCGATGGAAGCTCGCACAGGCTTTCTTAAGGACAGAGGACGGCATGGCATGGACGATAGTGTGCTCGCTCGGTTTATTCAGTTGGTGGATATATGGGGAGAGATTTCAAAGTTTAGCTCATCGGGCGGACGCCTCAACGAGAAGGAAAAGGAGCACCCACCATGGACAAAGGGGAGCACTTTTTATCAGCTTTGCGAGAAGCTTGCAGAATTTGATGCGGAACTTCCCGACACTTTTACGTTTTCGCGGTCTAACTACTTCAAGCATGAAAACCACCAGGCTTCCAGTGTGTATGTGCTATTGCACATGCTTAGGTGTGTCTGCTTGATCATGCTACACCGAGAATATATACCCTTCGTACCTGTTCGGTGCAGAGAACCTGAAGGGCCCCTCGATAATCCCATCTTCCACGAGGACAAATTCGGCTTGCCCCCTAAAGACTTTTGGATATCTAGTGCTGAACAGGTATTTAAGGCGTCCCGTGGGATTATTGATTTAATTGAGATATGCCAGAGGAAGGACAAGTTGCCCCAATCAACCATCGTCCTCTTCGCCATCTGGACCGCCTCTTTTGTAGGGTTGTATGCCGAACATTTCCCCCAAATGGACACCGAAAAACACATGTTGGAATATGATTTCGAAAACACACGGCAATCTGAATCCAGATCCGAGGTATTTAGGCGTGGGTCGGTGGCATTCGCATTTGTAACGCTTCATAAGATGTCTATGTGGCTCAAAATGGCATCTACATATGTGCTGGTTCTGCGGCAAATGGACAAGTATTTCGAAACTATTAAAGAGGATTACTATAGATTTGCGGCAAAGAACCGTGGAAAGGGGGAAAGATCCACCCGGGTTCGCGAAGGTGGTAGTGGCGGAGCGCTTGAAGAATACAAGGCTTTGACTGGGCCGTTGAAAGATTTTGGGTTTCTCCAAAAGGAGAAAGATCAGATTGAGAATATGCATCGAGCATCATCCGGTGTAGTAGATCCCATGCCACCACGAGGGATGGAAGCTCCAGATACGTCGACCAAGAGTAAAACACAGAAACCAGCTCCACCTGGATCTTTTACGGCAATCAATCACACTCCGCCGGTGTTAGCGCCGGATATCGAGCGTGCACTTACCAGTGAAGCAGGTTATCCAACACCTCATCCCGAGTTGTACGCCGAAGCTTGGCGATGCCCGCCTCAGCAGCAACAGCAACAAAAACAGCAGCAGCAGGAGGAACAGCATCCGCAACTCCAAGCCTATCCTACGCCGGACGGACTACTAGAGAACACGGCCCTCGCTACCGAAGCTCACGGTCAGCTTTTCTGGGATAACTTCAAGAAGGAAGAACCGCGCCGTATCGGCACGATAGGAGATCTTGGTTACTTCTCGAGCGGAGATTCCCAGCTCCCCATGGCCGACATGCCCTTCGGAGATTCGCCCTTGATGCACGACCTGGCAGATCCGTCTTACCAATACCTGGCGCAGATGCAGGATTTCTAAGGCTCCAAGCAGCGAGGAGAAGACAATAAGAGGAAGTGTGTTACCAAGTAGTCAATCACGCCATCGGGGGGTGGGGGGTTCTCGGGGTTGCATGATAGCGAAGAGGAAAAAGGGACATGACGTTTTTCATAACTAGGCGTTTGGCGGTGATTGTTATTACTTGGATTTGGGTATGCCGGTAGCATATCCTGTTGTGTACGAGATGATTCATACGCGTGGTTAGCCGGGTTGTGTCGCTCTAATGGTTGCTTATGTATTTGTGTCTCGTTTTCTCAGATATCCAGAGTAGTAAAGTTGTAAGGGCTAGCAGTTGCCATCGCAGCGCCCCGGCTCGTCGGCTCGTCGGCCGTGTTTGTGAATGTCGAAAACATTAATACCTACCGAAATTTATTGGGGACTTCAGGCCGACTCGTTGTAGTAGTATGCTTCCCTTCTCTCGGCTAAGGGGACGTGCGCGGTAGTTGTATGTTGGTGCTGTGGCAATATAGGAAATGAGCAGTAATTACGTACAAAATCCAGGTAGGGACGAAGTAGGCAGTCAAGCTATATAGGTATCCTACGTGGAAATATCCGCGAATTAATCTTCTTTTATACACATATCCCCAGCTTAGGTACCAAGGCGGGCCGATCCCGTGGGAATCGCCGCTCGGCTATTGGTATTGATATTAATGCTATATAAGTGATTTAGATGATACGACAGGCTCGTATAATTAGGTAAGGGTTAGGGGGGTTGGGAAGAAGTGCTAGTGGTAAGACGTCTGGGATAAAGTGAGATGGGTAGACTACCGGCCCGGGGTAGCAGTGGAGGGTAATCTGCGTAGGGGTCCTAGGAATGGGAGCCTTATGGATATGATATGATATGATGGGACGAATGGGATTGAGAACGGCGGTTGAGACTTTGAAGAATGTGTCTATAATGGTGGATATACATAATGGGAGTTTATAAGAGCACTGATAGTTCATCTCATAAACATGATATGATATGATATGTATTTAACTATGCTGTCGCGAAATCCTGTGAGATTCGTTTGCTTAACTACATCATATATGGATATAGGCTGTCAGGCCGAAATTCGCAATCCGTTACACACGGGCTACGACGGATTTAACATGTCGTATTATAGATATACCCTACAAGCTTATTGCTCGTAGTTATTTAACTACTCCCTTAAAGTTACTCTCCAGGATTTATAGGTTAGTGATTGAGTCTACAACAGAGAAGACAATTCCAACCTCATAATAACTCAGACGGGTTCGCACATGAAGGTAGATTAATTGTGGTCTGATGATTACGCTGCGGAGTACGATCAATTGCGTGTCTCTGCTGCATCTCGCAAGATACCCAAGTGGACTACAAAGCCAGGATTCGACCGTAATCCTTCAGTTAAAGCGTTATCTGGGATGCGCCATGTCCGGAAATACGTGCTGAACTCCTTTATCCACGACTCAAATATCTCCGGGTCTCTAAGTTGCTGTGCAACTAGACAAACGGCGGACTTGTCGGCATTGTTCTCGTCCAACTCTCTCAATCTACATACGTCAGCACAGGTTTGCACCAGCGGTTGGATTAGTGTATCGTTATAGATGCAATCGCAAGCAATGACGAGGTCAAAGCTCTTGACCTTATCGCTTCCTGTAAGGGACGGTGTCACCTCGTCCAACTCCCAGTCTAGCGGGACAAATCGTACTTCAGCCTTAGGATGGGCAGCCGACGATGGCTTGCCTTTTCGCTTTTGAGAAGTAGTCTTAGTCTGCTTTGAGTTTTTCAGGGGACTATTTTCGTCGATGTTCTTCTCTACTAGTCTCGAGACGTAAGACTGGTCTGTGAGTGTATATTTTGCGACCAATGGCGCAAGCACCAATCCCACTAGGCCGGATATTCCACAACCCAATTCCAGCACATCGGAACAGGATGATAAGATGCCAGAGGTCCAGAGGGGATTCTCGGAAGCTGCCAACCAATCGGCTATGAGCGGAGTGATTTTCCATACAACAGCGCCAGTGGTACTTCCTGGACGATTTAAGATGGTTGGTGATTGATGGATTACGTAGTCCTTGCCAGCAACGCTAAGGTCCAACGTGGTCGCCTGAGGATCCACGAAGCCTAAGTTCTGGGACGGGATATCCTGGGAGTATAGTAAGAAGGTTTCTGATAAGGGTTGTGTGTTAGTAGAGGTGGAACGGGAGGTCGGTAT
The DNA here is from genome assembly GCA_902805455.1 of Daldinia concentrica. NCBI lineage: Eukaryota > Fungi > Ascomycota > Sordariomycetes > Xylariales > Hypoxylaceae > Daldinia > Daldinia concentrica. Next base: position 997,244 of record CADCSW010000003.1, on the reverse strand, counting down.
GTAAGAGGAACGGAGACTCGGTCTCAATCTTGCCTTCTTCCGGGTCTGATATCTCTGGACCAAGCCGGTCAAGCAGGGACGGGAACGCCATTATTGATTGATTTAGCTATAACGCCTCTTGACGCGCAAGTCTACAGCCACATGTCAGGAGCACCGCATTGTGATTCGTACTGAACTATGAGAGTTGCTCACAGGAATTACGTGTACAAGACGGTTAGAGGATTTTATAGATCGTCTGAAACCTTTCTAGAAGAAGAGTTGCGGCTTATTACCTTAGCCTGCTTAGAGGTATGTAGTTAGTATATAGTACCTAAGGTATATATAGTATATAGCTGGATAGTAGGTGGGATTTGCAATGTCTTGGCTGAATTCCCCTGGGGTGTATGAAGTGTAGGTAGCATTCGTGCCTTTTATTGCAACCAAGCCAACCGAGCTCCGATGTTGTTTTTATGTAGGTTAGGGCACCTTATGTATGTAAGTAGTATGTATATGCCGGTGGTAGAATTTGCAACTGTAACGCTATTTGAGATGAGCTGTCAGAAGATGTGTATTCAAATAGATTGGTTCAACAAAATAAATCGATGAAACAATAAAACGGCTTGTCCTCTTGGCGTGACAATACCGTTGGGGATTATAAGAAGGAAAGACTCAGAGACAACTACCAAGTAAAAAATTCGGGTTTATTGAAGGTTTAGATACTCACACATTGTATGTAGGTACCTAACATACCTGTATGTAAGAATGTAGTGAGGTATGTACCTACCTCTAGAGAGCAACTAGTGTCGTAGCTGTGGATATAAACGATAGACGCTAAGCTCATCCAGGGTCTAGGGGATTAAGTCTCGGCACCTCAAATTGGCAAGGGGTATGATTTTATTGGAACGGAGTGGCACTAGTGTCGTCATGGGGCAAGCCTGGAAGGTAAGAGCTTAGCAGCCAGGAAGCAGCTTAGGATCTTGGATCCATTGGGGAAGCCCCAGAAAAACCCGCCTGCACCTTCGACTTACAAGAACCAAGAAACGTCCAAGACTTCTTCATCTCTTCATCATATCAACTCAATAAACCTTTAGGTAACTAAGGTCGCTTGGATAGATTAATGAATGAATAAGAGATATTATTTACCTTTCTAGCCGGCCTGACCCCATTCTCATAACTTCTTAGACAGTTCACCATTTCAAGCCTTCTGTGGCCTACACCAATCTAAGCATTCGTGGCCCTTCGTTTACATCATCGTCCGGGTCTTCCAAGTCTCTAAAGTCTCTCAACCCGAACCCCCCATATTCTAACGCGCAACCATGGCGAACACAGACGAGTGGCGAGAAGCCAAGCTAAGGCATGTAGTCCTTCAACCCAAAGCTACCGCAAAACCGCCTTATTCCATTGAATCGCCGGGAGCTGAAGCCGTTGCGGGCGAGACAAAACCCCGTAGACATCCGTTGACAAAGGATGGACTCATCACCAAGCCTTCCGATGACATTACTACCGCCTATGAGCTCCTACGAGTGAGCGTTGCCAAGTTCGGCAATGCAAAAGCCATGGGCTCTCGACGCCTCGTGCGCACCCACCAGGAGAGCAAGAAGGTCAAGAAGATAGTGGATGGACAGGAGCAAGAGGTGGATAAAGCTTGGACTTTTTTCGAACTCGGTCCCTACGAATACCTCACATATAACGACTTCGAGAAGTTGGTCTTAAATCTTGGTTCTGGTCTGAGGAAACTTGGTATGAATAAAGGGGATAGGGTTCATATCTTCGCTGCCACAAGCGCCAATTGGCTGGCTACCTCGCATGCCGCCTCCTCCCAATCGATGCCAATTGTAACCGCCTACGACACGCTCGGCGAGGAAGGATTGAAACATTCCATGGTTGCGACGGGTGCCAAGGCCATCTTCTTGGACCCTCATCTAATACCTACGCTTGGTAACGTCCTCAAGGATGCCACCGAAGTCCGTTACGTCATTTGGAACAACCAACACCAAGTCAGACCTGAACACATGAACAACTTGAAGAGCAACTACCCCCACATTAAGGTTGTAAGCTTTAAGGAGTTGGAAAAGCTTGGTAGGGATGAGCCGTTTGACCCTGTCCCTCCCACTCCCGAAGATCTCTGCTGTATCATGTACACCTCGGGATCCACGGGTACCCCTAAGGGAGTCCCCCTTAAGCACAGGAACCTCGTTGCTGCTGGTAAGTATCGTTATTCTAAGATGAGATTATACCAAGCTAACCCGATCAACAGTTGCCGGTGTCAGTGTTGTAGTCCAGCCCTTCATTGGTCCTGGTGATGGTCTATTAACTTACCTTCCATTGGCCCATATTCTCGAGCTTGTTTTCGAAAATGCCTCTTTATACTGGGGATGCACTATGGGTTACGGAAACCCAAAGACATTGTCAGATGCCTCGGTTCGTAACTGTTTTGGCGATATTCGCGAGTTCAAACCTTCCGTCCTAGTGGGTGTGCCGGCAGTATGGGAGTCTGTCAAGAAGGGAATAACCTCCAAAGTCCACGAAGGTGGTCCAGTCGTTCAGAACATGTTCTGGGGCGCATTGGCATTAAAGGCTAGACTGTTAGCCACCGGCCTACCCGGAACTGGCCTGCTTGACTCTATTGTCTTCAAGAAAATCAAGGAGGCGACCGGCGGTCGACTAAAGCTCTGCCTCAATGGCGGTGGTCCTATCGCAAAGGACACTCAACGATTCATCTCTATGGCCATCGCACCGATGATTATCGGTTACGGCCTTACGGAAACCAATGCTATGGGTTCCCTCATGAACCCTCTTGAGTGGACATCCGAGACGATTGGCGCGATGCCCTCATGCATAGAAGTCAAGCTAGTTGACTTCCCAGATGCAGGTTACTACGCGACGAATAAACCAAACCCTCAAGGCGAGATTTGGATCCGAGGCGCCAGCGTAGCAGAAGAGTATTACCAGAATGAGAAGGAGACCAAGGAGAATATGGCCCCTGGCGGCTGGTTCAAGACAGGAGACATTGGTGAATGGGATTCCAATGGTCACCTGAAGATTATCGACCGCAAGAAGAACTTGGTCAAGACCTTGAACGGCGAATACATTGCGTTGGAAAAGTTAGAGTCTATTTACCGCTCAGCACAAGTTGTGGCCAATATCTGCGTGTACGCGGATCAATCGAAGGCTAAGCCTATCGCGATTATCGTGCCGGCAGAACCAGCGTTGAAGAAGCTGGCCGCGGAGAACGGGATACATGGGTCCAGTCTGGAAGAGCTTGTACACAATAAGAAGCTAAATGGCATCGTATTAAGAGAGCTTCAAAATGCCGGACGATCTGGTGGCCTATCAGGTATCGAGATCATTGAGGGAGTTGCGTTGTCAGACGAGGAATGGACGCCGCATAACGTAAGTCACTAAATCATTTATAAACCTAGGTAGTTTCGTGAGCTAACTATCCCATACAGGGTCTCGTAACCGCAGCCCAGAAACTCAACCGGAAAGGCATTCTCGCAAAGTACGAGAAGGAGGTGCAAGCGGCGTATGCTTCCTCGAGCTAGGTGTCGGGAGACCATCTTGAACCTTTTTGGGTGTCTTGGCTGGGTTGGTGGTGGTCTTAGCCAAATACGGAGAGCTATGTGGGTAGGTAGGCTCATGTCATTAGAACATCATAGCACAGGGCGGCGCGAGAGAGAGATTGCAATTAGAGTTGACGATCGAGACGACGCCGTGGACCTTCATTTCACGATGGATGCTGTATTGGTTTTTATTCTGTTTGAGTTGAGCGTTTTTATTTTTCGGTTTTGTACTCCCGCGTACATTTGTAGAAGAGTAATAGTACGAGGGACGCATATGCTTGTGCCCTGAAAGCTGACCTGGGCGAAAGGGAGGTAGACCCAACAGATAATATATAAGTCTAGCTATGCTTCCTATGGTATGTGCGTGTCCTGCAGTGCATATTCCTGGCATAGTAAGGGTATTTTAAGGTTGAAGAGTATTTGGGCATGTTAGACTAGAACTACTGGGCCCTGGGAAGCTGAGCTGAGAGTATCGTGTGGTATTTAATATTTAGTATATAATTATCGTAATGGACATCTCACGCCTGATGTAGCATACTAGTGTATATCAAGGGTTCACCGTAATGATTGTAAATTATAATACCTTAACAAGACCGTAGCTGTAAATAGCTTTGATTACATAGAGTAGGAGGATGTGTAGCGTATCCCCACCACAGCTCGAGTAGTCTATGTGTATATTTCGTTAATTATATTTTACTATAACAACAGTGCATTCTGTATATCTAATAACTATTATTCATAGTGTAGAAAGAATCGATTTAATACTACTATTCAGCGTATGAGTCTTTCATTTATATGCAGGTAACCAATAGCATATGATAGATATTATTAGCCAATCCATGAACGGCAATGGCTACAAAAAGCTAAGCTAAGCTAAGCTAGGCACGTATACCAATTAGATTACCTTAGATACCTACCTACCATGTTAAACTTCTCATATAGTTAGGCAATCATCTATCAACAAAACCTTGTAAATTATAAAGCTCAACCCTTAGGTAGCTATTATTGCCATCAGCTCCATATTAACTCCCTCACCGGCGAGTAATAAAGCTGTCGGCTTCGCCCAGGTAGTCTAAGTACCTAATACAATAGAAATGGGTAACTAAGTTGAAAATAGTAATGTAGGTAGCTTAGCACACATGTATACATACATACTGTACACCGACTGGGTCCTAATGTTCTTATTGAGGTGGCGGATCTTCCAATGTGCATGGCGCTGCCTGTGTGTGCCGGGATTGCATCAGTACGTCATTTTAGTAACTCAGCCCGGGCCATAGCCTTAAGGCTGGTTACCTTAGGTAGTGTATTCGATAAGAAAGTACCTACATACATACCTACCTACCTATGTATCTATATATCATAGGTAGGTATATGACTTCGCCTCATATACAGTAACATTGAGAGATTTCCCCGGCCTCAGCCACCTTGGTCGGAGGGGGGAGCAGCAGTTTATGTATGTATGTATTAACTAGCTGTCATATCTAAACTACAAGCTTCTCGAATATTGAGACGGCATCTTTGAATTAAGCCTTTTAACGGCTGTTTCCGGACATGTAGTCGGGTTATAGGATAACATCAAGTTACATAGACATCTCTATCAAATCAATAGCCAAGAACAAACCAACGAGTTAGATCTTAAAATAACATAAAAGCTCGAACACGGGAACTAACGTTACGTCACGTCACGTCACATGTAAATATATATATGAGAAAACCCCAGATCTGTAATAACATATGCGGCGTTAAAGCCTAATCTCGTACGAAGTAGAGATCGCCTATCTATATAAAGGCTACTCACTTGCCTTGCCTGCTGCGCCTCGTTCTAGAAACTCCGAGAGCGACGGCAGCTGCGGTGGCCGAGGGACCCGGTCTATCTTGGCCTGCGGTCCCGGTTCCGGAAGACGAGATGCTTGGCCGATGCTTGATCATCACATTAGACTATTCTTGACCAGAGCGCCAGGAAAAAAAAATCGGGGTCTGGTCGACAACATATAACCGCGTTTATCCTTCTCTTGGAATATAGATGCCCGTGTAGGAGACAGAGAAAGGAAAATTTGATACACTGGCAGCAACCCTCCAAACGGGACTTTCATTACGACTTTGTCGTCTTTTGTTTTCTTTCTGGTTTGAGCTCTTATTCCCTGCTAGGTCCTCTTCCCATATTCCCGAAGTCGTCTGCTCTGGAAAGCCTCGTTGCTGTCTAACTATACTCTTACGCGGTAAGAATTACACCAGCCCGTCGTATAAAGAGAGTGCCGAGACAATTGTCTCGTCGCGTTTACTTCCTTCTTTAAACTCCTCCATATCTAGACTACCGTTTTCGTCCTTATCCATCATGCGGAAGATCTTCTTAACACGCTTTTCGGGGGTATCTTCGTCCTCGGGAAGCTTCACCATCGAACCGACCTAATTCGAACCACAATTAGCACGTGTTGACTATTATTGATTTTGAAATGGCGTATATATACCATTTTGTAGATCGCTTCCACGATCTTGAGCATCTCGTCATAGCTAATCTTGCCGTCACCGTCGATGTCATATAATTGGAAAGCCCAGTCAAGCTTGTCTTCCATCTTTCCTCGGCTCGTGACACTTAAAGCGCAGATGAATTCCTTGAAATCGATCGAGCCGGACTTGTCCGAATCGAAGACGTTGAATACATAATCTGCAAACGAAGATGGATCACCGAATGGAAAGAATTGTCGGTAGATCTTCTGGAACTCTTCTTTCGTGAGCATGCCCGATGGGCAATCTTTTAAGAAGCCTATGACGCGATAAGTACAGACCCGCCCAGTAAATTGCAGCAACACGACGACATGGAGGTAACCAACCCTTGTACCATTGTTGCAGTTCCTTCTTGTCAAAATGCGTTGATTTCTGAAGTTCGGCTAGTTGTTCTTGAGAGAGTTTCGATTGACTAGATAGTTTGCATTAGTCGGACTGGCCGGCATTCCAATGGGAGACAATGGCGATGAAGTTATCTCCGGCGTCCCCTACATGAAAGGGAGTGGAAGTCTCGCATCATCGCGCAGCCGTACGTGACAAGGATATAAATGCGAGATATTTCAGGCGAACTCACGATTTTCCCATCTTCGATTTAGTATCCTTGCAGTAGCAACTATTCTATTAAGTATGATGTCTCTTGTGGAGGCGGGAAAGTTGGCGTTCGTCGTGTGTCAAATCTCGAATCTCGCGAGGCCGAAGGTAAGGGGGGGTTGTTGATTATGCGACAAGTTCCAAAGCGAAAGCGAATGATGGCAAGGTGGGGTTTTGTCGCAACGGTGAAGATAACAATAAGTCCGACTAGGTTAAGGAGTCTTTGAAGTGTCGCAGCAGGGCGAGGGTCTAATGCAGAAAAGTGTGAAAAAGTGCAAAAGTGCAAATAGATGAAAGAGGTTCGAATTGTTACCAAAAAAAAAAAGGTACGCTGTAGCAATAAGGAAAGGTAGGTAGTTTATGTTATCCTGTAGTTATTTAGGATGAGGCAACCTAAAGTGCACTGATGTATGCAGTTCGGATCTATGTATGTATGTAGGGTATTAGGTACCTAGGTTAGGTTAGGAGATAGGTTATGTAGGTAGGTAATGTACCTCCTATGCTTTGTAAGAGAGCTCTAGAAATACCTATGTAACACGGTAGGTTTAGGTAGGCTACCTGAAATGGCTGGTTTGACTTGTTTGGCTTGTTTGGCCGGTGATCGAGGCTGGACTAGGCTGGCTTTTTTCCTGGGTTGACAATAAGGCGGCCGGAGGACGGGATTGGACTGCGGTACGCAGATGAAATGCGAGCTTCGCACTTAGATTGAATCCTGTAACCCGTGCGTGTAATAGGTGTAATGAAAGGTGTAATGGGGTGCAATACATGCACGATAACTACCTAGGCAATCTACCATCTACCTATTAGATATCGTATATAAAATACAACTAGATACATATATACCTATGTAAAAGAACTAGTGTAGGGGAAAAGAACGAGTGGGCCTCTTGGAATCACTTACATGATCTCTCTGGGGGTCCGCCAACTATAATGCCGATCACCTAGGAACAAACTGCGACGATGTAATGCAAGTTGAGGCTCTCTACCTTTGATTGTGACCCCGAATTGTATGTTCCCGTTTGCTTAGGTGCGATGCGTTCTGGCAAAGGGAATACTTCGTAAAGAGTACTATAAACAATATATGGTATAGACTCGAAAGGGAAATAATAGGGTTGGTGAGCGCAAACGTCAGCTCATCTTAGGTCCTACATATGTGGTATGTAAGTTGAGTTGGAAACTTGGAAGAGTGTAATTAACAGGTACATAACTACCTACCTACCTCCTAATGTACCTAGGAGGGTTAGTATCTGGATGAACTGAGTTCTGGCGGGGTAGTTAGAGGTATGTAAGTACCTAACCTAATGAATGGGGGTCGTCCCTGCCGGCTGCCTGTATTAAATCACCTACATGCGCTAAGAGGTACATAACTACCTCTATGTACGCGCGTATAGACTTGACGTAATTGGTCCCAGTACCTGCGTTACTCTCTCTTACTTCTACTTCTACTTCCATCGAATTACATACTCTAGTGTAATAGACTGGCTTGATCTAACTTGACGCCACACAAAGTCATCACAATTAACTTATAACTACGCTAATAAAAGCCATATCCGAGGTCATCGTATAATGTAATAGCAAGTAACGGCCTACCGCCACTCCGTTGCCTCGTAACATATAAATAGGTAAATCGGAAACGATCTTGCTGATTATCATATCTCAACGTTGATCACTCACTTCGCCATGCAGGGTTACGGGTCATCCCGTTTTATCCGCAAATTACCTACCTGTCTAGCAGGGTCCATGCTCTCAATTTTATAAGAGTGGTTACCTGTCAGGTAACGCCGATGGCTTGGAGCTTTGCGTCATAGCGAGTAAGCCTCCACTACCATGGATAGACTAATATTTGAATGGCCTCTTCATTAATAGGTGAGATGTCACTAACTACGTAAATGTACTACATCTAAAGGCCATACCGTGGCCGGCGATGCTAGACTGGTACGACTATATTATATAGGCCATTGAACACCTTTGACAGTAAAAGACCCGGTTGTGTTCGATGAAGTATGCATATATTCCACGATGATGATATGTATGTATCAAATAATTGAATGAACCACCCCTAATTCACACCTCGGCGGAGTATTTACAAAGTCGGAACCAAACGCCAGTCCAATATCCTGTCCGTCGTTCATGCATCGTCCAAGCTCCACCATGCTGTAGCAGACGCTCATATCGCTTCTCATGAGGTATATTCAGCGGACCAAAAAAAGGGGCACATATTTCGTAGCTTATTAAGTAGAACGCTAAGTCTCGCGTCAACGCTCTGGAGTATCTTGGTAGGTTGAAAGACTGCCTTGAGGAATCATCCGACGACGGTCTTTTGACTTAGGCTCTCAAGGAACCCGCCAAGGTCATCCTTCCGAACCTCGACGACGCAGTGCTCAAAGCTGTCGATTCGCACGCGGGCGTTTGTTTCGTTAACCACATCCTGGAAGGCGGTGCCGAACTTATTCAGTCCATAGCCACGATCTTTTTGCTCTTCAACTTCGTCCTCCGAATCCGAGTCTGACCCATCGCTGTCTTCAGATTCCGTTTCTTCGTCATCGTCGTCACCAGCGGCGGCCTTTGCGGCGCGTTTCTCTTCCCTAATCTTTTCCCTGCTCCGTTGTTTCTGTTCCCGCTCCTTGAGCTTGGCTTCCTTGGCAACCTGTTTCTTTTTGGCTGCTTCCTTATCTAGGAACGCTAGATCAGGTCCGCCGCCACCACCGGTACCGACCACGACGTAGACACCTCGCTTCTCATTTAAACTTGCTACAACGAGCGGTGTACCGCGTCCGCCATGTGCCAGTTTCCCATTGACATCTTTTTCCTGCTCAGCAAGGGCCTCACCAACCCAAAGGGCGAGTTTCGTAAGCGCAGCAGGGTGTGTAAATAGAGGGACGTCCGGCCCCTCTTTAATAACGCAAAGACGGAAAGCATGTAAATGCTTGATTTGTTTTTTGCCGATCAGGGTGGTTCCCGTTCGAAAAATAGCACGATGAAGCTCTTTCGCTGTGGGAAGGCCGGCTTTTAGAGCATCGATGCTGTATGCCATTAGTTTCTTAGCTCCGTTTCTTGTTCATGGAACTTACTTTTCAAGAGCATCATACGCTCCCCAAAAGCGGCTGACCCATTCCTGGGTTTCGGCCACTCCACCTTCGTCTTCGAGGTCCTGTATTTGACTTGCTCGGAAGCGGCCATCCTCAGCGGTGACCGTGTTATGTTTGCCTACCTCGAGCAAAGCGCCAATAATCACCCCGACGTCTTGAGCGCTGAGCGTGGCTCGCCAACCCCAGCTCCGGACAAACCCCCATCCGTCCTTAGCCCCTGCTCGATCCCTGACATCTGTTTCCACTGCAGGCACCATATCGTCGAGATTATATAAAGATGCATATTTCAGTAGCTTCGTACGTAGCTCCTTTTTTAGCATCATATCCATGTGCGTGTAGCTCTGCTTGCATTGGACTAGGCTCACGCCCATTTTGGCAAGCAGCTTGTGTAAACGTTTGATACCGCTTTCGCTCCAAATGCGCAGTCTTGAGAAAAGATACGGTGAATGTAGCATACTATCATAAAGGCTCCAATGCCTAATCAGTAAGAATTTTGGTTCAGGAGATAGTCGAATACTAGTGTCCTCCGGGTTCCGAGCTGTGGTAGGGATAATTCCAGCGCCATCCGATACTGAGAGCCTGCCCACTTCCGGTGGGTTAAGACGCCTCACTTCGTCCCGTAGAAGTTGCCGTATCCGAGCGCCACGGACGCCCATCCAGCCATTTGACGGCCTAGAATCCGAGCCGCGGACCATGACAGCTAAACCGGCTGAAGAGCGACCATATAGTTCCATGGACGTGACGCCAACAATTGTTAGCCAAAGCAAGTCATTGTCTTCCCGGCCCAACTCTGATGCTAGAGAGTAAATCATTGCACTAATAGGCTCAGAGTAAGAAGATCCCATTCTGTAGTACTTCCGAAGGATACCTTCATTCTCATTTCGCATTCGTAGCAGTCGTCTCCGAAGGGTGCGGGCTGACGGGCCTTTAGGAGGCTGAGCTGCGGACGGCGGATTTTCCAGGTCGTCCGATCTGATCAGATCGGAATCCCGTATTGAAATCAGACCGCGCTGGGCCGGACGTTGTGGGGAATCCGGAATTGGGGTTGACTGAGAAAAGGTTAGTGGGGATATTTCCAGCTTTGATTAGAGAGTATCTTACAGAATTACTCCTTCTCCTTTGTCGAGGTCGGTCATCTTCCTCACCGCTGCTCTCATCATCCCGATCCGACCAAGACTTTCTCTTCTTGCCAGAACGTGGCGAGTGGTCCTCTACCTCAACTTCACCTTCACTTTCAGAATCACTTTCCCCATACGGCTCGCCATTATCTTCAATATCAGGCATATCAATTAGCGCCAGGTACGCGTCTCGTTCGGCTTTGAGCCCTTCTTCGATGTCACCGTCGTCGAATACAATAATGCCACCCTTTCCAGGTTTATACGAGTTGCCTACTCGGCCTGAAGCTACACCACTGGGGGCACGGGCTTGGTAAGTCGTGACGACACTGGAAGTGGATTCAAGTGGATATCCGCCGAAAACATTGCCAAGGTTCCACGGCCGATGTGAGTCTATAACCCAAACTTCAACACCACTGAAACTCGATTCTTCGCCTTCAGTCTCGAGGCCTAAAATAGTTCCCATGTCCACCATACCACCTACGCCAAGACACACGACAACTCCTCCACTCCCCCCACGAGTCTCCATCATGGGACTGACGAGGTCCTGACCAACGCGTTCGAGGTCTCCATATCCGGACACGGGGTGAATCTTGTGTGGTATATAGTCATGTTTGAGAAGCCGTGTTAAGATGCGACAGGCACAAAGGGCGTCGGGTTCAAGGGCGACAAGAATGAGGACCGGAGGTGATAGAGGATGTCGGGTATTCTGAAGATGAGTGTAGAGTTTTGAAATAAGATCGCGTGGCAGATACATAGTTTGGAAGTATCTGAACGCGTCTTCGAGTCTGCTACGGCGGATTCATAGGACCGGTAATAAAGTGTAGCTGCGACGAGCTCAATGCTTAAAGTACCTAGGTTCGGGTTCGAGGAAGGTAAATGGAGTTGGTACACGCCAATTGCTTGATAGGTAAGATATTAGGAATTGAACCGGAGGATATATTCCATAAATGATTAACAAGAGACTTTGGATATGAATGTTACCATATCGTGACGTTGGAGGAGCGGCAGGTAGAATTGATTAATTTTAGTGTGGATAAGGTATAATAAGTGTTGATGGCCAGAACGCGGTTTAAAGTGGGCAAGACGCGATTTGGTACATCGCGGGCGTGTTGGCGTAAAGCACCTTGCAGATACACTGTGCACCTGCCTAACTGCGCGGGACGATTCCACTTTTATGTGAGTAAGTTCAACCGGGTCAGGTACCTCTATGTACGTATCAGACAGAGATCAGCCACATTATCCCTGTAGCTGAAAGCCTGATTTACCCTTCAGCCTTATTTAGGTAGTCTAATCGATTTAATTGAACTTAAAGTACACAATGTTCAATATCTCCGCACGTGCTTAGTAAATATAGGTGCATATCTAAATACTTATATCTGTGTCTAAGTCTCCTTCAATTCTGCCTGATTGAATAATTATGTATTGATATATAAGTTACTATTAGACTAATAGTATTAGTTAAGACTAACTACGGCTATGCCGTTTAAAGATTTCTAGTCTACATGCAGCGTAGGTACAGTGTGGGGTATAGCTTAGTACGTGTAACCACAATTAACTGCTTTAATTATCTTAATCATCTTAATCATCTTAATCATCATCACCTTACTTAAGGTTAGCACTTAAAAAGGGCCGTCGAAACTTAACAGAGAAAACCATGAGAAGCGTGTATTCATTTCCTACTAGTTAAGTTATAAGGGGTAACTTGACAATGACACCATCCTCCCCCACGAGACAGCTCTTCGACCTCTGTGTTGAAGCAATATCAACAATCAAAAGCGAATGCGGGTCGATACTATCCGTGACAGATCTATCCAACGAATCTTTCCCAACAGGATTGGCAGGATGTGGTCCTGCTTTAGTTGATTTACTATTTCGACAGGCAGCTCAGATCAGTATTTACTATCAAGAATTGAAGCCCGCGGAAATAAGCACAGCTCGAAGTCCACCAGAAGAGCAAAAGTTATCGTTAGAGCGACTATCTGATCTTGTTTCAATTTCTTATTCCAAGTTCTACGCATTTATTTTCAAAGACCTCCCGATTTGCTGGCGGCAACTTTACACTGACGCCAGCATCTTGAAATTCTGTCTTATCCTCCTCTGGACCCCTTGCATCTATGATCATGCCGTAGAAGGTATTAAACCTTCTCGTGCCCATGTAGACAGGGCAGGCCGTCAGATTACTCAACTCGTCAAACTTCTCGATTTTGTATTAATTCTCGCTGGGGCCGCTGGTGAACAGAGAGGCAGGAAATGGATTGATAAAGCTATTGGGCTACTCCAAGAGATCTGGAACGAACTAGGCATCGATACAGGTGCGCCGGACGGACTCAATGTTATATTTTCAACGATCGAACCATTCTCGCCACCTGTGAAGCATCCCATCCAACGTACCGATTCTTTATCCATCGAGGCATTCCAGGCATATATGGACAATCCCCGAGATTCAAAATTAGGACCGGAGCCACTTATCATACGTGGTGTTATTGGTGATTGGCCAGCTCTAACCAAGAACCCCTGGAATAAGCCATCGTATCTTCTCTCACAAACTTTTGGGGGTCGTAGGCTTGTGCCGATTGAGATTGGCCGTAGCTATGTCGACGAAGGCTGGGGTCAGAAACTTATCACTTTCGGTGAGTTCTTACGCGGATATATTGATCCCTCCCTCCCTGCTGCCCGGGACAGCTCCATCGGTGACACTCTTTCCGCTTCATCACAAGGGAAACCAATTGCATACTTAGCTCAGCACCCTCTATTCACTCAACTTCCCAGTTTAAGAAACGATATCCTCATCCCGGATTATTGCTATACCGCACCGCCTTCGCACCCAACAGATCCCAGCATTGACCAGCCGGAACTTGATGAGCCGCTTCTTAATGCCTGGTTTGGACCTCCAGATACTATTACGCCATTACATACCGATCCATATCATAATATATTAACACAGGTGGTGGGACGTAAGTATGTACGGCTCTATTCACCCTTGAATACGGAACGTATGAAAGCACGAGGGAAAGAGAACGGTGTCGAGATGGGAAATACTAGCTTAATGGACGTTGGAGTAGTCGAGGGGTGGGATGAAATACCCAATGACGAGGGAGATGGGCTTAACGAAGAGGACCTCGCTAGGTTTAAAGAGATACCATTTCTAGACTGTATCCTTGAGCCTGGCGATGCCCTCTACATCCCTATCGGGTGGTGGCATTATGTTCGCGGATTAAGTGTAAGTTTTAGTGTGAGCTTTTGGTGGAATTGATATGAGATGGACTTCTTATGTGCTAATCTTGCGTGCTGTGTCTTCAAATATTAAGTGGAAGTGTATTCAAAATGAAAGATTTGCTTAGTCATATATACATTTTATATATATTTGGTGTAAGTAAACCATATTATTCTCTTATCGAAAATAATTATGAATAATTATAAGTTTACCGCCAAATATCAGGCATCTAAATAACTTCGAGGCCGTGAAAAGTCGCTGCCTGCCCAGTATAAAACTGAAAGAGATTTATGGGCATAACATTTAAATCTTAAATATTTATGATTCTATAACCCAATTTTGTTTCTGCTTTTACGCCGTTAATCTTGATTCATTTCCTCAGCAGGCCTCTACTGAGAAAAGAGTTAAGAGCTTTTGTCATTAAACCCCTACCACTATAACAATTTGATGAAGCCCTCATAATAGTGTACTTTCAACACCACCCTGAAGATGGATGCACCTGAGCAAGATCGGGATGTTGTCATCCAGAAATACTCGTTAGACCTAGTCGCCGATTTTGATCGCTCTCTGATACCGTTCTTGAAGAAGCCCGACGGCCAACTTCGGAGACGTGTGCGTATGAGGGAAACGACAAGATTGATGTCACTTGTGAGTACCCAATATATTCATGGTTGTATCAACCAAGCGAGAGCTAACAAGCAATATTGAGGTTCTGGAACCATTCCAAGAGCTGCCACAGCTGCTCGATCCGCATCTGCCTAAATGGTTACCGACTTTAGCGGAGGCATACTTGGGGTGCTTACAAGACCATCGTAAACATAGATCGCTTTCTATGCGATCTCAACTTTTACTCCCGCTATCTGATGCAATATGCAAGCTTCTTTATACGTTTTGCAAAATTCGAGGGGAGAAAGTTATCGTCAGATTCTTGAATGTAGAGACGAAATATTTAGAGCTTCTCCTGCTTGCCATCGAAGAATCAGAGCGCAATACTGATTCAGCTACTTCATGGACCTGGCATGAAAGATATATTGTCCTAATATGGTTATCCCAACTATTCTTCGCTCCCTTTGATCTCTCGACTATATCATCTGGTGATGCTGACGATCTTGATCGGTTCACCGTTCCCGGATTTGAGTGGCCGTCCCAAGTTCCTGGCATCGCTCTAAGAGTCATTCCCCTGGCAGTCAAGTATATTGCATCGCCTGGCAAGGAGAGGGACGGAGCAAAAGCTCTCCTGGTCCGCGTCGCCATGCGTAAAGACATGCAAGAACTAGGAATACTCAATGCCTTAGTAAAATGGGCTTTGTCGACCTTGAAGCCGTCGGAGGATGCCCCAGCTGAGTCTCCGTACTATTACATTGGTACCATATCATTCTTAGCCGGAGTCCTTGGTGCTGCCGCAGATACGTCTATCATGGATCCGCATCTTTCTGCTATTTTCAGTACAACGCAAGCTATCGCCGCTGGGGGAAATCCCGTTTTCGACGTCATCAACGGTTCTGCGCTGGCTCGGAAAATGCTCATTAAAGTGACACGCTCGGTCGTTACTCTGGTCTTGCGGAAGTCACAACAAACTGATACTGATACTGAATTAGTAGAAACTTCTATCGGATATCTACTTGAAAGACTAGCAGATAATGATACGCCAGTACGCTTTGCTGCCAGCAAAGCTCTTAGCATTGTTACGCTTAAACTCGAGCCCGACATGGCCTCACAAATCATTGAAGCCGTTTTAGAATCCCTCAACCGAAACGTGCTCTGGGTCAAAAATAAGGCGAACCCATCTGCTCCTCCTACACGAGATATTGCATCTGTCGATCCACTTGAGTGGCATGGGTTGATGCTCACTCTCTCACACCTTCTATACCGAAGGTCACCACCTCCTGACAACCTATCTGATATTATTCATGCCTTATTGATGGGACTTTCTTTCGAGAAGCGAAGTCCATCAGGGGGTTCAGTCGGAACCAATGTCAGAGACGCATCTTGCTTTGGCATATGGGCACTGGCTCGTCGTTACAGCACTTCTGAGCTGCTTCAAGTACAGACACAATCCGTGTTAGTTGCAAGGGGGCACGACCCCACCGCATCGATACTACAAGTGATCGCCACTGACTTAGTGGTGACCGCTTCACTTGACCCCGCCGGGAACATTCGACGTGGAGCATCTGCTGCTCTCCAGGAGCTAATCGGCCGTCATCCTGACATTGTGGAGAAGGGTATTTCTGTGGTACAGGTAGTCGACTACCATGCTGTCGCTCTCCGCTCCAGAGCGATCCATGAAGTTGCCTTGCAAACTACTAGGTTATCGCCACATTACGGCCGCGGATTATTAGACGCGACTCTTAGGTGGCGAGGTATTGGGGATATGGACGCAGAGGCTCGGAGAGTAGCAGCCACTTCCTTTGGCGCCCTGACAGCAGAACTAGTCGGCGTCGGAACCTCCGACCCCTTGGATCATTTTAAGGACTCTGTTGACTTGCTTCTATCTCGGCTCGAAGCTCTTCAAGTAAGGCAAGTAGAAGAGCGGCATGGACTACTATTGAGCCTTGCGGCTGTCTTTGACCTCCTTCCACAACTCCTTGTGGACAGAAAGCCCGAATCCCTCCAGAAAGTACCGACAACTGAGATCTGCACCGCTCTAAGAAAGGTTCTACAAGATTTCAAAAATATCAAGTATAGAAAACCAGAGTTGATCGCAGAAGCTGCTGGTCGACTTGTGGTATCATCAACTCCGGTCCTCCTGTTAAGCATTGCACAGAGCGGTTTTCTAGACCTTCAAAATACAAGTTTGCAGTCAGGTCTCGCTATTGTAGAAGAAGATAACTCTGCATATTTGAGTTCGATTGCGGATTTATTGGATACGCTACACAACGATCTCCCGCAATATGTCGTCGTGCTCTTAGAAACTCTGCAAGATACTCTGAATAATTGGCTCGACAGAAATGATATTGAAGTAGTCAAAACTTCATCGAAGGCTGCTTTGATTCTGCTTCTTTTCGCTGGTCGGGAACGTCGGACTCAGATCATCGAGGAATGGTCTAATAAAGTACGCCGTCCGCAAGCACCACGTACCAAGCATGGAGATGGCTTCTTCCATGCCCTTACCTGCGCGTACCAACTTCAGCAGAACCAGCACGATCGTACAGAAGGTATCTTAGCAAGTAAAGTGCTTGCAGAACGATGGGCACAAGATAACGATATCGAGAATCACGTCTCAATTCTGCAAAGTTTAGTTGGTAGAGCCATCCTTCGGGATAGACCATTAGACTTCCTTACGATCGTCTCGGGAGGCCTAGATGACTATACGACAAACGCACGCGGTGATATTGGCTCCCATGTTCGATTGGAAGCGATCAAGGCAACAAAGACTTTGTGGGACGCGAAGAGAGATGATGAACATGTTATCTCAACCCTCTTCCCACGCATACTTCGTTTAGCAGCCGAGAAGTTAGATCGAGTTCGTACCGAGGCGCAGTCGGCATTGACTCTACTTTTACATCCAAGGTTCGTAAACCCACATATACGAAGTTGATAATATCTTTACTCATTACTACACAGTTATGCCCAGACCTTCAGTAAATTATCTTTCTCCTCCAAAGACTATTTCAATTTTCTACTTCGCCTCTGCGATAAAGAGCGATTGGATCAAGCCGTGGCGCAATATTGGACACTTGGCGTAGATGACTGCATATCCATACTTCTAGCCGGCCTAGTAACTTCGGCTGACACAGGGAACGAAGACTTGGTCATAGTCAGTAGAGCCGCACTCGCCGACTTTTGTGGAGAGTCAACAGAAAATAGGAAGCAGATATGTACCGCTCTCCTTCGCAATCTTAAGCAGTACCAAGGCCAGGACCGGGTTATAATACCTACATTAGAAGTCGTGGCGTATTTGTTTCACGTCGGCGTCCTGCAGCGGTGTCCTGAGATAAACCTGCGGCAGCTCTGCGTCCTCGTGCAGAAGGCGGCGTACAAGACCGGCAACGTGCGTAAGCTCGAGGCCTGCATCAAAGTCTACGGCGCCATCGCGGCCGTAGGCGCGGATGATGACGTGCCGGACATATCGCCGGAGCTAGCGACAAAAAGACGCGAGGGCGTTCTCGAGGCGAGAAAGAGGCTTGGCGTTCTTTTAGCTCATCCCTGGCCTAAGGCAAGATGTTTGGTCGTTGATGAACTCTGGAATTTGGTAGATGACCACGACGGAGATACGAAACACGCGAAGCTCCTCTCTGTGGATTGGAGTAAAGCCGAGAAGGCATACGTAAAGAATATAGTAGGAGAGCTTGGGCTCGAGTAAGGAGTACCTATTAATTACGCTACGAACTTGTCGTATACTTGCAGGTAATATTTCTGCATCTATATCATACGGCACTGGCCATTAGCGGGACTTAAAAGGGAACTATATTGCGATTGGATGAGTAGTGACTAAAATAAGAACTGCACGAATTCAAAGTCAAATACCTATACATCATCTGAGTACTTTAGCTCGCGGATGAAGGAAACTAATAGAAGGAACGGAACTGAACATAGGTATACGCCTTCGTGCCGATATCCGAAGAAAAAAGGCCGAAAAGAGATGAAGGTTTCATCGGTGTATTTATATGTCTCCCAAATTGGAACAACAGCGCTCATCGTTTTGGGCAGTTCGGGACACTGCCTAATACAATTTGTTACAGCAGTTTGAACTGTCTCTCGTGACGTGTGA
This sequence comes from Daldinia concentrica, assembly GCA_902805455.1. Lineage (NCBI taxonomy): Eukaryota > Fungi > Ascomycota > Sordariomycetes > Xylariales > Hypoxylaceae > Daldinia > Daldinia concentrica. Next base: position 978,474 of record CADCSW010000003.1, on the reverse strand, counting down.
TTTGTCTCAAGTGGGCATCAGCATTCGTTGGATTGGATATAGATATATGAGTTGGACATGTGAAGGACTGCAAGAGTATATAATATTAAGTGGACGTGCGTGGGAGGTTTCAAGTATTTTTGTCAGCAGGACGATTTCCTAAGGAGGCAGCTCGTGGGAATAACAACGAGCGCTGTTATGTGACAGCACAGCCTTTGCCGCATACGCCTAAATGCTTTATATCTTCATATCTGCATTACATTAGAGAAAGCTGGTACTTATACCAAGATGATGGAAGCTCGACATAGGCTGAAAGAGAAAATAGGTACGGAGCTAGGATATTGTGTCTGAGGTAAGTTTAGAGATAATTATAACCTCCCTCTACTTAAGCGAAATATCAAACGAACACTTTTGGGTAGGATGCTCCCACGCGTCTGGTCTAGGTTCTTACGCTTATTCTTACAGACGCAAACAATATGCAGTTAACCGCCATGATGTACGCATGGATTCCATGTACACACCTTGACTCAAAGTATCTCGACGTACCAGCAAACGGATTACCGAATACGTACATGATAGCCGTTTTTTTCTTATCGTCAACGATAAGATTTTGCCCTCTTAAAATCGAGCCCGCCTCTGCGGTACTTGGTCGTACGTACGTATTACCTACGGGACCTAATGGGTCTGCAGGTGCAAGACATACAGGCGCATAAGCCTGAGGTGAGAGACAGAATCTAGACAAGCCTCAACTAACACGCTATGTATTTAATTAGCCTCATCCATCGAACGTGTCTTAGCTGGGATGACTTTTCCACGTTTCGTTTATGACGGAATAGGTAGAAATATTTGCCATTTTACCGTGATTTGACCCTACGAGCCGTCGCCGCTATAAGCCTCTAAGAGAGAGGGAGAGACAGAAAAAGAGAGAAAAGAGAAAAATGGTTGGGGATCCGGTAAGTGCTAACCGAGAAAGACAAAGTCTCACGTGCCCGTACGTTTTGCGCGGGAGTCTGCCTTGATTCGAAATTCGGTGAAGTTGGAAATGGCAAAGGTGAAAAGCTAGACTTAAGTTGGAATAGCCGATTGAAACGTCTGGTGGACGTTCGAACTGAGAACAGTAATAATTGTTAGTAATAACCGTGGAGTCGACATGGGATCCGCTGTACAAAGTAGCCACTTGGCCAGAGCTTTCGAGATAGACCCCTATCGAGTTGCCCCGCTAGACCCGCTTAATGAACCCTTGTCTTAAGATGCGCGCATCGATCTGCAGGCGTCCCCCGGTCCAGACAGCTTTTCCTGCAATGGGAAGCTCTTAAAAAGATAATCATCCAGCAAGTGAACCCTGACGTTCAAAGTTTATCTCTGGTTACGCCTCCAACGTCGTTTGTCATTTGTGGTAAAGTAGTATATCTGCACATATTTTGACTATTTTAAAATTCCAAAACCACTTACCTAATATGTATATTGTAAAGGACCTCTCCAGAAAGCTATGGTAATTTCGTCGATGGGTAATCTCGTACGAGTAATGCGTTTAAAAATTTTATATATCGCCGTATTGAATGGCGAGATCGCCGACAAGTTTTTCGTTATCAATCACCCTGCCACCCACATCTCGTAATGAATCGCTCCAAACGGCCGGGTGCTGGTTGGATGCTAGTTGGATGCATCCCATCGCATGTGTTAATTACCACGTACCAGTATACATCCTTCTTGCGACGAAGGAGGACGCAAGGATAAACGTGGGATAAGACTAGTACAAATCTCGAATAAACACATGTAGGTATGCATTGTTCAGGTTATTGACGAAAGGCCTAGACTCCAGACTAGACGCCACATAATTCATATACATTTCAGCCTTCGCCTCAGTCCGACTTACTCGCGACTCCTGTCAAAAGCAGAGCAGGTATGTTGGATGATTACTCGTAAGCCTGTCATATTCTTGCATTTGAAGGAGCCAACTGTTATCATTGGTAGGAAGCCAAGCTCCGGGCCAACCTTACCTCTATAGTAGGTATCCCGATAGGCTAAGCACGTCGCAATACGAAAGAACCTTATTATAATTTTTTTTTCTCCGTGTGATAGACATTAAGCAATTCTATACATGTAACTATAGTGACTATTACGAGCGAAGTCATGCCATTAGTGAAAGCACCTCAAGCAGTAGTAAGTGCTTCTCGACTTCAAGTTACTTTTGGGCCGTTTATAGTTACCAGCCATTAAATACTATACAAATGAGGCTAGGCTGATTATAGTGTAGATAACTTCATATGCATTGCTCGCATCACCGCTAAAAAACTAAGCTACCCTAGCTTGAGACTATCTCAATAAAACGTGTAACGCTAATCGGTTACACCACATTACCTGAGGTACATGACTTTATATTAGCACGGATAGATTTAATTAAAGCAAATAGACATGCTAATACACATAATCATATAGCGGTCTAGAATATTGAAGTTCTCTATAAACTTTGCTCAATACGTCTTAAAAGTAAATACTTGTTTAGTTAGAATTGATGCCAAGTAAGTAGTAAGACATTAGCTTATTTGCCATCATCTGCACATTATATCGTTATCTGAGACTCAACAGGCGTTGGAACAATAGTCGATACTAAGGGACGAGATCAGACGATTATTCCTTCGGACCTTGCCCCGCCAACTTCAAAACGAGCATAAGAATAGATAAGTCCCGAAGTAGTGGCTCCTAGCAAACGTTTTGCTTATCTACCTTATGTAGGGAACCTAGGTATGCACAGACTCGGCCCATGTCTTCGGGTCCGATACGTGGTGTTCAAAATCCTATCGTCCGACTTCCTGTAGACAAGCTTAACCCAGTTGCTCGCGTGAGCCAATTGTCGCACGCTTCCGGTCGGAGAACCTCGCTTAACGAACTTGTACTAAGCCAATCACGCCAATTTGGAGATCGTATTTGGTGACGGAGGCGGCGCTAGGAAAAGCGTGGGGACGGCATACGGATGTACGTTACATGCTGGTAGGCCCCGCGCCCTGCTCGCATCGCACATGGGTTTAATGGCATATCTACTTTGATCTGTGACACCGCTAACCCAGCCTCTTTACATATTTTGCGCGCGGAGGTAACAGAATAAGACCTGGTAAATCAAACTCCGTGATAGGTAAACGGCGTCGAGCGCTTCGTGATAGCTAGGGTAAGGATGGAGGGATTAGCGTTATAAGATTGAAAAGGGCACTTACGGACTTTTGAGTCCATTAGTATTAATGCGCTAATAAGAAAACATCGCCTCGATAAGTTTGTTTGATATCTCCCACATTGCCTATCAACTATGTATGTATATCGATCGACTCTATCGAACTGCGATCATCCGGTCTCACGTCTGTGCCCTTCCTCTCGACACGGACACGGAAATGGTGTGCTCGCACAACATATGTACGTGCACATAGTACCTACGTTAGACGTTGTATTTCATCGCACATACTTTACCTGGCCGAGGTCATCGTGCATATTTCCGAAGTATTAGATACAGGTAAACATCTACGTACGGAAAATGATGGCCACAAATCTTGGGCTTGACAGATCCCATCTAATAAAGGATCCTAGTTAAGGTTGATGTTTACATGTATGTAGTGTAGTATAACTAGTGTTAGGTACCTAACCTAAGTAACACACAGGCGTACAAGGCACATAGCCCCTTGCAACTCGAGCAATCCTACCTTAGGTAACCTTAGGTAACCTTAGGTAACCTACTTAGGTACAGTAGTGTTATCTTTCTAAGGATGCTGAGCCGTGGTGGCGGATATACACTACTTTGAGCTTGCACTTACATACATATGTGCATACACTAGTCATATATCCTTGTTAGATACATACAGTATATGTGGGATAATGAGCTAGTAGTTCCATGTACACAATGTACATGATAACGTTTAGCCCTCAACCTACCGTTCCCAAATCGCTTCTCCCACATCCCTGCTACCATAAACTACAACTTCTCTAGTTTCCCCCATAGATCCATAGGCACGTTTTCTCTCGTCTTCTATCTGTCAATATCGAACGCGACATTTACTACGATGCGCGATCCAAGGCCCTTGATGTCATATACCTTTTACCTTCACCACCGGCATCGTTATAACTGCGTATTCCATGTATCGTCTAGTAGACTTGATGCGAGTGTCGTCGGTAGAGGATCACAGTCCACTTATTCATCGTCATAAGTGGGATACGATACTCTGGATCCCTTTAAGCCGATTTTTCGTAAATTGGGTATTCCATCGAAATACAACAAACAACTCTCACACGGCCCCTTTCGTCTGGATCCTAACGAGGAGGAGGAAAAGGAAAGACTTTCAGCTGTTGCAGTGGTTGAAGAACTCATGTTCCGGTGGGCCAGACTGACCTTCCATTTCAACTGTGAACAACACCATTGCGATTCTATTGCAGTCGGTGTACTCTGAAGACAACGTATCTATCCCCGCTCGTCCCCTCTACGGAGGTTGACGAGCGTGGTCAAGTTCGGGCAGAGGCAAGATGCCCCTATACTCATCGCCGCCGCCGTTCCGTAGTCCCGAACAGGACAAGCCGACGCTTCTGGTTTGTTGGTGGATTACGCTATTTTGTACCGTCATAATTCTATTACGCATCGCCGGTCGTTTTATCCGATCTGAGAAGCTGTTTAGGGAGGACAAGACGGCCGCGCTAGCTATCATTCCGCTCTACCTGCGCATGGGATGTGTTCACGTTATCCTGATTTACGGGACTAATAATGCACACTTCCACGAGATGACGGACGAAGAGATGCATATGAAGTCCGTGGCTAGTGGCTTGGTGCTTGCTAGCCGGATCTTCTATGCGGCAACGTATGTATATTGTCCTTTACAGCGGGCAACTCTTCTTGGTGTACTTCACTTAGCAAGCCGTCTTGCCATTAACAATTTATATGCTAACTTATCGTCGACTTAAGGCTCTGGACTCTTAAAAGCGCCATTCTTGAATTTTTCAAGCGTCTAACGAGTATTACCTGGAACCGTTCGCACGAAATCACCTTGATTTTCATACGAGCTACTCTAGCTGCGACCTTCGTGGCTGTTCTGATAGCGGATTTGACGGAATGCCACCCGTTCGTTCACTACTGGCAAGTTATGCCTGATCCTGGAGGCCAATGCCGTCAGGGGTTCGCCCAACTCATCACAATGGCGACTTGCAACATCTTAACCGATCTTCTCCTCGTTTTCTATCCAATTCCTATAATCCTCACTAGCCATATGAGTACTAAGAGGAAGGTCCAACTAACATTATTGTTTTCTGTGAGCCTGGCGGTCGTAGCGATGACGGGCTATCGTATTCCTCGCATAATCCGCGCGCATGGAAATCAGCAGTTACGCTCTTTGCTTGCTTCCGTCGAACTTCTTTTTGCTACAGCCGCAGCTAATACGCTCGTCCTCGGATCATTTGTCCGAGACCGAGGTGTGAAAAAGACCAGATATCGACACAACTCCACAACTGCCGAGTCTGTCGACCACTCGATCGAACGCAGGCCTACGTACCAAAGGAACTGGGGTAGTGATGAAGATTTAGTGAGAGATTTGGGCCTTGGTGTAGATCGCGAACTTCAGGATGCTGCAAGACAACAAAGTCAGGCCGAAAAGCCGGCCAGACCCGTCTTAGCTGTGGATACTTGGCAGTTTCCCCAACGTCGTCAAAGCAGTGTGACACATGATCTCCTGGACCGGGATCAAATTACTACATCTCGAAGTAACTCTTCCATAACTCCTCGCAGAGTTTCTTTCTTCGACGTTGGCGGGCTACTCGATGGCGAGCCGTCTCGAAGTGTACGGGATAGCTTTAACTCCAATATTGAACCGCCGTCTCCTCTCTCTCTAGGCTCCCCTTCATCCACAAAGCAAGCAACAAGCAACGGCTTCCGCCGTGGCTCTCAAGTAATTTTACAAGATCTAGGCGGCCTTCTAAATCCTCTCAATCCCAGACAATCTCGATCGAGTTCCAAGAATGGAACCGAACTAGAATCAATACCTCAGCATCCACAAGAAGCGCTACACGATCCTACCAATGGCCGGAACAGTTCCAATGACACAGATACAGACCAAAAAGACTCGGGGATTGGCAGTTCCCGTAAGACTTCGTTGCGGTGATTTTCAATATTCGGATTAACTCTTATGGTTTCTCAATAACAGGCGTTACATATCTTTTACGCAGTAGTTTAATCAGCAACCGTCTGCGCCATGACCATTTAACCATCATAATCGAACGGTGGGGGCCATGGTTGGGATTCAGGGGTTGGGACCTTCTTCGCAATTATTCACCCCGGAGCGAGGGATCGACTTAGGTTAACGGCCGCAATTTATACATTGCCCTCTATATAATGCCATCGGTACAACTCAATTCTATAACACCAACATAATAACTACCTCCTCAACGGATCCGTCTATCCTGGAATTTAATATCTTAAGAAACAGCAGCTTACCAAGCCTGTCAGAGCGTCTGACGAGCTATACGGTATATAAGACGAGATACTAATACGCACGACTGTGCGCGGCTTACGAGATTCACGAAATAACATAAACATGCTTACTCGCCTACTGAGCTCTATCATATCATGATATTACGACGTCGATGCTGGGAATCTTCCATACGTTGTACAAATACATACCTTATATACGAAAATTTCGAACGACATAAGATCGGATAAATATTTAATCATACATTTTCTATCAAAACAATCGAGCTAGTTTCAAGACTAGATTATCTGGCGGTTTTTTTTGGTTTTTTTTTTTGGATTGGAATAGGGGGGTTGTCACAATGGCATGAGCAGGGGCATACGGGGCTAGGGATGTCCCTTTGGAGTTTGGATAGGTGTATGGGGGACACCAAAATAGGCACTCGAGGCATGCTCTGGGGAGATCAAGGGCTCTGATATAGAGTCATGTTCATACCAGAGCCTTTTGTTGCTGTGGTTTCGCCGTCGTTTGCTACTTCGTACCAGATACCCCCGAGCGCTATGCGCTTATTCTCATAAGATATTAAAATCTAGATAGGTGACATATAGATATTAGATTATACATCTGATTTATATTTCAATACTTAATCACACGTCTTTTTACCCCGGCTAATTTATGATAATACCTCTAGAAGAGCTAAAACTTGTAAAGGAAGAGTTTGATAAATTGTAAATGATATATACGGTTCATACGTCTGAATCGTTGTCCGGTCGGGAATTGATGAGATTTATTCTACTAATACGTTGCCTTGAATCACGTTGAACCTGACTTCTGTTACTAATTATTTAACTTAACTTTGCCTTTGGTGATATGTATCTTATATTTCCTGTACGCTAAATCTGGAGACGCGAAGCCGCGGACTCAGCCAGAGGAAAGCATCGTAACAAACGTAGCGTTCACGAAAGAGCCAGCCATATCATATCGTTGAAGAACGGAGAACCCTTAGTATAAATCTCTGATATGTCTACATCAAGTTATTCGCGATAGAACAGTACTAAGAACTTCGAGACAACTACATCTAGATGGACTTACCACGATAAGCTCGACAGGTATTTTTGATGATTACTAGACTACAATTTCCCTTTTTTCTCGTGTAGCGGCTCTATGTTCAAATTGCAATAAGAGCGAAGCCTCCCCTCTCCTCTTCTCTTCCTCGACTAGTAGAAAAATCAACCTCTGAGTAGCTGCGGGGGATAGATTTCAAGACCTCCCGAGCTGCAGACCAAATAACGCCATCCTCTGCCAAATCAAGTCATGCTCGTAGACGCCGGTATTTTGCAAAGCTTTCTTCCTCCTCCTCTCCTCTCCTTTCCTTCTTCCGCTATTACCTAGAGACAGCCGCGGGGGGTGTGGGTTCGGGTTCGGGGTTTATACGCATAGTCTGTAACTAGCGTATCGGCCAGCCGTCTCGCTGGTGCGGATGATCTTGACGACTTGGCCGCGCTTCATGCCGAAGTACTTGGCGACGGGGTCCTTCTGCAGGATACGAGGGAGCTGTGTCTCCTTGAGGCGGTAGCGCTTGAGCAGGGCGACCTTCTCTTCCCTACTGAGGAGGACGTGACGGGGCACGAGCTCGTGGTGCGTGATGTTGATGAGTAGGTCCTCCTCGAGGAACCATTCGATGGAGGTCCACTGGGCGAACTTGGCGATCTCCTTCTTGGCCGAGGCGGACACGGCTACGTGCGACACTAGGATCCCTGTGCTGTGGTTCTCCTGCGCGCAAAACTTGCCGAACTTGCGCATGTGCTCCGCTCCCAGCGAGTCCTCGTCGTGGAACTCCACCCATATCGTGCCAACTTCGGTTTTCGGTTCCGAGCTTGACGGGGTGGTGGGAGAGGCTAGTTTCTTCATCATCTCTGGGCTCGGTCGCGCCGAGAACTTGAGCTTCGAACGTCTTTGCAAGGTGAGGCGTAGGTTAGCTAGCTATTCCCATCGGAGATAGGTTGCCTAGTATTCTCGAATACGTACACGACGGAGCCGTCCATGTTGCAGTAGACGTTCTTGAACGAGTCTAGCGAGATGTTGACTTCTGTCTCGGAGAGTTCGTATCCCTGGGCGCGCATTAGTACAAATGTCGTGTTTGCGCGGTAGACGTAGCAGGTTGTGTGGCTATTGGTTAGAAGCTAAGGGGCGATGGAGGGTATAGTCGCTTTCTTACTCGGTCTTGGACCATCTCATGAACGGTTCTCCATGCTCGCCACGTCTTGACCGCGATCTTCTCGTTCGCTTCGTTGTTAGGGGAGTTTTCCTGGTCCGACATTGTGGAAGCTACGCGACTTTAGATATTTGGTATTCGAATAATTAGAAAGTGTAGTCGTGTAAATGGTTCGTCGCGACGCTTTCAACGAGGTGGGTGCTGGAGTTGAAGAATTGACAAGTAAAGAAAGACAATGCAAGTTCAGCCTTGCGTTACGAAGATGAAAAATTCCAAGGTATTTCGTACCTGTCTGGCTTTATCTGCAGGGGTTGATGCGGATAAGGTACGTATCTGTCAATTGTGGCCAGCACCCTTGCACCGGTGTAACTCACTAGTCACACAGTAAGGCTAGTAAGCAGATTGGTGGGACGTTGAGTGACGGTAGAATCTCGGTTACACTTCCAGTTAGAAAGAACACAGTGAGTGAGTGCACAGGCCACTGAGCCCGCTACGGATTACAGCCACAGCCACTAAGTAAATTCAACTAGGTTAAAGTCCATTGTTGAATCAAAATCACTTTTTTTTTTTTTTTTTAACCTAACTAGTGGTCCGACTCCGAAATTTTCCTCTGCTGAACCTGGCAGGCCTTTAGGACCCTGAGATCTGGCCTCCTTTCCCCTTGGTATCTCTTGGGTGCCAGTCCCTTTTTTTATGACCTATCTTCCTACCTAGGCATTACTCTCTTTTCTTTTTATATAACTAATAGATCGAGATTTGCTCTTTGATCTTTGTCGTTTTACCTTCTTCCATTCATTCTCTAACCCGTCCCTACGTTATAGAGAGCGACCATGGCTGATGTAGCTGCTACACCCACTCCCGCCCCGGCGGCCGAGAACAAGAAGCCTGAGAAGCCCAATGCTGAGCTCTTCCAAGAGCAATTGGCTAAGGCCGAGAAGGAATACCAGGACTCTTTTGCTAGATACGTAAGTTGCGCATCCACGATGAATTACCGTAGAGGTGAATAGATACCTAGGTATTAATAGTAAAATATAGAATGCTGTTAAGCAAAAGGTCGAACTCGTCACGGGGAACAAGAACAAGGACACTCAGTCTCCCCTCCAGAAGCGCCGCCAGGAGCTTATCGCTCAAGCCAATGAAATCCGCAACAAGCAAGGCGCCGGCAAGAACACTCGTAACACCAAGCTGGATCAGATCAAACGCCTCGACGAACAGCTGCGATCCCGGATCGCAGAGCAGAAGAATGCGCGTGGCAAGGTTAACTTCAAGAGCGTCGAGGATCTCGACCGAGAGATCGAGCATCTGGATAAGCAGGTCAACGGCGGCATGATGAAATTGGTCGACGAGAAGAAGGCTCTAGCGGAGATATCTAGCCTCCGAAAGCAGCGCAAGAACTTTGCCCAGTTCGACACTTCGCAGAAGGGAATCGACGAGCTAAAGGCCAAGATCAAGGAAATCAAGGACAGCATGGACGACCCGGAAGCCCGTGCGCTAAGCGAACAATACACCAAGATCCAGGCCGAGCTTGACACCATCAAGGCAGAGCAGGATGAAGCGTTCAAGAACCTGAATTCTTTGCGCGATGAGCGAAGCAAGCTACAGGCTGAGCAGCAGGAGAAGTTCCAGGCCGTGCGTAAGCTTAAGGACGAGTACTACAGTGCGAAGAAAGCTTTTGGCGAGTATGAGCGGGAAGCACGCCAACGAGCCCGAGAACGACAGAGGGCCGAGCGCGAGCGCATCGAGAAGGAGAAGAAGAAGGAGCGCGCGCAGAAGCTGCTCCAGGAGGCCAGTGACCCCGCCTATCTCGAGGAGATCCGAAGAGCCAACAGTCTCCTGCAATACTTCGACCCGTCCTCCGCCCCTGCTGAGAAGGCTCCTCTTCTAGCTGACAGTGGTCTGAGCGCTCAAGCTTCGCGTAAGGTTGACGACTCGGGCTTAAAGGGCACTAGATTAGTGCGAAAGGAAGACCGTGGCGATGATTACCTACCTGCTGTGAAGAAGGGCAAAAAGGGTAAGAAGGGTAACCACGCCGAAAAGGGCGGCAATGCCGAAAAAGGCTTCAACCTGCCCCCTGCTGTTATTGATGACTGCTCATTCTTGGGAATTAACCCCCCTATGGGCTCTGAGGACGTTGCTGCTGCTGTCGAGAAGGTCAAGGCTAAGTTAGAGCACTGGAAGTCTGACCAACAGGCCCAAACTCAACGCGTAAGTTGCGCTCTTAGAATCCGCATTATAAAATATTACTAACGAAGCCTAGAACATCGAGAAAGCTAAGAAGGAAATTGAGAAGATAGAAGCCGAGGAGGCTGCTGAGGCTTCCGGTACTGCGACTCCTAATGGTGTCAATGGGGACAAGAAGTCTGATGACAAGGTGGCAGCCGTAACGTCGGATCTAAAGGAGGCATCATTGGAGGAGAAGTCGGCTTAGAAGTCCACCGCGCCATTAATTGCCAGCCACCAGTCAGTCGAGGTTATTTAGATGGATTCTCGGGTCGGGAAAAAAGAAAAGAAAAAAAGCCTCCACCGCCACGCAATATCTAAACTCGATTTCCTATTTGAGAGAAGGAAGACGAATTGCTGTTTTTGGTTTTCTTCTCACGTGGGACAAGAAATGAAAATGAATGAACAAAGGGGGGGGCTGGCTGGCTATGGGAAAATAAATTTTCGAGGGTTAGATTTCACAGCATCATTACCATGTATTTAGCACAGCATTAACACGCCTACCTAGCTACCCTATTCCCGCATCTCTCGCACATATTATTACATGTATATCACCGCCCGTCTCGTGTGACTCGTTCCCGCCTATCTATCCTTATGGTACTATACTGTCCGTCTGGCTTGGTAGGAGGTTAGTCGCCTTTGACCATATCAACCTATGTAGGTAATTATTATATATATTATATTGGTATGCAGCAACAGATATTGTATATAAAATAAATAAATAAATAAATCACCAACTAAGCAAACAAGCTAGCGGCATCGGCCGAGCAGCCTCGATTACATTACATTACATACATTTACCTACGCATACACGATCCTCCATTCGGCGAGCTGCCTTTCGCAAAGCTTGTCTCATGCCCTCTGCTCTCCCTATTACGTGATCCTCGCGGGACCCTATTTATTTATTTTTTGTCCAATTTTTTTTTACTTTTCGGTCTGGACAGGTTCGTTGATTCGCTCTTGCTGGGGGGTTTCCCACCCACTAATACATACATACATACATTGAGCGATTGGGTGGTTGATCTAATGGGATGATTGACTTAGTCGTGCATGGACAATGTCTCATAAAAACATTGGGTCGGGTCGGGACCCTACCCCCCTCTCCCATCTCCCATCTCCCATCGTCCAGGTGCTCGTGTTGTTTCGTTCCCGGCAGATGCGGATCCTGTGGAGATGGGGCAGATGGGGCAGATACATAGATGGATGGATGGATGGATGGATGGATGGGTATACATGTGTATGGATGCATGTTCATGTATGTATACATGGATAGGTGGGTAGGTATGATACGTCTACGATGACTGCTTGTTTAGTAGGTAGGTATGTATGTATGTATGCATGCATGCATTCACATGCTCGTCCTCATATCTATCTATCTATGAACTTTAGGTATACGGATAGTCTACACAGACATTCAGGTTATTCGTAGCTCGCGAGTCGAATATCATGTTATCATATCAGCTCATACAGACGAGCAAGAGCACGAAGGTGCCATGTAAGAAGAAGAAGAAGAAGAGGAAGAAGAAGAAAAACGCATCTATACCGATCTATCTTACCACTAGGTTAGATACCTACCTAGGTATCCCACTACATCTCCATCTCGCAGCATCAAGCTCGCTCGCTCGCTCGCCCATTAACACCCCCCTCCCCCTCCTCCTCACCCCTCGCTGATTTACATCCCGAGCTGGGTACCGCTTATCACGTATTATAATATGTATGTACGTACATGTATATAAAAGGCTCGCCCACTTCCCGTCGCCTACGTGTCAGCCGCATCGCCATAGGGCGGGGGGATCACCGAGACGCGTGACTGAACGGCAAGCTACAGCTACAGCAAGCAGAAGCAGCTCGAAACTAACTCGCTCGCTCACTCATTCACTCGTGCTGCTGCCGTGCCCTACCTAATCTGATCTGATGCTTTTGATGCCCGGCTGGAGGGTGAACACGTCTGTCTACCCTATCAAACCGAGCCCGGATGCAAAAGAGACAGGAGACAAGAAAAAAAGGAAGCGTATTGGATGTGTTTACCTGCCAACGCCCATATCCGTGGGTCGTTCCGAGCCATGATTTGACTAAGACAATGTTTCATTAACTTTGTTGTATATTGATTTGACTAAAGTACCTCGCTCTGCTATGCTCTCCTCTTCTCTTCTCTGCTTGGACGATAAAGTCGATAGGTATATCGTAACTCCGCTCTCTCTCCCTCTCTCGCGCAGGTAGGAAAAAAAAATCTCCGTCCCTATGTGCCGAATAGCGGACACGGACAACAAACACAGCACAGAAGTGAAACAAGTGATCAACCAAAAGGCAAGTGAGAAATGAAGCTTGCCGGATCCTTGCCCTTGCTCGTCCAACCAATAACCCATGGAACACTCCGTACGCCCAATAGAATCTCGGGGAAGAAATTGCCACCGTTCTTAGAAATGACTCCCAAGATCGAAGTAGAACCAGCTCCTCAAGGAAAACAGGAACAAAATGAATAGAATATGTGTTGAGTTGTGTCTTGTGTCTTGTGCGAACAGTTTGTCAAAAAGAGCAGATGTCTCGCCGCTATGCAGAAAAGAAATGGTATCTGGGACGTTTTCCCTCCTTCCATCCATGCAACAGATACGGTAGTCATGATGCGCTTTCGTGGTCTCATGAATAGGTAGTTTGGTTCTTCTTTTCGAATTAATTCAATGAAATAAAATATGTCGTGTGTAGATATGCAAGTTGTGCTGTAATCCGATTTTACAAGAGTGGCGGAGGGGACAGGATAATCCACGCGTAAAGCTGTCGAGGTCACGGCTGGCCAGACAATATAAACTCCTAACCATGTTCTCCAACTATCATTCCAACTACGACTTAAGTCAGTAGGTCTGGAAGTAAGCAGTCGGCGGTGCGGTCGGCGGCCGGTAGGTGCTATGCCTCCTTTGAGGACCGGGTGGCGGTGCAAGTGGATTCGCAACCGGTCCCGGCGTCCTCCTATCTATCCTATCAATTCTGTCCATGGGCGGCGGGGGTGTCCTTCTTGCAAGAGGGTTCCGTTCCCGCTCCCTCTCGTGGAAGGTATCCCCTGCCACCGTAGCCGTTGACGCACCGCCCCGTCTGCTAACCTTCCGTGATCCGCTTAAGGCACTCAGCGGAGGGTCTTTGACTGCAGGTTCGTCATCGGGTGGGAGGGTCAATTCCACCAAACTGTAAAAATATTCAAGCACTTCTGGGTACCGCTGAACGCTAGATTGCCAATCCTCGTCGATTCCTCTCTTCAGAGTCGCTTGGGCCGCGGCAATCTCGTTGGGATGCGGGGGTGCGTGGTAGTAGTGGTATGCGTGGGCTGTTAATCGTTCAAGATGTTGCGAATGTGCAGCCTTGCGTCGTTCCGTGAGTAGGCGGAAATACTCGAGTATATAGTCCTGAGCGTGTGCTCGAACCCAGGAACTAGTGGTAGGTTTAGTAGGCTGGTATACGAAGGCTTTAGAGTCGCCCGGGGATAGGCACGAAGCACTTACCGCACGTCATTATATACGGATTGCATCATGCGGGACTCTGCTTGCTCGACAGCAATCTCGAGCCCTTTAGCCTCGCAATCGCAGGCGAGGCTGGCAGGAGCGTGGCAGATAGCACAGTCCGGGTCCATTCTGATGATGGACTTGCGGGGTTTATGTTCCCTGGTATACATCTTAGCGGCGTGAAGCCGGAGGTGGCGGGCAGGAAAGCCGGTATGTAGAAAATGGTGAACATGGGCGGATGTGTAGAGTATAGATGGGATTATTGTACGACGACGCTGTTCACTTGACGACCCGAGAAGGGTCCATGACAAGAGGAAAAGAAGAGGGAAGGAAAAAGGACCGGGGGGCCAGGGCGAAGGCACAAGGAGTGACTGACCTGTATTATGAACAATAGCGAAGAAACAACACAGCAGGCTTGACAATGCGCAGAGTCGCAGCAGGACAACGTGGGAGCAAGAGGGGGAATTGGTCGAAAGTGAGAAGCAGTCAGTGGCTAGCTTCAGAAAGTTGGCCTGCAGGAGCCAAAGGCTGACCGCCCTGTTGAGTGCCGCGATAGTCAATTGAGGGCAGCAAATAAGGAGGACCGTAGTTAGTTTGCGTCCCGATGGCACCGATATCTGGGCGCGCAAGATACCGCTTGTATGGAGCGTGGGGAACGCGGAGAGCGAGAGAAATTCCAAGAACCCGAGGACGGGAGAGGCGAGGAATAGACTTGTCGGTGGATCAACGGGGGGGGCGCTCCCCTATGCGGAAGTGAGATAGTGAGGTTTTGAGAGGCTGGTGGCTTGTAGAAGACGATTCTCTTTGGGCTAGCAAGAATGCAAGACTGCAAGACTGCACGACTGCACGACTGCACGACTTGCACAAGAAAAGAGAGATAGAGGTAAGAGAGACTAGGGATTGGGACTTGCAGAGCCTACCTGCAGCATCGACAAGCCCACAAAAAAAGGAACTGGGAAAGCCAATTGCTGGTGGGGAAGATGTTAGACGAGGAGCCCAGCGGAGCCCAAAGACGAGCTTAGCGAGCAAGGAGGTTCGTGAGGGGGGACGACAGTTATGTCCACGTTTGGCCACAAGGAAGAAATGTAGCTGTCGTGGCTCGAATGGGTGGCAGGATTACTAGTAGCATGCAGTGTGCATGAGAGTAACCCAATCGAGAGTTTGCATAATCCGGCCGGTCTGGTGTTGCTGCACGAGCCAGTAGCTAATCGAATGTTGGAGAGGAGATGTGACGGGGGGGAATGTTAAGGTATGTAGATGTATGTAAGGTAAAAAAAGGTAAGGTATGTATGGTATGTATGGTATGTACCTATATATGTATATATATGTAAATGTAAATGTAAATGTAAATGTAAATGTAAATGTAAATGTAATGTACGATGATAGGTATTATTTAACTATATTATTATGTTGTTAGGCACGTATGTAGGAAAAAAAGAGATGATGATGTGTTTTTCTCACCCCAAGATATATTGTAAGACGAGTTTACCAAACAACCAAACGACCAAACGATCACGAGAGGGCGTCGAGATTGATGATAAAAAAAGGGATGGATGGATGGGATGAATGGATGATAGTTGTATGAGATTAGACCCCTACTATGTGATAGCATACCATTCATATATATATTTATATATATGTCAACCAACAGAATAAGAGAGAAGATCCCTCAAGCGCTTGCTTGTCTGCTTTGTTTGGGTCAACTCAACTCCAAACGTGGCAGCGGTAATAGCGGTGGTAGCGGTTGGTAGCGGTGGCAGCGTCACTGAATTGATCGATACATACAAAAGGAGAAGGCCCGCAATCTCGAACAGTGTGCTTGAGGCTCCGAGATGGTTCCATTTGACTGGCCGCCCGCCAAGCTCGAGTTGCCCGCATCTTGCTAGGACCTCCCGCCCCCTCAAAAGTTGTACAGTACAGCAGAATGGCGTCTTGTTGGCCCTAGCATTGGCTCACCGCCTTTCGAGCGCATCCAGCGGCTTTAGAGACTCCGGTTGAGGCGAGCCATTGGCGCCTATCAATCCAGTGAAGTCCTTATTTGAACCAACTATATTAAAGGGTGATGACTGATCAGAGTAACTACACGTCTTTGAGCGGTACTATATTAAGGTGTGCAAAATCTCCTCGATTGGATGTGTTCTAAGTGATTTCGCACTTATACATATACATTTATGTTGTATGTGTTGGATTTTTGGGGTTCTTTTTTTTTTTGTGCGTGTTGCGCTGTCGTGTAAGGTTGGGTCCCCCCGTCCACATCCCGCCTTCCCCCTTCCCCATTCCGGAAAAGATGTCCCGTCGACCATGTGACCTGCCACCACACCTTTAGCCGAAGCCGGCAGCCGGCATTAAAGCTAAAACTTAAAACGAAGCCGCTAGTCTTATCTTATCGACAACGCGCCACCTTATCGCCATTAGATAAAATTTCATCTTTGGGGGAAAATGAGCCAAAGAGAAGAAGGGTTCGGTCGGGTTATCCAACCAACCAGTTGGAAGCTGAAGGGCGCAGCTTTGTAAAAATTCACCGACGACTATGAATTTAATATAGCTTCAATCGATTACCCAAGATGCCTCCTAGGTGCTCGCCGGGCTCCGGCATATTCCTGCCATTCTTATACCCGACTCTCTTCCGATCCGCTTCCTCGCGTATAATCGGCCGAGCGAGTATTACGACCACAACCCTGCATTCATCTAGCTCCCCAACCCCCTCCTCTTCGAGTAGCACCGAGCCCTCGTCCTCGAGCGACGCCCTTCCGTCCTCGCGCCTCAACCCAGACCCGGACGACTACGCGATATCGGCCTTCGCGGACAAGGCGCGCATCACGGTGCACGCGGGCAGCGGCGGGCATGGCTGCATTTCGTTCTTGCGCGAGGCGTACCTAGATAACGGTCCCGCGAACGGGGGCGACGGTGGACATGGCGGAAACGTGTATATCCAGGCCGTGCACGGCGAGACCTCCCTGCACAAGCTGGCGCGACGCCGTATCCTGCGCGCGGGGAGGGGCAAAACAGGGCAGGGAAGCAATCGAGGCGGCGCTCGCGGTGACGATGTCGTCATCCAAGTGCCGGTGGGGACGGTGGTCCGAGAGCTCAACCGTATAGACCCGCTCATCGAGGAAAACGCAAGGTATCGCGAGGCAAGAGACAAAGAGCGCGAGTATATGCGACTGGTGAGGGAAGCTGAAGCTGCGGTTGCCGAGGCAGAAGATGTGGAAGATGCCATTCGCACCGAACTGCCCGAAGCACCCGAACACCCTCACCTGAACAAATTCTTGCTATACCCCGGGATATCGCATACCGAGCGACGGAGCCTAACGCTCCCCCGCCTCCCGCGCCGCGAGCGCTTGTACGTGCAACCCGAAGGTCCCATCCACCTAGACCTGTCGACGCCGACGCCGCAGCCCATACTGCTAGCCGCAGGCGGAATAGGGGGTCTAGGAAACCCGCACTTCGTATCGAAAGACCGCCCGCGGCCTCTCTTCGCGACCAAAGGCGAGCGCGCCGTGAGTCTACAGCTAGAGCTAGAACTCAAGCTCCTCGCAGACGTCGGCCTAGTCGGCCTCCCCAACGCCGGCAAAAGCACGCTCCTGCGCGCCATATCCAACAGCCGCGCCCGCGTCGGTAACTGGGCATTCACAACGCTCCAGCCCAACATCGGCACGGTCGTGCTCGACAACCACAAAGGACGCCCCATCGTCGCTCCCCCGAAACGCTCCCCCCCTGCTCCCCACGCCGTAGTCCACGACGCTAGGTACGGGTCAGTAGTAATCTCGCAACGCGACCAGCTCGGCGCGCCAGCAGGCTACGCACCAGAAGCACGGACACGGTTCACCGTCGCCGACATCCCGGGTCTAATCGAAGGCGCGCATCTAGACCGCGGTCTCGGCGTCGAGTTCCTGCGGCACGTGGAGCGCGCCGGTGTTCTAGCTTTCGTCGTAGATCTAAGCGCCGGTGACGCCGTAGAGGCGCTGAAGGCATTATGGACAGAAGTAGGCTTGTACGCGCGTATGCGTGAGGACGAAGAACAAGAGCGGGAAGTCGCGGGGCGGATCGATTGGGAGGGGGACGGTAGCAGTTCCCCAAATGTCCGCGGCGGAAGCGGTAGGATGGGTTTCGGCGGGCAGATGATTGTAACGAATCCCCCGGAGCCGATGGCCGGTGAACAAGGGGGTCTGCATATCGCGGCGAAGCCGTGGTTTGTAATCGCTACGAAGGGCGATTTGCAGGGGACTGAGGATAACTACGCCAGGTTGAAAGAATACCTAGATGCTGTTACCGATGGACAGGAGCCGCATCCTAGCGAAGTTGAGGGCGCGTGGGTGGAAGATTGTGCTGCGATACCTGTAAGTGCTATTCATAGGCACGGTGTGGATAGAATTATACACTGGATAGTAGGACTACTAGACGAGTGATGAACAGTGTAGTTCAAATCTCAGAGGCCGTTGATGGCTGCATTTTATACATTTGTATGCTGCTAAAATCCGAAATTGTATATAATGTACATAGAGCGACTATTCGCATGATACTTTGTAACAAGCGGAAATGCAAGCCTCCCTTTTTCAACACAAATCCACGTTTCGTTCATAGCTTCGTGTTATGCAAGTCCTCGACTAACTCAAGCTTCAATTCATCAATTCTGATAAATTCAAATCGTTCAACATGATGATGAATGGACCGCCAGGTGGGTAATGAACCATCTCTTAATTAGCCTTAACTTCAACGTCTCCCGCTACCTCGTCACCGTTCTTTTCATCAGGCTGCTCGACTGTCTCATTTTCGCCATTGGTTTCCTCGACTGCGGGGATATCTTCCATAGTCTGATCATCCTTGACCTCATCTTCCGCCTCAGCAGCGTCCTCCTTCTTCGCCGACTCCTTCAACGTTCGGTTGATAACCGGCGAAGTATCATTGAAGACGCGGAGAAGCATTGCGGACCGGTCCTCCTTCGGCAGCATTAGGTTCAAAGAGTGGAAGCTCTTCCATAATGGAAGCACCATGCGCTCCGAGAAATCCGGATCGCTTCCATCCGGCTCGACGATAAGAATACAACAGCCCATACCAATCTCTTTAGCCCTCTCGCCAATCTCGTTGAGTTTCTTCCAGTCGTCGTCGATAAACTTAGGGAACATCTCCTTTAGGAGCCTACGGAAAGTCTCCTTGTTCGTCAGGCGGATGACGCGCTCCGGGCCGACGTAGCCTTCGATGATAGGCATGCCCTCTGATTGTATTCGCCATCTGCAAACCTCGGCAGACGGTGCATCCTGCTTCATGAACATTTTAACACCTCCATGCACGAACTTAACCCCACGACCTTCGTTTTCAGATAGGATATCCCTAAGGAGAGCACTTGTGTAGTAGATAGCCTTTGCCGGTTCACCTGTGGCATTTCGTACCATAAATCGATCTGAAGGAAAACGTGGCGATACTTTGTAGAATTTTTTAATATCCTGGATGACGTGGTGGTCTGGCGGCAAGTACTTGAATGGTTCTTCGTAATTGCCATCGGATGGCTTGACCTTTCGGTCAGGTTGGGCGTTATTTTGAGGAATAGTTTCGGGCTCCGGCTTGACTTCTTCTGTCTTAGATTCCGAGGGCGCTTGCTCTGTTTCGGTAACAACTTCAAGTTGGGCTTCAAGCTTCTCGCTAGGAGGCGAGGCAGTCTTTTGCTTCTTGGCGTCTGGTTTTGTCTCCGCCTCCTCATCATCTAAAATCCTCTTGGCTCCAACAGTCGGTAGTACATCGGTCGGCTCACCCAAAGCGGCCTTCTCTTCTTCGACTTCTATATTTGTCTCCGTTTCTGCTTTATTAGTGCCGTTGGAACTGGTGGTATTGGCGGGAGCCCGAGTTCGAGCCTCTGGCTTAGCTTTAAAATCGTTACTCTTTTCTAGTACTGTGATGAAGAATCCACCGGTATCCTGTTGATGGGCGTACACTCGCATGCAACGGTCTAATTTTAAGTCAGAACAGTCGCTAGTATCTGGCCTGGGGAACATGGTTTCTGAAAGTTTGCCGGGTACTTGCCCCTCCGTTGTCAGGACATGCTGCTGGACTTCTTCCCAGCTGCTCCAAACGCGACCGGACTTGTCCATAATTTGCCATTGATGCATTCCCGGGCTTCGCTTCAGTAGAGGAAGTCTATCTTTACAGTCGACAATGTTAATATTGCCGGGACCGCCGCAGCGCTCGATCGCGGAAACGATAACCGCTTCATTTTCAACAGGGTTCATGCTGCACGTCGAATATACGACCCTACCGCCCACTTTCAGCATCTGAAGGGCACGAACCAAAATCCGAACTTGAGTAAGATGAAGTCCCAACGCGTTTCCGGGTTGCCAATCCTTCCACAAGTTGATGTTCTTCCTCAGAGTCCCGTCACCTGAACAGGGCACGTCCGCAAGTATCCTGTCAAATTTTAGGTACTGTCCCTTATCCGGGTGGTCTGGGTGTGGCGGCAGCTTGATAGCCGGGTAAAGAGTTGCGTCGTGGTTAGTAACGAGAAGATTCGGCGAAGAAAGTCTCTTGAGTTGGTGGACAAGCATGTGACTCCTCTTATAATCCGCATCATTGGCGATGAGAAGTCCAGTTGCACGACCATCATCACCAGCATCCACTGAAAGGTCAACATCCTCCTGGACAATTTGCGACTTACCCTCACCAAATGACTGCATGAACTTCTGAATTCTTGCCTCCTCTCCAGTGTGAACCATCTCAAGTAGCTGGGCAGCCTTGCTTCCAGGCGCCGCGCAGAGATCCAGAACAGTCATCCCAGGCTTGAGGTCCATCAATAGAGGTGGGATCATACTGACAACCTCCTGTCGGCTAATGTTGCCAACGGTGGTCTCGGAAACTAGGAATTTCTGGAAGGCGGCAAAGGGGGGAAACTTGCGAATGACATGCTTGGGGGTATTCATAGAGTAGGCAAGCTGGTCGGGGTACCAAGGGACCGGTTGAGGGGCCTGTACGGGCTCGCCATCATAGCGCTCGATCTTGACAATATCAGGCACGTATCTCGTTTCTAAAAGTCGCTTAACCGCAAGCGCGTGACCTTTAGATCCGCAGAACCGGAATGAATTAGGCAGCTCCCTCTTCAATGCTTCCCAAAACTCGGATCTTTCTTCATCTTCGAGGGGAAGCGCGCTGTTGTAGTACTTTTCTAGGTTTGCGTTCTCCTTCACAATCTCGCTGTATGATCGATACGGCGCGGGACCGTCACCGCGAGGAGCGCGATTGGAACCGCCTTTGCGACCACCCTATAGTGAATGGTTAGACTCGTTCAATGCAAATACTAGATATTATTGGAGTCAATATTTACCCGAAACTTTTTGCGGCCCATTTTTTAATTGTTCACGAAAGCTGTTCGAATTGAGAGCTGTCGAGAACTGTTGTAGGCAAATGTTGAAAGTTTTGAAGTTGAAGCTCTTCAGCAAAAACAGATGTCTGAGAAAGCTTAGTTGGTACCCCACTATCTTATCTGCCCCACCAAAGCTTTTAGCCCCTCAGTTAATCCATTCAGTCCATTGTTACATATCATTGATTAGGAGGATATACACTATGTATGTAGCTAGACGCTAAATTTCAGTTAGGAGGTTACTTCTATACTTAAGGTACATTTACGGTAGTTAACTAACAGAAAACTAATCTTACATCTCTACTATTGATCTAAAGTAACTACCTTATTTCTTACAAGTTCTTATTCACTTCACAGATACACTAAACACGACAGATTAAGCAAGTATGAGGTTCCCCGTGAACTGTTTCGTCAGTTTATTAGGATCCCAGTGGATGGGTTATAGGGCTAGGAGAGCTATCGTGACATTTGGTACATCTAAACTGGCAAAGCTTGCTGCATACCTATTTTGCAAAAGGGAACAGCCCTAATAGCGTGCTACGCATATGCAGTATTGCCTATCCATATTAAATAAGACACCATCACAGAATCTCGAGACCAACGTAACCTACGCCCTCCACTTGTCAACTTCTCCCTGGTTAATTTAACCCGAGCCTTTCAAAACTTTCAAGGCTTCCTGGAAGTTAGCAATGTCGCGCCCAAGTTTCTCTCTGCGTCGCTTGACTGGCGTATCTTCCGCTGCGATCATGTCTAGCTGCTCTTCGGTGAGGTCTAGCACCATCTCGGTGTTGAAGATCTTGAGTGGGCTGCATTTCCCTTGCAATAGATAGTGATTGACAACTTGCTGACAGACGACGTCGACGAACCGCTTACGAGAGACTTTGTAGTAGCTCTTAAGTATGTCGTGCATATACTCTTGAACATGTTCCGAGTTTGCCATATTGAAAGACAAATTGTTCATCTGTACGTCGTTTAGGAATATGCCCTTCTCTGTGTGGCTGAGCTTCATCCCATCGGGTACGTTCAGTACTCTCTCTGATCCGAGCTGTCGAATAGCATCCACTAAGCGGCCGCTCTGAGCCTTTTGGAGGGTGTCATTGAAATAATGATTGAGAGTCAAGGGGGGGCCGTCACACTCAATTTCAAGTAGGAAGATCACATGGTCGACGGCCTTGCGATAGGCGTCCTGTAACTCGTCAAGAAGATGCCCATTCCATAGCTCTTCGCGAACGCGTTTGTCAGGGCAGGTTTCTTTGATAGCCTCGACGATGAAATGGTGAACAATCCAAATAATTTGGTTCACGTAATCCAGCGTGATGTACTTCCATTTTTTGGACTGCTCCTTGAACATGGTTGAAACAAGTGCACCACCAAACTATCGAACATGTTAGTTGGATAAGATATCACAAGCATTGCGCTGTACATACCGTTCCAAGATCTTGACCACGACTATCTTTATAAACACCTGCGATATAGTCCATGATATCACCTTCTTGGCTGCTATCGTCTTCCGTGATAACATCTAAAGAATCATCCAAAAACTCTTCAAGTTCGGGATAGGTGCCGTCGTCAGGGTTGGGAACCACGTGAGCATTAGTAAGGCTAACAACTGGTATGCGTACTTTCTCATTGCCCTTCTCCTCAGGTGTTGGGTCAGGGGGAAAAGGCCAGGTGTGTCCATTCTTTAACATGGCATCCGAGTAGCTTTCATTCGCTTCAACGATGCGCGTAATGAGCCTAAGGTCGTGTCTTTCTTCGAACATCTTATTGCCGGTGTAGTATGCATTGAGAGCATCTCGAACTAGGGCCTGAAATGCCTCGCTTATCTTGTTGAGGTACGCTCTCTGCGTATGCTGATGGCCTCTCGATTGACCCATCTTGTTGAGCTCTGACCTTAATGCTGATAACTCCTTCGCAACATCGGCTTTGAGTTTTGGAAACTCCTTCTTGATAAGCTCGACAAGAAGCTCACGAACACGCTTCTTCAACGCTTCCACGCCAGCCCTTTCTGTATTCCGAAGACACGACCAAGGGGCCTGGGAGAAGAACATCTTCTCATCGGCCTGACCTTGCCTGAGCGTCTTATGCGCGTCGTCGGGACCGCGATTCTTGACGATGTAATATCCAAGCAAGAGGTCGCCCCTCTTGCCAGTAACGTGATCAATGGCAATATGCTGCATTGTGCTTTCAATTGCCAAGTCCGGCTTTGTCAGAACGGCCATAGTACGAGTCATCGAGGGGTCGGCCTTCTTGGCTAATTTCAAGATTTCTTGAGTTGCCGGATCTACGTTGCTAGGCATGATCGCCAATATACTTGAAGGGGTAACCATATTAGTTAAGCCCAGTTATTAGAATGTGGATTGCAACTTACATGGTCCTCGGATCCTTCACTAAAGCGCCATGTCAGTAAGTTATAACCTAGCTTTTAATATCACTGAGAAACCAAGTGGAACATACTGTAACTCTTCACCATGCTCATGACAAGCTCTATGTCAGCCTCAGTAGTGACGCCTAAATGTTCGTTAGTATTATTTCTACGCGGCTAGTGTATCGAACAAAAATAAGTCTCACCTTCAGTCTCTTTTCGGAAGATTCCAGGAACATCGATAACCGTGAAGTGATCCTCCTAGCGTTGTCATATTAGCAATACGCCTCTTAGTGGAGATGTTATACTACATCATATAATTTACCTTTGGGCCAAGCTTCTCGATCTTGAGTATGTGTTCACTAAATGCTGGAAGAGTAGAACCATCGGGTGATGTAGACTTTGTAGAACTCTTTATTCCCATGGCTTCATTTGCCTGCGAGCAAGGGTTCAGTAGGCATCCATAAGACCTCAAGAATAACGTTAACTAACCTCCGTAAACAACTGAGCAAGACTTTCAGGAGTTATTGCTTTTAGGCTGCGGTGAAACTTTTTGATACGCGCCTGGTCGTAAGTAGAGGCCTCATCATGAGGGATGATGGAAACGTGTATACTCTCCTCTTTCTCGCGGCGACAGGTGATTTGGGTTGCGTAGCGTGTGCAGAGTTCCGCATCACGAGGAAACCCGAAATGGGTCAGACCCTCGAGCACTGAACTCTTTCCCGATGATTGATCACCAACAACCACAAGCTAGAAAATGTCAGTATTTCCACATCTAAAATTTTTTTTCTGGCGGTAGAAGAAAGAAACATACCTGAGGCAGGGCAATCTTCGTTCCGATAAGCTCGCGTAGTTTGTCAACTTTAGTCAGGATAGAGAGGTTTCCAAAGCCTGACTTCTCCTCGAGCATGGTGCTCTCCTCGATGCTACCCATTTTGAAGAACGTTTGTTGTGCAATCAGATGTGTCAAATGGTTGGTAAAGTTTAGTTGTGCTTCAATTTGTGGTGTTTTGGGTAGACAAGGTAACAGGTGTGGGTGTCTAAAAAAGGTTGTAGGAAGTAGGCAAAATGATTGGGGATACTTCAATACCTATAGTTGTAAAAACAGAAGAAAATTACCCAGGTATGTTTTATCAAGTTAAGTAGCACCTAAGGTTGCCTTGTTAACATGACTTGACGTATATGCTTAGTGTTGGGTTTCTGGGTGGCTGTTGTACTACATCTCATTGATTTGCGGACAGAACCAACTGGGCGTTTTAAGGCCAGACAGTTGTTGAAATTAATAGGCTACCGCATCAGGTACCTCGTAAGTAATAGCGAACTAGATATCAGCTTGCAAGCCTCAAACGCCTTAATCCCGTTTGCACGAGTAGTCATTTTTTAACGTTGTAATGTGATATGTAACATGTAATATCCTCGAGGGGCAAGGCAGTTTTCACAACAGCTCACAGGTACCAGGCATATCATATAGTTTAGGTACCTTAGGTTAGGTACTTAATCTTCTATGTTTTAGCAATGGCTTCTTCTTAGGACTGAGTGGGTTCTAGCGAAGCATTATCTTATAAGTGTATATATTTGCGACCGGGTTCACGGCCGGGACTGTACCACAGCCACCGTGCATGGAAGGCGCCTTGCTGCGCCATTAGGCCAACAAGCAAATACATCATCACGAGGCAGCTGCAGCCTGTAGCCGACAGATAATTCTAAGTTGAGAAGGTACCTAAGGTTAAGGATTGAGCCTAGTACTTGCCCGGAAGTATTAGTTTAGACTCGCTATCCTGCCAGTACCTAATCGGCAGCCGACTTCCATTCCTAAGGAATGAATCTGAGAAGGTTGCGAACCTAATATACTTGCCGTCGCATCTACATTTTTAGGCCCATTCAAAATAATATAGCTAGCTCCCGTCCCTTAATTCCCAAGCCAAATCATAGCATCCATGACATATGTAATGGTAGTGTTTATACACTATCTCCACGCCTAAGGCTGCCTAACTAAGATATTGAATTGCGTCCCCTTGATAAACAAGAAGGCCTATGTAATGTAACCAATCGAGGTAGCCTAGAGGGCCTTTTCTCTTGGACCGGTTACCTTCTCAAAAGTCTCCAAGGCCATCGTCAAGGTATGCCGTCCCTGTGTCTTTCCCCTAAGCTGGGTATCGTAGTCGAGCATCTCTACAAACGGTACCCGAGCCGTAATCTCCAGCATCCGCAGGCGGCCTTTTCGCGTCTCCCGAAGCGTCGTTTGGAACTCGTATGGGTCTGGCGGCGCGTAGATGCTGGATACGTTGATAATATCGCCTTCTTGGGCTTGGGTTTCTTGCATATCCCTGACTTCGAGGACGTGACCCCCACGACCTGTGTGTATGTCGTGCTGAACGGCACCTGCTGATACTTCGGGGCAGACGATTGTGACCCTCATAACTGGCTCGAGGATGCCAATCATGCCTTGCTGGTGTGCTTCTTTAAGGGCCGATCTTACTGCTTTATTCGCTACACCCACCAGGTGCGAGCTTGGAGTTGAACTGGAGTTGATCGAGGCATCATACGTGACTGTAACAAGGCACTGGTGCATTGGTGAATTGCGGCGAGGACCTCTAGCAAGTGCTGCTATTACACCATTCGTGAGGTGTTGCCTTGCTTCCTCAACGTTAGGTACGTGGCCTTCCTTTAGAAATACGACCTGAATGATATTGCCATCTCGCTCGAGGCAGGTTCCTGATAACGTATCGTTATGATCCTCTTGGAGAGGCTCAATTACTACAGAGCATGCCGCCTTACCAGATTTGCCTGCTACCACCCCGTCGAAAACGGCTTGATGGGGGGCTGTCGGCGTGGTTAAACACTCTTTGTAGTCAACAGAGATTTCACCCCAGTAAGCCTCGGCTTTATAATGGTTCTCTAGACGATCACGGGCAACTTCCAAGTGAAGCGTACCCATCCCAGAGAGCGTATATTGCTCTGTTTTTTCATCTTTAGACCACCGTAGACTCGGATCTTCCCTAGAGAGATTCCCCAAGGCCGTCTCGAGAGCCTTTGCGCCGGTCGGATTGTACGCATCGAGAACAATAAAAGCCACAGCAGGAGGTATTTCAGGTGGTCGTACCTGTATAGTAGCAAGTTCTGTCTGTGGTGCTGAATTTGAATTAAAAGCAAGTAGGGTATCTCCGGTCCTCGCGGCCTTCAGGCCCGTGATTGCACCTATTTGCCCCGGAGCTAGGTGAGGTATCTCGATGGTCTTCCCTCCCGATATTTGCATCATGTTGAGAGAGCTTTCAAATTGCTGGAGATTAGCATTCCACGTGCGGGTGTTTTTCTTGAGAACCCCGTAGTAGACTCGCACAAATGTGAGCATTCCTCGACGGAGGTCGTTAACTACTTTGAAAACCGACGCCAATGCTTCGACGCGCGGCGGCGGCTTTTTAGAAGGCTTCGGTGCTTGAATGACGTGGCTAAGGGGTTGATATGTTCGACCTATCCGGACTTCGAGCTCGGGACGATCTGAAGGACTAGGTAGATAGTCCGTAATCGCATCGAGTAGAGCGGGAACGCCGATGTTTTTCAAGCTAGATCCTACAAAGACGGGTATTATAGATCCATCACCTATATTAACAACACGGCGAATACTCTCTTTGATAGCTGTCTCAGGCAGGTCATTTCCGTGAGCAATCCACAATTCCATTAGTTCATCGTCTTTCTCGCAGAGTTGTTCAATTAGCCGTTCCCGTGCGCGTTCGACCTCGTCCTTGATTGTACCCTCAAGGGGTTTTCTTGATAGTTCTTCAGGGGTATCTTTGGTTCCCATCCAACTGACAACAGAACGACTGATTACATCTACTACGCCCCTTACAGTTTCATTTTGCCACCAGGGTATCTGACAGACTAATGGCATGCCGTTGAGCTTCAGCCCGATGTCTTGCACGGACTTCTTAAAAGAGGCACCATCGCGGTCGAGTTTATTAACGAAGACAATCCGAGGCACTTTAAATTCCTGAGCGGATGCCCAGACTCTCTCTGTATGTGCCTCAACGCCTTCGACTCCGTCAATGACGCATACGGTCCCATCGAGAACGGGCATGCAGCGCTCGACCTCAAATCTAAAATCCACATGACCAGGGGTATCAATTAGGTTGATGATATATTGCCGACCATCTTGGTTTAGGCGTTCTTTTGGTGGCCAGTTAAAAGTAATGGCAGCAGATTGAATTGTAATTCCTCTCTGTCTCTCCATTGGTAAGAAATCGGTCACAGTATCTCCCTGATCAACGTCTAGGGTACGCATTAGTCATAATATATCAGGACGAACGTCTACTTAACTTGTTTCCTCTTTCTTTAAGGGCACTTAGACATAATTGTACATGGCTAACAACTTACTTCCTGCACGTTTTAAAACCCCGCAATTATAGAGCATTTGTTCTGTAGTAGTTGTTTTCCCCTATAGAGTCATGAGTATTACGGTTTATAAGATAACACTTATGTCCATAAGAAACATACTGCATCGACGTGGGCAATGATACCTATATTTCGGACATATTCAATGCCGGTGTCCCGGGGAGTAGATGTATGGCTCGAGAGCCGTCTGACACTGAAGCGTGTGCTTCCATAGTGCCTTAAGTATGTCGACGAGAGTAGAACCGACTGAGAGTACCTCAGGGGAGCTCGACACGTGAGCGCGAGTAAGCTCATACCCGCAGATTCTAAGAAGAGAATGCCCGGTTCATTACTAGGTAAACTACCGAAAACTAGCAATGGATAGACTCGGTTTTCTATAAGCTATTCGGCTCGCGTAGCTTCCTATTGTTGTAAATGACTTTTTGTTAGAGTTGGAGAAGTTTACCTAAGGAGAAAAATACCTATCATATAATTCACTTGCGAAAAGGCATTGCAGTTCAGTATAAAAATGCACAGACCAGTGAAATAGAAGTCGCTACCTAATGTAAGGGATACAGATTGCTGCACTGTATTGAACCTACAGCTAATGGCGCACGGACCAGTATATAAAAAGTTACATGTAGGTACCTAATGTACTTCGTACACAGCTACATTTTAGGGTAGGTGCATACAAGTAGCAAAGTACCTAGACATAGGCAGACGGCAGGATTCCCCACCGATGATGATTTTAGTTCTACTTACGAAGGCAGCCCATATCCGACTTCATTATCCTTATGTAGTTTCTAAGACATTGCTTGCTCTCAGCTAGTCTTGGTGAACTATCTCGAATATTGAGGTCGCAGTTTAGACCTGCAAATGAGGTCCTGATTATTATAATCAACCATTGTCGTTCGGTAAATTTTGTGGAATGCGACCCCTTATCTAAATCTATTCTACTCTCCTGCTGGAACCTATCAACTTCTACCAGCCTTTCCTCCAACCGCCACTCTCTTTCAGGACGCAATGGATTACCGCTCTACGATAGCTGATGATGAACATCCAGCAGGCGCTTCTCCTTGGGGATCATCATCGCCCGCAGCCTCCCCGCGCCGCAATGAATCTACCTTCAGCTCTATAGGCAACGAGCCACCGCCGTCTTTACCATATCAATACACAGCCAACGACTCGAGTAATGGATTCGCGCATGACGACCCAGGCGTTGACCCTTTCAGACGGCCAGACACGGCCAGTAGCACGGCCTCTACATCAGCATATGATCCTTCAGAGCAATCAGCACCCTCGGAAGGACAACAGGAACAGCCTACCGAACCCGACACGAAGCAAGCTCAACCTCAGCCTCAACCGAGCACGCCGCCGAAATCGCAGCCACAAGTAAGGTCAAGAGGTCCTCAGTACAAGTTGCAAGCAAAGATCACAGGGTTGGAACGCACGGGTCGCAAAGATCCCATCTTGAGATTCGACGTACATGTGAGTTTTGACGTGAGAACCGTTTGCGCCCTATAATACTAATTTCTCTAGACAAATATCCCTAAATTCCGAACTACACAATTCCGCGACGTCCGCCGTTTACATTCCGAATTTGTTAAACTCGCTGAACACCTCATATCTGCCAACCCCGATGCCCTAGTCCCGGCTGTGCCGCCTTCGGTTACATCGGCAGGCGCCGGAACCGATGAAGACGAGTCGAGGGTAAAAGCTCTTATGCAGAGATGGTTCAACTATGTGTGTAGTAACGAGGTTCTTATGAGGGACGACGAAATGGTTTTGTTTGTGGAAAGTGATTTTGGGTATAGTCCCATGGTTAAGAAGAAGCAGCCAGCAACGGGTGTGCGAAGGAAACTATTGAAGCAATTCGCACCACCCCCCGACGATACACCGGAGCTGGCAGAAGCACGACCGATAGTGAAGCTATTCTATCTAGGCTCGATGGATGCAGGACACAAAGTTGATAAACTCGTCAAGTCCCGTAGAGGTACGTCTACTCTTTTCTACGAGATTATCAGTAGCTAACACGGCAATTAGGCCTAGGATTATCAGAGTCCGATTTCGGCGTCAAAATTGGCGCAATGAACATTCAGGAGCCGCATCAAGGTCTAGCAAACGCATATCGAAAACTCGGCAAGATCGTACAGACAGTGGGTGATTACCATGCAGCCCAGGCGACTGCCGAAGCAACGACCCTTAGCGACCCGTTCCAGTACCACTCGCAGGATGCATTCATCGTCAAGGAAACGCTGACGAATAGGCAACTACTCATTCGCGAATTCCTACAAGCTCAGGAGACCACGAGAACCAAGCTTAACGCTGCAGACAGGCTAAGGGCCAACTCCACCGTGCGACGGGAGAAGGTAGACGAGGCCATCACCGCTCTAGATGAAGCAAGAAACGTCGAGCTAGAGCTAGCGCAGAAGACAACAAGGGTAACACAAACGCTAGTGCAGGAGCGCCGTAAGTGGTTCGCGAGAACCGCCGCGGATCTGCGCCTAAGCATCCGCGAGTTCGTAACTCGCGAGATCGAGGCGGAGCGGCGCACCCTCGCGCTCCTGGAGAGCGTTCGGCCCGATATCAGAGCCATCGACGCCTCGGGCGGCCTAAGCAGACTAGGGCGCGAGGCCCACCCAACAATCCGCCGCGCCAGCCTTGCAGCAAGCCAGGGACCCAAGGGCGACTCCTGGAGCGGCGTGCCCCGGCGCACGGACAATAGGAGTATGTCGGGTAGCTTCATGTCCAACGTGGCCGAGGACGACGACGGAGAGAACACGCAGCGCCCGGGGTCGAGGGCGCTCAGCGGCACCACTATCAGCCCGAGCCTGGCCGGCCTTACAGAGGAGGATGACGAGGACCGCGTGGACGCCAGAAATGCTGCGAGCCGGTTGGCAACGAGCACATTCTAAGACGTCGGCACAAACGAATCTGACTTATCGGGAAGGCGGGTTGCTAATAAGAGCCGGAATTGCCCCCCCTTTTCTCCTCACCGCAACGAAGAAAAACTTTTGTCGTCGTATACCTATGTAGTCATTGTATGTATGTACGTGGGATGTTCTCCTCCCATAACCCTTGATCCCAGACCAGGTTTTTTTTTTCTTCTCCGGCGTTCAATGAAATCAGAAGCGTAGCTTACTTGCATGCATGCTTGCTCCCCTTGGCTAGTTTGGTCTTCTTCTCGCCTGTTCTCCCGTCGTGATCCTGAAAATTACAGATCAGATATGTACCTGGTAAGGAGCAGCAAACCCTTACGACGCTTTGGTGTCACCCCGACAGTAGGATCATATCCCGAGCACGACTGGACGTAGAAAGCTTGCTTGGCTACCGTTTCGGTGCGACGGTATCTGCGGCGCCCAGCCGCACTACGGTAGTATGGACATGCAAGATACGGCGCTCGCAGTAGCCTGTTTCATGCGGCCGTCGCTCATGCATGTTCATCAGGTTCTCGTCAGATCTCTCTAGACGACCGGTATTTTCTATATAGTGCGTACCTATTTTACAGCTTACACCAATATGGAACTATAAGGTGGCAAAAGATTGTTTTGGTGATTCACCACCAATCAATCCCTGTGTAAGCCTAGCAAGATCAATATAATTATGTGCCGGCACGACTATCCTCTTCGTATTCTTACTTTGTTGATGTGAAATTGATGTATGGCGTCATCGGGTAGCCACATGGGGATGCAGTATATAGTATCGTCGTACCCCCGCTGCCCTCGAGAGCTCGGATCATCGTCTTCTTGCTTCGATAACCGTGTAGGAGAGCTACACAAGCTAGACATGCATGCATAGCACATTTGCTATGCAGACTAACCCTTAGGTTGACGAATTTCGATCCGATATGTTAAGTTCTACAATCTATATTCGTAGATATATCGTTAGACTTAACTGTTTTCGCCTCCTCAGCCGAAAGTGGACACTGCTGCATATAGTTGGCAGCGAGAGTTATGACGAAGCTGAGCCGATCATGATTTTCATAGCCTGCCGGCAGTCTCGATATGTTGATCGTGGGGTTAAGTTGGGGGTAGGACGTAAAACTACCAGTGAAAGATGGGAACACGGAAACAAAGAGGCAGCGGCAGCAGCAGCAGCAATTCTATATTCAGAACGCAGCTCATAAATGGACATCATACTAAGTGGCGATGATGAATATGCGTAGTCGCAATACCTCCGGCTATACCAATATCCAACAAGGTGCAGATATGCTTTACATGCTTGCGTACACTTTACCTTACGTACGTTAGAGATACTAATAAGAGATAGATTATAGGGTTATATGCAACGCCTCCTTGGACGATTGGCGCATACATACCTATGTACACGCACATGCACAGTCATGCTACTGGTACCGTGGTATATATCGGCTTCGTTACTACTTCATTAAGATGCCGTTGGAGTCATGGCGTTATAGCGGTATCCTTAAGAGACAGGTATATTCACGATCTAAATGTTGCTATTCGACCGGTGAGGTGGCTGATTTACTACGCATTAAGGCCTTTAGCCGGCCCGAAATTCACTAGCTTGCGATGCTGTCAACCTCCGTTCGAGGTGAACGCTTAGCAAGCGTCATAGCGGACATCCTCGCATCATTCATGTAATACGACACAAATGTTGTATGAAACCACCGAGAGAGATGTAAGCGGGATAAAAATAACTCCAGGTATGTCAAGATAAGCACCAAAGGCTAGAAAACTGTGCGAGGGCATGCATGGTAGTTTTGTAACCCGCTAATGCTGGGTAACCTACCATGGACCTCAACGTCGGTAGTTCGACATCATCGTATTTAAACAGTCGATATGGCCAAATTCGGGGAGTTAAGTAGTGCTAGCCCGGCCTTATGGGTAGGATGTAACTCCGTATAAGACATCCGGGTTGTAAGGTATTATAGCAATCCTTTGGCTCTAGGAGACTAGGATTGTATCATCCTTAGCCGTTGCGTTATCAGCATGTAGTTTGAAATGCTCCGGAGCAAAATACCTAACCGCTATGGATCTTATTTGGCACATACTCATTTTATAAAATAGGTTTACAACTTCACGTCAATAATAGAAATAATTTTAATAAATAATTATAATTATAATATTAATTTAATTAATATAAAAATAATATTTATTTATTGCGTTAATTAAAAATATTTAAACGTACTTTTTTTTTTATTGCTTTTTTTTATTTTAAAATTATATTATTTTTTATTAACGTTAATTTTAATTTTTGTTTAATTTACGTTAATTTAATCTTTAAAAAGTTAATAAATATCTTATTAAATTTAAATATTATAAATTAACGTTTATTAAATATTATATTATTTAATTAAATTTATAATATAACGTTTTTAATTTATTATTATTATATTATAACCGTTAAAAAAAAAAAGATTTTACTATTTTTATTTATTAAATTATAAATATTATAATTAATTAAGTTATTATTCTTTTTAAACTTTATAAATTATTTAATAAAAACGTAAATATTTTCGAAAGTTTTTTAAAAAGTTTTTAAAAATTTATAAAATAATGTATATTATTTTATTAATATTATTAATTAAGTAAATAAAAGTTATATATTATTAATTATTTTATTTATATTTAAAAGTTATAATTTTAAATTAAATTAATTTAAATAAATATTACGTAACGAAAAAGCCTTTTCGTTAATGTTTATATATATTTATAATATTTGTTATTTATAAATAAACGTAATAATTTAATATTTATTATAAATAATATTTTCGTAATAAAAATATATTTTTAAAAGTAAATAAATACTTATATTAAAAAGTTATATTTTATTGTTTAAATATATTAATAAATAAATAAAAATTAATTTATTTTTAAATATTTTTAATATAAAATAAACGTTAACGTAAATGACGTAATCGTTTAAAATTAATATTTTATAATTATTATAATAATATAACTTTATTTTAAATAAAAAAACGTTTTTAAATTATTTATTTATTATTATTATATTTGTTTAATTTTTATTAATAATCGTATATTTTTATTTAAAAACTATTTAATTAAACCATTAAATTTAAAATTGTTGTTTATTATATATAAAGATTAAAATGTTTTAAATATTTTAAGTATTAATATATTTAATAATAATAATTTACGTAATAATTATAAATTTAATTATATTTATTTGTTATTTTTTTAACGTTGTAAAAATAATAATATCTTTTAATTTACTTTTTTAAAAGCTAATTTCATTTATATTATATTTATTTTCAAGTTTAATATTATACTTTTCTTATATATTAATAAAAAAAAATAAAAAATTATTATAATCTTTAAATCTTTTTTATTTATACGGTTAATATTTACGAAACGTTTTATAACTTTATTAACGTTTAAATTGCGTTTTTCGAATCGATTAACTTAATATATATTAATTTATCTCGTAATACCTTTAACTTATAATATACCTTTCGCAAATAAAATTATAATATACTTTTAAAAAAACTTATTAAAGTAATTTTTAAAAGTTATTTAATTAATTACTTTTTATTTTTATTTTAAACGTAAAAATTAAAGATTTATAACTTTTATATAATAATTTTTCGTTTTTTTAAATCGTTAAAATAACGTAAACGATGATATATTATATAAAATTACGATATAATATAATATAACGCTTGTTCGCACTTTAATCATAACCCAATAAATACGTTTCTTTTTGTTTTTAATATAAATAATTATTTTAATTAATTAAGTAAATTTTAATATTATAATTACTAAAAATACAATAAAGGTATATTGGTGATTAACTTAATATAATGTCTTACAAAGTGAGTATGTGCCAAATGGGGTCTATAACGGTTAAACTATTATTAATAAAGACCGGGGTATATAAACTTCACTATTGAAGAGCCATTTTGAGCACAAAGCTTAGCTGCGCGACGACCTATCACAACCTGAGCGAGATCGGTCGACGTGGCGTACGGGCGTTTCACGGCGTCCTTTATGCTGGATGATGGTGTATGGAGAAAACATGCTTGCAGTTCCGAGCAGTTCTAAGCCTGTCCGTCGTCTTACAACTTGACGTAGAGAAGCTTATTCAACCCTACCGCCGAAATTGCTCCCGAGAGCCCCGTTGAGTTGCATGTGCGCAGCCTCATGGATCTTGGAGATCCATTTACGGAGTAATAAGACAGCTTGTAATATGCCTAGCTTCTTCGGAAAACAGGGTAAACAAAGTAACAAAAGACGGTGAATTGCTAGGCCTAGACCAATCTTAGAATATGTATACTTTACCCACACGCTCATCGTGAAGGAGTTGGACGTAGAATCTCCAATTTCTCCAATTCTGTCCAACGGGACGGAACCCCTCAAAACAGACAATTGGGGCAAAGGGACCCTTTCATCACCTATCTGTCGAAGATTGGCAAAATATGATAAGATACTAAATGCATGATACTGTATGTAGTAAAGGGAAAAGCATTCCGGCTTCCGAAATGACTGTCGATAAAGCTCAATTGGTTGTATAGAAGGGCGCCCAGAACTCCTTCAATGGACAGATAGATCTGCGCAAAACCGAGTCACAGTAACACGACATGGCCCCAGCAGTTGATCACCACTTGGGTGCAGGAATACCGGCCACAGCTCCGAACTAGTTTCGAATCGGTTGCGATAATGGTGCTTCCTAGAGCTGACTTCCAATGGGACGTGAGGGGCTTCTGCACCTTCTCTCCATCGAAAGAATGCCGGCGCTAGTAGTGCCTTTTTCCTGCTTCTTCTTGCATGCCGTAGTTTTGCGGAAAACTCGATAGAACATGTGAAAAAGGATGTCGTGATTCCTGTGGTACGAGAGAGTTGCAATATGCGGCTTAGGTAGGGAGCATACTATACTCGTGCCGTGTCAGCGCAAAAAAGAAAAGAAAAACCAAGTTGACGACACTCAGGCACACGGCATGGAACTATAAGTCCTGATAGGTAGAACATGAGAATTAACCAACGTGTGTAAGCGCATCGTGGCCAAGCTATAATAGCGCAATGGACGAAATCTAGCCCACATCGTTCAATCATGTAGTTTGACCCTAGCCTACGTAGTTAATAATGTTAAAGACTTGCTGCGCAATATTATGGACAGGGGAGGCTCCTTTCGTTGCGCTCGTTTGTCGCCGTCCCTGCTGCCATGTGCGAGCATCTCGCTGCAGGCCCGGGGGTAGCGGCAAAATAGATCCTTGGAGAAGCATCGCATAGACGAGCTTGTAGCATAACAGCATGCTCCTAGGCTAATAGTTCCTAACGAACCTAACAAGAGACGCCTAGGCTCTTAAAAGTCGATCCTTTAGTTGAATGGATAATTCAAGTCCTATTGACGATAGTCATAATACGATAGGAAGTTGTTGGTTCTTAAGGTGGTAGTAGAAGACAAGTTGGGAACGGATAGAACTTTTAACCTAAGTGGTAATGATGTTCCACCACGTTCCACCGAGCAAGTTAAAGATTATTGGATGGCAACAACGACATTTTTAACTTCTTGACGGTTCTTGGGACGACGTTCCTTCCTATGACTTAGACGTATATTATTGGAAAGTACCTACATAGTGGGCAAAGTACATAGGTAACCTAACCTAACCTAATCTCAGTTTGCCTATACATACCTAGGTAGGTGCAGTGCATACTCAAAGCTACGAGGATGCCCCGATTAGGACATCCAAGCTCCGCTTTTGAATTCCATTTTCTTTCCCTACACCTTTTCTTACCCTCTTACCCTCACCAGTCTCACTCTGACATGTTGTAAGACACCTATTCTGGTCGATTGCATGGACCGAGGGACAGTCCCGTATGTTTGGAAATCATATATCCTTGTTTGTATTGGACTAGCTCCATATCCTAGAATTTCGGGGTCTTCCCCAAATCTTTTAATCTAAATTATCTCATGAATTTTTAATATCTGGATGACGGCGAAATACCTCCCGTCTCTTTTAGTCAGTCTCTAGAACTAGTCTAGTCTCTCTTAGCGCAATGTTAGTAGAGTTGTAATCGATCCCGCTAGCCCTTTTCGAGTCCTGTCTAAGGAATGTTTAGTCCCTGATCCGAAGCCAGTACTGATTCAAATCTCGACATAATGCCGCGGTTAGGAGACGCTTCCGAATTCGCCGCATCGAGAGCCGCTTTTCACTTCCTAGAGTAGATACTAGATGGTATCGATACTTACCTGGGTATGCTACACACCCACCTAAGAAAGACAGATTACAATATCCAGTTTTTCACGGAACCATAGCTATACATACTACTATCTTAGCAGACATCTCAGCTACTTCTCTACATACGTCGAGAAGCAGAAGGAGGTCGATGGTTTGTGCGGAGTGAAGCACAACCATGTGCCGTAAATTGCGATCCCATCCATACGTGATGCTACGTCCTAGCTTGCCAGCCTTGTCTGGAAGTATAGTTGGTATTGGATGTATAGGTACGGAATATGCAAGAATGCATGCCTACGACTACACCACACCCATACGCGAGGCGCCATCAGGGATCTCGTTACCGAACTTGATATAGTCGCATCATTGCTAGCTTCTTGCATATGATTTCCCGAGATTGTGAAGTCCACTCTATGCTTTTTGAGATAACTTGTTGACGTTTGACTGGGTCTGGAAAAATTCATACAATGCCTTACATGGCCCTGGCTTCTACTCTGACGCCAGGATCTACCCTAACGATAATTAACATAGATATACACAAGTAGCTTATTATGATGTTTCCCATACTTCAATACAAAAGGGAGTGGGGGTCCTCGCGAATTCTTGAAGTCAGACTCGCTGACATCTTGGTCACGAATTCTTACCTCTTATATCCGGGTTTTCTTTATCAAGAGAATCAAAACACGCCGGCTTGGCTTGATTCGGCTTCTTCGATTTTTCATATCATCCCACGAATTACCTGGACTATCTACCCTCTAGAGCTCAAGCTCCCCTGTTCACTTACCCCCAAATTTGCTACTCTCCTCCACGCTTCAATCCCGAGATTCATAGTCTAAAACATCTAAGAGGCTCTTAATTAGTTTTAACTTAGGCCCGTATCCCATTTCATCCCACGCTACTAGCAGTAACTTAATAATGGCGCCCTCCGCAATGGCTGATGTAGCGCCAATCCAGCTACCCGTTTATTCAAAACACTCAAACAAGGTTGCTGCCTCCGTCTTGTACGGACCTCGAGATTTGAGATTAGTAAGTTGTTCCTAACGACGTTACCCTTCTCTATACCATATTAGTGTAATTTAGGAAGTGAATTAACCTAATTCAATAGGAAGCCAGAAGTATCGAGGCGCCTAGCTTTGGTGAACTACAAATTGCCATTAAATCTACTGGTATATGTGGCTCAGATGTCTCATATTATAAAAAGTTTGCCAATGGTGACCTATGTGCTTGCGCCCCTCTGTCCCTTGGCCACGAATCGTCCGGTACGGTCGTGGCTATTGGGCCCCAGGTCGGTGGATTCAAGGTTGGTGACCGTGTTGCTCTAGAAGTTGGCGTTCCTTGTGGCCAGTGTGGTATCTGCCGAAAAGGCAGGTATAATCTGTGCAAGAAAATGCGATTTAGGAGTAGCGCCAAGAGTGTCCCTCACTACCAGGGGACTCTCCAAGAGAAGATAAATCATCCGGCAATCTGGTGTCATAAGTACGGGCGAACCCCTATTTGCCTATCTCGTACCTATATACTGTTGCTAACTATTTTATTAGACTACCAGATCAAGTTTCCTTCGATGCTGCTGCCCTGCTTGAACCCCTATCCGTTGCTATCCATGCTGTAAATCGTGCTACTCCCACGCCGGGCTCTACAGCTCTGGTCATCGGTGCTGGAACAGTTGGACTTTTGACTGCTGCAATGGCACGCCAATCTGGTTGCACATCAGTCACCATCACTGATGTGGACGCTGGTCGTGTTAACTATGCACTGAAGAAGGGCTTCGCTACCCATGGTTTCGTTGTTCCTAATCCGTCAAATACTTCGTCTAGCAGCTCCGTATTCACAAATTCTGGAAGTTCCACACCCTTAGATCCTGGTGCAATGACCCCAGCAAGTTTATTTTCCAACTCAATTCATGACCGGCTCGAAACTGCGAAAGGCCTCGCGGCTGATATACTCTCCCTGACGAGATCACCGCTAAGTCTACAAAATGACGATGAAGACGAGGGCGTTGACGTGACGTTTGAGTGTACCGGAAAGGAAGCTTGTATGCATACTAGCCTCTACGCTACTCGTCCGGGTGGTAAAGTCATCATGGTGGGCATGGGTACACCAATTCAGACAATTCCAATGTCTGCTGCACACCTAAGAGAAGTTGATATCCTCGGAATATTCAGATATGCGAATACGTACGGAACTGGCATAAGACTACTCTCGGCTCAGGGGCAGGGTGGAGCTGGCTTCACCTTACCAAGTCTCGACGACATGGTAACCCATCGATTCAAAGGTCTCGGCGCTGCAAAACATGCTTTTGAACTTGCTAGCAGGACTATGGATGATGACGGCAATCTCGTATTGAAAGTCGTTATCGAGGCTTAATTTTCCTCGTTTACTTGATTATCATGGATACTCTTCCCCTATCTCCTTTCTTTCGAAAAACGAACTCAAGCAACAACAACAATATAGAATATCGACGAAGCAAAAAAAAGCATTTAGAAGCTTGGGCAACATTGTACTGGTGATTCGGGAAGCAAAAATTTTTATGAACGGCTTGAATGGCCTGGTAATGAAAAGTACCGCAACAATTTTCGAACTGAGAAGCACATCTGACATCAGTTCACCGGCTGCGCCGAGATATTTCCTTACATGTCTATCTTTTCTTCATTATCATTTTATCACATTACCACATTGCTCTATTACGACAAGACATGGGATGGGTAGACTGGTTGCCATTGAGGCTGGGCTGGTGTAGTGCGAACTGGAGATTCGCAACATTCGCATTGGGTGCAGATATCCTGTCGTTTATATCCCGGGGATGCCGACTTTGCGACTCGGCCGGTTAATCTCAACTTTTCTTCATTTTCATTTTCCCCCCCAGTCTCCCCGACAGAGGGGTAATGCCATGATGACTAGCAGAAGCGGATCAATAATTGTCACATAGTTTTAATGGGCCCGAGGGTTTCGTAAACTAATCCATTAATCATTTGCCTCGTACTTTTTTAGTCCATCGTGAACTTCAATAAGCCTTGTTGTTAACTTAAAGACCTATTAATGATATCATAATCCCGTCATAACTCGATTTTGGGTCGTTGCCCAACACACAACTTGCTTGACCTAACCTCTTAAAACGCCTTGCGGATGCAAAGAACCATATTGCAAAGTGCACCCCGTCTTGAGTGGACGCCTATCCCCTAACAACTATGTCACTTATCAAATCGCAAGGTCTCCTGGGTTAGAATGACTAAAGCCTAAGGGTGTCGAATTTTCCAGCATTCGTTTGTAGTGGGCTTTCGTGCTCTCGACGACACTGTGCTTCTTGCCGACATCGCGGGCTTCCGTGACACTCTGGAGCACCTCGTTTAGGAGCTCCATCAAATGTACATCATTGGCCTCGCTGACCATCTCCTCTTCGTAAGCATTTGTATTGGATGGTACTAATAGTGATAGTCTATTGACGAGGGCCTGGATAGATCGGAGGATTGTATGCGAAGGAGTTGTCTGTTGACCCTCGGAGAGATTCGTCGCGTTGTTCGGAGATAGGTAGGACGGGGGTAATCGTTCGAGATATGTTGTAAGAAGGTTAACGCGAGATTGTAGCATCTTGATAGCATTTGCCTTGGCCGTTAGTGCCGCAATCAGTTCCTCATCCTCGCTTGTCAGTATGTGCTCTTCCGATATCTCGTCCTTATCTTGAGCTTCCGTAGCTTTGGCAGGTTGTTTGCCCTTCGGGTCTGACTCTGGTTTCTTCTGCTGCCTGGGCTCAACCACCGTGGCGTTTCCAGCACCTCGAGCCACAAAATCCATGCTTATCATCTCCGCCTCACCCGTCTCTACCGAATATGGTAACTCCCTAAATTTCAACTTTAGAGGGGGGTCTCCGTCTCGCATCTCTTTGTCCTCGCCTTGATCTGCTTTCGGTTCATCAACCTCATAGTTGGATTCGTAGATAGTTAGGGGGAGTTTGCTTCCTGCTGCCTGTTGGACGGCCTCTTCGGGGTGAAATCCGAGTAGTAGAGACGACTCATTGTGCTCCGATAGGATCCAGTTGTGAATAGGGAGTATGGATGGAGTCGGGCCACTCTTAGGTAGAACGGTATACCAGCCCACAAGATCGAGTTGGGGAGAATTGTGTATTGTTTTCACTGTATAATTCACAATTAGTAACTATAACCTTACGGCAAATAGATAGGGTAGCCTACTCTGCTCTAATCGCTGTGCGAACCAGTTGGCATCAAGAACGATATTGTTATCCTTAGCAATAGTGGCACACTCGAAGGCATGCTCAATAGTAACTTCCCTTCCGTTCTGTTGTCCTATTAGAGCGCCAACTACAGGCCCCTGTTGCGCTCTCAGGGTATGTCGTGTGATGTAATCTGAGATTGTGAGAAGGACGAGAGGATGAAGAACGGCCTGGAGTCCAGAGTCTGAAGACTTCTGTGATGAAAGCAAAGGATTTGGATCCACCACACCCATCTTGTCGATTAGTGCTTAACAGGGCCAAATGGGAAAGATAACAAGAAAGGAATTCGTGAAGTTAGGTAGTTTGCTAAATTGTTTATTGTAAGTTACAAGTTATCGCAAGGCTGCAGCTGTCCCTTTAAGCAGTACCTGCCTCTAGGTAGTGGATGCCCCGCGTTGGGGTTGGCGGTGCGTTGTGGCTTTGCGTCACTTAAACTGAGGTCCACAGGTCCTTATCTAAGACAAGTACGTACCAAAGACAGGGTACATGTACCCGTATTAGAGGGGTTTAGTTTAAGCTCCAGCTTCAATTAGCCTACAATTCTCTCCAAATGTTCTCTTGAACAACAACAACTTCAACTTCCTGGGGTATTCTATGCCAGTGAGAATATTTACTTGGTTAGGTGAATAAAACTCACTTATGGATACCTTTTATAGCTTTTTTAGTCAAACATACCTACCCGACTTATTATTTCGTTATCGTCTGTACAATGGAGAACAGTTTCATTACTTCGGAAGTATACGAAGAGGTAGTCTCCAACTATTTCTATATAGGCTTTTCCATCACATTCTCATTTGTTATGGTATTCCTTTCTCTTTTCAAGACAATTTACGTGAAATATCGTGCAAGTGCACAAGATCATCCCTTATCCGGCCTCTCCTTGGCTATCGTTGACTGGATAGAGATTCGATCTGCCTCTTCCCATTACTCTTCTACCATGTGCTTTTTGAAAGAGACAGAATGGTGTTCTGTGAGGTCCAACGTCCTTTTCGTCTTTGATTTTGATAGCCTTTTGTCTTAGTAAATCTTACCTATTTTAATCCTAGCCGAATCTGCTCTATACAAATACTTGGATGACTGGCATCGTTACACTCTTCTTGGTGATTCGGGTCCTTCGAACTATTACAAGCAACTAATATCTGCCGTTTCATCGGCTGATCCCAAATTTATGAGTAGATCTCACTCCTAGCAGTATCTATGAGTCTTCAGCACCAAGCTCAAGAAAGCACGCGGTATTCAGATATGCAGGGGCCCCTTGGCGAATGCTATTCACTTCCTTCTGCCCCGAGGTCAGTTATACCTGCGAAACGATCAGACGATGATGTTCAATTTATATCATCCAAGCCTGTTAAGAGGCTAAAGATGAGCGAGCAACCTCCAAAACCTACGGTTCAACAACAGAATATATCGACAATGCCTATCACACTTATGCCGCCCGTTTCTAACCAGCCTACTGAGCTCAAAGACACTGATAGACGGATTAGTACAGGCATGGTTGGCCTCCCTTCAGATTTCAATACCATGGAACTCGCCTCTATGCTCAGGGGTGTGTCCCTCCCTGTACTGGAAAGATTCGTCCTCAACCAACCTTCTCGGGGGCCGAGACCTCCAAGCTCACCAGAGCTCTCGCCCAAGCAATTGCCACAAACAGTTGCGTCAGTAATGCTGAGTGTCAATGCCAATGAGAACAGCCCTAGAGGTTCTAGATTTGATGTTGCACCTATGGCATGTATGACAATGGGCGAAAATGCAGCCCAGCCAGAAGCACGTTCTACAAATCCGCTGAATCCTACAACAGTCGATCAACTATACGTTCTCAAGGCGCCAACTGTCCATACACACCCATCGTCTCCTATGCTAGATAGGTTGCCTAAAGAGGCAGATCCGAAGAATTTAGCCATGCCGCCGCCCCCAGTACCAAACGCTGAAATATTGGCAACCCCTAAATCTGCACGAATTGGTTCCCCGTCAAATAACGCCACTCATATTACTAACCGGTCAGATACAACAAAGCGGCCGTGCCAAGTTTGCGCCAGGATGCGGCAACAAGCAGATTTTACGAAATTCCAAGGGGTTTCTATGTTCCCTCATAATGTACCACATCACATGCTTCCACAGATCGCCTGCCATCAGCCATTTAATCAGCATTTTCATCCTCAAATGATAGCTATGGGTCCAAACAGCATGCATTCCCTTAGTCCGGGCTTCGCACCAATCATGATGCCTATCAATAGCAACAATTTCACTACTGTCCCAACTCATATGGCTAGCCCAGCACAGATGAAAGATCAAATCCACGAGAAGAATTCTAGACTAAGCCGCGCAAATATCAATGACCAAATTCAACCTCCGTCAACTTCAACAACCGGTGAAGCCCAGTCCTCCACGGCCTTGAACCCAGTGAAACCTCCAGCGTCTCTTATCCAGCCTACCTATCGCAAGCCCTCGCCAAACTTAATTGTAGATGTTGCAGAGACGTGCCAGGAGAAATTCCCATTCGAGGATGTCGCGAAAAGACATAACGTACCCGTAGAGAAGGTTTTTGACGTCTTCGCAGCTATTATCCAGGTCCCACTTCTACGATGCCC
Organism: Daldinia concentrica; assembly: GCA_902805455.1. NCBI lineage: Eukaryota > Fungi > Ascomycota > Sordariomycetes > Xylariales > Hypoxylaceae > Daldinia > Daldinia concentrica. The sequence goes on along the minus strand of CADCSW010000003.1, from coordinate 934,090 downwards.
GACTGATAGGCGAAGAGCAGGGAAACTTGCTACCACACGTGTCAGAGAGTATACGAAAGTTAAGAAAGCGATTCAAGAGGCTAGTAACCAGAATGATTCCGACTCTACAGATCAAGTAGTCGTAAAGCCTTTAGATATCGCAAATCGTCTAGGCCAGGTAAATCTTCCGGATGGTTTCAACCTAGGAGGATCATGAGAAACTAGAAGAATGGGGCGTGTCACGTTTGAGAGTTGAACAAAAGTGTAGGGTTACAAGGCGTGAGATTGCCAGTATGTATTCTATCTATCCGATGCTATGCGCACAGTATCTTATTAATCTACGAAGGCCATCTCACCTTAGCACGCATTTCTCGGCTAATTGTAGCCAAATGTCTTCTTCTTCTTCATCGTCAGCTCTTGGCGCAATATGTTTAGTATGCGAGCCACGTACAATAGGACGTACCGTTTTATCGCTATCCAAGGATCCGACGGATCCTTGACTAGTAGAGCTAACATGATCAAGCTTATTAATATACGTCTTCGATCGCCGGAGGCGGGGTTGCACTGACGGGGCTTGGCACTCGTCTTCCTCTCCGTCGAATACTACTACGTTATCCCCGCGGGGGCCGGTGTATTTCTTATTAGTCCGTAGACGTGGCGGTCGGCTCACCTTGGGCTGCTGTTCCTGCTGCAGCTGAAAGTCTGTTTCCGCTTGGAAGGGATCGACGTACTCCTTCTTCGTCGAACGTAATCGCGGCGGTCCCGAGATCCGTGGCAGCTCTTGTTGTTCCACCTGCGTCTGCTTTGGAGCAGCTCTTTTACTCCGCTGGCTTCCCGGTACGGAATACGGTACGTCTTCTTCCCAGACACACTTGCCATCGACCCACCTACTCGTGCCCCTAGGCATTATGGCTTCAGGTCCACCACCGGGGTACTCGACATCAACGGAAGACGAGCATAAATACCGCATCTCACCCATCGCGATGTTCGCCGCGCGCTGCACCACATCCATACGTTCCAACAGCCGGTGTACTTCCCCTAGGTGCCCCGCACGCTTATGCGCGAACACTTGATCCATAAGCTCCATGTGCCGGTCCCGATGCTCGCGGCGGACTACGTTCGACTTGTAGATGGGGTCGCACTCGGCGCAGGAGTCATCAAGGTAAGCGCGCGGCACACTGAGATCGGGTTGCGGACACGGCTTTCGGCGTCCCTCGTCGCAGTATTGCTTGTAGTGTGTTAGGACGTGTCCGCAGGACATCTCAGTTTGTGTGCCGTTACACATGATGTATTTTCTTTTCGACTTTAAAGAATAAACTACGATAAAATTACCCTTTTCTAATAATACCGAGTCAGGTTTCTACTTCTGCTTCGATATGTTCGTATGCAAGTATGATTCTTTGGTTTGGTTTATGGAAGCCTCTAGACAGTCACCCCAACATAGGTATTAAATAGGAGGCATCTAGGAGTAAGAAGACATTGTTTAGACTAGATCCTCTATAAGAGATAAAGAAACAAGGTTCTCTTCGGTTCTTATTTCTATACTATTGTTTAATTTGGCGTCTTTCTCTATCCTAACAAGTGGATTGTGAATGGTAGCTTTTAAGACAGCTTATACAAAGACTTTGACCCCTATTGTCTAAGAGTCGCACAAAAGAGTATTGAATACGGTTCTTATGGTAAGTCTTAGATTATACACGTTTATGTGTAGTCTAACTGTAGTTGCTTTATAATTGTGCGATAGGCTGCTCTTAAGACAATGGGATAGAATCCTTTTCTGACGCCCTTCGCTTTCGCAAGGCGCTAAAAGCCTCCTGAAATAAAGGGGTTCCATTATTTACAGTAGTGGAATTAACCCAAGTGTACTTAGGTATCTGACTGAAGAGCATACTCAGACCGAATTATTGTCTTTTATCTGGTAGCGTTAATGCATTCCGTTCGCAGCTTGAAGATGCTGCCGGTTCATGGCGCTAGAGTCAGTTGTTAGTGTTCCCGTCTCGGGCAGGATTGTTAATATACCCATCGAGTTTCGATTAGATTATACACTATATTAAAGTGCGCCGTAGAAGCATCGTATTTGCCTATACGGATAGCCGCATGATGGTAGACGGTATCTTCATTAGGTGAACTAGGCTCAAATTTCCCGTCTACTAGACTAATTAATCCTGGAGCCATATTGCGCGTTTGAGAAACGGGTTTAGCTAGAGTATGGCATGAAGTTCCATATCAAGCTAGGTACTATCTAAGTTCGCGGAAATGTAGTTGATAGATGCGCCACGGAAAATGCCGTAGGGCCCCTATACGCAAGATTCGAAAAACAAGATAGCTACCAAGAGGTTGGAGGATAAACTTTTATTCCTATAGGACGTCATATTATATCTTATACGTCACCCTAGTGATTTCTGAAGCCGGCAGAATGGAAGCCATATATCGTAGAAATCCTGGCGGACGACCTTGGAAGTCCTTGCAAGGGCGCCGGGTTAAAACTATGTTAAATGAAGAAATAAACGCTATAAGGTAGCTCGTACTTTTAAGCGAACAGACTATTAATTCATCAGTAAGCGGCTCGACTATATACAGTGTGATCCCGATACGCGAATGGGAACTACAGATCTAGGTAATACGGTACGACGGCGCGGAGAATCCGCGGGATAGCACGGTCAAAGGGAACGCCAAGAAGGTGAAATACCAAATTGTTAGCCGCGAGCGTAGCTACAGGAACGTGTTGTTTACGTAGTAGGGGTCTAATAGATCTAGAAGTATGACGTGGCCGGGGATAAACTGGGTGAAGCGAGGGTAGTACCTTACCGGCAAATTCAGTCTCATCGTTTAACTGCAAAGTACTAGAATCCCGACTTCGGCATCGGATCCTGCACCAACAGACCACGTCTAGATGGATAGCTGGCTTGGCATCCTATATAAGACCCGAATATAAGCTGTCTTTACTGAGTGACGTGTCCAAGAACTTAAACCGTAACCGGCGCTCATGATTGTGCCTCGACGGCTACAGCTCGCCAGATACTATACACTTAACTAGCTACGATACCTCTTTCGGCAGTAAAGCCGGTAGTCCGGGAAAGTACTCGTTGATCCGGGGAGTCGGTGATCTCTCTGTCGTTATACATATGAGCGCTTCAACAGGGATCATGACCCCCACGTAGAGAATAGAACATGACATGCCTTGTAGGGTGAATGGTAGTCGTTATCCTGTTTTGGAATTATTCTACATTTGTTCCATGAGTGTGCTTGTCCCGGTTGCGAATCTGACAAGGGCCGATATGCCTGATACGCTCAGGCTGGTTCCGAAACTGGGACCAATATCCTGAATAAGGTCGCAGTTATGTTCTGCATATGAACGTGCGCCTCCCAGGCGGCGAGTCCGGGTGTAAATAAGAGAGCCATTTCGTCTCATTGGCACACATTTGATTCCCAGGCGAGCTATCATAGAGTGTATCCACAGATTGGCGAATATGCCAAGGCTCGCCAGGATGGGGATTCCCTTAATAGCTAGCCTTGCATAATAGGACTTTGTACAGTGACTTCTACGACGATCAAGGAACATCCTGACAAACCCAGCTTCTGAAGAGGTAGGGCAGACTGCTGTAACAGCGGGCCAGGGTACCAGGTGGCAAGATTGCCCAGGATAAAGGACGGCTCGCGGATGCGAGTGATTGCATAACGTTACTTGGCTTCCTGCAAGATGAATTGGAATATTAAACGTGCAGGTAAAACGGAAGACAGAAAAAGGAAGTAGTTAAGTAGAGTCAGTGTCGGTTTTTAGGACTGTTAGTTGAAGTTAAGATATTGGAACTCAGTGACGGAATCTGAGGCTTTGGAGCTTGGGGCTTGGGGCTTGGGGCTCAACAGCTGTGGCGTCAGCTAGCCCCTGTCGTTGGAAGTCATCCACTCCGCCCGGGGCCCCGGACTTGTTCCCAGCCTTACTAATTTAGAGGATTCAAGATGGGGACCAAGATAGGACACCCCTGTAAACCTTATCGGCTCACGGCTGTCTCAGCCTCAAAGTCAAATTTTCGCAGCCTCGCATGACATGACGTCTCCAATTGATGGAAGTCAACAAGCTTGTAGATTGGTGCGGTGCGTAAAGATTAAACCCACGTAGATACGCCACGATACCAATTGATGCTGCACCTTGCATTCTCCTCTTCCCTAAAATGGCGCATATGACCAATCCCCTCGCGACTGTCGACCAGCTATACCAGCGGACCTCCTTCAGCGCGCTACCCTCCGACCTCCAAGACGCCATCTTCTTCGCGACCCAACGTCTGACTCAGGCCGCCGGAATTTTACTACGGATCCCCCAATCCGTCACAGCACAAGCCAACGTCATACTCGCACGCTACTGGCTCGTCGAATCTCCCCTATCCTACGAGTTCAGCGATACATCCGCCGCGGCGCTCTTCCTCGTCGCCAAGCTCGGTGCACATCCGTGTCTACCCCGCGATGTCTGCAATGTATACGCATACCTCCTATCTCCAAACTCCGTCCTCTCTAAGGGCGGTAATAATGATGGAGGAGGAGGAGACATCGACGACAAGGATAAAGGAGACCCATCATCATACTACCTCACCGAAAGCGCATACGCCTCCTTCCGATCGCGCATCCTAGCGCTCGAGGCTCGCATATTGTACTCCTTGTCCTTCGACACGCACGTCGCGCTACCACACCCCTTAGCCATCACATACCTCCAAGCACTAGACTTCCTCGCCCTACCCCGAGCTGAGATCGCGCGACGCGCCGTCGCGTATCTCAACACGGCGCTCCTATCGCCGCAACTACTATATCTCACGCACCAGCCGCACGCGCTGGCCGTCGCGGCGATATACTCGGCGGCGCGCGACGCCGGGGCCAAGATGCCGACGTGTGCGTGGTGGGAGGTGTTCGACGTGGACCGCGAGGAGCTCGGGTTTCTGGTTGTAGGCATGCGCAGCCTCGAGGGCTGGGTGCGGGCGCAGCGGGAGGGTGACGGTGTGCTGGCTAGGGGGATGGTCACGCGGGCTTATGTGGAGGGAGAGATGAGGAAGAGGGGGTTGAGGATTGGGAATGGGAGTGCTGGGGCTGGTGAGGATGAGATGGAAGATGAGGAGACGGCACTTATGCGGCAGATGGATGAGAAGGCGGCGCAACTAGACGAATGAGAGCTGGAGCTAACTCGATGTCTATGTGGACTAAATAGAGCTTAAAAGGGCGTTAGGGACTGCTAGTTGGCCCCTACAATTTCATGCTATCCATATCCGAGAATGATGGGATTACTATGATTCTAGTATTTTAATAGAAGATCAACTACAACCAACCTTATAATCGGCCTTTTAAGGATAAACGTACACACTTAAGTTGCCCTGAGAAACTATAGGGATAGGAGAAGACGAGAATGTATTAAAGGGTATGATTTAACAAGGACGATTTCCTTTGCAAGTCCTATGTAACCGATTATGACCTCTCCCAGAGAAATTTACAACCCATTCCCCCTCTCCATACGGAGGCAACCCTGCCTGTTTAGGCTAATTGGTGTTGATTGTCGGGTTGATGATTCCCATAATATTACCCTACTCAATGAATAGACCGCCTCTCGCAACGATGTAAAGTGAAATAGTATGGGTTCTGAAAACGCAATTATTAAAGAAATCCTTATTCGGATATCCATCGAACCCCTATCTCCCCGTCCTGTTGAAGGAAAATCAATTATACAGAATGAGGCATACCTTTTTCCTGGGTATCTCATTCTTCGTACAATCGAAGAAGACTCGTGGAGTAGTGCTGTCTGCCAAGCGTCCTCAAGTAATATTAAAAGTTCCTTGGTAGCTTCCTCCATGGCTGCAGGTAATGCGGCATAGAATGCAATAACGAAGTGGATTTGGCATATGTATTTGGTTTATGGGCCCATGAGGTATGAGCTAATTAATAATCCAACGATCTCTGTTACGGTTTTGATTACAGTCTCATAAGTTATTGTCGGTCTGAAACGGGTCGGAGGCATCCAGCAGCAACTTCACTTGCTGCAGAAACTTGATGGTGAATTCTTGTCGATATATTTCGAACTCCACGAGTGCTGCGTCCAGTAATTCCTTGTCCAACCTCTTTCTGACTTTTGGGAAGGCAGAGATATTGTTTAAGTTGCGAGACAATTTCCTCTGCACCTCCAGTTCCTTGCATCCGAGGCCGACAGGAAGCCACTGGATGATCTGCTTGGTCTTCTGAAGGAGATCTGTGCATTTCTCATTCTTGAGCACGCGACAGACAATGATGCATTGATCGAAAATATCCACAATATTGGACATCTTGAGGACGGGGTACTTCGAGTAGACTGCTCGGCAATTGCGGTATAGGTTTGCTAGTGTTGTACCAGTTCCTTTGATGTCCATGGCCTCAGATGGTACCATGTATAGGTTGTGCTTGTAGTTATCCTCAACGCAATCCATAGATCGGATCCAGTCGAAAATCAGCGCGAAGTCCATGTAAGGACACCATTTGTGTAGCCATTTCACCGTTACTTCGTCAGTAACTTGCAACGCAGACTTCGCGGCCAAGTCAAGAATATCTTGGCTGATGCCTTCAAATCGCCTCTCAGGGTAGTCCATTAGGACTTCACCTAGGCTTCTCGGGGTGGGAACAGCAGTAGCGGCTTGTGTCCTCAACTACAGCTTTGAGCGTCAGTTACCAGCATCCCATAAGTTTTCGATATAGCTAGTAGAACGCGCCGGGTAATACTATATTTTCTTCATTGCAGGTTAAGAGGTAGTTTACTTACAGTAGACTTCTTGAACCGAGAATCGCAAGGGCTAGGGTGGCCGAAAGGTTGCCTTTTGCCGGTTTGTTTTGGTTGGATTACCGGTCCCAAAAATCGAAATGCAGGTTGTTGACGAAAAGCGAATCTACTAGTGCAATTACCGAACCGGAGCATATCAGGCGCGGTAGCATAATCCTTCCATTGATCTCGTTGGGATTTCCTCCTTCTACCCTCACGTCGCTTTCTGGTCCTATTAGTACCCATATTGAAATGGCTGGTAATGAAGGGAACGTGATACAGCGAGGAAGGAAATAAGAGGAGGAAGAAAGACACGAGAAGAATTTTAAAGAAGCAAGCTGGTGAAATGTTTTTTGTGAGAAAAAATAACGTCTAGGCAACGCTTCTTAGCTTCAAGTTTTGTGATTGACCGGGCGATGTGCTCACGGTGATATAATCTCCATAAAACAATGCTACGTGCATATACTCCTCTTATTATAACAAGGCCACCTTCCCAGGTATGTAAAGGGGGGTTTATAAATCTGGAAAGTGTAACCAAGGGGGGGCTTCCTATATATCCGGATGCTGTTTCTTCACACGCATCTAGGGAAAGAGTATCTGCTTATAGACCCTGTTAGATGTAGATAAAATTTATACTGCATCATTCCTTAATTTGATAACGTTTATGGATGACTTCAATAGATTAAGTAAGTGGGTTCCTAGCGATGAACCTTCGTCTAAGCTAATCCCAAGATTCTGCTTCGGGAAGAGAACCCCTATTCCACTCCAGCTACATTCGAGAAAAGTAAGATTATTCAGACATTCATATATGTACCTCTATATTTTTAATACGTATCGCATTCTATTTCCTACAACAAGCTTAGAAATTTAACAGTATACAATTTACCCCTTTTTTGATAGTTACATAAAGTGTATAAGTACATTGGGTGATAACTTCGAGTTAGTCTAACTACTTTATAAAAAGATTTAACCCAGGAGCCCTGCTAAGAATAACCCCTCGGGAATTCGACGAGAACAATGAGCTCCAAGTAATCCCGTTAGTAAAGTTGTCGTGAGGTTGGTAAACAGAGGTCTATAAAAGGGGACGAACTGAACTAGAAGCCGAGTGCACTTGACAAGGATCTAAGATCAAAACACCACGATAAACACTAAACTTAACTATAAGCGCCATTATAATATCAAAATAATATAACACCAGAGTGCCCGTAAACAGTTCTATTTCCCAAAACATACAAGGTATCAATCTCAAGCGAGTAAAAAGCCTCCCATATCCAACCCAACCCAATCCGATCCGTGCGCCACGCTTATACACCCCTTTAGTATCGAAGTTGCCTTATACCCACCCTATATAGGTCATATAGTCTAGATACTCCTTACTTTAATAGACTTCCTACATCTTGTAGCCGTATATTATCCATAGCGAGAGTGTTCCCTCCTCTATCTATCCTACCCCAGCCAACCCCCCAACCGGGCAACACGCCCGCGTTCGCCACCACTGTCTCCCCTGACGTGGCGAAACCCGCTGTTGAGCTCGAGCTAGCGGCGCAGTCAACTGCAATATCGCTATTGCGCCTCCAGAACTTCCACCCTTTTTTCGGCTGAACGTTCCGGACTATTGATTCTGGTGTTGTCATGATACCCGTCCGACCGCTCGGTGTTATGCGCGGATAAAAGAAGCCAGCTGGCTGACCGCCCGTGAATGGATTCCACCATGGGCCTTTAGACCGTTCAATGATGCTGCCGTTACGCCCTGAGTTATACGATGTCGGAGGCTCCCCCGCTAGCTCTTCGAGGGTATAGCCCTTAGTTTCGGGAATGAGTAGCGATGAAAATGTCCCGCAGAGCATAAATAACGCGAATATCTGCATCAGCCGGTCGAGCCATGGCGTGCATGCTTTCCCCGAGCAAGGGTTAGGGGCGTCCTTTGTGAGAAGCGGTAAGGAAATGACTTGCGCGACGATGGCACCTACTTTCCCCATGGCTGCCGAAAGCCCGTGTCCGGAGGAACGGTATCGTGTCGGGAAGCACTCGCCGGGGACGATGAAGGTAGTGGTATTTGGACCGAAATTGAAGAAATAGTTTGCGATGACATATAGGGCCAACAAAGCACCCTTGCTGAGGCTATTATACATAAATCCTAATACGCAAAAGGTGATGGTAAGTATAGCGAATCCAATAACCTGGAGTGGTTTGCGACCAATACTATCGATTGTCAATATGGCAGTCCAGTATCCAGGCAGAGAGCCTGCAACGACTAAAATTATCGTGCCAACTGCGCTGTTGAACAATATTGTGTAAAGCGAGTCCCCATCGGCGTAACCAATTGCTTGTAATATGACCTGGTTATTCAACCCTAAACCATAGAAAGCTAGGTCCTGCGTCTCGAGGTTAAACAGATTCGATCAAGAAGTTGGTTAAGGGATACGTACTAGGAAAAACCACGACAGAGTCGTTCCCAATAGGATTTTGGCGTTCTTCCATTGTGTGAAGTAAAGGTATAAGTCGTTCCAAGACGCTGAAGGTATGTTAAGTGCTGGAGCGGCGACTTTCTTCATCCTCGCTTGAGTGACCTCATCTACTTCTCCTTCCGACCGGCTCGACATATACGCCTTAATATCAGCCGCCGCTTTCTCGACATCCTTAGCTACCTCGAAGGTATATCTGGGCGTTTCGGGAATTGTAATGCGATAGTAGAGAGCAAAGCAAGCCGGAAAAGCTCCAACTCCCACAATAATACGCCAGCATCGATCGGCGGCTGTCTGACATGCATAGTCGCATTGGTCGACGGTCGGGGCGTTTCCGAAGGCGTTCTTGAAAGATGCGGTAACGATAAGGGCCACGACGGCGGCCAGCAATTGTCCCATTCCTTGCATGGAAAACACTGCGGCCATCATAGCGCCGCGCCATCGCGTAGGCGCAAACTCGGAGGTGATGACAGCGCTCAAAGGATAGTCCCCTCCTATACCAACTCTGGTCATAAACATTAGCAAAAATTTGCGCGCAATATTATTCGTCATCTTACCCCATCATAACCCTCCAAAATGTCATCAGTCCGGTGAAGCTTATAGCTTTAGAGGCCGCAACTGTGTAAATGTTAATTTTTGGAATTTCAAGCCCCATTAATAGTTTTCCGTGTTTGGAAGTTTAAGTAAACTATGAGAGCCGTAGGGGGTTATAAAGAATTGGGATCCAATTGTATGTTTCTATACTTACCCAAGCAACAAGAGAGAGTCGAGAAGACGATAATGCCTAGCTCAACTCCATACATCCGCCTCCTCCCGAACTTATCTGCCAACCAACCAAATAGGACCTGACCTATGATGATACCTGCGCTCGTTGATGCCTTCAGAGTCTGGCTGACCGGGGTTGGTAAGTGTCCAAAGTTCCCTCCATACCCATTCTTCGCATCCTCCGGTGCTCCGTGCCAGAACACAACACCGAGCAGCGTCGTTACGAGATTGATGGCGAAAATATCGTACGAATCAAGGAAAAATCCTATACCAGCGACTAGTACAGCCCTCACATGGTACATTCCAAAAGGTACTTTATCGATTTCTGATAGCGCGAGCCTTCGCCGTAGGTTCGGGTCTTGGATGTGGCTGAAGTCGTTGAAGAAATTATGAAAAGCTCGATTGCCGCCATACGTCCGGTCATACGTTGCCGGTGTCATGGGCTCCGGCGTGGCCATTGTCGAAAATTCGACAAGCTTTCGCCCTATCGTAAATGTTTCGTGATGTCGGCCGCGGAAGCAAATAAATGCATAATTACCCAATGGGAGGTGCGAGCGCTAGATTCGACGAGACTACGATGTGTTCATGGTGTTGTTTGGTAGGCGAGCCCACCGTCTGAAAGGGAGTATACAATGCGGTTATACGGGACCGCAGGTCTTACGGCTGTCGATCCTGTGAAACTGACTTGCTATCGAAAAAATACGGATGTGACGGGTAAAATGTGCTGGGTGTGGAATAGGTAGAAAATAGCAACAAATAATGAAAAGGGAAGTAGTCAGGTAAAATGAACAAAGTTGTGTAAGCCCTTCAAAATCTTAAGACAGAGCCTCGATGCGCGCCGGGGTAGGGAGGGATGTGATCTGACGCACTTCGAAGATCGGTACCGTAATTAAATCTTTTCCTATGTCTGACAAGGACCCATCGACCCAATCGCATAGGTGGTCGGATTTCTCGGGAGGCCCCTAAAGGAGCTTAGGGGTTAAACGTTAGATATATGGGCTGAGGGGTCTCTCGTTAGGATAACATCCAATGTAATACGGTGGAAGTAGACGAATGCTAAAGGGCGAAGATATAAGAGGCGCTACAGTCTAGGCCCTAGACAAGCCTCTAAGACGATGTTCTTAAACTAGCCTCAAGTATCCTTGACACCCCGTTCCACGACCTACCTATTTGTGTCTTGGTGCAACGCTTTGTCGGACGACAGTCCAAAGCGACATGGTGTCAAAAGGTGATGTGATGTGTTAATCAAGAATGTTAGGCTTATGACTATCGTAAAGCTAATAGCTTCATCATCACACTTGTCTACCTAGCATTCGGACCGGGGGTGGGTATCGTGATTGGCTTATACTTGTTAAAGGTTCGTCGGGGTTCAAAGCTAGGGAATAAACATAGGGCAGGTAATAGTTCTACATGTAGCTTGTTGAAAACGTGGGTATGGAACTGGAGCTGCTCTTTACCATATGCATGAGTTCGGTGAGGTTCAAGTGGGATTCATCCCGTCCAGACCACATCGTGGAGAATCTGAGCTCGCACCAAGGGTGAGGTGAGCCGCTCTTCTGGCTAAAAACGTGGGAGGTTGTATCACATGATTATACGAAAGCTGAAATGAACGTATTGTAGGTTGTACATAGGTAGGTTCAGGGGATCCTTCGGAGTAGCATGGGCTTGGCAGGGTACGGCAAGGGTACGGCAAGGATACGGGCATAGGTACAAGATGCAGTCGCGAATGAGCCGCGTTACGGGTGCGAGTGGGACTTCGCGGGGCGAATCGACGCACGTACCCATCGGCCCGCGATTTAGAGTTTGAATATTACTTAAGCACCTTATTGACTTAGTCCCTTAATTCAGACCCTATTAAGTATCTCTATTCTTTTTTTCCCATCTCGATATCAATGAAACTGAAGTGTGAATATTACTCGACGCGTGGCAGATGCTTCTTAATCTTAGAAGGAGTATCAGCTTTGTCCCTCTGCAGGAGGCGAGGTGCTTTAGGATGAAGCCGTGCAATCGGTCTAATGAGAAACCATTTAGCTTGGCGGCAAACGCCCAAGAAGCCATCTTATGCAAGACAACATCGCCAATCGGAGCACAGAATTTCGGAACGTGGCCTAAACTATTCGATCTCAACAATACGTGTCTGCAAGCCACCACGCTTCCATGTGTTACGCGCTACGACATGTATTTTCAATTCATAGGCGTCAATCAGAAATACCATTCACCTTGAATCGTAATAATAGCCGTTCATGAAGCTAAGCATGCGTGATATATATCCGAGATTAAATAATTAAATAATGCAAACCTGCAGAGTCAACAACGTGACTATCATTAACAATTTCTTGGGGGGGGGGGGTTTCCTCGTGGGTGTTTATTAGTTACGGATACCTACCTTATAAGCACGTGGCGGCCACCTCCTAAGAACCACCACCAAGAACATACCTGCATTATGTATAAACTCAGGTAGGTCTAGTTAGTTACATGTTGTATAACTGTAAGTTTTAGGGCTTTGTGTTCTATTTTATATTCTTTCTAAAATGGGGGTTTTCAAATCCGATCCCGGGACTGCAAACACTTGAAAAGCATATTGTTTAGTTAGTTAGTTACTCCTAAGATGATCTAGTTATGTTTGTTGGAAGTTAGCCTTGCTTCCCAAGTAATGCATAGTATAATTTATAGTTCCCGGTACTCTTTGATATTATTATACCTTAGAGTTACCGTTGCTCACCGAAACCCCAACTTTGCACATACGTTAAGTTTACTTGGCTCGGGTTAGCGGAACCACATCCACAGGCTACCGCAGCGGATACTACTATAGGTGGTTCAGTTCGATGCGCATGTCATGGGCAGGATGTCTGATTTGACGCTGGCTATCTTTACCAATAACTCGGGACGACTAGGGTAGACATGCCATATTCTGTATATCTCTCGATCCCGGACATAACCCGGCACTGCCAAGTATTGGCTCCGGATTTCGAAACATGGTTTAACTGTAGTAGAAATAAACTCAAGGTAACCAATTTTCTTATAACTCAAATAACTGTAATATCAATTCATTTGTCATAGTCTATGCGTATGAGCTATTCACCACGCCGTGATATCTTCTACTTCTACTTCTGCCTCTCCGAAAGTGCTCGATTTAATTAACCGGCCGACGCTAGCTGCCTCCACGTGCTCGCCTTCTCTAGCCATAATGTCCGGCAACGTCTCGTGTAGGAATTCTAGGATATACTTGTTGACTTGTTCAAATTGCAACAGAAAGGCATCGTGGCCTTCTTGGCTGTCTATCTTCTCAAGCCGGGCATTCTTGATGTGCTCCGCTAACTCCTGTTGCTCGGCAAATGTGAAGAGCCCGTCACTTTCAATCCCCAAAACTAAGGTAGGCTGTTCAATGAGAGCGAGTGCCTCGGCGATGCTACTAGCGCGGTATCGAGAAACATCGTGCGTATCTAGTTTCCGCGTGATCGCAATATAACAGTTACTGTCAAAGCGCTTGACGAATTTTCCACCTTGGTAGCGAAGATATGACTGAGCTGAGAAGTAGGTTGTCGTCGGCAACGAATCACCTTCAGTAGAAATGTCTGTCTTCGGACCGGAGAATTGGGGATCTAGTGATTGACCATTGGTATCCTTATGAATGCTCGCATCGGCCTCGCTGGTGTGGCTATTGTTCCTTGATATTCGAGTTGTCTTGTGCCCATCATTGTGAATATTAAAATGAGCCTCGGATGGAGTGTTTGGGCGGGGTCTTTCCCTGATGGTCTGGCGCCTAGCCGGGTCTGGGATATTGCGCCCAAACCGTGCCTCAAAGGAATTCCGGCTCCGATAGGTCAAAAGGGCGGACATACGGGCGGCTCCAAGGCCGGTCGTAGGCGGATCGGAGAATGAATAATATCCATCATCATACTTTGGGTCCGCATATATGCTCTGTCGTTGGGCTTCGCCCCAACTAATTCCCCAAGCGCTATGGCGGCTTGAAGTGGCAATCGGAACAATACTCCGAACGTAATCCTTACCGAAATATGCCCACTCAAGGACAAGCATACCGCCCATGGATCCGCCAATGACAGCAGCTACTTGGCGTACGCCTAGGTCGTCGAGAAGAAGTTTATGCAAACTGTCTTAAGTTAGAAGTCAAGTCAAAAGTGAAGATAGAGTTCGGTCGAGTTGCGACCTACTTGACATCGTCTCTTATTGTGGTAAGAGGAAATTCGGGTCCGTATCTCTCGTTTTTCGGATCGCCATCCTTAACGGTTACTGGACTGGCCGTGCCGTAGGGGCTACCTAGACTGTTCATACAAACAATGAAGAATCTAGAAGTGTCGAATGCCCGACCAGGACCGCCGAGAAGAGGTCCCCACCAGTCACTAACATCAGCTGAGCCCGTCAAGGCATGACATATGACCATAGCATTGTCTGCATTTGGAGACAGCTTTCCTCGCGTTGTATATGCCAACGGCACATTATGTAGAGTAACTCCAGATTCGAGAGTGAAGCTTGGAATGATGGCAATTTCCTGGTCTGGAATCAGACTCGCGAATGGGTTCTCAGGTTGTTGCTGAGTTCTTTCTTCCAAGTATTCAGTCACTGCTCTATACCACAGACGCTTGGGAGTAGAGAAGCAGCTACATTAAAAGCACGCAAATAGAAACCACGAAAAAAAAAAAAAAAAAAAAGAATTCTGACTGACCATATTTTGGCTGTTTGCCAGCGACAGCTTCCTGTGTCATTTTGTCGTATGGCAGATAATTCTGAGGTATGTATAATAGACGAATAATAGGCAAGAGGAAGATATATTATAGAATAAAGGTAAGTAGTTAAACGAATAACTAATAAATTAATCCCGTATCAATCTCTCGTAGACGCTACGACGTAATTCGCTAGGTAATCTGTTTCTGGGGAGATGTAACAAGATAACTGCGCATGTCTTATATGGTTATCTGTACTTATACCAAATTTGATTCGCACGTCATTTCGTTACATGCGTAAGATGCAAGATGGTGTTGAATGATGACTCCTACTCCAGATATCGGGGATGTATGTACCTGACGTAGGTACCAATAAATTTTCGCTTATGTAAGAGTTAGGATGGGTCCGAGCAAGATACATATGCTAAGTACCTGTAGATGTACTTAGTACTTTAGGTGGCAAGACAGTACGCGAATAAATCAAAGTTCCTTCTACAATCAATTTGCCTGCATGCAGCCTTAACCCTTTGCAAGCTCTGAGGCTGCATCGTCTAAAATCCACCACGCGATAGGTAGCTTCTTCATTCAACGCGACCGCCGTCTTGCCGAACGGGCATCATTCTTTCATAGCCAACTCAACGTTCTCCCCTTCTCTCAGGTAATCATCGCCCACTATTCACCATTAACGACCGGTTAGCCATCTGTAGGAAGGGTGACGCTGTACAACACTCAAACAGTCACGCTTTCTTTGTTCGCATTCATAGGGTGCTTCAAACTCTTATCATCAATTCATAGTTTTTTGATTTCCTTTACTCGTCACTATTTCTCTGGCAATGCTGCACGGTTACTCCGACTACTTGTTAGAAATCATCGCGGCCCCCTACAGCAACAATATTCATCTAGGTTTGCACTAAGTATGATACGCTGAGGTCTAATTCTCATCGCCTTCTGAACATCTCCACTACTACTACTACTACTAGCCTTTCGGTTTCTAGCCTCATATTCGATGCCCTTTTTTATGACATAGAATCAGTCGCACGCAATCAAAATGCCTCCAAAGCGAAAGAGAAACGAGCGGCCATCCGATGCTGGAGCAAATCGGCCGGCTCCTCATCGTCCTTCCGACACAAATCTCGCCCAGCACGAACGAGATTTCCAAGATAGTCCTTCATCGCAGAATCGCCGTGCATCGAGCGGTCGCAATACGAGGAGAAATGCCGACCGTCGCGATTCTTCAGGCGGTCAACTAGCCGCTACGGGTCATCGAGGTCCCGTCTCTCCATCAACTGCTCGACCATCTAGTTCATCGTCGCAGGCTGCTCCACCCACGATACCTTCCACACCATCCGCTATCCAGCCTAGTCAACCTAGTCAACCTAGTCAACCTAGTCAACCTACCCAACCTCGACCCCCCATCCCTTCGAGCTATAACTTCGCTGTATTAACAGAATCGCGACTCTCCACGTGGCAACAGAAAGGTCGTCAGGATGTTATTGAGCATGGCATCAAGTCTCGTAACGACGAAGACGTTGAAGAAATCTCGACTATATCTCAAGAGTTTACACGTGCTGTTCTTGAAGGGCGCCTTAGCCCACCCGATGCAGGAACTTGCGTGAAACAAATCCTCGGGCCAGCGGTCGAGAATGCCGATGGTCCTGGGTTCGGTTTTGATGCACAGAGACTATTCCTCGAC
The DNA here is from genome assembly GCA_902805455.1 of Daldinia concentrica. NCBI lineage: Eukaryota > Fungi > Ascomycota > Sordariomycetes > Xylariales > Hypoxylaceae > Daldinia > Daldinia concentrica. The sequence goes on along the minus strand of CADCSW010000003.1, from coordinate 917,743 downwards.
ACGCTCTCGATTTTCATCGACTCCGAGGATGGTGCATCTCGGCCACAACTACGAGATTTTGTTGTTGCCACGGAGATATCTCCTAAGATTTTGCGCGAAGTGCTGGACGCACCGGCATTACAGCAACTTGGTTTAATCCGCGAAACCTTCGTCAAATTAGGCATCAGATATGCCACGAATCAACTATACCGACAAGCAAATTATAACTTGCTTCGGGAAGAGTCCGAAGGATACTCTAAGCTTGCCGCAGAACTCTATCGCACACCGTATTACGCCCGAGACCATCATGACTTTGCTCTTGTGCAAGCTTGTTGGGAGCGCGTGAAGGGGTTAATTGGAACATTCGACCTTGATGTTGGCAGAGTTCTGGATGTCGTCATTGACGTTTTTTCTGCAACGATGCTAAGAAACATCGTATTCTTCTCGAGATTTTTGCGAATTAGTTCTTGGTGGCCTCGCAATCAGGTCGAGCATTCTGAAAGGGTGTTCGCAGGTGGCCTACCAAAATGGGCTTTGCCACAATATGAAGATGTCAGTCTCGAAGATCTCAAGGCTGAGCTTGTCGAACGGTGCTATCAGCGTGACCTGACGTTCTGGGATAGAGCTCGAGAAATTCACCTGGATGCCTTTTTTGAGCTTGGTGGAAGACGTGTTGAAGATATTGATCAGTACGACTCTACAGAAACTACTTCTGGTCCTAACTCGAATAACGATTATAATCTCGATTGGATAAAAACTACGAAGACCCTTCCACCGTGCGGCAATAAGATAGCTGCGCAGTTATTGGGCTTCAAATTTCGATTCTATGCGTCCGACGCTCGAGCTAAGCTCGAAGCACTACCAGCAAATCTGTACTATCTTGCCGCCTTCTTCATCAAAATTGGGTTTATTTCTCTGCCTGATCTTTATCCCCACCTTTGGCCAAGCGATGCCCAGATGGAAGCCTTGAGGGAGCGACGAGAAAAGGAGCTCGAGGAAAAAGAGTTGGCTAAGAGACACGGCAACGAGCCAAACGCTCTCCTTACAGCTGGAGCTCTTACCGATGACACATTGCCAGCCTCTTCTAAACTACGAGAATCTACTGTTGCGAATGGCGACAATAATGAGCAAGATACGAATACTACAAAGGGAGATGACGAGACGAGTCTGCCCGACCCAAAAGAGGCTCATAAGGCAGATCTAGTAACCCACTTATTAGTCGTAGGTGCCATCCCTGAAGCTTTATTCATCATTGGTCGCTTTCCTTGGCTTCCTGAAGCATATCCCGATGAAATATATCCAGCTCTCAATCGTATTCTACTACATTCTATCAACAAAGTCTTCGAAGAAACCAGACCTATTGAGGTTCGACCCGTGACCAACCACACTATAAAACCAGAACTATCTCAGGATCAATCTGGGATGACAAAGGGCAACCTGAAGCTTACCGATGGCTCCCCTGTAAAAATTCTGAAATGGCCCCATCCCGATGGTAGCCACAAAGGCATCATCTATCGGTTTTACCTCGACGAATGGGCAGATAACGTTCCTATATGTCAAACAGTCGATGACGTTTTCACGCTCTGCAGCACGCTCCTCAACGTATCCGGTGTTAATATCGGAAGGGAACCTTCTCTAGTTAAGAAGTTAGCCGCCATTGGCGTGAAAAGCTTCTTACAAGACCAGTCGCCAGAAAATGTGGCGCGTTGGCAAGATCTTCTTCGACGCACACTTGTACCGTCGCTATGCCTTTGCAATGCTAACGTCGATGCCGTAAGTGCGGTTTGGGAGCTTCTTAAGTACTATCCAACACAGGTTCGCTATAACATTTACTCAGAGTGCTATGAAGGGCAAATATCTCGAACTCCTGCCATGGCTAAAGCTTTCAGACATGCCAAAGCAGACACGATAGCTACTTTAAAACGGCTTTCTTACCAGAATATTTCTAGTTCTGCAAAGAAACTCGCCAAAGTGGCACTGTCGTCGCCCGGTATCGTATGCAAGGTTGCCCTTGGACAGATCGAGGCCTATACCAATCTCATTGAGGCATTTGTAGAGTGCACGAAGTACTTTACGGAGATAGGCCACGATGTTCTTGTTTGGTCTCTGCTGAGCTCACTGGGTAGCAAAGACAGGAGCAGAACCCAGGAGGCATCTGTACTTTTAACCAGTCGATGGCTGCAGGCTCTATCCAAATTTTCGGGTAGGGTCTTCCGACGGTATAGCAATATGGATCCGACGCCCGTCATTTATTACGTGAACGATCAAATCACCCACGGGAATCCCACCGACTTAATTATTCTGCGGGAGCTCATTACTTCCATGGGCGGAATTGTCTCGGACATTGATTTCACAGATGCCCAATTATTCGCCCTGAGTGGTGGTGAGGTTCTACGACGCCAAACGCTGGTCAGTTTAGGTGATAAACGGTACGAGTCCGCTAAGAGTGCTGCTCGTCTTATGAAGGCTTTAGTACAGACGGATCTCGCTTGTCAACTCTTAACAAATATGGCCCAGTACCGACAATCTGCCATCTACCATCTACCGGAGAATGAAACACATATCAAGTACTTGGCAACCGTGATTGACGACTCACAGCAAGCTCTCGTTCAATATGTAGAGCTATTGCGAAATAACCTAGCCCCCGAGCAATTCGATGCCCTTATACCTAACATCCCACGGTTGATGACGGAATTTGGCCTTGACGCTAATCTTGCCTTTATGATAGGCCGAGCTAGTCTCCAATATTTCATGATGGGTCCTGGAGAGAAGCTCGCTGTTGCCACCTCCGAATCAACGCCAGATGCAGATATCGATTCATCTAATGAAGCGAAGGGCAATGATAGTGCACCAGTCACCATCAGCCAAGACGGTGAGGATCACATGGTAGTGGACGCACCGGATATAGATGAGGCAACTCAGCCTCAAATACTGCCAGCAGTAAATGGTCAGAAACCTGACCGGTTCTTAGAAATACTCAGCCCCATCGTCAACGCTGCTCGAACCATATTGCCTGCAGAAGTGTGGGACAAAATCAATCCCGAATTCTTTGTGCTTTTTTGGTCTCTGCAGACGGGAGATCTTGTGGTTCCGATGAACAGTTATGAAGCCGAGATTACCAGAGTAGAGAAACAGTATACCGAATTGAAACGAGAACGAGGCGATATGAGCACCAAGAAAAAGTCCCTTGATGCTCTTATCCAGCTTAACAAGGATCTCTCCGCTGAAGCTAGTACCTGTCACGAACGTGTGAGCAAGACTAAGATATTACTTATCAAACAAAGTCCACGATGGTTTATCTCATCGGCAAAAGCAGAATCTATTGCTGATACATTCATCGAGGAATGCCTCGTCCCGCGAATTTTACTCTCGCCTAGCGATGCAGACTTCTGTCACCGAATGATCCGGTTCATGCACTCGAGCCGAGTGCCAAATTTCAGGCTCATCGACTTATATGACCGATTCTTCGGTGTAAATGGGCTGCGTTTGATGATATTTGGCTGCACAGTTCGGGAAGCCGAATTTCTTGGTCATTTTATTAAGCTTACATTGGGTGACCTTGCAAAGTGGCACAAGGATAAGGATATATACACCAAAGAAGCGATACAGAACGGAAAAATTGGGTTTGCGACAGCTTTTGAAGAAAACGGTAAACCGACAGCATTCATGGAACACGACCAATTTCGCGATCTTCTCTGGACATGGCATCGGAACTTAGCTACAGCTTTACGAGCCTGTCTTACTGGGACAGAATGGATGCATATCAGGAATGCCATCACAGTACTGAAGGCAGGACTCGAGCACTTCCCTGCTGTTGACTTCATGGGTCGCCAATTCCTGCAAATACTTGGAAAGATTGCAGAACGTGAAGATGCAACGAAGAATGGAGGCGAAGATGGACATAGTCACAGAGTGGACCTCTCAGTCACGGCAAATACTGCAACTTCAGCCCTCAAGAAGTACTCGCCTAGATGGGTCATGGTCCAGGCTTTTCGGTCTAATACGGTAAGTTCGCGCTGCCATATTGGGAATCAAACGTGTGCTAATTCTGCCGCAGAGCGCCGACCCTGCTGAGGAAAAAAAATCAGCGGAGCCTACTAAGCCCGGCCAGCCAAGTCTCCGGCCAAATGCACCAGACTTCAAGCCTACCACGACAGGGTAAGTTTAGTTCTGCTTAAGAATAACTGAATATTTGTTTAATATATTAGCAGCATGCCAACGCGGATTAGGGCAAATGCCGAAGAAGAAGATGGCGAGGTAAATGACGTGAAAGCATCGGTTGGTGCCGAATCTATTAAGAAAGATACGAATTCTCGGCAGCATACACCTACCAGCAGGGATACCAATCAGAAGCCGACAGCCGCTCCTCAAAAGACCGACTCAAGACCACTTCCAAGTCGATCCTCGACTCCAAGATCTATACCTCCTGCGCCGCCTGCTTCGGTATCTAGCCAAAGGGTAGAGTCCTCTCGTCCATCAACTCTGGCCCCTGCCCCCGGACTACCTAGCCGGCCAGAAGTGCCATTTCCCGCGCATTTCACGCACGACAAATTTGGACAAATTACGACTTCTACACACCCTCGCGATCATAGAGAAGGCAGGGATCCAAGAGAGGTGCGAGGTGCAAGGGATTCGAGAGACCCACGTGATTCTAGGGAATCGAGAGATCCTAGAGATCCTAGGGACCAGAGGTCATCGTTCCGAGCTCCAGATGATTCACGTTTAGCTCGAGTACGAGACCAGCCAGCCGCGGATCGTCGTATTCCGGAAAATATTCCAAGGGAGTCTCCAAGATCTGAGAGAGATCGTTCTTCGCACCGACCAGAACCCGGTCGGCGAAACGAATCAAGCACGCCTGATCGAGATGGTCGCGGTCCGCGTGACCGCCCGGTGCCTTCAGGCGGCGTCAATCGAGGACCTGATGCAACTAGAGCGCAACGTGACAACATAGTGGCTACGAATCCCATGCCGCCCCCTCCACAGCCAGAGCTGCAGGGCCCACCAGTAAACCCGGAACGCGCACGCCTCATCAATGCAGATCGTCCAGATGAGCGTTCGAATATGGTAAACCCAGCTCGTGCGGCTCTAATCAACGAAGGCAGGCCCAGTAGTCGTCAATCCAGGGAAGATAGCCGAGATCGCAATAGTTCCCGCCCTGTATCTCCTCGGCGAGACAACCGTTCCGACCCTCGACCTAACGATCCATCTCGTGACCGGCCTCATCGTATAGATCATCCGCCTCGAGATCACTGGAATGAACCACTACCAACTATTGGACCGAAAGGCAGTAGGATAATTGATCATGAAGGTGATCGAGGCATAGCCGATAGGTCTTGCGACCCTATCGCATTTCAAGGGCCACCTCATACATCCAGGGGTGATTCTGATCACGGTCGACTAAACAACCAAGATCCGGAATACGGCCGCCTAAGTTCGATTCCCTCGATTAGTGACGTAACTAATCCTCCCGAGGGGCCGCGTGGTCGTGGTCGTAACTCAGCTCGCGCCCCAGCAAACAACATTCCGGGACGACCAGATCCCAGGTTTCCGAGCAACGAGCCTCACCGGCCTACATCACCAGATAGACATCATCCTCCTACTGGCCCCGCATCGTCTAGGCCACGTCGAGGTCAAACAGGAGGACAATATGGACACGGAACTGGTCCGGCTACTTCTCCAACGGCTACTAATCCGTCAACGGGAATACATCCAGAAAGGCTAAGACACTTGAATCCAGGTAGTTCTGCTGGGCCGGTACCATCCCCTCAGCCAACGTACCCAGTTCCTGCCCCCAGCCCAGTTTCTGTGCATCCAGATCGAATGGGCCAGATTTCAGCATCACCTTCCGGTTCTCACCAAGGCAATCGTTCTGCTCTACCTCCTTTGCAGACCTCCGATCGAGCTCCCATGTCTGGACCGATAAGTCATCGTCAACAGTCCGGAGGCCACCCAGGTCCCTTTGGGTCTGATGCTAACATGATGGCCGCGCCTACGGGACCAGCAAACACTAATGAACGATCCAGGGCTGGTGGTGGGAGACGGCAGTTATCAGGTATCAACACTATACTTTCTGGGGGAAGCCCTACTGTGCGCTCGAGAGGCTCTCGATCTAATCTGGCTGGATCTGACGCTCAGGTGCTCACGGGAGCATCCCCTGTCTCTACACCTGTTCACGAACGTCCAGACCCTAATATACTGTTAGGTGAGCGCAGTATGAACGGAGGGGAACGCTCTGGGCGAAATGACCACGAGCGAGGGCGAAGGGACCACAGTAATGCCGACCGGTCTCTGCGCTCTTCCCGCCGGAGCAGCCGGGACCGCAGTACAGAAAGGGATCAGAGACCAAAGGAGCACCGTGATTACCGAGATCGGAAGTCCAATGCTGGGCTTCCCGTCCATGGAAGAGAAGGCGAGATGGAACCACCGCGCCGATCCGGCCGGGATTCTGCGGGTATTGGTAGGGAGCCAATGCCTGGTGCTGGGAGAGGTGATCTAATGGGCAACCCTCGTGATGGGCAGCGAGAGCCGCGTCATCGAGGGGATGGTGGTAGTGGCAGACATGAAGATTATGGACGTGGTCGAGGAGGAGGTGGACCAGGTGGAGGACAACGTGGAGGTGATGATCGTCGTGATGCAAGGGGAGGTGACGATCGAGGCCGCAAGCGTCGAAGCGATGATTTCGGAGGACCCACCGAGAAGAGGCAGAGACGTTAGGACCGGGGTCAGGATGACCAAGCTCAGCCGCGCTATGTGAGATTACCTCGATAAAATTTTTTTTTTTTTTAACTCGACCATGTATTATGAAAAATCAGCTCAGGAAGGCGACGAGCACATAATTCGCAGACAATGGCAGAAACAACAGAGGTATCGTCATTGATTATTACATTTTCATAGCATTCGTCTGCAAAGGTATCAAAGGTGATGGACGCGGGAAACTTTCTAGCATTTTGACAAACGGCCTCGCCAACGTTGGTTTTCTTATCGATTTAACGCGAATTAAGGAGGACACCTATCTCCACAGCAGAGAATCAAGCAAGGCAAAGGGAACATCAAACACCCTATTTAATTCAGACAATTTTCCTTCCCTGCAGTTATCGTTCATCCGGGCGTTAAGAGATACCAGAACCAGAACCAGAATCAGAAACGTTACGCTTAATATTTTTTTTTTCCTCTTATATGATGTACAACAAAACAGAGCAAAGCGAAACAACAAGCTGCGCATTATGATACCCCCTCCCTCTTTCCCATGGCCAATATCGGATTTAAGGCGTCTAAGCAAATAGGAACGGGCAGACGAACAATAGAATCGGCACCTGGCGTTCTTAAGGATGAAGTGTGAATTGTAGAACATAATTGAGGCCAAGGGAATGGGACTAGATTAGGCTTGGCATAGGGAAGATTCTTCCTTAATCGCGCGGATGAATAGATCTACGCGGTGTCACACATCATGGAGACTAAACGCGTGATAAGATTCTGCAGAAGTGAAGTAGTACGACAACACTCATAAATAAGTCAACCCAGTTCGAGGTCTTCATGTCATTACCCAGACTATAAAACCCATTCATTAACACGCAGAAGTAGTAAACGCAAGTATCAACAATGCGAGATTTTACGTATCATTTCATTATGCAATCGCAAATACGAAGGTATCTCTATCTATCTCTAAGTCATCTAATCGACTTCCCTATCCTGCCCTGCTATGCCTTGGTAACCAGTCGGCAAAGCTACTTAAACAAGTATGATAATGATCCACTCCAGTAGAGGGCAAAAAAAAAAAAATACAGGCGAAACAAATCATCAAGTTTCGTCTGATCTAAACGGACCAGTTATAGACGCCTTGCGCAAAAGACCCCCCTTTCCTTTCAAAATGATTCCAGAACGCCAAAATTCCTAGGCTGGCCCCGTAACCCTAATATGCATTCGCAGAGAAAACGCGACAAGATTCAATACTTGTGACTGGTGTGAATGGTAAGGATCGTAATTATCTTGCAGTACCCGGCTGAGGATAATCACCCCATAGCGCGTTGCCGACGCGAACTTGTGTCGAGGTCCTTGAACCTGGTCCGGGTCTACCGTGTGGTCCATTCCAACCCGCTGTGCTTCCACCTTGGCTACCGTACGCTTCATTCGGATCGTATTCGTACCGCACATTCGCGGCTCCTAGATCGCCTCTAACATCGTCGTAGGATGCGTAGCCTGCATAGCCCGCTGAAGGATTAGGATAGTCGTAGAATACTGCCTGACCAGGCTCTGGGTAAGGGTTGGGTTGGCGCCTTAAGGGTTCGGCCGGGTTCGGCTGTGCGTGGGTGATCAACCCGGCGCTCTCTTCGGGGACCGGATCCCCGGGTTGAATGCCAAACGTACTTCGACGAAATTCGGTGGCAACTGGTAGACTTTCTGGGCTTTTCACGCCAGGGCGACCTGCGCCGTACGGTTTCATGGGGTAACTAGTATCAATACCACTAGACTTAGTCTGATAGCTAGGGTCCTCACGGCGGTGCTTAACCCCCACAAATAGCCATCTCATACCACGGCCGAACGCCTTGACGATATCCCATGGGTTAAGAGCGTCTACGAAAGCTTTCAGGCCCATAAAGCCACCCATCTTAGCCCCATGCTCGTTTTCGCGGGGGGACGTTCCTTGGGACGGGTCAGAAACAGGGTAGTAGGTCGGTTTAGCGCTTTCGAGATACGGAGTGTACGGAAACGCCCAAATATGGAGGATTGAAAAAAGCGCCATCTCGACGCAAAGCATTAGACTAGGTATTCCAACTTTCAGGTCGGGGTAGGCGAGGATGGCGTTCGGGTTTACGATATGGAGGGTAGACGTTCCGAGAGAGATGGCGATCGTTTGCCAGAACGACAAGAAGATGACAAGTTTTATAGCCAAGACCTTGAGAAACGGCTTGTGCTCGCTTAGTGGTTCTCGCAACTGTATGTAAAACTGGATGAGACAATACATAGCAATAGTAACCGCTACACACTCGATCGCAATAACCTGTGATAATGTAAGCAACGCTATCCTTCTCCTTTCGTAACATGGCGATACATACCCAAATGTGGGCAAAGACGGGACTGTTAGAACTCTCACAATACCGTTCGAAATACTGTGTCACAACTGCCGTGATAGTCATGGCGACCCTAATGAAGCAGTAATGGTAGATTCCGATCCAGACAATGTTAAACCACGTCAGACCGCTCTTAGGGGTTCTCCACGGTCCCTTTTCACCACCACTACACTTAGCGAACCAGGTAATCGGCCATACCCACTCCTTTATAGGGTGCATATTTCGAAAGAAATCCTTCTGCTCGTGTAAATCGGGTGCTACATAATGGCACATGAGGGCGAAGAAGGAGGCGATGGCGAAAGCCTCGTAGCAATCGCTGATGACTTGGAAGTAAACGGCATGCCAATAATACCATATGCACAGGAAGGCAGAGGTGGCATAAACCGGAATCATAAATAAGATGCGAATGATACTAACTCAAGTCAATAAGATCGTACGCCGTTGCTACGGAGAGATAGACATACTGTCGCTGTTCGCGGGGTTTGGTGTAGTTTAGGGCATGTTGCCACATCAAATAGAAGCTCACGATAATAGCGATAATAGTGGCGGCGCCGGAGATGATGAGGGCGAGCTCATGGAAGGTCAGAGGTCCAACGAGCTTCTCTTCCGAGCCGACTATCAAAAACATGTCAGCATTACGTCTTGGCGCCATGATTCTGGGCATGCAGGAACCCCAGATTCCGGGTTGGGTATCTCAGTACATACTTCTCATATCCTCCAACGTCGAGTTACATGTTAAATTCATCATGCTGGCTGTAACTCGATCATCCGTAAGGCGTAGAAGGTAAAGCGCGGTCGCTATTCAATCCAACCCTCGAAAAATATCGTCCTCCACCGGTATCAAATTGATTAGAGGCTATCTGATAAGAAAATTACTATTTTCGGGGATTTCGTGATTGACGCGGCGTATCGATGTCGCGAAAAGGATTCTCGGGGCTGTGCGTGTCGTTGCGACCAGAAACGGAAACAGGGGAAAAGTAAGGGGAAATGAGTGGCTTCGCGAGTTTATTTACTAAAAAGAACTGTCGTGTCCGACCGGCGGGTGAAATGTTCTGGCGAGGATAATGATATAAAATTGAGGGGGTGTTGTACAAGTCGTGTCGACGAAGAAGTAACCAGATAAAATGGATAGGTTCCAATGTTGGGTAGAGACAAAGAAAGAAAGAAAAAAAAAAAGAGATGCTCAGCCCCGTTGGTAGTTGCACGGGATCTGCGAGTTCGTTGAAGGTTTTGAAATTACAGGCCAAGCCCAATACCGGGAATACGTACCATTTCGAGCAAACGGGGAATTAGCTACGCCAAGGAATACGTACTACGGTGATGCACATGTTGCATAGCGGGGTCTACTGTCTGTTACTGGTTCGCTATCACTGGTCAACCCGAGCCGGTAGAACGGCAAAACCAGCGGGTCCTTAGCGCTAAATATGACGGTTTCTGCAGCTAAGCCACTAGTTAATACGTAAATTCCCTAAGGGACCAAGGGACTTTACATATCAAATGCACGTCGTATCGATATAATTCAATCTTCTCCATAGTCAGATCTGATAAAGATTAAGTTTAAACAAGCCCAGGTACGTAAGAAACACATGCGCTGCTGCCGTTTTAGTGAGTGTACATGTACTTAGGTACTTGTATCAGAAATAATCTTAAATCTCATCTTCGAATTAAAATATCGCTGTCACTTAATCTCACAACCACAGCATTTTATAGAAAGGGGCTGAAGTCTATATATTCCGTATGTTCTGCCTCACATCTTAAGTCAATGTAGCGCCGGTTTTAACGCCCTCTCGCCGCATTCCTCGGCCACCGTCCGGGTTTAAGAATTATCAGTAAGAACCCGAACCAATAGGAGTGAGAATAACTCATAATTCATCACCATCTTATCGTATATTAAGAGAGCATGCTTCTGACACAGCCACATTACGAAATGGTTGTTCAGCTATTAACGTGTCAGTGATCGGACCATGCAGGAGTAGAACCGAGTACGCGTATATACACTCCTTCAATAATACCTCTAACACTTCACTTAAACGTGCCTATCGACTAGTACTAAGTTTGTTCACCATTGTGTATAAATAGTCGTTTGCCAACTTTCAATTTTATTTTACTCTAATGATTTCCAAAGGAGAGCAGAGTACAACAATATAACTGCAGTCAACTTTCATAACATTGTCGTAAGTCGTCTATCATGGGCTGATGCAAATTACGCGCGGTGGTACGTGTCACACTGGTCGATAGAGAAGGACGCAAAAAAAACTAAAAAACTAAAAAACCAAAAAAAAACTTGCTAAATAGCCTAGAGGCTAGAAGAACATGTAGAATACAGGATGAGACAACTTAGAAGTTACCGAGAAATAAGTTACAATAGATTAATAGATATATTGGTACACTTACAAACCCTAATAGCTCTTACTCAGGCTCTTATAATATGTAGAGGCTGTAGTGAAGTGTAAAGTTAAAACATTACGTGTAAGACAGCATATATTATAAGACCTCAAAACCTATCTAGGTAGACACTTAACTTTACGCAAACACAGTCATCACTAGTCAATAGCTTTTTCACTTTATAGGTTACCTCCGCAGGTAGTATAAATAGCAGAGTGCCACTAATCAGGCGTCTATGATTACATTACCATTCAGCAACTAAATGTATAGTTTATAGGTACCGCTCTTTTGCCCTGTCCGCAATTACGCAAGATGCCGACATAGCTCCAGTCATATCCATACTATTAGTTTAGGTGAAATGAAAATAACAAGGTTATATGGGTACGAAGTCGTGCAGGCCCCTTTCTTTTAGCTCACATAAAATAATCCCCAATATTCCCTTCCTCCGCAATAGGGCTTGAAATGGACGTCGTAAATTCGTTCATAATAGTATATCAGATAACTATCCCCAAACGCTTAAATCCTAGCTCGACATCTAAGTGCTCTTATTGCCACAAGCACAAATCCAGTAATAGTCGAAGACGCATTTGCCATCAGGGCAAGCCGGATCACATATTTCTTTTCGAGGATACCGTGCTCCGCATTCACTTAAATAATTCCGAATAGTCAGCGAATATAATGTCCTTAGTCTTTGCGTAGGTAGATAAGTATGTAGGTAGCATACCCCTATTTTTGAGGTAGTCAAGTGGCGATAAGGAAACAAGTAATAAGAATCCACTAGGAAAAGTAGCGAAAAGGGCTAAGGAACATTCATCTACAAATATGTATGAAGGATGTGGACATAAATTATGTGATAATTCAAACATACTCTGAAGTTTGCCTAGTCTGGAGGTTGTCGATGAAGGTAGGGTTGGCGGCAGCAAGGCCGATGATCGTTGCGACGATTGCGATGGCGAAACGCATGATGGGCTCGACTTTTTCAATAATAGAGACTTCAGCTTAGTCCTTCAATTGTATTCAGTTTAGAGATCGGAATAAAATTAGTTTCAACTTGAACGCAGACGTTGCGAAGTGCGAGTGTCCAAGGGGAATGAAGAAGAGCATAGGTCGGGGTTTTATACTCGCTTCACTAATAAATAGCACGCTCTCTATATGGTTCGTGTCGGGAATATGTGATGCCAAGTTAACCAAAACCGAGAGCTGAATGATGGTAACAGCTTCCATTCCAATATCTTTATCCTTCCCCAGACAGCGCAACTATGGTACCGCCGAAGCAGGCAGGTAATGAAGATATCCGTCTCTTACCCCTGGAGATGCCATTGAGATGAGAGGTTGTGTATGGTTAATTTTCCGACGAAAGCTTAAATTTATCTTTGCTGTGCCACTCTTGCACATCGTATGGGGTCACTGTAACCACATCTGCAGCGTGGTATTCAATATCCTAACATGTCAGGCCAAGCTCCTAGGCGTGTTAAGACTACCAGGTATGATACATCAATGAATGCTTCGATGTTTCAAGCTTTTCAAAAGGCGTTCCTTTCTTACGTGAAGCTACTCTAGCCGGACCCCTCTCCCTATGATGTCAAGCTACCATTACCTCGTACGCAACTATTGAATAGTCCAGACTTTGTTCTTCTATCGAGAGATCTAGCTCCTCATGGTATCGAGATACCTACCTACCCAGGTACCTTTTTGATACCCCTTGCGTATTCTAGAAGCTGAACCTATAAAATATTGTCCTATGAGGTCTATAGGTTATCCAACATTACAAGCTTAATGGTACGCCAAAGTCGAAGGTCTAAGGACAGTATAGTTGTTGTAGTAATAGGTAGGTACTCATTAGGCGAGTTCTTAGTAACGATTGCCATATGAATTCATAAACTGATACCTACATGCGGCGCTACGTATAGAATGCGACTGCTCTATAAATAAGGTAATAAAGTATTCTTTTGAGAGACTAGATACTTACTTCCTAGCTTAAAATGTAACGTGATACCACTGTAACGGAAATTATTGTTTTCGTGTAAAATGTTCTCTCGTATATTAATGCCATGCTCCTATAGCAGGTACATATTTATACCTGGTATTCATGATCGTAACTACCTAGCTAACCTATAGTAACAGTTATTGCTATTCTATTCTAGATATAAAAGAGCATCCCTTGTCGGCTAAGTCAATGCAGATTCATAACAAAGAAACTATGGGTACTATATATGTAGTGTAATTTGTTCAAGTAACGAATGGCCCAAATGAAGATATATTTGTTGCTTAAATGGCAACGCCAAAAAGCCCCGGTTTCCTCCATATCGTCGTCCTGTCATTGTTGTATAGCCATGCGAGCGAGCGAGCAAGCTACCCTTTTGCTGCGTCGGACAGGAAAAAGTGCCGTGTCTACAGTTCCTAAGCTGTAGTCGATTTGTCAGATACATTCATTACCGGGTAATAAGTTGGGGGCTCTTGGTAGGATGCCAGCCACTGTGTGAACGCTTCTTCAAATCCACGGATATCTAGACTCGTCCCTTGGGTCCTGAGATCTTGTAGAAACCGACTGATTAGATGACCTGCCATATCTTGAGTAGGATGCAAATACGGGCATATTGGTTGGGTAGCCCTTCTTCCAAAAAGATCGCCCCAAATCCTATACCACTTCTCGTTGAACGTGATTCTGTCCTTGGCAATCCGGCCGAGATGGTCAACGGAACTGCCATGCGTTGGCTCGCACGTCACATGTGCATCCAAAGATTTCTGGTCGGCGAAAGAAACCCAGCAGTCTTTGCAGTGATAGATTCCTAATTTATGGTCCTTATTGAGATGCTGCCTCAGAGCGCTGATGTTGTTGAATCTCTTTTTGATGCAGCTTGAATATCGCACTGGATCGCGCTTGTAGAAAAGGCACGCAACAGGCCTATTTTTATCGGTGCTAGCTGTTGATGAGCACGATTTGCAAGCTCGAAAAGGTTCATATTTCTGCTTCTTCCGACCAGACTTTCTCTTGTCAATATCTTGCTGGCAGTTCTCGTTGTTGTAGCGCAATGGGCTCGGAGACTGAGTAGATTCATTTTCTTGGTCTGTTGGTGACTCCATGTTTGGCGTTTGACGAGTGGTGTAATGAAAGTTTGGAGGGGATAACGTGTGCAGTGGTTGAATGGTATGGCCTGTGCATAAATCCGTAAACGGTGTCGTAGAGGCAAAATGCCCAGGATTAGTTGCATGGATTTCATGGGGGAGCATAAATGTAGGTTCTTGAGCCTCAAGTTCTCGAGGCTCAGGTACTTGAGCCTCAAAACGGTATCCATTAAGAGGAGGTAGGTTATTCCAGTTAAGGTCAAAAGCCTCTGTGCTGCCCGCGTTTAACCGTGATTCTTCTTCGCTAGCATTATATGTCTCTCTTTTGTCATTTCCCGATCCACATGGAGGCCAACTAATCGCGTTCGCGGGGTCGTCAGAATGTGGAACTAACTCTGGGAAGAGCAAACTCGTGTCCCCGTCAAAAGTTACTGAATCGAAAGGGTCCTCTTGAATGCTACAGGGTGTGCATTCGCCCTCGTTGATTTCTGGTTGAAATCCACCAATCAGGTCCGTCTTTTCATCTCGGTTTGGGAGATTTAGAACCGCTAGTTCAGGGATGTTCGCTGGAGCACCCTCGGTAGAGGACAACTGCATCGAAGGGAATTGATACTCAGCTGTGTCCCCAACTGATAGCCATGCGGCTCCGCAGTTATTGGTCTCACCATGCACCCTCTCAGATTCGTGGCCGTTGCCGTGCAGAGCCTCATCGTCAGCACCGTCCTTGATCTCCCTAGCATTTTGGTACAAAGGAACCCTTTCTCCACGACAGTTGTTACATCTCCTCAGCCCGCACTCTACACAATTTGGATTGATCTCTAAAGACATTCCTCCATATGAACAATTGCACTGGTTAGAATTAGTTGCTAGCCCAAAGGAAACATGAGCTACCTCTTCGGAAGCAACTTACACAATACCAAACAATCCCATTCTGACTTAATTTCTGTCTTGAGTTCATAGTGTCCTTAGATGCATATATTTCAAGCTATAGTTCATTCACAGAAGAGCATCTTCACATAGATCTATCTATACACTCGATGGAATTTATGCTCTCAAGTAAGCTAGATTACACGATTGGTTCATTTTGTAGTCCTGATATAAATGCCCAATTGCTTTAGTCGAAGCAGTATTACCAGTATGAAAGAATACATATTTGATCATAACTGAAGTCAAAAGGTACTTCCTCTGATCAAAATATTGATCAAAAGTTCTGACAGAATACACTTTGATCAAAATTATTACTACTTGGGGTTGTGCGTCGTACAGGCGCTACGGAGTTACGTGTGTCCATGTACTATTGGTCAACTATTCCGACTTGCATCCTAGGACTTTTTGTAATCAAGATCATGATTGTTTACCCGAGCTTTAGCGAGGGGAATTATATCCAGTGAAGACTCAGCACGAACCCCCCGAATAGGAACAAGGAATGCCGAAGAGGTAGGGATATAGAAGCGTCTACGGTTTCACTAATAATCGCTCGTGCTATGGCCGTTCTAAGATATTCTATTCCGAGGATATTAAGAACTTACACGTTATTAATATCGAGTTCTATATATTCGGTATTCCAGTTAAACATTATTTCTAAGAGGAGTGTAGCTAAGTGATAGAGAAGCTATTGCAATAAATGTCCGAAACTATTAGGTACCTAAGGTATCTAGGTATACCTACATAATTCGGATATCGAAGCGCAACTTGAAATTCATAATTTTCATGTCTGTGACCTCGTGATAGCATTGTAGATCCGGCCGTCTCACTTATATCTAATACAGCCGCTAATTGGTTAGCCATATACGTAGTATCTAAGGAGATAACTCGAAAGATTTCGGGTTTGATCATTTCGACCTTGTTGCCTCCCAAAGTCCGACGCAAATATCTCACATATTTACGCGAATGAGAGGCTAAGATGAACCCAACTTATACTCTTTTGAGAATGGTATATATGATATAGCCAATCGGATCTAGATGGAGTATGTACTGGTGTTTACATAGTTACAATACAGTTGCGGGGTTGGCGGGGTATTCCTAAGAGATACTGGGCTGATCAAACATTTGATTATATGGCTAATAATAGATTGAGATGCTGTAATAGTAGCCGGGCGAGGACGAAATCTGCGACTTGAGATTTGCGAGGTGTGGGATGCCAAGAGCACGTAGGTTTAAACTTCGTAGCCAATGGCTCGAAATGTCTTGAATATATTTTGCACAAGGAAATCGAGGTTTTTAGTGGGCACTCCTAACGGAAAGAGGACCTTAAGTGATGGAAGACACCGTTAGTATCATAGTGTATCATCATAGTGTAAGTCAATCTCGCATGTTAGGCGTCACGATATATTCCTTAGAATCAGGGCCTTTTCATGTATCTAACACTAGCACTTCGAGGCCTCATAACTTTTCCTTTAATGCATATGCTTTTGTGATTGATCATCTAGTCAAATGTACTAAGCTAGTAAGAACTCCCTAATGCTAGGATCTGTAGTACACATATTAGGACCGTCAGCCATTCCGAGACTGAGAACCGCAGCCGTGAAACGAAGAAGACCGAATACCTCCTAGGCCAAGGTGGTTAGGCATTAGGCATTTACCTACGCAGAACTATTATTATACCACCTCTCCTCCCCTGGATCCATAACGTCGAAACATGACGGCCCGAAAGTACGCTGTCCCTTGAGTTAGCTCTTGAAAACCGTAGCACCCTGCTCTATCTCGATAGGAGAAGGCACGGGATCCTTGAATTGAACACCGTGGGAAGACAGCCAATCATTCCATATCTTCTTGGAGGCTTCCATGTCATTCGTGATATTAGTCTTCATCCATGTGGCCTGGCCCTCGCTAAACCAGACATTGCTCAGGCGTTCGCGATCGCTGTCGTGGTGTTCAACCCACACTTCGAAGCTGGTGTTGAGGTACAGTCTGGCTTTGATACCCAGCTCAGAGATCAATGCGTCCGTGCGGCTCTCCCCAAAGATTTCGAGAGTAGCCTCTATGAAACTCGCTGTGACCATAGTCCAGACTTCATCGGTAATCGATGCGCCGAGGGCAGTGTCGAAAGACACATCTGGAAATTCTAACTGTAGGAACTGAGTCACTTCGGTCATAACTCTGCGTAGGAACAGAGTATGTAGGTGAGCTTTCTTCCTCTCGGGGAGGTAAGCTGGTAGCATCGTCGCGGGATCCCGCTCCCAAGCTCCCGGGAAGCTCACCCTAATGACTCGCTTTAGTCGATGCGCCGCGAAATGCTCCCAGTGCATCAGAGTCTCAGTCCAGCCGAATCGGGTTGCCGCGTAATCCACCGCAAACTTCTCTCCACTACGCAGAGTGACGCAGAAGACAGTATGGGGTCGCAGCATGCTGGACTCGATGGTATTGTGTATGGTATGGCGGACAACAGGACGATAGGCATTCTTGACTAGGATGGTATATTGCTCGATCTTCTCGAAGAGGCCTGTCCATAATTAGCGCACATTGGTGGGTGTGTAAGAGGAAAGAAAACTTACCTTCCTAGAGCCATTTCTGAGTTGAACTCAACATCATGAAGGGCAAGTCCGGAAGATACTGGTCTTGTAGGGCTGGCCTGATGTGTTTCCTTCCCGCGGTCACGTCGTCGAATGGGTGGATGACCTTCTTGCCCAGCATAGCGTCAAGGTGGCGAGACTTCTCCTTCAAGAATACCATGCCGTCGCGTTCGTAAGAACCCTCTAGGGAGAGGGTAGTCTGGCAATCCTCCATAATCATGAGAAGAGTTTTCATAAGACACGTACTTCGTGTAAAACGCTGGCGCAAAAGACAGATAGGCTTGTGGTCTTCCTTGTCAAGCATTTCGCATCTCCTACGACAGTAGCCAGTCCCGATGATCACATGAGAGCCGATTCCCACTGCGCAGTCTTTGCAAGAGAATTGGTGCCCTGGACTGTGACAATAAGCACAGTTTGTTTGAGTAACGAGTGACTTAGGGAGTTGGCTGTATTCAGCGTCACTGTCTTCATCTGGATCTGGATCTGATAGATCCCCGCCGTAAGCATCATGAATCTTCCTTCCCTGTAATATCCACTTGCAATGTGCAAGATATCGTGACTTGGCTGATTCGGCATCGTATTTTGACATGTCTATAATCATAGGTGCAATACCGTCGATAAATGCGACACGGAGACCGTGGGCATTCTCGGTCTTCAATACGTTGCTAGCAACTGACTTGAGTTGTTGGCATTCTTTGTCATGCTCAGCCGGGCCAGTTTCTTCTTCCAAGAAAAGCCTGAGAGCATTCTTGTATTGGCGATCTTGTTCCTGATCGACGTATCTATCGTTCGAGGTTGGGTTGGGGAGATTCTCAAAGAGACGCTCGATGGAAAGTTGGCATGGAGTCTCCGTAGAAGAATCTACATCACTACCTTCAAACCTGCCTTCAGACATGCCCGGGTCTGTCAAATAAAGGCGAGCTCGAGACATGGTGGTGGATCCGGATACCATTGTTGTATTGTCATTGACTGGACGTCGTTCGCCTGTTGAAACTTCCCTATGATATTAATCAATAAGGAAGATTGTGAAGCTTAGGTAGAGATGGTTAAAATCAACTGAAGAAAGAAACCATAGACCCGCATATTAAGCACGCAAAATAATACGGAGAAGGAAGGAAATTGTAGCTTGAGGTATCTACAACTTGCATGAGGCAAGAAGTAAGGACCAGGAGTGAAATACAGTGCAACAGGTATTCTAGTGGCCTAGGTTTTAAGGGTGGAAGGCCTGTTGCTGCGGGAGATCGTGAGAAGTTGTGACTAATTCCTTAATATTGTACTCACACAGCCGCTGACGACTGTAACACGAAGTGAAAGGCAAGAGCATGCGTGATAAGGGCTTTACTAAACAATGAAGATAGCAAAACATAGCCCTAAGTAGTGATGGAATCAAAGGGCCACATCCTATCATGTTTTATTATCATCATATCAAGACGAAAAATAGTCACACGAAGAAACGGTCTCCAGAAAGAGAGTATAGGTTAAACCCTCAACCAAATGATATTCATTCACGGTTTAAAATTAGAACGACCTCATGAATGTATTTGAGTCTCTATATAACTCTCCATATATATACTACATTTTCTGACGACTGACATAGGTTTAGATAAGCTGTTTGTTGTGGCTTGGGTGGTGGAGACTGAGATGTTGATTGGTGCGGCTATACGGCTAAAGTCATGTAGGTATTCGTATGGTGGCCATAGACGCACATTGTATTATACCTCCTGCTATTCCCAAATCGTATGATATATTCTAGAGCTACTTACTTGGGTACCTAACCTAACCTAATATATCTAGAGATAGTCATGACTTGGTATGGTTTACTTTTGAATTTTGTAAGTAAGTAATGTTATCTTTGCAGGGGATGCTTCAACACGAGTTTGTTGGCTGCAGGTTGTATCGTTACTACCTATTGGATTGAACTTAACCATTATTCGATTTTATAACAAGGATTTACTATACTACCTCAGTTCACTACCAGCGTTAGGCGCGCTGTGGGTCATTCCAGATCTCGTATTCCCATTTTCGTTACATCGCAGTATCTAGCTAGCCTTAACTGTTAATATGTCTATATAATGGACGATAGACAACCATTTTCTATCTCGTAGTTATTAGGAACTCTCATGATAAAATAAGAAGCCCGTTTGGAAAGGCAGATACTCTGATCACTATTCACCATGAAGGCCACCGGTGTTGCAGCCCTTACACTCGCCTCAGTTGTGCATGCTCATTGTACGTTTCTAACTTCCCGATTGTGAGGCTTTCACTAACTCCAAGCAGACACATTCCCCAATCTTATCTATAATGGTGTCACTGAGGAGGACTGGACGTAAGCTTACCCGTCCTATAAGTAGACTATAGCTAATGGATCATTGACTCTTCTGTAGTTATGTCCGCAAGACTACCAACTTTGGTGTTCACGACCACGGCCCGCTTTACAACGTCTCAACGACCGACCTCAGATGTTTTGAGCTTGAACCAGGTAAAGGGAGCCCTGAAACTATGTCCGTCAAGGCTGGCGACACGGTGGGCTTCAGAGTAGACGGTACTATTACGCATCCCGGGCCTCTTCAGTTCTACATGGCCAAGGTTCCGGAAGGAGAGACTGTCGAAACCTTTGCGGGTGACGGGGACGTCTGGTTCAAAATTTTTAATGATGTCCCGGAATTCACTGGGAGTTGGCCCGAGTGGCCTAACTGGGACGTAGCTGAGGTCTCAGTTACCATCCCTCTTTGCCTGGCTGAAGGTGATTATCTTCTCCGAGTAGAGCATATTGCGGTGCACAATTCGGCGAAAGTAGGCGGCGCGCAGTTCTACCTAGGATGTGCTCAGCTTCATGTCTCTGGCAGCGGTACTAAAACTTTCCCGGGCGTGTCTTTTCCCGGTGCTTATTCGGTGAGGCTTCACTCCTAATAGGAACATAGAATTATATCGAAAACGCTGTATGCTGACTTTTATTATGTAGCCTACCGAGCCAGGCATTCTATTCGATATCAATACCATCCCTGGTCCCACTTCCTATGCTGTCCCGGGTCCTACCCCTATTTCTTGCTAGACGCAACTCGCCTGGCTACTATGGATAACGCGTACAAGAATGACAATAAATATACACAAAATTCCACCAGTTTCAAGTGTCGTGCGACTATCTTATAGTCCGAGTATTTGATATTTAGGGTTCCTACTACCTGCGCCTACGACTTATAGGAATAATTGTACTTGCCTAGGTACCTATATATAAAAGTTAGCTACTACTTCGGGTTATAGCTCATCATAATAGAAAGAATACCCGGTTCTTCTGAATAATGACGCGCTTGATGGTTTAAAAGATACAACCACGGTGATTTGCAGTGAAAAACATAAGAACTATTCATAGTAGATGTGAGTATCGTTTCTACTGACTGTATCAATGTATTTCTAACGCAAAGACATATAATTAAAAAGAAATGAAGGTCAATACCTAGGTATATAGTCCCTTTTCGTAGCGGAATACTTACCCTCAAATCATACGGAGCGCTAAGCAATATCTACTTTATAATGTAAGTATCTTACATAGGATAAAAGTCGTCTTTCATCTGCTCTCTATCATCATAGATCTATTTTGTTAAATAGTCAGGATCATATAATATATATTCTGCACTAAGTTCAACATGCATAAAATGTAGGATAAAGTCAACTCTAGAATGATTTACTGGACTATGAATATGTGTACACCCGGGTCTTCGTGATATTACCAACTACCTATTCACTCTTCATGGATAGGACTCCCCTCATTGTCGACTAGTTACTAACAGATATACCAAACATGTGTATTATACGGGTATGCCGTTAAGCGCACTTATGTGTAGACCGTCTGATGGGAGGGCAAAGGCAGAGGGGCAATTCATTCAAGTCCCTTGGTTGTGCTATACCGGATTGCACTTGACTCGCCCACGACTCACGTATGGACCACGTTAAAGCCATTACCTAAGCTTTGTCGGAGGCTATTGTGTCGAAGATATCCTTAGAGTCCTTCATGGGCCAGGTTATGCACCTAGATGGGATATTACTAGAATATATGTCCTGCCGGGCTACATCATGGATAGCACTGTTATTCTGTCTGGCCTTAGTAAGTTTACGGAGGCGCAAGATAGAATTCTTCAACCCATAGTCTTAGGATTGGAATTCTAGATGAGATATCTAAATAGCATCTAGAACAAACAATGCTCTGTATGCATAGTCACTAGTCACCGTAGTTTAGGTTTAGAGTTCCTTGCCGAACAATTTCGTTGTTCCTATGCCTTCTAGGTCCTACTCATGATAATCAACATATCTAGGGACTCGTAAGAGGAAAATGAATCTGTCAGGTGACTTGAGATAACGGGATCTCTAAAGGGGTGCCTTCTGGAGCTTGTATCGGACTCGGACTTCTTCATAGAAAGCCGGCCGAGAAGCGGGTTAGACGGAATAATTATCCATTCGCCAACGTGTACTGACCTCCTAGGAACCATACCGCGTGTAGACAGAGCTACCCTAGGTATTATGCAATCCGAAACCAAAGGCACAGACAGCGCCGAAGTCTTCGAAGACCTTAACCAATATAATGGTCTGTTAGGTTATCTTGTATAATAGTCTCGTATTCTTAAAATGAGTGTCTCGACGCCTGAAGCTTTGATGCTTTAAGGGGGTGGCTGAAGACACCGAATTCTCCTGTTTGAAGCGTCGTCATCCTTTTTCTCATATTGACAGTCTCAAAATTGGAAAATTCCGAGTTCCGGCTCTCCTTGTCGTTTGCTATCAGGCTGTTCCTCACGTCGTAAAGTGTTCTCTTCGTTACATAACTTCTAGAGCTGATTTCGGGTCTTAGTGTTACCGGGGAATAAGCTTATTATCGCTCGTACATTAGATATTTAAGGATAGGGCTGGATACATCATGCTGCACGGTCACTATCGGGTTTGCTCGAGCAACTAGACGCATCTCGGCCGACAAGAAGACAACTCATGCTGCTATGTAATCTTCATAACAATTATGGGGCAGACCAAACGCAACGCGCAAGTTGCGTGTTTATCTTACGGGTATTTCCATATTCTAATAGAGTAGTTCTGGGTCATACCCCATACATGTCCACGTGTTACAGATGCAGTTAGATCCCATGATAGATGATGAGACCTATCAAAGGGTAGAAACCTTCCAGAGTCGACGTTGTTATGCCCATCGATTCTGATCGGCATGCAATGCCGCGCGCCAACAGGATGCCAATGTTTGAGGCGGCTTGTGCTAGTCTAGGGCTATAGGGGTCAGTGCTGCATACTAACAATAGATACCTTATTAGGTACTATTCTGTATGCCACACCACAGCAATAGCCTATTTCACGATAGAGATAGGTTTTATTTTGATTATAAATCCTTTAAGCCTCCAATATCTAACCGTTTTCTTCTACGGTCTTGTTTTCTCTTTCTTCGGGGAGGCGGGAGCGTTAAAAAAAAAAGCCAGGTCGTATTGGTAAAAGCCGGTAGCGAGCCCAGTCCAAAAGATACATCACTTACAGTGTGGGGGAACTTAAGGGACTGTGTGGTGAAAGGTCCTCTCATTATAGGTACCTTATGAAGTATAGATATATGTATTTGGATAAGCCGAAACCTGTATATTGCCGGATTGATCTTGATTCTTTTTAATATCTTTCCCGACTACGTACTCTGCATTATCTTTGCAACCTGAGGGGTAAATACGTCTCTGACTTGGCTAGTCTTCTCCATTTATACTGCAAATCAGCGATCGAACCCAATATGAGTTGAGCGTTATTATTTTATATTGGACCGTTAGGCGGGCGTCCGTCATGATGATGTAAGTGGCTTATGACTGGGCCGACAATCTTCATTTAGATGTGCCGACGTGACGCTATCAGTGATCAAAACTTTTCATCTGATGAAGAGAAACATTACCCCTGGATTAGTGCAGAATTGAACGATTCATTACATAGGATCGAGAGCTTGCCTTACAAACCGGGTCACCCGGACTACTTATAGTATTATGGAATTACCTGTCTATCCTGACTAATGCCAGGTACTAGCCTGGACTCAATCCCGATTAGGTAGATGTGCCTGGTGATTATTATCTACGAAGCGCCTAGTGCTTATCACATAACAAAATAAGGTTACGCAAATATCGACAATAGCATCTCTTACATTGACTCCCAAATATGCCCTGCTTACTCATCCTTGAGCAGCTCTAAACCTTCTAACTATTAACCGTTAGCGATTGCTTATTGACCTTTTATTATTCCTGTATGTACTGCCGATATGTCCTTACTACGAGTGCCGCCCCCTTACTCCCATACTGTCTGTCACCCATCCACATCTCCTACAATCGAGTCCAGAGATCCAACAAAATCCATCCGGGTGCTTATTTGTCGTACGTGCCGGTCTAACTATCGCGATTGCCGTGAACTACCCTTCTCCCCTTGCGGTGGATATTCATATACCGAGCCAGAGAACGAAATCCATATCGAGAATTGAATGTGTCATCGTTCACTACGATGGCAAGTATATGTGTGCGTAAAACCCCTTGACTTTGTCCTAGAATCTCATTCTCCTGAAAACGCCGGCCTGGTATCTCGAAAATGCAATGCAATGGTCCAATTGTGAACCCGACCAGAAAGAGATCGTGTACGTCATTAGCCGTTTCTAAGGCGGCTTCTCAATCCATCCATAGAAATTAGACTATGTAGTCTTATTCGCCATCGGGCGGGTCGGGATTCGTGGTTCGAAGTACTTTTCGCGAATAATCGTGGTTATCTTGAAGAGTATTAATGCTCTCGTGGCTCTTATTCTCGCGGCTGTAGATATTTGCTGCAAATGGATCCATGCGAGGATCATGCGGCATGAACCGACTATTTCTCCGGCCTCCTGACGCGGTATCGCCATCCCATACCGAGGCCATTGCGGTTGTTGGCGTACTCATCATACCTGCTGAACTTCCACGGTGACTTCCAGGGGAGTCTGCAAGAGCATCACCTTGGTCTTGTCTTCTGCGGCGGAGCCAGAAGAAAAGGCCGGCACCTACGGCCAGGCCCACAGCAGCGAATACACCAATTGCCACACCAACTGCGGCACCCGTTGAGAGACCATGCTGATTCGTTGACATTCCACTCGAGCTAGCATCCGGTGTAGTCACGGCGTCGGGGTTATCTGTAGCTGTAGGCATTATGGTAACCGTCTTGACAGTACCCCCCGCTGTAACTGTAGATACGCTCGGAGTAGTGGGTGATGTGGAGCCATCTCCCGGCGATTTCGATGTGTCCTACTATCAATGAGTACAATATTTCCGACAAAAGATGGCTTTATAAAATGAGAAACAAGGATCTGGGATTAGTAGAGCATACAGGAACGGCCGTGGTCGCGCGAACTGTTGGAGTAACAGTGACCGTGTTTTGTAAAGTCCTTGTGGTAGGATCCTGATGCCGGACTAAGTCTTAATAAAATATTCCTCCCAAGCTCGACAACGAGCAGCTGTACCGAAGACACGGCGAAGAAATGAGAGCCCAGACGATATGATTCGAAGAGGCACTGATTCCTTAGACGAAAAACAAAACTGGGTGACTTACAGGAGTTGATGATTTAGTAGAAGAGGCGGAGCCGGCAGTCTTGGTGCCCGAAGGCTTATGATCTAGAGATATGTATCCCCATAGTCCATCGCCTCCGCATGTATCAGACGGAAAACCAGGGCATCCCGAATCACATTTGTCGGTATCTACCTGGGTTGTCTTATCGGGTACATAATCACTACACCAACACTCATCATCTTTAACAATAGCAAAGGCAGAGGTGGCTGAGCAGAAGTCGTGGCATAGTCCATCAGACTGGTATATACTGCTGTCTTCGGAAATATTAGTTTAATGTATAAAAGATACCTTGTTAGATGCGTCCAGAAACATACTGCCTGTAGTTGATGCTGTGTTTATGCTTGCGCAATAAGCCATAGGGATAGATTGAGCATGACCAAGTTTGCTAAAGAGGGCCATTAGGCCCATAAGAGCCATGGATCGGGTGGTGAAAGGCATGGTTCGAATGTATCCAATGTTTGAGGTCTAATTAGAACTACTGTTAGCAGGCATGATAAAGGTTAAAAAGTAATTCGACCATAACCAAATCTCATCCACAACGAACAGACAAGGAAGTAGACTCACCAGCGAACGAACGTAGTTTGAACAGCCAGTCAAGCAATCCGATATTTCACAACAAGAATGTTACAGGCAACCGAAAGAGTTGCTCGCGAGTATTGCCATGACAAGCCAAGCAGTTCTCAATTGAAGCAAGCGGATTCGCCGGAGGGTCACCAGTTGTAAAGGCAAACCTGTAACAGAAATGCCAAACACCAACGTGATCGTGGAGCTGTGATGCCTTCAGAAGAGAGGCGGAAAGAAGGCACGGCTCACGGTGTAGTGCGGACCAAGTCTCAGAAAAGAGGAAAAATACGAGCGAAGGGACGGGGAAGAGAGATGGAAGGGATAGATAGGCCCTTAAAGGTGGTGGTGCACACACTGTGGTGGCCTTTGGTGGGTGGTGTATGTTATTGTGTGGGTGGCAGGCTAGCAGGGTACGAAGCAGGGCAGGTAGACAAAGTTAAGAGACAGGGGTTATGGGTGGAAGGAACGGATTTGGGTACGTAGCGGTCGGGAAAGCTAGGATCACCGAGTAGCTGCTGGGGATAACCTAGGATGGCCTGGGATGCGTGAGCACTGCTGCAGTTGCAGGTCGCAGATGCCAAGCCCACGGCCGATCGGGGTTGACGAGTGGATTAAACGTCAAAGGCCTCTTTTGGGACCGGGGAAGAAATAGAACCTGCGAGATAAACTGGTGGATTTTGGTAGTGTAGATATCAAGGTGAGTGGTTTGTTTCTTTTCCAGTCCAACTCTACCACACGCAGCCGAGAGAGGGACAAAGGACAAAAAAGGACGGTTTGATACGCGAAGCGGCTGTGCGCTGTAAATTCCGAATGCAATCAGTTTGTTTGTACTAAATATGTAACTTGAGAGAAGTCCCTATGAATAGATAGGTATGATATGAATAATGTGGTATGTATCGATGGAAAGATAGCGAGTGTAGGTAGTATGTATGTGAGTATGTGAGTATGTGAGTACGAGGGCAGGGGTACGATGAGCCACGACGAAGAATGAACGGGGGTCCCTGTGAAACGAGCGAAGGGAAGCGATCGGAAGCTGCCGTACTGGACTTCAAGGCTTCAAGGCTTCAAGGCTTCAAGCAACGAATGATTTTGAATAGAAATGATGTTAAAACAGAGTAAAATAGAATAGCGTCGAATCTATCGCTAACAGGGGAAACAAGAAGAAGAAGAGGGAGGAAGCAAAAGTTGGGAACAGATGAACTTGGAATGAAGAAACTAATACGCGGTGGGCTTTGAAGAAGGAATTCCGGGAATAGCGAATGAGATTTGACGGAAGCTTCAAATTCAAGATACGTGAAGACCGTGTATAGACCGTGTAAATAGAATACCTAAAATGCGTATATACGTACATAGTACAGAAACGACTACCTCTTCGGGCTTAGAGGATGTTTCGGCCAAATCTATCAACTTCGAGGCCGGCGTTCTAGCTTACCTAGGGGCCCGCCTACCCACTGTGTACTACCTGTGTGTGCAGTAAGAGGTATGTAAGCTAAGCCCTTCGAGCTCTTTCTGCAAGCCAAACATCAAGTGGCGTAACTCGCAGATCTAGTTTATTAGACCCGTTAGTAGTTTCAAACGACAAAGCAACCACCGAACTTATTGGTCGCAATTACTACACTGGGAAGGTGGATTAAGGCCTAAAAGGTAGGTACATTTTGAACATACACTAAGCTTGTTGTCACTGACGTCGGTAACGTCACTTATTAACATTCGCAGGTTTTAAAAACGCTCGCCTACACTATTGACTATTGACTTGGCTGAGAGCAGTTGTCAGTCAAATCCTGCTAACCTATTGGATTTACGATACCATGGTACTGAAAAGACTTCTCGCTTATTCCAGACCCTCTTGTTTCATTTCGGATCTCACTTAAATTTTGCGGCACGTCTTGAATTGCAATATTTGCCATATATGTATTTGTAGGTATCCAGCTATGTAGGAACTTCCTCGAGCTGAGACCCCTGAGAATGAGGATTTAGATACGAGATGCCACTGTTTCCGACAGCGCACAAACCACAAGCTGAGCTGGGAGGCTTATTCATTTTATTTATTTCTACCACTCGCCGTGCATATGCATGAGCACGGTGGTTGTTTTCCACTGGACCTACTCAACGGCAGCGCCACGCGTTAGCCCTCTCTTACCTACCTAAATTCGGATACTCCCATATACCTACCTTACCTTTACTTGCGGGTTATCTAACGAGCCTACCTAGGTACCTATACAGTAGGTATAGTGGCGTCTGGAATTTGACAGCATTAAACTCACTTTCTTTTTCCTTATTTTAATAAGAACAAGATATCGAATCGGAAAATATATATAAATCAACTCCCTACACTAGTTGATAGATTTGACTCGACAATCCTCGCGTTATAGCACCCATGCAAACCCTACTGCTTAGCTGTCGAAGACCGTACATCTATTATCGCTTCACGATTTCCATACCGGAATTCGGTCGGACATTAAGAGCGAGTTGAGCGACCGTACGAGACCTACGTGGTGTGCGATGCCAGCATGGAGACCAATCCAGATCATGGTTCTTCATGAAAGCGGGTTGAGTTGCTCACAGACCAGAGAGGTGTACGTGCTGTTCGATGTTGACGGAAAGTCGCAAAGGAACCGCTTCAGACCCAAGCATCTCGTGAGACTTCCAAGTTGCGTAAATCACCCCACACTGTCGGATGCCCGAATCTCAAGTCGGATAGTCTCCAGAACGCCTCGTACTTTATTTACGCCGGAATCTCATGTGATTGCTCAATTGCTCGTATCACTCGACTTAGTGTATCGCACTATACCTGCAACCCCCCTCGAGTGAGCAATACGGGGTGGCTGTAAATAGCCGATCACATCTGCATCTCGCATTGGTTTGCCGAACCTCTAGCTTTTTGGGGCTACGCGGCATTATGAACAATGCAAGCCTTGAAGCTTGTGCAATGGTACCTACGCATACAGTACACCGATCGGCAAGAGACGGTGAACCGATTTTTCTTTCTTTTTTTTTTTTCTTTTCCTTCCCTACCTCATTACTTATCTGGTTCTATCTATGGAAACACTGGTATGCCAGTCGACTTTAAATACCTCTACAAGCCGCCGTTATCGAACTGCTCATAGTTGAAGGCAACGATGCCACCCATCGCCATGCATAATCTATGGTAGAGATACGGAAATAAGAGGCTACGGTTGTAAATGGTTTGCTTACTTATCGCCCTTCCCCCACAATATCATTGATATTAAGAATGAGGTTGGTCATAAAAGCGTGACCACCTAGGAGCATTTACATATCTTAACCTCATGCAGCACAACGCACAATCAGCACTTACCTAGCTTAGGTGTCCCTCACTTACGCATGACTGACTTCGATAAGAATCCCTCCTGATCCCCGGGTATCGCTGCAAACTTTTCGGAATGTGGAATGTGGATCTCGTTACGCTGCGCACATGGCATCGAGAAGAACAGAAATCGGTCGAAGGTGGTGCTAGAGTTGCAGATCTCTCAGCCGGGATACGCCGCCTAAGAGCAAATCTAAGGTGTAGATCTGCATCTCGCGTCATGATACTGCATAGTTAGCTACTTTACGGTGCTTCCCAGTGCGGGGGTATCGGCTCAGTCATAATCCCGACGACGATGGCTTCAATCGACAACAATTGCCCTAGACTTACTCAGACAATGTAAAGTAAGCTTCAAACAAGCATTTTAAACTCGAACTTCAAATTTCAGTAAAGGTAAGCTTTCCTTACTCAGCCAGGTCTCATTGCCGGAAATCTATGACGCTTTGAAGCTATCCCGGCTTAGGTGGCCTTCCTGTTCAGGATAGACCTGTCCACCGCTCCGCATGCAAATCCGAGATGCATCTTTTTGTTCCGATTTTAGGCCGGGGGGGCATTGATGACACGGCGTATGCATGGTGGTACTATCAACGGCAGTAAATGCGTACACGTGAAATAGTTAATATCGGAACTCCGACATTTATAATTCCATACAGATAAGCAATCTACTTCTAAGCCTGTTCTGTATAAAGACACGATAGCTCACCAACCCCTCCAATTTATTGCTTTTAACCCGTTTGTCGTCAAGAGTTGGAATTGCCACTTCCGACGACAAAGTAAGCCTGGAAACATCTCATTCAAAAATTCTCTTCTCTTGATGAAACTAGTACATATTGTCAATCGGCAATCTATATTACTTCGAAGTCATAGATCCACTAAAACCCAAGCCGAGGTTCTCAGATCGTTACGAGTAGCTAAGTACAGAAACCCTCTTTTACCTATTTGCTAAAGTAAATTGATAATAACTCTATAAGAAGATTGAAATATTAAACTTGTGGAATAAGATTGTAAAAGTTTATAGGAGTAGGGTTGCAGATAACTTACCAAGTGTCGACTTCCATTTTGATATAACTAGCCTCTTTAGTAAGATCTATCTACTCACAACGTAACCCTGTTCCCTAACGAGATAGATGTTCGGATACGGATTCGTACACCTCAGCCGCATCAATAGGTTGAATAGAGTTTCTAGGTTAGTATCTAGTGTATTATTGCAGGGTAAATATCATAAGATATTACGGCCTAATAAGGTGCTAAATTATCAGATATGCAGATATGTAATGTCAAAATTGGCCTTCAGAGGATCCCGTCGGTCCCGGGTCAGGGGTTTATTCTTATTCTCCGACGTCATCGGCAGGGCACTGGAAAGTGTATGTATTGATAACCTTGAAGGTTAAACCCTATCAGAACGTGTCTCTATGTTCAGGTAATTTTAAAATGGACGCGCCTGGCTAGCCCTAGCGTAAACTCAAGCGCAAATAGGGTACAATTCGGACCAGTAAAAAAATTAGTGAAGTTGTTAGTGTGTAAGACGCCTCAAGAATCAACAGGTACGGATGAGGTATGATTGGTTAATTGAGCTCTAACCAATTCTTCGGAACCTCCGTAGATGTGCGTGGTCGATGCTTAGCTCTCCCCCTGAGATGATGATCGTCGATGCCATGCTTGATAGATCCTACACCATCGTCAGCCCTCTCTGACTCCTACATAATAAGCGGGTGCCTAGGGCTTCGAGGCCTTTTTCGGGTGAGCACGTCGTCATGGCGATTATGCGTGTTGCTTAGCTATTGTGTCAAAGCATTGGGCTAAAAAACTTGGCTGTTCTGCATAGCTTCTGCACATTTATATTAACTTGCCACGCCGGCGCCGTTTTAAATCGAGAGGCACCTGAAGATCTTAATGACCAAAGATCACGAGTATACCAATTAACCTACTTCATTTGTCGACTTTTGTTATGGGCCTTCTGAGAAGACGCCTCCTGCACGGCTAGCTGCATTGACATGGCATGATGACATAAACCCCCACGATTTGGGTTTTTTTTTTTTCCTCACTTCCACTTAGAGGCACCATGATGATATCCTCCTTTGATAGGTATGTAAAGTACGTTGACGAGAAGTACGTAGGTGCCCTATCCACTCCATAGTACTTAGGTAATAGACAAGCCGTCGAGTGTCTGAAACCCTCTCTACACTAGCTTCAATTGTTCTAGGTCAACTACTACATTCGGCCAGACCAAATCGTTCAGATGCTTAGCCGTATACTATCGTACCTATTTGGTTAGGTATACCATAGTAGCTTAAGTACTACGTATATTTTGTAAGACTGTAGTGTATTGGCGCTACCTAAAACTACCGAGATGTAATTTCGCTAAATGTCAACGTTGCGCGTAAGTGTTGAGCACCAGTGGCGGTTGTGGACATACATACTAGTCAAGTAAAGCCAGGGCGATAGTGGCTTAAAAAAAAACTACTCAAGAAATCTCTTTTAAGATTATACAGTATATACCGCGATTACAAGATGCGCCACTAGTTGAAGTTTTGAGCGGTGTGCTACTTTAATGTTAAATACATAGACATATCGGGTTGCTTCCGGATAGCTATTAATCATAGTGACTATCTCCTTGACCATGACCCTTCGAGTTATCGAGTCACAAAGGATTTTCAACCTCTGCGAACCGTAGGAAATAATAACGATAGAGAAGGCCGGCCGGAGATTCGCCTAATGCAGGTCCTAATTCTCCGTTCTCCCAAATAATTGGGCTACCGAAAAAGCATGACCGATCATGTTGGCTACCGGAGGCGTACGAGCACAGGCCTCTGTTGCTCGCCGTTTCGCACCTTGCTACGGTAGCGCGACTAGCGGTCTATATAATGTACTATGTAGAACGAGGGCGAATAGTGAAACCTGAATTTGCATATATATTCCAGTCGCGTGATGTTCACGTAAAACGTGACCAGCTACGACGTCTCATCTATGTAGTATGAAGGGGAATTGTGTTGGATTTTTTTTTTATAGGAATGTGAAACATAGAAATACGTCTTGAACTACCACCTATGATATGTACTAGTAGGTATTAGGGGTCTAGACCGAGACATATATAATACTTATTGAGACGATAGAATGAAATAGATAAACAGGGACTCGCTTCTTACGGTTACATATAAGCGTGCTCAGCTAGCCCCTTTCAAGGCAGATAGTTGTATGACCATTCCTCCGTAACATACAGGACAGCGTATCACGAATAATACTAACTATTCGCCCTTTCATACCTTAAACAAGCACAGATATCACAATCACGTCAAGCATCCTGTCAGTGCTAGCATAGCTAGTATATGATCAACTAAAAACGGGTATTTTTCTTCAATAAACGAATTCCATTCGCGACAACACATCGCAGTACATGTACGTAGACCTATCTCTACTTCCTTCCAGTCCCCATACCCAGTGGGGAATACTCGATGCGTCGTCCATTCCTAGCCCAGTAAAACACAACGCGGTTCCAACCCAACAACGCCTTTGCCAAACGATGGTCCGCTATGCCCCTGACGATTCATTCGTAACTCCGTTCGTTCCCGACTCCTGGTCCCGAGGTTGCACGCATAGTAAGTAACTTGGGTAGGTACAGGTGCTAGACGCTACCTAGACAACACCATGTCACCGCGCAGGAGACGCAGCAGGACTGTTCTCCTGGCTCTTATGCAGACTCTCGAGGCTTTGCACCATAGCCAGGACCCGTGTCCGCGGCCGCTCTAGCCGCACCGCCTGTGCGGAAAACACATCGCCGTCCGGGTCGACCACCGGTGACCGCGACGGCTTCCTCTTCCGGGACTCGCTGCCCGGCTCCGCGCCTAGTAGACGCACGCCCTCCTCCCGCAGCGACGGCGGCGTACGGTGTACGGGGGTATTCGGCTGTCTGCCCCTGTCCGCAGCGCGCTTCCACTCGGCCTCTAGCTCTTGGCCTACTTCGCGCAGGATCTGCTTCTCGGCTTCCCTGGCTTCGGCTAGACGTGTGTCGTCTTCGTTTGGGCTTGGGAGCGGAGCACCAAGATCCTGCTCTTCTGTCGTAGTGGGTAGGTTGTGACTTTCTGTTATGTCTTGTTCTCGATTGTTTACCTCCGGACTCACAGCTATGACGTCCTTGCCGCTCTCCGTGTCGGGCTCGGCGTTGACCACGCGCAGGGGCTCTCTAGGCACCGTGAACATGACTTGCACGAGCCGTCTCTCGACGGCCTTTTCGATATCCCACTCCTCGTCATCGTCTTCCACTGCAGCGCGCTCCTGGTTATTCGTACTTGTCGTATCCCTGCCTTTACCTTTCTCGCTATACCTCCGCTCCACGCCCTCCCAGTCCCCTCTCCCGCTCTTCCTGCGTAGCAAACCCCCAGCAGCGATCTCGCTTAGACCACTGCGCGGCATATCGTAATCGTTGGCATCCGCGAAGCTATCGTCCGCAGGCCTCTCTCTATCAGGTGTCTCGGATGTGCTGGGCCCATTGAACACGCGGCGCAGACTGCCGAGCCAGTTGCGCCGCGGCTTGTTCTTACTCGGGCTTCCCGGCGCCTCGTCATCGGTCCGGTTTTTCCCCATAAGTAAAGCCGGTCCCTCGGCTTGAAGCGCCGCGAAACTGCTCTTAGCAGTGTTATAGCTGGGCGCCGAGCTCGAACTACTACTTCCCCCGCGCCCGTCGTCGTTTGTAGCCCCTAAGGCGGCGGCTGCAATGCCGAATCCGGTGCGGAGGACTGAGCGCACTGAGTCCGAGCGACTCACACCTATGTTGCTACGGTTGGACTCGGAGATGTTGCTTTCTGTTCGCGAGTCGTCGGGACCTCGTCTCGTTGGGGAGATCTGGCCGGAAGCTGCTGATGTGCGCGCCGCGCCGCGGCTGTTTATTAATGCATCCATGGCCTCGACATCGGTCATCCAGTCCTGGACTTCCGGGTCCGTGGTGAGACGGCGCTCTTCGGGGCTGGGCGTTATTGAGGCGCGGTTGGAGGGTGGGAACGAAATCTGATTCTCTTGCGTCGGCGTGAGGAATGGATCGGAATCATGTCTGCCGTCGGTATTCATGTCCCGCAGAGGGCTAACGGGCTCGCTTGTAATGTCGCCGTCGTGAAGCGAGCCGTCTTCATCTGCTTCAATAATGGGGTGAATCCCACTCGATGGAGGGTCGTAAGTATTTCGGCGGGACAGTGGCTTCCTTGCTACCTGCGCTGGATGCATGCCGCCGTACCACGGTTGTTGGCCGTTGTCTAGGCTAGTACGGGCTGTCTGCAGGCTCTGATAACCGAGAGAGCGGTTCCCCCGTAAATACGGATCTGGGCCACCTGTATACCAAATTCCGCCAGGGTGATCTTGCTCCATCATATCGTCGTCAGCGGGTAGGAATCGAGAGGTGTCCTGAGCCAGTGCGCGGATGGCGGAGTCTCGGATCGTACGTCTATGGCGTTTCCGGCGGCGGTATAAGAGGAATAGTAGGATGGCAATGATAATAGCTACGCAGCCCAGACCGATACCTAGTCCAATTCCTAAGCGTGTACCAACATCACTATCATCATTACTTGAGTCACTGTCAGGATCCGTCCTAGCGAATTCCGGGTTTGTATAGTCGTTAGACCAGCTCATTGATGTGAGGTTGAGAAACATCGGCAGACTGTCATCGCTAGAAGCTTGTCTCCTAGTTGTGGTTTCAGATGATGATATGTTATGGCCTCCGTAGACCATCATGATGTTTCCAGGTAGCAGTGCAGCACCATGTCCATATAACCCTGGTCCTGGTGGTTGAACATCAGGAACAGACCATTGCCAATCGCCATTCCCGCCGTAGCTAGCTCCGATGTCGAGAATAGCTAGTTGTGGTGTGGCAGCTTGAGTTAAATCACCAACCCAGCCGCCAAGAATGATTAAAGAAGTCCCGTCTTCACTTAGTACTGCTGTGTGGCCAGATCGACTGTCTATAGTGTCTATATCGTTGCTTTTGACCGCAAGTTCGGTGTTGGCGGAGCTCGAACTCCCTATATTAATGTTGGAAATGAAACTCCAGCTTTCCTCCGGTAAACTCCATATTGCGACGGTGCTCATATTGATAAATGCGTTCTCCGTATGACCACCTAATAGTACGTAGTTGATTTGTTGGGTAATTATGCCTGATCGATTTGAGACAGAAGGGGATAAACCAGTGAATGTAAACCCAGCCTCGGGCACTGGAGGACCATTGTTAGAGACTGGGCCAACCACAAATTTCCCCGAACCAGTTGCAGACGGTACAATCTTAACCATCTGGTTCGAATAGGCGGCTTTTTCTTGCGGTGAACTTCCGTTAGCGGTCTCATCGGGACACATTCCTCCATAAACGTAAGTGCTGGCTTGTGATAGCACAGGCGCTAAGGTAGCTGAAAAGCTAAAGCCGGTACCCAAGAAGCTTGGCCCTACTTGGACATCATCTACCTTGGTCGCCAGCGTAGTGCTCGCCTTGATCCAAGACGACGATGCATCATCGTTAGGAGACGGATTGAACGTCCAGATTTCGGAACTTGCTGGCGATGAACAGTCGCCAGCATAGACGATGAGTGATCCATTATCTGCAAGCGATGGTATGAATGCCGTGTTATTCGTATCAAGAAAGGGCACATTTGACGACAAGGTTTGGAACGGCAACGATGAAGCTCGGAGGTTTCCGGAAAAGTTGAGCGCTAATAAGTTGACCCAATCTTCTTGCGGCGAGAATATGTATGCCACGTTGATAGTCGCATTGTCTTGGGCTGGCGCGGGTTTCGACTCTGGAATGAAGATACTCGTGGGAATATACGGCAATGTCTGAGCTACACCAAGTGTGGTGAACCGCGCCCAGGCCGTAACGAGTATCAGATACCGGATACCTGCCGTCACCCGCGACGCTTTTAATGTATCGCTAGCAAACATCGACGTCGTCCCGAAGGGATAATTCATCGCTCTACCTAGCTCAGCCCTGTGGGAAGCATCGTCTATCTGGCTTGACCTAATCGCATCCAGAAAGCCGTGAGTAATAAATTGAAAAGATGTTAAGTCGACAACTATAA
This sequence comes from Daldinia concentrica, assembly GCA_902805455.1. Lineage (NCBI taxonomy): Eukaryota > Fungi > Ascomycota > Sordariomycetes > Xylariales > Hypoxylaceae > Daldinia > Daldinia concentrica. The sequence continues at coordinate 881,199 of CADCSW010000003.1, read as the reverse complement.
CGTGAACCCCACAAGCCCGATTCTCAATTCATGACCTATAGATGAGAGACTAGGTTTCACGATCAAGACAGCTAGGCGGGGATGAGTTATGAGTTGTTTCAAGCGGCAGGGTTAGGTGAAGAGCACGGAGCAAGGTAGGGTCTTGTTATTTGGCCTGGCGTACAAGACAGATGCCCCCAGATTATGGAATTATGGCGGGGGATCTATTTAGCACCACACCTTGTAAGCTTGTCATACAAACAAAGTATTGGCGTTGTTTGGGGGCCAAACAATATAGAGCAAACTGACGGGAGACTAAGTCGTAGTTACAAGAGTATGAGAGGAGTATCTCGAACAAGTCAAATAACTACCTACCTATTAACATAGGATCAGCATTAATCTGTAGCAGGTTTTCCTATTAGTTACTCTTTTTTTTTCCTCTTCTTTTCCGACCTTCTTGGCCAACTATGCATCTCAGGGTAGCACCGGGGAGTTTCTTGTTTGGAGGGGTTGTAAGTCGGTTGTCAGGGCAACGTTCATAAAGAGAAACAATATAACGGAAACTTCCGAGAACCTCCCAAAGTCACAGCCATCACTTTATGAAGATTGACTCTCGTGAGATCAGCACAACGCGTAATTCAATGCCGCACTAATACGCGATGTCACCACAATAAAATTATTGCTCGAATCAATGCCTAAGTATCTCCTACATGTGTATACTACATTGGGAACCTCTTATTAGTGGAAAAAGATGGAATAAAGTCCATTTATCTCCTCTAAACCGAGAAATAAGGTGCCCCCAATCCTAAATCCATCTTAGACTAACAACCGGAAATGTCGTGACTGAATGCTCGCAATCCAACCCTCCCCCTTTCCCTGCAGAGCTGGTTCGGATCAAACGCAGTCGGCAATCTGCTCCATCCAGCCAAACTCCGTCCGGCTTATCTGCCCCTTCTGAGCAAGCTCCTCCAGTACATTTCTGACCCGCTCGACGCCTGCCTTCGCGTTAGCTACCACCGCCGTGCGTTCTTCGTACTGCTCGAGCAGAGAGTGGGCTACGAGGTAGCCGCCCTCAGTCTCAGTGGCTCCTGAGGGAGCTTTGATCTGTGTTTGTTGTCGTCCTCGTTTGTACGCGGCTAACTCTCCCATTAGCTTATTGCGTTCCGCAGCCCCCTCTTCGAACTTGGCTCGGAGGGCGTCTCTTTCTGTCTCGATCGCTGCTATCCTTTCCGACGTCTTGACCGAGTCCTCGCCTTGAGCCTCTTCGTAGATCCTGTTGAGATGGTTTAGCCTCTCTAGTTCCTGTTGTTGTATCCTAGTGGCGCTTTCGAGGTCGGCTTTGTTAACAGTTAGACGGGAGACCTCATTCCCTAGCTCTTTGACCCTCTTTTCCATGCCTTTGTGCCTCGTATCCCAGGCTGAAGTCCGGTCTGGATTCGTCGGTGCTGGGATTGTAACTACCGTCGGCCGGTTTTCCATCTCTTTGGTGTACGCCGTGTTGGGGCGGTCCGAGAAAGCCGGGAGGACGAATATGGGACCGTGGCCGCTACCTCTTAATCTGTAAAATCTAGTCTCCAGGTCGACGTGGGCGATACCCCGGAGGTAGTCCTCTCCCTCGCCGTTTTTATTCCGTAGTGCTTCTCCAACTACGTTTCGACTTAACCACTGGCGATCTCGTGAAACACCCCTTGCTTCGTTCTTGTCGAGCATTTGATGGATAAAATTAAAAACATCCTCTCCAGCGTTAGCCAGGATCCAGCGATCCTGAGGAAACACGATTTCTCTGCCAGACCGTCCGTCCGGGCCTTGTACGCTCAAGTGTTGCGAAGGAACGATGGCCTCGCTCGCAAGAAGATCCATTGCATTGGCGTAAGCGATCTCAAGTTCATGCATACGGCACATGAGTTGTTGCGTGTGCAAGAGCCACTGCCCGACCAAGGTTGATTTTACGTCATCTAACTCTGGGTGCTCGGCTACTTGGTCTCTCTCAGTAGGAATGATTCCGAGTATCCCACCCATGGCCGAATACTCGTGGTCGAGTCTCTCGAGACACTCGTTGGCGTGCATGAGCAATGTCATGTGAGTCTGAAAGGGTCGGACTAACTGGGCAAAAGCATTTTCAACCATGTTGAGGTCAGTCTCGGTTAGGGGGCAATGGAATATCACTCCTTCCTCGTCGCTATTCTGCTTCACTAAATTGACTAAACTATTTAGTGGCATTCGGTGGGCCTTGTCGATATTATCATACGGAACCTGCAAGTTGTTCAACCAGTCATAAGCTTGGTGTCTTGAAAACGTGTCACGGTGTATCTTCCGTCCCTGTTCATCTTGCTTGGGAAGATTCTCGTTATCGACCTCAGCTCCTGTAGTATTTGGTGCAATGGTCGATATCAAGTAAGTTAGAGACTGGGCGTGCTGCTTTAGAGCTTCTAGAGTTGGTGGCCGGCCAGGAGTAGACAAGTAACCGCAATTAACATGGTTGAGCATTTTGGGATTCGACGAAGGGTTTTCATGGTAGTGGTTAGAATAGTATGGCTTTGACCAGTGAGTGGCCCCAATGTAGCCCTCCACGCCATCATACACATCTTGCATTTGCCCGTCGGCCATCTTGAAAGCAATCTCACTCGGCGCACGTCCTGGCTAGTACGAGTAAGGTGACAATACTCCTTCTGGGAATAAGATAGATTATTTTTTTAGGAAGGAAAGCGAGAGTAGACAGGAAGAAAGAACTGATTAGTATGGGAACTATTCTTGATGAATCATTAAAAGAGTGAAAGAAATATCTTTTGACACCGGAATGGCAAGACAATCCATTGAGCTATACAACATTCCAGTGCCATTTTAGTGTCATAACAATTCGGCGAACAATGAAAACGGCATGATAGATGCCTGTAATAAGCATATTCGAAAGCGTTTGCTTCAGGACGCCTAACGAGAACGTCTATAGGTACATGTACCTATCGATTCTGACGAAAAGACTGAGAGGTTAACTCTAGGATTAGCGAACGAATCTGCCTATCTCACTGAATCTTACATATTTCGAGAAAAAGAGGCTATTAGTTACTTGCAGGTTTACGAAGACTAATAGACACCTAATAGACGCAGCGTGAAGAAGCTCCAGGTATAGACTTCTTTATCCGGATTCGGTTACCTCTGGAAAAGTAGACACACACGTATGGAATGAATGGATCTTAGACTTGGTGTGCGTAGGAACTATATGTTCGCCATATAAGACATGGTGGTCTCACTCCTTGACCATAATAGACGTTTCCAAATTGCCAATACCTATCGTGTTTCTAGAAGTCGATGTCAGTGCCGCGTTGGAATGGGGCAGACCTGTTGCAGAAACCCAACGATACTTTTTTAGGGTTTCTCACATCTGCAATAAAGCCAGCGCCATAGCTCAATGATATGTAATTTAGGTACCTAATCCAGCTTAATCAGGCGTAACTGTTTATATGAAGAAATAGACTATTGTAGCCGGAGGCAGCCAGCTACTTATGTGTTTTCGGTTCCATCGCGGTTTTGCACGACGGCGCGAAATCCGTGTTCGCTCGGGTTCACCGAAAGGCTTAACTACGTGCGCCATCTCGCAACCAGTTGCAATTATGTCTCTATATCCCAAGTATCGCTTCGCTGCGCAAGTATACCCGATCGGGGTATATAGAGGAGAGCTGAAAGAATCTATTGCATGAGTCGTGCGACTTAAGACAATGATGCCGTGCACGAGTCTCCTCATTCTCGGTGGCTTGAACTAGAATTAGTTGTGGAACCGTCACATATTTCGGGCTGAGACAAAAAAATCAATTACAACAGCGACGACATTCGTCGGAGGCCTGGCGTCAAATTCTAGCGTCTTAGCTCGTACGCTACTCTGTGATAAAAGACTTATACGCGTGTAAGCGTGTAGGTATTATGATATGCAGTACGCAAGCGGGTTCATGCGGCCCCATATATCATCAGATGTCTTCGCTAGGAATGGAATGGCACGCGAATGCTGGCTAGCTACTTAGCCGCCGTATTCATTAGTTGATGACGGACCTATAATAGTCTTAGTTTAATCTATCGATAGTCTGATGTCATTGATGAATTGAGCGAACTAATAAAATAATACTAAACAGAGGCAGCCGAGACGATAAAGTTTGCTATATAATTTTATGTTGCTATAATTTAATGCACCTGCATGTACGTAAGTAAGGTCTTGGAAGTAGGTGCGTCGTGTTCTGCTGTTTTCGTCTTGCTTCAAACCTGCTTCTGTCCTGCCGCCCTGCAACTATACGAAGCGCCAATCCCGAAAACTTGCTACGTTGCGACATCGTGACAGAGCATTAAAGCAAACGACATATACATTGTGTCCTAAAAAGATAAGGATATACCCATCGTCATTGGAACCTCCTGAAGGTATCGTGCATTTATTATTTGTTTTGTATACTCCTTTCGCTATCTATAGAATTCTTTATATACTTGAAACCAATTTCCAAACATTAAACAACTGCCCAAAGTTTATCGGGAGGATCCTGTAGATGTACAGGGACGGCAATTACCTAACATTTTACCTTTAGGTTAGTGGATCTAAAAAGGAAATTGGAAGGTTCCAAGGTTGAGCGAACCATGGATCAGCTCGACAAGGGACCCTCCAGAATCACCGTCATAACTTCCCCACCCCTGCAAACACCCATCCTGCCATCCTACTATCCCAGTTCCCCATCCAAGCTTGTGAAGATCTGACGGCAAGGATCGTCTCTAAATCCTGAAATTTTCTAGCAATTCTCACACAAAGTCTAGACTTTTTGTAGTTGAGGCTCGCGTTCATATCAAATACCGGTCATATAGACCGTAGCGTGCATCCATCAATTCACACACTCTTTTTCTTTTTTTGTACTATATCGCTTTTCCTTTGATAGGGAGTGATATTCATAATACATATCCCAGATCTACGGAACGACGATCGCTGACGATCTTCTGGGGCCGATAGTTTCCTCTTTAGCTCGAGTTACACGTACATAGCCGCCTACGTCTTCTGTAATCTTTCTTTGTTGTTTCCCTTCTTCCATACACCGCCCGGAGCTGTTGAAAAAATACACTCGGCGCGGTCAATTGGATTCCTACAATTTTGAGCTCTCTTCCGATACTACTCGAGGCTTAATTAACCATTTCCTCGGCCTATCATCACGCCTCCCCTTTAGCAGAGACATAGTCAACAAATAGGATGAGTGACCCGAGTAACACTCCGCCAGCGTCAGCTGCTTGTAAGATACCAGGACAATCATATTTTCAAGGCTAAATGAAAATGAAAATTGCTAACGTATTTGAATAGCTCTTTACCTCACCCTCGGGCCTGTTGCTTTGACTGCTGGCGTCTATTTCACCATCTTCCTAATTCTGCGAAGGAGTCAGAGGCGATACTATGCTCCTCGAACCTATCTAGGAAGTCTTCGTACGAGGTGAGTTAGGAGCTTCGTAGCAAATCGCCTATTCTATGATTGAATTCACATACTCACTCTTTATAACGTAGCGAGCGATCACCAGCTCTCCCCAATGGGTGGTTTAATTGGATTGGCTCATTTTGGAAGATTCCTGATATCCACGCACTACAGCATCAATCCTTAGATGCTTACCTCTTCCTCCGATTCCTGCGCATTCTAGTCACTATCTGCTTCGTGGGATGCTGTATACTATGGCCGGTACTCTTCCCTGTGAACGCCACGGGAAGCAATCAGGATGCTATGCAGGTAGATATGCTCTCTTACGCTCGCGTTGATAAGGACACGCAGTCGAGCCGCTACTATGCTCACACCTTTATGGCCTGGATCTTTTACGGGTTTGTCATGTACATGATCCTACGCGAATCCATATTCTACGTCAACTTGCGACAGGCATTTTTGCTTTCGCCTTTCTATGCTAACCGCATCTCATCGCGAACTGTGCTCTTCGTTTCCGTTCCCGACCGATATCTGGATGAGGCCAGATTACGCAAAATCTTTGGCGACTCAGTCAAGCATGTTTGGATCACGGGCGATACGGAGAAGCTAGACGATCTTGTTAAGGAACGCGACAAGGTCGCTATGAAACTGGAGAAGGCGGAGGTAAAGCTGCTAAAGCTTGCCAATGCCCAACGCATCAAGTCGGCTAAAAAGGGTGGTTCTGACAACGAGAGAGCTGAAGCACCTCTGGACGCGGAGTCGGGTAGCTTAGCTGCTCGCTGGGTCCCCGAGAAGAAACGGCCCACCCACCGACTTGGACTCCTTGGTCTCGTAGGCAAGAAGGTCGACACTATTAACTGGTGCCGGACTGAGCTTGCACGCCTCATCCCCGCCGTTGAGGCTGCGCAGGGAGAATACCGCACTGGAAAATGTAAAAAGATCCCCAGTGTCTTCATCGAGTTCTATCGCCAAGCAGACGCCGAATCAGCCTTCCAGGTTTTGTCTCATCACCAGGCCTTACAGATGACACCCAAATATATCGGCATCACACCTGGCGAAATTGTCTGGAGTGCGCTTAAGGTTTCATGGTGGCAGAGGATTGTCCGAAGATTTTCGGTACTTGCCTTCATCACTGCGCTCATCATCTTCTGGGCGATTCCGGTCGCTGTGGTCGGTGCAATTTCGAATATCACATACCTTGCTAACCAGGTCTTCTTCCTTAAATGGCTCCTGTCGATCCCCGACGTCGTTCTGGGATTCATTCAAGGGTTGCTACCTAGTGTTGCCTTATCTATTCTCATGTCACTTGTACCCGTAATCATGAGATGTAAGTTTGAATCCTCTACTGTATGTTATCTTGCATGTCTAACACTTGTATATAGTATGTGCCAAGCTCTCAGGAGAGCCTTCCCTATCGCGAGTCGAGTTATTCACTCAGAATGCGTACTTCTTTTTCCAGCTTATTCAAGGTTTCTTGGTAGTAACGGTCGCATCATCAGCAACAGCTGTCGCAGCACAAATATCCGAAAACCCTGGTTCGGTTACAAGCATTCTAGCGGAGAACCTTCCCAAAGCCTCTAATTTTTACATTTCGTACTTCATCGTACAGGGTCTAGGTGTCGCTGCAAGCGTACTCTCTCAGGTTGCCGGATTCGTAATTTTCACGATCATGTACAAATTCCTAGCAGGGACGCCACGTGCTCTCTACAACAAATGGGCAAACCTCAGCGCCATATCTTGGGGTAGCGTATTGCCGGTATATACTAACATCGCCGTGATTAGTAAGTTATTCAGCGGATTTGGCCTTTGAAATTCATATAACTAATAGCGCTAGGTATTACGTACGCTGCTATCGCGCCACTGGTGCTTGGTTTTGCTACTGTCGGTCTCTCGCTATTCTACCTCGCATGGCGCTACAATGTTTTCTTTGTTACGGACACGAGCGTCGACACTCGAGGCTTAATATATCCTCGAGCATTGAAACAACTCTTCTCTGGCATCTATATTGCTGAGTTGTGTATGATTGGAATTTTTGCTACCTCGGTGGCCATTGGCCCTTTGGTTCTCATGATAGCATTCCTCGTTTTCACGATTCTATTCCACGTAACTATCAACAGCGCCATCGACCCTCTACTTTATAATCTCCCTCGGACTCTTGGGGTTGAAGAGGAATCAAAGTCCCTACACGTGGAGAGTTCTACTCGACACACTAGCTATTCTACCGCCCATAACGGCGAACAGGATGGTATTGCGGATGCTGAGAAGATATCCTCTGGCGATACCGCCGTTGCGGGGAAGAAGCCAGGGTTCTTGTCCAAGTTCCTGAAGCCGTGGCAATACTGTGATTATGAAACGATGCGAAAGCTTGTGCCTCACGACCAGGTTGACACGAACAACCTGTACACAGACGAGGTTGAACGTAACGCCTACTTCCCACCTTCGGTCAGCAGCGCAACCCCGCTGCTTTGGATCCCCGAAGACCCTATGGGTATCTCGAAGCAAGAGGTCCGCGATACTGGCAAGGTGATTCCGATCACAGATGAGGGATGTATACTGAGCGACAAGAACAAATTGGAATGGGACACGGAGACTGTGCGGCCACCTGTTTGGGAGGAGAAGATCTATTACTAAACCTATTGCTTGGGGTTTAAGCCGCGGGGCATAACACACCAGGCTCACTGAAGAATCACTGTAGTGGAGATTTGGCTCACTTATTGCTTTCTCCATGATTGTTCCGAATTTGTCTTCTGTTTTGGGTTATGATACCAAGTTTGGATCACTAGGATTAGGATGGATGTTGTTTTAGGTTGTTATTGATCGTCATTGTTGAAGTCGATAACGATTAAGGATGTTGCTTACAGGAGTACTGAAATATCTATTATACCCTTCCGATGAAGTTTGCGAATATCAGGTTAATTACTGATTATAATAATGAAGACGATGATGTTTAAATATAACGACCCTTGTGATAAATTCGTTGCCCAGTCATATTATTAAAAACAAAGGTCGGGCAAAAAGAAAAAGTACGCTCGTCTAACCTAGGTCTGTCTCAACAACCTTGAAGCTTATGAGGTACCTAGGTATGTTACATGTAGGTACATTATATAAGCTAATATTTCAGGTGGCTGCTGAAAAGAGCCAAGGCTAGGGCAATTCAACCAATCAAAGCGGCACATGGTCGTCTCATGACGTGCCCACCCCCAACCTTGCCATAACATGTAGGGCCTACTTAGCCTCCTTAGCTTTATCGCAATCCACTGTTTGCCTCCTCCATACCTTCACCCACTTTCTGTTGAGCAGTTAGTTACCTATCTACATACAAAGTGCGACCCGAAACCATAAAGCATAAACTCTCTTCGCTTTACTTACTTACATCAAGAAAGTCTTGTCACTAATCCAAGAGATTTATCATCCCAATTCGCAATGAGATTCTCTACCGCCTGCGTGGCTGCCATGTCCGCTAGCCTGGCTTCGGCTGGAGGCTGGTTTGGCGGATCTCAAGAAGTCGTCATCAAGGATGTGCAGAAGGTCCCCGGTGACTCTCCGCTCGAGTTCTGCGATTCCGACCACAGCAATGATATTATCAAGATTGAGAGCGTCGATTTGCTTCCAAATCCTCCTGAGTCGTACGTTTGTTTGTTGTTTGTCTGGTTCGATGATGGAGAAGATGAATTGCTGTGTTGAATAAAGACCTTTCTGCTAACTGATGAATGTTGTTTATAGTGGTGCTGAGCTGGTTATTCGTGCCACGGGAACCGTATTCGAACGTATCGAGAAAGGTGCCTACGTCGACATTGTCGTCAAGTACGGTCTGATCCGTCTCCTTGCTACCAGGGCCGACCTGTGCGAACAGATTGGAAATGTTGACCTCGAGTGCCCCATCGAGAAGGGTGTCCTATCTATCACCAAGTCTGTTGATATTCCCAAGGAGGTTCCTCCGGTATGTTTAATCCACACGCAACGAATGAATTGGATGCTGGTATTGACAAATGTTATAGGGAACATACAACGTCTTCGCCGATGTCGCCACCGCCGAGGGCAAGCCCATCACCTGTCTTCAGGCTACGGTGAAGTTTGGCGGCAGCAAGCAGGACACCATGGGTGATGGTGACCTTTAAATGGCTCCTTAACTACCGAAATGGAGCTGGTATTATCGTACTGTCATTTGGGGACAGGTCCGAATTACACTAGGATTGACGATCACGAACACGAATTACATGGCACCCTTTTGATGGACGTAAGGGTATACCTTTTTCTACGTCTGGATTTGTATGGACTCGAGGACACCACAGTTTGATTTTGTTTCCGCAAATTTGTTTTGATGTTTCTTTGGTACCGCATGGTAACGGCACGTAATCAGATGGTTTTAGCATTAGTTCGCGCATATGCAATGATACCCCTGTGAGGGAATATTTGAGTCCTTGAATCGTGGTCTTAGACCTCTGCTACTTGGATATCGTGAACCTATCATGCTTGAAAATGACGGCTATAATACAATCATGCCCTTGTCCTACGTATGAATAGTGTGTTGTGAGCCCCTTTCAAAATAATATTTACTCTCCAAAAAGACGTCGCACCCTTCTTAGCACGCTGTCCTTCTCAGGGTCATACGGATGTTCTTTGCTAGGGATTTCGAGTATGGTAGGGAAGGCAGATGTGTAGGTATCGATTCGATGTCTGATCTTCTCGGCGATATGCTGATTAATCAATACGATACCGATGTCTTTTCGCTCTGTCGTAAACGATTCAAAGGCAGCTTCGATGGCTGATGTCTCTGTCTTGTTGTCGACAACTAGGAAGTTCTTCTGGGAGTCCGGAGGGTTCGTGACATGCTAATAATACTTGTCAACAAATGGCCGACTTAGGGCAAATTTGCCGTATATTAACTAAACCAGGTGTATATTAGAAATATAGAGATAAAAAGCTTACGCCTATTCCTGCTAATAGCAAGCCTGTGACCGAGTCCTAATCATTCCCATAATTAGTATTCTGGAGTCCTTTTGACTATGCGAGGACTGTGCACACCTCGTCTCCAATGACAGCTAAGAACTGCCTGTCCTTGTAGTCTGCATGAGACGCCATTGTTATGAGTCAATCAGAATTAGGCAGCGAGGACGTGTTCCAGTCGAAATCGTGGGTGTTTTGGTCAATAGGGGCAGGTTGTTAAGCTAAAGGGAATATGATGTACAGGCAAGGCAATAAGGCACGATTGTAACCTTGAAAAGTAGAATATCGATGACCGCTAAAAGAGAGCTCTTACCGCCTAAGCTATCGCTGCAACACAGTTCCAGTTGGCTCCTACCCCGCCATTACTTAGGGTACCTAGGTACCTACGTATCGGCCTAATCTATGTAGCCAGTTGGCAACCGCTATTTCATGCGCCTAGCAGGTAACTATGTAAGCTTGCAGCACCCTAGTAGATTTCGATTAATGGATCCGCGTCTTCGCAAAATTTCCATCTACATTCGCGACGTTCCATTACCGTGTTTTCTTTCCGGTCAACAAAATTTACACCGTCCAAAAACGGGACAACCGAGCAACAAAGGCTCAAAGACAAAATCATCGCCAGGTCGTAGCTTATTGTTGTAACCTCGATCAAACAGCACATGTGAGCTTCGGTATTCTGCTGTTAATTCCCCCTTTCCCAAGTCGACTGCAGAACACGATGCCGCCGCGACTGGTGCGTCGGAGACCGCTCGCGAAGCGTGTCAAGGCGATGCTGAACCCTATGGATTTCCTACTGTGGTTATCCGAAGAGATCGAGACGCGCGACTGGAACTCCAAGCTTGTCGGCACTCAGATGGGCGTAGCTATGAACTTCGCTTTCCTGCTCGCCAGGGCCAATAGCGGTGGTTCTTACGCTGTAGATCCTGTATTCGAAGATGGCTCAGTGTCTGGTTGGTTTACCTTCTTTGTAAGTTCTTGGATCCATTAGTAGCTCCGAACTGGATTGGATTGCTAACCACGCTTTTTTGGCTGCATTGTAGGTCGGCACCATGATCTGGTCATTGGCTGGCTTCTCGGCCGTTAATGCGACCTACACTATGTACCGATCCCGTCACTACCGACTATTCGAAGCGGATGTAGAGAAGCAGCCTGAAACCCCTTCAGCGCATCGCGTCCGCGTCCAGTCCTCCCCCGTATCGTCGTCGCCTCTACGATTCTTGACGGGTATGATGGGCTCGGAGAGTGCAGAGTCGCGAGCGCATCCCGATCGAAGCCGGGACGTGTGGGAAGTGTCGGTTTGGGACCCGCTGCCGATTTGTCTACAGATATTCTGTTTGTTTAGTCCAGGCCACGTTTTGGTCTACACGATGTTTCTACCACTGGCCCCTTTGGACGCGAGGCCGAGCATTACTGTTTTGAATTGTATCGTGCTGCAGCTCATCCTGTCAGGACAACTACTCCTATTCCAGAACAGATATACGCAGCAAAACAAGGACACGGCTATCATCCAGAAACAGGTTATGCACGAATACGATACCAAATTTGTCCATCCCAATCTATATCCTACGGTTAGGGATGCCGCAACGCAAATATCGCAGAATGATAATGGTGACGACCTCGACGAGGATATACAAGTTGGCACGCCTACTGTTCAGCTTCGACGAGGCTTCCGAACGCGGCCGAACCCCAACTACGTCAAACATATTGACCCGGATCGTGGCAGTGGCTTTTCCAACAGCAGTTCCGGACTATTCACCCCTACTGTATCAAAGAGACATACCGACAGTCTAGGAAGTGATATTAGGGGTCGCACTCCTCTAGCTAGTGCTAAGCCTCCTCATCGGAGAGGCACATCAGGCCTCTCTACATCATTTAACTCAAATTCATCCCAACTGGGAGCTTCTACGAACTATACCTCTGCTCTTTCCTCTTCTACTAATACCGGTAACCATGGAGGTGATGGAGGATATATGGGGGTATATACCCACCCACAATCACCCCTGAAGAAGGCCCCTAGTTTAGGCGAGCTTCAGTTTAGATCACCACGTAATAACAGCGAGATGGCTCAGCTCGAACAATACCGATCGACGAGAGATCGTAGCATTAGTCCTATAAAGAGCATTAGGAAAAGCACTGGGACCGCGAGCTCTCAGCCGGGCACTTGGGGACGGAACCAACCAACATCATATGAGAGATATCCCTCCATGTGGCGATAGAAGGTCTGTAATATTCGAGGGTTATGCATCAACGTTAGGGGCAGGTTGGGGGAGTATGGGATGGGATGGGCGTCTACTGTATTACACTACCTACGTTAAGGGCTTTTTCTACATTCATCAGCATTTGTACGAATACGAGCTGCATCTACAGAGAACTAAATAAAATAGCGGCAGCACTATTGTAATGGCCGTTGACGTACCCCCTTTTTCTGATTAACTTTCTGCAGTTGGTTGTGTTCCCCTTTAAGTTGGGATTAGAACCTAAATGTTTGTGCTTTCTATACTACTGACCTCAGACGAGTGCCGATATCCCTTATCCGTTAAACCTAAGCCGCACATTCCCCAACGTCTTGGTCCGGTCTTTCCTAACTTTGATTCGTCTATCCACCTAAACGGTCCCTTGGTAGTTGCGTGCCGGCATTGTCTGATCTCATAGGCGAGGGAAACATGAACCGTGTCTCTAGCTCCGTTTCACGTCTGTTCCCTCTCCTCCCAGGCGGGTAACTACGATTCTCTCTGTCGTCCGAGTCTAGAAGGACCAGCAAAATGGGAGCTTCACGACGTGGCCGGTCTTCATCGTTATTCTCATCTTCGTCGCCACGTAATTTGAGCTCGGATTGGCTTTTCGTTTCTCCTTCCGCGAGCCAGAGTCAACCACCACCGATCCGGCAACGTACATCAAGAAGGATGAGCCCCGCGAGGTCTTCGGTTGCCAACGCCGAGCAGCCGTCCCAAAAGAGGGCATCCTCGCTCGCTGGCTTCTTCAGCAAGATCCTACCGGGTAACCGTCCAGAACAAGGAGGCACCCGCCGCACAGACTGGACGGGTGATAACGACAGTGCGGTAGGGACGAGCCGTAACGAGCTGACCGGTTGGAACCTTGCCAAAGAAAAGTTCCCTGCACACCATACATCGACAAGCGGGCCAGAAGAACCCAGTCACCGCCGGGTCTGGAGCTGGAGCCCGCAAAAGGGAGACTCCAGGTTCGTTGAGAATTTACCAAGGGACCGATCCCGTGGGCGTGAACAAGTGCCGGACGTCTCAGATGGTGAATCGCAGCCTCCTCGAAAGTCGGAGGCGCTGACAAGGACCGAAGTACACGAGCTACTCCAGTCCAAGGAAGAAACCAGGAGAAATCGACGGAGCCTAAAGGAGAGTGGGGATTGGTTAGGTGTGCAAGGTGCTGATCCATACTCGGGACAGTTCTCAATCCTTACACCTACAGATACTCTTAGCTCTGAGACGACTAGCACGTCGACGCGTACGAAACTAGCCGGGTTGGCGCGGAAGAAGAAAGCCGCGAGGCTAGAGTACGAGCAGCTCAGGCTATTAGAAGAGCAAGAGAAGGATAAGGCTAGGCTAGACAGGGAGCAGGCGAAGCTCAACAAAATCGAACGCGTGAAGGAAGAGCTTAGACGCCAGCACCAATTCGCCAGATGGAGCCAGCACAAGCGCAACTGGTCTTCCGCCGCCGAACCCAACCTCAGTCCGATTGCCCAGTCCCTAGATAGTGTGGCGCTTGGAAGCAGTGAGACATCCAGTTTACTGTTTTCGGAGCTGCCCACTGACTCTTTCCTATCAGACCCCGAGGATATCACATCAGCTATTCCAAATTTCTCTCGTCCTAATCGTCCGCCAGTATCAAAGATTACTTTACCAGACCAAGCCGAACGGCTCAGTTACGATAGCATACGGCCTCAGGGGCGTAGGCGACTCAATCAATCTACCGACACTATTATTCATAACTCACCAGATGTTAATTTCGAACCTACATATCTCACAAGGCCAGCCACCCAGCCGTCGGGAATACGTCTTGACACTGAACAGCCGGACGTTGGGCGGACGAAGAGTGAGAGGCATTTTTTATGGAGGCGCCGACGGGGGACAGATCCGGGAAAATTAGGTACAGCTCACCAAGGGGGGATCGTGGTGTCCATGGTAGCCCAGAGTCTAACGTCGAGTTCGGTCGAGCACATTCACAAAGATCACTTCGCCGACCTAACGATCCCGGATTATCGTCTCCATCTCCTATCACCGGAACCAGTAGACAAGGCCGACAACCAGTCGACATATTCAGAAGACTCACCGTTAACAACGCCCAATCCAAGTTCTTTAGGGATAAACAAGATGGCATTTTCCTCAACCACAAATTTAGTATACTCACAGGGGAACGGGAGAAGCAGCCAGAGCGCAAATATAGCTCCAGTGATCTCATCCTCTTCGAAGCTGAAAGACATAATGAGACGACCCTCAATCCGCCGCAGACTAGTTCCAAGCCTATTAGCTACCGTTCACACCAAGGACACAGAGAAGCACCGTATGTCACCTCCGACTTTCGACGAACTTCAAGATTGCACGGTCAACAATTTACCAGCAGACGCGCCAGTGTGCCAGAGCCAACCTTCACGGCCGGGCCAGCAAGGGAGGACCAGCTTAGAGAAGGCAAACAGGATGCTACACCGCGCGGAAAATCACCTCAAGCGAATCCGGAGAGAATCTGTGTCCACACCCACCACCACCATTACTGGCTACGTTCCCGCTCAGCAGAGCCAACCCGATTCCCCGCAACAAAAACGATGTGTCGAAGCCAGTCAGATAGACGGCACAACAAACATTATCGACAGCCCGGTGACTCCGGCGTCCTTGCATCAGCACGACCCTTGCATGACGCCAGACCTAATACCAGAGGGACGTAGGACGCCTTCCCTTCCCACGGCGCCACAGAACAACTTGCTGAATCCCGAGCACGTCCAAGAGATACCAAGGACCGGTATTTCATCAACTCGCCGTGTGACGCCAGAAAAGAAGCAGCCAACCAGAGTTTCCATACCAACAACCCTAAAGCTTTGCCGTCCCAACCAAAAGAATGGCGCGACGAATCAAAGGGACATGTCAGAGGACGGAGATGCAGTCGAGAAGACGGAAACGGCCAAGACCGAAAAGGCCGAGCACTCAGAGACCAAGAAGACAATCCGACAAGAACGAGCCGAGAGAATCAACCGAGAGAGTCGCAGCTCAAGTATGACTCGAACGCCAACAATAATTTCGCGAGAAGTACATCAGCGCCTGTCGTACGAGGGGCCAAGGGAGAGCATAGTAGAAGAGGCAGCACGAATTGCCATGTTGCGTTCAAGGGCCAGGGAAATAGTAAGAAGCAAATCGGGCGACCGCAAAGTAAGCCGCAACCGGAGCCGAACTCCCAGTCCGGTGAGAAAGCAAGTCTCCAACAGCAAAACGACGGAGCCGAAGCGGTCTCTTCAAAAACAACCGAGGAAGAAACGCCACAGCGAAGAAGACGCAGGCACCGGGCTTCCTTCCAAGCCTGAGTACGTCGAGGCGGATAAGGGCATTAATAAAGCACAGCATAAGAAAGGGGCTACAGAAGGATTTGCTGGCAAACTAGATCCATCCGTAACGGTGGTACAATTCTGCAAGACAGTCTACATAGTATTCCTAGGCCTAACATATACTTGGTGGACTATAGTGCGACCGGCTTTTAATCCGCAAAGCGATCTGTGGAGAAGGAGGTACAGGAAGGAGAGCACGTGGAGAGATACAGCTGTTTTTACATCGGCGGGGTTATTCTGCCTTGCCGGCGCATTGTGCGGTTGGTATGTGTCGAGGCTGTTCTGATGGTTTTTAGAGCAATGACGCCTTGAAGGTTACCACGGTACAATAGGCTGATATTCCTTTACGAGTTATATGTTTGGAGTCTGGGACTTTTCTGACCAATGGTTGACGATATGGCGATATGGCGATATGGCGATATGGCGTCGCTCTCGGAGAAAAGAGACCCTTGGAGACCGGGCTAGTAGTTCGACTGCGGTATTCGGACATATGTATGGGGCGGTAGGTTGTTCTAGACGGTTGAGGCTCCGACTAGAGCCGATGGTCCCGACGGAAGCGAAAATTGGAGCTCGAGAGGCTCGACGGCAAACATCGGAGGGTCACCGGTCCGCCAAATCGGGACTTCTCACATAGACAACGCATACCACGTAGCAGTATGTACTTAGTATGCATAGCCAAAAGTGCGGTGTATATATATGCCGCATTCATTAGAGGTAGTTTTATGGGAAATCAGCAATGGCTTTGCGTCCCGATTTCGCTATTTCGCTATTTCGCTATTTTTGGGGGGGTTCTTTAAAGGCTCGCACGAGACTTATCCGAAGTCTGGAAGAGAGATGCAGGTGTGGTGCGGATAGTGCAGGCGGTATGTTGCAGGTGGTTGCAGGTAGGTATTCTGCGGTGTAGGAATTGTGTTCTATAATGGGTATAACCTTACATGTACCACTGTACCCCTTACCATCCTGCCATCGCACAGAAAGAGCGGAGCGTGGGTGATCTATCAGGGATCTTGTACCACCTACCTACGAAGTTATAGATTTTATTAGGGCAATTTCATTGGACTAGCTAAGACCTAGAGCTACCGAGGTGACATCATAAGTATCTCACCTCCCATCTCCGAGTGGAGGCAATTGGGGATTTTTGCTGTGAGTGTCCGAATCGTGTTACCCATAACCTTGATTGATTAAGTCTTTTTGCCGCCCTTGCCTTGAGAATTGGTTTTCTTTCTTTTTTTCTCTAGTGAATACGAAGAGTACTTAGTGTTGGATTATGTACGTAAGATACATAGGTAGTGAATTGGAGAATTACACTATGTATATGCCGCCCGGTGAGAAAAGGTTCCTGGGTCCGATATGGGTGTATCTCGTCTGCATGCAATCATCAGCGTACTTTTGCAGTTTACTCGCACCGAAGGCCCCTCACGTGGGGTAGCGGGGTGTTTCTAGACATGGCATTTCGCTGGCATCTCGCAACTGCCCTTGCACCAGCCAATCACCGTTCCACAGATTCAAATCCCATCCCTACCCGGTACATACATATGTACCCCGCTACCGGAGAACAGGGTCCTCCTTCCGATGTTCGGCGGACCGTATAAGGCAAAAGAGAGGAAAAAATGCAAAACAATGGAAAGAACCTTCGTAGTGAACATCGTTGTACCTAGGTAGAGCTTTCCTGTGCCGGCGTCGCCGCCTTCCTTTGACTTCAACATGTACATGCTTCTCTTCTTTCCCTAATACTTATTTAAAGCCTCTCCCCGCATTTATAGATTTTCAACCGGTCAGCCGCCTTGTCTTAGTGATTCTACTTCCTTTTCCCTTACTTTCTCACGACGTAGTTTTTCATATTCTTTCGTAACCATCTACTTCCTCTCGTTTGGACTCAACGTACGTGCGCCGAGATAAAGCTTCCTGAAGGGGCCACGAAGAAATAAGGGAGATCGTATTTCAAAGCTCTTTTCAAGATGCCTATTGCCGAAGGTGCTCCACAGACCTTGTACGACAAGATTCTAGCTGCTCATGTCGTGGATGAGAAGCTCGATGGCACAGTCCTTCTCTATATCGGTATGCGCTACCCAATTAGGAATTGCTTGAGAGTTATACTGATTCACCTTCGTGAAATAGACAGACACCTTGTCCACGAGGTTACTTCACCTGTACGTGATACTTTAAACATGCGGGAACCTATGTTTAGCATACCAAATCTAACTAGAGTCGCAGCAAGCCTTTGAAGGCTTAAAGAATGCAGGACGCCACGTGCGACGACCAGACTGCACCCTCGCCACCACAGACCACGTATGTCATTTCATTATAACTTCCTATAGATCATTAGCTTAGGTAGACAAAGCTGACATTTGGTTTTTAAGAATGTTCCCACAAAGTCCCGAAAAGGCATCAAGGACATTGCCACCTTCATCGAACAAGACGACTCTCGCATACAGTGCATAACTCTAGAGGAGAACGTGAAGGAATTCGGTATCACCTATTTCGGTCTAGGCGACAAACGTCAGGGTATTGTCCATGTCATTGGCCCCGAGCAAGGTTTCACCCTCCCCGGTACCACTTTGGTCTGTGGTGACAGCCACACCTCTACACATGGCGCTTTCGGCTGCTTCGCCATTGGTATTGGTACCAGTGAAGTCGAGCACGTCCTAGCCACCCAGTGCCTCATCACCAAGAGAAGCAAAAACATGAGGATACAAGTCGAAGGTGAGCTAGCACCCGGTGTTAGCTCCAAAGACGTCGTCCTTCATGCTATTGGCTTGGTCGGAACCGCTGGCGGAACTGGCTGTGTCATTGAGTTCTGCGGCTCTGTCATCCGTAGCTTAAGTATGGAGGCTCGTATGTCTATCTGCAACATGTCAATCGAGGCTGGTGCTCGAGCTGGTATGGTGGCCCCTGATGAAATCACTTTCGAGTATCTTAAGGGCAAGCCTCTAGCGCCTCCTTACGGTACGCCCGAATGGGATCGTGCTATCAAATACTGGAAGACCCTCCAGTCCGACCCCGGCGCCAAGTACGACGTTGACGTCCAAATCGATGCCAAGGATATCATCCCAACTGTGACCTGGGGTACAAGTCCCGAGGATGTCATTCCCATCACCGGTGTTGTACCTGACCCCGAAACATTTAAGACCGAAGCGAAGAAGGCTGCTGGCCGAAGAATGCTCGAATATATGGGACTCACTGCTGGCACCCCTATGGAAGATATTGTTGTTGACAAAGTCTTCATTGGCTCCTGCACAAACTCGCGAATCGAGGATCTCCGAGCTGCTGCCCAAGTCGTCAAGGGCAAGAAGAAGGCCGATAACGTCAAGCGCGCCATGATTGTGCCCGGTTCCGGAGTCATCAAGGACCAAGCCGAAGCTGAGGGTCTTGATAAGATCTTCCTCGAGGCCGGGTTTGAATGGAGAGAAGCGGGATGCAGTATGTGCCTTGGCATGAACCCCGATATTCTATCACCCAAGGAACGATGTGCAAGCACAAGCAACCGAAACTTTGAGGGTAGACAAGGTGCTCAGGGTAGGACACATTTGATGTCCCCGGTTATGGCGGCGGCGGCTGCCATTGTTGGCAAGCTTGCTGACGTCCGAAAGTTGACCGAGTATAAGGGCAGCCCCCATATTGAAGCTTACAAGTTAAACCCTGCAACATCATTTGGCAAGGCGCACGTTGATGAGAGTATCGAGGATGACGACACCGCCAAGGAAAGACTTACTGATCAGCCTGAGGACGTTTCGCCTCATGTTAACACCACTGCTACCGAGGCTGCCGGCTCCCAGGGTCTACCGAAATTCATCGTCCACAGGGGAATTGCTGCTCCCCTAGACCGATCTAATGTCGATACCGACGCCATCATCCCCAAGCAGTTCCTTAAGACCATCAAGCGAACAGGGCTTGGCACTGCTCTATTCCATGATTCAAGATTCAACGAGGATGGCACGCCTAACCCCGATTTCGTTCTTAACCAAGAGCCATGGACGAATGCCAAGGTTTTGGTCTGCACAGGGCCTAATTTCGGATGTGGTAGCTCGAGAGAACACGCTCCCTGGGCCTTGAACGATTTCGGTATCCGGTGTATCATTGCTCCGTCATTCGCCGACATCTTCTTTAACAACACCTTCAAGAACGGCATGTTACCCATCGCCATCAAGAGCCAGGCCGACCTCGACAAGGTTGCCGCGGAAGCTCGTGCTGGTAAGGAGGTTGAAGTTGATCTTCCCAACCAAGTCATCCGCGACGCTGCTGGCAACGAGCTCTGCGGGTTCGAGGTCGAGGAGTTCCGCAAGCACTGCTTGATTAACGGTCTCGACGATATCGGCCTGACTCTCCAGCTCGAGGATAAGATTGTCGAGTACGAGAAGAAGGCCTCGGTTAAGACCCCCTGGGTTGACGGCACGGGATACTTAAAGAGGAAAGGACGCGGCGGCCGCTTAGCGGCTAAGCCGGTGCCGGTACCCGCGACAAATCGCGGACAGGAACTCAAGGACCCTATCGACTGGTAAAGGAAACGGGGGGCGCTTTTTTGTTGCGTTGCTCTACATCCACGGGTTCGGCGTTTCGCTGGGAAAATGAATGGTCTTTTAAGAATCGATGATTTTAAATGCAGCACTTACCTGCGTCGTTGATTTAATCTACTGCGGCTTACGTTCGACGAGAAATGGAACGTTATGGAATGGAATGATGGTAGCGATGGTTACTAGTTACCTTGAGACATCTCAGGTCAGGTTCGGTTATGCCCTTTGCATGAACGAAATCGGGTTCGACGCCCGGGGTTGATGAAGATGCGGTGGATTATATAGTCCTAATAAATGGATTATCTTTGACAAAAAGTATCTCTTGCTTCATTAAAACGTCTGGTGATTAAATATACGGGGCTTAAGTATTTGTTCGTATGATCGTATTAAATGTCTGTCGAATTTATCCCCGCATACTATCGATGGCTTA
This sequence comes from Daldinia concentrica, assembly GCA_902805455.1. Classification (NCBI taxonomy): domain Eukaryota; kingdom Fungi; phylum Ascomycota; class Sordariomycetes; order Xylariales; family Hypoxylaceae; genus Daldinia; species Daldinia concentrica. The sequence continues at coordinate 860,346 of CADCSW010000003.1, read as the reverse complement.
AGGTAAGAGAAAGGAACTCAGATACAGTCGGCCGTTTAAGAAGTCGCGTTTGGACGGAGCGAATTAGAGATTGCCACAATTTATTATATGTGTACACGTCTACGCCATAAATACTGTACAGCTAGCCTCCCCTCCTCTCACCCCCTTCCTTATATCTTATCCTATTGCAAGTTTCCCCTTCTAACTGGTGAGATTTATCAGTTTATGACACCCTTATATATATATATATAATATATATATCTAGCTAAGATCATATATCACACATCAAATAGTAAGATACTGCCCCGCTCGAAGGGTATTTATTATATATCACGTCACGACCATGTACTAGTATATATTACGTAGGTAGTAACACGCAATTAGGTTAGGAGATTGATTATATTCATTCCTTTCCATATCTATCTACCTACATACCTAGCTACCTAGCTAGGTAGGCAGGTACTGTTCCGTTGAGATGACCATCCGGGAGATAAACCGAAAAGCAAGCAAGCGTAAAGGACTAACTAATTGCAATGCAAAGCTGCGGCTTAGGCAGAGCAACACTGTGCTGAAGGAAATCCCCTTCCTTAGCGTCCGTTTCCCCTCGCTGGAAAATATATAGTTCTACACACGGTCCATTTCACCCTAGACCCAACACAACACAACACAATATAAGTCACCCACTTACTTACTCGGCCGCACACCACGTAAACACCGTACACCGGCTCTTCTCCAACACCCGGGTACTAGGTAACTTCCTATCCCGCAGACAGCCGTCGTACATGGCGCCCGTATCATTATTCGACACAGAGCGCTGGCATACCACGCGCTCCAGCCGCGGGGTATCCAGGCCGCGCACCAGATCCCGGTAAGTGCCGTCGCCTCCTCCTCCTTCTTCGCCGTCGTCATCTGCTTCTAGGACTAGGAGCTCGCGCAGCGAGATCGGTAGTGCGGATCCTAGGTCCTTGGGCGTCGGGAAGTCGGCGCGGGATAGCGCTAGGAATTGGAGGTTGGTGGTGAAGGAGGATAGGGCGTGGAGGAAGCGGGCGGATGGGGTTGGTGTTTTGGAGTTGGGATGGGGGGCGGTGGCACTGGCTAAGCCGTCCTCGAAGGCCGTCGTGTCGAGGTAGAGAAACTCGAGGTCCTGCCCGTATAGCTCGAGCGCCTCGGCGAAACATGGTGCTCGTGAGGGCCGCACGTTACCGGTCCGCATCTTGATGAAAAGCGAGCGCGGGCGGCCACATGCCGCGAGTAGCGTAGTCAGGCCCGCGTCGCTAAGACGGCACGACTCGAGCGTGACATCGACCGGGCCACGTTCCTGCAGATAAGCCTTAGTGCGTTCGGGGAAGGGCTGGCTGCCGTCGACGGTAGTATCGCCCAAGTTGCCCAGCTCGAGATGCTGCAGCTTCGGCAGGGCGAGGATATCCAGCGCGTCTGCGAGGCATAAGCCGTTAACGTAATCGCCCAGCTGGACGTACCGGACGGCGCTAAGCATAGCTTCCCTGCCATCCCGCGGCGGGTTCTGGAGCTGTGCATGCGCGCATCGGAGGACCTGTCTTGTCCGCGGCCCGCATCCCCTATCGAGAGCCGGGATCATGAGGGCTTCGATGTCGGTGCATAGGATCAGCACGAACGCGAGCAGTGCGTCGCCCACGTCATACAGCATCTCAGCGACAATGCCATCCTTAACATCGTCCGGAACAGCAGACCCAACCCCCGCGAGCGCGTCGCGGTACCGCGCGCTCAAGCTCGCCTTAGCAAGGGCCGATTTCCAGCGGGTGTCCTTCCAGGGGCGGGAAGCGACCTCCTTGACGAAGCGGGCGAGGTGCGGCTTCTGCGCGAGTTTCCAGCACAGGTAGCAGAGGAGATCGGTGGAGCGGTGGAAGTTCCAGGGCGCGTCGGGGTTCTGGGGCTGGTAGTTCTGGACGGCGATGTGCACGTAGGGGTTCGCGATGCGGTACCATTTTTGGCTGACCCCGCGCAGGCTGAGGATGGTAGATAGGTCGGCCTTGCGGTCCAACTTGTCCATGACGGCGATGAGGATTTCTTCGGGTAGAGAGTCCATGTTGGATAGGTAGGTGATTACGAAATAGGGATGATGATGGTGATGATGCTGCCTGGTTTAGAAAAGGAGGGGTATTCTTATATATCTTCTGTTTCATGCGATAGAATCTTCGATAAGTAGTGAGAAGATCGTCACGAGAAAGTCGTCGTAATATATATAGGTACCTAAGATCAGGTGCCTAAGCTATTCCTTCTCACTCGATCTATCTCACGCACTACAGTGATATGTACCTTATATAGCTTAGGTAGCTACCTAGCCACCTCACTATCGTCTCATAAGGCTAACCAACCGGGTTTTGCAGCGCATCCGCTCAGCTTGTTGCAGATCCGATGCTGAGTCATCCGGCTTTCCCATCCGGGGGGGGAGGGAGGGGAGGGAGGGGAGGTGTTGGAGGCTCGGAAGCTTGGAGGCGCTTCAACAAACCCGTCCCCTGCAGCGGACATAAAGGGAGTAGCCAATAGAAGTGGCGGATTTTGGAGCCGAGTGCTCGTTGTAACCAATCATGTCTAACTATGACTATATAAGAACCTTCAATCGGGGTTTAATTGGCTAGGGGGAAAGTCCCTTACATGGGGTGGATTGTCTGAAGCTGCCTAACATATCGTCGGATATACGAGGTAGCTCGGCGGAAATGTCTTCTTCCTGTATTGAATTCTTCGGAGGTAGTTGGAATGCGTCATATCTAGTCTTATTAATCGGCTACTATCATCTCTAATTTTATTAAGTATTACAAGCCATGGCGACGCTAAGATGGGGTCGACATTATACAAAAAGCATGTTAGCAAACGCTTATATAATGTAATATACCTAATACCACCAATCCTCTGGTGTTAATTTAGGCTTTGAAGTCGGTCCGGATTACATAAGAAGGTCCATATGAATATTCCTATTACGGTTAGTAGGTAAATCGAAAACCGAATATATGTAATTTCATGGAATTCCATATATGAGTAGATCGATCTTGATCGATAAACCCTTTTAATACTACCTAACGCACATCTACCGCAAGCTAGCTGCGGGTAAGCATCTATACGTACTATCAGGACATACCTAGGAGGTAAGAAATAATGATCAAAGAAGCATGGCAGAAGGTAGGCGGTAAACAGCTGCAGGATCACTACTTGACATCAATGCGCACACCACGTTGAGTGAAGAGAGCCCCTATCCGTATTATCTATTGCTGCGCCCGTGCCGAGCATAGCATTAGAGCCCGCAATTATCTGTATATCGTAATATCAGTATCCTGTCGGTATCATCACCCTAGCATTTTAAGCACGCCTATCCCCCCCCCCCCCGGAGCCGCGCAGCGCCACACTAAGACCGAGACCGAGACCACCTATTACCGATCCTCAAACTCATAGCAAAAGCAAAATTCCCATCCCGCCAATGCCCAGGTGAGGGCTACTAACCTTCACTTATACAACCTCAGTCAGTGTGAATCATCTTCCCGGGTTGTAATATGTGGACACGCCTGTAGTTTTCTTCTGAACCTACTAGGTTCTCTACTCTTTGCCATTCGTTTCCTTTTACTCCGCCAGATAGTAGAGATTTGACATGCCATTCCGTGGCTCTAATAATTCCCACATCTCCAAACCTATCCTACAGGTAACCAAACCCGTAGAAACGCCAATACGCCAATTATCGTACTGGCGACAAACAATATTGGCCTTAGCCAACTAGACGATAACATAGTCGATTCCCATGCGTCTATAAACACCTAAGGCGTCGTATGTAGCGCTCCTATCAATAGACTAGATTGCCGATGCCCCGTACTCTTGCACAATTCGATTGTCCATCAATAAGGAGACGTCTTACCGAAATATAAGAAGGTAGGACGAAATGGCGCGGCATTCGTGCGGGGTGGACTAGAATCGCCAAGATGGGTGTACTGCTGTTCGTAAGACCGGCCATACTATTTTACCTGGTCCCTGAACATCATGAATTCGCGGATCTTGGCCTGATGGTCTGCATGGGCGCTGAGCCACTGTTGTCGAACGACCTGATCTTGCTCAAGCTCTGCCAGGTAGTCGCGTGCGGCATCGCTACCCCCCAAAGATGTATCAAGCCACGCTACTCCTCGCTGTTGACGACGGATCTTGAAATTTTCCTGGCGAGTAGTGAAATGAGCCATGATCCTAGCATTGAAGTTTTCCCACTTGTCCATATACTGATAGAAGTCTTGTGAATATTTACTGAATTGCACTTGGTTAGGGCGAATCCCCGCCGTAAGTACGGCCTGGGGGAGCCTTGGAGCAACTGGCGGGGCTGGGAACTCAAGTGTTGTAGGCTTAGGCGGATGTTCCTTGTCAAGAGGGATGTGTTCCGAAGGTTTACTCTGGAAGGGCAATGTAGTCTTCAGATCCCCGAAATCTCCAAGACCCCTAGGAGCTGGATCGACAAATGGCTCTACCCTCTTGAAGTCTGAGAATGTAGTACGAAACTCATCGGTATCTTCCGAGCCACCATGCTGGGCGACAAAGGGGTGCGTCGCAGGAATAGAAGCTGTCTCGGGAACAGAAGGTTGGGCGAAATTTCCCTTTGCGGTATTTCCGTCTCGCGTCGGGCTCGTAGACTTGCCACGCACCTCATTGACATTGCCTGCTCTCCACTCTTCTCTATGGGGCTCGACAGGTATTTTGCGTGCGCCATTCATCTCAGACACCTTAGGGGTGTCGTTGGACTTCTCCGACTGGGGCGAGTCAATATCCATAGCAGTCGCAGTATCAACGTTAGCCGGCGCAGATCCAGAAGATTGATGGACTTCTTGCCATCCCTCACTCTCCTCGTCTACCAATCCAGCCGTGCCCGCCGTCATTTTAACAGGTTTGGATTTCTTCAAGTTCGCACGGCGAGATGGGGAACTAGATGTACTACGTGGTGGCTGTGGCTCAAAATGTCGGGTTTCTATCTTGTCATTCCATTCCCAAGCTGAAAACCCGGGTGGTCCTGCTCCGTTTCCTACACCACTCTGTGTCGATGGAACGCTATCCGTCTCCGTCTGTCTGGATCTCGGCACTTGTCGCCGACCTACACGGCTGCGCGAATGAGGTGGTACCCTGGTTGGTGTCTGAGGATCACTTGTCGAGGCCGTACCGGCACTAAACTTCCAATCTTCAGGCAGCTCGTCATCAACAAATCTAGTATTGATGCTGTCGGCGCTGTTTCTGGTGAGTCCAGCACCCTGGCTGTGCATGTCGCTTCCGGTCGGGAAAGTGAAGCTAGAAGAGTGATTTTGGTCAGTATTGAATCTGGTCTTCTTAGGAGGAGATGTGTAATATTCGGCTTCATCATCGACTTCCGATGAAAAAGTGCCGGGTTTTCGACCGTACTTCGATCTATTATTGATCAAACCGTCAACAGCGCTTCTCTGCTTCTCCTCGACAGGGAGTAGGCAGGGATCCTGCTTAAGCTTAACCCCTCCACTCGAAGAGTTGTGAATCTGGGGGGCAGGATAATAACGGTTCGCATTAATAGAACGAGACAAGTGACCACTTGCGTGGTCGTTTGTCTGTCTGGTATGGTGGTGTTGGGAATTGGGTGAGCTGGAAGGACTGAGAAATAGTGGTGCATACACTGAAGGACCGTTGGTAGCCTGAGTAGAGCTGGGACCTGCTACAAGTATGTAATTAGTCTCAAAACTAAGAACGACACCATAAATCTAAGTCAGTAACATACGTTTACTAGCATTCGTTGTCGGTGGGTTCTCGGTGGCTCCTGGTCGGGGCGGTGGATAGACACCGTTCGCCTCGGCCGATTGCTTATACCTATCATTAAATCGCGACTGGAAGGTACTATTGCCGCTGGGAACCTGTTGATTAGTTGATGGCTTAGTACCCTTGCCAAACTTGCTCGAATCTTCAGATCCCCCATCGTTACTAGAACTTCGCGGCGTGCTAGAGCTTCGGGCACGTGATTCGGGGAACACTCCAGGCATCTCTGCTTTACGGGGTGATCGTGTGCTCGTAGTTCGTCCTATTCCTGGTACGTCGTCAAATAAACTTGTCTTCTCCCCGCCAGGAGAATGGTAAGGCATGCTCTGCCGCTCGTCCCAAACTTTCTCCCTGAATTGAGCAAGTGGGTCTGCCGTAGTGGACGTGCGAGAATCAGCTGGTGTCGTATCGGATGGTACTTCGGTGAACATGGTTGGATGCGTTCGAGTCGTAAAGTAATTCTTGCTCGTGACGGGAGGCTCGTCCGCTTGCCCAGGGGAGCGCGGTACAAAGCCTGACCGCCTACTCCCAAACGATGCCTGGGCCTTCTGTTGCTGATACGCGGTTCTAGGCGGGACGGATTCCGAGTCTGACTGTCTCGTATTACGTGCTGCTGATGTTGGTGCTCGACCGGGAGTTTGGGGAGGCGCTCTTCGGGAGGCGTTTGGCCTCATGTTTTCCCAGGCGTCAGCATAACTCTTGCGTGATTGGGGATCGTCTCGAGGGGTAGCTTTAGGCGGTCGAGGCATATTCGTAGCGAAGCTAGTATAGCGCTGTGCTCCCGAATGAGGTCTAGTAGGAGACCCTCGCGTCGTCTGTCGCGTCGGCGGCGGCGGATACTGCTTGGCAATATCTTGCCATGGATTACCCCGAACACCGGATCCTCTAGGGTTACGTATGGAATATGTCCTACGAGCATCGTCATATTGCCTTCTCAGAGTCTCATCGCTTAGTATTTCGTGGGCAGACTGGATAGTTTGGAACTTTGGATTCACTTCAGCTTCTCGTCCTGGATTGCGGTCTGGGTGATATTTGAGCGCTGGATATGTAGGAGTTAGCTAGGAGTGAATAGTAAAGATACTATGAGGAGGCTCGGACCAAACTTACCTAGTCTCTTGAATTGCTTTTTGACTTCTTCGGTAGAAGCACTCGCAGGCAGTTCTAAGTCCGCATAATAATCGCGGGTCTTATCCCACTTCGGCATTATGACGGCCCTAGGAGAAAAGTCTAGAGCGAGTAGAAGTGATATGCGACATGCGATAGGGTAATAAAATCTTCTGCTCTATCATTCCAAAGCGAATGGCTGTTAATTTGTGTGAGGATGAAGGAGTAGTTGGATGGCAGGTATGTGAGTAGTTAAGTTAAGGGAGCTGATTTGGTAATTTGTTTTCGGTGACAATACCAGGAATGGAAAATTTGGAGTATGAAAGCGTAGGTAACCAAGGAGCGCAGGCCGGTTTGTTTTTATCGCGATACGAGGGATAGGCACCACAGAGGGAAGAGGCTGGAGCCTATGGGATTATGCTAAGGCTCAACCGATAGAAATTTCCAACTAATTCTTAGAGAAAATGAGCTGGCAAATACGCGGCTTTGACAAGGTGAATAAAGTAAATAGAAGTTGTAGATTATTGCAGTTGTGTTCGCGTGTATCAATACACCACCTAACCGTTCTGCCGTTGTAACGGGCTGACTGGGTAACTAGGTGACGGAGTGGGGTGAAGGGTGAAGGGTGGATGGTGGATAGTAGATGGATGCGCGCACAATAAGTGTATTAAGGTTTAAGCTGATCAAAGGTAACAGCGGTGCCCTGGACGAGTCTGCAGGAAGGTGGGATAGTGGGGTTTAGTGGGACTTGGCAGGTGGAGAATGGAAAGAGGTTATTGAGATTGGAAATGAAACGAGGGAAACAAAATATTTGAAGCTACCTAACCTAGGTAATTACACTAATCTTTCTCAAGATTTCAGCGTTGTTCGTATATTTTTAGAGTGGCTTGTCTGATCTCAGCCTCGGTAAGGGGTCAAGAGGATAGATCAACAGACTTAAATAATATGAAAGCTGACGATGATGAAAATCTCGTGCATGGCAAAACCCTTGTCGATATGAAATGGGCCGTGTGATGTAGCATAACCTAATGCATGTCATCTACATAGTGCAGGTGAGCATTTGATATCGACTCCGTCCACGATGCTTCTAGTTGGCTGATACCGTTTCTATATACTAGGGTACCTGCTAGTTAACCTAATATATAATTCTATGAAGCACGCATGTGTACAATAAATGAATGTATTAGTAAAAATCTATTTTTTACTTATTGTAAGTGGCGTTTTAAAACATACATAGGTAAAAGTCCCAAGAAAATGGTACCTACCTAGCTTAAGAATGACGTCAACTTTTGTAGACATGCATAAACTACCTTTTTATATTCTCCGTACAAATCGGGGGAAAGGTTTGTTTATTATACCGATCTTGCACGATATACGCGTATGTGTTTAGACTTAACAGTGTCTCTGTCAGCTTGATGCTACAAAAGTACGCCTCGAAACTGATTACTTAAAGTAGGTACCTAAGCAGTACTGACAGGTAATGTTGCCCAGATCCTAGCGCCTCTTCGTCAAGACAGTTACCTACATAAGGTACCTTAGGAGGTAGGTAGCTTCCCGAAGAGTCCGCTCCTTACTGCATGTCTTTCATAAAACTCCGGTATCATTATCTCGCCCCCCTATAGATCGTCCCAATGAAACATCAGTCGTCATGGCGCATCAAACCACGTTTTCCCCCGCAAGAGAAGACACACATTATGAAGTATGAAAGGCCTTATTCATTCGAGGCTTGGTTATATTTCCCTACGTTGAGACCAGACCAGGTCAACCCTATCTGTGTTTTAAGTTCTCATATGTCCATGAGCACTAATGACCTTTCCCTAATACCGTAAACGCCAAAACCCTCAGCCAAGCCATAGAATACATATCATGATCAAGGTAGACCAACAACACCTGTTTGATGCAATAATTCCCGTTGAAACTGGTTCCTTCAACCCTTCCGTGGGATCCAGTAGTAGCCGGCCTTCTTAATTTCTATACCATATCTCGGCTCATCTCATAGCTCCACCCACCGTCTCGTCTTATCTTGTCCCTTGCCGCAAGATCCTTTCGGATATCTTCTTCTGTTAGCCTATCAGAACCGCTCCAGTTGGCGCTCGAAGTTCGAGCGCGGAACTTGTGGAATCGATCCTTGCTCTTGGCGAACACTTCCTCCATATTCAAGGGCCCTGGCGCTCCAAAAACTTGGAAAGGATCTTTAGACTCCTGTTCCACAAGCGCCTGCCGGAGGTTTGGTGAGTCAGCCCAAGACGCAACCATGTCCCTTCCACCATCATCGTCTTCATCATCTTCATCGTCCGTATTAATCTCTGGCAAGTCAATCAACTCGCCATTCTGGAATCGCGGAGAAGACCTCGTCGCAGACTTGGCAACGGACTTGGCAGTCATGACTCCCTGAGGTCGTGCAGGTGTCTTGTAAGATGACCCAGCCGCGTTTGGATTGGGCGCAAAGGGAATAGGAGCCTTGGACACCTGAGCCATGTCCAACGGGTGTGCAGTCTTAACCTGGCTGTTGTGCTGGTTTGTTACAGTGGTCTTGAATAGATCCCTGTTATTCAACGGCACATTCGTATATCCAGATGTAAACATCGACTTAGTCGGCATATCCTAATAATCATTAGCCTCCTATCCACGTATCTTGCTAAACACAAAATTACCTTTTTATAGCCACCCGATGGGCGCACAGGCGCCCCTTTTAAGCTCGGCTGCTTCTCTGTCTCAACATCGTCATCAAACTCGTCAGTCATGCGCATTCGCTTCGACTCTTTTGACTGGTAGCCAGTGGTGGTACGGGCAGGAGCTTGGCGAGCGTTGTCGTCTTTATAGTCTTGCTGTAATGGTCGTTTTGTAGGCGCCTTGGATGCATTCGACAATACTGCGTTAACTGGGCGCCCAATATCCTCTTGGGAACGCTGCAGATTCGAGGCTAAGCGGGAGGGCGGACGGGGAATAGAAGCTTCGGTACGGCTGTAATCTGGGGGGCCGTTTGGCTGGCTTCTAGCCGCCGGTGGGGGAGCTCTAGTTTGCTTCGCCCTTTCGAGCATTGCTTGTCTCTGTGCATTCTTCTTAGCCTCCGCAGCCTGCTTTCGTTCTTCCTCCTTCTGTCGCTCAGTTTCTGTCCTTCTTTGTTGCTCTTGGCGCCTGTCCTCTTCCTGCATGGCAGCTCTCTTGCGCTCTAATTCAGCCTTTGCGTCACGTTTGCGCTGTGCCTCACGTTCTTCCTGCTCTTTCCTTCTAGCCGCCGCTTCAAGCGCTTTTGGCCGACCCGAAGATGACGTTGAGCTCTTAAGACTCTGCAACGACTGCTTGTGTAGTGGAAGCTGGTTAGATTTATTTTTGCCTTGGGATTGGGAAAGTGTCTCATGAAGGCTTGATGACAAAGAACTGTTAGAAGGATGGTATTGAGAATGTTGCGAACCCATATTTACGCGAATTACGGTGGGTGCCTGTTTCGGTTTGGCCACTGGTTCTTTTCCAGGCCTGATAGGCCGCTTAATCTCTCGACCCTTGGTAGCCGAAGGAGGCGCAATAGATCGAGGAGCCGACGGCGGTGGCATTGGGTTAGGTGCGTCAACCATGTCAACATCATCTACTTGCTTCTCATCAGAAGAACTACTAGCTGCTAGTTTCTCTTCGGTAGCAGGTTGCGTCTTAGTCTTTCGCGGACTAGGTCGGACTGATTTCGATGTATTGCCTGGAGTCTGCATGACTGTTTTTTTGTCCTGCTCCTTCTGGGCAGCAACCTGTTTCTCCATCGTGGCAACTCTTTCCTGCTCTTGGCTAAATACGTGAGCTTTCTCGCGCTCCTTCTCGCGGGCTTTCTCGAGCTTTCCCATTTGCTCGGCCATCCGTCGCGCTTCTTTCGCCTCCTTCTCTTTACGTTTCTCCTCGGCCTTTTCCCGCTCTATTGAAGCCCTCGTTCTTCGAGCCTCTGGTCGTGTCGGACTACCTATGCTTTCAAGAGTCTGAGTATCCACAGCAAGACGAGATAGATCTGGGTAGAGAGGCTGCACATCCTTTCCTTTAGGAGAAGCAAGTGTATCAGTGGACGGAAACATATGGAGGCCCAATCTAGTGCTAGAAGGTGACAAGAGCGAGGTTTTCCCCTCAGCACTAATAGCAGCGCTACTAGCTAGCAAGCCCTTGGAGCCTTTGAGGATTGACGACAGCTTATTTTTGACCTGTTTTAGGGGACTATCTTTGAAACCACGCGATGGTGACTTCGTAGGTGTAGTAGGCCTATCTGTTTCATGGACAGTGGCAAGGGGTGGGTTAGATGCAGAGATAGTCTTCGTAAGGCTATCTCCATTAGCCCCCGAAGCTTCTTGAAGCGGCAACAAAGGGACAGATGCAGACTTATGATGGCCAAAAGTATTAGCCGCACGTTCCCCAGTCGGGGGGCGCTCGGGAGACTTAGTTTGGTCCTGGCTAGTCTTCGGCACTGCAAAATCGCTACCGCTCACGGTATCCTTACCAGATACACCTTCCATTACGTCGGCAGTATAACTTTTAGCCAGACCAGGCCGAGGACTACGGAAGTCGGACGCATTCTCAGGCGAACCAAGAGGCCCAATCCAGTCGTCTTCGTCGTCTTCGTCCGGAAAAGCGCCTGGGGTTGTAGTCTTTTTGGGCGAGGGCAACGGCTTCGCCTGAGACGAAGCCTGGAGGACAGGAACTGCCACTGTTGTTGGCTGAGCGACAGAAGGATCCGGAATTGACTTGGAAGTTCTAGAGGTCTGTGTTTGCGCTTGGCCTAACTTGCTGATTTGGTCCTGAAGGCGTTGCGTATAAGTTTTGTTATGCGTGACTGTATTATCCGGCACCGATTGTGGTTGAGGTTCTTGGGTTAAGGGATCCTCATCAATGTCCATATCATCATTCTCATCGTCCGTAAGATCATGTTTTATATGTCCCAGACTCTTTCCTCCAGTATGTCGGTTGTAGTAACTCGTTCGATTCTGCTCCAAGTGGCTGGTCCTTGATACCCGGTTACCTATACTTTTATGTGTGATAGGCTCTCTTGCAGGTAAGGAAGCAAAATTGAGGCTACTTTTCCGGACAATAGGCCGAATAGGACTTGAGCTATCAGAAGAGGATCTTGACGCCTCCTCCTCAGGTACGGTTTCCATTGCATCTACTTCCAAGACATTGTCTTCAACTTCAGCGCCAGATATACTAACAACAGCTGAGTGCTCTGCGGGTGAGGTTTCTGGCAAGGTAGGTGATCGTAAGGGTGAACCTGCCGGCGTAGTGCTCTCCTGAGGAGCATCTACTTTATCAGATGAGGCTCCTACAGGAACGTGGGCAGTGAAATACTGTGTGTCAAGGTCACCCACGTTCGTATCAACTGTAGGATTTGGCGAGTGAGGAGCTGGACTGTCATGTTCATGGTGGTTGGGAGAAGTATCGAAAGCTACATCGTCGCCCTGCGTGTCCGCCTGTGGGCTAAAGGGTTGTGTTGCCTCGTCATCCACTACAGAGTGATCAACATCCATTATGTCCTGAGACTGGCTACCATGATATCCCGAATCCACAACAGAAAATGGCTGTGCTGAAGACGTGTGTTTCGGAGAAGCCGCATGCTTCGTGGGACTCTCTGGCGCAACTGCCTTAAGAGGGGATGGTTGGGGGTCTGCGGGAATTTCAATCTTAGGCGTGTTACTTCGATTCATATTAGGTATAATAAAAGGGTTCGGAGCCCCCTTGGGCGTAGCGGAAAATATGTTAGAGAGGGGCTGAAAAGCGTTAGTGTTGATATCACAAAGGCTAGCCCAACGAGACTCACGACACGAGCTTCTCCCGCGTTTATTTTCCGGATCGTTCGAGGAGTCTTGCCTCGTAATTTTCCTGGGGTTTTAAATATTTCGGCAACGTCGCTACCGTCTTAGTTAGCTTCAAGGGCTTCCCATGAAAACCAAAGTGTCTACCTACATTTGATTTTCGCTAAATATCTCGGCCATATGCTCATTCAACCAGTCAAAGTCGTTCCTAGCGGAGAAAGAGAATTCCTCAACCTCTGACTGTGCAATCTGCAGAGCAGATGACCTCTCTTCTGAGATCCACGGCGCGGAGCCGACTGGCAGACGCGCCCCTCGTGGCCCGCCCATCGCGAATATGTCGAGAAACGCGTCGATTATAGATCAGGTCGCGTACGATTTCCCAGCAAGGCGTAATAAGAAATAATGAAAATAAGCAACGTTCAATTAAGCATTGTATGAAGACGGAGACGAAAATGATGTCGCTGGAGGATAAGAAGCGCGAATCGGGGCGCGATTGGTGTCGATTGACGATAGCTAATAGATAGAATTAACAAGGTAAAAAAAAGAAGGAATACACAGATACGTCCAAAGTGAAGGTAGGGATTGTGGGCGGCGGTATCGATTGCCGGCAGATCATTGGCCACAAGCGAGGTGGGTGTAAACATAGGAGCTTGGACCATCAGTGCATTAGCGGGTTACACCGCGGGGAACTTTTCAATGCTGAACGTTCCTTCCAAAATACCTCTCTACCCAATAATACAAAGTACATCACAGTGAGCTTTCTATTCTTAGGAACTTGAATTCATCATCTTCCAGCCTATACTAAAATATTATTATATGTCATATATCAGTATATTCAAATTCTTAAAGTACCTATAGCTAGACAGACAGAAATATCATATAACTACAATTATATTATTAATAACGTCAGTAACATGACGAGACAACGACTTACGCTATATGCATAAACTAATAATATCAATTAAGTCAAGCCATCAGCCGGCCTATACCTAAATCATCATCATCATTTTCAAAATCGACATATCCTTCCTCCTCCTCAAGGGAAGGTATCTGGTCCCAGTTCGGCATCTCCTCCGACGTCTTAGAACTATACCAACGACGATCCTTTGTATACTCATTTACAAGCCCGCCTCCTTCAACAGCATCCATCTCCTCGCCGACCTTGACCCAACTCCAGAAATTCAGGTTCGTCTTATCCTTGATCTCCTCACCTCGGAGCGCCTGGTAGTCACCATATTCTTCCTCATCCTCTTCGACCTCACCAACTTCTTCCACGACGAACCTAGATCCAGTCGATGGCCCGTAGCCGTACGGGAACCACTTCGCTGCCCGTGCGAAAACAGCAGCTTTCTCGCGCTGTATGTCTCCCGGCCAGCGGACACCTTGTAAAAGCTTAGGATGCCTTGTCTGATTTGTTGGAACGAAGCTTTCCGGGTTACCGGGGAGGTCCTCGAAGTGCTCGTAATTGTCGTGGCCCCAGTCGATATGTATCACATATATTGGAAGGATCTGTGCGCTATCAAAGACGATGTACTCGAGCCCGCGATTGGAGATGTGTGAATCGGCTCCGGGGTAGGCCTGACTTTGATTCCTCCAATTGTCGTCCCTATAAACGTCTGCCGAGCGGCCCATGATCGTCGCGCATACGAAAAGCTTGATCCCAAAATACTCATTAGGCTTGGTAGCCTGACATGAGCTGCCCGTGTAGCTGAGAGAAAAGTCTGCGTTCGGGGAGCTGTAAATTCCCCTACCGTACGTCGAGCCACAGCGAACCCCATGCGCCTCATTCGTACCCGGGTTCTTCTGGCCAGGCTTGAGGAATCCATAGCGTACTATAGATGGTACGAGCTGTCTTTGAGTCCCGTGGAAGGTCATCGTGGACTTCACGAGATGGTCTATATACACCTCTTTTCGTTTGCTGTGGTGTAAGCTAGCAGGCACGCAGCCGTGAAGTGTTACTATAGAGTATTCGGACAGCCTTTCCCTTATTTCCGTTTGCTTCTTATAGAACCTACTGGCCAGGTCAGACCTTATGACTTCCTCCACGTGGAGAACTCTATAACAGGAGGGAATCTGGGAACAGATTTCCTGGGGCGTTTGCTGTAGGAAATGGTATGCTGTCTCGCTAGATGTCATTATCGAACTCGCTAGCTTCTCCTCAAATGGGAGAAGATTTGACCTAAATCGGCGATCGTTTGGCTTCTTCGCAAGCTTCTCGCGCCATGACCTCAAATAATTCCTTGTTGCATTAACAAGCTCATAAACCGCCATAGTTGGCTCAAAAGCACCATATGCACACTCTCCCCGACTGTTCCATCTTGAGATGTTATTAGTGACTGCCGCAGCCTCTATAATCCGTCTCAGTTGTGTACGAAGTTCGATTACCGATTCTCGCGATAATTCGTAGCTCTCGAGCTTCCAAGTAGCGGATGCAGCGGGATACAGGGGTTCGGGAGTGATATACAAATCCAGCTCGTCGTACTTAAAGACAAGTTCTTTATCTAAGGGCCTCGACATTTGCTCGCTCTCGCCCAGGAAGCCATCCCTAATAAGCTCATCTACCTCGAAGTCGCGTAAGAGAGATAACTCGACGAGGTCATCGTCGCTTAATTCAGTAGCATCAGGCATTGAGGCTTTAGAAACGGTCTGTTAGGTAGGCGTTTTTGTATTACATTCGTTTTCTTGAACTTGAATAATAGTTTGTAAGGTAATAACAAGGAATAGGGATTTCCTATCGATCGAGAACAAGCCCATTTGCTCGATTAAATACATTCGTTCGACTAAAACACCTACACAAGTTAATGTCCATTTATCATTCCAGTAACAGGGCGAAGCTACTTAATAATGGATCCGTTCCCGTTGACTCACCACGGCAAGTGGCTCATTGTTGGAATCATTTAGATCCAACTCCGCAATTTAACACCATACACGTAGTAAAGATCAACACCCATTAGGCGGCAGTCAGCTATGATAATTGTCCGGGAACGATATTGAATCTAGCACTATTACAATTGGGGCTAAGAGCTGAAGATGAGGCTCTACGCAGTCAACCACTAATACTAGAACAGATCAGCAAGGTACATATTAATTGTACTAATTACAAGGCGAAGAATAAAGGCTTATAAAATCCCTGAGCCGCAGAAACTAAGTAGGTGAAACATGGGGATAAACACAATAGGCTACCTACATATGTATAATACCCAAACCCGGACCAATATGTATGTATAGGAAAAAGGAAAACGTGGAGACATGCAACCATGCAAACGGGGGATCCGCCAAATACAGATGTGGCCACCGTCCTGAGCATGGTTACCTCGTTCGACGATCATCTGAATCACACGATATACATAAGCCGGCTATAACGCTTCCCAGGTAAGCCACATAAACACGTAGATTCCCATTAAAGCTCCATCTCTCGTTATTCCGGGAAAATCGAGTCAATTTCTAGATGCCAACAGTAATGTTTCGGCTCTCACCATTCCTCATAGCACTCAGTGCTGCGCCGCTTGCTACTCCATCCTCTCTCGTAAGTCGGCAAATCGACTATGGCTCTCTACACTGCCCTGAAGATCCCACATCCACCTTAGTAACACCCACGTACGGCACTAAAGAAGCAATATTTACCATATGTACTGAACTCGTGCTTGATACCGGGCCGCTGACCGCATACAATGCGATTCTGGATTTCAAGTCGTATCCACAATGGAATTCGTTTATAGTCGACGTAGCTCTCCCCGACAACGTTACGTCAACTCCCGACGATATATACGTTGGCATGGAAATGCAGTTCACCTCTAATGGCTTGATCGGCAGCCTCAATACTACTAGCATAGAGATCATTAGCCTATTTGACACATCCGGCGCTGAGGGGTATCTCATCAACGCGTGGCACTATGACGATGGTATAGGCGGCGTCGGGTCGCGGGCAGAGCATCCCAACATTTTCGTCGACCTAGGAAACGGCTCGACACGGTACCTTTCTTACGAGACGTATTACGCGGGTTTAACTACGGGGACAATAGCTCTATTAAAGCTGCAGCTGCAGCACCAATGGGATATCCAAGCTCGAGACTTGAAGACATATGTTGAAAGCCTCTAAACTCCAAGTATGTCGTCTAGATCACGAGGTATGCTCACGCATAGGCCCCAATTGCCTACCTACAATCAAACTAGCTATTAAACTTACTTGCTACAACTATACTTTTACAAATCATTATTTACATATCACTATTCACTTAGAGAAGATAAGCCCAATGGATTTAAAAATCCTATATTGATGAATCAAAGCCTGTCTGCCGACTTGGGCATTTGCTACGCCCGTGGCTACCAAGCATGAAAGTCATATGTTGCCCGCAATCAACCGTGCCCCTAGGTTGTGCATTCCGTGAAAACCAACGCCACCCTATTTGTAGGCTCGTTGCGCCTTGCATACTGCTCAATATAACAGACAACCATCTTCCCTCGGGGATCTTTTCTTTATGGCAAAGCAGCATTGCTGGCCTCCAAATCTGCATAATGCAGTGTAAGAGTACGCTGTAGGTTGTGTCAATAGATGCACTTCGGGGATCAAAGTGAACATTATGTGGTCACTTACACGCTCTTTTCGCCAGTCTGTTGTGCTCCAGATGATGTAGTAGCCCTCTTCATGCTGGGTGCTGAGAATTCGAGGCTGCATTAGTTCGTCTTTAGTCAGCCAAATCTTCAGCTTCTTGTGCCATCGCCAAGCGCGGTTGTAGCTAGGAAGTGTCAGTATTACAAAGTCGCCAACATGGTAGAGCGGTGTCCTACAGTTCGTGAGCAGCAAGATGCTGCTTGACATCTCCAGGACAACTGTAAAAGATCCACATCAAAGTTTCCTCGTTGAAGTTGCTGATCTTGTTCTCTAAAGGCTGTACGTTATTCACGTTATAGCACTCAGGCAACCGAAAGTCGGGAACTGCTGGTCGGGGAATGGAATCATTGAAGAGTGAGTATATCTGCGTCGATAGTAGCCTAGAATTACATTAGTAAAGAAACTCAAAAACAAAAGTGGTGAGAATCCTACTGAGGCGACGTAAAATCTATGCCTAGTGTTGTCGGATCCAAGCCTGTAACAGCTGCATTGTAGTCGGGATAGTTGTTCATAAGGGTGCGAAGACCCTTGATCCCCCACTTATCAATAGGTGCCATGCCTGCTAAAGGGTCATGCACCGATGGGGATTGATCGTCCTTTTGATCGCCGTTCTTGTTCGAGGATGCGTCGTTGCTACCGATGGCACCAATGGCACCAAGCGGATTCAAGGCTGCCGGGTCTTGTGTAGATGATTGAGAACCCAAGTTGTCCTGGAATCCGGGGGGCTTTTGGCGAGCCTCGTCGTTACCGCCGGTCCCAGCACCTCTAATGTCTTGCGGTCGCGAAGAGCCTGTAGACCTATTAATGCACTGCAATATAGCGAGAAAAGAAAAAGGAAAGAAATTTGTGTAATCTGCATACCTGTAGCAGTGGATCCATCTGGCGAACGAACATCGGTCGTTCGGTTGTTGGCAGACAGCGCATTAAGCAGGCCATTTCCTGATCTAGGACCCTGGAGGGAACCAGGGGCGGCGCTACCTTGCGCACCAAATCCGAGGGTCGACATTAGATTTGACCCACGTTCTTGGCCAATATCTCCGTTGGTGTTTCTGATGTTGTTATTATTCAGAGGTGGGAATTCATCGATACTGTTAGGTTGAGGTTGCGATGATTGAGCCACGCTATTCTGGTTCCCGAATCGATATTGGCCTTGGCTAGAGCTCATCCTCGAAGGCGAAAAAAAATCGTCCTGCTGTGCGTGTTGAGAGGAGAGTGGAGTGGGTTGTTGGTTCCTCTGTATTGTACCGCTCATACCTCTTGATGCTCCTGTTGACCATAAAGAACTAGCACCTGCACTTTGTAATTGGGAATTGTTTGACAGTGACGGAAATTCGCTGCTAGAAAAATTAGCTTCAAAGAGTGAAATATGATTTCACAACGTAAAAGGATTTCAAGTTGACGTGTGCTCAAGTTTAACGTGATAAGGAAAAATCATGTTTGTTTACCGATTGGTACGGTCTGGAGAAGGAATGGCTTTGGGCAAGCTGTCTTGATCTGTTCGTCCAGCAACAGTAGCATATGATAAGCCCGCAACTGGGACTACCAGGGGCGACGGGGTAGTAGGACGTGGCGTATGGGTCTTAAGTATGAGTCTTGGCTTTCTCGCCTTGGAACCTGGCGACAAAGACGCCATGCCGCCTAGTTACCTGAACTAAATGAAGCAATGGACGAGAACGAAGGATATGGATAGTGAGTAAAACGAATGTTTGTGTTTATACGATGAAATTTGGCGGTTGGGTAAAAGCAGGTGCGCAGGGACGGTAGAGCTAACACGGAATGGAAAATACCTACGAGAGGTCGAGAGGTGTTGCCGGCTGCGAGCCGCTTAAACTTTGAGCAAAACTGAGGTTTCCTCCAAGTTGCCTCGACGACGTTTGTAGACCTGCACCCCCCATAGGAACACCACCAAAGGCCCATCCGGCTCCGTTATTCGCTTTTATGCGACAGAACATCAGCTTCGGATCTAGCAATTACTAGCACCTTGATCCCGCGATCATACCTAATTTTCCGTTCGGTATCCTATTAGACACTGTTCTACCTGGTTGTTGGGGTTGTTGTTGGCCTCCGAATCCAGTCGGTATCCCTCGAAGGGTTTGTGGCACGGCTCCTGAGGACGTTCAGTATTAGCCAAGTGTATGAAGTATTTCATAGGGCACGATGAGTGAAACAAAAGTGTTTGTTAATTCATGGCAAGAGGTATATCTATCTGTTATAGATCTAGTATGCAATTGTTGCTTGTGGTCTCGTTGCTCCCCTGGACGAGGCTGATAATTCGAGAAGGCTGAGGCCAGAAGGATATAGTGAAAATGATCCTCCTAGGCCCTACCGTCACCCTGGGGCATCCAATGACCTGGTTTATATATTATACGTCTCGAAGCGGGAAATATAAAATTTGTCGAATAGGATCGGAGAGTGGGTGACGGAGCGCGACAACGATGTAGTCGACATCACGATTCAAAGCAAACAGGCGGGGCACGCGAGGCAGAGGGAGAGAGGGTCGGCACTACCTGTTCGATTCATGACTACGATGCCACACTGGAGATGTCCTGATGTGAACTCTCTATAAATTTTGGAAGGTTTAACTCGTCGTGTTCGGTGGGGTTTTCGTGGGGGGGAGTAGCTATCCTTAATGATGTTCTATTTGCGAAATGGTAATGTGGATTCACGAAGCTTTGCGATCGCAGGATGGGAAGTTTTACTGGGGTTGGCTTGTCCTGTTTATAGACTAATCCTAACATGGTTAGTCTATCCATGTTGCCTTATCTACACGGTGTGGATAGGCGTGCAGTTGCCTTACGTAGGGGCAGCATTAGACCGGTGCGCCTTGCCCCCCAGCCTGTGCAGCCTCAGCCAGCCTCATGAGCCGCGACTTTCTCTTTCTTTCCACCAATGCACCATGCAATAACTGAAAGTCCCCGCACTGCAACTTCCCGACAACTACGTCAAGGAGGTACTTCTGCATGTGCACTTTCACCTGTAAGGTACATCCATATATGTATCTTTTCTACCTAAGATACATGGTTACCTGGGCACCTAATAGGAAGAGGCAGCGTTTTTAAGATGTCCAATATGTTTTATTTAGTACAATTCTGAAGCAAACTCTAGTCTAAACACATAGTTTGTCACATAAGATGATTTATCATACTTAAGCCAATAGAGTAATGCGACATCATCATTCTAGAATTATAAAGGGTACTAAATGAATATTCGAAATAACACCATTTTGATAACTATACCAAGAGACCATAGCTAGGGTCTGTACTGTGACAGCTGGAATTTAGAAACCAACTTTATCACCAACTATTAAATCATAGCACTCATTTATGAATTACTTAAAAGGTATCCAAATAAGTGATCAATTAGCAGTATTCACAACTCTGATAAAGCCTTTTAGATATCACAATGGTATAGCCAGCTTATTCTGAGAAACATATTGGCCAAACTAAGAATACAAAGCTTTAATGATCGGCTTGTCTTGTCATATATTAGTTATGGGTGTTTAAAATCAAAGCGAAATATTGTTATCATTTACCCAACCATGAATATGTTTGAGGATTGTTACCCGTCTGCTTAATAAACTCTCATAACAGTGTATTCTAATAATCTAACTGTGCTCACGATGGATAGTCATAAGGTGTAAACCCCATGGACAGAATATGGGGTTAATAGCGGTTACTTACATGTAACTCCATCATGAAAACAGATATAGAATATTTTATTCGTTCTAAGATATGTAAAGGCTAGTTTTAGACAGTTTACAAAACTTGCTTATGGTAGCAGTCAGGAGGCTTCATATTGCTTAACACCGGTTTAGACGAAAATAAAATAAAATAAAATAAATGTCTGAGCTTCTAGAATTGTTTATTTAAAAGATTGGCGTATTTATTGTTTTCCTTAAATACTATATTCTATTATAAAATCATTTTAAAGGTACAATGATGGAATCAATTAACTTGATGTATATACTATGGTTGAAACTGGCTTCGTGGTGGCTTAGATACCTAGGTACCTACTTTGAAAGAGCACATAAATTGTTAGCTATCATATATGGTTCAGTCGAACGTGATGAATTTCGACTATTTTACTTGAATTCGTATAATTCCTATCTAAAACACGCTTTAGATATGTGCAATTTATTATTTCGTAAGTTGATATAGTTGCTATACTCATAACCTATGATCCTGCAAAGCCACTCAATGAACAAATGAAATGTGATGCTACATAGGAATACTTCAGCAAAATTACTCTTCTCTGCTGGTATTATTATATTTCTTTATTAAGCGTAACTCATTTTATAGAGGCACAGAACCGAAACAGTAAATTACTTAATGATTTACGAACTTCTAATTATCAAATCAAGCGCATGCATAGAGAATAGAAAAATTCATAATAAATCAGAGTGTATCAGGGTTAGGTGATCTAAGGAGCATTAATAACAGCAGCATGTCTCATGAATAGCCTGCTCATGAAGCGATGGTGTAAAGGCAAGATAATATCAGCGTCGAGCAATGAGTAATAAACCTAAATCTGCCGGGGGTACTGATATACATACATGCATGTAACTGCTTTGTTCGAGCGCTACCTTAACGGTGACGAATTGGTACGTGTTATTAGGACAATATGCAGAAGCTCAAGTTTGACGAGGTTCTTAATTTTCTCCTGCAGACCAGCACTGTGAAGCTTAATGCTTTCGCGAGTGTTTGATAATAATATCCTAGCTCTTTATATCTTGGAGTGCGTTTAGCAGGCTTCTCTCAAAGTTGATCCCTTGCACACCCCTTCCAATCAGGACAAGCTTCCCAGCTTGCGGAACTACGCCATCTTCGTTAGACGCTTGTTCTCCATCGAAAATTTCAAACACCTCCCTAACACCTTGCACCATTTTCACACTGCCGTCCTTAAAAACTAAGCGGGATTTTAGGCGATGGATTTCGATGGGTTGAGTCGAGTTAGACGGTTCTCCTGGGACCCGTCCTTCCCATAAGAGCGACCTTATCCAGCTATCAACTAGTTCAAGTTGCCCAGGGGCTAAAGGCGGCACATTGATAGAAACCGTGGAAATAGTCTATGAGGTCGTTAGCTTAATTCCCAACTGAGTAAGAGAATTCAACAAACAGGGTCAAGATGACTGTGTCCCTTTCCTGCAGTATCCAAACCCTCAACTTGGTCGTATGCATGTAAGTCCAGTAAGAAGCCTTCCAGTTGAGGCACAACGCTCTGATTCGTTATATGGATCTTTGCAAGGCCATTAATAGCCTGTATTCGCTCTTTTACATTCTCAAGCTCCGCAGGCTCAACCAGATCTGACTTGTTAATGACGATGACATCTGCATGGGAAATCTGGACATGGGCAGTCGTCATGAGGGGTCCATGACCATGGTCTTCATGGCCTTCGACTTTCCCTGATGGGTCGTCTAGGCTTCGAAGAATGTTCTTCGCATCTACCAGTGTGACGATTCCATCCAGGTAGATGGTGCTTCCTAAACCGTCGTCGACCCAAAATAGGGGGGCTAAGTTACCAGGATCGGCCAGTCCAGTAGTTTCCAAAAGAATATAATCGAAGGCACCTTTTTTCTCCATAAGTGACTCAATAGCATTGACTCCGGAGTCCCTGCGCTGATATTAGAATACTACTTCATTGACTAACGTAGTTGGACGGTACTTCACCGAGCAACAGATGCAGCCGTTGCCGACGTCGAGCCATTCTTCAACTTGCTCGCCGCCCTTATTGACCGTCAATGACTTCTCAATATCAAGTGCTAGGATAGGGTTAGCTTAGCAATTAACTTTGCAGGGTGCAGGCTCCTGTTACTGACAATCACCGAACTCGTTCATGATGACGGCAATTCTCTTGCCATGCCGGGCAGTTAATATGTAGTTGAGCAGAGTTGTTTTTCCTGCTCCAAGGTATCCTTCCAAGAAGGTTAGTAGTGGTATATCAATAATGTATAACGTCAATTTACCAGTGACAATAGTGATAGGCACCTTGACAAGTTTCTCCTCTTGCGGGCCTGTCTCAGTCTCGACAAGCTCCGGGGGTACATCTTCGTCAAAGTTCATGATAGGTTCTTAAATATGGGATATATATTGACTCTGGTATTTGTTTATGATTTGATAAAATAAAGCGGAAGTTGCTAAGAGGAAGAGTAGGTAAAGTATCGTCCTGCGCCCTCCCAATGACATCTGGTTCCAAGTGATTTCAGACAAAAACATATATATGCTTAAATGCATTTTTACAATAGAACGGATATTATACGCTTCGATATTGTTTAAATGCATAATGACATAGTACTTAGGTACTTGATACATACTCCATGTACATGTAGCCCTAGCTTCGGAGCTTTCTGGGTCAAGGAATCTTGGCGCTTCTGCGCTTCTGCGAGCTGCTCAAATCACACAACAACAGTTCACTTAGCGACAGAACAACGAAGCAAGGACACCAATTGTTTACCCAATAAACAATTCCCACCTGGGGCATTAGCCTCAAATATCTACCTAGGTACTTTTATCATGTCTTTGGCGCAGGGCTCGCCTCGACTGCCCAGTCCACCACCTCCCGCCGAGATTCAGATTGGACCTAAATCTCCAGGACTGGGCAGCACTGCAAGCCGTCAAGCACAACAGATGGAGCAGACTATGGCCGAAGCAAATGCGAAACGTCGCATACATCCGGGCACCAAGTCTGAGGATATGGCTGCCGGACCGCCTCTTATTCCACTTGGCGAGGTGCGTTGCTTCACTCTAACCCCTTTTGCGACAGTAGGTACTAACACGACACGTTGCAGCTCGACTCGGCCTTTCAACTTCAAGAACATCTCGCAGCACTTCACTACCACCATACCGCATCTAGTACGACACCTATCACCCGAGCGACTGCTTTGCAACTAGCTACGCCGCCGCCAGGCATCGATAAGACGCTGTGGCTCTACGAGCTCTGCCGTTTCCTCATCGCTCAATGTAATAGTCTAATAGTAGGCTTCCTCTTTGATACGCCACCATGTTCGTCCATAACATGCCCCGAGATGCGAGCCTCCGAATGGCAATTTCTATGCGCCGTTCATGACCAACCAAAGAGCTGCTGTGCTATCGACTACTGCTGCCATACCCTCGATTGGGCTGCGAATGTAGTCACCAACCCAAAGATCTTTCCAAGCAGATTTGTAGTCTTGTCGGAAGGGCATGACAAGAGTTCGGTGCTGAAGAATCTTGTCAATGTGTTCCGCAGGCTCCACAGAATATTCGCACATGCGTGGTTCCAACATAGAGGGGTGTTCTGGTCGGTCGAAGCTCAGACAGGCCTGTATGCATTCTTTAAGACGGTCTGTGACATGTATGACCTTCTCCCTGCCGAGAACTACAAACTCCCACCAGAAGCAGAGGGTCTGGAGCCGGCTGAGAAGGAAGATAAGAAGCCCGTAGTAACCGCCATTGCGAAGCCACCACAGCCTCCCCCGCCCCCGCCGCAGCAGCAACACGAGAGCACCGAGCATGAAGATGATCGACATAGTCTACACGCTCGTAGGAGTAATACGGCTAGACATTCGAGCAGGCCATCAACTGGTAGTTCCGTGACGACTGTTATTGAAGAAAAAGAAGATGAGCAGGACGTTGCAAACAAACTCAAGAATATGCACATCTCAGGCCCCGAGTTGGCGGAAGAGGAAGAGTCCGGCGTCGAAGTACCTGTCATTGTTGAAGGTGAATTGCTAGAAAATCTTTCTAGCGTCCAAGAACTTGGTGTACCTCAACTGTCTGAGCCCCAGGAGCCCCAGGGTGACGTGCATTCTCAAGGTATCCGGATAGAAGTACAAGAGGACGTACCGGCAGAACCAGAAATATCTACGGAAAGCGAGGTAGTGGAGGCTGAGGGCAACAAAGAAGTACCCCTACTTGAACACGAGCAGGTGATTGAGGTGAACGAAGTACCTGCCCCGAGCATAGAAAAGCAAGAAGATGCGCCGGCGGAAGAAGAGAAGCAAGCTGAAGCAAGCACTACCGAGGAACCTGCACCGGAGACGGAATCTACCGAAGTAGATGCAGAGAAAGAGGAGACGGATGAGGCGGAGAAAGAAAAGTCAAGCTCAAAGAATCTGGGCACGGACTAGGATTTCGTAGCTGGCCTGGAGCGATTTGAAGATGTGGATCCGGTAGCCGTGGAGGAGGTCATCCGTCGTGCCAGACGGGCGCTCGAGCGGCTCCGCCGCCGGTGGGATCGCACCGACGAACCGGACGACGAGGATCTGAACGACGAGACGGACATGATTCTGCAACGAACTAACGCGATCGTCGGCAAATTACGGCACGTGAGGGGAGCCGATGATAATGAAGAATCGGAAAATGTTGATGATGACCAAGATATGTTCTGAATTAGCGTTAGTCGCGGCATGCGCACAGCTATTGGGGGCCGAGCCTAAGGTGAAGGTTGTACGTGTATGAATAGTGTTATGCTTATGGATCAGGGGAAGGGAAGGAACAGTTCTCCGGTACATAATTAGGATGCGAGGCTGTCGGACGGTTTAATCATGTGTAAATGTGGTGCTACAAACCGGCGAGAAGCTTTCTAGTAGTCATATTAATAATGGTTATGTGTTAAGTCCGAGGTTCTGAGCAACGTAGTGATTCTGTACCTGGCACCGTTGACTTGGTTATCTTGGGACTTACGCTAGCCTCCTTATGTTGCATTGTTTACGGCCCTAGTGGCTATGTTGTCTATATTGTTGACTTCAACATGTACATTTTAATAATAATTTACTCTTGCTAAACCGGTGTCCCATTTCCTACCGCTCCCGATTTCCAGCACAGTAGTAAAGCATTATAGATAATTCATTAGGAGTGGCTAGCCGCCTACCTTAATAAATATATAGTAAGTTAAGTACCTGTATAACTTAGTATAGTTAGTTAATAATACGATAGTTACTGACTCCAAACCAGCGGGTTTAGAGGAATGTTTTAGATTAGCTTAATTCTTTGTTAAAAGCTGAGTTATGGATCTCTACTATATATCACCCCAAGCAAGCAGCATGTAGCAATTATACTCTAAGTGCGTGTTACCTGCATATATATAACTAGCCCAGGGGTATTATTATCGACTCTCCCGTAGTTTATAAACATTTTCCTTCCGATTGCACAAATTGACCAGTCCAACCATTAGTTACTTTACAATATGATAGAAATGTATCGAGATATATAGTATAATTAATTAGTATAGTATAGTAGGAAATAAAAAACCCCTATATGCGCCGTCCTCCTTTTTCCTAGGATGCCTTTTAGTATCTGGTATCACTGGCCATTTTATGATTATTTTCCTCTTCCCGGGAATCCCTACTCTACCCTGTAACCTATCTGTCTCGAGCGGAATTTATCCTGATTTTAACTCCATGTGTAGAGATCCGACTTTAAAGGGGTATATTCATAGAACCTGTTTGCTCATATATTGGCGTGTTGAATGTGTGTTTGCGTATAAAAATTCCTTATGTCTGCTTATACATAATGGCATTTTTATAAAATAGAATAAAATGATAGCGAGTTGCCGTTGCGATTAGTCCTTTTTGGCGAATAAGTCCTGGGAGAGCGTGGTAGGGAATATCATCCAATAGGTAACGAGTATAACCCCCCTTTTTTCTTTTTCTTTTTGTGGCTAATGATATGGGAGGACGTATATAAGGAGGAAATTTATCAATATGCAGGTGTGCGGGGACGCGGTTTAGTTACTGCATATCGCCACCAAGGCGGGTAATGCCAAGGAGGTATGGAGGTGGCTAATGAAACTGCATATTCGACGAGGCTTGACTGTTATGTACTCTTCAAGTCGAGCTGCGTAACCGGAACGGTGTAATATAAGCATACTTCTACAACGAAGCGTATTATTCGTGGAGGGGATGGTGCTGGCACTGGCGTTTTCTGGGTTGAACTAAGTAGTCGATGCTTCTATACATCCGAGCTCTGTCTCGTACGATTCTCTAATCTGTCTATAATAGCCGAGTTTTCTTGTCTTGGCGGGTTCCGAAATCTTCCATTAGTACCATCCAATATACACCCGAATTATCTGATCTATATGTGATAACTCAGATCTGAAATTATTGGTTTAGTCCGTCTGATGAGTGTAAGGGAGTAGGGGGTAAGGGGTAGGGTTGCGGGACGGCTAAGAATCTGTGGGAAGTCGGACCAGAATAGATAACTACTGGGACTGAAGGTTGGATTGTAACCATGGCATTGGTAAGTATGCTATGGCTGCATGCATGGTCATCTTATTCATAAGATCTCCCGATTTCAACGGGCTTTGGTGTTGTATGTACCTGGCCGCATAGTAGGTCTCCTCGCCTCCCAAGCATCCCCTGGTCCTGCAGCGCAGAGTTGCATCACGGCTCGGTTTCTATTCCGGGCCCGTTTTCGCCGCATCGAGACCTCATTGTTTCAGACCCTAGTCCGTCCACAACGTCACAGAAACGTCTTTGCTGCATCACTATGTGACTTGTAATAAAACTAGCTTGCTGCCGACGTGTAAAGCTTTATCAACCTCTCTTCTTAGTATACGCTAGCGTATACATATACGTCTCATATAGTCGTCGCTCGATTCTCTTATGACGCCTTGGTCTCGCATATGGGTACAATATTAGCACCTCAGAAAGAAGAGGCGCCGCTATTGGATTCACCACCAGGCGATGATATACCTTCATGCTCGGGGTCGAGACGCATCTTTGCAAAGATAGCGCTTATTTCTCGAAGAGATTCGGTTTGCTGAGAAACAGGATTCGCGTTTCGTTCGTCCGCAAAAGCACGGATGCTTCGTAATACGGGACTTAGTCCTTCGTCGTTTGGGAGCCACCACTGTATACAAGAAGGTTCGCGAAATATCTCTGCCATTCGAGCTCGTATGGTGAGTGGGAAAACGTATCTAATGATTTGGAATCAAGAAAAGTTAGTTATTGAAAAATATATATTATCATATGAATAGTAGACTGATGCACCTTGATGCACCAACGCCCCCCTTCCACGTGTTTACTCCATCTTGGCCCTCTACATTATAGAGCTGGAGACGATAGACGGGTAGCTGCGCAAAGACCTGTATAACTTACCCTAGTGATTCCAACATTGCATATTTCCGCCTTAACCACATATGGTGTTTCTCGTCTCGAGGTAGAAAAAGCGCTGCAATAGCGAGACAGGCCTGGATCGGGACGAGGGCGCCGTTTGGTGCTGAAGGCCACCGTTCTACTGCCTCAAAAATTTCGCATATAGCGTATGCCAAACCCCTTAACTCATCCGACGGCTTCTGTTGCAATGCGAACGCCTCTTGACTCTTGTGCATGACGAGAATAGAATGCCACTCTGCTATTAACTCGGTGGTCGAGAATAGGGGTAAATCGTAAAGGTGTCCTGACTTGTAGGGATCGACAATGTCATCTTCGCTTATAGGGACTTTGTGCGGGAGGTCGGTTACAAGAAAATTCGGATCAGTCAAAGCAGGATCTAAATTAGCTCTCCATTCGTAGAGGCGTTCCGTAATATGATTGTGTTCTCTGGCGAAATCTTCACCCGATATCTCGCCCCGACCACCTCTGGCATAGAGTATTGACATATCCCTAGAAATCAGTCGCAAAGCAGAAGCATGGAGTTCTGTTTTCATCCCTACATCCTCCGGATCTCTTTCAACATGCTCCTGGCAGAACCGTACAACCGTCGAGAACCATTGTCGCGGTAGACTCGTTTCGAATCCTCCCATCATCCCTACGAAGACATCGAATCGAATGTACCAAGTTAGCAATATTCGGGACGTAGGCGAATTCATGATTGTCTGGGGTGTGAACAGCCGGGTCAAAATCTCGAAGGCCGCTTTCTGGTGTCCCATGAGATTTACCCAATCGCCTAGGTATTCCTTGTTTTCTAATTAGCAATGGCTCTCTGCAGGTTGCTTTTTAATGCATGTTTACCTCGATAGTCGCGAGCTGCAATATAGTTAACAGCGTTGCAACACCCTGCTTCTCTCGTCTCTTGAGGTAACTTAGTAGTAACGTAACACTTTTATTATAATATCGTAGAAAGTCTTGGATTTTGCCATTGGGATTCCGAATAGTCCGATGGTACACCGAGAATCCCACAACCGCATTTAGAAGAGCTTCGTTGCCAGTCTGCACGGCCAAACTAGGGAGGATCGAGCGGAAGAAGTCGTCCGTATCGTTAACTAACCCGTAACTATAGTGACTGATGTATTCGCAAAAGTACGTCAGGTGAGACTGCAGGTCTGTCGGTAGGTGAGACCAATCCGGGCGGGAGACGGCTGTCTGAAGAGACGAATCTGGAATCTGGAAAGAGATCGGAATGCTTGCAGAGGTAGCCGTTGAAATTGCTGGTGAAGCACTCTTAGTACCCTCCAAGGAAGGAGTTTCGGAGCTCTGTCTTGTTGTAGTCCTGTAAGCGTTTGAGGTTGACGTCGTACTCGTTCTTCGTAATCCTGCTAAATATGAGGCCGGCGATAATGCCTCGACAGGTTCCTCTTCGTCAATGATTGGCTCGAGCCGAACATTTTTCTCTCCCTCTTCGCCCGCTTCGTCTTGCGAAGAGTTCGGGCTGGATTCTTGAGTTAATGCTCCTGTATCTTTCGATGAACCTGACTCGGTAGCTTGTCCCTTTGCGGAAGAGGCCTCCGGGTATACACAATCTCTCTTGCCTTTGCGACAACCTGTAACTATCAGCTCGGCTTCGAAATGTTTAGCATGATGACACTTACGCTCACAGATAGGATGAGTTTCATCGCACTAAGGTCAATCTAAGCACTACCATACCAACTCTAAAGAACCAACGCTTACCTTAACTCGTCTGCTTCGACAAGTGTAACAACCCGATCGTGTCCGGCGATGCTTGACGTGGTCTGCCCCCGACGCAGACTTCTTGCGATTTCGATTGCTCTGGGCTTTGGGAGCTTGGAACATAATTGGGTCAGGAAAGCCGGTGAGGTATCCTAGGCTTTGATATGGGGTTGTTAAGGGTGGACTAATGTTTCCCATATGTGTAGAATGTTGTTGAGGTTGATATTGGGCATCTTGGGGGCTGAGATTTGGTGATTCCTCAGTCCCCGCCGCTGAGGGCAGATATTGTTGATAGTAATCACTCATTGGGAGGGATTTGTCAGGCGGAGTATCCGATGTGCGTTAACTTGGGCGACTAGGTTTGAGTCCCCTCCGTACAAAAGCCGTGCGGCGCCGCCTCGGCACAGATTCGACTCGGAGAAATGCTATCGCAATGAATAAATTAACAGTGTCGAATATATTCCTTTTAGTAGCAAATATGAGTTAAGGGGTATCTCGGAAAATTGATCAGCTAGGACAGATAGCCCTCTTTGATGGCCTAACGCCTAGTATCAACCAGTCTTCCGTAAAAGAGACGTTACAAGTGGAGGGGTTCCGGTTCTAATGATTCGAAGAGGGAGAAAAATATTTGACCCAATACGCTCATCGAGTAGAGAATCCCCCCTGACCAATGAGTCGGATAAGTGTGGTCTCGAGAGGGTCTTCTACGCCTATGACACTCCCCTTTTGGTCCTAGGAAGTTGAGCTGTCCGTCTTGACCTTTCTCAACACGAAGTTTTCATAAATGGAGAAGGAATCCCTTCCGCATTGTTCGTAGAGGTGGTAGATATGGTATTTACGCTTAGGAATTTCTCCGAGCTGCACTTGTGCTTGGCTTGGCTGGCCAGGCTGCGCTGTTCACGGTAGTTACAACCAATCCACAAGCTTGACGGCTATGGATACTGGTGACTAGGAGGTATTGAAGATGAAATAGTTGTGGGGCTCTTGTAGTACACCTTGCAGGAGTCCCCTAGTGCTGTTGAGCCTGTACACTACCTATGAGGAGCAGGGTCTCGAGGATCTGCTGACAGGATGATAGCTATAGCGGGGCTTCCTTATGCAGCGGGTAGCCAAGGAGGCGAGGACTAGGTGCCATGGAACAGAAGCCGATCTTGGGATTCGGCAGGCTGTCCCTCGGAATACTAGAACCCACCCACAATTTAGAAAACGCCCGAAGGACAAAGCCTGGGGACGAGTCTAGTATCAAATTCCTAAAGCAACCAGCTCTCTATCAACGCTGGTAAACCCGAATCGTGGCCGCCTTCTCTGCCCTGACCTGGCTTGTTCCTCTTAACGAAACTAGGGGTGAGATAGTGTGAAGGCAGGGTAAGAGTATTAGATCGTAAGGCTAAGTAGATAGAAGCCTTGTTATTGCTGGGAGGTATTTTCTAACATGGAAGAAGTCGACACGTAGCTGATATCAACGTAATGAAGTCATGACGAAAGAGTAGCCGAGCGCTAGATTCGGAAGTATGTATCTTCGGACTAGAAGAGACGGGAGCTTAGGGATATCTGCATATATTCTGCCCAAAGCGGGCAAATGTTGCGTTGAGGAAAGGTAACACCTATCCGGTTTGATATTGTAAAATTCTAGAATTATACAGGCAACCCCGTAGATGGTGACTTGAGATACTATTTTAGAATCGGTTGAAGGAGTTTACCGTCCGCAAGAGACTACGATCAAGTGAATTTGTCTTTTGCAATAAATGCGTGGGTAAATCGACCAGCCTTAGCCCACTATGCTGGTACGTAGTGTAGTAATTGAGTACATACAGTACGCAATAAGGATCGTTGCTATCCGGTTGGTGCTAAAACAGGGGGGTCCCCTGAGCTAGAAAGATGCAGCTACTGGGTGAGTGGGAGTCGGGATGTCAGGGAGAGGAACCGATGACACGCAGCCATCTGATATTTGCCCGTGCTTCCTACCGGGCTAATTCAACGCTGAACTCTCATGCATGGAGATACATACCTACACGTCTAGCTACCGTAAAAATGACAGCGTACAAAAGTACCTAACCTACTATCGTGTACATTCAGGACGGGTGGTTAGAGATATTGCTGCCGCCAGCCGTTTTACATACAAAGAGACAAGATAAGGTCACGGTAGGTAAGACAAGGGTCCTTCATCCACAGTCATGGGGCCACCCAGCGAACCAGGCAGCGGGGAACTGGGGCGCACACGCTGGGGGTTGAAGACTTGCTCAAGATCCTACCAAGCGGGTTTGATCAACGGCGGCTAGTGGAAGGTACTCGATCTGTTGATCTCATAACGCACATGAGACGAATGAGGGAGTCCGAGGCATCTGTGCTTTCAGCTATCAGTACCCTGCTCATAGTGTACCTTGACGCGCTGCATTTCATATCTGCATATTTTGTCGAGAAACTGACTATCTAAGCAGTATGTGCTAATGCTAGGTTACTGTAAGATGCGCTTATACTATATAACTAGGTATTCCGTAGTATATGTATATTCGTAGGGCGTTCAGGATCTTGTTCGAATACTCTTGGGGGTAGTTAGTAGCCAAGCTCAGCGGGATAATTATAAAATTCCCACTATTGATCGACAAGCCTCTTCAAGCTTTTTTTTATTATTTTTTTTCCTTAAATTTTTTTTTTTAAAAGGAAGCCCTAGCTACGCGTGTAGGCAACAAGACCTAAACTAGTTGAAGTCCGTCTCCGTCGAAGCTGTAGGCCCGGTCCATTTAGCCCAGGTAAAAGCCCTTTTTTGGCCCTAGACAGTTGGATGCTACGTTGGCTGCAAAAAAAGGGAACGGTGCTGAATATGAGTCTTTTGGGGCCGCACCAGCGTTACTGTAAACCATAAATTTTGGCTGATTGGATCCGCTATGACAGGGACCCCTACATTTCCAGGATCATCAGGGACTCATCAAGGAGGGCGAACCCGAAGCACAGACCATAGTGTTGGAACTAGCAATCCAATACAGAAATATACACCAGGAGGCCTGACAGTAGAAGCATGAGAATGAGGCTCATAAATAACGCAGTGGTCGAATTAATTAAACTGATTAGGTAGTTCGGTGTTTAATGGGTGGGTTTTGCGGCATTGATAGACCATCCGAGGCCGCGTCGAGGCATAGTGATGGTAATCTCGAATAGGGATCCAAGTACATATTTAAAGAGCTCTGTTATTTTATGTGGCTGGGAAGTTCATACGGGATATGATAGCCCAAGCTTCAATAATATCTACGGTAAGTTTGAGCCATCCTGCAGGGGCCGAGATGCTACTGTCGAGTGTTCTGTACAGAAATGTCATTGTGCATGAATACCTAGCGGTTAGCCTTGATCCATCTTACTATGTACACATACGTAAGGTAGGTAGGTAGTTGATCATGATCGACAGGGCTAGATTTGCTGTCGTAGACGTACGTACATAGACCGCGGTTTGATCGATGGTGGTGATGTGAGATGAGATATACTGATTTGCTTTGCTGGTATCATTTTTCATTTTTGATGTAGACAGGGCCAATATGTAATGGGCTCTATGTAGGTGTTCGGAATGTTCCTTTCGTAATGTGAGAGTGATGGTGGACCATGCCCAACCCATCGTTGCATTCGCCATCCGCCCTCCGCCATCAGAACTTGCTCTGTCCCGGATTACCGGCATAGTAGCACGACGGAAACCTCTTGTGTTACAAGGATAGCGCTGCCATCTGATAATTTATTCGCCAGAAATTCAAGGTGTGCGGTCTTAGTTTTTCTAATACGATCCTTTAACTTGGGTTAAGTAGGTATCCCTGAGGAAAGGAAAGGACAACAAATAAGTCAGGTATCTACCCAAGTACCGTACCCAACATGGACTTTACTCACGTTATGTGCGTACTCATATTTGATTTAATCGGTTACTTTAACCTTAATTGCAAAAGTGGTCTCGACTGTCTCGCTGCAAAATTAGAATGTCCACCTTGTTACGGATCCGTACATAGTATTGTACAGGGGCCCTTACAAAAATACAGATGTAGTGACGTACACATGAGCTAACGTCCATTACACTAGGCGCGAACCCTTGTCAGCTATAGTACGTACTCCTATTGCAGTTCGTGAGCATGGGTAACGAACACCAACGCTGATGACGAATAGCACCAACGTACCAGTCTACCAGGTTCACTTCTCAATGAACGGCCATGTACATAGGTAAGGTGAGTTGAAGCCTTGGTCGGTAAGCTAATATCGGTTTACCTTCTCTAAATCCGGTCCTGGAAATATCACATATGAACGTGATATACATATCTCATGTGAGGTACCTTCATAGGTTAGGTACCTCTTTAATGGATCAATAAAATCGCTGTACGAAGTATAAGCTCCGAGTATCATTTTTTCGTATTTTATTTTCGCAATCGTAAAGATCAAGGGTGCGCAGATGCCTTTACGGCTCCGCATGCCTCTTAATTACTCTGGGGTTGTATTAATATGTAGTTGCTGGCTCATTCACCTCAGCGCATGGCTTGCCCGCGCGGTTGGTCTATAATACGCTACTTATAACCAAGGAGCTGTAATAAGCTTCATCTTAATATTCCCAGTCTCTATGTGCATATAGATATGCATACTTTTACGGCTCAAAGCTCCCGAATATTCTCCACTCCAAGAGCCTGGCAGCGAGTACGATGCTAGAATACTTCGATGCGGCGCTAATACAATAGTTTGTATAATTCTCACTTTATATGCTGGTTTAATATAGCGCGGCTCGTTATGACCTACCTCTCCGCGCAGTTGAAATTACAATCGTACGAGTATTTATCGACCGGATTGTCCAAGACCCCCATGCTTGACACCATCGACGGGAGACCCATGTTACGAATCCGCAGAGCCTTATTTGACTAGTCGTTGTCCCCTTGTGCAAGCGTGCATAGTATTGAGATTTGGTCATATCTCACAATGAGTCCATATGTACCTAGGTATGTATATCCCATATGTAGATAGTGCCGACCTGATAATCTCGTAACTCGATTCGCAAGGCAGCTTAAATAAAGGGAGATGGAGCACCAATGGAAAGCATATTTGTAAATTGTTCGGGGGATGAACCCTCTCTGATGCCAGCAACTTGTGACAAAAGTGATAATGATGGTGAGGCAACCTACATAGGGTAAGTATTGAATTAGACATACTACAATAAATGCTAGATTTGGCACTCCCGGCCGAACCACGGAAATGTAATCCCTGTTCGGCTCTCGTAGTTTTGGCCGCCGAATGACGATAAGGCACATCATTGGGGAGGGGGGGAAGGATAACTATTTGATCATGCTGTCTAGTCTAGGGCTGGGGCGGCTGGGCGGCTCTAAAAGGAGTAATTGAATTTCCCGACTCTATGGGACCGTTGCTTATTAATAAATCGACATTGTCGTAATATCAATGGTTTATGCAACGAAGCTTCAGAACATTTTGCGAAATTGACAAAGTTCCTCAAATTAATGGCCTCTCAAATTTAACGCGATGATTCAAACCCCAGGAATTACCAATCACCTATGTACATACAACCTACACATCTACGCGTCTACGCGTCTATGTATCTACCTAACATATCTATGTACATACGTACATGGTACCTTGTTGAAGACCGTGTGTAGTAGCAAAACGGGTCTTGTAGGACAGGTGGCCCCTGAATATTCGTCAGAACCGCCATTATCGAGGTGAGGCTACATCTTGAAGACAAAGCGTATCCGTATCGTACACACAGTATGCATCTCTTTCCTGGAGGTGTAAATTGAGTCGTGTAGCGCCTAATTCTTACATAAGGTGTTATGACCTTACCCGGCTAGTTTGACTGAAGATTCGAAAGTAACAATACAGACTATGTAAGTAAGTAGTAAAGATCATCCATGTAACGATACATATTGCGGAGTAACTAAAGAGTCTCCGCGAAGCTGCTAAATTAGCTAGCTAGCTTAATTCATGTAGCTTCTATTCCCGATAGCGTTTGGATCTACCTGCAGCTTCAACCAACCTATCTCAAGCTTCCAGAAATCTAGTTAGGGCTACTCTATAATAGCTTTCAGCTGGCTCGATGCTATTTGTAATGATATAATTTTAGACGATTTCATTGGCTCTACGAATTAATGCTCCGCTTCTAGCTTGGATATGATGTGTGTGTAAATAAGTATATGAAGTGATAGGTGACAGAAGATCGATGGATGTAACTCCGGGAGATAGGCCGCTCTGCAAAGCACCAAGCAACACCAGAAC
This sequence comes from Daldinia concentrica, assembly GCA_902805455.1. Classification (NCBI taxonomy): domain Eukaryota; kingdom Fungi; phylum Ascomycota; class Sordariomycetes; order Xylariales; family Hypoxylaceae; genus Daldinia; species Daldinia concentrica. The sequence goes on along the minus strand of CADCSW010000003.1, from coordinate 824,056 downwards.
TATTCCACCAACATAGCAGATCAAGGAAAGATGTGGGGAATATCAGCTATTCCGCGGAATCAGAATCCCGCCATTATCTACTCAATAGAGATTTTAACAGCGTGTTCTTGATAAGTTCAGATTCACAGTCTAGCTATCACTGGTCTAAATTCGTATCGGTCCTAAACAACCTACCCAGAATGGATCACTATGTGCGATCTGGAGGAGAATTTTGCCGCGGATCGTCATCGTTTCTACAGTAAGCTCATGCAAAGGTATCAGCGAATTGTTAGATCCTCGGCAGCGAAGACTATGTACTGACGCGATTATGAAACTAGCTTTGCATATGCCTCGAAAACGATCAGTCAAAAATTTTGGCCATGCGTACATACGGATTGTAAGCTCCTTTTTATCTACGCCACACGCCCGCCGATAATAAGATTCGCCGGCGGTGAGTATCTTGATGGAATTGGAACTTTGCTCGACAAGTTTACCCACACGTGCCCCTATTTCCTACCCAGTCAAGGTGTCTGGTACCTTGCATTAGTTGGTCAGCTTCTATCCCGATATCTCCGAGTCAGGGGCCACGGGCGACAAGTCACGGTTGCATCCGATTGCGGTAGTTCGACTCCGACATGTCCAGGTCTCGGGCTTTCACTGCATCCGGAATACTTCCGCGGTTATAGTTGCCATCTTGCTTTTCATCTAACACATACATAACCACATACATAACCACATACATAACCACATACATAACCACATACATAACCTGTGGAGTATACGACCTCGTAGACTCGTACTTTATCGGATTCAACTAACTACGACTTACATGAAAGTGACTTGCACCAAAGTTAGATTCATTCATCGACTAGGTTAGGTCCTACGTGATATACTACATGATATGGGTTGTTTAACCGTTAGGATAGCAGTGAAATCTTACCGGTGGCTATTCGGGTTTATGACGATCTTTCTGCGTCGATTTCGGTTTTGATTATTTCCACCAACCCTACTCGATGAGTACGTGACTTAGAGGATGGCTGGGGTGTCATTCAGTGCTACCCTCACATCATTGCGTGGGCAGCATCATCGTCTTTTCATAGCACAAATTCATGAGAAACTATACTATGGATCTATATATACTGTTATTGACTAGGCTATCTAAAGACTATTAAAGACACTCACAATCTGGTAAATGCCGGATCGACCGTCCGCCTTGTTCGATTTAATATAGCTATCATACACTTAGAGGTGAGATTGTCATGAACATCCACCACGAATCCCACGATCCCCCAACTGCCTTCATTACTGTTACAATGCGATGCTCCCATGTCAATCAATTCCATATATGAATTCCCTCATCAGTGACCGCGATGTAGATGATTGGCTCATGTTGATGAAAAGTGAGAGAACATATTCCCTACGTCCGATTTCATATGTATTTCATGTATTTCACAAACATTCTGTAGCATTAGTGATTGAAGAGATTTTCAAGATCCGTGCTATATTTATAACTTATTAAACACGGAGACTAGCCGTGCTAAAAATGATTTAGTCTAGGTTATGCTTGATAACCTTAGCTGTTGTCACTGTGTATATTTTGGCTAGTTAACTACCTAGGTACCTGTAGTTATAAGTTTAGAGTACATACCTTAGGTAAGCTAGTTAGTAAAAATAAAAGATGAAAAGCACGTGCATCATCACGTGACATATCCTAATGAGCCGATTTCACTCTTCAACGTCTCAAGATGTTTCGTCGAGGAATACAACACGTAATCTCATTCAAAGCACTCTTTTTTTAAGCTTCAGTTTCGGGGGCTTGAGGACCACCCTCTGCTCATATAGATTATATTCCCTTCTATTTTCTCTCTTTTTTCTTTCTTTTCATTTCCCTTCCGTAATATAGATTCGGAAATCGAGAACGCTTGCTGGCCGAGCAGTGCCGTATAATTTCCATCTCAATTGCTACTAGTAATTTCCAACGCGCCACCATGGACACCACTATGGATATAGGTAACTCTTGGCTGAAAAACCTCAATCTGGACAGCGGCGCCATATTCCTCTTAACAGTTACCATCTGTGCTTTCTTGATACCGGTGGTTATAATTCTGCCCCCAGTTGGGCTCCAAAAGAGTGATGCGCTGGTACAGACGCACACGAAGGCCGGCGTTGAAGGTTCAAAAAGTAACCTGAAGAACCAGTACTCAGAAGAACATGCGCCGCAGGACGGCCAATCACCCAAGGTCCACAGTTTGGTCATCTATCCAGTAAAGTCATGCAAGGGTATTGAGCTGAAGAGGAGCAAAGTCTTGCCGACGGGACTCCAGTTTGATCGTCTTTTCATGTTTGCTCAACTCAAGAGTCCTTTCCCCGTTGCTGTGAATTCAACGGATGAGGAAAAGTCAAAGCACAAGTGGGAATTCGTTACCCAACGGCAGTTCCCCAGACTGGCAAATGTCACCGTCGATCTCTGGCTGCCGGACGAGATGAAGCTGCGGAAACAATCGATGAAGTCGAATGAGGCCTTCGTAATCCTACGGTTTCCTTGGAAGGAGGATGGCTGGCGCGGTATCTACTCTACGATCACAGCTAAGCTAGCAAGAGGGCGTGCCGCCGAGCCCGAGATAGAGATCCTGCTACCAATAGACTTTCCTTCAACGGAGGATATCAAGGAGAGGGGCTACACTTTCGATGATGTCAAGATATGGAAAGAAACAATCAACGCTCTTAATATGGAAAAGGATCTACCCGTTGAGCTACAACGGTACTTAGGTGTCAGCAACAAGCTTGCTTTGTTCCGGGTCGATCCCGGACAGCTACGTGAGGTTTATAGAACCGCACCGAGCAAAGAGGAAGCCGGCTACCAGCCCGTGACCGGATTCCAGGATGCCGTAAGACACCCACTTATCCTAAATCTACGGACCTCTGGTTTGGAACTAACACTGAGTATAGTTTCCACTTCATTTGATGAGCCTAAACAGCTTACAGGCCTTCAGCTCAGAGGTACCGAAGGACGACGACCTGAAGGAGCTCGATGTGCTGAGATTCCGGCCTAACATCATCCGTGAGTTAGATAACACTTACCTAAATGCGTTTTCTGGCCCTCTAACGTGCGTACTTTTAGTTTCCGGTGCCGAAGCCTACGATGAAGAGACTTGGAAACAGATCCGGCTTAAGCCTGGGAGCTCAGGCTTATATAACGACGTCATGTTCCATGTTTCGTGCAGGACCGTCAGGTTAGTGAACAATCCCTTGCTACTCATGCATAATCTAACTATCATACATCAGATGTAAAATGCCCAACGTAGATCCAGAAACTGGTCTCCGCCACCCAACAGAGCCAGACAAATCACTCAGGGCGAAGCGGGCAGTCGACGAAGGTGCGCCGCTGAATGGTTGCTTAGGCATGCAGCTCACTCCTCTGTTCGACCCTAGCCTGGGAGAAGATCGTGAGGCCTGGATCGCAGTCGGCATGGCGGTTGAGGTCGAGCAAAGGGGGCACCATGTGTATATCAAGCAGTGAGACGCCTTTACTTCCTCCTATATACTATTTAGACGATGAATATGCTTGTATATATAAGATTATGTAAAGTGGAAGTGGGGAGTACCAGGCTGTGAGAAAAGATGGTTGCAACATCAGGCAGGGAGGAAGACCCGTAATAAACACGAGCGCCAGAATTATAGCTAGATAATAGATAAATTAGACGCAATAGACACTTTAGCGCGCGATCGAAAATTGTACGAGAATGCGGAGTGACAGGTTGGTCTTAGAATTTATCACTAAGCACAGAATACGACGACCGCCGGACTTGAACGAAAAACGCTCAAGATATAATGGCCTATCTATCCACCGACGATCGTAAACCATATGGGCGCGGTATATCATCCATTCATCCGTTTCCATCTCCCTCCGAATCCAACCATCAACGACATAACGAGTAATGCTCTACAGTCAAGTCATGCAATCGTCACAATATCCCCCCCCCCCTTTTTTTTTTTCGCATTACACCCGGCGTACGCGAACTCCGCACCATCCCCGTAGAGGTGCCAGCACAGAGAATTATGTATGTACCTTGAAACAAATTCACCTATCTACTTAAAGTCCGCGGCGGTAAGGGCCTGTACCATACTCGTATTCTCGCTGAATCGGGTGCGGAAGATGCGGTTTGCATTCTGGAACATGCCATCCTTGAGGGAGACAACGATGAACTGGGAGCCCTTGAAGCGCGTCTTGATGAGGCGGCCGATATTCTGCGTGTGCGACAGGTCCAGCGCCGCATCCACCTCGTCTAGGATGTACATGGGCGCAGGCTTGAATTGCAGCAGTGCCATGATAAGCGAGAGTGCCACGAGTGATCTATTTGTTGTTATGGTTAGTGGTGTGGATGATATGATAGGTAAAAGGTAGATAGCTATAAATTGAGAAGAGACGCAAAAGAGAACGTATGAGGACTGACCGTTGACCACCACTTAGCTCTGTTAAACTCTGCTTCCACACCTTGCCCAAGCAGACCTTGACCTCTAGACCCTCGTTAATAGTTTTACCCTCGGGCGGGTCCAGCTTCGCAAAGCTGCCACCGGGCAATAACTCGGAGAATATCTGACCGAAGTCGCCGTTGACCTTCTCCCAGGTCTGTAGGAGGGCTTTCTTCTTGTAGTCGTCGAGGCTGGTGATAGTTTCCTCGATCTTGCGCTTATCACGGATGACCGTCTTCATCATGTGCTTAAGCGACACCTCTTTCTTCTCGACGCTATCGATCATGTTCATGACCTTGGGATTGATCTTCTTCTTCATGCCCTGGAAGCGGTCCGTGAGCGTCTTCAGCGTGGTTTTGCATTCCGTGATGTTCTGGCCCTTGAAGTCGTACGGTGTCCCCGTGCGGCCAAAGTTGTCCTTCTCTTCGGCAATCCAATCGAACTCCTTCTCCATGTTCGCTACGGCCTGTATCGCATGCTGCTGTTCCTTGTGGAACTTGTCAACTGTGTGACCAAGCTTTTGCTTTTCGAGACCTTCTTCGGCAATCCGATTATTCTTTGATCGGATTGCCTCTTCAAGCGCATGTAGCTCATCATCAAATCCGGTCAACTTAGCCCTTTCGTCGTCAAGCTGTGCTTGTGCGAGATCATGAGTCTCTTGTAATTGCGACTGTTCCTTGATAAGATCTTCGATCTCCTCCTGCTGTGACTTGATGGCCAACTCGACTTCTTGTAGCTGCTCCCTCGCGGCGGCAAGATCACCTGAAACTTGTTCCGAGTCTAGCTGAGCACCTTGAAGATCCTTTTGTAAAGTCTTGACAGTGCTCGAGTTCTTAGCTAATGTCGCTCGCAGCTTGTCTAGAGAAGCTTGAAGTTCTACAAGTTTCGAATCTTTGTTGTTTTCAAAATCTTTCATATCCTTCTCTATCCTCTTGACGTCTGCACTGGCCTCGGCTTGCCTCTTCTTAGCTTCGGCACTCTCGTTCTTTAGTTGTATGATGGTCTCCTTCATATTCTCCACCTCCTGGATGATTGATGTTGAAGAGTTGCCACTAATTTGCTCTTCCGCGAGTTTGATCTCGTGTGTCTTAAGATCAAGATCCTGCTTAATCTTACGAGCCTGGTCGAGTTTAGACTTTTCTTGCGAGATCCTGGTCTGGAGACCATGTAAAGAATGCTCAGCTTCTTTAAGTTGACGGTTGATCTCGTTTAGCTTCTGCAGCGTGACCAATACACCACTGGATTTAGGCGCACTGCCGCCCGAGAGCGTCCCCGAAGGATCGTACGCGTCGCCTTCAAGAGTAATACTCCTCATACTTACATTAGGATCAAAAGCCACCCTCTTAGCTGTCTCGGCGTCCTGGCAGATTAAAGTATTTCCAAAGATGTACTTCATTGCCGCAGATACCTCGTCATCGTACCCTACGAGCGATAGAGCTAGATCAACCTTGCCGGGCGCAATGTTTTGAGCTGTAGCAATTTTCTGCGCCGAGGCTTTGAATGCTAAGATCTTGTTCAGGGGAATAATGGTAACTCTCTTCCGCAATTTGCCGCCCTTTAATAATTGTGTACCCGTAACTTCGCTGTCTACTACAACACTATACAGGCGACCACCGGCGCATATCTCTAAAGCCATGCCGGCTCTAATATTCTCTTTGTCAAGGGTGAATAACTGGGCGACTAGCCCCTTGACTTTCGAGCGATCGAAATTGGGAATTGGGTTAGCATAGTTGAAGTCAATATTAGCAACCTTGCGCTTTAGGACGTCTGCCTCTTGGCGTAAGCCCCTAATGGTCTGCTGCAATGACGACTCTTGCTTGTATAGATCTTCCTCTTGTCCTGGCTCAAAACCGAGCTTCGCAAGTTGAGCCTCTAGCTTCTGCGACTGGGTCTTGAGGCCATCTAGCTCTTTTAACAAGCCAGCATTTTGCTCTTTAGCCTTTTTAGCTCGGGGCTCTTCCTCCTTGATTCGCTTCTCAAGATGCGCTATTTTAATTTTGGCTTGCTCCTGTTCAGTAGCTGCCGCTGCCACCCGGTTCTTCGCATCTTGGAGTTGGCCTTGGTAGCCGCTTTCTTGTCCTTCCTTGGATGCAACACCTGTTTGTAATGTCTGAAGCAATTCTTCTTTCGATTCTGCCTCTTGGCTCTGCTTCTCATTTGCCTCTTTCGCCTCGTCGTATTTGGCCTTGGTTTTCTCGTAGGCTTTTGTATTCTCCTTCAAGGTCGCCTCTAATTCGGCAACGTTCTTCTGCACCGCAGTCTTCTTCTCCTCTTCCTCGGCCTTACTAGACCTCTTCAAGTCCATGACGGTGGCGAGCCGAACCAACTCGTTAGAGTGCTTCTTAACTTGATTTTCTAATGCTTGGGCTTTTCCTCCCTTTCTCAGCTCTTTATCCCTTTCCGCTTTCACTCTCTTGACATCTTCTTCAAGGTGAGATATCTCGCTCTTTAGCCTAGCTGCGGAATCTTCAAGATCTTTCTGTCGTTGCTTCTTATTCTCCAGGTCAGTCGCAGATTGCTCTAGTCTCTCCTGGTATTTCAGGTAATCATGTGCTACTACTACTCTCGTTAAGCGCTCTAAATCATTTTGTGTTTGTTGGAAATCTAGGAAGGCTCTCTTCTCGGTTCGTAACTTCTCGAGCTTAGGCTCAATTTCGTCACGCAAGAGCTCGGTGATCTCTTGAAGTTTCATTTCCTTCTTCGCCATGGTTTTTAATGCCTTATCTCTTCGGTCTTCAAACATCCTTGTGCCGGCTGCTTCCTCGATCATAGCTAATATCTCGACCGCCTTCATGTTCAGCACCTTGGTGATTCGACCTTGCATGATAAGGAAGTTGGGATTGTTTATGTTCAACTGTACCGACTGAAAGAGGTTTTGAACTGTCTGTTGCTGTGCTCGGTGTCCATTTATTAGATACTTCGAAGTACCTCCTAGGACGATCTGTCTAGTGACGCTGATGGTCGCATACTCTTCAAATCCAATTGGCGACTTCTGTTTATCTTTGTTGTCGAATACGATCGTGACGCTGGCTTTCGTAACACCGGCTTGACCACGCTTGTAGATCAGATCCTAGACTCGACAGTTAGGCCTTGTAAGATTATAGATCGGGGCATATCTTTCTTTCGTACCTGTAAATTTTGGGCTCGCACTGTTGACATGTTCGTAATACCAAGAACGAAGCAGATGGCGTCCAGAATATTGGACTTGCCACTACCGTTCAAGCCGGTAATCGAGTTGAAGCTCTCGTCCCTGGGCGACGTTAATTTTAATTATGCGACGTAGGGGATAATTGCGTATTTACTAACCATCCTGATATGACCGTTCGAACGGCGTAGGATTTGAAGCCCTTTCCAATAAATCAGTAGAGGTAATTATACTATGTTGGAGCATACATACATCTATTATCACCTCCGTTACCCTCATATTGGCGAATGAGACGGGTTCCGCATGTAAATTCTGGCGATGTTGTCTACTTACTTGGCGGTACCTAAATCTATTTTCTGCATTTAAGTTACTATCAAAGCCGTTGCCGACGCGATTAAGGTCAACAAAAACAAATTGAAAGGCACAAGCTATCATTGGCTACTAATTACTTACGTGGGGTTCTTTAGTTGATCCGGCCCTGATTGCTACCTACTCCCTACCTAGTGATCTACTATGGTATGTACTATGTATTACATAGTGGTTACACGGACCATTTTTAAGGCGGCCAAGGATGGCAGAATAGTGTAGCCCCACTATCCTCCCTCTACCCTCCATCTATTAAATCATCTTGTGGTTCCTCTCTCTAAACTTTCTTTTCCTTTTCTTCCTCAGCTCTCTTTGCCTTTTGGCTTAGATCAAGTGTAGTATCTGTTCTTTTCAGTTTAATCTCTGAAAGAGTCCTACTGGACTCAATCGTGATTATTCTTATTTTTGTACCAAGGGAGCGTATCCTCTGTGCTTGCGCATGATAGCTCCTACTGTGTCCCTGGTATTACACTGCCTCCAGGTGACGCGAATTTGTTTTCATTACCGCTACTGGCTTGCCCAGGGCCGTGAGGAAGACAGCCTTCATAAATTGGGCAGATTTTTTCGTTTTTTTTTTCGTCTTTCCTTCTCACTAATTCTTTCCCTCGGTGAAGGTATTATTGGTTCATTTCTTCCACGTATTTTCTACGTAGTATGTACTTGTCTCAGTTTCAGCTGTTGAAGATAAAATCTGAGAGGTACCTAGGTCTACCATGTGTGGTTCGAGAAGCTAGACGTGATTTCCATATGTAAAGGTACTTAGGTACATAGCCGGTTGCAGTGATCGGCCTGAATATTACGGATACATAAATACCTCTACCTAGGTATGTACTTACATTGTTAGAATCGATAAGCCCGCTAAATCTACATTGGTTAGGTACCTCTTGCTCCGATAACATTCACCTGCTAACTACATAAAACCTGCACGCGACAAATAATAAATTGACCACTGGACGTCATCTAGTCCTCAAGTCAAATATCACCGATTTAGGTCAGGTGTCTTCGTTTATAAGTCTCGTGAGGTCAGAATATTTAGGTGGGAAACGTTACCTACGTAGTAGAGGCTACAGAAATGGCAGACGAACAAGTGTCACTCACTTCCCTAATCTTCATAATTGTCCTTGGCGGCCTCATCATTCGATATCTATTCTTCTCGTCGCCAGCCCAACCCTCGCGACCACTACGAGATGCCCAAGCGGTATCGCGCGCTAGGGAGGCAGCAGTAGAAAGGATACAACAAATTTTTGGACCGGATCGAGTCGATCGGAGGACTATCTTGTGGGATTTGCATCGCAATGGGGGAAACATAGCGGCAACTACGGAACGGATATTAGCAGGACGCATAGAAACCGTGAGTCCAGCATGATTTGCAAACACGACTCTCCATCACCGGAACTAACATCGCATTCCCGTTTAGCCTCCTATCACATTCCAGCCACCACTTCCTCCGACTTCTCCTAGCCCCTCGGGGACGCAGACACAACCCTTCAAGGCGCCTCCAAAGCCTGCCGAGCCAGATTTGATTACCAGATATAAATTACAGGATAAAGTTAGCACCAGCAGCGAACCCGATTCCTCAACAAAACCTAAGGCGTGGAGCTCCAACCGGAATGAGCGACAGGCATCCCTACAGCGAAGACGGGACGAGATGATTTTAGCGGCAAGAAGGAAAATGGAAGCCAAAATCGCAGCTGAGAAATCTGCAGGAAACACCCAGTAGTTAATAAAATAAGCATAGACCTGAGGGGTTGGACTAGTAACCTAGGGTCTGGATCGCCGTTGGGAGGCTGTATATTTCGAATTCAACCCTAAAGTTGAGAGTGCTTTGTATATCATGGTTGAAGTATATGTAAAGCGTACCTTGGCCTAAGATAATACTATAGACCTTGGATTAAACCAAGCGTATTAATATAACAACTCCGAATGTCATTATCATCAAGCGAAGAGCAGTTCCACAGATATATTTACCAACCCATTGTCTAACCCGATTTATCCCCGTATTTCTAATGCAACTATATGCAGATTCTATAATGCCAAACAAAGAGGAGAAAATCCCGCTCTATCTTCCATATGTACGCCATGCCAAGCCATTAAGCAATGCAAAGAACCATTATGTCATGTCTCATCTCTCATTTCTGTCTCTGCTCGATCAATTGTAGGCCCTGTCCAATGCCATCTTGAACGCCTCCAGCAACGCTCTCTATAGTCCAAGCGGCAAGCTCAGACATTGCCTTTCCAAATTTACCCTCACTTATAGCGGAGACTAGATGTTCAATATTAGTGATTGGCAATTATGGAAAACTTTAGCGGCGACTTTGGATCTTAGCATCTACCTCACAACCTTAACCCTAGAAGATGATCTAAAGTCCAAGGTTACGTTTTGAGGATAAGGGGTAGCAGAACAAGAAAGTAAACAGGCAACATACTCTTCTCGCTCAAAGCTCCGCTCTGCTTCCCAACGGTAGTAGCGAAAACAAAGCTACCGGAGATGATGTACTGTGAGATGTTGTATTGGCGCTCGTAATATGCCCCAGCACGGATAACAATCGCAAAGAAGGACAAGAGTAGGTAGACAAAGATAACAAGGCCTGTAACGAATCCTTGAACCGCTGAGTGGAGAAACGTCTTTGCTCTATCAGATGGCCGCCAACTAGATCTACCTAGATCGCCCTTAATCTGACCGTTCGTGTCTAATTGCGCGCATGACTTCGGCAGTGCTCGGTGAATGATGCTGGCCTCGTACTCGTCCATGTCGTCTGGGAGGGCCTTGAGCATATATGCAACGCCGTCGATATACGATTTCCTCGCAAATGTTAAGTCTGCCGTTTCTTGGGAAGCCGACTGCTGTAAAAATGATCCTAGACACCAATAAATAAACTATGCTTTCTCTGAAGACAGGACAGGAGTACTCATACCTTGTCTGGCATACCTCCACTTCACACCTGAGCTCACATTCATAACACGACCGTCGGGGCAGGAAGGCTTTGGGTTGTCCTCCACGAGTCTATTGTTGGCGACACCTGCTACTGTGGCGCATTCCTGTAACTCAACAACTGCATTCTCTTCTCTTCTCGCGATGACCACGGGTTCCATATCATCTTGAGATACTGTAGAACGCCGCCGAGAGGGTAATATAGAACGGCTTGTAGACCGGCGGAGCGACTGGAGAGCCGGTAATCGGGACTGGACTGATGTCGGTAGCATATTAAACACTACTATAGACATATTCTGCTCCATCATAGTGTCTCTATCTGCCTCTCCCCAGTCTTTACCTTCTCGGACTCTATAATATTGAGGATTCTAGGTTAGTCTAGGATGGTTCTTCGACCATTAGTGTATAGTCAAATAAAAATGGGTGTTAAATAGAATAAATATAACAATTGAGGTTAAGCTAAGCTCAGAGGAAAGTTGAGTTTATGCAGCAGAGCCCGTATTACCCCCTTGTACACCGGTATGCATCCATGTCCACGTAGGACGGGAGTGCCCAGGTGTGTCGAAAAAAGAGATATATACTATTCAGTGCAAGGTTCCAAGGTTCATAGGTTCCTAGGTCCCTACTAAGGTACTCATGGTACCGTGCATCCGCCACTGTTTCAACCACGAGGCCCACCTCTCTATTTGTAAAAGGCGCTGTCGTTTGAGATGGCGATAGATAAGCGACTTTCACATGCAACCCTACGGTACCACATGCCAAGAAGTTACATATACCAACCTATGATTACCCAACACCGGCCTCGCGGGTAGGTTATGTTAGGTACTTATGTTTATCTGATATTCTTCTTTAAAAAAGCTTCGAATATGTATCTTGACCAACAAGTCTATCACTAAATTCTTAGATTCTCCTCTATGGTCAGAAGCGGTCAAGGCCGACCCATTGCAAAGGTACCTGTCAAGATGACTTAGAGCATGTGAAAAATGTTTTTTTTTATGTGCATTCTTAAACAAAGATTGGCCCAGAACGAAGAAAACACCGGACACTACGGCTTAGCGTCCCCGTAGTTCGGATCTGCCATACAGTAGTTTTTTGTACATAACTAGTACATAATCTTACATACCTTTTTCGCACCCGAAGTATTTCGGATACGATAACGGGATGATAAGTACTTCAGTAATATACTTATTAATTATTCCATAAAGCATGGGTTTACGCTATATGCAAGCCCATACAGAAATGATACGATGTAGCCTTAGGTATAATTTACAATCGACTCTCATGATATATATCTTCTTATGAAGTTATACGGACTGATTTGCAAGTAGACTAATAACTACCTCATAATCGAGGCAAAAAATGTGTAATAAGTATTATGTTGTTTGCTTAGAATCTGAGCCAATTTATAAAGTAGGTTTAGCCTCAAAATACACGTGAGTGCTCAATGAATCGGGTTGTTCAGGGTCGATAATTCTGAGTTATTATTTCGGAAAGCTAAAACATGTTGAAATGTCCTGTGAGGCGGGGTACGTAACGGAATATACTTTATCCATGCCTATCTGTCCGTATTATCTTGAAAATTGATAGTGGGATGAGTGGGTCTTCCGCCTTATCCTCCTAAAAAAAAAATTTCGAGTTGAAGAAATTCATTCAAGTCGCCTCCACTACGCGCCTGGTTTCTTCCTCTATAAGGTCGTGTGCAAATGAAACGCTTCCTTCACAACCTCAATTATTAATTCTTGTGAAGAAATTTCCAATTCTCTGCCACAATGTTCAAGTCTTCTTTGCAGAGGCATGCCCGCCTGGGTAATTTGGCCCGTCGTCAACTCTCGACCTTGGTCTCGCAACAGATTCGCTCTCGACCAGTCGTAGCATCGTGCCAGAGGCTGGTGCAAAGAGAACGACAATTTGTCCCTCTGAGACAAATTGCACTGCGATTATACTCTCAAGAGTCCGCTGCAGCTTACGCTACGCAGACCGACGACTCACCGGCTTCATTATACAATATAACACGATTTGAAGATTTATCAAAATTAGGTGTTGATGAACGTATCATCCGAGCCATTACCGTGGATATGAAGTATGACAGCATGACTGAGGTCCAGTCATTGACTATCAACCCAGCTCTCAAGGGAGTCGATCTGTAAGTAGAATACGGCCTTTTACTTGTTGTCTTGTTACTAATTGTAGTAAGGGTGGCACAAGCAAAGACAGGAACAGGCAAGACCTTGGGCTTTCTTGTCCCTGTCTTCCAGCGTCTCATTGCGGCTGATCCAAATCTTGCTTCCCCGCAACACCGCCGAAATGCTTCTTCGCAAGACATTCGTGCTATAATTCTATCTCCTACACGTGAGCTAGCAGAACAGATTGGTGTTGAGGCCAGGAAGTTAGCGCGACACACCGGAATTGTCGTCCAAACTGCCGTTGGTGGTACAAGGAAGAGAGAAGCTATGTTCAAAATGCAGCGAGAGGGATGCGACGTACTCGTTGCGACTCCGGGCAGGCTCCACGATATTTTAACAGATCCCAGTGCCCGGGTTGAGACGCCGAACATACAATCATTTGTATTGGACGAGGCCGACCGCATGTTAGATGTCGGCTTTGCGGACGCTATTCGCGACATTGTAGATCTTCTCCCGCCGATTAGCCAAGTTGACCGTCAAACACTTTTATACTCTGCGACTATCCCCCGAGATGTTGTACACCTAGCCAAGAGTATGGTCAAGACAGATAATTTTGATTTTGTTCAAACCATCAACCCAGACGAGACTCCAACCCACGCACGTATTCCGCAACACCTTGTGCCCGTGAAGGGATACGAGAATTGGTTCCCATCCATCATGGAAATTGCTGATCGGGCAATCAAGAATTCTAAGAGCAACCCTGATGCTCTTCCTTTCAAGGCAATCTTCTTTTTCTCAAATACAGCTACCGTCCAGTTTGCCAACCGCGTATTCAAGAATACCTCCCTAGGGCACAGATTGACCGGTGTGCCAATATTCGATATCCATTCAAAACTTAGCCAAGACGTACGAACTAGGAATGCCGAAGCTTTCCGTCGTGCTACGACTGGTATCCTTGTCTCATCAGATGTCACTGCTAGAGGAATGGATTTCCCTAATGTATCCCATGTCATTCAAGTTGGCCTCCCCCCAGACAGGGATCAATACATCCACAGAATCGGCCGAACAGGCCGTGCTGGAAAAGCTGGAGAGGGTTGGTTGATTCTAGCCGAGGAAGAAATCAAGGAAGCCCGAGTTCGTCTTCCTGGCTTACCTATCAAGCCTAACCAGACCCTACAAAGTGCAAGCCATGTCCTAGGACAAGGCACCCCGTCTCCAGAAGTGGCTAAATATTTCGAGGATGTATCTAAGGCCTATCAGCGTGTCCCACGAGATATCTTCGCAAGTGTTTATCATGCTCTGCTCGGCCAAAAGTTTGGAAAGAGTTTGGACGTCGAGGATTGCGTCCGGCTCCTTAATAACTGGTGTAAAAATGGGCTTGGTTGGGAAGAGGTACCCGCCATTAGCCCCTCCTCGGCCAGGAACCGTGGCTTAGACAGAGTACCAGGAATCAGAATCGGGTTCGATGACTACGAAAGAGAATCGGATGATCGACGAGGTGGTAGCTTTAACTCATTTGACCGACGAGGTGGTGGATTCAACTCGAATGACCGACGAGGCGGTGGATTCGGCTCGTATGGTGGTCGAGGTGGTGATTCCAATTCGAATGGTGGCCGAGGTGGCGGCTTTGACTCAGGCTCTAGATTCGGCTCTAGAGATCGTCGTGGAGGAGGTGACCCGTTTGCCCGGCGCGTAAGCTCAAATTTTGATTCTCGCGGAAGACAACCTTCTCGAGCATCATTCTAGGAATCTCGCGGCCTCTCCCTATAGTGGGGGTAACAGTTGATTCTCAAGATTCGTTATCTTGTGCTTAATTTTCTAATGTACTATGCTGCTTCGGAAGCAAACCCCCCTTCCTGGGTAGATACCCACCTATGTATGAGGATATAGATCCGCACGAGCTCGCTAGCACACGGCTTGGGACCGATGACGTGCAAGGACTCATGGGCTGGAAATGCGTCTTGTCGATAGATCTACATTTGCGGGAGGGGGCCTCAATCGGAGTCAAGGTTGTCTTGCTTGGTTTCACGGAACAATTCAAGGCGTCGGGCGGTCACTGGAAAGGGGGCCGCACGGCACGGAAATCTCGACTATTTGTACTATAGTGTAAGACGACTCGTAACGACGGGGAAAAAACAATACGAAGCCTATGAAGCACCATATTGACCTTGTGACATGTGGCTATACCACCAACTTCGCTTTCATGTTTGACTTAACTTGACCACCTTAGCAGCATATGTTATAGTAGTAAATCACTTGGAAGAATTACGACTAGTCTACCCCACGTTAGCCTAGACTCCCCGGTTTGTACATTGACGCGGTTCAAAGCAACAGTAAGAAGAGTACACTTTATGTTTAAAGCTTGCGCAGCTTTCTAACTTCTACGGACGTCTTTTCGTCGTACCTAATCATATTCCGGAGACTAAGTACCGTAGCTCTTCCCGCCCAAATCATGTAGCTGTCACGTCTCCCCTGAAATTTTCTAGTTTAGTTCAAGGATAGGAAAGAGTTAGTATTATAGCATCTACGGTATTGATGCTAGACTTGTAGGGTCCAGGTCGGTAGTTCAGTTAGTATGAAAATGCCTTTGTATATCGAGCTGCTTGGTTTATATATAATCTCAACGAAGGGAACATATTTTTCTAAGGATTAAACTTAGCAATTTATTAATAATATGTTATTTATAAAGCAGTGGGTAAGCTCCCAAGGCTTAGGAGTGTGTCGGTAATCATGCTTCGGCTATGAATGAAGTTCAACTATACAATAGCTAAAGGTAGATGGCATATAAGTAATGTTAAGTATTATAAAGCTACGTCTCTAATAGTATGTAGTACAATATTAAGGTATCCGTTTTGCGTAGCATTATCCTACCTACCTAGGTATATAAGCTAAATAGCTGTTAGGTAGATATATAGTAAGCCTCTGTTGGCATTGATTTGTAATGGAATCTTTTGGTGTATCTAGGAACATATTAGAGGGGTATACAAGCTCGAGCTGCTCGATTTAGCTTACAAGTATGTAATATATCCTAAGTATATCCCACATCGTTAGGGTCAATGTCGATCTCCTTAAACGCCCCCCCAATGCAAATTCCCGTTATATAGGTATCTAACGCCGTATCTTTTCCCGTCACTAAATACCAATGAATTGGTCTTATGCTTGCCCCTGTAATAGCCTATTCGCATCCCATAATAGCAATCTTTCATCCCATCCCACAGTTGCAACCCAACCACCGACACCAAATAAACACCAATCTACGCCCGTTACAAATTCCGTATGCCTATTCATAATACCGAGCTGGATTCCAGCCTTGACTGGAGCCTCTTGTTGGGTTGGCATTGTCGACCCGTCTGTCCATAAACGCACTGTCATGTCGTAACTCGCGCTGATCAAGATATCGCTAGCATGTGGGCTCCATGCTAGCCTCCGAACAGCGTAGTCGTGACCCAACATTACAGATGCAGGCCCTGCCGAAGGATGCCTAATATCAAATGTCCGTATTACCTTGTCTACACCTCCCGTCGCGATCACTGTGTGATTGTATTTGTTCCAGTCGTGGGTCAATATTTCCCCTGGTACAGCAGGAGGAGCTGGTCCCTGGAGGGGCGGGACAGGAGGGGGGATGTGAACTGGGATCTTTGTTGTTAAGTGATATTGAGCGCTGACTGGTGTTCGGAGATCGAATATGCGTAAGTGTGAATCTGTCGACACTGCGGAGATGATATTCGGGTTAGATGGACAGTATGATGTACTATAAGTACAATTTCCGACGGGGAGAGTGTTGATAGATTCCTTTCTTGCCGGTGACCACTACTCAATGCCGTTTAGAATTTCTGGTACTGCTTGACACATGCCTAAAGGGATACATACAATCTTTATTGTTCCATCCCACGAGCTAGAGGCAAAAGTATCTTTAGTAACGGGACTCCATGCTACCGAGAAAGTCTCCCGCTTATGCTCGTGGAAGTTCATTACGGGGAACTCATTGACATTTATGTCGTAGAGCTTAATCGAGCCATCACCACATGCGACTAATAGCTGGTTCTCGTTGATCTCAGACCAGGCGAGGTCGTACTGAGCGTCATTCGTATCGAAGCTAGATAAGAGTCTTAGTTTGTTGTGTTAAGTTATAATATACTTGCAATAGCTCACGTCTTCTCAATCTGAACGCCTTGCGGTCCCAATCCCAAGCAGAACAGGCGGCCATTTCCTACAATGCCGTAATTCGCTGCGGATGAGACAGCGATTCGTGAATCGTAGTATGGTGAGTATTTGACAGCGTAAGGATTCCAGCCAGGTGTGCGAAACTCCAGCATAGCGGCCATGTTGCTTGTATGAAGAGCACAAGCTCAGACTTGCTGGCGCATATATAAGAGGTAGCTAAATGTACCTAGCTCAGTTGAAGATTAACAGCTGAAGAATGACGATGAGTTAGAAGCCAAGACGTGGGGCCTCGGCTTTATAGTATGTACCTAGGTACTATGGTAGGCTAGGTAGGTACATAGGTACCTTGTAAGGTACCTTTGTGGGGTTTTATACAATGCGAGTACCTTGAGGTCCTTAAGTGCTGATTCATATCAATGGGACCACCTTCACTGAATCAATTACCATGTACCTGCGCAATTTCCACTTTCATTATTACATTTTTAGGCAACAAAGCTAATACTGAGAAATCTAATGTATACATCTCGCCATCCAAGTTTCTTAGAATTCACATTGCCCTCAAGAAAGATGAAAGGTGAAACAAATATGAAAAATGACGTGACACGTCTCATATTGGGGATTTTACATTCTACTTTACAAGCCATATCATGGACGCATTCTTGAAAGGAACCAAGCGAAAGTCATCCGCTGTGGAAGACTCATCTCTAGTCGATGATAATGAGTCCACGGACGTGAAACTGGCAATTCTCTCGTCATTACACCCGAACATCAGCCAGGAAGCCTTACTAGAATCCCTCTTAGAGTATAATGGTTCTGTTCGAGTTGCTTCCGCTTCTCTAGCTGAGGATCGATTAGCATCGCCAAAGAAGAAACAAAATAGCGCTGTCGGCTATCAGTCTTCGCTCAGATTATTTGCGTCTAAGTCTTCGACTGGAGAACGACCTGTGTCACCGAAGAAGGCGAGAACCCTTTCCAAGAAAGGGACAACGCTTCACTTGTATGATCCTGAGGATGTGGCCGAACATACACCTTGCAGTATCATTCATAACTTTCTACCGTCAGATGATGCCAACGAGCTTCTCAAAGAAATGTTAATCGAATCTAGTTCGTTCGATAAGATCACATTCAAGTTATTTGATAACGTGGTCCAGAGCCCACATACTTCGAGCTTCTACGTGGGGACGGAAGCTGAAATTAATACTCAGAAACATGATTACTTTTATAACGGGACCCGATTGACGGACGTACGGCCTATTACTCCTCAACTTTTGCACGTTCGCCCAAGGGTTCAAGAAGCGGTAAACAGAGAAATTCAAACCCGTATCAAGACTCGTTACCCTGGCAGACAAAAGTTGAAGTATCAGTCTCCGGATCCATGGTCACCAAATTGTGCCTTCGTCAATTGTTACAATGGGCCCCAGGAGAGCGTTGGCTATCATAGCGATCAACTAACCTACTTGGGTCCGCGAGCTGTAATAGGCTCACTTTCCTTAGGTGTGGCAAGAGAGTTTCGTGTTAGACGGATTATGCCAAAAGACTCTGATACTAGCCCTACGGATGATCCGGACGCGGAAGGACAAATCTCTATACACCTTCCACATAATTCCCTCTTGGTTATGCATGCTGAGATGCAAGAGGAATGGAAACATAGTATCGCCACGGCCCAGGCAATCGATCCTCACCCTATTGCGGGCAACCGTAGGATCAATATCACATACCGGTATTATAAGCCAAGTTTCCACGCAAAATATACACCGAGATGCAAATGTGGCATTCCCGCCATACTGAGGGTCGTTCAAAAGAAGAAGGAAAACCAAGGAAAATATTTCTGGATGTGCCACGGCGGAAATGTACCTAGTAAAGAGAATTGTTCATTCTTCCAATGGGGCGACTTCGATGACGACGGAAATCCTAGCTGGGATAAGTCTCGATATAAACCTGCCTAGAACGATGGAAATTCCAAGAACAAGATACAATGATATACTTTTAGTGCTTTCGACACTCTATCTTGTGTCGAAGAAAGAACAACTGAGAGGTTACCACAAACTGGACCTTGTATTATGCTGACCTAGATTTGAATGGAGACAAAGCTTCGATACAAGTGAATATAGAAAACGATATTCCCCGTTACCACCACCCGGTCTCGATCTTCATTCGCAACTTTCATGTTTTATGGCTCAACATAGAGTGGTGGACGATTGTAGCCATCGCCCTGTTTCACGTTTAAGTTGCCGACATTTAAGTCGTTGAAGACCCTCAGGTTAATCGGTGTTAGCGACAAACCTCCCTTAATGAACTCTCGCTGGCCTTCCGGTAGCTTGTTGAGCTCCTCTTCAGAGATCGGTAGTATGACATTATGAACCGGTATTCCACATGTTTTACAAAAAGACTTCTCGACCAGCTTGGTACCAAATTTATAGTACGCGAGATTTTCTTCACCTTCAATCTCGACCTGCTCCTTCTTGGGATAGAGCCAGACGTAACCCAGCTATAGCAAGTTAGCCCTGGGTCTCCAGAGGTTTTGGCGATATCAATGCTTACCCTATTGCATATACTGCAGTTACATTCCATGATGGTATCTGTGGAGGTCTTATCGAGAGGCTTTGATTTCAATGCCACCTTGACTGCGCCGCAATGGCAGCTACCAGTGTACACTTTCCCGCCTTCTATCACGGCTTTTGGCTCTGGTCCTGTGAACTTAGGTGCGTTATAAGGGCCCCTGAACTCTTTGTTATCCGCACTAGAGATCGGCGAGAGACGACCTGTCAACGTCCGCGCTTCGAAGACTGAGGTAAACATGAGCAACTCACTAGAATTTTAGTATATTCCATACGTCGACACCTTGACCATGCTGGAACGATCGAACCTAAAGACGAATTAGCCATTTGCAAGCTTGAATCTCTTCAATATCTCTGAAGAAATGCATATCACTTACGTTGGCTCCCATCCTAGGTTCCTCACCAGGCTTCGGAAGCGTGGCGTCTCCGACAAACAAAAGTTGAACTCCACAGTTGGGGCAGAACTAGTTTCCCCTCACGTCAGCCTAACGAGAGTAATACAACTTAAAATCGTAAAATTGTACGAGCCTTATGGTTAATGGTTTTCTCTCCGAAGGTATAATTTGCCAGGGTTTTATGGTCGCCTTTGATGAAGCGAATGTTTCCTGGCTCAGGAACAACCCACAAAGCGCCCTTTTTGTAGCACGAACTGCAGTTGCACTCGAGCACCTTGAAGACATGGGGCATCTTGGCTTCATAGACATAGGCGCCGCAGTGGCAGCTGCCACGGTAAGTCTTCAGGTCTCCAGACATTCCGTCGACGAGGTATCTATAGGGTTTCAGCTCTTCGGCCATCGCAACAAGGGGTTGAGTAATAGTATAGGAGGCTATTTACTAGTGTAGAGATGGAGTCACAATCTATGCTTAGGGATCACCTGGCGATTATGATGGGTTTAATAACCGTTGTTGATTCTTCGTCCAGTACGATGCCGAGTAAAACCAGACTGCAAACTTATAAGGGTTTAACCGAAAATTGAACTCCGAGGTTGAAGACCTTCTTAAAGGAGCTGCCCGATTCCAGAAACATGCCCGACAGCCGATATCTAAATCCCGCAGGAGGGATAGCACTGTGTATCCTGGAATACTGGAACGGATTAAGACATGCATATTATTATCGTGACTCCCAAGACGGAATATTCGCCAGCCGTCGATTTCCCGATGTTATAATCCACAGCCGCAGTTGGAGGACTATAAGAATGGTGGGGACTAAGTACCTAGGTACTTTACAACTATCCGTACTTATAAGCCAGTTCCTACACTAATTCTTATTATTCCTATATCAACGCGCGTTGCCATTATTTGATCGTGGTTTGAACCGTGTCACGCTATCAGGTGACAGACTAACCGGATGACATATTTACTACGGGAATAACGCAATGTCTTCTCATTGAATTTATAGAGATTTTATCTTCCGATTGTTTATACACGTCGTATTCCTACTTCGAAGGAATATATCCTCTCTTCGGAGGGTAGGGCGAATGTTGATGGAACGCGTCATAGAAAATCTCTTCTCTTAAGCGGATCTGCATTACCATTTGTCGCCCAACTAGTGGCTGTCCGTGAATGATAAGGTAATTTAGAGAAAGGGGATTGTTGCTGACCACACAAAACCGACATTAGCAGGAGACCTGACGCAGGAGCGCATGAGCGCATGAGCGCATTCTCGGTTGCGTATCGGCGGCGGGGGCGGGGGACCGGAGCCGTCCCTAACCAATTGTTTACGAAGAGTCATACTTCCAAGCATGGAAAACCCGTTGTATAAGATGCACCAGGGGACCAGATGTGATATTGGATTTTATATCTGCAAAAATGCCAGCCACTAGATGGAGATATTCCCAGCATCAATGATACACTATAAGACAGTTTACGTATAGATAGGTACCTAGGTATTTACCTATGTAGGTGCCCGTTTGGCTACCTACTACATGTGTAGTCAGCTAGTACGAAGGCCGATAAGATAAGGAAAGTGGGGATGACAGGTGGTGGGACATCGAAAATCCGGGCTTAGGCTGTAGGGCGATCGAAATTGCGGTAGCAACATCCGGATTCCGGCCCAGCCACTTTACTATCAGTGGTGATTAGATCAAACCTTACGTGGGTCGCGACGGATACAACGCGATGTTGGCGCCTTAGTCTTTTTCCACTCAAGTATCCTCCAGCCTTGTGCGTTGTACAGTAGACGATCATTTCATCCACTTAATTCGTTTTCGCATGCAAGCGCGCATTTTATTTTTGGATTAAGTGTCGACGATGGCATCGTGAGTTTCGTGAGTTTCGTTAAGACTGTTGCAGAGTCTCGCGCGCGATTTCTGCGTTACCAAGGCAAACCGAGCACCATCGTACCATTATCACAACCACAGAGCCCAGCGGGGCGGCAGTAACCCAAATCCTAAATTGAAAGCCTAATCAATTGTTTTGTGTTTTCTTGTTCATTTACTTCGATTGGCACCGTTCTCGAAATCAAGTTCGCCATGCCGCCGTTAGAGCCTTCGCGCAGCTTCGCGCGTGATATGCTCTCAAGTCTAGCACCTAGATCATCACCTTCGACATTCACCCCCACATCGACGTTGAACCTTGCACGGAGAATCCACGACTTTGCCTCCCGCACGCTCCTCCCCCGACTAGCGACGGATGTGAGCACGGTCCCTGAGGGATACGGCCGGACTGCAAGCGGTCCGGCCCCGGGCGCGGTCGCCGGTATAGTCATAGGTTCCGTCGCAGGATTTCTACTCCTGTTGTGGATAATATACTGGTGCGTGAACTTGGGATCACCGGCGCCTCACCTCGAGGAGGGCTCCGTAAGCGGAGTGGGTGGCTCCTCGTCGGTAGTGTCGTACCACTCGCGACCGCGGGTGCGCCGCCACCGACGCAGCCATAACTCGCGATCGTCGCAACAGTACTCGCCGCATCGGCGGAAGGAGACTATTGAGATCAAGCGGCGTGACCGCACTGTTCACCGCTCTCCATCCTCATCTCCTGCCCGTGTGCCGGAGGTCGACCAGATTGTCGTGCTAGAGGAACATAACCGGTCCCGGTCCCGGCCACAGTCACGGTCGCGATCAAGGTCGAGGAGTATTAGTCGTCCACGACCTGCTCCGCCACGTAGCGACGGCGACGACGAGATCGTAGTGCTGGAGGAACATACGCCGCCTAGGCGGGGAAGCAGGGGCTATAGACGTAGGAGCAGCGAAAGGAGGAGTAGCGCGCATTATAGGGACGTGGAATATCGTAGGAGGAGCAGTTCCCGAAGATGATGATGGTGATGATTATAGCAATAACAGCAACAGGATGAGAAAACGAGCAATTAAGTAAGCGATTTTTAGGGGGGTGAGTTTATGGTTATATTGAAGTACAATATGAATGAATTAGTTAACTATATGGGAAATACCTGGAGCTTTTATGTATTAATTAGTGGAATAGCATGGCGTATGAGGTTATATGAGATGAGATGATAGGGATGTCTAAGTCATTGTAGTATATCATGTATTATGTATTAGGATCTCGTTTTCTCTCTCTCTCTCTCTCTCTCTCTCTCTCTCTCTCTCTCTCTCTCTCTCTCTCTCTACCCCCCCGGTGGTAGTGGAGCCTATTAGTCATCTATAAGCTAATACCAAATAGCATTGGATTTAACTTCAGAGTTAGTCCTGTTAGATACAGAATACTTATCTTATGCATATGAAATTTAATATAGTTGTTTCAATGTTCTTATGTACTCCTTAGTAGGCAGGTAGCTTTTATGAGGGACTTGCCGATCGTCGAGACTTCCTGAATGATGTTAAGGTAGGTAGTCAGTCTCACATGTCAGGAAGGACCCGCGCCGCAAACAAGGTAATGACATCATTATCACTACCTAAAACAGAGCTCTACAAGAATGGACTTACCTCACCTAATATCGTAGCTACCTACCTTTAATATCTATATTTGCATCCTTAAACCTCAACTCTCCATATCTCATACAAACTTTCAATGCGGAGATTCAGCCATATACAGCTAATATCCCGATAACTTGATTAAGCAGGATCAAATAAATAATCAAGAATAGTATCTCAAAATGGACTATCCCGAACGACAGATTCAACACATCATTCGCGGCTTGACGCAATATTCGCGTGGCGACCAGTGGTCCATCCTAGAAGACTATTTCCTCCCTGATGCCTACTTCGTACATCCCTTCTGCCGCGTGCCATCCTTCGGCGATTACAAGATCCCATTTACGAACTTGACTACAAACTCTCGCCAGTTCGTCTTCTTCATTTACCAATGGTATAGAATCCTAAGCCCAGATATACAGCTTAGCATCGACTCGACCAGTGAGTTTACAGCCATTCAATAACAGATAATGAAGTTAGTTTATATAGTTAATTGGTTACTAACTTACCAAGGCTTCGACAAGAATAAGAATCTCTTGTACGTCACGCTCCGTCAGACCTTTACGCTATGGTTTGTTCCGTACTCGCTATGGCAGGCCAATGTGAAGCTGGTCACGGTGCTGGAGCTGCAGCGGCTTAGCATTGATAAGGACGATAAACCATTGCACAATGAGACGCCGATTCCCGTCGATGCTGATCTGGCTCTGACCCCAGACCCGCCCCAGCGATACTTCATTAAGGGCCAGCAGGACCACTATCAAGTAGAGGACTTCCTAAAGTTCATTGCGCCCTGGGGAGCATCGCTTCTCTGGATTGCCTGGCAGCTTTATGCAACACTTATCTGTGCTATAGGTGTCTTACGCCTCCGGTACCCCATTGCCTTGTTCCAGCAGTATGTCCTTGGCCGGGATATTAGTGCTATCAAGAAGCAGTAGGATGCTTCATCCCCGGTTTTGGAAGTACCGCCCGAGGTCTGGGAGATGAGTGCTCGCTTCGCAAAGCGGTGGACTCGAAATATCGGGAACAAAATAACCGCCTGGGTAGTATCGTCATATTTAGACAAGGATAATGATGATAATCCCGGCGGCCATGAGAACCCTTCTGTTGATCTTTCACGCCTAATCCCTTTGCTCACAAACCAAAACGGGGTCCTGTCACAGAATAGGCCAGTGCCATATAATCCCCAGCCCTATAACGGCGTCTACACCAACGGAGTCTTAGATTACGAACCAGATAAAATGCAGATGTTCCCGGTATCACCAGTAATTAATGGCAGCTATGTAGCAAGCAATGGAAACCACCGCCCAAGTACCAACAGAGGACGATTCATATCACAGCGGGCCCTATAGCAATCCCAACGCTATCGTCCACACGTGGGCAGGGTTATATGCAAGAGGGGCAGAGCGGGTAGTAAGCTCAAATCCTCGATATCAGCAGCAGATATCCAAGACGGGCTCGCCATAGAAACGGAACACGAGAAGCTATCGGAGCAAGACGACGATAACATCTCCACCAACGATGAGGACTTGAAAGATTCACAGCCGGTGAAGCCATCACCGTCGAAGGACTTGCCGTGCCAGATGGGGCATTGGTACACCGAGAGGCTCAAGGCCAAGGTCCAGGGAAATGCCTAGAAATTAAGATCGGCAGGGAATAGTGTGTCCAAATCCGAGCCGAAATCCTAGACCCGATCCTCCAGATAATTCGGGAGGGAGGCTGGGATGCGTAAGTAGGTACCATGACGGCACAGGAGATCAGATTAGCGGAAGAGAAAGCAAGCGATGCATCTACGGCACTATCAGAGTTACCACAGCAGATACTGACGACCAGACTGCTGGTCTTTGACTTATGTATGAATGGATTCTTCCAGTCGGGGTACTGGGGTTGGAAGTAAGATGGCTTTTAGCGGGTTTTCGGTATAGATTGGCCCTCGTATAGGGACCTAGCATCTTTATATTTTGGTAGTACGTCGATTACGGCACGTACGTTACACCGATTGTATGGGAATATTCGAGTGGAATTAGTCTTTTTCTGTGTTGGACGTACTCGATACCTAGCCTAATAGTGTAGAACAGCGATGAAGCCACATAATTAAGAGCAAGGCCCCGATAAGTGTGTTCTGCTACGTGCTATAGCCTATATGCTAAGACGAACTGTGGAAATAGGTCTCTCGTGGAGTAGCATTTAAAGATGAATTTTCTTAGCTATGATATGCTTACCTTTTTCTATCAATGCCAGGAGTTCAGCAATTGGTATGGACTGTCCAGATATATGGAACATATTTGGTATAAGTGCTAGTCACGTTGAGAAAATCAGTGAGTGAGAATTGTATAGTCCCCTATCTTGGACATGCGGGCCCATGACTGGGGACTGGAAGGGACGTAGAGACCAAGGGATTATGGAAATACTAGCTCCGCATGCTTCGTTATAGAGTAAGGTGTACGGCCATTCCCATCTATTCAAAGTCGTTTACATACCGTGTCACTCTACCATACAATCGTGTTGGATGTTATATAGCGTATATTCCGAGTATATAACAAGTCATACTCTTCGATAGAAGGCGACTATGACACATATGACTTCGAGTTTACATCTTAAGTATTCCCCTATTTTTCTAGAAATAACACAAGATAGGTTTCTCTTATACGGGTCAAGTATGCTTGCAAACAGCAGCAACATCAAAGAAAGTAAGGATCAGGATAAGAACAAGCCCTACTTATATTCAAGCCTGAGACGATGATATCTACCATAATGGTCAGATAGGTACAAATTTATCACATCAAGCAGGTATACCTTTCCATCAGAGTCAAGCGAGCAAGGAGCGTGTATTCAATATACCCACGGCATCAATCCACCATACCCAAATCCAACCGAATAAAAAACCGTTTCTCATCTTCAGCTCCAAGACCATCCACCCCCTCCTCCCTCAAGAGTCCTTTCCGCTCCTATATTTTTAGTCTTCTCCGTACATACGTACATAGTAGGTAGGCATGATTCGTCAAATAATGGGGGTATTAGAAACGTATGATACAAAAAGCCCGCAAAACGAAACTCGACATGCAAAAGTGAAAACGTGAAATAGATGCTTCGTGAATCCCGCAACTCGGGATCTTATCTGGTGGATAAATAATGATTAGATATCTCCATTCCTCATACCTCATTTAAGCTTAGATCTGGGGTAGCTTGTTGAAACAAATCGTCCTATATGACACCATATACTCCAACGCCGTCATAGAGCAAACTAAACTGAAACTGGGACGGCTCCAGAAGGTTGGATTTTTTGGAATTATTTATCCACCTCCTTGCTGTCCTCCGAAGAAGAACCCGTCAAATAGATCGACCTGCTGTCCGTCGCTGAAGTCGTGATGCATCCCCTCCCAGCCAAGTCCAAAACCCATGTCCATCTGCAGATCCGTATTGACTACACCATCCGCATTCGGCTGTTCCTGAATAGCCTGTAAGAAGTCCATGCCCTGCAGGTCTGAATAATTTATCGCACCACCAGGAGTGAAGGTGGCGGCTGGTGATCTAAAGTTGAAATTTGAATTCCCCGTGTTCTGATTGTACTGTTGTCCTGGGTTAGATTGCGGCGTCAAGCTGTTGACGGATACCGGAGAGCTAGTGTGCGCGCCGGGGGAAGGTAGAAGAACGGGATCGATGGCTGAATTATCAGGAAGAGAGGCTACATCAGACAAACTAGCCGTACTAAGGGTTGATTGTGGCATGGAGCGCATCATCGAGTACCCGTCTTGTTCTGTCTTGACGTTGGGCATAGAGAGGCGGAACCCGCTGGCTTGCGATGCCGCCTGTATAGAACCCATTTGTGACGTGTCGTGCGAGCTGTAGCTTTCCTGCCCAGGCGTGTTATAGGATGAAGTGGTCCGGGACCCTGTGTGGTCTAACGAGCCGCGATGGTGAGCTTTGTGTCGGTTAGCCGTCGCGTCTCTGGCGTTGATGTAGTCGGTTCTTTCATTACCGTTTCTCGAAGAGCGTTTGCTCCGATGCAGTACCTGTCCAAAACCGCCGGTAGAATTTGCCATTTTAATAGTTGCTTTCGCAGTTCGGTCGAAAGAATCCCGGCAAGCTTCCGCTGGCGGACATTTTTCGATAAGGTCCGTGAAAACCGAAGTAGCTGCTAGTATCGTGAAATCAACTTCATCCATCGTCTGTAGCTAGGTTAGCCAAGTCGGTCAGGTTTTATAGGCCGAATACTTACAAGTCGGCTTCGAACAACGTGTGAATGCCAAATTGCATAAAGATACGAAATTCCCGCCATGAAAAGGTGATGCGTAGCTAGATATGTATAATTGACAAGCCCCATAAGATGGAGTTGTCTATATAAACGAAGGATCTTTTGGCCTGCTTCAGCAACTTTGACGTATACTCTCTCTTCGTCTTCTCGTGACTCGGCAGCATAAATTGAAGGGCTATTAACCTCTTTCGAGGTATTATATTCGCCTTCGAACATGGATGGTACACTCAGACTCTGTCGATAAAGCATAATAATAGTTTGCCAATAGTTGAGTTCCAAGAATTCGGGATGAAATGCAACTCCCGAGTCCTGCTTTGTCGGTGCAGAATTCTTCCAATCGTATAATCGCTGGTCAATGTTCCTTCGCCAGTTCCTAAACGAATCAAATCTATGTAAGAAGGGTGACGGAAGTTGAGTGTGCATATACTCATTTCTCGTATTCTGGCCATTAAACCTGGCCATCTGCGTTTGCTGGTATTGCAAGACTTGCAAAATCTCAGACTGGAGTAGTCGAAGACGGAAGTAATGCTTCGCAACAATTTTATACGTGGGCTCACCCTCAGCAGGGCGCCCCTTAAATCCTTCGGAAGTAATATAGCGGTCATCTAGCAAGGAGGGAAATTCGGTCGTAATCACTTGATCGGACACGCCAAATGGTCGTCCGACACAAGTACTAACAAGTCTGTCGAGTGAATATGTAGACCACCACAATCTTCTTCTAAGGTCGCGTGTGTATTCGCGTCTTCCCCTCTCACGTAGATAAGCTTCTCGTGACTTTTCACTTACTTCCTCAGTTGTAGCCTTTGAAGTAAGGTCAAACTCTACATCTTTTCCATCTTCATAATGAAGACCCAGGTCAACTGCCAACCTCACGGCAACGCCAACGATATACCTAGGGAGATTTAATGTCAATTTCTAACCTTATAAATCAGAAATATGTGGAGTTATTGATGAGACATACCATAATCCAGGTGGGACCGGGCGAAGAAGGGCAAAATTAGCTAGCAATAAGACAGCTTGAAGCTCTTCTAGTCCCCCGCCACTGTTGCTTAGACAGGCTTCTAGGTGAACGACAGCACTCGCATGGTATTCCTCGGGTTGGGCCTGCTTCTTCTCTTCGCCAGTCGCCTTGGCGGATGTCGTCTGGGCATCCATAATTATGCCACCCCCGATGGCGTACACCATATTTAAGATATAGAGCTCTTTTGGTCCTCGTACCCTACCCTCTTCGGCATATGCACGTTCGAAGAGTTGCATAAAATTTTCTCGATGCAAGACAGGTATCTGAGGATTCGCATGTTGGAAATACAATTCGACCATTTTGATAGCAAGATCTCTAGGAGGGAATTCGGCTGGCCTGATAGTCGGCCGAGTGTGGAGGCCGAAAAAGGAGTCACGCATGGACGTACCCGATGCCGCGGCCCCGTTTCCTGCAATTGGTCGGTAGGGCCGCACACCGGTCTTGTCGGAATTTGATCTCTGATCTCCAACGGATGACTGTACGGCAGCAAATACCACACGCGCAAACGATATTCCGGTAGCAGATCCGAGGTGTCTCTGACCGCCACTCCCACCAGGCCTCACCATCTTAACCGGTTTCTCCACATCGTCATTACCTTTATGAGGTTTCGCACTGCTTGAGGTTTCTGTGATTCCAGGTACGGCTGAAGGCGCGCCATCCGTAGGTGATCTCCCAAGGCCGCCGTCCGCTCCGGGTCGCGAACAATATTCAAGATTGTTAGCTGGTGGGAATTGAATGTTATTGCGACGAAGTAGGGCTTCTAATTGATCGACACGAGTCTCTAAATAATACACATAGCTAAAGAGAATTATGTTAGCCTTGCGGTCGGGTGGGTTGATGATAATTGATATACTCAATAGGGAACCAACCTGCGCGGAATCTCTCTTTTAGTTATAGGGTCATAGCCGACGCAGGCGACCCTAGCTTTCTCACAACTAGCGCAGCTGGGCAGCTTCTGGTCGCATCTGTTCTTGCGCAACCGACAACGGTTACATGCGCTGACGTTGCGGAAGCTTGTAGATTGGCTAATCTTTGAGCTTTGACTAGCGCCATCATGCAACGAATGTTCAGCGGTGGGGGAGGTGGGAGCTCCATTTCCTTCCGAAGGCGAATCCTTATCCGGTGAGGAAGCACGTTGGCGTTTCGAAGGATGCGGATCGGGCGACGGCGGTGAGCGCGGTGGCATGGTTTCGGAATCCAGGTCCATCCGCAACCGTGTGATGTTATCCGCAAGAGGACTCGAGTGCTCTATGTTGGATTGCGCCAACCAGGGCTGTCGAGGAGGTTGTTTCTCAGCTGGAATTAGGCTGGGTCGGCTATTCGTAGGAATTCGATATTCCCCGCCCCATCTCCAAGCTCAAATCTCAATGCGTGAAATAAGCAAATGAAACTAAAGCTTCGAGATAGAAAATATAATGACGATAGAGCAATAAAGTCGTGATTAGCCGTGGTGAATTATGAAATCCTATTGTATCCAAGCTATGATAATGAGCGGGTAGTCGTTAAGGCGTAGCGTCTGAGAATCGGTAAGGCTCGGGGAGGCTGAAGATGAGAAAGTCAAAAGTCGATACTTTTTCTTGGGCGGGATTCGGGGGTTGCGCGAAGGGACAGCGGAGCTTCCTTTCCTACTGTATGCAAGAAGCGTGGGAAGAGTGGGAAAGCGTGGATTGCGCTGCGTGGTAAGCCGTATTGCCGATCTTACTACTCTTGTTAGGGCTTGTTCAATACTGCACAGCACACCCCACGACGTCACCGATAGGTTGTAGCTGACTGCAGCTGATTGCGCAAAGGCATAGGCATAGGCAAATGTTTTAGAGCAATTGGAGCTTGAGTTTTGGGGGTTTTCGTTATCTTTAGCTATATCTTTAGCTATTAGTATCCGATATCTGGTATCTTCCGATAAATTGGGGGTCTAAATTTTTCTCTGGGACGTCCCTAGCTTACAAAGAGAGAAACTTACCTTTTACAGGTTAGAATTTACTGATAGAAGCAAGACCCAGTTTACTTAGGTGCCTCTTAGCTTAGGCTCTTAGGCTTGTTCCACATGCCCGCCCAGTTTCAACTTCCAGAAGCGAGCTAGGGCGCAACTCCGACCAATCACCTACTACATGATTTTTTTAGTAGCTTAAGTACGACGATGTACGATCCCACAATCAACTAGCTAACCTCTAGTATGCATATTGGTAAATTGCAGACTACCTATCAATATGTAAACCTATCAATAGCGACTAAAAGTTCGGGTCCCTCGGATTAAGACGACGTAGATGCACGTCCATGGATGCTGTCCTCCCTCTATACTATATCCAAAACCCTTACGCTGGAACAATCAACACAGCTCGCATAGTCGGTACCTATTCTCTTAGGAGGATATAACTACCGTTTTCGTATTATGTTCCACAACATGAGTTCTCGAGACCTTGAATCGGTGAGGTAACACTGTGGAATGACTATCAGCCCATCGATCAATATATCCGCTTGAGTCTATGTTATAGACACCTATATTTATCGTCAGCTTGGTCTGCTGTAATAAACTATTAGCATCCGGAACTTACATGTAGCCTTAAAGTAAGGAGCAGTTGTTTCCTTTGATGACAACATGAGGGGAAGGCATAGTCGATACTATACGTGGTGTTTATGGTGCATATACCTATACCTTATATATACATGTATGGGGTAAGGTATAACTAGTTAACTATAGAAGATATTCTTGCTTTCATATAACTGTTAGAAGTTGCTCTTTCTTCGACTATGGATACTATGTAAGCTCTACTTTTATATGCTAACAAATAACTCGCCTAATACTATCCGTCCAAACTTGTTCAACTAACAGCTTAGTTATACCTGTATCATCTACATCTTGATTTACATGAACAACAGTATCAAATAAATAAATATACGCATACCCCTAAGAAATCTACAATACCTAGTAGTCTCGAGACGGAAACACTCGCCAACTA
This sequence comes from Daldinia concentrica, assembly GCA_902805455.1. Taxonomy (NCBI): domain Eukaryota; kingdom Fungi; phylum Ascomycota; class Sordariomycetes; order Xylariales; family Hypoxylaceae; genus Daldinia; species Daldinia concentrica. The sequence goes on along the minus strand of CADCSW010000003.1, from coordinate 792,217 downwards.
TGATCGCCGTTGGCAGCACTTTACCCCCGGAGGCAAATATGTCACCGCCTAATTACATCCTTCCACAAGCAGATCGAAACCGCAACCAATCATGTGGACGCTCCACGCGCAAGAAACGACGGGAACGACGGGTATTGTCTAGTAACCAAAAATGGTTCCTTGTCGAGTCCTAGGCGGACATCGTGGACAATGTCCCTGCCAAAGACGCCACGACCGAAAATGTTCAGACATGGCTGGTCATGGTGCTCCATCGTCGGTCCCACCTAGACCCCCAGCGTATTCTAGATAAGCTACAGTGGACGGGTCGGGACCTGCATCGTGCTACTTACTTGACTACGAGATATCGGCTGCGAGCCGAATCTGACGGGTGGCTTATTGCCTACGACATCTCCGATGCTGTGAAGGTGAGATTCCCCCTTGCTACGAGTAAAATTATAGTCTGAAACTATGAGATGGGAGTTATAGCTAACATTCATACTAGCAATCACGCCGACGAGCAAGGTTACGAGAGAAAGGGCTTGAACCCAGAAGGCTACGTTAGAGCAAAGCCAGCCTCGGTCCGAATTTGGGTGCTTATTAACTAAGACTGCGTTTCAATCATAAATTGACTCTTTTTGATGGCTTGGACTCTTGCCTTTAATGTTGGAACTCACAGGGTTGGGGGAAAATAAGATTCAGTTGGTGTTAATCCTATAACTTGACATGGTCATAACCCTATATATTCCTCCACTTGAACAATAGCTATTTGGGTATTAAGATACACACGTATGTTGCACTCTAATAAGATTCCTAGGAAATTTACCGTCTGAAAGATTCAAATGTCTACACAGACTTCCAGTATATGAGGTAAAGGGTTTAAGTGATTATTATAGTAAAGCTAAAATGTGAGTGCTTAATATATTATTACGAGCAAGCTCTCGGTAAACTACGCTACTATGTCTTACTCTCCCATTTCCCCTCGAAACTCTCCTATATAACCATTTGGTGAAGTAGGTTTCCGTATCAAGAATAGGTAACTAGGCTAGACAACTAAGGTCATATTGAAGGATGATGCATTAATGAGAATATTCTTGATTGATACGTTGATACGAACGACCGGCTTCGTCTATGAGACGTCTCCTTCCCCAGCCCTTTCTACCAAATACGCCCAGGCGAGCATCTGTTGCTTGACTCCCCCAAAAATAACAAGACCCAGCTACGAAATGCCCCAAATAATGATTCGCCCAAGAGAATAAATATCCAGAAAAAAACTCGTGCTTCAAAAACGCCTTGACCCCCAACTCGGAAAAATGATGCAGATAAGGTATGATAGAAATGACTCGACAATACCGAAATTTCCTAAGTCCCCTTTCCGATGCCCAGATCGAGGGTCTTTTCCCAGTACACTATTTTCGTTTCGCAAACGGTGACCCCTTTCCCCTGTGTGATCCCCGAAATCCTGATTTTTGGTCATTGTACAGAGGTATCGTAGTGGTTCCCAATGCCAGGAACATGATCTAGTTGCCCAATCCAGTCTATGTAGTAACCAGTGTAATAACTTTTCCCCCAACCAGAGACATAAAAGACGACGGTGAGGCGATTCGATTAGAGCCGCGATGATCCGGCGTCGAGGAAAGGAACAAGTCATTAAACGTCGTAACCCGAATGTTCCAAAGCTCCCTGTTATGCCTGGAATCCCGCCGAGAATGAAAACATGGCCCTAAAAAGTAGCCGCAAATAAACTCCTGTCCATTCTATGATTCCGGTTCGGGCGAAGCCGCTCGATCGGTAACATTAGTTATTTCTGGATTATTATTAGTTGGAACAGCATTGCCGTCTGTATGGCTTTGCGGTTCCTGAATCTGAAGTCCAACGATCGCACCACCAATAGCCACAAAGGCACTACACCACCATGCTAGGCCCGAATAACCAGACTTCAGGCCGACAGCATATAGGATACCGGAAATAGTTGGACCGAATGCACGGCACAAGCTCGCAGTCGAGGCTGCCACGCCATTGATGGTACCGAGGGCAAGGGGGCTTGGCGACGAATCTGCGGTCAAAATAGCGTTGCTCGGGTATGCCATGCTAGCAAATGTGCACTTCCAAACTAATACCATTCCAACACCAATCATACGGTACTTCTCGGGTAAAAGGACTAGATATGGCGTGATCAAGTAAAGCGAGAAATATGCGATAACCAAGAACCGGAATAGCCGACGTGCGCCAAAATGCTTTAGAACCGGCGGAATTATGAACATGTTGATAAGCAGCTGATACGCGCCTTGAGCACTTAGGATGATACCGACTGTCTTGCTGTCAAGACCGAAACCGTCGACAAATTTGAAAGGGAGCGAAGGCGGCGTTGGATGATCCGGTGGCGCGGTACTTAGAAATACTGGGAAGAGTTGATCAAAAGTCATCGTATGGCTTTGAGACGTGTTAGTAACAAAGAATTTCCCTAACATGGTGGAAAGAGTAAACATACAAAGCTAGAATGCCGAATGAGATAATGTTTAAGACCACTGGACGAGTGAATATCCTAGAGACGCCAAGATTTGAGTTTCCATGTCCGCTTTCGAGGTCAAGCGAATCCCATGATATCGAAGGAACGGAGGCCGATCTGATGCGTGGTGAGTTTTCAGGGGAGTTTTCGTTGGTCTGGTACCCGGGTAGCTGTTCATCGTGATCGATAAGGGGTTGCGTTTCCATCTCGGCCAGTTTAGACTTCTCGTCCCGCGACTCGGCACATTTTCGAAAAATCGGTAATTTCGATAGGATCCAATTTCCAAGTTCCAGGCCTCGATCCCGCCTCAGCTTCTTCTCGGGGTGAGTCTCCTCAAGGAACAGGATTCCATTAATAACGCCAACCACTACGATGAAAGCGCTGAAAAGGTTAGGAAGGAGATACGGATATTTGTCCCAGATACTGCCAACCGGGAATAGACCTGGGTAACTAATACACGGCCGAGCGAGCGCGCCACCGATCATAGGACCAACAATCGACCTGGTAGAGAGTTAGATAAAACAAGGAAACATAACGGCTCTTTAGGCGTCGTAACTAACCCTAAACACCACACGACAGGCATTATAGTGTAAGCCCGGGCTATCACGATAATTAGCTACCATGTCTAGAATGCCCCGCAGTGACGACTAAGCTTACGTTGATGCTCTTTGGCAGTTACTAGTTCAGCTACTGTCGTCTGAAGCACACCCATATTCCTGGTTCCATGTTAATATAATTTTCGAACTGGACAGATATGGCATATCATACCCGTTCAAAAGCCCTCCAACGGCCCTGGCAATAAGTGCAACCGTCAAGTTAGGAGCGAAGCCGAAGATCAAAACGCTTAGAGCTGTACCGATAAGACCCGTAAGCAACACGGGCTTTCTTCCAACCTTGTCACTTAGTCGTCCCCACAGGAGCCCCGTAGAGAATTCGGCAAAGGTGAAGGCTGATGTAACCATGCCGGCGTAAAATGAGATTCTGCTCTTATCCTCGGTGATGTGGAAATCCTCGATCATAAAGTAGATATACGGGAAGATGCCCATAAATGCGATTGGCTCGCATATTCGACAGATTGCTAGTTGACATATCAGCCCGAGGCCCACAATACACATTTTTACCAAATCATACCTAGGACTAGCATCTGTCGCTTCGGAAACGGTGGTATGGCACCATTACGAACATTAGAAGGACGGGTATCCTTCACAAACGAATTATTCCTCATGATACTCGTGGTTCCGCCGGTGCGGTGCGCTACATGAAAGACGGGATAGACGGGATAGACGGGAAAGCCGTAACGGCGTTAGGCGTCTGAACAGGTTTAATATAGCTATGCCGGACTCAAAGCTAGGCAGCGGTTCGGATGTCCCTCGAACCTTAAGATGGAAGGATATCAACTAGGCACTTGGGATCCGAGGGGTATAAAATATTTGGTAGATTTTTATAGACCAATCAAGGAAGTCTAAAGTTAGAAGTCAGAGAGAGAGAGACAAGCGGGAGTGACTTGTCAACCCGGCACCGTTGAGTTGTTATGTTCGACAAAGGCTGCGTGTGTATGTGTATTAAAGCCACACAACAACAACAACGTCGGGAAAGGTGAATAATAAACAGCTTGGCACCGTGAGGAGGAGAAGGAAAAGAAAGCTGATAGAAGTAGGCTAGAAACAAGCCAACCGACGTAGGTATCCATGGCGGGTGACGGATATTAAAGTTATTTAATATTGGAACCAGCGGTGACAGATGTTAGGCGAAAAGCAAAGGGCGAGTGCAAGTGCAAGTGCAATAGATGATCCTTCCAGCAGTGCCAGGTGTAACGCGGCGATGGTCTCACAAGGTATGGAGTCCCAACTTCGTGGAAACAGCTCTGTCATGGAAGCCAGAAGTGGACTACTAGTGGATCCCTCATCCCATGCTCGAGGCGGTACGGGGTTATAGCGATGACATGTACCTGCAAATGAGAAAAGTCGGGACTTGGCCCTCTGCTTCTGGAGCCTTACGGGTTGCATAAGGAGCAGCAGCAAATGCAGCCTGACTCGAATGACCACGCGGGTCACGGAAAATGCGTTGACTGGGATGATGGAAGCACCTTAGCACACATTGAGGGTTGACGAGAAGTACCCGGTACACCATAGATCCCTACTAGGTAAAGTCCTGCTACCCTCCGGCATTGGGATGCTCTGACAGGACAAGGGGGTGAGGTAGTAACCCAGGCCTGCGGCCTGCCGGTGTCCGCCAGCTTTAGAAGCAGAAGAATATGTAAAAGGGCAGTGAACCTTTCCCTCTTGGGTTTAAACCCTTCAATAATAAGCCGGCCGGTGGTGAGCCTTTAGCTCATTGGCAATTTCACCACACACCAAAGCTGAATGGTGGAGCCGCCGGGGATCTGAGCGGACGGACCTGACACGACACTTTAGGGAAGACGGCAGCAGGAGTTAAAACGGTTGAGCGGTGAAGGAAAAATTATCCACAGCCTTTTCTAATTGCTCTTTGGGAGAAAGAGAACGAGGCTTAAAGAAGAAGAATAAGAAAGTGAACCGGCGAGGGGATACCGGTTATGCGTGGCTGAAAGTGGGATTGGGCAACGGAAATAGCACAACTGGGGTATTTTGAGATGAACCAAATGGCCGGTACGGGGGACTTGAGGAGAATCGTCAACCATGACGCAGACTCTGCAGAGGGCTTCAGCCCAGCTCCGCCAAGCCTCGTTTCTTTTTCTTTTTTTCCTTTTTTTAATACTTACATACTTACCTGGTAAGTACCTACAAGGTATGTAACCTGTACCATATGTAGTACATAGTACTATCGTATGTATCATATCGTATGTATGTACTAGGTAGAACTATAGTGTATGTGATGTACCGAGCATCTCCATACCCGAGAATAACCCGTTAACAAGGCCATGAGATTACCTATCTACCTTACCTACCAGGTACCGTAGATATATTGTTCTTCACTTTACACTAACTAGTTAAGCATTATTATTGTTAATATAATTATAATTATAATTATCATCTTCATCATTATTTTCCCCCCCTTCTTCTTTATTCTTGTTCTTTTCTAGTTGTGGATGTGTGACGTACGGACGCGACAAAAGCTGCACCCACGAACTCGGAATATGACCCCCGTCTTCATCTTATGCGCATGTTGTGCTACACCCGGTAGTTTGCGGAATTGCCGCGCCCGGTATGTTTCGTCGGTGCTGCTGCCCGTTTTGAAACTTACCTTCATTGAACAGTGAGCAACATCACGTTGATTTTGCATATCTGTCATCATCTTGTCCTTGTATCATACAACCTGTATGTACCGTACCTGACCTGGCCTGGCCTGGCCTGGTCCTGCCATCTCAACGGCGGTGAATCTGCTGAGTGTGTTAAGTCAAGTCAAACCATTTCGTTCGTAACCTCTCTCCACAGCTCACAGCTCATGGAGACAAACCCGTTTCATCCGCGCCGAGACCCTTCATGATACGGCCATTCTTTTTATCTCGGGGGATTAAACGAGGCGGATAGTTAAGACTGGTTTAGGGTAACGATGTCGTTATCTGACGATTACAGTCTTAAGCAATGCAACATAAATTCCCCACAGTATACGACGCTTTATCCTTGTGCAATACCTTGCAAGTGCGTGCCGTTAATCATCTTTATCCAAATTCAATATCGACGATCAGTTATCGTAACATTCCCCTAACTCGATACCGGAACGTCGGCGATCAAATTGACGTACAGAAATCTGCTTCTTCACCTTCAGTGATGGCTCAGGTTTTAGCCCTTTCCCCTTTCCTCTTTCCCCTTTCTGCGTGGTTGGACTCTCATTCTAGTCACGATTAAGACATTTTCATAACTGAAGAAAGTCGTCGAATAATTCAGGTGTACTTTCACTAAAGCTCCATGCAACGCAGCGGTGGGGATAACTGTCCTGTCAGCTGAGCGCATCGTACACGTAGCTTGACGATCAGAAAAGCGTTTGCGAATACAACTTCGTACAATCTCACGGTCAAGACCCCACAACTATTTTTCTCCCCGAGCTGGCCAAGTTTTCTGCTTTTTCTCCTTGGCGCTAGAGCAGGCTATGGAACAAATCCGTAACGTTCTAGAAAAGTGCTGGCAGGATAGTCCCTGTCGGACCATGTGGCAAATGAAATTTCGTAATAAGTTCTGAGTAGAGGAGCTTGTTCCGAATGGAGAAGAAGTCTGTGGTTTTTTTTCTTACTTTTTTTTCCTTTCCCCCCTTTAGCTTAACCTAAACATCTTATCTAGAGCTCCGCGGCGTGTCGGGTAAGATCCGGTGAGCCGCTACGAAACATGCGCGGCTGCGGAGAAGCCGAGAAGGTCATCGACTCGCCAATTCGAATTTTTAGCGTGAGCTATTCGCTACGAATAGGATCACTTGTTAGAAAAAAGTAAGGATGCCGCCTTTTCCCCTTGTACCGAGATATGCACGGGGTATACGTACATATTTCCAGGCTCTGCACAGGGATGTTCATCGCTCACAAATAACAGAGATTCTTTTTCGCCCTGTGTTCGGGGCGCACGGCTGTCATGATCGTCCAATTTCAAGGATACCGTATGGGGGGTTTCAGGTGCAAGGGTAAACCCTGATCTACAAGCCTGACCCAACCATTTGGCGCCCTGATGTTGACTACCGGAAGCTTGCCGTTTAGGAAAACTCCTCGCTCGCCTTAAACGCCAAGCCACAAGTACTATGCTAGTCACTCCCTTGTTTTTTTTTTCCTCTTTTTCTTCTACTTAGGTACTTCGTAGATCTGATTTTCGTTCCAGGAATCGCTGTCTTCTGGAAAAAGGAGAAAATGGGACGCGCATGCAGGCGTGATCATATGATCTATCCTCCGAAACGAGATCGATATTGATGGATTGTTAGGATCGTCGACTTAGCGTGACTCTAATCGAGTTAGAGAAGGGGGGGGGTTTAAAAAAAAATTTACTAACTCCGAATATATCGAGAAAAGCAGTGCTATGCACGAATCAGCAAACATCCGTTATTAGGTTAGTAGCGGAAAGCTAGATTCAGATATTCTGCATACATAGTACATGTGGAACATGCAATGTCGTGCAGCAGAAGGTCCACGTTTGATGAGGCACGTCAACATCGTGCGCGACCTGCTGTACCGGTCACCTGGGTTGCCTACAAAATGATGGGAAAATTTCCCTTTCCCATGAAAGCCGAATTGTGGCAGGGCTGCTGCGTTGTCTCCAGTAATCGAAGGTTTATTGGGTTCTTAAGGACCCGATTACGTCAATAGCTCACCGCCCCTTTTGGCCGACGTTGGACTTGAAGATGAGATTCTGCGGCGATGCCCGACGAGAAATTTGCACGTATCAGCTAGCTAGGTGATCAAAGACCTAGGGCATCGTGAAATTTGCTGATCCTCTTATGCCTATACCTTTTTTTAATGATAATTTCCTCTGACCAGGTTTCTTTGTTAGCACTAATACATAGGTGAAGCTTGGTTAGACAATCGGGATAAAGGGAGACTAGGACGACAGTACCTATGTAGGTACTAGGTAAGTGAAATCTCTAACCAAGAAGTACATACCATATGTGTAGATAGGTATGTAGGGTACCGATTCTTATGATGTACATCAACTGTACATTTGCAGCTCGGTCAGGGCAAGCCTTGCTAACTTAAACTTAGGTACACACGCGGAAGCTGGCCTTAGACTAAAAGCTCAAATTTCCTCCGGAGCTGGCAAGAGTCCCGAATGGACAGCATTCTTCATTACCCACTCTTCCCCCTTCTTTAGCGCCTTGCGCAACAGCCTCGCGGGACTAAGAGAAAGGGGGGGGGGTGTCTGGTGCTGTCAAGGTAGCTGTGGAGCTAGTTACCGGACCGTTCTATGCCATGATAATATTCCGCGAGTATAATTGATTAGACGATTAAATATAGGCTACTCAATGCAAGGATTATCTCGGGACTATAATTGGAATTGGAAAAACAAAGACTTAATCGAATAGGGAATGGCGGTCGGCGGTGAGACATTTCGGCACGGTTGACGACAGCCGGGACTTGACCCGGCTCCACAGCCCGCCTAGATGTATGTATAGTGCTTGTCGTATTATCGCGAGACGCAGAAAACGGTCAAAAGGGATAGACTAGAGAAAGAAAGGAAATCACCGGCGAATAGCATCGAAGCCTCTTGCTACCGGCATAAAAATGCCTAAGAAAAGTGTGTGAGATAACCATGAACTCTAGATCGCTGGACCGATGAATGCACCGGGGAAAGGCATGATGTTAACCGGTCGACATGAAATCGGACGATGAGCCTCCAATCTGGCGCGACACGGCTTTCCACCGGTGGGGGAACCGATTGGAGCCCACTCAAGGGGATAAGGCGGAGGATAGCGAGGTGATTTGTTGGAGGTTGCTCCTATGATGTGATGACGATTTCAAGTTGCAGAGCCTTGTCTTGATTCCCTTGGCCTGGCACCCTGACGCACCCGTTAATACCTAGCGCTATTATAGATAGTATAAGTGATTAATGCCATTTTTAAAGAAACCCTATCTTATAGTAAGTTGCCGAAGCTACGATGGATTTTTATCAAATGCAAAAGAGCAACTTCGATATTGAAATTAATTTAAAGACGAGCATGTTTGACAAATTAGGTATGGTTTAAGTTTTAGACATTGACGACATGTACATTGCATGATACATTAGAAAATGTACATGTATGTAAGTAATCAATCGTAGCCCCGTCAATGTAGGTAGGTAGGTAGGTACCTACGTAAGTACATAAAATCAAATCACAATATTTCTTATTTTTTATTTTTTGAAACTTGATGGCCGATTGATACGGCGTGCAGTTGCAGATCAACCAACTGCCACGTGGGGAAGTACCGATATACTCCCTATCCCTATACCTGATACTAGTAGCGTACACCTAAATGAGGTAAGTGCATAAATGCATTTTTAAGTTTTCGACAGGTATATTGGATTCATTATATTACCATCGCTACCATCGCTACCTAAGGAGGTAATCAGGTGTGATTTCCTCCACCTTTCTATTTACCAACTTCGGTATCTGCCTCGCCGACATTAAAGCTTCAACTCCAAAACATTAATAGTCTTATTTCTATAACCATTCATATCCATCTACTTAATACTATCGTATTTCTATATTAAAGGCATCATTAATGGTATCTCGTATACTTCTATTATCTCGTTCCTGTCTTCTTTCTTAACTTCACGAGGCACTTATCATACGAACAATAATGATAAGCTCGGCCAGCCATTGGTTATCAAGATTGATATGGGAATTGACCTGAGGCGTCTTCCCGCATCAATATCACTCGCTATATTGATCGAAATAAGGGTAACTTGCATACAGCCGAGCCGACGTGCTAAGTTGGTTACTAGTTCACGCAACTGTCAACTGTATTCCCAACCTTGAGGCCTCACAAAACAGATCCAGATCCATGATGCTTCATTAGTGCGGACCGTATGCCAGCGGCTGCCGTGGGATGACTCACCACCAATCGTCGTTGAAGAAGCTCCGGAGGAACTCCGTTTACCAAGGATAGGAGATGGCGGACATTCCATCTTTGGGCCGCCACTGCGCCTCGATGCAGCTTGCATCAAAGTGTCGGCCACAGACTTGCTACGAGCTGCATTCGCCCAACCTGTTTAGGCTCTGGCTGCATGTGTTCCTCTCGGCAACGTTAACTAAGCGTACCAGATCCTCGTTGAATCCGCCATGCTTGGTCTACCGGCCGCTTGTCATGGACTACCTATACTTGGTCATATATGCGCCATGCTGCCCTACGCATGCTAACTAACCCGCATATGACGCCTCCCTTGACTGTCCTTCTCAATATCCGGCTTATGCTGTGAACTCCGGGCACTCCCGTTCTTAGCTCCCGTTGCCTCTTAGTTAAGAGATTCCTTTTAGCTTGCCCCATTGCAATACGCTCACTGGTGCGAATACAACAATAAAATAATTAATTCGAAAAATTATCGCGTTTGAACATGATTTTGTAAACGGCCACTTTCACTACGACTCTCACATTGCGTCACCAGGGTCCTGCAGTTAACCCCGGCCTAATCATCTCCAAATCTGGCAATGCCGTTGTAGGGCCAAGAATGATCGTTATCGTAAGACCGGGTTTATGGGAGCTACTGTTCGTGAGTGATCCTACGTCGGAGTTATCGGAGAGCAGTCCAATGTCGTCGACGATATCTATTTTGTTTTCTTACCCATGGTACTATTATTCTTTTCTACGTGTCCTTTGTTTTATCCTAATAAGGCACCGTGATCCGAGTTGTTACCGTCCAGTCAGCTTACCGCATGTCTCAACGTCCCAACGTTGACAACGGTTCCCGGCTTTGGTAGGATGGTCACATGCCGCTCCTACCATGGTACTCGACAGGCATCGGATCGCAACCTCCCACAGCATCGATTGGCACTGTCCAGTAGCCGCAACTTCAGCTTCAGAATACTGGTTTTGATAGCTATCGCCAACGACATGCTTCTCACTTTCTCGACCGTCTGAGGCAACTTAGGGACTACATCTATATCCATCATTATTTCTTTTCAACTGCAGGTCGATACCTATCCAGCTAGTTGTGCTACACGAATAAATAATGACGAGCAATATTCATATCTTCGCATCACCATATCCCTGCAAGGGTTATCTATCTATATGCAGATCGTCTACTTATCTCGAATCCGTCACGTCCATTAGGACGAACACTTACGTCGACAAATGTCTGCCTTCATGCTATGACCCGAGGGCAAACTACTGGGTAACAACTTTCCGGGCCGGGGTTGAATCCGATCTACGCACCTCCCGTCATGCAGATGCAGTGTACGATATGCGAGGTCCATCCTAGCGACCAACCTCTGTTCAAACCAGAAGGTACATAAGGTTACACAAGGATTATTCATAATAACCGTAGTTTATGAGCGTCGCATATATTATATGTGTAGCGAGCTATGTTTGTTTACCGGCATATGCAATATCGCGATGTTCCTTTTTGAGTCTATTTTAGTCGAACCAAGTGATGAGCCAACAAAGTGGTCAGGCTTATCATAGGTAGAAATGCATCTTCTCTATCTACGAACCAACATTCTCTTCAGGTAGAAGTTAACCTAACTTTTAAGATATGTACCCTTGACACTATGGCTTAGTTCACCCTCCTGCAAGTCGCGCGCCGTTACTGCGACCTTTTAGTGAGACAGATCACACTGGAGGAAAAATAACAAGGCGCCGGAGCTTCCGGGATTCGCAGATTCGCACCCGTGTTACACGGGCGCGTTAATACCCTGCCTTTAGGGCATGAAGAATTCTTTGCCAACTTGGAGTTATCCCTGATGCTACGACTGCATTGTTGATTTGACGGACTCTACATCATGTGCGTCATTGCGAGGACGACAAAAGACTTCTAGCTGGACAAGGGGTATTAATCACATAAGACAATAATAAACAACCCCGCTCTATAAGTTGTCTACACTGTGAGAATCCGAAAGGCAAATGATAGGTCGTCAAGCCTTGCCCTAGCACATTGACCGCTTACAAGTACTTCGTTTCCCTAATCACAATAAGTTGTTAGAAGTGAGACATTTCCAAATAGGCTTGGACTTACGATATTTCGATATGATCTAAGCCTGGTTCTGATGTAACTACAATAAGCAGCGACGCTGAACCAGATATATAGAAACTCTGGAATGGACCGAGGTTGAGTATCGATAATATTGAATACTCATAAGGGGAAGGCCAAGTACCTAAAAAGCGACAAGTACTCTTTTCCAAATGGCTTTGCCTTATCGACCTTAGGGGTTGAAGAGAGGCACGGGCCGCTTCTTAAATCCGTAAGGAGTAGGTAAGTAAGCACTTTAACTTAGCCTTAGTTGCTTGGAGTACGGCGGCGATACCATTATACGGACGGATGATTTCCTTTCTTAGATTCCTTTCCAATACATACTGATGATACCGGGCAAGAGATAATCATAACATCTTCTTATCCGGTAGCATCTTCAGACCTACAAAGCAATAGTTTCGATCAGAGCAGTTACTATGCTTCAAGGGGAAGCATCATAGAAGATCCCTCTATCGAGAGCCTCGTCCTAGCGGTGATATCACTTTGGCCTGGTTACACAGGACGACTCAGGTGTCTAAGACCCCTTGCATGCAGCTGGGTAAGCCACGCGGCCTCGTAACAAAATGACTAGGGTTCTATCATGGAGGGTCAGGGTAGGTTATCTATTCAGGGGTCCACGAATGTGTCCTGTCATTTATGATAGAAGCATAAGCCGTCCCCAGCACGGCTCCAGCTTTCGACACGAGATTTCTTCCCCGCGCTCATCATAATTAAAGCCTCGCAGCCGTGGGGTCCTGACGAGATCCTTCCAGGTGGTACATGTATTACCTTTTCAGGCGTCGAGGACAAGGGGAGTTAGTCAGTCTCGAACATTATGATCTCAAGCTAATGTCCAATTGGATATCATCAACCGGACAAGATAAGCTTGGTCTGCAATCTTGATTTGTAGGTGGCCTATCCATCTAGAGGATCGCCCGACGACTGTTAGAGGCATACTCTATCTCATAGATACCCAGGTATCTTACTTAGCGATCTGGCGCTTCTGCACCTCCCCAACAAACTAGCTCGTGACTGACATTTGTTGCAACTTGATTTATGCAAAGGATTTGTGGTCTAATGATCCAAGTCTATTCCTCGGCATCCCATTCTTGGATCTCCACACCAACGCCAACCAATGTATATTGACCTATAACCTGCCCTGGGCGTCGCTCGCAAACATGTATTCTCGCCAGATCGTAAAAGGTGTTGATTAGCTCGGCAATCTATCAGAGTAATTTATTTGTAAGCTGCTTTGTGCAGGCGAATCTTACTCGCGTGGTAGCTGGGGCAGAACGGCCAGAAAACCCTCGTTCTTGTGAAGGTAAGATTTGGCGAGACGTGCGGCGCCACTGGAAGCCCAACGACTGCATAGTTCATGAGCGGAGGCTAAGCATCCTATAATTGGTGCAGATCTTTCGAAATTTGGGCAGCGATACCCAGTACTTCGACCTCATCCACCACAATACTTGGGCGTATACGGACGAAGCCTTGATGTACAATATTCCGCCAAATTTCTACACCTTCTGAAGGAGTGTAATCCTGTGGTATAGGTTATCGAAGAGCGCCTCCTCAACATCCGCATCAAGCTGTCCAGTAGCTTTCAGTTCAGCAGCGAGAGTTTCTCAACAATTCCTAGACCAAGAAAAGAGCACTATCTATTCGCAGGTCCACAGAACAACTGTACCTCGATAGCTCAGAAACGTAGACTATCCGACAACTAATACATGTTGAAAGCCTCTTGATATTGGCGTGATTAAGCTAGTCCTTTCTCTCAAGTCCATGCATCTAAGGAAGAGAAGTGACTGGAACACTGCAACTGGTCTGGCAGTTTCATCCCTCTGTTGACGGCTCTACCCAATCTCGTCTTTGCCAACTCTGCAACTTTCTGGATATGATGTCTCTGGGCGACATGTGGACGCCTCGCTCTTCTTAGGCAGGAGGGAGAAAAAGGTCATAATGGCATGATGCTGCATTGGCGACGATCGTGGTATAATTATGAGCATCTCTCATATATGCCGAGTTTATCTGAATCTCGATATGGGTAATGATCGGAGACTACCTTTTACACAAGGTCGTTCATAAGTGCTTCGGAACCGGATATCTTATTCGAAAGATAATATTATCTTGGCCTAATTATGTGCCTAAGCCACTCGATATGCAAGGAATTGTCAATAATGTTTCCTATAAAATAAAATGTTGATTGGTAAATAACGATATTATTTACCTCAAGTTAGTTAGCCATCCTATGTCGTGCTATCTCAATATTATGAGAAATATTTCGGAGATATCTACATACCGTCGTTGTACTAGATACTTTTCTCTCCTATAGATAAGTTATAGGGCTTGTAACAGAGACCCTCAAGATTGACCCATGCTACATGTAGCTCACATCATTAGATACGTCATCGAACGATTCATAGGCAGACAGCGTTACGAGCTAATGCTACCGTCGGAGGTGTTCCCGAAGTGCCATGGCTATCAGACTCCCTTAGGCCACCGTGTCGACTATTTATGGCGCCGTTCATTAGGAGAACCATAATACCTAGGTAGATAGCGTCCATATACACTTCAGGCTCGGAAAATGCCCACATAGGACGGATCTCGCTACACCGCACTTTGAGAGAACTATGCATGTATACAGCTATCTATTCAACAAGAGATCATCAAAGCTTGAGGTAGTCCACCGCCACATAGCGGATGAAAGGAGGTTCGTCCACATACAAGTAAGTTATACTAGCCATTTACAGAATTGACTAGCTTCTTGATAATAAATGACTTAGGTACCTCTCTTGCGAAGTCTATAGGCTTATTGCGTATATAGACTATAAATAACCCATACCGATAAAGACTGGACTGTTGGATCTCTTTTATATGAAACCAATGTCTGATATAAGAATGTAGTCGTCGGAGTGCCCACCTTTTTTTATCTTCCCCTGGTCAACTTCTGCTATAGCGTAGCGTACTTAGGTAGTATGCGAATCTCCACTCCCTATCTCCCTCCCTTCTCCACATACATACGCACGAACTCCTCGGACTCCGTTACAAGCTGGAGAAACCTAGAAGATGCATTGACTTAAGTCTTAGCGCCTCGAGGATCTATGTACTGATCGTATGTTCCCAGCGGCGCGACTTGGGCCCCTGGCTCTTAGTCGCTGCATGCTCCTTAGCTAGCTTCACTCATATATACATGGAGGTGAGAACCAACCAAGCATGCTAGCCTCGTTCAACGAGGCGGTGGCCTGGTACGGCTTATTAAGGCTCTAGCCTCAAGTGAGGCGGAAAAGGCTTACTCTGGTATGAGGCTCGCGCCTTGGTAGATCCGGGTTGAACTAGCGCTCATGGCAGGGGTAGGGTAAATCGTTCCGACCCGCGATTGTCGCTAACTCTTAATACCCCTGTTAGGCTTTGATAGCCTGCTATCTATCTGTCTATGTGTCGTATCAGTTATGACTTTCTTATACTCTTTCGAATGTGTTTAGGTTTAGTTGGTAACTCTATAAGCTGACTTTACTTAACTTGCATTGCTGTCTCTTATGAGGTAAGGAAGGAGAGAAAGAGTCAATATTGATTAGAACTACATCAACTACCATGTTAATAAGATAACTCTAATAAGAATAAGTCGCTTGTCGAAAATAGTAATTATTATAGGCCTCATAATTAATCATAAACATCATAGTGTTTCCTCACTTTAGTTAACTTAACCACTTAAAATTCGCATTTCTCTAAACTCTAGTTATTAGATAAGGTTTCCGAAAGGAATCGTCTCTATAATATCCTGATAATATGATGTCTCTAGTCAGTTTTAATATACCTATATCAATTATGATATAGGCTGGTGGGGTTCAACGTAAACTCGAACCCAATTCGATAAACAAAAGATCTCATGCAAGACTATTAGGTATACGCTTATGATATCTTTCAATCTTACATCTGCAGTATGCTCTACCTTGTTGGCTTATATTTCCAGTATGTGTCTTGGATATATGGGTAGTAGAAGAATATAACACAACATAAGGCGAGATACAAATCAACCACCCAACCTCTTAGGAAATAAAGCCTTGAGTCTTTGTAAAAGACTTAGCTAATATGTACAAGCCTAATAAGGCATTAAGTAACTTAAAACAGGTCTCATTTTCTATATTTTATCTCTTATTTCCGTGGGGAGGGGTTGTCGGCTTGTACCGAGATCCGGGAAAATGGTAATAGTGTGCCTGGTAATATAACACCTATGTACAGGACTATCCTATCGGGGAATTAGTAGAGCTTATTCTCCACTATACGTATTTACGTGAGACCGGGCACTTACTTTGGCCACCGGTTCTCTTATAAGTAACGTATGAACTAAGAGTGTTACGTGAGATATAGACGAACATATGACGAGTTCCTTCAAACATTTCCTTCCTAAACCCTCGAACCCATGGAGCCTTAATACAACCTCCTATACCAATATAGACGCTACGTCGCCTTCACCGCCATAACGTTGTCGATGTTCATGATACATAGTATATACTTGGGCTCTACTTAAGGCTGACGGCCGGGTAGGAAGACTTCTTTGGGTCGACTGTCAGCAACCATATGACATTGAACCCTGAACGGGGTCATCATCTGCTTCTTCTGGAAGCGAGTTCTAAGTAATACGTGCAGCCCGGTTACGCTAATGCCGCTTTACTTCCCCGCAGCGGGTAGGGCAAGCCTATTGTTGTCTACTCGTGGGGTATGTGCAGTCAGTTGAAGCTCGGAAACAAGATATAAGCTGACTAGGCTTCATTTCCTCGGGGACGGTGAGGTTACTAACAAACCCCGAGTGTAGCTGATGACCGCAAGGCTGTATACAACTGTTTGCGAGTTGCGTCTCGCGTACCATGGGCGCCCGTAAGCCACATACGGCATAAGATTCCGGCCAAACTTGGTGTCACATATAGTTATGCTTTTGCAATGGAACTTCAAATATCCGGGCTGACGGAGTCCAGAATGCCATCTGAGTAATCGAATAATAATCCTCGGGCGTATGGAGCACTTGTAAGTTATACTTCTAACCAGAAATAAGCACGACGACGGTTGCTACGGCATGGCATCGTTACCAACAATATGCCAGACGGTATGAAAAATACTACATCGATTGCTATAGAACCGGGTTGGTCGCTCTACCATTTCTCAATAGAGTATGGATTTGACCTCGTATTGTAAAATCCCGAGCCACATGATCGTCGAGATGAAAGGAGCGGGAATAAGAAAAGGTGTTATGCATGTGTTCTTTCTTCCTCGGACCACTAGCGAAGCGAAGCGGGATCGGGCCGCGGTCCTTTGCTGCATTTTCGAACGTTCGAATACCACCTCCCACTCACGGGAACTTAGTAAGATGCAACCGACAGTCTGGATCCAACTCGCTAAAAAGCTGGCGAAGGGTGAGAGGTCCCGAGCTTCCTCGTCAGATCTGCATGGGGAGGATGAGCGCTAGCGCACGCCCTCCGATGCAGGCGACAGAAACCAATTACTGGATCGGCCCGGAGCAGTTCGCTCCCAGTAACCAATACGATCTTCATGTCTTGCATTTATTTCTTCGTTCCACATCGCATACCTTTCCGGTCGTGAGAGGAGTCGGGGTTAGGTGGATGCTTGAATGATAGCTCTGTATGCAGTAGGTATTGCGTAAGCTTACCATCAGGCGGGTAACGTACAGATTCACATTCAGGTTGTTGGGTAGTTTATCCCAGCCTTAGGACAAGCACTTTATATCTCTATCTGATACTCTACGCATATGCACGTGCGCCCACATTCCTACTCGAGGTATGTGTGTATATGTGTGTGTGTGCTTGGGACTATGTATCCCGGCGTGTTGACGTATAGGGCTGGCGCGAGCGTGGGGGATGCCGTATATGACCCAAGCATTGACATAGGCCTGGTAAGGCAGCAATGCTGCAACTCGGCCAATATTTCCAGCTCGTCGGTGACCGGAGTAGGTTCTCCATTCCCACTAACATGGTTATATCCAGCGCCACAGGGTCATGTTTGCTGCCGAGGGAGAGGAGAACAAGACAGGTCATTTCGATAACCCGAGGCTGTCACGGGACACAGCATATGGCGGGCCGAACTCCCAACCAATATATCCCTTGGGGAGTAGTAAGCGAAATGCTGCGTAACTCAGCTTTTGCTTCATTCAATGCGGCTGTGACCAACAACAACTACACCGCCGCAGATCGTAAAGTGACGACAACGATGCCAACACTAGCGGCAAGGTCGGACGGATTGTCATTCATATGCTGCTACCCGAGTATCATTTTCGTGAGTCATTATTGCCTAGGTACACAGATCTTGTGCCTAGGTGCTACGGAGACTCTCCCTTCACTAATAGCGCATGTGATGTTATTAGTGTATCCAGTGATGCGGTATCTGAAGAGCTTGCAGAAAATGACGATGATGATGATGATGGCGATGATAATGACTTAAGATATAATTACAAGTTTAAAAAGACGCTAGAGATTTCTTGCAAGTAATTTAAATCTAGCGTAGGTGTTCAGGGCGCATGGTGGCTCGCTAGGTAGCTTAAGTGGACATCGATATACTAGATCAACTAACTAGCCTTATTTACATGACTTTCAAAGTAATCAACTAATATTCTGTGAAATCTCTTTCTGATATTTTAGGTCCTCTTGTGTTCAAAGTGTATCGCAATGGTGTCCGTGTGAACCTTCTAATGGTTTCCGACTTTACTACTTCTCTTAGACATGGGGTATATCGTAACTTTGTGACTACTATTTTAATATCAGGTAGTATCATGAGATAATTATATAACTGTAAAGTCAATACATAAGAGTCGAGCGGGGTATCGAAAAGTAATATGTGGATTCTACAAATAGATGACTGCTAGGATCTTTCGTGGTGATATAATGTTACCCTGGATCGTACTTACGAAGCTCACATGTTCGGATTCTAGGTAGATGAGACATCTAGAATAGAGGAAACCTTTAGTATGTATAGCTGTAGGCTCTCATAGTTAACTCAGAGTTCCTCGCAGAATAACGAAGTTGTTTCCTTGCCTCTTGCTCTACGCCATGACATCGCCTGGGGGTTACCCTAGGATATAATAGAAAAATAACTATATATGTGTCGTTTCAGTGCCCTAGTTAGACCCACACTCCTTTATATAGAAGCAGAATTGCTTTTTTACTGCTAGATTGCACTGTAGTAACTGTCTAGAAAGATGCCGTACTTATTTAGTACAGCTGATAAGAAGTTATATAGATATCAAGCATCACACATATACGACCACTTTTGACCATATACGGCTAGAAGATGATTCTAGCATAGAGATGAGCTAAAAATTATGTTGGCCCCCAAGTACTGCTAAACCTAGTAGGGTCTGAGTCCCGGCCCTGACATAAGCATCTATCTTGACTCTGAGCCTCTTAGTAGTTAGCAGTCTCTGAAGTCCAGGCTAAATTCCTTGCGGAACGACAAGGTTGTTCCATGTCTTCTGAGTCCACCTCACGATAATTCCGAATAATTAAGGTCTTCAAATTGCAAACCTTTCCTCTACCTAGTCCTAATACGTAATAAAATTAAGCTAGCTTAATGCTCCAAGCTGGGAAAGATAAAAATTCAAAAAATTCAAAAAGAAACGTACAACACCGGGGATTCACTGGTCGTCACCGACCCAATTACTAATCCGGCGGTAGCCAGTTTATCTATGGGAGAGCGGACGGGATCCCGAGTTTTCTAGTTCCTATGGTCGTACGTGAAGGAAAGGGTTGTTGTTATGGTATATATGGTATCTTGTCTTGTAGAGATACTGTGGAGTTGAGCTGGGGTATTCTCTAAATATATCTGGTTTATGCTAGCTTGTAGAATAGAACTCTTTGAATATAATATCACGAGAACAATTGGTTTGAAGATGCTATCTATAATTCTAGGCGAAATATTGTCAAGGGCACTCTCGCTGCGGCTCTTATAGTTACTTGACAGATAGGGCCTAATACGAACGATCAATCCGAGTCTAGATAGATAACTGGGTAGGTAGCATTTCCAAAAAGAACATATGGGTCACATCCCTGGTGGCCATAGTTAAGGCCTAGAATGTTTTGGCTGGTTTCGTCCTGCTCGTAGAAGTGTGGTTCCGATAATATCTTCCGCATCTTGGGTCCCTTGATACCTTGCTGTTGCTGATAAGTTCATAGCTCAAACGAATAGATCTACGAAAGATCGGGACCAAAGATATCAAAGACCCCGCGCTAGAGAAGATTCGAGACAACTTCACAAGAAGGGGAATCTCGTCTTTCCGAGATAATATTTGGAGCCACATGATCACCAAGCACGATGCACTCAGAACCTTATAAAGGACCATTAGCATAGCCAGAGGTATTAATTTTGGGGCGCAACATTTCCACATAGAACTAGATCTTCTCCAAGGGGCATGTATGTTATGTTTGAAAGCCGAGCTACAGGGCTCGGACTACCGCCGGGATTAACGCTTCGAGGTGGAGAAACAAAGACACTCCCCTGACCGAGCCAAGTGGGCGCAATAGTTATTATGACCGAGTCAATTAGCTGTGAATTTTCCTGAGAAAGGAGTGAGTTGATCACCTCGCCGCCGCCTTCGATCATGATACTCTGTAGCCCCTCGTTCCGTACGGCTGCTAAGATGGCACGCCAATCGAAACGACGATTGTTCGGACCCACGTCAGATACAGTGTTTTGAGGTTGGGTTAGGACGATGAACTTCCCGCCATGGTCTTGCAATAATTTCTTCTTATCCTCTGGGGGGTTAGGTATAGCTGTTATGATATATGGAGCTAAGCCTTTGCCCGCCCGAGCTAGCTTCATCACTTTACTCTCGGAAGTAAAATCCCAGCGTAATCTTGGGTCGATAACTATGGGTCGAGGCTGACGCTCAGTCATAGCGCTGTTAGTTTCATCGATTACAGATTGCTTGGTTGAGATGGAGGCGAGTCCTAAGAGAGCGCCGACGCCAGCTGTATCACCGGTCGGTGAAGTCTCCAAGGGCGGAGAATCAGCTGCGAGACGACAGTTCAGCCCTGGGTCATCGGCTATAGCTGTCCCAACTCCAACACAGATGGCATCGTGGCGACTGCGAAGATGATGGGTCATAGCTTTTGATTTTGGCCCTGAGAGGGCCGTCCTGATACCCGGCCCGAGTGATAACGCAGAATCAAGCGAAGTGGCAAATGTTAGTGTGACAAAAGGTAGCTTAGATGACGAAGATACGTCCTCTTGAGAGGATTTTAGCAGTAAGGGTGGTAGATGAGGTTCTAGTCGCATTGCCGCGATTGACGGCAATACTAAAGAAAGTTCAGCCATTGGAAGGCTTTCTCGTGGTAGTGATCAACTCGGCTGATTGGAAAGTAGCTGTATTAATTAAATGCCTTGATATAGGTATGGTTATTGTAAACTAAACTAAACTAATGAGTGAGTTATGGCCTGTTAAGAAAGAAGAATGATACGAAGTTGGCCGGTAGCTTGGTCGCATTCGGGATATGATAATTACTCGGATAGTAGCACATATATATGCTTTCTCTTATGCACAAATATGGAATATATTATAGTTCTTGATCGACTAACGATTTAAATTCATTTAGATGTGCCTATGCATGTATCACTCACTATGATCCTTTGGAATGAGACCTTTAAGAAAGTTGTTGGCTTTACATAACTTAGTTAACTAGGTAGTGTGTAAGTTATGAATTGAGCCTTTGAGTCTGGTTAATAATCTCTTATTCATTAAGGAGTCATAATTATTAACTATTGATGCTTGAGATTTGCTTACTCTGGAATTTGAGCAACAAAAAGCATACGTTATATTAGTAACTGTGATAAGTTTGTTCAACTCTTATCTTTTGTGTCGGCCGAGGGCCGTTGAGCCTGCTTACCTCCAGGTACCTATCTAGGCTATGTAGGTGGGTAGGTACCTGTAATGGTACGGCTACGGCTTTCTATTAACAGCCGCTTACCTAAAGCAACCTTTTATGGAACTGCACGTACCTAAGCAGCTAGGTAAGTATCAGAGCTGTGACGCAGTTTGTTTGAACAGCAATTCTTAAACATCTCATGACGGAGGTATCCGAGTCAGTCCACCTCTTCTACTTCTTTTTGCTGTAGTAATAATTTCTTTTTACCTTAGGTACCTAGGTATTTCTTTTCTAATCAGAACTTCTTCCAAATAATTACCCGCCAAGATCACGCCTTTCTTCCGCCAAGTCGTTAAGTCGTGATACCAGATCAGCCATTTACTCCGGCTCCATCCACGCGTCCCCTGACGCTCCGCCACATCTCCAAGCCAACCGTTCTTTCGCCCAAGGCTCGGCGCCAACAAATATAATAGCCGATTTTCCGAGCGCGCTCCATTATTTGTACCACGCAAAAGAACTCTCGACCCCAAACCCTTTCATCTTCATACATACAACGCTTCCGTCCTTGGTATTCGCCCTATCAAGTCGATTCATCAGAACGATCGATCATCTCACAATCCGCACTCAGCCGAACCCTGTCCTGTCCATCGGATCGAAAGCGCAAATAGATCTGTACGATCCGATCTGAGCCTTACGAGCTAGACCTTAGAGTCTTACCTTACTACTCTCAACACCACATTCTATCATCACCATGGCCGACAAAGGCGATCATCCCCCGGCCTACGCGCCCCCTCCGCAAGCACCCCAAGCTTCATACCAGCAAGGACCCTACGGTGCTCCCCAGCAGCCCTACTACCAGGAGCAACCGGGCATGAACTACGGCCAACCGCCGCCCCAGGGTGGCTACCCGACCGGCCCGTACCCTCCACAGCAGCAGCAGGGATACTACCAACAGCCAGGTTACGCGCCCCAGGGCCAGTATCAGAACCAGCCCCAGCAGAGCGACTCGCGCGACGGCTGCTTAGGCATGCTACTCGGTGCACTCGCCTGTTGTTGCTGTCTGGATTGTCTGTTTTAAGGGAGGGAAGCGAAGTATCGGTGTTTCCGAGTTTCAAGTTTTTCTCGTGCGCAAGCCGCGATGTTGTTAAGGGAAAGGGGGCTAGATGACTAGGTAGGTAGTCGATGGAGGGGAATGAGTACCTGATGAGAACTGAAGAGGAGGTAATACTACTATCTAGCGGTTCGAGCATACCACCTCGCCGCATCCACTTGACCGAGCAACGGGCCGGATGGGAGGGATGATACGATACGCATCAGATGGGAGCATGGCGTTTTTGGTCCTAGGGAATAGGTTCTTTTGTAATTATACGGCGTTTTACTCTTTCCGAGCAGTTCATGACGGTAATCGCGTCAAGTCAATTCCACATGTTCGTTACTGCTACATTCACTATCATGTCCGTATCTTTATATACAATACAGTAAAACGAGATTCTAGCTTCTATGCAGTTACGCCGTTTGTATGCCCGTTCGTGTAACTATTCGCCTGGCCATTTGCATGGCCATTGGCCTCACCTGTAAGCGTAGCGTACAACTCGTCGAACCTCTCGTCGGTGTCCTTTACGCAGTCGTAGGAGTAGATCATATGCTGAACCTCGGGACTGGCCCACTTATCCGGAATAGGTGTTCCCTTCTTCATGCCCATCGCGAACTGTCTATCCCTCTCCTCCTTCGCTTTACCCTCGCCTAGGTGTAGCGATCGTGCGGATGACGCGGCTAGGTCGACTAGTATCGTCGTTCGGTCTTTCCTCAGTAGCTCATAGACTTTGAGGGCTTTAGAAAGAGCTTCCTTGTCTGAACCGCCTCCTGGTGCACGGCTTATCACTTCTGCCAGCACAGCGCCGTCCTCGATGGCCATGGCGGCGCCCTGGCTAAGGTGGGGTAGCGTGGGGTGGCAGGCGTCACCGACCAGAGCAACAGAACCAAGGGTCCAGGTATCAAGGGCGCTGTGCGAACGTAACCTCCACTCGCACACCTCACCTTCGGGCACCATGTTTAGCATCTTTTGCACGATGGGGTGGAAATCTGCGTATACATCTAGCATAGCAGACTTGCTGCCGCGTGTCGTGTAAGTGATACTCGGGGCTTCGGCAAAGTTGACATCCGGTTGGCACGTCGATAAGTTATAGATGGTCTTGTTGCTAATAGGGTATGCCACGATGTGCCGCTTCTCACCTATCCATCGCAGCGCAACGTCGGCGTCTAGGAGCTCAAGGAGTTCCGGGTCATGTTCCATTTGGGACCGCGTAAGCATGATCCGGTATGCGGCCTGTCCCGTATCTTCGACGTCGCCACTAAGATTTAGAGTGCGGAGCAGAGAGGTCCGCACGGCGGATTTGATGCCGTCGGCGCCAAGTAGGATATCGGTCTCCACCTCGTACGGGTCGCCGTTACGCGGCTGTATCTTGAACACCGTCTTACCCGGACCGAAAGATGTTATGTCGGCGAGCGATGACGAAAAACGGAACTTGATGCTTGGCTCCTTTTTGCATTCCTCATACAAGCCACCGGCTAGCGACGCGCGATGTCCCGTGCAATGAGGGTATCCGTACTTCTCGGCAATGTCGGGCATTTCGACGTGTACAAGTTCACGGTTCGAAGAGCCCTCGCGGATGCTTGAGGCTTTAATGTTAGTGGCCTCAGCAAAGATCTCGTCCCAGCAACCCCAACGGTCTAATACCCGGGCCATATTCGGGGCCAACTGGATCCCGGCTCCGACGAAGCCCAGATTCGAAGCCGTCTCATACACGTCGACGTGCTTGAACCCCTTCTTGGCGAAGGCAAGGGCGCAGGCGAGACCGCCCATACCTAAGATGAAGCGACATCAGTCGCCATACTTCTTACTCTTTTTAAAAAGTATTTCTAGACTAGATAACTCACCCGCGCCGATGATGGATATTCGCAAGTCCCTATAATCGGACATATTGACAATCCAGAGACCTAAGAACCAAGTATATGCGAAACGGTGTTATGGTGTAACGAAGTCTGTCGTTTACTGGAGTAGAGAACAGGTATTTGAAATACAACAGCAGATGAGGACACCATATGCATACCTAGACATAGCCTCTCCCTAATGAAAGGCAGCTCCTAGACAGGGCCACCATCAATAGCGAGCCGGACATTCAGCCGCCCTTTCTTTGGATAGTTATCCCGAGGGTCGTGAAGGAATCTGGCAAGTCTAGAAGTGGAATCCATAACCCTTAAACAAGGGTGGGGGCGTTACTTGATTGCCGGCTAATGAGGGGTTGTCCTATATGACGATAGTGTATATCGGCATTAGGCTGGTGTGTAAGTGGGTAAGTAGGAGAATCATTTCGCCTTTTGTGGTGTCTCTTGGCTTATATCCTATCATATATATCCTATCAGGTAGCTCATAGTAGTCGCCGATCTTTTTTCCTTTTTTCCCTCTCCTCTGCATGTCGTGCTTTAGTTGAGACGTTGTCTCTGATCTTGCATGTATAAGTGTACACGTGCATTTGATATGTATGGTAGTGGGATTGCTCGTCAGGTATTAGAGGACGGCCCAGACGCTCGGAACTTGGATCTAAGAAAGACGCCGCTCCAATCTCTAATCTTCACTTGCATAGGTACCACATGTATGTAATTGGAGGGAAATTGCACTGTATTTCCACGTGATAATTATGGCATCTCATGGCAATCAAGGCAATTATGGCAACATTTACATGTCTAATTTCGGCAAGTGGGGTATGAATTGAACCAAACAGACGGATGAAGCAGCTCAGGCACCGAACATCCGTACCTTAGGTTATTAGGTTACCTAGGTACATCTTAGACTAGAAGAGGTAGGCTAGGTACTTTCAGTTAGTTAGATGGTTATCGATAAGAGCTTAGAATGGCTATTAATGATATCCCTATGCTTAACTGAGCCCGGCCGTTTGTCGACGCATAAAGGACTTAGAGACCCAAGATGTCTCAACGGTCTCAACCTCTTAGTTGCTTCTTCCATCTTCAACATTGAATGTATTAACTTCTACTATGCGAGGTGATAAGATGAACACTTCTAAATTTAATGCGCTACCCGCGCTGAGAAAGCAGCATCTTTTGGTCGAGTTGTACGCGACGCGTTCTTATATTCTTATTCTTATATGCACCTCTACTATCTCTACTATCTACTTCTACTATCCGCGGAACGCAAAGCTGACTATATTAATTATAGCGCTGGACTTAAACAGGCCTACCCTGAAGGCGTTTTTGTAAGCCTCACGCCTGGCGACTCTAATCTTTGGTCCGGAGTACTTTTCGTTCGAGATGGTGAGAATTTCGGGTACTCGCATAATCTTCGCAGCGTTCAGGGGTTTCTAATCGATGGGTAAAAGGTCCTTATGCTCCCGCCGTGCTACGATTCCAGATTTCCTTTCCCGACTTATATCCTAAACTACCGCCGCTAGTTACCTTCTCGACCGATATGTTTCACCCCTTAATTACACCTCTGAGCACGTACATGTATTCGACCGACGTTCAGGATAATGGTACCGTAAGCGCAACCGATGCGGAACGGTTACCGCCCGGAGGTTTTAGCTTGCATCATGGATTTCCCGGCTGGTTTAGACGCTCAAGCCGAGGCCAAAATACTGGTAGTGGTAGGCAGTCTACCGGGCAACAGGAAGAACAGCATACGCCTCATCGACCACCTCCTCCGTCGATGAGTAGTGCAGGCACGCCCGGTTCTAAAGGATCTGCTGTTGGTACATCACCTGGGTTTACCGAGACGAATAGAAAGGAAACTTCTGCTTATGAGGTCCTTCGATATATACGTAGCACCTTCACCGATGAAGACGTGTTGGACTCTATCCCTCTTGAGGCTGCCGGGAATCCCGGTGCCTGGCATGCCTGGCGGACATATCGTACTGACAATGGGAAGGAATTCCCCGATACCTCTGATGCTACTACTGGCCCGACAGATGCCAATCCTATATCTAAAGAGACTCCCGATTCTCCAAGGAGACCGGGGGAATGGAATTGGGAAGGTGTATGGGAAGAAAGGGTCAAGAAAGCTGTGACTGCAAGTCTGTCCGAACCTGTATTATTTGGTGGAGTAGGTGCCGCTGACGATGTTGTGAGTTTGATCCCTATCTTCTTTGCACCTTGAGTAACTACCTTAGATAAGGTAAGTATGCGCAGCTACTAATGCCTGACCACTCAGATTCGCTTTATGAATATGGAGGATAGTGACGTGGATGCCATAAAAGACGATCTGCTACGAACCTTGAATCGCGACTCCTAATTCGGACTTGCCTATATATATTTAGTAGAAGGCGCATTTCTATTGTGCTCTCGCGAGGACGGTTTTTCTAGTTTCTAGTTCTTGATACCCAGCACGATATACATTCCCATTTTTATCTTTCACCTCCCAGCACCAATCCTCCAGTATATGAGGTATCTGGTATTATTTTCGTAATCCTACTATTCAGTTGCTTTTACAACCTAATTTCGAATTCAACATCCATTTTGCGACTGAGAACGACTGGAGCATTGGCTATGTCCGATCAACTTCATCCTAGTATAATCTGTGTCATTGCTCTGATCCCGACCGTTCTGATTGTGATTGTCACTTTAACGATTTTGAAGGGGTTTAATCTCATATCACATCTCTGCGGCTGCCGATCGAAGTCACGAAGCGAACGGCTGGCGCCAAGGCACCCTACTAACCTTGTAGCCACTACAGGAGGAAGTTCTACGACTATTAAGAGCAGTTTCATTGGCCAAGTTGGAAACGAGTCGCTTGGATCGATTGTTCGGCCGTTGCCTGTCCACCATGCAAGATAGTCCGTCGTCAGGCATGGATAGTCCGTCGTCAGGCATGGATAGTCCGTCGTCAGGCATGGATATCCCATCGCCGCTACATATAATAAAGAGAGGAAAGTCGATGCAGGTCCTCCGCTGCACTCCCAGGAAGATCAGCAACGAAAGTGTTAGTGATGGTCCTAATCAGCCATTAACCATTGTAAAAAGTCGGAACCATCAGAGTAGATCTATTATAAGGAAAGCTTCTACTCGTGTTGGGGAGTTAGTATGGGATCCCGTCACTCCGAAACCTAAAAAGGTTCCAGTATCTCGCCGGTCATCAAGCTTACAAGCTGGACGACCAACATCTCCTACATTTCTCTCGAGATTACGTTCGATATCCACTCGCAAGACCCTTTCTTCAAAAGCCGCCTACTATCAGTGTAATTCGCAGGCTTTTAGCAGCTCCCCAGATGAGTCAATAACCAAGTCTTCTAATGGATGCGTCACGACTAGTTCATGGGATCAGTCGTCGGATTCTGACTATTTAATACCTCCTACACACCCTAATAAATTTGAGGCAAACGGATTCGATAGCAGCTCTTTCACAAGTGCCCAGGGACTGGATAACACTATCCCTGATCCCTACATACTCGTCCCTCACGTCTCTATTATACCGGAGTCGAAATCACTAGAAGATGGACAATCGAATATTTGGGCAGCTATTGAGATATCGGGCCGGCTGTTTCATCCCCGGGCCGATGACTCAACTTATGGCGCCGACCAGGTTCCTTTCACACCCGTTCACCATCACGATATCGGTTTATCAAGATATGGCTATCTATATAATATGGGGATAGACATTTTACCAATTGCAGAAGGCAGTGTTATCGATCTTGTAGGTGATACTACGATAAGGTATGTTCCTCTGGCACATCATAGGGTGTCCGCGCTCATTTGAACCGACAGGATATTAAACCCTGGCTCTAGCCTCCTCCTATTGGCTTGTATCCGGCTGGGAACATCAAAATCCAGAAAATCAAGAGCATCCAGGGATGATCCTGATAGTCTTATTGCCGACCTTGAAAACCAATTAGGGAGTGCCCAGACTGAATACCTTCAAGTCAGGGTTCATTATTGTCATTCGGGATTTCCTGCATTTGGGGACAATATTACTGAAGACGATGCGGACGGTAATGCTTCGACGTATCAAACTCGATTAGAAACGGTAGTGACAGGGACCATAAAGCAGTATACTTCAACTTCTGCGTGGTCTCCTCGACTGGTTTCTACGACCAATCCTTTATTTCCTATTATTGCTTCTCATTGGGGACCAGTTCGTGCCAACGAAGTCATGCAAAGAATCATATCGAATCGTCCGAGCTCCCGCAGGGCAGTTAGATGGCTGGGAACAGGACAATCTGATAGAACTGAAGATATCCTCCAAGTACCAGCCCGGACAGGAACAGCTCCTCCCATCCCCCAACGGCAGGCTAGTCTCAAGCGGTTGTCCCCGGAAAGAATCTCCGACCCGGCTCGGAAAATATGGACCGAATTGCGCCGGACATCCTCCGGCAACCGCCCAGCTTTCCACGTGAGAAAAGCCAATCGACTCCCCGCCGCTACGACATTTGTGGAGGCGCCTAACTCTAATGTAATCATACGTCCGGGGTCGACGCGGCCCGAGTCCTGGTCCGAGGTTCAACGGCAGCGGGAGATGATACGGGAGACTGCAGTGCGTAATAGAAGGTCTATAGGTGCCGATAGTCTAAAGAGCTTGGTGCCGTCGGTGATCGATACAGACCCGGGAAGTATGGACGGTAGTACTCTTAGTTCTCCCAGCCCACCTGATAAACAAGTGGTAGATTGTGACAAACGCAAACGAGAGGGACGCTGGAGTTTAGGGGGTTGGTGGTAAATATTTTAATTAGAAAGTGAATGGTATTAGACGTTACTATAGAACCGTTAGTTAATAAGAGTATCGGTGAACCTTTTTGGATAGTCTAGTCTGATAGGACTTCTTGCTCTATGGAATTCGAAGTGACTGCTTTCTACCTCGTTTTATCCCTTTCAAGTCATTATAATACATATAGTCTAGTCTTTTCATAACTCATCACGCCAGGGTATCGAGTCCTGCGCTCCCAGCCTTTCCACTGTCTTCGCAGCCGCCCGATTTGACTTCTTCACCGCGTCGGCTATACTGAAGTTCCCGGACACCACCTCGAGCGCATACTGTCCCACAAACGTATCCCCAGCCGCAGTAGTATCTACGACTTTGGCCTTCTCGGCGGGTAAGAGACCCTTCTGGCCATCGGTACTCATGTAAAACACACCCCGCCCGCCAAGCGTCACGACGACATTCAGCACGCCGCGCGATAGGAACGTCCGTCCGACGGCGGCGAGCCCCGCCTCGGTATCAAGGTCGGACTCAGGCACGCCGCCTAAAATCGAGGCTTCAGTCTCGTTGACAACGAGATGCGCGAGCCCCGCGTACGCTTCAGACGGCAACTCCTGCGCGGGCGCCGGGTTCAACAGAACCGGCACGTTAGCATTCCTAGCAGCGCGCAGCGCAGCGACAACCGTCGGAAGCGGGATCTCAAGCTGCATGATCAGCAAGTCCGGGAGCGGGTCCCCCAGAGAACTGGGCTGCGAGAACTGCGACGAGAGTAAACTGTGGTTCGCCTCGGGACTCAAGACAATGCGGTTCTGGCCCGTCGGTTCGTCGACGATGATGATGGCTAGACCCGACTTGAGAGCAGGAGAGGCGGTGACGCCGGAGACGTCGACGCCATGACGCGAGAGGTTGGAGAGCAGCTGCGTGCCGTATGTATCCTGGCCGACGGCGCCGAGCATGCGGACGCGGGAGGTGGCCGTTGGGTCGTCGGCGCTAGAGTGGGCTGAGGACCGGGAGAGCTTGGCGCAGGCGACGGCTTGGTTGGCGCCTTTGCCGCCGGGGGATACGGCGAAGCGGGTTGATGTTAGGGTCTCGCCGGGGAGGGGGTGGTGCGGGACGTAGGAGACTAGGTCCATGTTGAGAGAGCCTAGGACGGTGATGAGTGGGAGTTGTCCCTTGGTGTTTGTACTAGTTGCCATTTTGCGGGTGGATTGTTGCTTAGATCTAGGTATAGTTAAATAGACTTATATCTGTGTATGTATGTGCCTATGTTTAATATACTCTATCTGTTACTCGAGATATTGCAACTGCTCTTCGATAGTGTAACCATTCAAAATCATGTACATTGTATTTCATAAAATCGTACCAGCGGTTCAGTAGCTTAACGTCAGAATAGCGGAGCCATTTAAGCCCCGCAGCGACTAGTCAGGGGAGCTTAAATGTAGTGTATTCTTATACATATGTAGTAGTTGAGTCTGTTAGTAAATCTACGCACTTCAACAAGAAGAAATTACTGCTATATGATTAAGAGGCTCGGCCGAAGTAGGGATAATTAATTTTTAATCTGACATTCAAATTCTATAAGGAACTATAGTTAGATAAATTATAGGTTGAAAACATACCCCCAAGGAACGTAGTATATCGGTACTTAGATACAAAGTACTCATAGTCTATAGGTACATAGGTATCAACCAATCGTATACTCTTGCTCACCCACATGCGGTCAAAGTCGAATATCATTAACCCCACCATTCACCCCACCATTCACCCCATAAGTAACACCATCGCTAGCCATTGCTACCCCACCTAAATATTTTAGATCTTCCACCTAGAGCTTCTGAGCTTCGTAGCTTCATAGCTTCGTGACATTCCTCCTTGCTCAACTCAAACTTATCTAAATATCAGAGAAACTCTAAGACCAGCATCATGACAGACCTCAACCTACAAGAGATCCACGACACGCTAATATCGGTGGCCCACGAGGCCGGCCGTATGATCTTAGCTGCGAACCCTCAAGATATAGATACGGGAACTAAGTTGAATTGTATGGTTTATTTCCATCTTACGGTTTGACATAATAATCTATCTATTTTACGCTAACGATGCAGTATAGCCGCCGATATAGTCACCGAAACCGATAAAGCCGTTGAGGCCCTCGTCTCCTCGCGACTCTCCAAGGCCTACCCCACCTTCGCCTTCATCGGCGAGGAGACGTATAAGCCAGGAATGCAAGTCACGACAGCCCCGACTTTCATAGTAGACCCTATCGATGGCACCCTTAACTTTGTACACAACTTCCCGGAGGCCTGTATTTCGCTTGGCTTCGCAGTCGACCGAATTCCCACCGTCGGAATCGTGTATAACCCTTACCAAGATAAGCTATACTCCGCAATCCGCGGACAGGGTGCGTATTTAACGCAAGGCGCCGTCTGGGGACTCGAGGGTGGCAAAGGGCGCAAAGCCAAGTTGCCGCTGTCCAAGAACCCCCCGCCTCTAAAGGAGTTGTATACGTGCATGTTAGCAAGCGAATGGGGCAATAGCCGAGATGGTGTCAATTTCGAGGTTAAGACGGAAGTCTTTAAGAAGCTATGCGCAAGTAAGGACACTGGAGGTGCCATGGTGCAATCTATAAGAAGCATGGGCAGTGCTGCATTGAACCTTTGCGCTGTAGCTGCGGGTCAGCTTGACGCGTACTGGGAAGGCGGCTGTTGGGCGTGGGACGTCTGCGCCGGCTGGGCGATACTTGCCGAAGCTGGAGGTATCATGGTCAGTGGCAACCCGGGAGACTGGGAGCCCAAGATCGACGACCGCAAATACTTCGCGGTGCGCGGCGCGCCCAGCGGGCAAAAAGAGCTTGTGGAGGAGTTTTGGAACGTGGTCGGCGATAGGAGGATGGAGTACGAGAGTTAGAAGGTATGCGAGATTTAAGGCTACCTATCTAGGGCTACGAACTGACGATGATAATGAATATTATTGGAACGGCATATTATCCCAAGAACGTGGCTCGGCCGGATTAGACAAAGGAGTAGAGGGGAGGGATAGATAATCGACCAACTAATAGACCACACATTAGGGTTACACATTCCAGGCCCCCCTCCCTAGAAAACCCGGTTGGAATGTTAAACTCTTTGAAAGATGTTTCCGAAAGGTATAATTTATTTGCCATGGTCCGAAATGTTTAACGTTCTTCCCATTAAATGATCAGTACGGGTTGTTGGCTGTTGAGTAATTGAGGAGACGATAATGACACCGTATAGAACCAGAGCTCGACATGGCCGCATTTCGACGCAGCCCGGCTCAATCTCGAAGAGATGGAATAAAGAGGAACTTCGAAAATGCGGTGCTATAGGTAGGTACTTAGGATTTAGTTTCTTTCTATCATCCCATCTTATTCAAAAAGAGCCGGAGGATGATTAACAAATTTAGGAACTACGGAGCTGCGATATCTCAATTTGCGAGGCAAAATCCATCCGGTATTTTCGAATTGGAAAGATATAAATCGAGAACTGCGAAGAGAATTGAAGCAGCCGCTCCTTCTTGCGAGTCGACTCCTAGAGGCCGCAGGACTACCCTGGGCCTCTGATTTCCTCACCCACGACGTCTTTGTAAAAGGCTACCCCGGTCGGAAACCAAGCTGTCGCTGTAGCTTCACGCATTCTGCCGCTGCTCATGTAGATGCTAATGAGGCGGTGCCACGGACTATCGTAAGACACCATCGTGCTACGTGGGCCTCATCACAGCTTAAAAGCAGATGGACACGTACCGCGGAGAGCAAGCTTAAGGGCGAGATGTCGCATTCCTTAAAGTGGGAACTAGACGAAGATATGTTCCATGAGCGCGGATGGGCCGGGTACACTTGTCGGCATCCGCGGAACGGACAGGCGTTGAATGAGCTTGATAAGTACGAGACTATCCGGCGGTGGGATAAGAAATACGAGAACCGCCGGCGCCGGAACTTGTCAATTCTGGTCACGGCGGAGTTCCCTAAGCGCTTGGCGCAGTTGAGATGCGAGGGGAAGGAACAGAGCGAGGAGTATCTCTTAACAGCGTTCATGACGGCCGTTACGCTCTTGCATGAGTAAATACCCTATTCTTCATCCCATGCGTTTAAAATGAATTTCTATATTGATAGTATTCTTGCTTTTCAGACTCGGCCATGCCATTTACTGGAAGGACTCCCGGGCCCTCACGCGGGATCTGCGCGAGCCTTTTTACGGTGCTGATCTTGAGATGGAACTAGGAGATAGCTTCGTCGCGTCTATCTTTGGCGGTTGGATACCGGTCCATATTAGAAATCCTGCCCAGTTGAAAGAGAACTTGGACTTCTCAACTGGCATTGCTTGGAAACAGGTGCTTAGCTGGGACTTCCACCGTCTACGGCCGAAACACCGTGCTCACTACTCGATACCTATTGACTAGTAAGTCCTTAATCCCGTAAAACACCTTTTCTAACAGCAAAAATACCTGACACCTTTTACAGCATATCCCGCCTATTCTCTGAGGAAGACTGGCTGGTATCGCGCAAGGATCTTCGAAGGGACTTGATCCGACCACAGACGCTAGAGCCGGCTCTCAAGGACGTCGGCATATGCCCGGAAGTCGCCGCGGGGGGTAAGCACGCAACGGCTACAATCGCGGACTTCCACTTCACCGGGCAAGGCTGGGTATGGAACCGGCTTACCGGGGCACGGTTCCGCATCCCGCAGTACGACGGCTACTTATGCCCAGACCTCGACCTTCCTATTGCCACCGACGACGTGATCGAGGAGCCAAAACCACGGCCCCAACTTAAACCATCTCCTATGCCGCCTATGCCGCCTATGCCTTCTCCTCCCCCACCCCCAACAGCAATAACATCTAACAAGAGCGTCGTCCCTAGCTCCCCTAGTATCCAGATCAAGTTAGACATGTTCCCGCAGCCCCCGCGGAAACCCGTTCCTAAGATCAGAAAAAAGCCGGATCTAGTGCGTGAATACAACGATATACAGACGAAGAAGCCAGTACCTGGACCCGTAATATTTGCTAAGGAGCAGCAGCAGCAGCACCTGTTGAGCCCGGATGTGTCCGAGATCTCGCTAGATGATTTGCGGAACCGACTATCGCAGCTCTTAGGCGTCTCGTTCGACGAGCTCGAGAGGTTCTTTGAGGCTTCGTAGTGTGTATGAGAGCTGCGTTGGTGGTTATCATGGAGGGAGGGAATATAGATAAAAATCGGGGTTATGGATAATGTTTATACCTAGGAGAGGACTTGTAATAAGTAATAAGTAATATGGAGGGAAATGCCCCCTATTGTTTACATGGTATCGGGGGAATCGCTAGGCATGACGGTTATTTGTTTAAAATGCTATACATCTAGACTAGATTGAAAGTGGAATTATACAATAGAGGCCCTATGGAACAGAGTCAATAGTAAAGACTTACGGGTAAATACAGACCTTCTAGCCCCTAAGGTTGAACGGTAACGCCCGGTCCATGTAAAATGATGTTCTCGTCAGCTATACATATATAGATGTGATACGCATATTAGCAGTAGACTTCGATATATATACAGTATATAGGTATAGTTTCTACAACGTCTCATAAGATCCCAGGAGCCGAGCCAATAAAAATTATATTCCCAAAATATTTATCACACCAACAAACCTATAAGTCTTTTTTCGAACATACTATCTATTATATACCTACCTAGCTAGGCACCTTAAGTAGGTAGTTATATACGCAAGACGTGAAAATCACAACAGCGTACACCCAGAATATAGAGGCGAAAGATCTATACACCGAATCACGTGGAGACACATCCAAGCCCCCAATAAATATAATTAATGTCTCGTTAGACCCTCGCGCTTGGCAAGGGCCTCAATATAGCATCATACATAGACCCAGCATAGTCTTGCACCCCAGACTTCCCACTAGCTCGCCTACATGTAGGTAGCATACATGAGGCATGAGGCATGGGGAACATACATGCGGCTGAGTTGGGGCCGTAGTGAATCGGGCTTCGTTTACGAATCCACGGGGAATTTGGAGTAGGCATACGAGGGGCGCCTGACATACCGATTTAGCGAAGGGTAGAACAAGTTACCTAATGGTGCCGTTGCGGAGTTAATATACTGTCAGTCTTAGACAATGTCTTAATGTCATCAAGATGCGTCTACCTATATATCACTGCAAAGGATACCCTTCGCGGCAATGCTAGAATATGTCGATCGCCATTTTGTATTCCTTCATCGGGCACCATGGACATTCCTCGTTTGAATAGGCATGGGGGGTTGATTATTGGATGCATGAAGTTGGGCGAGTCACAATCTGTCCGCGGATGACTCCCGCGGTTACGTACATACCTTAGGTACATATAGAATTAATACCTCAAATCTGCAGTAAGAAAAGTCATCGAGATACGGTTGCCGAATCCGATGTAACTAGTTAGGATGACGCAAGGGTGTGTCGTATACACTTCCTAAGGTATTCTAGGTATGCAAGCATACCATCCCGAATATTGAGTATATAGATAGCTTGTCGCGGTAATGGCTCGCAGCTGCTTGCTTAACAATAATCTCGCATCGCACAAATCTCGGAAAACAGAGAAGGGGGCTCAAAAGTAACCCTATAGGAGGACCCCTTGAATCTTGATGAGTTGACGAATCTATGCGAAAGGGTTACTCTGGTACCACAACAGCGTCCCTAAGTCGTAACACCTACTGCCTTCAGGGACTTGAGGGTCCACAACAGGGCTGAAGGGTTATAGTGACACAATAAGGGTTCTCGTCATTTTCGTCACACTGACCATCAACATCCGACGAGTTACGGAGTGCGATATTGCACCAATGCAAAGAGTAGGCTAGGAGTAGGTTGGGAGTAGCGGCCCGGAACGGCCATTGACGTTCGCAGGAGAGCTAGCCGCATGCAAGAAACTCATGCAATAGTGTTATAGTGTTATGGGTCTCGCAGGAAGGGGGCACTGCATCGCATTGCATGATAACAAGGATGCATATTTTGCGAGAAACCTTTGCGTATGCCGGTATGGATACCGTACGATAAGGAACCGTACTATGTAAAATATAACAGGTAGTTTGTGATGTGTGGATAAGTGTACGA
Source organism: Daldinia concentrica (assembly GCA_902805455.1). Taxonomy (NCBI): domain Eukaryota; kingdom Fungi; phylum Ascomycota; class Sordariomycetes; order Xylariales; family Hypoxylaceae; genus Daldinia; species Daldinia concentrica. The sequence continues at coordinate 755,485 of CADCSW010000003.1, read as the reverse complement.
CTGGTAATGCGGGACTTGGGGTCGAATCCTGGGGTCAAGTCCTAGGTAATTCATTATCCAACCGCCTCTGCTGTTCTATGGCCAGTTGAAAAAGACGATGCTCGTACGAACTCATAGAGATATAATTGCACGATATTAAACATCGTAAACATCGTCCTCGTTCTAGATCGAATGGGCGTTGCTCTTGAAGAAGACTTAAAGACTTAAGTTAGTTAAGCGAAAACTGGAGAAGTAGATTTGGTTGATCAAGTGACGGAAGTAAGCAGTCCTAGCTCCAAGTTAGCCGCTAGGAATTTCCGGTGTCGGGCGTAGCGTATTTAAGCCGAGATTAGGACACGATATCGGCTTGCGCTAGCTAACGTGCGTATTTCGATAATGTTCAACATGTGAACTGTAGAGATGGATTATATGTGTCATGCATTTGTAGCTGCTGCGCAATTATATACGACTATTCATCGGCGCTCTGACATGTTATAAGGTAGGCATGTTGGTAATGACATGAAGATCTTAGGTACAACATTAGCTGGTGTCTTAGATTCCTAGTCTCTCGAACGACTCGAAAATGAAATGTGCTGGTGTGAAACTGAAGATCCAAGTTGAGTTGTCAGATGAGATTTATGAGACGAGCGGTGACTCCGCATCATCTTCTGCTTTCCCCTCTTTCTTCCTCCTTGTTTTGGTACCATTAGGACTGCTTGGAGATGAATAGAAAAGGACGTTTGACTCTTTCGAGAGGAATCTAGAAGAATAACAGTACGGTTGTATTAAAGAAACGGAGTGGATCTAAGAGACTAGGCTTTCAAAAGCTGCTAGCGTTTCCTGCCCCGCCATTAGCGTATAAAAGATAACTCAATTAGGGAGTGGCTGAAAAATTTGAGCGGATTGATACGTCTGTACGTAACTAAAGTTGAAGCGATGCCGCAAGTACGACAGGGAACAGTTTATAAACCCCACATGCCTTTCAGAATCCATATTAAATGATTGGCCAGCTTTGTTGACCGTAGATCGCAAGGTTCTAGGTTCCATCTACAAACCTGGCCCTAGCATCGAGATGTTAATCCATTTTCGATGCAACGTTTTTGCATTCTGCATTGCATAGTGTATTTCGCAGCGGAAACCAACAAGGTGACAAGCGTGCATCATCAGCTTTTACACAGCAGCATATGTAGTAACGATAGAGGTAGTCAGGGATGGTTTATGAATGCGATAACTTACACTAGATGTTATGGTCTTGGATGATATGAAGAAGTAGTGAGGTGGACATGCTGCATAGCTTGTCACCGCCAAACCCGACTTTGTTACATACAGTTATTACCCGGCTGGTGCTTTGTTGATCATTTCGGCCATTGCTCGGACGGCCTATTTGGTTTTTACTGTATACTACCGACTGTGAGATCGACATCTTGCCGACGCGCGTATATAGAGGCGCCGACTTTGTTTAACAAGTGGGTAGGAGCTGTGTACCTAATGTAAAGTAAAAGCATATTTCAGCAATATAGGTGAATAATGATGGGCTCGAATCGAATACTGGCAGCAAGTCAAATTTGGTTGAACCAGTTGACCGTAAGTTATGGATGAAGCCGGTGGAATTGACGATGATATCTTGGTTGTCCACACTTGGCGCACGGAGTTTTCTCAAACTCAGGTATGATTTGGCTGTTGGTCACTAATAAGGTTACCTAGACTGCTCTTGTAACACATACTAGCTTAGAAACCCACGGTAGGTCCACCATAGTTGGAGTTCCCGTACATAGTAGTTGAGGAACCTTTAAAATATTATTAGTGCATCTCCACATTTTCTTCTAGTAACCTCCGATTCATAGTATATTTCTCTGATGCGGTCCTCCTTGTTCTTCTCTGCCCACCCTACCCTACTACCTCCTTCTTCTCATGCAGCAACTGCACATGCAAGCTCCTTTCATTTATTATCTCCTCACATTATCACATTATTTCTAGACGTGTGTGTGCCGACGATAATTCAGGGTCTTATACTTGTCTACCTACATACTCGCTCTTACGCCATTACTACCCTCCTCTATCGGTCTTACAACGTCTAGTGGCGTGGATTTAAAAAAAAAAAATTTATAAAAAGAGATAAAAAGAGATCGTGAAGAAAGCTTCTCGAGAAAGTAGCATTGCTGGTGGAAATAGAAGGCATTGCCTGCCGCCACATCACTTGACGCTTGTCCTCTTGTTCTAGCATTTTACCAGCTCAAGATTAAGTGCCAAGTGTTGTGTCAGCTAGTCGTAAGATCGATACCAAGTCGCGAAGCAATGGTCCTAACAAAGCAGAGATCCCCTCGAAATCCCGATGACTTTCCGACTGTTCAGCTATTTCTATTAGCTATTGTTCGTCTAGCCGAGCCTATTGCCCTCACCTCCATCTTTCCGTATGCCTGGGCTTTAGTCAAGCGGTTTAAAATCGGCAACGAGCAAGATGCCTCGTTTTATGCCGGTCTCCTTGTATGTGAATTCCGTATGTCTAAGATATATCGATAACCGTTACTGACTCTTTTAGATATCCTCATTTGCCCTTGCCGAGGCGCTGATGGGGATGTATTGGGGTGGGCTGTCTGATAGAATCGGTCGAAAGCCTGTCCTCCTTGTAGGATGCATTGGAACTATGTTCAGCATGATTATGGTAGGATTTGCCACCAACCTCTGGATTGCCTTGATCGGTCGGGCACTCGGCGGACTCCTGAATGGAAACATCGCAGTTATCCAGACCATGGTTGGCGAGCTGGTCACCAAACCTGAACACGAGCGTAAGTTTAACCACTAAACTCACTTCAAATAGCTCAAAATGCATGCTAATGTCGTAGCTCGCGCTTATTCCGTGATGCCATTTGTTTGGTCCATTGGAACAATCATTGGACCAGCAATCGGAGGAATACTAGCAGACCCTCATAAGTCTTGGCCCGATACCTTCCCGAAAGACACATTATTCGCAAACTTCCCCTATCTCCTTCCTAATCTCTGTTGTGCTGCTCTTCTAATGATTAGCATTTGCCTGGGATATTTTTTACTCGAAGAAACGCATCCTGATATGGTTCCAAGGGTTATGCTACCCGATGACACCTATGTCTCTGATGAGACTCCCCTCATAGAGACTTCAGATGCGATTAAGCAACCGGCTGTCGATCTACGTTCTGAGACGTACGGAACTTTCCGGGGTAGGGAAAGCGGCGAATTCAACCGCGATGCGATTTCCTCGAAAGTGCTAGAAAAGAAAGGCGACTTCAGTATCTTCACTAAGCGCATCATGGCTCTAGTCATTGCGCTCTCTATCTTTACCTATCACTCGATGACTTACGATCATCTCCTTCCCATATTCTTCGAGGACGATAAAGTTCCCATCAACCATGCTCCAGAAGAGGGTTTCTTCTCCAAATTTAATCCCCTTTACTCACCCGGTGGCTTGGGCTTATCCATGCAGTCCGTAGGGTTTGTAATGGCGGTCAATGGAGCTATTGCACTCTTCGTTCAAGTTTTCATCTTTCCCATAGCAGCCGAAAAGATCGGCGTCTTCAGGCTCTTTATTATCGTTACCGTCCTCCACCCGATTGCCTACGTTATTGTCCCTGCCCTGGTCCATGTGCCAGACTCGCTCCTATACCCCGGAATTTATTTTTGCCTGACTGTCAGGAACTTCTTCTCTATCATCTTATACCCTCTACTCCTCATCCTTATCAAGGACGCTACTCCTAGCTCGTCCGTACTTGGCAAAGTGAATGGCCTCGCAGCTAGCGCTGGAGCAGCTTGCCGTATGATAGCCCCGCCTGTGGCTGGCTATCTCTACTCAATTGGGTCACAGATTGACTGCGCTGGCCTCGCGTGGTACGGCAGTGCTCTCGTTGCCGTAATTGGCGCTTTCCAGTGTTTTGCGGTTAAGCGAGAACGAAACGAGATCTTCTCGGAGGAGGCTGGAACAACGATCAAGGAGCATCGTGTCATTGTGACAACTACCGAGACAAATGATGACGAGCTGTGAGCCTTTCAGCAGGTATATCTATTTTTGGATTTCCAGTTTACAAGTCATGTAATATTGGCTATCCCTCTTCACGACGACTTTTGATGATTGATGGCTCATTTTTGGATATATACGACCACGAAATGGATCAACGAAAATGGTGTTACTCGGATGATTAGCTCGGCGTTTAAGGCATGATCCGGGAAAGGGGTTTCAAAAAAAGGGGGTTGGCTTCGGTATGACGATATCCTCGGACGCGCGTATGGATAGAAATGGTTCATACTAGGTTATTCAGCGTGGATTGTCTTCGGGTTGGTATCTGTGTATCTTAACGACCTCTAAAATAATAATATAATTACTTTGATTTGGATATTTTATTTAACCATAAGTGATTGAGTGATCTCGTATTTTTTTAAAGCAATTAGACGTAATAGACATTCGTGTAATATAAAAGTAATGAGTGGGAAATTAATGTTCTTGATTAAGTTTCGTGGTTACACGCAAGTATGTATGGATTAGTTATGGATTAGTCGAGCCTTAAAAGTGTGGAGGAGACCCGCAACTTTCCCAAGACATCTGCACGCAGGTACCCGACAGTAAATAACTCCGTACCTCCTAAAAATAAGTCAAACAGTAAAATAACCGATTGGGCGGTTCGTGGCCGGGGAAATGTGAAATATAGCCCTACCGGACCCTTAGAACGATGTCGTTAGATAGGCGTAAGTTGACGTGCTTCGCGGAGCGGGACCTATTTCCAACTTTGTCTCCACTCTCTCCCGTCGTCCTGCCGTTTTGGGATGCTTGGTATGGGTTGCGTCGAGCTGATTGATTGATATGTATTTGGGAAGGACGATCTTTGGGGTCGATTGCCGTGAGCCTCATCTTAATTTGGCTTAGGATGGGAATTAGTGCCGTTGGTGAAGTTGGGGGTTGGGGAATGTTGTGATATCGCCTTAGGATATAACTAGTATAGTATACCTCCATGATGACTACCTATAACAATAAGTCTAGCCACCTACCTATGTAGGTGCTCTCATCCTCTAGCCCGCTGTAAAACTACTATTACATGATAATCCATTCTATGTATGTCCTTCACATTATATCGCAGTTTAAGAAACTAGCCTAGAGCAAATAAACACTTTTTACTATATGAAGCCTAACCGTAATTTATATTTGAGCAGGATAGTAAATTATCGCAGACTCGTACAGAATGGCATCAGGAGTAAAGTTATTTACATTAATATATTCAGGTTTTCCTCCAGCTCCTATTCATCAAGTTTTCCCGACCTAACACCAGCTTAGTTGATAAGGGTCGCCCCTTTTCCGCTATAATATGGTGATTGCTAAGCAGTCCACACCCAGTCAAGCGAAGTAGGCAGGATAGGATGTAAGAATGAGAAACTATACTTAAGAAGCAGGCTGATACTAAGTTCGTATAGCTGGAAGACCTTCCTCAAAACAGTCACATCATCGGTCACACAGGCGGACACAGCTCAAGCGTGTCGTAATGACAAAACAGCCAACCTACGCTAAACTGCAATCCCCATAACGAGATTCTCATTACGAAATTATTCACCAAGCCACAAAGGAAAGCCCCAAGGTGAAAAATAAAGATCAATTATGTGTCATGAAGTCAACGGCGGGTGGCCTTCTCTGCTTTATCGAGAGAATATTACAAAGTGTAATGTGGTGTCTGGATCCAGTACCGGTTTGTCCTTCCCTCCCAAGGGATTTATTTTGTTCATAAAAACCTCTATGTCCGAGTATCCCTGGTTTAAGCATCGCTTCCTATGCCTCTAGAGTACAACCAACCCATCCTTCAATACCAGCGTGACCGTTTTATAACGCCGATCATCATAGCAGCCCCAAAATAAAAGATTTGGTAGGTCGTTACCAATATCACCATTTATAGTGCGTAGATAGCGGCCATGATAGCTCCGAAAGCAGCGGCGAAGGCGCCGGATTGCAGACCATAGGCGCCGCTAGCGGGGATGGTAGAGGTGGCGGCCGGCGGCGCGGTGAAGGTGCCGTTAGCACCTGAACCGGAGCCACTGGAGCCTGTACCAGTCGAAATCGGGCTAATAGCCGTAGGCGTCACGGTAGCTGACTCCTCGCTGGAGATCTGGCCACTAGGCACACCACCCGGGCTTCCACCGGAGTTTCCAACAGAGCTAGTGGTTGAAGCATCGGATCCGGAAGCAGTCGAGGACGAGCCACCCTTACCAGTAGATGAAGGGCTGGCAGAAGAGGAAGAGGAAGAACCAGAGTTGGACTTGTCGCAGCTTAGGTCAAAGAGGGGAGTGGTGGTGAGCTTGTTACCGACAATACCAAAGCTGGGACTGGGAGTATCGGGGGCAGCATCCTGTAGAGTGTAGTACCAGAGGTTCGTTTTGCTCGAGAGCAGAGGGCAAACGACATCCTTCCAGAAAGTCTCAGCGTTGTCCGTTGAGGCAACAGATTGCCCAACAGTCTTGCCGCTGACAGGGTGACCCGTCTCGGTAATCCAAACCGACTTTCCACCAGCAGCTTGCTGAGTCTTGTCGAACGCCTCCTGGAACAGAGACTTGGACTTCGAGATGTCATTGGTCATCGTGTCTTGGAAGTAAGGATAAGCATCCATGCCAACCCAGTCACAAGCATCAATAACAGCCTGGTTGGAACCGTTGTACCAAGCAGTCCAGGTATCAACGTGACCGATAGGGGTTCCCTCTAAGCCAGTGCCAGAGATGGCATCCTTCGTCTCCTTGATGTAACGAGCAATGGTCTCGGGGCCGGTACCAACGTTGGAGCCAGCTGCGATTCCCATTGGCGAGTTTCGGTACAGATCTTCGCTACCAACGGAAATACCGTCTACGATCTTGGCGAAATCATTTCCGTATTGCTTGATAGCGGCCTTCAAAGCGAGAAGTTCGTTAGCGAATGAAGTGTCGCCTCCAGACGCCCAAAGACCGAGAAGAAGGGAGGTCTTTGTCTTGATAGCTGCAGGAATGGCTGAGATTGGTTCAGAAGCAGTTCCGCCTTGCTAAAATCGCACACAAAAAAGTTAGATAACCGGTTTAAAAATAGGATTTCATTACTAGTTCTTGTACTTACCACCATAGTGTAGAGACGGGCGCTGGTCCAACCAGAAGTGCCCTTAAGGTTTTGAGCGGTAGTGAACTCGTTTTCGAAGTCAGACTGTTGTTTGGCAGCACCTGTGGTAAAGGTAGAGCCATAGTTGAATCCCTGGATGGCCGAGGCCGTGGTGGCCAAGGCAAGAATAGAAGCGACGGCGTGCATGGTGGTCGACTTAGGTAGGAGGATATATTAGGGAGATATATGGAGTGCTTGAGATGTTCCTGGGCGATATCGAGAATGCTTAGGATTTTCTGACTTAAATAAAAATTTCTGTTCTCCCGGGCTACGAAATTGTTTAGACAGCAACAGTTGGAGGGACAGGTAAGTGCAATGATTCAGGCTAAGGAGAGAGAAAGTCGGCCTGATGCAGCAAAGCAAACCAATGTAGGGCTAAGTAAAGCGAGTGTAGGTATAACTAGTTCTAGTTAAGATTGGTTATAGTTAAGAAGAAAATGAAAAGTGAATGTAAACTAAGAAAGACTAGGTACTTAAAGAAGGATGAATCAGAGAAATTCACGTGTCGAAGATCTCCTAGTAACTACCTAGGATAGGACATAGAAATACGGATGAAAGAGGAAAAACTAGGAATACACTACATGTGGTGACATGGGCAGATGGCATGATACTTGTACCGACACGTAATAAAAATAGTACGTGGACTTGGAAGTATTTTTTTGTTGTTTCTTCCATTATGTACACTAGGTCCTGGCATGAGGAACTATCAAATGTATGTAAGCTTGTTCCTGGCAAGGATGCGCCAAAATCAATATTCTGTCCAATGGCACTTGCTGATTCTTAGTAGTGTTCTACAAAGTCTAGGCTGTCAACGCCGCGGACCCATTTTGGCCCCATCTTTGCGTTCCCTGCTTTCCCATCTGGGTCCTTACAAAAGTGGAGTCCCTGAGTGGCTGCCCATCGACCCAATCATAAATGTTTATTTTGGCTTAGCCCCGTCGAAAGACAGGAAACAAGCTCCGAGGGGACGTACTGCGCCCCATCTCTATGCGGATCAAGTCTCCGTTCTCCAAGCTAGAATCTCTTCGATCGATTCATTAATCGCGACTTCTAAGAATAAACGGGTTCTACAGGTGATGCTGTGACTTGTGCAACACATTGGATTTTCCACTATTTATTTCAAACAAAGGACGTATGTCTGACTGAGTAAATCCTTAGTTTCGAAAATGTATAGTTACTCACAAAATCAACGTAAGATCTTGCTGTCTAATTTGGTCGAATGGAACATTTACAAGTCAAGTTAGCAAAGGAAATTGATAGTCAGACGATGACGTGCAGCAACCTCGTATTAGACCCATAAACTTTACTAATAACCATGATCTTCGTAAAGTAACAGTATAAGCAGTATACTATACACTGTAAAGTCACGTTGCAGTTTTATTAATACTAGACGAAGCATTCCAAGCCTTTGCCATCATCTAGAACTAAAACAATGGTCTAGGGACTTAATAGTGTACATAAACCTCAGGAGAAAAGAAGGAAGAAATAAACAAAGAAATTCATGAAACCGAATTTACGCGGCTATGATGCGTACATAGTAATGCGCTTTTGCGGGGGCCCCTTACTCTTGCATTGGGACTTGCATTCTGTTCCTGCATTAACCTGCCTATTGGGCTGGACCGAAGACTGGCTGACACAACGGTGTCTGTTCGCTAGGAACTAAGAAACTAGCAATTCATACATGCAGACGTGATAGGCTATCACCCAAAACGTTCTTCCTCGACTGTACAAAATACTTAGAGTCGCAAACATTGATACATGTACATAGGTAGGGCGTAACTCGTGGAGCAGAAGAAAGAAGTGGCAAAGAAAATCAAGAAATAGACCAGATTAATAGTAGCATGTATGTACATAGGCAAGTAAATCATCATCAAGTTACAAGACAGGAAAACAAACCGTCATTAGATATATCCGAGCTATCCGGACTTACAGCAGACGCCTAAAACATAACCGGATATTGTCAACTAGTTAACTGATCCCAATACATGGAAAGCAAAGTAATATATGTTGCATCCACTCGAAAATCTGACAATAAATTGTGATTTCAGATCATGTTAAACCTTTTGATATACTTATACTTCGCTGTCGTAGAATGAATTCTTTCAATGTGGATTCCTAACATAATTATATCCAATTAAACTAAAGGCAACATCTTGTCTATGGGCAACATGGTGTAGGTATGTATGTGGATGGTTAAAGACGTACCACATGCGCTTTTTACGAATATTGGTATTGCTACGAAATTAAATTCGACGTGACTTTGGAATCTGAATGTTCCGCAATCGCTCTAGGGTGTAAGGGTATCAAGTTATGCATAGCATCCTACATTCATTACACAAAGCAAGGGACATAGTTGTCCTTATTCCTATTGTTCGGGTAGCGTATGGCTTCCGGGTCCATGGTCTAGATCCAGATCGAATCCGAAATAGTCACCAATGACCCTCACTTAAGGATTTTGAATAAGCAGTCAGTCTCCCAGACTCTAGTTGGCCAACCTAGACGAAACCTCTAATACCACGTAGACCAACCGACTTCTTTCTCTCCTTTTCATCCTTTTTTTCCTTCTTATCCTTACGCAGATTTTGTACACCTCCTAGTGGAGTTAGCATACACTCGTGATATTTAATGGATAACTATATAACGAAAACTCACCTCGTCCAAAATATCGCTCTGCGGTAGGGCTGCCTTTTCCTATTGAGAGCGGATCAATTAGCGGCGTAGATGGTCGTCGACCCTGGCCCTCTACGCCGGTATACGGCTCAAGCGGCGGGGTGGCATTGTACGATGTTGGTTCAAACGTCTCCGACTCGGAAAACCCACGCTGCTGGCGCTTCCGATGGGTTAACGGGCTACCGGAATCGGAAGATAGATCGACCTCGGGATCAGTAGGAGGATGAGGGTCTGGCTTCGAGAGGTTGGATATTGTGGACTGCAATTCCAGTATGTTTGCTTGTAAAGCCGTATTCTTCTTCGTAAGCTCTGTAATGCGACTCTTCATTTCTGACTTCTGTGCCCGACTTGCTGCTAGGACATTCTCAAACTGCAACTTTAAGTTATCAGAATTGCGTCCTGTGCCGTCTTGAAGTAGATCTTGTAGCTTGGCATTGAGAGCGGCAATCTGTGAACGGTACGTGTTATGTGTTTGCTGAATATCGGAATCATAAGCTTTAAGCTTCATATCTAGCACCTCAGCTCGGCTATCTGCTTCCGCCGCGCGCGTTACTGCAAGTTGACGCTCTGTCTCCTTGGCCTGATAATTTCGTTCAGATTCTGTCAACCGCTCCACGTCTTTCCTCAATCTCTCTAGCTCGCCAACATTGATTTCGACAGACTGCATATTTTGCTTCAGGCCTAATTCTCTGACTTCGGCTTCGCAAACTAATAATCGTAATTTATCCGCCTCGCGTTTCGCAGTGTCTAATTCAGTTCGTAAAATATCCCCTTCCGCATTCCATTTTTTCTGCTCTTCACGAAGTGCTCTTAACTTGGCGGTGAGATCAGCTTCCCACTTCTTCGAGAGTGTGCGACTCTTTTCGGACTCTCTCTTCGCTTGTATTTCCGATTCTTTTGCGTTCTTTACCTGTTGCTTAAGCTGACGGTTCTGTATGATCAAGTTCTGGGTTTCTGCCTCGCTTGCCGCTTCCCGTACGTGTCGCCTTCGTAGCTCACCCATATGGGTAAGGTGCTGCTGCTTCATAAATCGTTCAAATGTCAGGTCATTGTACAGAAGTAGTATTTGGCGTTGTAAGTGTGCAATCTGGGCGCTGTTGCTCTCGGTTGATGATAAGGAGGCATTGGCCTGTTGTGGGTTCGACTGAAGTTGCGATCCCGGAATGTCTGAAATGGACTCGTGGTAACTCAAGGAAAGAGATGGAACGCTATCATTCGGCATCGATTGATGCAGTCCAGATTTGATGGCCTTGTTGGAATTTAGCAAGTCTTGAAGCTGAGTTTGAGATGCAGACGGGACAATTTGGCGAGACAGAGTCGGACTCTCGTTACCGATTCCGAACGGTCTGGGGCTTGAGCTATCGCGGTTGGAATGGCGGCTGCTTATAGATGACTGGCGTAGTACGGCAGATTGTACACGACCACTCGTGATAGACTCAGTAAAAGTTGACCCGGTATTCCTCCGGTTGTCTCCTTGAAGGGAACTAAATGTGGGATTGCCAAAGGGATAGGAACCACTAAGTAGTGCAGACTCATGACTACTCTTTTCAGGCTCGTCTCTTTCGTGTACGCCATGGATTATATTCGGGATGTCTTGGGTAGAGAATGCTTCACTTGGCCGGTAGAGGGCCACACAGTCAGCTACGACTTCGGCTGGCTCACTTTTGATCCATCTTCCGAAGTCTGTTTTCTCCGAATCAATAGTGAGAGTATAGAAGTTCTCATGGAGGAGATGGCACTGTCGAAATCTCTCAGACGCGTGTCGTATCTCGGTAGGCTGGACCTCAATATCGTCAGCATCAGGGACCTCGGCGTGTCGAAGGTATCTTTGTGGCTTTCGAATATAGTCCATGAAATTGATAGGGTAAAGTCCATATAGCACCGTGAAATAATGAAGGATTTGCGGGACAGCCGTTTCGTCGAAGTCAGTCGAGTATGCGAGCTTTTCCCAAGCAAGCGCATTGGGGGACAGCCTTCGATCCAAGTCCGCATCGACGGCCATTTGAGCAGATAACTCTCGCTCCCAAAAGAGCAACCTCGCATATATGTTAAATAGCGTGGGTAGGTGAGGGACGAGAGAACTTGGCATATGGGGTAGGATCATGGTTAATGCAGTTAGAGCTAAGGAAACAATAGTTGTAGACGTATCTAACTGAAGGCAGTTGATCAAGTTGTTAAATAGGGGTGTTTGTAGGATAAGATGTAGATGCGGCGGTTGGCTCTGCACGAAAATACCTAGGAATGAAAGAGCGCGGGCACGATATGTCTTTTTAACCACATAGAGGTCGAGAACAGTCAAGAGGTCCTAAGTCTATTTAGCAAGTTGCTTATAGCACGGAAAGATCATGAGTGCCTACTTTTGGGCGTCTTTTCCCATAGTGTAGCAAAGTCTTTCGCAACTGTTTCTCTTTGAACTCCGTCATTACATCGGGGCTTTTCCCGATAGCTTCATATTCATCGAGCCATAGCAGTAAGATACGCTCTGCAAGCCGAGGAGCAGCACCCCCGGTAGGGGTACTAGGGTCATTGCCATCGTCGGCAGTAAGGATTTCTAGTAACACACCCTCTACTTCAGAAGCAAGGCCCCTCTCCTGGTTCAGATGGTTCAGGACTAGAAGTAGCAAGTCAAACCATTGGAATGTCTTGCTCGGCTGTCCAATTATAGGGCGTAAACGGCGAAGGAGGGCAACAAATGCTGTATATCGAGACGGTTCTTGGGCGACGTCTTTATGGAATAAGGAGAGCAGTTCATCATTGACCTTGTCGGATATACTTTCGTCGAACTTCTCGTGCTTATTCAGGTAGGCTTCGATAATCTCGACCAGATCGTCGGGTAGCGGATATTTCGCAGTCGGTATGAAGCTATGTATGGCTTTCGTAAGCTCCCTAAAGGTCCTAAGATTGTAGACAAGAAGTTAGCGCCTAGAGATTCCACTTTGATAGGTGGATACAGTGACTCTGTGTCGGGAGTAACAAAGAGGTCTTGATCACTTGGGATGGAACTCTGGATGACAAAATCAACATACGGAGCTGAAGACATTGACATCGAAGCCCCAAACGGAGCGGTTCGAGTGAAACAATCGGCTGGTAGGGGTTAATGAGCTGTCACGAAGTAAACTTCCGGATCGAGAATGCGCATAGTAGAGCTCCAACTCCAAGTCCCGCAGGAGCTTTCAATCGAGTTCCGAGGAGGTTCCTTGGGACTGTGGGACCGTAGGACTGTGTCAGTTTTTGGATCCATTCAAATCTTAGGTAGCAAATCAGTTTTGTTTTTCCAGGTCAATGGTGGGTCCTCCCGACTCGCTTAGACCGCTTCAAGCCTGCAGCTGCCGTACAATGAGTGTAACCATCTAAACCTAATCATGTACTACAATACATGATAAAATGTAATGTACGTCGGCCTAAGGCGCTATATTTAAAAGTATTATTCGCCCAAAAGTACGATGAATGAAGAGGGGAATTTAATCACACAAGACGGCGATCATTTTTGATAAATACCTACGTACCTGTCCTGTATTACTATCCAATACCATTTCAGCCTGAGCAATTTATCAAGCTTTAACATTCTTAGCTTTGTATCGAGAAGGCTGATCATGTGCGCTTCTTTGAATTTTAACTTGGACACTGTATTGCTTACGGTGAGAGCGTGACCATTTTAGATCCACAGGGAAGGTAGATCTTTGGGTCTCCGCATCCTAGACAGCGGCTTCAAATCTGGGGGAGGGGCAGGAAGGGAATGATATACATACTACCTGGAAGGTACTCCCGTCATATTCAATGTGGGGTAGTTACCGTCCGGTACCTACACTACACTACAGGCCTGACCTAGCCCCTCCCTAAGCTCCATAAGGTCCTACGTAACTCTCCGGCGTGGGCAGGTATTGAAAACTGAGGCCCCTCAATCACTCCATCCATCAGCCCATAGGTTCAATTCCTCGCTCCATTCGTCTGGCCATTCTCATTCAACTTTCTTCTCTATTCCCTCAAAGGAATCGTAGAACGATTTTGTCAACAAAGCAATTGACCTCATTTCCTCTCATCGTGATTCAATATCAATCAATTGTGCGCTCCTCAAAGTCTTGTCTTTTCTCCTTCATAGCCATAGGCTTCTGAATTTCAAAACACATCTCTCTATCTCTATATTATTTATCTCCCCCTCTCCAAAAACGTTGCCTATTACTTTCAATCATGGCGCACAAGACTTCTGCGGTGGCCGATGAGCCTATCCAAGTACTCTTCGCCCTTCAAGACAAGTTTGACTTGTTGGACTTTGTAGGCACCCTTGAGGTCCTCGACTGGGCTCGCCACGATAAAAACGATGAAAGTATGTCAGCTACCTATGTATTCGTACCCAGTCTATAAACTACCTCTCCCTTGTAACTATGCTAAGAGAGGTTTTGTTTGTAGATACCAAAGCCTTCGATTGCACAATTGTTGCCGCCGAGCCTAAGGTCTTGTCACAACAGGGTGTTATCATTGGCGCCCAGATCAACTTCAAGGAGGCCCATGAACGCCTTGATGATTTCGATATTCTTATCGTGGTGGGCAGCGTCGATAGCAGCGCCATCCTGAAAGAGCACTCTGAACCCATACCCATCATTGAGGCTTTCGCAGAACTTCAGAGGAAAGATTATACCCGAGAGCGCACACTGATGTCTGTTTGCACCGGGTCCCTCTTCCTAGCTGAGGCGGGCATCTTGGCAGGCTTGTCTGCCACTACTCACACAGACTACTTGACTAAGTTCGAAAACGTCTGTAGCAATGCGGCACAACGTGACCTACAAGAGCGAACCGACGTCGTAGAAGACGCCCGGTATGTCGTGAACAATCTTCGCTTTGACCTCGGAGATGAGGATGAGAATCCCTATATCCGCCGCAAGTCGGACGCTGGAAGACGCCCATCTGTAGCTCGGTACGTTGATATTAAAGTATGAATTACTTTCACTTACTAATTAGTAATGTAGAAAGGGAAGCGTGTCATACAAGGGCTCGAATGGACGCCGCGAGTCCATTGCGCGCCGAGCCGCGATGCGTCTTGGGGGGCTTCGAGTCATTACGGCGGGGGGAATATCTGCTGGCATAGATGCAGCTCTGTATCTAGTCAGCATTCTGGTCGATGAAGATACCGCGAACGAAGTCGCCCGATTCATGCAGCATGAGTGGGTTAAGGGTATAGTTGTTGACGGTATTGATGTTTAGGTACATAGATATAAGAGCCTGGGATGGAGGGGCCAACGCATATGCGAATGTGTCAAAATCTTGCTGGGCACGTAACGAAAGAAGTAAAAACTAATTCAAAAAAAAAAAGAAGTCTTAAATTCATGATGCCGTCATTTCGAATTCAATTGAATGCTTTTTTCTAGTTAACTACATGTACTCATCTCCATGATTTTGAAATTTAACTATACAATTACCTAAGTGTTCCGTACATGTAATTTATTTTATTTACTGTGGGCATTTCCTGAACTATGCAGGGACACATAACTGAAAGCTAAACGAATTGGGTACCCTGACTTAGAGGGGTGGGTCCGCGAAGTCGGAATTTTCACCTGCCGACGTAGAGAACGAATTGAACTTATCGATGCATGGGCTGAATTTAAGATAATATTGTGAACAGTCCTGTATAAAATCTTATATCTCTATCTTATTCGTAGTCGCTATCGAAGCACAATGGCGACAAAGTTCTTCCGGATAGGGAAGAAACAAGTCTTCTTGTATGCGCTTCCGACTTACCTAGCCATCTTTTACTTCTGCAGCTAACATTAATCCCATTACAGACCCGATCACATAATCGCCTTCCTACGGCCGCGAGATAACCAACCACCAAACTTCGCCACATTCAGGGTACCTTTAACATTCAACAAGTTTGACTTGCGTGACTATCTACTACACGCATATAATGTGCCGGTACTAGGCGTACGATCGCAGCTGACGCAGCGTCGGCCGCGGCAGTCCAAGATGCACCATCGCATCTACCGTCCGCCGCCAGTCAAGACGATGACGGTGGAGCTACACCAGCCGTTTAAGTGGCTCGATGTCCCAGAGGACCTGACCGCATGGAATCCACCAACGCTGGAGAAGCGGCAAAAGGCGATGGAGAAGCAGGAGAAGTGGCAGAAGGACGCTGAAAAGACTGGCACGTTCCCCCTAAGAGACGAGCAAAGAGCGTCGAAATCCAGAGTATCGCTGAAGCAGGAGGCGAAGAGGCTACTGAGGGATGGGAACTGGGAGAACGATAGGGAGTTGGATCCGAAGTTCAAAGGTAGGGAATGAGCGCGAGGAGGATGAGGAGAAAAAAAAAATGCTTGGATTTTTAAGCATCAAAGAGGGAAAGGGCAATGGTTAATGGTTAAGGACTCTATTCTATAGGCATGATAGAGGACGACTGTACGACTATGGAAGACCTGGACTAGACTTGTGTGTACGATACACATTGCAAAGCAAGCAAAAGATCGGTCTTAAAGCATTGTATCATTACTTGTTCGATGCCTAGTTTCTATACACCATCTGCTATATCTACCCAGTGATGGCCCTGTTGAAAATATAGGACCTCGTTTCCCCAACTCCACCAACCTGCGGTGAGGTTTCTCGCAAACACCTCTAGCCCGGTGTAGTTCTCCGGCAGTATGTCCCGAAACAAGAGCTTCAAATTTGGCTTTCTTGAGTGGATATCTGGAACTCCCAACATCACCCTGCTTGGGATCGGGGCCTTTAACGTGCTGCTTCTCTTCCTACCTAGCAATAGCCTCTCCCATGGTTTTCTCCACTGCGCTTCTAAGTCGATGACTGGATCCCCGGAACTAGTGATCTTCAGCCAGATCCATTCTCCGACGAGTTCGAGGCCCCATTCAGAGAATATTCCGTGGGGAGATGTTAGCAAGTCAGGAACTGCAGCCTTGTTAGTGACCCATACAGCCACGAGGCCGTCTGGTTTCAAGTGCGATGCAACAGGTATCTGGGTTAAGAGATCCCCGATTTCTTGTATGTCATATGCAATAGTATAGCTATTCTGTTTCCGCTTTACAGATCGACTGGGCCACGGTGGATCAAGAACCATTAAATCGAACATGGGAGCATCTGCGATGAAGGCTCCCCGCTGAGACTCTATGGTTCCTAGAAGGTAGTGTGACTGATCTGGAATAAAAGACTCTAGTACCATGTCGGCCGGCTCGCCCGAAGTTCGCTTCCTCTTGTGTAAATCCTTGAGGTACGACTTGTCGCAAAAATTACCTATATCTCTTACAACACGTGGTAAGCACCACAGTCCTTTGTAGTCCTGCTTGGCCTTTTCGAGTGCAGACCTAACGGCTTCTTGGACCATCAATTCGGCTATGCTTGCAGAGGGTGTGGCTAACTGCTCCTGGCTTGTTTTCTTGGGATCGGGCGTTTTCCATGGCATTTCTATTGGACTGGAAGAAACAATACGCTTTTTAATGACTTGTCCTGGTAATAACTGAGCCTCCTCAATAGAACGTGGAATATCTATAAGAATGATAGATCGATCTGAGTTCTCGAATAATACACAAGACGCAGATAGATGATGTGAATCTTCTTTATAAGACATGATTCTTCGGTACTCCTAGCACGTAATATCAGAACTCGACCCCCTTTAGTGTATCTGTGCCGCTTTGCCGTATTTTGTGAACCACATTGAGACTTGTACAATGGTGAATCTTAATTCCTGCAGATCTTGGATGAGGCCTCAAAGAGATCAATATTGTACAGGCATGGACTCTTTATCCTGGACTATTAATTTTTAGGTTGAGTTTTGATGATGATGTGTCTCTTGGCTTTAGCTTAATCAATTGCATCAGGTTCTGCAAGCCAAGATTCGTTTCTTGGTCGTTAAAGAACGGAGCTAACTAGCGATCGTTGGTTATCGTCACATTGAGTAATTCTTCGTCCAGAGGTCTCGACCACTCGTTGTTATGTTCTAGGAATATCCGACCTAAACGCGGGCCGTTGCGAACCCAATGAGAAGAGTAATCGAGACCGTAGCTGTAACCGCTTGAATGATAATTATACCATGTTTGCATGTCCTCAAAATGGAAGAATGCAAAATAAAACAGCCGCGCGTGAGTTGGGTCCAATCACAGTCGGCGTGTTCCGTACCTTGCCCGGAATATGAAGCGGTATTACACTACTTAACGGCACAGCGGCAACACGATAAAAGAACTTGGACCTTATCAAGTGGGACGTTTCAGGGGTTTTAAGCTTGCCAAGTCATTTAGAGCAGGCGCCTCTGACATCAGTTTTTTAATTTCTGTCGTACAACCATGAAGCAGCTTCATTCATTGGATGCAATTGGGAGGGAGCATACCCACATGTGGAGAGACCTATAGAAAATCTTGTACCATTTACTAGAATCAGTACCTCAAAAATTGCCTGCCAATGTTACCGTATCACATGTATCTAAGACGTGTTGTTGTACTTCGTCAATCTCAATCCAGGTTTTAAGGACATTAACGCATCGTGCAAAGTCCCGTCAAATCGATTGAGCTTCTAAATTCAATCTAACCGCCAGTTTCTCCTCCTTGTCCATTATCTAAGTTCTTTTACGTGTCGATCTGAACTACGACAATGCCGTTGTTCCTCTTCCTTGAATCAATTCCTACACACTTGTCTCTACACGTGGAAATTGTCCTGTTGTTTGGTTTACAATAAAACTTCCGTAGCATTTACTACCTACCTACCTACTTACCTCCCTACACTACCTACAATACGTACATACATAACTTAACATACCTATCTTATACATAACTTAACGCATCTAACGTATCTAATCGTCATCGTCAAAATACTAGTTCCGTAACCCCTCGCGATTTCTAAGCTCACTTGACCCTCCCCTATTTCCCCTCTCCATTTCGTTCTTCAAGACTACGTATGAAGACGACATCGCAACAAGTTTCTCGGGTTGGATTTTAGGTCGGCTAACGACTTAGAGGGACGGCATGGCGGACTCAGGGGGTAAGTTACGATGTCATTATACCGATTAATTTCAGGTTTGCATATGGTGCTAACAAGTGTTTCCTAGATCAGGGCACAGCCCAGCGTAATCAGGGCATCACCCTGATAGCTTTTGTTACTGCTCTGAACGTCTCGTTGATAGTCTTTGGCGTTCAGACGGGATTCTTTTTGTTACTGAGAAATAAGTTATCCAGGATATTGTATGCGACTCCTCAGTCTATTCTTTGTCAAACAGCTTGCTGATAAGTTATATTGTACAACAGCAAGCCCAAAACATACCTTGTACCAGAACGAGAACGAACGGAACCCCCACCAAGCAGTCCCTGGGGCTTAGTTAGTACCGTGTTTCGCTTCCCGGATCGCGAGGTTATTAAGAAATGTGGTCTGGATGCGTACTTCTTTCTCCGATACCTACAAACCCTGCTCGTCATATTTATACCTATGGCCGTCATTATAATCCCGATCCTAGTGCCAGTCAATTACGTTGGCGGACTCAGTCGCAACTTCTCAGCGAATACTACCGATAGTGACCCGAGCATCAACTCTACCGATCCCCAGGGCGCTGATTACAGCGACCCCAGCGCTCCGAAATCTAACATTACTGGGTTGGATACGTTGGCATGGGGCAATGTGAGAAAGGACCAAACTAACAGATATTGGGCGCATCTCGTCATGGCAGTCTTGGTCATAATATGGGTCTGCGGTGTTTTCTTCGCAGAATTGAGGGTTTATATTAAAGTCCGCCAGGACTGGCTAACAACAGCCGAACACCGTTTACGAGCCTCTGCGACGACTGTTCTAGTGAGCGGTATTCCCGATAAATGGTTGAATGAAGAGGCTCTTAGGGGTCTTTTTGATGTTTTCCCGGGAGGACTTCGAAACGTATGGCTTACGCGAGATTTGACACATCTCTTGGAGAAGATTTCCAAACGTGACCTAATCCACAAACAGTTGGAGGAAGCCCAGACAGAGCTGATTCGGATGGCGAAGAAAGAGCAACTGAAGAAGAGGGAAGCGGATGAAAAACAGGCGCGTAAAGTATCTAAATCTCACCGACCCACAAAAGGAGAGAGACAAGAGCGTCAAAAGCGGGAGGACGATGCAGCGAAATTGCAGGCCGAAGGTAACCAAGGCATAAGCAGTGGTGACCGGCATGAAGTCCCACATGATTTAGGTGATGCTGAAGCAGAGGTTAAGACTGAACACCAACACGATAGCCAGAGGCCATCTACTGGGCGTAGCTTTGTGACAAGCGGGTTCTCGAAAATAACTGGAGGGTTTGGAAAGGGTGTTGATGCGATGGGTAGGACTGGACAGGATATATTTGGAGGCGCTAAGCACATTTCGCACGGTATTGACAATCAAATCGAAACGACAAATGGATTCGTGGCAATAGGAAGGCCGCAGAGCCCTTCGCCCGCTCCCCCTACGCGGGGATCGGACCGCCGTCGCGTTCAGCTGCCGGACGAGAAAGACCTTCCCAGGCCGTCGACCCAGAGCTCGAATCATCGTCAGGGTCTTGGATCCGAAGAGCCTGTTATGGGGCCGCCTGCATCGCAATCACAGCATTATCGCAATGGCTCTTCCATTTCCCAGGATACTATGCTAAAGGGAGAGAGTGTTGAGATGCGACAGTTCGGAAATACTACTCGCAAAGCCGATACTCTCGAGGATATGCAACAACACGAAACCATACGATGGTATCAGTTTTGGAAGCCCCCAGCCGGTGGATATGTGTCGCCCGTCCCCCAAGGATACGAAGGTGACGACTTTCCCTTTAAGAAGGAGAAGACGCTCTTAGAAAAGATAAAGTCATTCATCCCGTTTGTTGGTGGCGCGGAGCTCGAGCCGGTGGAATACCCTAAAGCCTATAATGAGGAATGGACAGAAGATAAGGACAGTGGAGCAGAATGGGAGAAATGGGTTAAGAAATCTAAGCGACCAACCCATCGTCTTGCGATATTTGAATGGACTCCTTCATGGCTACCTGGGCTTCCTTTTCTCAACAAGAAAGTCGATACAATTTATTGGTGTAGGCAGGAACTAGCAAAGTTGAACTTGGAGATCGACACGGACCAGAAGAACCCAGAGCGGTATCCACTGATGAAGTCGGCTTTTATTCAATTCAATCACCAAGTCGCCGCGCATATGGCTTGCCAGAGTGTTACGCATCATATTCCGAGGCATATGGCCCCTCGCACTGTGGAGATATCACCTAATGACGTGCTTTGGGAAAACATGGCTATTAGCTGGTGGTCTGAGTGGCTCCGGACTGCTGCCGCCGTGGCTTTTGTCGCCGGCATGATCCTACTATGGGCATTCCCGGTTGCCTTCACGTCCTCGATTTCTCAAGTTAGCACGCTGACAGACGAATTTCCTTGGTTGAGTTTCATCGACGAGAATAAAAATATCCATAACGTAGTTTCTGGTGTTGCTGGTGTTCTACCGGCTGTTCTACTCGCTCTACTTCTCTGGTTGGTGCCGATTATCATGGGCTTCCTTGCTGGTTTTAAAGGAGCCAAGACGGGATCTCAGAAAACGGAAACGGTTCAGAAGTTCTATTTCGCCTTCCTCTTCGTCCAAATATTCTTGGTCGTCTCCTTAGCTTCCGGTGTTCTTCAGACGCTTGACTACATTGCCAACAACCCAACTGGAATTGCGGATCTCCTAGCAGAAAACTTACCAAAGGCCGCAAACTATTTCTTCTCTTACATGATTCTTCAGGCCCTCAGTGTGAGCTCGGGTACGTTACTGCAAATTGGGGCTCTCATCAACTGGTACATCATCGCGAGAATTATGAATAAGACGGCTCGGAATAAGTGGTTTACCAATACTAAGCTCCCTGAAGTGAATTGGGGAACTACATTCCCGGTCTATACGAATTTCGCCTGTATCGCATTGATCTATTCAGTCGTCGCCCCAATCATCTCCATCTTTGCCATCATCACATTCAGTCTCCTGTGGATGGCAAATAGATACAGCATGATATACGTGAACCGTTTCACAAGCGACACTGGTGGTGTGTTATATCCGCAAGCCATCAACCAAACCTTCACGGGGCTTTACGTGATGGAGCTGTGCCTTGTCGGTCTATTTTTCCTTGTAAGAGACGAGAATGGCGAAGTTGCGTGTGCACCGCAAGCCATCATTATGATCGTCTCAATATTTCTGACCGCAATATACCAAATCCTCCTGAATCAATCCTTTGGGCCATTATTCCGGTATTTGCCAATTACCTTCGAGGACGAGGCTGTGCTGCGGGACGAAGCATTCCAGCGCGCTCAGGACCGCCGTCTAGGCCTTGATGACCATGACGACGATGCATCTGACAAGGAGGCTTTACCGAGACACGAAAGTGAGAGCCAAAATAATTCCATGGATGGCGCTGATGACAAGACGGGGCGAGGTAATAAATTTACAAACTTTAAGCCTGTTAAGGGCATTGTCCACGCTAGTACCTGGGCAGCTCGTGGCGGTAAAAATACTTACGATCGTACTTTTGGCAAGGCAGAGAAAGGGCTTAAGAATGTCAACAAGTATCGTGAAGAACGCCGACAAAAGGATCTCGAGGCGCAGAGGGCTATCGGTGAGGCTCTATACGGTGGATTCCACGATGAAATCGAGGATCTCATGCCCGAGGAAAGAGACGTTCTTGTTAGGCGTGCATTCATGCACTCGGCCTTGCGTGCAAAGCGTCCGACCGTATGGATTCCTCGTGACGACCTAGGAGTGAGTGACGACGAAATAAGAAGGACAAGGGAATTCAGTGAACACATTTGGATTTCGAACGAGGGCACGGCACTCGATAGCAAAGTGCGGGTTGTATACGGCCGTGCGCCTCCAGACTTCTCAGAGCTGGATATTATCACCCTCTAAAGGAGGAGACACGTGAACTGAAATGTACATAGAAAACATACGACGGAATGACCAAGGTTGGAGTTCGTTGCATAGCCGGCGGAGAGGTATACCCCATGTTGCATAAGGCCTTTAATAGAACTTCCTAAATAGATAGGCTCTCTGATTTCTGGATACTACCCGATTCACTTAGACTTGCATGCGTGACCCGACTGAATCTGCTTGACTGAGGACTTACCGTGGCGTCATGTTTGGAGATTGTCAACCCTTGGTAATGGTAAATTAAAGTTAACGAATTAGCTATCTGATATAGTTACATGGTCTATCTTTGTATGATATGATACGAACTGAGGTTTAGAATAAGCGTTTCAAAAATTATTTTGACTTTCCTGCAGAACAGTTTACCCGTGAGTTTAAGCGTTTGACAATACGAATTATAGCACGTACATACATACCTAGGTACGGAACCTAGCCGTCATGTGCCTATATTTAGGATGTTTACGCTATGTCCGCTCTGCTTTACGCACTGTAATCCTATACATATGTATGAGATCTGGACAGTTTATAGGTACCGTATAGGTAGATTATTATTATGTACATGGACCGGGGTCAGATAGATAACGACTTCTCTGCGGAGCTACCCGACGGGGGGTAACACCTAACTCTACTATGTAAAGACGTGACAGGTGGACAGGTGGACAAGAGAGACAGGGGTATAGGAATCTGCCAAGAACCAAATTCTAGCGCGATCGGTCGACGGGGGATTCGTAAACTGTACAATACATAGTTACACTACGCAGATACTGTAGTAGAACCGGCACGATAACAAGGGGGTACTTGTACTTGTTCCTGTCTCTCCGATCTGCTGTCTTTCTTTTTCTTTTTCCTTTTCCCGATGTCTCGAACTGTACTATAGTAATCATAATCTCTCTCTCTCCCGGTCTCGACTCGACATTACTTCTCTAATAAAGAACGTGTTAGTCCTTGTTCCGAGTACGGCACTGTAAGATCAGCCCAACGCGCCAAAAGCAGTGCCGCAAGATCAGCGTCAGCATCAGTCTTCAGCTAAAAGATCATCCCTCACATCGTTCTGTCCTTTTAGGTGGTACTAAGTACCCATTACACTCGTTTAAACCCATCCTTCTACCGTCCTTTGTGACGTTTCATTTACAGCCGCGAAACGAGTTAGAGCAATAGGATTCTACGACCGTTCTCGTTCTTGTCGCAACACAAATAGTAATTCATTCCAGTCACTTGACAGATCCGCAAACCGTATAACACGGAACTCTACCTAGAAGTTATCGCGCGAAGTAGTGAAGCTGGGCAAAAGCTAGACGTCTAACACCTTGCCAAGCTAACCGAGTTGATGTATCTCGAGACACAATAGCGATAGGAGGATATACGCAAAATGGGCGAATCCCTGAGGAATAGTCTGAAATGGCTACTTTCTCTTCTCATAGTCTCACAAGTTCATGCCTTCTATATTCCGGGTAAGCTAAATCCAGGCGCCCAGTCTATGCCGACGCACTCGCTTCAAGTATGCGACGTCTAACGAATTCTATACGAACACAGGTTGGTCGGTAAAGAGTTACAAGGAAGGCGAACATATTCCTTTACTCGTTAATAAAGTCTATTCCGATAATACGCAACTACAATATGCCTACTACGATCTTCCATTCGTCTGCCCGCCCACGGGTAAAAGCCACGGTCCCGGTCTACTAAGCGGCCAGAGCATCTCACTCAACCTCGGAGAAGTTCTTCGTGGCGACCGGATTATGACATCAGACATTGATCTTACCATGGGACAAGACAAAGAATGTAGTTTTCTATGCGAGCAAGTGGTTACAAGAAAAGATCTAAGGAGAGCTAAAGAGCTGGTTAGGGAAGGATACGTAGTAGAATGGATCGTCGACAATCTACCCGGTGCCACTAGTTTCGTTACCGTCGACAAGTCGAGAAAGTATTATGCTGCCGGCTTTAAGCTCGGCTTCACCGATTACTCGTCAAGCACCGGAAAGCCGCGCTACTTCCTCAATAACCACCACACCATCGTTATTCGATACAGGGCGGCGTCAGGTCGAGCTGGCGAGAAGGGAGGCAAAGTAGTCGTCGGTTTTGAGGTCTATTCCAAGAGCATTGGCCCGAATGTCAAGCGAGACAACGGCTGCCCTACAGATCTTCACGATGCTGAGGATCGCTTCGAACTCTACATGGCCCCAAATAAGACGACCGATTTCCAGACGCAGTATCCCCACTCGTCTTACCACCCTGCAGCGATCGAAGAAGGCGATGACGATGATACAATCTCCATCCCCTACTCGTACTCTGTGTATTTCCGCGAAGACGAGTCGATCGAGTGGAACCGTCGTTGGGATTTATACTTCGTTAACTCGGAGGAGGGCTCTCGAATCCACTGGCTGGCCATTGTCAACTCCCTAATTATCTGTGGCCTGCTCACTGGTATCGTTCTCATGATCTTGGCTAAGACGATCAGGTCCGACATTAAAGGATACAAGGAAGGTTCTATCGAAGACGGCAAATTACGCAAGGGAAAGCCTGGAAAGCGTAGTCCTAAATCCGAAAAGGCAGGATTTGGCGTCCTCGAGAGAGAAGCTGATGCGGATAAGGAAATAGAAGTGTCATCCGATGATGAAGCTCTAGAGGATGTCACGGGTTGGAAGCTGTTACATGCGGATGTCTTCAGGAAGCCTGAGTATGGTCATCTGCTCGCTCCACTTGTCGGGTCAGGCATGCAGCTCCTATTCATGGCCATTGGTTTGGTTTTGCTAAGTGCCATTGGCATCTTGAACCCTAGTTTTCGAGGTGGTTTCCTTAGCGCTGGGTTCGGCCTCTTCGTATTTGCGGGCGTCTTTTCTGGTTACTTCTCCGCAAGGGTATACAAGGCTTTTGACGGAAAAGACTTCGGGAAGAATGCACTCGTTACGGCATTCTTATTTCCTGGCCTACTGTTTGGTCTGGTCTTTATACTGAATCTCTTCGTTTGGGCGCAAGCTTCTAGCACTGCCATACCATTTGGAACCCTGATAGCTATTGTGCTACTATGGCTTTGCATTCAGGTCCCGCTAGTTTACCTGGGCTCTTGGTACGGGTTCGTCCGCACAGGCGCATGGGAACACCCTACCAAGACTGCGAGCATCCCTCGCCAAGTCCCCAACCAAGCTTGGTATGCTAAGAAGTTACAGTCGATCCTCCTTGCCGGCCTAGTCCCATTTGCTGTAATCTTTATCGAGCTTCTCTTCGTATTCCAGTCGCTATGGCAGGATAAGAGCGGGTACTACTACGTTTTCGGGTTCCTAGCTGTTGTCTCCGTTATCCTAGTCCTGACTATTGCCGAAGTCACGGTTGTGACTATCTATGTCCAGCTCTGTTCTGAGAACTATCACTGGTGGTGGCAATCCTTCTTCGTGGGCGGCGGAAGCGCCATATGGGTGTTCCTATACAGCATCTGGTACTACTTCGCCAACTTGCACATATCGGGCTTCGTAAGCTCCATGCTATTCTTCGTATATAGCTTTATGGCGTGCTGTGTATACGGGCTTCTTACTGGCACCGTGGGATTCCTGACGGCTTATGCATTCGTCAGGAGGATATATGGGTGAGTGCATCAACCCTATTACTATGTTATAAGTTGTTATAACATTGCTAACGTGTTTTCAGTGCTATTAAGGCAGACTAGATGATTAATCAATGAGCGAACGTGATAATGTATTAATGAGACGGATATAATATTTCATATATCTTTGCTTTTTTTTAATGGCTTTTATGTATATTTGGGAGCTCTTATTTTGGCGGTGCTAAGCTCGCTCCTATTATGAGGTCTCGACTACCTTAATTGGGTAAAAGGCTGGCGTAGGTTTCCGAGTTTAATTGTCTCGAAGATGCCGCCGCTTTCTTTTAAGCAGACCTTACGTTCATAAGCCGTCGTCTAATATCTCGGGGCCTTCGGGTTACTGTCGACTCCTCACGACATGCCGTTACCAGCGGCTCTAATCAATCTACACGATATAAGTCAACTTGCAATGGCATTGTTATACATTTGTATATACTTCAAGCTATGGATATATGAAGAAATAACTTGTTTAATGCCAATGACGCGTATAACGCTTGCTTGGGCGGAAAAGATTCGCGTAAAATGGTAGCATGAAATGAACATAAATATACACGACTTAAATCCTCGCTCGTCTACCACCAGAGGGCTAGCTTAGTATCTCGCTCGCTCACAGCTTGCTCTGGCCAGGCCTCCGTTCAATGGCGAGCCAGACCCCGTCACCTTCGGCCATGATGTTTCCTGTGAGATATTAACATTCGAATCTCCGGTTGAAGGAGGGGAAAATAGGAAGTAATGCTCACCATCCTTATCTTCCAACGTGCCCCTGACATATATCTTCCGACCCTCCTTCCGCACCACGCGCCCACGGATCAGCAGGATTTGGGGCAGTCGAATCGCGCGATGGTAATGCGTTGTGAAACGGACCGTATACGCGCCGTTTGCTACAGTTTTCCTCGTTAATAGACTGCTACTGCGTGCCCGGCTCTATAACATGCTAGGGGTAGGCAGGCAGGCAGACAGACAAGAGAGAGATAAAAGGCAAAAGACTCACCAGTCTGGGCATTCGCAGCCGTCCCCATGACCTCATCCATAAGTAGCCCGTGCATGCCGCCATGCATAACGCCCGGAAAGCTCTGGCAGTCTTCTCCCAGATCAACTAGAGCATTAAACAGCACGAACGGGTTCCGCGGGTCCTCGCCGTTTTCTTTGCCGCCACCGCTTAGGAGAGCTTCTGATGCGGACAGCGCGTTTTTCCGCTTCTTTTCCTTGTTTTCCGCTTTGCTGCTACGACTGCTCTTGTTGCTGTCGGATGGGGCCGAGCCCCCGGCGGGAGACACTTCGCCTGTGCCGCCGAAGGAAGGAGACGAGGAGGAAGAGGAGGGTCTGGGTTTCGTGGGCTTGACGAGTCGATAGAAGGTCACGCATGCGCGGGAGGTTGTGGGACTGTTCATGGTCTTGCGCACGAGGCTGGAGTCGCCATTGGGTACTATGATTGTGAGAGTTAGTTAGCTACACGCCGGGTTATTATAAGAACTTGGTTCATTGATGATACATACACGGCCGTCGGTCTGGCACGCCGATTTCAAGAATAGCCGGATCCGAGAGGAGCGCTGCGCACCAGGGGATCGCCTTGAAGTGCGCGAGGGGGTCCGCGACTACTTGGTTGTGCTCCGTGGGATTTGCCGCCGGATCGGCCGGGTTCGAGGCGGAGGATGAGGACATGATGAGCGATGGATTAGATGGTATGGCTTGGAGACTGGAGTAAATTGCGAAAGCTTTTGTTTAAAAGGCAGGTTAAAGATATCCAAGAGGGCAATTTTACTTCAGTCAAATGGAATGGACGAGTGTATGGCCGAATGCGGCAGTCAGTACACGGGAATATCGCGTGTATGCGTCTCGGCCCTTAACAGCTCGCTCGTATGCCAATTCTAAGACACTCAACCAGCGCGTGAGCAATGCATATATATATATATTTATAATATTATTAGCTACAAGAATAAGGCAAGTAACAAAAGCAAAAACCTGGGGAAGCTATGAGACAGGCCCTCTTTAAAGGGGTTCATTCATTCATTCGCACATATGCAGCACCAAGCTGGCTTTCATAGCTGTGAGCTCATCATATCAGCTATTCGTCGATCAGAGAAACCTGTCATCCCGCGTACCCACCGTCACCTAGTCAGCTCCAGGGAACCCACCAGTAGGCCGCCTTGTATTCGAGCGAACAGGCGGTCGTTCCTTGGTAGATGTGGATGGAGCTGTGCCTTAGCTGACCTGCCGGACTGTATTAGAGGCAGCGATGGTGGCTTTAGGCGGACGCCACTAGGATACTAGAGCGCGCCCGGTCGTGTTGATCTTACGGGGTTCAGACTCGTGGAGCCGAGGTTGTTAGAATCAGCTGCTGAACTCCTACTATGTACTCTATTGTCTAAACCTATTCAATATATCTATTGAGATGAGAAGAACTTTGCTATGATACTGAGTTGGAGTATATCGAATAGACAACCGTACTACATATAGGTGGTTTTCGCAAACGGGATCTCCTAGCTGGAGTTAGCCTGCGAAGTAGATCTGCAGGGAGGCCGTAGTTACAATGCTGTCTCAAAACGAGGATTCGCGTTTGTCTAGAACGAAAAAGCAAAATAATAATAATAATAAAATAGAAAGAGAATTGATAATATACGCCACCTAGGCCGTTATATATTTCTACATATGAGTTCCAACTCACCAGTGTCTTAACTATCAAAACAGTCTTATGCTCAAGTCGAGCTTCAATAACCTAGTAATTTATTTACGATGTGTAAAACTAAAACAGATGTAAGACAGTTGCAATGGGAAAGGGATTGCTAACAATTGTCTGATACAATAATTCTCTCTATGTCATGCCTTGCTATTCCATGTACCCATATCTATGCACAGGGGCCCAAA
This sequence comes from Daldinia concentrica, assembly GCA_902805455.1. NCBI lineage: Eukaryota > Fungi > Ascomycota > Sordariomycetes > Xylariales > Hypoxylaceae > Daldinia > Daldinia concentrica. The sequence goes on along the minus strand of CADCSW010000003.1, from coordinate 726,395 downwards.
GTCCTCAAGTCGTCGCGAGCTAGACTCCCACTCGTCATGCTGCAGCCAAGCATGGTATATGCCATAAACGCCTACACTCCGATAATGCTACCGCAAATCCATCATATATAAAACTTTTTTTCTAGATGTTGAACAGTATCTTCAACCGTTCCCACGTGTAGAAGCTCACGGCACCCATAGGTAATACTTTCACGTAACCAATCGACAATCCGACGAAGAACCCGGGGAGCCCTCGTTCTCTGAAGATCATGCCCGCCGTCTGGCCTATTCGCAAACGGTGACCATCCCCCACAGCCCCGCTGACTTGCTGTCGCCGTCTAATCACCTCCAGCGGGTAAGACACGGTTTGTGATACAACACCCGAGAGTCCTCCGGCTATCAGCTCAGCCCATGCTTGAAGCGGTGCAGGCTTGTCGGCAGGAGCATTGGCGGGTTTAGCAAGGGTAGTATATTTCCGAATAGATGGTAGGCGGAAGAGATCGCTCACGGTGTCATGAGTTAAAAATGACACGCCGGCGTACGGTACCATGCCCAAGAGAGTTGTAGAAAACCCCCTATAAAAATTAACCAGGCCGGAGTGAGGGGTTATGGACTGCGCTGTTGCCGCAGTGGCCGCGGTTATATTTCCGGTGACACCTGACCCGGCCCCCGTATTCGCAAGAGGTGGTTTCGATAGAGGATGCTCGTGATAAATCTTTTTGCAGATGTCGATAAGCGACGGTCGCGTAGCCTTCGTTTCAAATGCCATCCGCACGCGAAGAATCTCTAACGGATATGTGAGGAAGACCGATGTCACACCAGCCAACGCACCGGACGAAAATCGTCGAAACCACGTCTCATTTTTGCGGTTTGAGCCAATGAGCAAGGCGCGGTATTGTTCGTAGGCAACGAATTTTACAGCGGCGTAAGGGTATATTTTTAGGAGAGTCGCCGAGTGTCCGCGAAATAGTCCTGGGACTCCGTCGCGAGCGTATATGTCGCGTATCGCTATCCCGAAGCCGGCCCACGAGCCCTGATACTTTGCGAACTGCGGATTGCTGGTCTGGAAGAGGATTTTGACTCGGTCGAGAGGAGCAACGGTAGTCTTGGCCTAGAGACAAATTGTGAGCACGCGACCAGTTTAAGCATTGAATACCTAGGCAATAATACATACAGCACACCCTGCGAGACCTCCAGCCACAAAAGAACGAAGGACATAGTCCATACTATGTTTATCCGGCCGTTTCCCCTTCATTGCTATCGGTGGTTTATCATCGACCGAATCTGTACTTGGACTTTGCGCCGTAGCTCCCGTGACGGCATTGCTAGCTTTCCTGACAACGCCGTCCATTTTGCTGACGATGGTATTGGCATTTTCCTCTCCTTGAGATGTGAACTCGGACCTCGCGGCATGATTTACAGCAGCCGATGGCATTACTACGCCACCGACTTTGTCTCCGATACAATACAATGGACGCTATGTAATATAAAATAAAATAAAATAAAATAGTAAAATAGTCAATAGTACATATCTATACTGATCGGGTCCGCCTCGTGAGGTTTCTCGGGTTGTCGCGTAGGGTGTAATGAGGGGGTGTCGGCAGAGGCGAAAGTTGGTGGGAAAACGGATGGAGATTGCGGTGCCCCGGATTTTGCGCTGACGAAGCGATTTACACTAGAACAGCCGCGAACGTCACTTCCTTTATATTACACTATCAATCGAGTCTACACCTCATCCCAAAGTTATCCTTGACCATCATCCCAAAGTCTAACCCAATTTGGAAAAGGTTGGGGCTTAAAACCCAGCGCCCTGATTGGTCAAGATTAAGAGGGTGCCCCGCTTTGGGGTGAGCTTTTAGTGCTTTTAATCGCTAAAATACAAGGCTAAGTAGCCTATAATTACAGCGCATTATAGCCACTAAGTCACCTGTATTATAGCGCTTTTACACTTAAGTCTTGCGCGCATTATTTAATCAATTTCTAATTGATTATCTAGATCTTATCTTTTATATTTTTTATATATAAGGTTTTTATATCAATTCTTAATCCATTATTAATTAATTTGGAATCAATTACGAATCAAGTAGAAATTGATTAAATAAAGTCATTTATATTTCATTAAGTCTTATAATACTGTATAAAAGTATGTATTTGCATGAGTATAATATTAGTGAAATGGTAGTTGAGCTTTGGGTGCGCTAGTACTATTACAGTGGTGTGGAGGTCGACTTATACCCGATTGGGTTAGAGTTTGGGATGATGGTCTGGGATAGCTTTGGGATGAGTTGCGCCCTCACTATCAATCATAATAATGTATTCTTCGCCCCTGCAGATACTCCGAGTCCCGAGCCGAGGCTTGCCGAAGCTTAGCCCGTCTACCCGATACGCTTTTAAGCCCACAGCTCCGCCTTCGATATTTTACACAGGTATCTATCACGAGACCCCCCGCCCGCAGCGTGAGATCCTTAAACTGTAATAACTGTTCAGGTGATCACTAAGAGATATTTTAAATTGGAGTGGATTTTACGAATCAGCGTATGTGTACTGGACTTATGCATGCTAACGCACTATCCGCTAGTGGAGAAGTCAATATTTCAATTAACGAGATGAAGACGCCAGAATACTATATGAATACCTCATGTAAATCCCGCCGACATAATCAAACCTAGTAGGTATCTATCTACCTTAGATACATATGTGCATGTCTATCATAAAGTGTACAAAATACTATTCTCTAGTTTGAACTAGTTTGCTCAAGCCACGTCCTAACCAACGAAAACTCCTTAGAAAGATGAGATGGCCAATTGGGACACCAACATTCATGCTCTCTCCTCTGCAATTACTTCTTCATCACAGATGTCTTACATATAATTTCTTGCTTCTTTCAACCCATGTGGGACTTACTCCTTATTCAGAGTCGTCGTACCGGCCTTCGATTCGGTCCATTTCCATTTTCTTCAATGCAGCGATCTCGTCCTTCGACGCATTATAACTAACATTCGTGGTGCTGTTGAGTGGGTTTTCCTTGCTTTTCGCAAACTCTTGTTCGATTTGGTTTTTCCTCTGACTGAAGGTTAATTTAGTTCCTTCTTCCTTCATCTCTCTCTGGCGCCTTTCCTGGAAAGCTCTATATGCAGCATTGACTCTTCTATTCGGGTGCCTATCAAGCCGTACACCAGGCTCCCCTGCTAGAATCTGTATGGCGGCATCAATTCCAGACCCTCCTTGTCCCAGGCGCTCTCTGTTGTTGTTTTCGTCAAGCTGAGCCAAGTCGAGACCTCGACCTGTTTTCTTAACGGCCGTCTTAGAATTCTTAGGTCCGGGGCGAGTTGGCAGACTCTTTTCCTCTTCGGCAGCAAGAGCTTCTTTTTCGGCCCTTTTCCGGGCTTGCTCTGCCTTCTTTGCTTCCTGTGTTTCTCTGGATATAAGTTAGCATATGGCTTGTTAGGTTTGTCCTCTGTCCCCCATAATCCAATTATATATAACCGATTTAAACAGTCAAAACATTTCAACAAAGGAAAGGTATGCAGCGCACTTCTTGGAATTATTTTTAGCACCCCTATCCCAATCGGCGGCCTCTTCCGCCGCCTTCTTCGCGTTCTCTGCGGTAGCTTTGTCGGCAGCGGTCTGAGCTTTTCGAGCTTGGCCAGCCGCCTTCTTGCTACTGTCGCCGCCTTTCTTCCCCGCCATTGATCTAAATATAGATGGAAGAAACGGAACTAATAGCTAGGTAATGTTTGTTTCGGTATCACAAGTCTCTTCATAGGGATAGGACGGAGAAGGCTATCAAGGAGCTATGTGACCTGTCAATAGGATGAAGAAGAGGGGCGAGAGTAGCGGGGTTGATTATGCAAGGCGTTATGTATATGCCAGTATGCCTGAGTAGGGATCTACATAGCTGCCTACCTACCTAGGCACCTAATGTAATGCCAACATACATAATATTATGGGTACCTCCTAAGGCATGCTAAAGGCACAAGCGGACTGACGGACAAGCCAGGTCTGACGTAGCTTCGATCTCACCTTAGGTAGTTAAGTTACTAAGTTAGGGGGTTCGCTTTTCCTTTTTTCCAGAGCATAGTGCTATATTATTTGTTTTATACATTCAAATCCGTAAAACTTGCTACCGATGAATAAGAGGTAGAAATATGTATATGCTGACATGACTTAACCAGTAAAAGTCAACGGCACACTCTAGCTAAAATAGACTTATTACTTGCAAGCTATCATCCATGGCTTTTTCTACTTTCATTCTGTTGGTTCCAAATTCGAGAATTGATAAGGCTGAATGGTCACAACCTGACACAGAGCTGGCGGTTATACGAGAGAGATCATTGGTTACCGACGTCGTGTACACTGCCCACCACTACCTAATATATATACGTAGACAGAAGCGGTCTAAATACAAATAGAAGCGAACATGGAAGTTCGACTTTAATAGCGTGGTATTCTCTTCATTTGAGAGTTAAGAGCACACCGATTTCATTAAGACCCTTTTTTCGTCATGTCAGCCGATTCTCTAGCTCGTCCTTCTAAATCCAAACGCCGGAAATTCAAACCACCATATAGACAACAAGAAGATATCTCAAACATAGCTCGCTACGATGTTGAGGAGAGCAAAGACTACGATCCACCTAAAAAACCGTACCGAAAGCCGGCATATCCATATCGAAAGTTAGAGGGGACAGATATTCGGCTGCTCCGCATCGTACCAGGAACCGGCGGCATCGAATGTCTTCTTCACCAGATACCTCTTGACGAATTTTTACTTCTCGAAGATGTGGCACCGAGTCCTTTCTATGCCCTGTCTTATGTATGGGGTGATATGACGGATAAGATGACTATTTCCCTAGAAGGCGAACCTTTTCAAGTCACGAGAAATCTATTTAGAGCTCTCCATCAATTCAGAGAGCTACCCGACGATATTGGCTTCCCCGACGAGTATTTCTGGATCGATGCCATCTGTATCAACCAAGAAGACGTAGACGAAAGGTCTCAGCAAGTACAACGTATGACTGATATATATCGTATTGGCAAACCCATCATTTGGCTCGGGCCTACAAACAGAATACCTATAAATAGTTCACCTAAAAGGCGCTCATCCAAGCCTCAAATATCGTACGATGAAGCGATCGAGATCTTATTCGAGAAAGCTTACTCAAGGTGGGTTGAATGGGATCCCGTGGATGACAACGACAATTTGATTATAAATGAAACATTCGGTCACGCTTACAGGGCAGTCATGATTGTAATGAATGACATATTATGGCGGCCATGGTTTGTAAGAGTATGGACGGTCCAAGAAGCTCTTTTACGTATGATGCCGATCGTCTATGTTGGACGTCACAGCATATACCTAAATGAACTCATAAAATTCTTTTCATACTTCGTTGAGAAGAACAAAACCCTTAATATGTCTCCAGGAAGTGGGAGAATTGCTGCCTTATGGAATATCGATAAATTTTATTTGAGTGTCCGTCAGGACGACGTCGACAACCCAAGGAGATTGGGAATAGGGGAGGTCTTTGCTAGAATACTCACGACTGCCGACGTTAAAAAGGCCACGGATCCTCGGGATCAAATCTACGGTCTACTAGGCATACTCAAGGATATTAAAGGAGAAGAACTCCCGAACGAGTTATTACCGAACTACCATCTGCCCTATGCCGAGATATATTGGACCTATGCTGCGTTCTTGTTTCAGTCAGCTGGAGACTTAAAATTACTTGAATGTATGCGCAATGAGCTCCAAGGTGTACCCTCCTGGGTCACTGACTTCCGCTACCTATGCCGGGGCTCGTCGGTACTCGGGCCGCCTGCATATGTATCACCCGACAAAAGGACTCTACATCTACAGGGTTACATATTGGGGACATTCCGTAATGTCCTCGATAGAATTGACAATAATTTTAAAATGCCGTGCCGTGAGAGAATACCGGTTGAGTTCACGAACTACTTAAAGGCTTTCGAGGAGCACATCCTCGAACCCTCAGCATCTATGAGAGGGATAAGGATCGAAGAGGCCTTGAATTACATGATAGAAATTTTGAACAGGTTTCTTTCCTTGGAGAATGTTGCATTATTATATGAGGTCTATAACACTCTACGTGATTCACCTAGGAGTAGAAGGTCACGAACCGCAAAGAAAAAATGGACGAAAAAGATTGGCTTGATTGAAGACTATATCATGTCCAATTGCACAAACCCTTGCTTATTACTTCACGACGGTACAATTATTCACGCTATTAGAAACGATGCCGAGGTGAGAGCTGGGGATTTAATATGCATGTTTAGGGGAGCTGATAAACCAAGCATATTGCGCGCCTCCGGCGAGAATTTTACTTTCATAAGCCAGTGTGATGTGAGAGGCGGTCCTCTTAAAAGCAAGAAATTTGACGACGATTTCTGGGCTAGCGCACATATACAGGATATTAAATTGATTTAGGAAACTAATAGGTAGAAATGTATGAGAATATAATATTTATAATCTGAGGCGTGCTGCCGCTCTCTCTTTCTTCATCCTATCCCACCATCTAACATTTAATAAGAACTATAGTTACAACTTAGGAAGATACATCTATCAGACATAGACACCTTCGTGTAAGGAACTTGTTAGACTGTTAGTAAAAATTAGAAAGGCCTCCAATATAAATTCTCAAGATTTTATCCGTAGATCATGTATGAATCAGACCTCATAGTGTACTAAACAGAATCTACAGAATAGGGTAATTATTAGGGATACCTAGAGCAATAGCTTTAGTGTTACTTGTCTTTGTGTTTTGTTAGTTATATCTTACTGAATTGCGAGCTATTATGAACAGCGTTAGGGTAACTCTAGGGGTTCCTCTTCGAGTAGTTGATTTATATTAAACAGGTCGAAGTTCTATTCAAACTAACATTTAAAAAGCAAGTATCAAACTACATGGGGTCACTGGCAGATATAGGCCTAATAGGGTAATATAACTTCGACCTAATATCAACTAAGAATTATACTGCCTTGTTACAGGAATAGTTATATATACAAGAAACTACGTATCGCGATCTAAGAAGAACCTAGAAACTACTTATTCATCAAGAGGTGAGCCTAGAAGATATGGAAGCAACTTCGAGGTTCCGTAGGGAACTCCAACCTAAACTATAGAACTCATGACTACCTATCCATGCTAGAAATATTCCTTATTTCAGATGCCGTATCTAAATTCCTTACGATATATGGATTGATGCCATCTGTCTTAAGGTGTTAATGGGCAAGACGGGAAATGGCTCCAGAGAGTACTACTTTGTACCTAAAGATATGGGTTTAGAAGTAGCTCATCTAAGGATTGTTATTCTATATAACTAGGTAAACTAACTACTATAAATAACTGATACCTGGGTATGTAGTAGCTTGCCTAGAAGAGATAGCTAGGTCTACAATTGTTAATGATCAAGGCTCAGCGAGACCATATTGATTGATTGGTCAATGTTTGAGACTGCTAATATTGGCTACCCCTATGTTAGGGAGCTGGCTGTGCTTTATAGGCCATTCTTATAACAACCCCTCACTTCTCTACGGCATATTGTCTTCAAATCCCTGTGTAAGAAACTCTATGTACTCAGAGCGTGATTCATGCTTCCCATTCGATACATCATTGCGCCCCTTTCGGCGGGTTCCCTTTTTATGTAGTTAAGAATTATATAACTATCTAACCTAGTAATTAGAACGAAAGGTTCGGTCCCGAAGCGACGGTTAGATTCAGAGATAGTTAAGGGTAGTAGTTGGGGGCTTAGGAGTGGGGAAAGCCTCCTATGTTTATAATTCGCGTCTCAGGGGTACAGCTGAAAAAGTGCTGTGATGTCGCACCGCCTATAAAAATCCTTCGTTCTAATCCCATCCCCATGTTTCTACTAGCGCCCCCGTTAGAGAAAAGTAGGGTTACACTTTCAACAATTTACATAATGAGCTGAGGTACTCAGCCTTATTAGTTTAATTTAAAAGCTTAGAGTCTTCTTATACTACCTACCTAATTCTCTACTTATACCCTTGAATATAGAAAAAAGCAAGATCAGGGTCTCCAAATGATTGGAGCTTAGAGTCTTACAACTACTCCTCTTTAGCCAAACTTTCAAACGCTATAATTGTCCCACGAAGGCGCATTTGCCGCTATGGTGTTTGGGCTGACAGCAGATTGGTAGGTCATACTTCGTTGGCGGCAGGCTCTTGTTCTTGGCATGTCCTCGCCCCTGTAAGTTGCTATTATTCTTCCATTTTGAGCGTTACTTCGCATGCACCGCCGACTACCTAGTAATGTAAACCACGACTAAATTCAAGACTGGTCAGCCATACCGGGGTTCCCTGCTTGTTTGGCGTCTATAAGAATAGGAAGATCTCTATACTGTCTTATTTCCTCTAGTCCCGCTTCTTCCCCCCCAGATACTGGACTACAACCAGGGTATGTTTATTGCCCAGGCCAACAGCCGGCAACATTCATGATATTCAACGTCCTCCACCAGCCCCCGTACCTCCTGAATCCGCATCATGCCTCGGTACTCCGGGCTGATGCCGTCGGCAGGAGACCATTACGAGCCTAGAGACCGGCGTCGTCGTCGGAAAAAGGACCGATACCATTACAGTGCAGCATTTATGCACGAGATGATAGAGGAAAACGACAAGGAGGAATCTAGAGTCTTATCATTTATTTCCACGTCGCTGTTCTGGTTTATGCCGATTGCCCTCTCTGGACTTCTCGTCGCCATCCTCATCATATACATCCTGGCTATTAAAGATGACAATGCCAGCATCGACCCAGACAGTATCGAGTTTCAGCTTTATAAAAACACCCGATTCCAGGAGTGCTCCAGCCAAAGCTCGTCCACCGTCGACTGCACATTTCTACAGTATAACTTGGCAACGGACAGTCGAGGGTATACCGACTTTTCACCTAACCCAAGCGAGAACTATATGGTTAAGCTGTGGCTGCCGGCGGACCGGTCCGACTACGAAGGAGCTCGGTACACGTGGTGCGATGTTGCTAGCTGCTTGAGCGACTTCAAGGTGATACCATCGACGCCGCGGCCTTCCGCCTTCTACACGCTCTCGCTCACGACTACGCTGCTCACTACCATGACTATATGGAGCGCCTCGTGGTGGATATTCAAGCTGTTTACCTCCGACCCCGATGACTGTGACCAAGGTCTCGGCGTCATTTTCTGGGGCTTTGCGATATTCGACACCGTAAGCGTTGTGTTTTGGTGGGTTAACCTATTCATACAGGCTTCAAACCCCCTATACTTTGCCCCCCTTTCAGTGTTGAACTGGGTCACGGTGTGGCGATACGCACGTTCCCTACACTTCCACCCCGTAAAATGCGCCTTTGCACCGGACTCGACACTGCACCGAGTCCTAATGTGGGTCCTGTATTCTTTGACGGTAGCTCAATGGATCGCCTCCTGCGTTGTTTACGGTTTATACTACGGCGATATTGTGTCTATGTTCGGGAGAGGCCGCTACGCCCGATTCGACTGCCACGAGGACAAGATCGATGCCGCCCCTGGCACTTCCTCATGTTCCGCGGCCGAGCTGTGTTCCAAGGACTGGCTGCTAGGAGACCCGGGTTTTGAACAGAGCGTTTACTACGGAGACTTATTGATAGCCATATTCTGGATCTCGACCGTCGTAGCATTAGCTCCAATCCTGGGCCTCATCTTCGAAGGATTTCGGCGATTGTATCGAGATCAGGATTTCTTCCCAAGCAATACTTCCAGGTTCCTGAAGAAGTGGAGCAGTAACGCCTCCCTTGAGTTTGTTCTCCTGGGCTTATTCTTCGCTGTATTAGTTTTAGATATTCTAACGATTGTTGACATTTTCCGAGAGACGGGTGATAACGACCGAGCAGGGACATTCGCGTTTGACTTATCTTGTCGGGCTGTTCATGTTTCCTTAAGCCCGTGGAAATATTTCTTGGATATAAATGAATACGGACGAGCGTTTATGATAGCAAAAACCTGGTTTAACGTTTGAAATATACCTATATTAGGATTCGGGGACTCGATTTTGGATTTCTAGTACCTAATTTATAAATGAGAAGAGAATCCAGCAATATCTACGACCAACTATAATACAGTTTTATATAGAAAGCGGGACTTATCCTCCCGTCTTCCAGATTTGCTGTTTACTACGAAAGTCGGGTTTGATAAAAAGAATGATACGACTGATGTATTAAAACACTGTTATTAGCCCCTTTATCTCTGCTGACAGAACTTAACCATCTTAGATGATTAATAATTAAGCTGCTGAGTTATTCTCTGTTGATTGCCAGGGATCGTATATGCACAGAGTGAGAGACAGGGCCTAGCTTGTAGTATATATGCGCTTTTGTTAACTGTTTTAACCCATGTCCTATCTGAAAATAAGGGGGAGGGGTATTTTCCCTATAGACTTGCTATCCAGCAATTGCCCTACGAAGTAGCTAAATTGTCTCCTGACATTTATACCGAATTATTTCCTATGGTTAGGTATTAAAGGGAAGGGCGAGTCAATTATCTAGTACAAGGACTTAGGAAGCAAGTACATCATATTTCACAAAAACAAGAGAAAAGGAGCAGCAGGCAAAGCCATGAAAAAAATGCGATGCCGCATTCGTATTGTATATTGAATAAACCATCCTCCAGCAACGCCTGTGGCTTTTGGGGAGACCTGAATAGGACAGTATACGCAGAAACGAAGCAACCCCCTCCCCTCCCCCTTTTCCTTATTAACGAGCCTAAAACGCCGTAAACTCCCTTTCTCCTCAAGTCAAGGTTCCGCCCTAAGGCCTCAGACCAAGATGTCCACTTCAAGAAACGAACTCCGTATTTATCCCCTCATACGTAGTCCAGCCCCTTTTCGACAGAGAACAAATTAACCGACCCTCTTTCCCCGTCGGTGGAGAAGGAGGGCGGCATGTAGCATACACATTATCTCAATCCTGCACCGTGCACCGTGGAAACATCTCGAGGTGGGGCATCAACCACAAATAAATAATATAAAAACAAGGTGCAATGCGTAGCGTAACAAGAAAAATCATAACCCTTATACTTCCTCCCTAAATATCGATCTTCGTTCTGACGTCGGGCTATCGTGCTTAGCGCCCGCAATCGCCTTGGTCGCCGCGACATTTGTGTCGATTGGCCGGGGACTCACGCCCCTCATGCTGATATTGCTAGGCTCAGCCGCGTCGTCATCGAACGGATTGTGGCCACCCCCAAGACCTAGATTTCCATTTCCGTTACCACCCATAGGCGCGCCCTGGTCGCGGCTTAACGTACGTCCTCTTCGCTCATCGGCCGCTAGGTTCACGTTGCCGTATCCAGTGCCGTTCTCATGTTGTTGCTGTTGCTGTTGCTGGCGTTGTCCCTGTCCGCGCAGGCCAAGTTCCTGCTCTTCGTATCCGTAGCCGTAGTACCCATCCGCCTCGTGGCCAACACGTGAATCCCAGGCCTCGTCCGGGTCGAGGGGTCCGAAGCCGCGGCGGGATGGGCGCTCGTAGGCGCCGCTCGCGGACCTATTGCCACTGCTGCGTAACGCGCGCCATTTGTCACTTATCCAGGTACGAATGCCACCCGGCGCCGGTTGCGGTGGCCCGTACGAGGACGAGGGTTCGGAGTGCACGAAAGGGATGTAGGATGAGAGAGGTGGGGCAGGTAGCTGTCGCGACGGGGATCCGTTAGCTTGTAGTCGTATACCAGATAGGCTAACTGCTTAAAGAGGAGTATAAGGTATGGCTCCGATTATGCCCGGCAAGTAAGACAAGCATGATGCAGTGATTAGGGGAGAGGAGATGGGAGTAGATGATAGGTAGTGGTTGGAAGAAGAGAGGGTATAGAAAATGGGGCACTTACGCCTAACCGCCTTGCGCGCAGCTGGGTGAAGACGATGTAGCCGACCGCGGCTACGATCAGCAACACAAGCAGGACTATGAAGAAGGTCCCGACAGGGCTGACCATTTTCGGTCGCGGGTGTGGTCCGGGATGTTTACCGTTTTTGGGGATCGTCTAGAAAAACACGCGGCGGTCGACAGGGCCGGGAAAATCAAATGGAAAAGAGTGGCGAAACTACCGAAGGTAGGGGGATAGAAGGAAGAAGGTGTTGTGGGCCGTGGAGAATAGGTTCGACAGAAGAGGTAGCGAGGTGGGATCTTGTCGTCAGTATGTCTTACAATGCGAAGTTGGAGTTGAGGCTGATGACATTCTTTTTCCGGCGGCGTTGCGGCGTTGTTGGTTGTTGGTTGCCATCGGGTGCTGCGGGTCTCTTCAAGCTTTGGGTTCTTTTAGGTGGGTCTAACTTAGCGTGGTTATGGGCATGCAAACATGCAAACGTGGTATGGATACGGTATCGAGTTACCCGATTTAGGTGCTAGCCCCTGCTTTCTTCAGTGGAGAGTCGGCTATAGGACTGGGGGAAGGTCCAGAAGGTATCCACTTAAGCATGACGTTACATAGGTATGTACATAGATTTAAACGGTTATGGCTCGTGCAGATTGGGGATTGGGGGAATATTCTTAGCACTAATGATGCTATGCAGCTACTTAGGTAACCTACCTACATAATGTTACCCGGTTACATACAGAAGATTAGGTACCTCTTACTAGTTTAATTGGGAGGAAATTCGTGCCGATAAGCCCCAATAGCTGTTAATATTGTCTCACTCCAAGAGTCTATCCAAGCCTATCAAACCTGTCAACCCTATGATCACGTTATTGCACCACTCCTAAGCCTTGTTATTGTCTCAGTTCTCTTACGATTTGTGCAGAAATTCTGCCTTATAACAGTAATCTCCAAGCTTGGTGACAAATGTCTATCGATCCATATGAGGGTTTGACGACATAGCCTTTGACCATAACTATTATTAGTATATTGACTAGGTTGTCATATCGGGATAATAACGAGCGGAGTCGGACTATCAAATATATTTCCTGTTTGGAAGCCTGCAGTTTCTGTATTTCAACAGGCCCCGCAACGTTGTCTCGAATCACGATTGTACACATTAAATTAGGCAACGAAAGCAAAGCAACTAAGGCAGGGCCACGATGTAAAGATGAGAAAATGCAGCATTCCGTTCATCATATGTCTTGGCAGATAAACAAGCTTAGAGGTATCATGCAAAGCATTGGTCCCAATGCCCACCGTTCTTCGCAAAACTTTGGCTCTCAACGAACCTGCTCAGTGTGCAGCGACCTAACGCATCAACGCCACAGTTCTGCAGGGGTATCACTCGATCGTTAACCAGAATTCGCACAAACTCTTCTTTGCTTCCCCCGCACGACATCTTCTCCACGTATAATCTGGCGCCAAACGGAACAGCCCAGGCGGCCGAGAACCCCTTAGTTTCCCATGGGTTAACTCTTCGGCTCCCAGGCAGTGGATCTGTCAGATTATATAGGCCCAGGGTACCATATATATCCATCATATCGTTGTCGTGGCTGAAGTCGGCATATAAGGCACGGTCGAGAGGAAAGGTAGAGTTAGACCCATCGAGCGTTGAATTAGTGGTGGTATGATCGACAACAGGTTGACCAGTGAGTCTTGCAAGTAACTCATTGACGAAGCCGACCCCCTGAGTCGGCCCAAGAGGATTTCCATTCCCATAACCGTACCATTTGCCTAGAGTCTGGTAATAGTCATAATCGTGCCACTCATCTACCGTAAATAGGTAGCAGAACTGGGACAGCTTTCCCTTGTCATCGGCGACAGTATTGAAAGGACACAAATCCATTATGTAGATAGCCTCTTCGTCGGACAGATTAGCGCCAGGCAAGTTTTGGTTCAGCCTCTCGGTAAGGAGTGGCACGAAATGTTCTGTCCAGGTATCCTGCTTGCTGTGGCTGTCATGCCGACTATCCTCAAAAGCAGGACAAAGGTTAGGACTAAGCGAGTTATTAAAGCCATCGCTCTCGGGAATGATTAGGACACTGTAGGGGTACGTATCCGGGGCATTAGAATGCTTATCAGCCAATCGTGCCCTGTGAAAGCCTTGAGTCCAATTCTGCGCTGACTCGACAACACGCTCCTGACCAGAAGCACGTATGAAGGGAGAATTGGTGCTGGCCAGATGTTGGTATCGCTCATAAAATTTGATGCCCGAATCCACCATCTGCTGCTCCCCAAACAGGGTAAGTTGGTCAGCACCGAGGGTGTACTCATAGTCTTTGATGAACTTGAAGCTCTTTCCGTAATCCACCACGCTGCTGTGAATACGTTCAACAACTGCCCCATAAGCCAAAGACTTATGCTCTGTGGGATCACGGGCTCCATGACGCGAGAGCAGTTGCGCGAAATTGACATGACACTCTTCTGGGATGGCTGGCGAGATTTCAGAAGGGGCAGAAAATACAGATGAGTACTGTCCCCATAAACGAGAAACCTCCTTTCTGCAGTGGCGATCATGTATAAAACCTCTGCAGGGTTGTGACGAGATAGATTGCCTAAGTGAATATCCTCGATTAGCCAAGTGAGCTATTTATGGCAACCCCTACCCCCCTTCCCCCCCCCTCCCCCCAAGATGTACTTGACATACATAAAAGTTGTCGCAAATGTGATTATCACAATTGAAAGCAAGGCGCATAGGGCAAGCCTAACAGTAAATATGTGTCGATTAATCCAGCTTGTAGTGCGCTTTTGCATCTCATTTCGGGAGGCATTTTCAGGAAGCGGAGTGTATTTGTATGAGCCTCGGGCCACAAGGACCGTCAGCTGGCGTCTCAAGTCGGTGAAGACCATCGTGAAAAACAGTAAAAGAACCGATCTTTCTTCATCGCCGTATGCCTGACGATATTTGGAGAAAGCGCAACCAATAAATTAACGATGCTGTGGTATATTTAACGCTGCAAATTACAGGAAAAGAAGTTGAGTAGGTGAATGAACAATTGTACATGATAAATTGCTGATTTTCCACAAGAACCTGTGCTTGGGTGCGGCCGGCTTAGTCCGTGAGACGGCAACTGATTGGTAACTGACTGGATAACAGCTGTTGCCGGCCTGTTAACATCTACATCCCGACCCCAACATGCATAAGCCTTACCTTGGCTAGGCGCAATTATAGGAAGATTACTAGGTACCTAATGTAAGTAAGGTACCTAACGCTGCAATATTACAACTCTGTAGTAGTGCTATATGCATGTGATCGATGGTAGACATGTGTAGTTTGGTAAATGTACTTCTGACCAGAGACGTAGCACAAACCTGAACGCATCAATTATGTGTTCAACACCAGGTTCATTCAAATATGTACAACATCCAAGAACCAAGTACCAGATTAGACTTGATTCCATGATTAACCCATTTACAACCCGCAACATGAGATAGCCTTGCTCCCATTACCTATTTGGGTATCATCCGCATAATGCCACCAGCCCGCTTTAAGTCCCCTCAGAGGTCAGAAGCTCCAATGGTCCCCAATTCTATCATTACCCCAGCATCATGACCAGGACCTGCTTTAGATGCTGATTTTTCCTTCCAAATCTATATGTCCCGCTTAATAATATGCCTTATTCCGGCATGAAATGAACAAATGCACGGTCCCTTAGTACCGCTTGGTATCATAAAATGCTATAACACAAAAGAATAGAAATTAGACAGCAACACCAACGCTCTGTCGTTGTGGGAAGACCATCGGGTGTCGTAGTCCAGATGCGATCGCCATCGGAGGCTCCAATTTTGCCCTGAGGGTCGTCGTGCTACTAGGCGACAAGCTAGTAGGTAGAGTCTGCTCTTCTTCAATAGTCCAGTCTGAATTTGTCGATAGGGTATCGACGCTACACCTTCGATTATCTTCGAGATCATCAACCTGATAAAAGCCGTCGGTGCCAGTTATTGGTCTTGGACCATTAGTGAGGGAGTCGAGACTGATATCTCGGTTGGGCTCTCCGCCGGGGAATAGCCAGGTAGAAACCCGTGAAAAGGATTTCTTCTTGCGTAGAGGTGGTCTTAGTCTAAGCGGCAATGGTGGTGGAGGAACCCTGTTCTCCACCTTGCGTGATGAGTTAGCCTTATATGACGTGCGCGCCGAGGTCTGCGATGGTGCAGTGTGTGGACGGTCAGAACTGAGACGTTCACTGAACGAGGGAGCATTTGGAGGCAGTGCTGGAATGTCTGGCATGGGCACCATTTCTGTAGACTTGTTAGTAGGTAATATAATATTATCAAGATATAAAATCACTGACCAGATTGTCCATGAGCAGTTGACGGCCGGCTGCAGACGTAGATGCTCTGTCTTTCGATGACATCGTCAATCTGCTCCTGTAGCTTGTCCCGTTCTAACATAGCGGTTGCAACCCTTTCAACAAGATCTTCCATCATAGGACTCGATGATGCCGGCGAGGTGCGGTTTCTAAGCCTGGCAGGTTGGGGTCGCTGAGGTGTGCTAATGTCTGACTTTGGAGAGTCGAACACAGACCCTTCATTAACTGGCCTCCTGGGGATATGAAACGACATAGACGAGTAGCTGCGAGAATGCGGAATATGCGGGCTGTCTTCACTACGGCTTGAGAGGGTAAAAACACGCCGAGGCGGCGTAACCGGGGGTAGAGGGGAGTCAAAGTGAGGGAGGATTGGCGAAAGTCTCTTATCAGACATATATATACTAAGTTCGAGAGGGCGAAAAGAAGCCGGCTGCGGTCTTACTTGTGTGCGACCATAGTCCGGGAAGCGGAACGACTCTGAATAGAGATGGCGGAAGTTAGTGGGAGCTGATATTTGCGGCCTGCGCGATGATGATGAACTCGGCCTGAGCAGTAGCTTTCTCGCAGAGAAGCTGCTCTGCCCAGAACCGTGTCTCTTCCTGGGAGCCCGCTCCAAACTGGATGTCCCTGTACCTGGCCTAAACGACTCCGCGGAAGGAGGCAGAACAAATGAAGGTTCTTGATAAATAATACCAATTGAGTCTGGAGCAGCTGATCTAGTTAGAGAATGATGTTGCTGCTGTTTCCGCATATTCCAAAGCTTACTAGGTTGGCGAGGCTTCTCATCAGAGTGAGAAGAAGTAAAGGATGAACAGCATTCAGAAATAGAAAAAGACCATGATGCATAAGCTTCAGCAAGCATCCCACCTAAGGCTTTCATGATGACTTCATGTCGCGCTGAATAGGAAGAAAAAAACGGCCAGCGGTTGGTAGGAAATAAGGGAGCTAATAAGAGAGCAGCAAAGAAAGCAAGAGGTCATGAGATGCATAACACCTTTATGGAAGACGTGAAAAGAAATTACCTTGTACACTTATTGCACTTACCTTTTAGGCTCAAGCAGCTGAGCGGGCACGCTGACTTTTTTGGGACTCGTAGGCTCACATTGAGATGGGAAGCGTTGATGGTTTAGATGCAGACGTCCGTGACTTTGATAGGCTGTAGTCTAAAAGTCGTGGTCCAGTCGGCGCTTACGAACCGGGGTCCTAGAGAGGATTCGGATGGTTGGCGGCACACACCAAGATTGCAGGACCCCACCACTTGTAATATGAACGATTCTGCACAGCCAGTCTTTTGTCTTAGAATTCCTTGCTTTGTGATCCGTCTAGAAGGACTTAGGTCGCCCACCCTCGAAATGTTTTGGATGTACATCGCCACAAAACCCCGTGAAGGGTGTCTCGTGGGCCTCAGAGATTGGCCTTAGATTTTCGTTAGATGTAGCAGCTAGGGCCGTGAATAAGGAAGCCAGTATGAGTATGTCTCTCGTCATCCCCGACAAGGTGAATTTTAATGGATGACGAAGGGCATCCGCCTTTGGGGAAGCCATGGGTTCGTCCGACTGGAAACATTGGAAACAGTACTAGAGCTTCCATAAAGTGTTGCGCGAGCCGTATGTGTCCACTTAGTAACATGTTTGGGAACGTAGACGCGATCTTACGTTACAGAGTTGTTATTGATGAGGCGCCGTTTTAGGGTTGGCCGGATATCCGCAGATAGAGGCAGTAAACGCTCTACTGCCTCTACTGCCTTCTAAGTCCGAAAGTTGGATGTGTTTATTTGTTTGTTAATTGCCCATCTGTTTCACCTTAACCTTCTATCAATACTTCTTAGGTACTCAAGGCATATTTGCCTCCTCACGCGTCGAAACAGCATGGCGTTATAAACGCATTCATTGTTTTAGAAGCAAACTGTTATGTGCCAGGTAGAATACCCAGAGAGCCAGAGAGCCAGAGAGCGTTATTAATCATTGATTGACTCAAGACCTGACGCTTATAAGAAGCTTGGGCCGTGTTGTTGGTAAATGAATTACTTTACGATATTGAGAGTGTTGAAGTAAAAGATTAAAAAGTCAGGTCAATTACACTCACAACTCATAACATGAAGGTGGGAAAGGTGAATTGTATCAGTCCACTTACAAATTGCCTGGCGTCTACACTAGAGTCATTTGTGCATGTGTAACATGGACCGTGCGTATCTTATCGGATAATTCATGGAAGCTCAGTGGAATAATCAGTACATAGGTACAAACCCATAACGCTAAAATTTCCTTAGGTCAAGAATGACAGATTGTTCTATTTGCGTCAGTCCAAAATATCTACGGACTCGGCACCTTGCGGCCACATCTCACTGTCCCCTTTCACACTATCTTAACTAATTTTTTATTAACTTTTTTTTTTTCGACTTCACAGCCATATTAGCAATAACTTCAAGAGATAGTAATTAACATGCAGAACCCTAACGTTCCTCCGGGAGCTATCCCGATACAAATGGGACCTGGAGGCCAGATGCCGACGCCTCAGCAGATTGCCGCGATGCAACAGCAACTGGCCGCCGAAGCCCAGAAGCATGGCATGACTGTCCCCCAATTTGTCGAGCATATCAAGGCCCAACGTATAGCACAGCTTCAAGCAGCTCAGAGGCAGCAGCAACAACAGCAAGGTGGTCAAGGTCCTCAAGGCGGTCCTCAAGGACAACCGCGCCCTCCTCCAGGAGCCCAAGGTCAACCACAACCTATTCGCCCCGGTCCTCCTAATCCCGTCGCAATTTCCCTTGCCAATTTTCTACGAAGCCAGACTCTAAAGCAACGCACATGCATCCTTAATGGGGAGCGCAAGGATATGTTCAGAGGTATGCTACTATTTGCTATTTTGGAGGTAACATAATCTCACGCGCTCGTTCTATAGTCAAGAGAGCGCTTCGAGCTCTTCAGTCTCCCGCCTACGCCAAGGCACGCGCAAAGAACCCAGCACTCCCCGAAGTCACCGATCGCGCATCACTTGAGAACACCTTCAAGTTGCTACCCTTGTCCATGTTAGCCTTGCGTGTTAGCAAGATCGACCCCCACGAGGGTCACGACCATGCTCCCAAGAAGGGTAAACGAGTTAAGGGGCTCTGGACAGTCAAAATTGAACAGCAGCAAGATGCTAGTGACGACATGTATTATGTCTGGCTGTATGAGGGCAGTCAAATTATGCGCAAGGTGTATGCTGCTCTTGCCTTGCTTGTCATCTTCACAGTGGTCCTGTACCCTCTATGGCCGCTTGTTTTGCGACAAGGCGTCTACTATCTCAGCTGGGGATTCTTGATGCTTCTTGGTCTCTTCTTCCTCATGGCCATTTTCCGCGTCATTCTATTCTGCATTACGTACTTTGTCGTGCCCCCTGGACTTTGGCTCTACCCCAATCTTTGGGAAGATGTGTCTTTCATGGACAGTTTCCGTCCCGTTTGGGCTTGGCATGAGGTTTGTTATTGCCTAATCTTATATCACAGACACACACTAACTGATTATTAGACTGTGAAGCCCAAGAAAAAGAAGAAGGCTTCCAAATCAGTCGGTGCTGAGTCGGCTGCTCAGCTTGCAAGTCACGCAGGTCACCCACCTCCAGCGACTGCTACTACCACTGCAACTGAAACTCAGATTCAAACAGAGCCCCAGCAGAGGGCTTATGTAGCTCCAAAGGTTGAGGAGCTTGCTGATGACGACGAATAGGTGTAGTCGCTGTATAATATTCGCAGCGATAGGCGTTCAGGGAGTTTAGTCAATTGGGAAAAAGTATGTACAGTAGGTAGAACAAATGACTCGAACGGTTGCACTACATATATTTCGGAATAAGATGCATCAGCCCCCCTGTCCATCAACTCTTCGAAGTGATAATTGAAAACCAAGTACGCCAAGCCGGGAACGTATCTTGGCAATAGGTGAAAAATCGTGGCATTACCATTTATATTGCTATCTTAGCTTCTAAGAAGAATGCTCGATGGACGTAAGTAGTGTTGCTTTCGGCATCATTTCCAGTTTAACAAAAAAGCCAGCGGCACACAGTATAGGTGTATTAATAGTACCCTATAGATCAATCCCGGTGAATATAATATTGTGCAATGCTCTCGTTACCCCCTTTTCACCAGGTTCATATGGACGCATAATAGCTGAACATTCCGTAATATCTTTCGAGAATGTCGCATCTACCATCAAGTCCGGATTACCATAGTTCAAGGTAGGGGGTTTACGTCAGACCTGGATCTTTTTGCCTAGTTCATAATATTCAGCAGGGGGCTTAGAGAGGCAAATATTCGTTCCTTACGCTCAGGTCTCAGGTCTTACGATAAACATTTATTTGTACAAGATGATAGCAGTTGCAAAGTCCTTGGTATTGGAACTCAAGTGATTAGATTGCCAATTGATATTGTAGATGACTTACTCATGGAAATTGTTCGCGGCGGATATGACTATATTTGGAGTCCCCCCTTTGCTTGAACAGTTATTATCTTAGGTACTTAGGTAAGTACCATACAAACTAACCCTCCCCTATATTCTCAGAAAATTGAGGCGTGGAACCTAGTCAACGATTGAATCATTATAAACGCTTTGAATTGTATTGATAACCCACTTATTTCGTTACGCATCGCCTAAACCAGAACTAAGTTAATTCCATGAAACAGGGTTAGGCCAAACATCTACACATATACGAAGAACATTATCAATTATAAGTATATTTGGTCCCTCCCATTGTCTTGGAGTGTTTGAGTTTATTATACAGGAGTTGCTATACAAAGGGTTGAGCTGAGAGATGGAGCTACTGGCTCCTTGAGGTAGGTAGTGAACTACCTGCGTACTTTATTCGATTAACCGATCCCCATCACTTCCCAGCAACGTCCACAATAACATCAACAACCTTCTTCGCACTCTCAAGACTCTCTAGGAAGGGAAAATGGGTGACTGGGAGCTTGACAATGTTACATCCGGTCGCTTGGGCGAGTTGCTCCTGAAGAGGAGCGGGTAAAGATTTGTCCTCGGTGCAGACGATATATGTCTTGGGGACAGTGACGTCGGCCGCGGTGAATTGGACGGGGGCTTCTATGCTCGCCTTGCTCTGGTGCACCAAGCTCTTCACCAGTGCTATCTGCTCTTCTTCGGGGACTGGAATCTCGCTGTTCTTGGGGGATAATGCAAACTCGGTAAGGACGTAGAAGGGCCCCTATTTAATCGTACATGTTAACATTATTGTGACGAGCTCAAAGGAATCAATAAGTTACGCAACTTACCTCAGCTTTATAGATAGGCGGAGGTGTGCCACCTAGCATACTCATTAAGCTTTCGCCTTTCGTCGGTATGGCGAGGGCAGTGAGATAGATAACTGATTTGATGCCTCCCTTTAGGCCCTTAGCTTTGCGGTCTTCAATGGTCTGGCCCTCAGTTAAGGCACTGGCGGCAATTCCACCCTGGCTATGACCGACTACCACAGCTTCCCTACCCTCATCTAAGTAGGGGAGAAGACACACGAGAATACGCTTGACGTCGTCGACGTAAGTTTTTCCCGCGATGGAATCATCGATACCCGTCGTCGCCATTGGCGGGCTCAGCACGACGTATCCCTGAGAGCGCAGAGGCTCGATCAAGTTCCGGTAGTGTACAGGCGCAAAGAATGCGCCGTGGATTAACACGATAACGGGCTTCTGAGATGCCATTGCAAGTGATGATAGATTGGCCTGGTGGTATAAATTCGTAATTAGGTAAATATGCTCTTGTTCGAATATGATACAGGATATAGGATACGGGGGCAATGGCTACAAGTTAAATATCTCGATTAACAAGTGTTTAAGGGGTAGTTGTCTAGAAAGCTCCAATACACTGTGTATGACGACTAGGACTCCCTCGCTAAGTCCAATTGTGATAAATGATCTACTATGTAACAAATCACCTCGGACGGTCGCATTTTGGGGGGAAAGGCCTCATCCAATGGTACCTGTTCTAAAGATGGTTCACTGGTAGGTAGTTTAGGACTGTCATATTTACGCGATGTTATGCGGCTTGGAGCGGACTAGCGAATTAGCTGCCGAGCAAAAAGGGTTAAGGAGTAGTAGAATTTAGCATCCTGGTGGCTGGTCACGGGTCAGGTTCGGGACTCTTCGGGTGAGGCTCTGAGTCATGCATATTAGTCTTCAGACTTACAAATAATTCTTTATATAGAGCATAGCGTTAAATATAATAGCTTGGCAATAATCCGAGTACTATGTTATTTAGACAAGCTCGCTTAGTCCAACGTTAATATTATAACGTCGTAACGGTTGAGCTATCACCAGTTTCTATCTAGGTAACTTTCGTGATCATCAACGGCATTGAGGGACTTTCCTTCATGAATCCCGGTCTGTGCTTTTAGCGAGGGCCTCTAGATTCTACCTATGTAGTAGGTAGTTTCAACGACTCAATGCTAACCAACTTGGATCGTCCTAACCTAAGATTAAGATCCCGTGGACGTGAAATGCACTGGCTTAGGCAAGTGTCAAGAGACAATGTTTACCTAGGTTCCTAAGGTACCCGAAAAAGGGGCAACTCATCAACCAGGTACATCCTTTTTTTTCATTGTAGATGTTTGTAATAAAACACCTCGTCTTTGAGTCCTCCTACGGGGCTGATGCCGTATTTAGGGATCCTACCCACCTCCGTATACCCCAGTTTCGGATATACTTTCTCGGCTTGGCTCCCAATTTCTGTGTCTAGCAACTATATATGTGTCAGTATCTAAAGACTCTGAAAACTGGTTGGGTATATTAGTGCATACCATTAAAGTCTTGCCTCTCTTCAACGCTTCAGCTTCTAGGTGGCACATCAGAGCTCTAGCTCCACCTCTCCCTCGATAAGCAGGGCTGACAAAAAGCTTCTCCACGAATCCACGGAAAGACCCAGTTTCGCTGAATGGCATGCCTAACGTAACAACTCCTACAAGCTCAAGTTCCTTGGCCTTGGTGCCTGGCTCAGACTCGTTGAGCAAAATGCTAATAAACCGTGTTCCCAAATCAGTCTCTTTTGCTATGTCCTCCCAATATCTTTGAATTTTTGAACCCTTTAGCGGCGGGAGGAACGTGGCGATAGTTTGGTCATGCACGATACAAGCTGCATGGATAGCAGCGATGGACGGTAATAGGTGGCCATGTTCCTCTTGAGAGAAGAGTTTCACTGTAGGAACTGGCATTATGGAAGTGTATAGAGTAGCTGATAGTAACACACTACTTGAATCCAGACAAATATAATAAGAAGAGACTACACTAAAAAGTGCAAGTTAAAATATTGTTATTTCACGTCCAAGTTTATTATATTATAGAATTTACATGGCCTATGCCACCACAACAGCTGCAATACGTGGCCCAATTCTAGGCAGACAGCGGGAAGAATTACACTAAGTCTTTATGATGTGGGTACTTGGTCACGACATACGGGGACGGGACAGGTCTTGGCCGATTAATATAGTCCTCGGAGACTGGGTAGCTACTATGATACACATTCCTGTAGTCTTCAACAACTCGCTATCAAGGATAGTTTCGAGGTTACGAGATGGTGTTATGATTAGGCGCTGCAAAAAAAATATTTGAGATATCGGTAAAGCTTTATAATTTTAGGGTTGAACCATAAACGAAAAAAATAAGCAACGTCAACTTAAGGAGAATAATTATGATTTGGGTAATTTTGGGGTTTCTTTCTTTCTATACATTCGAGAAGATATTTAATTTGTGGCGTGCTTCTGTGGCGCATTGTAGGCGCCCACAAAAAAAGCAAACGTCTAACAGTTGATCCACCCATTAGTAATTAAACGATACATCAAAAATTTATACATACCTAGGTACCTATAGTTATACAAAATAAATCATAGTTTTAATGTGCGTAAAGCGTAAAACCTGGTCGCGCAAACAGTTATATAGTAACGCGAAGCTTTCATTCGTTTGCATAATTGTGGTTGATAGTTGCTAACTACTGACAATATGAGGATTATAGAGGCAGGCTTCTAAGCTGCCAGCCTTATGATTCTAACACTACCTACCTAGGTATACTCACAATTTTATAGAGAACAATCTCATCACGATATCCTCCGTCTATTAACAAACATCGATGCGCTTAAATATGAGGGGTCTCAACAGACCATTGGCAGTCTATAAGGGCCTCGATAGCAAGAAGCTGCTTTCTCAAAGCTTCTGGAACCTTTCAATCCCATATATTAAAACCAACAAAGAGAAAAGTCCCATAAACTCTGACACCACTTTAAGTCTTAGAACATCGGAATACCGTAAGCTGCTAGACTTTATTGATGGTGATACTGTCAATGAGCAGCAAGATACAGGTCTTCGTCATCGAGACCTAGCTCGAACCTTCATGAATACACCGATATTCACAGCTGCTGTCGATAAATTCGTCCACTCAGAGTTACCGCCGGGCGAACAGAACTTGGATTTGATTCCTCAATATGGATTGATTGGTACTCGTCGAGACGGTAAAGCTATGACCTCCTTAGAGGATGGCCTCGTCATGGGTAATGTAAATATGCCTTGGTCTGCGTTCATTTGTGGCTCCCAAGGAGCAGGGAAGAGTCACACATTATCCTGCCTCTTAGAAAATGCCCTCCTCGACAAGAATAACGCCGGGGCTCTTCCCTACCCACTGGCGGGTATGGTTATGCACCACGACAGTCACGCGAACCACAGCACAGCCCAGGCATGCGAGGCGGCTTATTTATGTTCCTCGGGTATTCCAGTGACGGTCCTCGTTTCAGCATCGAACATCTGGGCGATGAAGCGCTTGTACAGTAATCTACCAGGCCTAGCCCCGGACGGCCCAAAGCCGAAAGTTGTGCCCCGTATGTAACTGAGAGTTTCTTTCCCTTTTCCTCAAGTTGTCTTTCCGAGCTAATATTTCCTTACCTGGATAACTTTCTGAGAGTTAATGCTGTTAAGACTTATCTAGCCCTCTAAACTTCTTACTGACTCATTGCTATAGTTTATCTCGAAGAGCACCAGTTGGATGTCTCGAGAATCCTAAAGCTCATGGCTGTTGATCCTACGGCTAACAGAACACCACTATATATGCAGATTGTGATGGACATTGTTCGTGAGATAGCCATGGAGGGATCGGCTTTCACCTATTCGAAATTTCGGCAACGTATTGCTAATGTGCCATGGACGAGTGCACAGGCGACACCTCTAGACCTCCGTCTTCAGCTACTAGACAGCTTTATGGCACCCTCACCGATGACGAAGTCGACCCGGCCAGCGCGGTCATCAGAGGATATTTGGGCCTTTAAGCCGGGGTCTTTAACTATCGTTGATCTAAGTGACCCTTTTATTAGTTCGGATGAAGCATGTACGCTATTCTCGATCTGTCTCTCTATATTTCTCGAGGAACGGAATAAATGCGGGCGTATTGTAGCGTTGGATGAGGCTCATAAGGTAATGTCATAATCAAAAGAAAACAAGATTATGGTTTAAGAAACAAAATAAAAACTAATCGTACCCAGTTTCTGGCGCAATCTGGCGAGGCACTTGTCCTCACAAATGAGTTGGTCTCGATTATCCGCCAGCAGAGACATACTGGGACGCGCGTGGTAATTGCTACGCAGGAGCCTACACTATCGCCTAAGCTTATTGACTTGGCTAATGCAACATTTGTTCACCGATTTCTCTCCCCGACCTGGTATGAGGTCCTCAAAAATCATCTCGCCGGAGCTAACACACGTGATCCCGGGAGTAATAATTCACTTTTTCGCACAATAGTCGGCCTCCGGACGGGGCAGGCGCTTCTATTCTGCCCAACGGCGCGGATGGATATCGATGACGAGGCTCCTGATGGCACCAAGTGGATAAAACCTCTTAATGACGGCTACGTCAATATCCAAATCCGCAGGCGCTTAACTGCTGATGGGGGCAAGAGTGTCATGGCCACGAGCGCGGCTAAAAGCTCTAAGACATGGGTGGATGTTGACGTCCCTATGCACATTGTAGAGCCGGTGGCAAAAGTTGGCAATAAAGATCGAAAGAAGTCAAAGAAATCAGCCACTCAGAGTATCAACGATGCAGATAATAACATAACCCATGATAGCCAGGAAGCCGCGAGTAAAAAAGCAAAAAAAAGCAAGAAGAAGATTGGGGGCGTCCCCCAGTATATCGTCGAAGAGGGAATACGTCATGCCTCTTACATGGTCCAGAACCATGGTTGGATTGCATTTTCGGCTTCGAAGAAGGAGGATAAAGAAAGTTTTTTAAGTCATTTAGAAAATTTACTCGACATGAAGCCTGGTACGATTACGAAGGATAAAGTCACAGCAGGCCGGCTAACTGGGGTTATCGACAAATATACAGTAAGGGCCCCTCACCAGATATTGATATAACCTATCTTTTTCCCTTCAGGAATATCTCCCTCTAGCCTCAGACTTTGTGGTAAATATTGCTTAGCTGACATATTTCCATGTGTAACAGAAGAGTCTTCGTAAAGCCGAAAAGGATAGGAAGAATGCGGAGGCAAGGGCAAAGGCAAAAGCTGAGGAAGTAAAGAAGGAGGATGAGGAGGATGAGGAGGATGAGAAGAATGAGGAGAATGAGAAGAATGAGAAGAATAAGGAGAATAAGGAGAATGAGGAGGAGGTGGAGGAGGAGGCGGTAAAAAAGAGCGGAGGTGGGGAGAATGAAGAAAAGGGAATGAGTAAGTAGAGAGTATATGAGGACTTGTAACATATGTCTCGAGAGTAGGACGTGGAGATAGGTGATGAGGTATCGTAGGGTTGTTCTCCTGATATCCCTTAATACTTTATAGCGGACATACCATTGGTTACCTAAGAGGGAAATGTTTGTCCGTCTTCCTACATAAAGTAATATATCGTTATTGTAGCGGTACGGAACCAGAACATGAGGAGATTGATTGGGACTTTTCTGGCGATCAGATAAAAGAAAACTAATATAAGACTTCAATACCTACCGAATAGAGTCTTGGTATTGGGAGAACTTAGAAATAGAAGCTAAGTCTACCTAGCATAGTGCCATATAGTCTTTTGAATCGGTCGCAGCAATTCCGCATCCACATTTGATTTTGTCTTAATCCATGTTAATTTCGTATAAGGTTCTGTTATGAAAATATGTTTGGCTTTTCTGGTTTGCTTCTCAACTAGAATCTAAAATAGTGCTATTTAAAGCCTTCAACTTGCCAATCTCTTTTATAAAACATAGGTACATTTCCCGGGATTTTCTTATTTTGCTTCTTAACACGTAACTAGATACTTGCTTTATTTCCGAGTTGGGTTTTTTCTAGGACGCGGAGCAGGGCGGGTTAGAAGTAAAGAAACAAATGCTATTATAGTTAGGCCGATATGACAATATGTAATTGATACTAAATCATATTTAATTAACTTCTTCCACGAGGTCTCTCTCGGGAAATAGTCGTAGTTTATAAAATACTAAATAACTATGAGTACGCCTGATACTAAGGCGTGCTTAAGGGGTGACGAGGTGAAGACAAAGACTAAGAAAAGCCAAGAAGCCATCCTAACCTTTTGGATCTGAGATATGACCTAACACATGAGTGGCTCAATGGTAGGCAAGAGCTCATCTGATATGAGCTTGACTCAGTCTAGACACATATGCCCTTTAATCATTGATAACCTCTCCTAGATATCTATTCAGAACTTGGATGCACGATCGCGACCATCCTGTAAGCAGCAGTTATACAAGTTACTGTACTTTCTCTTCGCTGTGGTATTATCATGACCATAGCTTAATGACAACCTTACACACATGCGGCCTCATCGTTGGAGATGATTCACGTATCATACATTAGCAGCGTGTTTGATGATGGAGACTACAAACTCTTTGTCAACCCTTCGTCAGCCCTTCGTCAACCAAGAGTCCCCAGCACATCTCCTGGAAGGTCTTCAAGTATCTGCTAGGTAGGTAGCTATCATACTTAAACATCTCCATGGCTCTCATTATCCCTTTACCAACCATCCCAAAAGAATCCTACTAGCAATATTTACTCGAAACCTTCCTTACCTGGCTTAGAAACATCATGAGTTCCGGTACCACTGAGTCAATAGTCCCTAACGGGACTGAACGAGAGGCGCTTCGCCAGAGGTTCGAACGGCCAACCGCACCCTCTGGTGGACACGGAACATATTACGACGGGTATGATACATCCTTCGTTGCTAATATCCCACCGAACCAAGGATATGCACCTTCCAGGCCGCCTCCACCATACGCTCCGCCTCTGTACCCCTATCAGTTGAACCACACTCGAATGGTACCGCCAGCTAGACCATACTACCCTAACGTTAGCTCGAGCCGACAACCTTACCCAGGTCCACCTCCAGGATACCACAATCCGAGACCTTGCCCAGCTTGGCCTCAACAGAGAATGCCTCCCAGGGCACCAAATGGCCCCCCGGGTCCTCCGTTTCGAACTCCGAGGATAGTACTAGCCCCCCAACACTCTGGGAACGCGGACCCTAACCCATTTATGTACCTTCACCACCATGCCTCTAGAAGCCCATTCGCTAACTATCCCGCGGCACCCAGGATCAGTCACCGACACACCGAACCAACGGCCCCGATGAACCTGGATAAGCGACCCGAAATCATGTCATTCTGGACAGAACAAGAGCTCTACCAGTGGATGGCCAATACATTCAGGCCGCTCGTAGGCATCGTAGGACGCGTCGTCCGGGAACAGTTATACCTTCAAGAGCAGCCCAAGGTCAAATTCGACATGTACCCAGTACGAGCCGACGACGCCACCAGTATACCTATGATGGTACCACAATCCATGTCGCGCGGCCCCATGTTCCAAATCACGCTACCCGCTCCCGGCGGCACCAGAGCCGACCTTAAGAAAGTGCGGGATGCCCTACACGACGAGTTCGCGACACACGCCAACGCCTGGCACCGACAAGCCGGATTCGTGTTCCGGATCCCGCGGCGGCTCCGGGTAGGAGCATCTGCCCTTGCGAAGAGGTCCTGGGTTCCGCCGTCGTGTGTCTACAGATACTCGCGCACTCAGCGGTGCTACGTAGCGCAGTATCTCTCGCCGATCCTGGAGGATCTTCGGGAGCTCGATGCGGCTTTTGTTCACGGCGATGATAGCGATGATGATCAGGACGCGCTGGTGAATGAAATGTGGAGGGACGTGCGGAGCCGGAGCTACTTTGAGTGCTATCAAGGTACGAGTGGGTAGTTGGGTAAGGAATGGACCGAATAGGGGTAAGAGGGAGATAGTGATATAGGGAATTTTGAACTTCGGTTATTGAAGCTGGGGTTTTGTTACAGGACTTATATTTATTATCATTGTCTAAGTCGGGAGGGATTTTTCTTTTGCTTAGGATTGTCGTGGGAAGGTATCAGTTTAGCGATTGTTTTTTATAGCCGAGTCACTTAGGAATAGTATATTTACTTTTCTAATGAATATATTTCAGGTATATATCACTATTAGTTCTTCAACTTACCATCTTCAATTTACTTTCTGTAGCTAGGCCATGCTATTTATGAGTTGAAGCAACCATTAGATAACGTTATATGAGACATAGAAAGTGAGATCTGGTATACACTCCAATGAGCAGAATTAGCCAAATTTTATGGAGAACTTATAGGGTACAAATTAGAAATAATTTCTAACATGCGCGCTTGCATACATTAGATTCACATGTGAACACCTTTGTGTGACTTCATGCTGATTACCCCTTAGAGACTGGGGATGGTATAAAGGGGCTTATGTGCTAAGTAACTTTAACATCCTTCTAAACTGGTTTGGATAAGACAATGCATAACATGCTATATTGAAGCCCAGGCTAAATAAAGAGGACAAAAATCCATTGTTATTAAACTAAGTAGTATGAAAGCAAAAAAGCTTTTACAATCCTATTGTGAACCGAGACACATATAATACCTATTGGCGTATACCAAATAGTTGTTTCCTAAGCTATACGATAATTAAAGCATAGATAATTCTTAGCTAATGACCATATCCACTAGAACTTTTACTCGTAATTAATAACTCTAGCATTTCCATTGGAACATGTGTCATCATCGGAAGATTATCTATCAGTGCAACCACACTGCCATGGACCCCTCTCCCCTGAAGGCATGTGAGGTGCGGCGGGACTGCGAGTCAGGGTTAACTCTAGGATCATGTGACGTTATAGAGACACATGGATGGAGTAACTTCAAAGTCCCTCGTCTTTGCTTACTTTGCAATGGCAAGAAGGCTAATCTTGATAGCCGAATTACCAAGGCAAAGTCACTGATAGCGGACCTAAAGAAGCAATTAAGTGAGAGCTATGGCCAATGTGTATTGCATATGGATGAGGCCGGCTTAGAATCTGAGAAGAAGCAGGAAGCTACGTCAGTGGTATCAAAGAAGACGACTACCGTGGAGTCGGATAGTGTTGACAGTGACCCTGATGAAACAATGGAGAAAATCGACCCTGTCGAGGAGTTCCTAAGGAAGAAGAAACAGGAGAGTTACGCTCATCTCATGATGATCTCGGATTATAAGTAAGTAGGTTAGGTCAAGGGTAACTAGGTATACTTCAATAGAATTTGCTTATAAATAGCTACCCCTATATGTCTTGAAGGATGTAAGGTATCCCTCCATATAAAATAAGAGTCTTCTTACGACCTAAAAGTCTCATAATATACAAGTCTTCAGGTAATTTTTATGAACATTTCGTGAACGTAGAAGAAAGACCAACGCCTATTCACGTACCTTCTAGCAAGTGAATGCTATAACTTACCCATACACATGTATATATATATAGCATAAGTACTTAATAACTAATTCTCTTTACTGTATCATCATCATCATCATCATCATCATCATCATCATCATCCACTATCGTTTACCAACATACCTAACAAGAAGCTTCAAAATATTCCTCCCCCGCGAACCACCCTACGTCTAAACCAAAGATCACCAGCAACAAAATGCCACTTGTACAGAGAAACCAAGCCCTAGCGAAGTATATCAATTTCCTGCTCATAATAGGAATAATATTAATAGCAATTTTCATTATGCTAACGCGTTCCCGTTGCCCCACTTGCTCTCCTACGTATTGTAGTAAGATAATGGGTAAAGTTCTTAACGTATGGTCTGAGCACTGGGAATCTGGAAAGCAATGTATCTGTTTTTAGCTAAATGAACTATGAGAAGAGGGGGGAGTTGATACGTATAGTTATGACGTAGAGGGAGGTTGCATGGTTGTAATATTTTATCGTTGATCGCGCTGGAGCGTAAGGATTATGTATTTACATTACGTACCTCTAACTGGGGTTGGCAAAGGGATATGGGCCTCTTTATCTTAAGATAGCTTATAATCAGACATTGAGAATAATCATAACCTCCACTTTACCTTTATTTCTTTATCTTCTACTATCTCGTATCTTGTAGTCGTGTCTCACGCGTATGTCGAAAGTAAAGGAAACCGTGGATGTATATTCATCTTAGTGTTAGGCTGATATAGCTTACAATCTAGTACCCTGGATAGATAATCATTTTGGAGCTCGTCACTGTCGCTATCTTATGTCTATTAACTTCCAAACCGTATAATTGGACATGATACGCAAGCACAGATGGATATAATATCGACTTGTCAATTGTTCGTGGTATTGTTCGTCAGCGTCGCGTACATAAGGATATGGGCTCACATATCGTCGTCATGCCCTATAAAATCCTGTTTTAGACAATTTCTCTAAGCCTGAACCTTGAATGTTCTTCCACTTGCTGTCTTCCTCTCCTTTTCTTCGTTCTCGGGTCGGGCTCTTCGAAGTACTGTGCTGATGGTAAGTATATAAATCCCTTATAGCTATTAATAGAATAATACCTTGTAGGAAGTCTGCTGTTCGCCTTCTCATACGGGAGTGAATGTATGCCTAGCCATCTCGTTAGAATACCCCAAGGGTAATTGTGACCGATATCCACGTACCTTGGAAGCTTTGATGTGATAGTGGAAGTAGTCTCGGAAGGTCTGAATGTGGGAGATGACATCGGGCATGCGCTGGGGCGTCAGGTGTCGTGGGAATAAAACTACTGAGGTTAGTAGGGAACTTCGAATAGCCTGAAATATAGAACATACCAAATGTGACATATCCAACTTCGTTACCTTCAGTAGCCTGCACGCCAGGAACCCCTTGTAACTCCAGGGGAGGATCATTCCTAAACAGAACCTGGGGTGCATTTTGGATGGCTCTCCTTCGGGCGTCGACGAATTCTTGAATGAAAACCTTCCCAAATACCCTGTCTGTCTCCTCACGGAAGATGGTGCTGAAGATAACAGTTACACGATCGTGGCTTGCCTTGACGTAGATAGCTTCCTCGTCGCGGTAGTGGATAGCCATAACCTCACCGCCTTCTCGAACACCTTGAGGTGCTTCTTCCGACGTGTACTTCGAAGCGTCCTCCTTCAGCTTGTAGTGCTCTGAATAGGCATGCTCGAACGGGGCAGCCATTGCGTTCCGCTTCAGTAAGGAGATCTTACTGACCAACTCATCTCGTGCCTCTGCAAAGCCCGTTAATACGATAGAAACCCTGTAAACCTATATATATATCATGTAATTACCCTTTTCTTCAGGTAGGTTCTCTAAGTCAACCTGGACGGAGAAATCGTAGCCGGTCTCGGGTGCTACGACATAGGGGCCATACTCGCGCTGGAGCACCTGCTCGGCGCCGTACTTGACGAGATCCCTAAAGCATCGGATTTGAATGGAAACCAATATCTTGGTCTTGGTCTCGGGGGTTGAGATGTGGAAGATTACGCCATCGAAGTCGGAAACGGTCTGGTCGATAGAGGCAGGAGGAGCTCTAAGTACATTATCATATGGTTAGACTAGGGGCGAGACATTATAAATAAACTTGGTTCTTAAACTTACCCAAATAGTCTTTCTTTGAGTATAGACTCTATTAATACGTTCTGATAGTCTAGAAGCAGCATGATGGCTAGAGATTGACTTCTTCTGCTTGCTTCTTGACAACGTTTGTGCGGTATGAATCGGAACGTGGAGCTGAATGTATGGAAATATGGAAAGGTTCAACGAGGTTCAATGAGATTCAATGCTGCCTTGGTGGGGCTTAGAGGTTATGCAGTTACGCGATTACGTAGCAAAGCGAGGACTGTGCATGTCATTCTCCTTTATCGTTATCAACCATCTTATCGAAAAAGAAGTTCCGATAAGAGATTCTTATCGCGCGTTTCCAAAGAAAAAAAGTTACCGCGATTGAATTTCTGGAGCAGAAGTCAAAACTTCCAAACTCCAATTCTGTCGCAACCATGGTCAAGTCATACTTGTAAGTACCGAGCCATTGATGCGTGATCGCATATAAATCCCTCTAATAACAACTCAATAATAGGAAGTATGAGTATTCAAAGTCGTTCGGCGTTGTAACTTCTAGCACATCGAACATCCTCTGGACCCAGCAGAACCGCTCTAGTACCGGTGCTGGCCAAGCGCTTGTCGCAGCGAACGAAGAGCTCTTATGCTGGGACATTAAGACAGGAGATGTTGTTGAACGATGGAGAGACGAGAAATGCTCTGCCCAGGTGACTTCCATTGCCCAGAGTCAGGTTAACGAAGACCTGTTCGCTGCCGGCTACGAGGATGGTAGTGTCCGACTATGGCGGAGCAAAGACCCGAGTCCCTTCATTACCTTCAACGGACATCGTTCGGCTATAACAGTCCTAGCGTTCGATCGATCCGGCGTCCGACTTGCGAGCGGTTCGAAAGACACCAATGTTATTATCTGGGATCTGGTAGCAGAGGTCGGCCAGTTCAAGCTACGAGGACATAAGGACCAGATAACGGGACTGCAGTTTGTGGAACCGCAAGAGGAAGTGCAAGAAGGAGAAGATTCTGAGGCTATGGTTCTTGACGGTGCAGGCGACTCTTCGTCCGAAGGCTTCCTGCTTACTACTGGAAAAGATGCGCTGATTAAACTCTGGGATTTGGGGTCGAGGCACTGCATTGAAACACACATAGCGCAAACGAATGGCGAGTGCTGGGCATTGGGGCTTTCTCCAGACTATAGCGGATGCATAACTGCTGGCAATTCTGGTGAACTTAAGGTCTGGGCTCTCGACGCTACCTTGCTCGCCGCGTCAAGACAACAAGTTGATGTTCCTGCTAATACACAATACCTGCGAGATCG
This sequence comes from Daldinia concentrica, assembly GCA_902805455.1. Classification (NCBI taxonomy): domain Eukaryota; kingdom Fungi; phylum Ascomycota; class Sordariomycetes; order Xylariales; family Hypoxylaceae; genus Daldinia; species Daldinia concentrica. The sequence continues at coordinate 692,065 of CADCSW010000003.1, read as the reverse complement.
AGGGACCTTATTCCGACATGGAAAAGACAAAGCTACCGAGGTTGTGTTCCACCCGCGCCGGGACTACTTCGCCGTACACGGTTCAGAGAAATCTGTCGAAATATGGAGGATACGTACCGAAGCCGAGATCAAGAAGAGCCTGGCAAGAAAGAAGAAGAGAAGAAGGGAGAAGCTTGCGCAGAAAAAGGGAAGCAGCACAAATGGTGACGCCCAACTAGATGAGGAAGATGACCAGGATGAGGATATTAGCAGTGCCGACATTAATGACGCTTTTGCTCAGCACCTTATCATTCGGACGGGTGGAAAAGTGAGATCTGTCGATTGGGCTGATATTCATGGCAAGAAGAAGCTCCAATTGCTAGTCGGTACAACAAATAACCAGCTGGAAATGTTCAATATGCCTCTAAAAGAGAAGAGTAAAAAGTCAAAACAGGAAGATGTCCCCGATTACGAGAGAGCTTTATCCATTGAGATTCCTGGCCATCGAGCGGATATACGATCGTTGGCTCTTAGCTCCGATGACAAATGGCTCGCTTCGGCGTCCAACGGAGGTCTCAAGATCTGGTCGATGCTGACACAGAAATGTGGCAAAACCTTAGAGTGCGGATATGCTCTATGTTGTGCATTCTTACCCGGAGACAAGCTTGTCGTTATTGGTACGAAAGGCGGCGATATTGAACTATTTGAAGTGGCTACAGGCACTTTGCTGGATAGCGTTACTGCACACGAAGGCGCGATTTGGTCCTTACAAGTTCATCCGGACGGTAGGTCAATCGTATCTGGAAGCGCGGACAAGTCAGCCAAGTTCTGGAAGGTCCAGGTGGTGCAAGAGGAAGTCCTGGGAACGACTCGGACTACATCACGTTTGAAGTTATCACACTCGCGAACATTAAAAGTTTCGGATGATATCCTGAGCCTTAAGTTTTCACCAGACGCGAAGCTCCTGGCTGTTGCTCTACTGGATAGCACGGTGAAGGTGTTCTTCGTAGACTCCCTCAAGTTATATCTCAACCTCTACGGACACAAGCTACCAGTCCTAGATATGGATATATCATACGACAGCAAGCTGATTGTTACATGTTCAGCGGATAAGAATATCAGGATATGGGGTCTTGATTTCGGTGATTGTCACAAAGCATTGTTGGGACACCAGGACAGTATTCTCCAGGTCAAATTTCTGCCGAACAACCGCGAAGGCAATGGTCACCACTTTTTTAGCGCTAGTAAAGATCGAACGATAAAATACTGGGATGGCGATAAGTTTGAGCAAATACAGCGACTTGATGGTCATCACGGAGAAATATGGGCTCTGGCCATTAGCCAAAGTAGCGAACCTCCCTTCATCGTTAGTGCCAGTCACGACAAGAGCATTCGAACTTGGGAAGAAACAGATGAGCAGATATTCCTCGAGGAAGAGAGGGAAAAGGAGATCGAGGAGCTGTATGAGAGCACATTAACGAAATCCCTAGAGCAAGATCTAGATGCAGACGAGGACAACGGAGAGATTGGGGCCGCGACAAAGCAAACATCAGAAACATTGAACCATGGTGAACGAATCGCAGAGGCATTAGAACTCGGCATGGCTGACTTGCACGTCATGCGGGAATGGGAAGAAGCCAAAACGTCAAACCCGAATATTGCGCCCCCGCAGCGCGACCCGATGTTCATGGCCCATGGCGGAATTAGTGCTGAAGAATACGTCATGAAGGTCCTTCAGCGGCCGGCAGCCTCTGCACTGAATGACGCTCTCCTCGTTCTTCCGTTCGCTTCAGTCCCTATACTTTTCACTTTCCTTAACCTTTTCGCTATGAGGTCGATGAACATCCCCCTAACGTGTAGGATCTTGTTCTTCATGCTAAAGACGCATCACCGTCAAATAGTAGCCAGCAGGACTATGCGCGTCATGCTAGACGGGATAAGGTCAAACCTGCGGAGGGCCCTCCAGAGACAAAAGGATGAAATGGGCTACAACATAGCAGGGCTCAAGATTGCGGGCATGCAGATCCAGGATAAGGGAATTAAAGACTACGTGGATGAGAACTGGGACGACGGCACCGGAGCTCAGAACGTTAAGAAACGGGCTTTCGTACATGTATCGTGATAGAGTTGGACGATGCATTAGGTATCTCTACCTACCTATATATGTATAGTGTCTACATGTAGTATACATGTACCTACCTATTTTATAAAAATAGAAAGCATCAAACTTTGTTATCTGGTTTAAGCAGACATGTACAAACAGGTACCTCCAACTTTCAATTTATACCGCGTGCAAACTTGGGGAATCCGAACCAATGATATCATCCCTTTCGAACTCTCCCGCATACGCTAGTTTGGCCGAGGGTGTCTTGGCAGGAGACTAGAGCTTCCTTGTGCTAGGTACTTACCTATGTACATACTACACTAGCTACCCCTCCCCCGCAAGAGCTCAGCAATACATAGTACACTAGGATGGGAGAGTTTAAGTGGAGTCCATATGTTACCGCCTGCCGGGTTCGTAGCCGTACCTCGGTATCTCCTGCGACGTCAATTCCTCGTTTTGCTTTGGGGCGGGTTGAGCCTCAGGATATTCTCCGTTTCCGATTGGTAATTTACCGACTATCTATCTTTTCTTTTTTCTCCAACTACTTTACTTACCGATGAGATGTGATGGGTTTTGTTTCTTGCAATTGTTTTGCTCTTACCGCTACTACATTACGATAGTTATACTTCGATCTAGACCAGATTATGGTGGTAATTGAGTAGACAGACAGACAGCATCCGATATCCCCTTTCTTTTCGTCAGCTTCGTGTTAGCTTGAATCGCGAGTGAAAACTCAGTATCTCGACCATGGCGGGCCAAGTAAGGCACCCGATCAATACGGCGGCGTTAGAACGCTACATCACTCAACATGTACCCGAGATCAAGCTGCCGCTGGACGTAAAACAGGTTCGTTAACCTAGACAATCCTATCTCAGCATTGAAGCTATACACATATATATCACTCACTCACTCACTCACTCAACCCATCCTTCCAACCCAAGAGTATACACGAAAAGGAGCAAACAGCAATGTCACCCAACTAACACCATCCAGTTCGGCTTCGGCCAATCCAACCCAACCTACCAACTCACCTCCCCCAACCAAACCCGGTACGTCCTGCGCAAAAAACCCGCCGGAAAGCTCCTCTCGCAAGCCGCGCACAAAGTCGAGCGCGAGCACCGCGTCATCGCCGCCCTCCAGCACACCCCCGTCCCCGTGCCCCGCGCCTACACCCTCTGCGAAGACCCCACCGTCCTCGGCACCCCCTTCTACATAATGTCCTTCGTCGACGGCCGCATAATCCACGACCCCTCCATGCCCTCCCCCCACGCCAAAACCCCCGCCGAGCGCACCGCCCTCTGGCGCGCCGCGGTGGAAAGCCTAGCCGCTTTGCACAGCGTCGACCCGGATGCGGTGGGGCTGGGCTCGTTCGGGAAGAAAGGCGGGTTTTACGCGCGCCAGCTGGCGACTTGGAAGCACATCTGCGGTATCCAGGCTCGCGCTCGGGATGTTGATACTAAGGAGCCGGTCGGTGCGATACCGCATATGGATGAGCTGGTGGCGTTTTTCGCCGACGAGGCGTTGCGGCCGCGGGATAGGGCTACGCTTGTTCATGGCGATTATAAGATCGACAATGTAGTGTTTGCCCCTGAGGAGTCGCGCGTGGCGGGGATTTTGGACTGGGAGATGAGCACGATTGGACACCCGCTGTCAGACCTAGCAAACTTGCTAAATCCATTCTACCTCGTTTCGTTATCGCAATCCCCTTCCTTCGCCCCGTCTTCATCATCGGCCTCTTCTTCTTCTTCTTCTTCTTCGAAAGACGGGGTTCCGAGCCAGAGCGAGGCTATAGCAGCTATAACCAACGCCGGCTTCCTCCCCGGCGCTACACCCGGCCTTCCCACGCCCTCTACGGTGCTATCTTGGTACGCGGCGGCCGCGGGCTGGGATCCACGGCCCGACGAAATAGCGTGGGCTTGCGCGTTCAGCGTGTTCCGGCTCGCGGCTATCTGCCAGGGTATCGCGGCGCGTGTCGCTACACGTCAGGCTAGTAGTGCCGATGCTCGTCGACACGCTGCTGCTGTGCGGCCTCTCGGCGAGTTTGCGTGGGAGTTAGTGAGGAAAGAGAAGGGGAGGCGGAAGGCTACGTCTAGTAGTGGTGCGAAGCTATGACGAATCTCTACCGTTGTCATATTTTTGCCACTCATATCGCGTTGCTAAGCCTTGGGATTTAAAGCGAAGCATTTAGCTAGATGGAAGTAGGAAGTTTTACATCTTGCTAGAAGTTTCTAAATAACGCTGAGGTTACTTAGGCCGGAATATGAGCTACGATCACAAAATTAGCATCCATTTCGTGTATCATCTAAGCTAGGCTAACATACTTGGATTTGTTTCAATGAGTCATTAGTTATACGAAGCAATAGCTTTGAATAGTAGTCTAGGTCAGGTAGCGTACAATGATACGTATCACTTTCAGAATCTAAACAAACTCTTATAAGCTCATGAGTTTATATACCCCTTTAAAGGTTTACTTTTGAATACAGAAGCAACAAGTCATTTCAATACATAAGCACATCAAAATATAGCAATTTATCAAAGCACGACGCTCAATTAGAGCCTATTTGGCTATCTGAATTAATGAGTATGGTTAACCCTTCACCGCAAATCTGCTTCAGGACGGGGAGTCAAATATATGCATTCATGAAGAAGCCATATCGCCTTGAGGCCGAATAGAAATCCCTATCAAGTTTTTTGTTTCGGGGGAGGAGACTTCCCAGTCTAATAACCGTCTCCTAGAAGTGAATTTCATGCCTGTCGTCAAATCCGGCGGCCGGCTGAAATCGAAGCCGTCCGTGCTGAATGGGAAGAAAATATCATGGTGAACCTGATCTGCGTATCGTGCGTAAAACTTATATCCGCCCTATCCGGCCCCTAAAACCCTCGCCCTCCCTAACGCCTAGCAAAATATGTCTCCGGAGTTGAGTAGAAGTGGTGTCAGTAGAATAACTTCCCTCGCGAAATCCTCAAATTAGCCTGCGAATCGTGCCAAACCATTGAGATGCCGTGTGCGGAAATAAAGAAAATCGATGCAGATCTCTATGTGGATTACCTGCTCCATAAGACTTCGCATGCACGAATGAAAAAAAAGAAATAACTCAGAAGCGCCAGATTATTGCTCCCCTTATCGCCTGTTATCGGGACGCACAAATCGTCCTATTCTATGACCTTGCGGTATATACCGAATACCCTGTGTTTCCCGCGTCATATGCATACGCATTGCCATCATAGTGTTGTATCGGTGAGTAGGCGGGCGCTGTAAGGCATTCCCGCCAAATCCATTGTGAAGAGGTTGTAATCCAGAAGGGGAGGATCTAGGTCCGGGTTTCCCATCGCGTGTCCCTATGACTGCTGGTGGGACATAGCCCCTCCGTAGATAGGCTCGTCAGCATTAGACATGTAGACTTCTGGGCCTGCATACGTCGGGGACATCGGCGAGACATGCTGTGAGCGCATATGGGGTAGCGTGGGATAATCCTCCCCATTGCTACCAGAACCTGCGATAATTAACGGATTCAGGTACGGCTCAGGCTGTGCTCCTCCCATTTGTGGCGGGAACTGGAAGGCAGGAACATTAGCGTCAAATGTCGGCCGGGCAGCTGTGTTCGACGAGGATGAAGAATGCTGGCGGTTGTGTGAATGGTTCGCATTCGGTCTGCTAAGCCAAGGGTACTGCTGCAACGAATCGTTAGTAATTTTTACTTCCTCCCCCACAAGGCTTACAAGGGTACTTTAGGAAGGGTACTTTGGGAACGAACCTGAGCTGGGGCGGCACCGTTTGATGGGAAATGCGGCCGTCCAGAGGGGAATCCTCTCAAGCTTCCGTGGCGAGGACGCACTCTACGTCTGCCGTCGCCAGCCTCGCTAAACGGAAGCGGAGAGTGGCGATCCCCGAAATTGCCATGCCAAGCTGGTGTTCGAGAATTATACATCGACGGATTATCTTGTCTTCTAGCCGAAGCACCACTTAATGCAGTATACTCGAGGTCTGGGAATGGGCTATATCACGGGTTAGTATAGGGGTATAATGTCATAGCAAAGCACAAATACCTCGAAGCCAAAGCTGCCAAACCGCCTAGCGTATTATCAGCAGGTCGTCCGAGCGAATCCGACTCGCTACGTTCGTGCTCTCGGGTGTTTCGCATTTGCATCTGCATCGCCACTTGGTGGTGTTGGCGTAGGAATCGATAGACGTTATGAGCATTCATCGCGTTTCGATATTGAGGCTCTGATGGGACCTTATCTCTGCAGTAGGGGCAACTATCCGATTCTTCAAACCACTTCTTGATGCAATGATCTCCAAAGACGTGCTTGCACTTTGGCAGCCGCAGCGGGTTTTCACTGATGCCTTCGGGAGTCTCGACTCCATAGTCGTTATAACAGATCACGCAGGCTAAAGTATCATTAGCTAGAATTACTTAACAACTGGCTCGGCATTAAAACTCACTCCTCTCATTTTCCGGCAAATTCGAAATTGCCACGCTCTCAAGTGAAGTGATTGCCTTCTTAGAGGCAACTCGCTTATTTGACATTGCCCCCCTAATAAGTTGGTGCGCTCTCAAACGCTCATCGGATGCGTTGTCTAATCCAGGTGCACTGTTGACGGCAGCCTCCAAGAACGAAAAGGCAGTCGCATCAGGTTCAGAGTCGTCATCACTAGACCAGCCCGACTCAGATGATAATCGCGGAACAGCCCGTCTGTTTCGGGTCGCACTAGCCCGGCGCGGCTCGGAGTTTGCTGCCTCGTTTGACATGTCGCCGGTTCGAGGGCCACCAGGTGCTCGGCGGTGAGGCGAAGATGAGGCTGTAGCAAAATCATGGTTAGAATACTCTTAATATGGGAGAGAACATTATAAATAAATATTAGTAGCGTACCTGAGTTAGAGGATCCGTAGTCAGTTTGTCCAACCGGAGGAGTTACGTCGGAAGTCGTAAAAGGCGTAGGCATACTATGGCGAGTAAAGGGAGGATTGTGCTGGCTCGACTGCTGAGCGGGGTGTGAAGTTTGGGGAAATGTTGTTTGCAAGTTTTGGCTTGCAGTTGTAGGAGGCATAGAGGTGAGGGATGGTAAGGTTGTCCTCGGACCATGCACCGAGGCGCTATGCCCTGCTTCGCCCGCAATTCCAGCCTGAGGTTGACCTTGATTAGAACCTGAGAAACCTCCCTGACTATGCTGAATAGGAGCCGTGCCTCCAATCCGCTGCAAACTGAGTAACGGCGCCCGGTAACGGAATTGAGGTGGATTACTGTGTGGGTTGTATAAGTTGGGCCCGTTTGATTGATAAGGCGGCTGGTTCATTTGGCCAGTAGTCAGTGGTAAAATAGGCGGAGAAGGTTGGTAGAGAGGATCAGTGTTCCATCGGGCATGCGGTGGGGGTAATGTTTGCCAAAAGTGAGGATTATTGTGCACCGGGTCGAAGTAGTAATTAGGTCGAGATGGGAACATCGGTGGTGGATGTTGGTTGTGCTCAGCAGCAGCCCGTAAGGCCGGACATGCAGAACGAGCTGCGTGATCGACGTTCGCTGAAGATGAGGACGGATTAGAATGCTCCGGGGGGTGCATCATGAAATCCATTGTCGAAGGGTCCATGCTATTCCTTTTCTTTAGGAGAGTGGCGGCCTTAGTTTTAAGAGACCGTCACTCCCGTTCCTATATCCTTACGACTACAGACGTGCGGTTGCCTTTGATGTCTTTGGTGGAGAGAGTGGGACGGATGAGAACCGGACGACAGACGGAGGGGTCGGTGAAATAAATAACCAGGGCTGATCGGCTCGAGATGCGGATATGCGGATATAAGTAAGATCACCAGGGGTTAAAGTCGGTACAGTTGGAACAACCGACGATGTTGAAGTATTTTCTTTTCTTTTCCTTTCCACACGGTCCCAAAAGCACTAATACTGTGCCAACCAGAAGATCCTGCCTACTTGACACTTTTCGCAAGGTGCGTGGGGAGACTGCGATGACGGCATAGACAAGGACTGGTAGATTATGTGAAAGAAGTAGAAAATATTGTGTGCGGGATATCGTGCCTGCGACGAATTTGTTTTCTCGGAACTGTTCGATTATCAACCTGAGTCGTGGTTGGTAATAAAAAATTAACACTGTCGCCAAGTGACAGAAAGTCGAACGTGTGTCAGGTCTTCAGGTCTTTGTGATCGATCTGCTCCCTATGAAGACTTACGTCTCCTCCCCCAAACGCTAACTAATCGGGCAAAGTGCTGTGTAATTAAGTATTGGACTTGCAAACGCTTGTCTTTGACGATGCTTAAATATCGAAATACTTAGGGAGGGAAATGGAAAATACTCGATCCTAGGTATTGACGGCAATTTGATAATAGGATATAGTTAGGTAGAGAAGTGGTGAGAAGGTAGGTCGCCGATACGGCGAAAGGTGGTTTAAAGACGGAGATTGAGATATGGAGGGGTTTTATTTAGATGCTAAGAGCTAAGAGCTAAGAGCCAACATCCGATCCGATGCGTTTAAGGGTCTACCTGGGATGTACTTTGGGTCTATCTCCGGGGGAAGGTAGGTCGGGAAAAAACAACGAAGGAAGAGGGAAGGATGGATAAGTAGGAAGGTAGGAGGGAGACAAAAAAGGGACAAAAAGAAGGCTGGCAGAAGACTGACTGTGCTCGAATTAAGAAATGGTAGTAAGTGCGATGCAGCAAATACGCACGCTCTTACCATACAGATCCAGATACAGCAATAACACAGCAACACTTTACAACGATACAGCCATAGTGCACTGTATGTATGTAGTATGTAGTATGTAATATGTAATATGTAAGGTAGAAGGTTAGGTTAGGTTAAGTCATGTATGTCTGTACGATACGACAAAGTAGGTATCGATGTATGTATCTTTCATACATGCAACCAGTTCCAGTTCTAGTTCCAGTTGACCCAATAGACCCAATACATTTACATAGGTAGAGGACGAAGGTGGGTAGGTTAGGTTAGGTACTTACAAGCGTACATATGTACCTATCTACCTACATAAATCCACCTTACATCCATGACTTACCTTCAAGGTTACTACCTAGGTAGTGTAGGTAAGGTAGCCAGGGCTGTCAGGTAGGCCTACCTTGCCTACCTACATCCTACATACATAGTAGCATAAGCTAACGTACGTGAGTTGCAAGTTTTAGGTAGTTTGCGTGATCTAAGGGATTTCCATTGTCCACACAGGTTTTTTTTTTTGTCCATGACATGGCTCTCCAGGAAAGGAAAAAAAAAAAAAAAAAAAAAAAAAAAAAGGAATCATTCATACGTACCCATGTACCCTTGGAACTATCCAGCCAGGTACATCTTGGTTGGCATAATTTTATTGGTACTATCAACAGAAGGAGTCATTATCGCAAATCGCAAAACCAGCAGCAGCAAATATATAAAGGATTGAAATGCGGCCGGACTTTGACACGTTATTCGCAGAGAAGCAGCTTGGAAGACAGCTACCACGCCCAAGTTTCAAGGTCCAAGCTCGGAGGAAAACGATCCAATACAGACTCCGGGCCAGTCTGGCCTGGCTTGGCTTGGCTTGCTCTAGGCGGACTCAGATGCTGACGGGTGCCTTCATCCGTCAGAAAAATAAATGGTCAACATTCTACGTAGAGCCTAGGTGTTTGGCATCAAATGCTATGTGCTATGTAGAAACAGTCGACGTGTTGCCGTACCCATATATGTAGGGATTGTGCAACTGGTGCAACTGGCGTGCAACTAATGTCCCTCTGCTGCATTGATTCGGGGACTCGGAACTGCGGTCGTTGGCTGTGGAGTACTAGGATAATATAATTGCTGCTTTGGTTTTCTGACAGGGAGATTTCAGAATTGGTTTCACATTGTGATTTTGGGTATTTGTATTTGTACGGAATGAGCATATGCTACGGGCGTACGGGGCAAGATAAGAGTACGCGATAAGGCCTTATCAATATCAATATCAATATCAATATCAATATCAATAGGTATCAATCATAAAAAGTACACTACCGCTTCTTCTACCAGTCATTATGATGGAATATAGTGTAAATTAGACTGCTGACAAAATAAGTATCTGTATAGCATAGCCATGCCAGGTTCAAACCCGATTACACAAAACCAATTTCAACGTTTTCGTTTATTATTTCTCTTTGAGACTTCGAACTAGTTATTGACTTTAAGTTTCTAAGTCTGTTGGATTTGTTGGCAGGGATAACGTTTCTTTCCTTATTGGGTAATATCCGACTGAAGAGCGGAACCTCTTAGCCCACCTGCAATGACAAGCCCGTATCATACGGTATACGGAATAGTACACTAGACATTCATGCACTTAAGGCGAATATCGCTCAAATTCGCTAACATCCATGGCAACATGGAAATCTTCCGCATCTTAAATTCAATACATATGATGTAGCTAACATGATCACAATCCTGAAATAACGAATCAATATTCCAAGATGTTCATTCCCTTTTACACAAGTGGTACCCTACTGACTCGTTCCCCAGCCACATGATGGGATCACCGCCCCGACTTAGCCAAGCTGTTTTTCATTGATCACTCATCACAGATATTCGTCGTATTGTCATGGAACCCCTCATATCTCCCCTCCCCCATCCCGTCCCATGCCATGCCATACCATGCCCTGCCATACCATGCCCTGCCATACCATGCCCTGCCATGTACTAGCAAGCGCGAGAGAGACAGCCCCCAAGCCAGCGCCTCGCTGCAGCTAGGATGCTATTTTCACTTATAACCAACCAAAAAATTACAGCACCGACAAGCAGCCCGTCACAGTATCAGCCGGTCGTGGAAATGATCTTGTGGTCGGGTAACGATACAATGATGCTACCTACTATTACATAGGTCATCTTACCTAGGATCTGATGAATCATCCCGGTCCTTCGTGGATACCGCTTTAGGTAGCCCTGGCCGCCAATACCGCAACTTGTAAAAAGAAGCCTGCTCCCTTCCGTCTGCCTCAAGCACGTCTCGACCTGATTTATCGTCTCTTACACCCTTGTCTATGAGCAGATAGACTAAACACGCACTAAGCATTTAATGCTTACAAGTCATACCCTTCTGTTGCAAAGACGTGCTAGTCTAGCACGATCCAGGAAAGTTCTATATATGACGAGAATAGGACCATTACACGCAACAATACATACAGGACGCCCCACGACTATGAGACTATGAGACTATGTATGAGCAAGCAGCGCGGTTTGTGCGGCGAAGTAGTAAGTAGGTTTTCGGACCTAGAGCGTTCGAAGGTGGTAACATCACCACCACCAACAGTTTCAAGAGGGATCCGCATCAATCCGAAAGACATGTACTATTTTACGGAGTATTCAATGCGGTTCCGTGCGAGCTCCAACCACGCAGATCACACGCCTGCATAGATGATTGCGGACACACACATATCGGTCCGCCGTCTACTATCCACCTTAGAGCTACCCCACGGAACATTTTACTATGTAGGCCACTAAATAGGTCGACGACATTCTCCATATCGGCGACCTAAAAAAAAACCGACTATGAATTACTACGTGCAGATAGACCACTGGTAGCAGTTTGGCTAGCGAACCCCATAAAGCGATGGGGCGATTCTTCCCTTCTTCCCTTATCTTGTATTCCCAAAACAGGCTCACTTGATAGCCTGACTTATATTACCCTGTTCTCATACCGCCTAGGTTAGCCAAGTTCTTGTCTGCGACTGTTACAAGGAATTGCGAGCCCGCCTATCCGTCAAAGACACCGCTCAGGTAACCTAGCCTGCATCATCACATCACGCTGACTTGTATACCTATTTTGTGATCCGTTCGATATCATGACGCAGTCATGCTACGAAAATCTCGTCGGTATTGCGCCGCTCGTAATCTTGTTAATAGCTCAGTTTGATGGTATGCTGTCCCACCCAAGACTACCTAAGAATGATGTATTTGCTAGTTTACGAGACGAAGTTCTACTCGCAAAAGTTGAGCGATCAAATTTGATGAGAAAAGAAAAAAGAAAAAAAGGGCCCATTTAAAGAAATATGCTCTTCAAATTCCTCAGTACCACAGAGGGAAATGCTACGGACCCCAGCAAAGCGATTAGGACCAACAAATATCTAGTTTAAACCTTGAGGAACAGCCGATAATCAGTTATTGTGGTCCATATATTTCTCATGAGAACTTTATGCTAGCCACCCTCTCACCAGCCAGAGAAAAAAAAAAAAAAAAAGGTCAAAAAAGGTCAAAAAAACTTGAAAATACTGTATGTGGGTTTTGGCTTGTGAAATCCTTTTTTTTTTTCTTATTCCCGAGACGCATATTGACTATACGCAGGCTAAAAGGTTGTTCAAATCACTTATTGGAAGCCGTGCTGTAAAACTGTCAATTGGTAAGAGGTAGGTAATGTCAGGGTATCAAGGTACTTTTCTTATGGCCTCAAACTTCGGTTTATCAGAAATGGTATGGCCTAACGTACCGAATTACCAATATTCTTGTATACACCATTCACCTTTTTAACCGATTACGAAATCACCCCGCCAAAACCCTGTCATTAATATTAGAAACTGTACCCACCGTATCTCTGGAAAGTTTGTATCCGATCCTTAAGGGAATCAATTAACACTCCCTGCCTTCGCCCGTCCACATACGAAAAGACCCTTCGTCGTTCTTGGTAGTAAATGGAGAGCCTAAGCATTTTGATTGGCTACTTCGCAAAAAGGATCGACCCAGGGTTCTACTTGTCGATTTTGCAAAGCAACTTTTACACTTTGTAGCATCGCAAGGGCCGTTAAAATTCCCATGGAAATATATCAGCATCTTACTGTACACTATCTTCTTAAATACCCAAGTACCCAAATGCTCATTCGATGCGAACATGGTCGGATATAACATGGGAAACATAGCATGGATTCATGGATTAATGGATTCAACCATGCGTGGTCAGCTAGAATATGACCTCGAGGACATTTTCGGCCGTTTGCCCCGTCCTATCATCAATATTGAACCAATACCTCAACGCCATCTATTCTCTTAGTATTTCAAGCCTATCGCCAGACCTACCCCCATGCAAATGAGATCTGGCGAGAACGAGGCCTGCTATTTAATTCACGATTTACATAGAAGACCAATCCATACGGCCCGGATCACAGCACAGCCTATTCTTTTCTCACCCGTGCTTCTAGGCTTTTTGGTTTACCTTATTACCACTACCCATGTTCCCATGCTCCCATGCTCCCATACTCTATTACTAGATGGCTGATGGCTGATGGCTAGCCGGGTTTAGATCCCAAATCATATCAAAGTGGACAGACAGTTCTTATTCTTAGCTCCGTCCTAACCGCCACCGAGCTTCTAGATCAGAGACAGTGCCTGACCAAAGCCACTGATATATTATTATGTTAACCGGCGCCAAACTTCCCTACCACCAAATTTGAGTCATATGACGAAGTTGGCCCTTTTCACCGCATATATGTCTCCGCTCAAAACCCGCCGCCAAGGGGAAAAAAAGCCCTTGCCCTCTCGGTATTCCAAGCACAGCTAGACTTCCCGAGCTGTCTCACTATCCCGAGCTCAACGGTGCTCGGTATCCTACATTGTCCAAATCCATTACAGGCGCCACTTCGAAATGATTGGAACGGTGTATTCAATTCGAGACCTCGCTTGTTGGCTTTTTTGATATTTAGTCCTTTTTTGCCGCCAACCCAGCGCAACAAGACTAATCCTAGAGCTGGCTCGTCCTACTGAAACATCGCGACCGAGGCTCCCTGTACTGTTTAAAGCGAGTTGCTAATTCGCGGCCTTGACACATATCTAGTATCCTCCGTAACACGTCTTACAGCGCTAAACCATCATTTTCTTTAATTCAAATACCGAGCTTTTGCAATACCATTTTCTAGCCTCAATGGCGCATGTTGAGTCGAAACTACACGGCCGGGTTTCATCGATTGGCTCTCAACTCGGCCTTTATTAAATCCACTAACCCCTCTCGTATATACTTTGCCTCCAGTGTCCCCAACGCCTCCGAGGTATAGCTAAATATGTGGTTGCCGTCTCATGCATATTTGCGGTAGCGCTATTCGTCGCTTGCATTGAGGGGATCCCGCAGACCACATTCGCTTTTCAGACCCGAGGATAAGGCGCAGTGGCATAGGATCAACTAGTACCAACCACATCCAAATTGGAATACAACGTTTATCCAACGGCCAAGTCTTCCCAGTCTTGTTCTCACATCAGACTCGGATCCATATTGCCGGTATCAGCTAAGCGCCCTTGATGAACGACCTATGCTAGGGAGAACATTTTAATACTGTTACCAGCCCCGTCGAGTTCAATTTGTCTCCCTTGCCAATCAAGATGCAACTTTGGCGTTAAAGCACGGGATATAGGGCCTGTCCCAAAATGCTCTTTATTTTTTAAAGAGCAGGCCAAGATATGAAAATGGCTTACTGGGAAAGGCAAGCCGGGGACTCCGACAAAAAAAAGAGAAGAGGTCCGTTGATAACTATATTCACATCTCAACTACCGAACTCGGTTTTATAGATCAACGAACTCCAGAGACTTAGCAATGACGAACATGATATATTTGGATAAATGCACGTCATACAGGGCCAAATTCTGGGATTTCGAATAACTTCGCGAGATGTTTCGAAATATTGTTCAAAGCATATGGTGACGACGCTATTATACGTATCGCGGGGTTGGCTTACGAAAATATCAAAACGGCGGAGTTTACACGAGGTTCCTACATCTACCTCGTACCGGCGCAGCCGTATTACAACCAGGTCTTAAGTTTACACGTAATGGCTCCCTGGAAGAGGTAACGCGGCCCACAACTGCATCCTTTGCCCTTTTTCTTTTTAACAGACAGATCCTACAATTATCCCGTCGTTATACGACGTACTAAGGGAAGCTTTGGCATAATGTCGTCCAACGCTAACTTAGCCTCTGCCCTCAAGTCCTGAAGCCGCCAATCTTAAAATTCGAAACCACATTTTCAGCCATTGTTCACATCGTAGTGATTTTGCCACCGGTCTCACTTAAACGAGGCCGGGCGTCACCGGCTCCAAAATTACCGACCCGTGTTTACGGTTTTTGTTAGGCGGTTTCCGAGACATTTTAGGAACGGAAATCTACAAGCCCGAGGTTGAGTCGTCCTAGGCTAGCTGTGCTCTACTAGCTACCACAATTGACAACAAGTGTCAGAGTGTTATATTCCAAAATCTGACCTCATACTCGGCACAGACCCTGCTGATCCGCAGCGCTGTCCCTAGGTAGGGTCCGACAGCTGAGGAACAGCGTGTCGGTCGGAAATTCGTTAGTCGAAGCACCCGGTGCGGTGATTCCCTAGGGGATATCACAAGTTGAGCACGTGGCGTCGTTCCCAGAAGGCGTAAATACTAACAGTCAAGGACGATTGTCGTTCGGATAAGAATGGCCAAATCCTCGATCTCTTGGATTTTAGTGGGCGTAGTCATCAAGAGCCTCGAAATACCACCAAGACATGAATGACTTGACACGAGGACACACTTAATTAGCCCACTACGTCTGAGTACACGGTGTCTGAGTGACTCATAAAGAGAAGTGGACGTGTTCTTTGAATACGTGGTAAGTCCAGCATTACGGCGATCAGTATCGTATCCACCTCATGTACGTCAACGTCGAGTCAAGGTAAGAACCAGATGGCAACGCGAACTTTTCCGTCCCCATAGTGGGGTTCTAGGCATCCACGCTCTAGACTTTAAGCGAAAGGTGTGTCATTTACACATATGATACCTGTTATCATATATGTACACGTATGATTCTAAGCATATTAATTACTCATGAGCCGAGCATAGCTTCTAGAGAAACATAGGTCTTAGATAACGAAGTCGTCTTCAACTCACATAATGTATTTATGAATTTATAATGTTTACCTTGCTACATTTAAAACTCATGTGATACTTAAGACTCATGTTTTCTCTAGTTACGCGCTATCAAATTGGGCGGGTTTTCTAGTTTAGTCGGAGTCGTCTTAATATGCTAAATGCTTACACGTAAGAAGACTCACCCTTCCCTAGATGAGAGATGATCCAAATGATAATAGAATTTTTACTTGATATCCTCATATACCTATCGTATCTTCTTAACTCAAGCGCGTCAACTTAATGAGAGGTTTCAGGCATGTTCATCTATTGCTTGTTTCAACGTGACCGACTAAGGTGAAAGGGGAACCTCTCACCCATGATAGGGGTTATTGGTAAAAGTGACTTTCTTGAACGTAATATTTCTTCGACGAATACCCTTACCGTCGTTGGCGGCGTACATACCTAAGTATAGTACTGTTTATATCTCTAGGTTACTTGTCTAACGATAGTTGAATACTTTGACGGGTGATAAGTTACCTATTTCTTTACTCGCGCCCCTTTACTTACACTCATAATGCATATTATATCAATTACGCAGGAGATATCGCGTCGATGTAATTTATTCTACGCCTTAATCTTTACTACCTCAAGATATGTTAACTTAGATAAGTCGAGAGCCCCACTCATGAATACTTGTAAATATGAACGCCTTACTTGTCTATGCTAGCGAGATATAAGGAGAAATTAGGGAGACTACTCTGGTCGTTTCAGCTTCATCGCGGTGCTAATGGCAATGTAGACTTCGGGAAGTAGTCAGTAGTAAGTGATAAGGTAAACACGAGTCTCTCGCTAAGATATTCAGTAGACATAATCGTTTAGGTATTAAGTGAGAAGAAACTAAGAGAGGTGAAGATCGTTTCATATCTCAAACGATGATATACCCCTTTAATTTAACATCTCCAGTCAAAAAGGACTCAACGTTACAAGCTAGCGTCTAACATTGCCAAATACCTAGTTAGTTTATAATGACTAAATAGTATACGCACTGAACAGCATATGTTTACCAAGGACTTAAAAGATAGCTGCTAAACCCTATCTAAGACCTCCATCCTTGAGCTGGGTGGTCGAGGCCAAGTAATCGGCGGTACACCACCGGGTGAGATGTCGAGGGAGAAGGATAGGAGCAAGTGTAATATGGTAGAGAAAGTATTACTATCTACGGTATAACTCTGATCATTTATGGTTCTATACATCATCCTGAGATACCATTGAAGACAGAGGACGTATTATAGCTCTATAATACATTCTTTGAACTTAGTTAGTCGAACTGGTCAATAAGACGTCCATCTAAGGTACTTATGTCAAGTCTGGATATCCATAGAGGGTCTTTTGCTCTTGTTTAAATCCTATATCTAACTTAGGTATCTAGGTACGGTTCAGTACACATTATTTAAACACATGCTCACGGACTCCTATTGAGTTCCCGAGTAAGCTCTACCTAAAGCACATTATATGGCTCCGAGCTTAATGCCGACAAAGAATTGCTGATATCTTTGTTACTAGAACGAACTGCATAGGAGCGCGGCAGGATCGCTGGTACCTCGATAGAAGATCTTCTATAATCTATTCGCGAGCTCACGGGGTCACTTAAGTAAGTGACTAGGCAAGGTAATACCTAGATGCGCTTACTGTTGAGTTCGGATCCGAGTAGACAGGATGGGTTCCTAGCATGATAGGAGATCAACTTTCATGATGTTCAAGCAACTCCTTTCAAAAATTCTCCTTTTAGAGGTTGCCCTTGCTATTTCAGCCTTGCTATTTCAGCTTACTTAGTCTATACGTTAGGCAAATTCCTGCCCTACAGAATACAACTCAACTGATACGAATTAGGCACACACACCCAAGCCGATTCGGAACCGCAACTCGGCCCTCTTTTCTATAATCAAATAAACAGCCAAATTAACTCAGTGTCATAGTCCCACAAGCGCGAAAGTACGCAGTAGGTATCCGCCCGCTCCTACCACGCTCGGCCGAGTCCGGGTCCGTTGCGGCCCACGGAACAGGTTCCGATCCGGTGAGAAGGTACATCGCACGGGTCTCGACAACGCCGGACCGGTAGGGCTCGCGAGTAGGCCTTCGGATAGGTACCTGAGTCCTACATATGCAGGACTTCTGTTATATATCTCCGTTAATTAAATCAATCAGTCAGTCAATATCACATAACAGTCCTAGCCCAAGTCCAAGTCCTGGGTCAAGTTATCTTATCTTCCCCATAACCGGATCTCGACAAGATTTCCCCCTCCTGCACACCGACGCACACACACGGGCTACCTTATTAATCCTATCACATCTCTGATCGTAGCGCGTCACACGTTATTACATCGTACCAACTCAGCCTTTTTTTCACTTTTATTTAGCCAGCTTCTCTTCCCCATCCCGGTCCCCCTTCCACACTTGGGCATTCTAACCTACTCTAGCCCAGCCCAGCCCAGCCAGACCTAGCCTAGGTACACTAAATTGCTTGCGCTTGGGCGTCGCACAAACTGCCGTGCATAAAGAAGAGCGGGAAGGAACCGAAACCCACGTTGTCAAAACCGGTTTGTTCGCGTGAGCTTCGTCTACTTACTTTATTTACTATTACTATGACAGCTGTAGCAGTAGCCAACTATGTAACATAGCTTAGCTACCTGCTAGCCAAGCTAAGGTATCTCACCCTACCTACCTACCTACCTACCTACCTACCTCATAAGTAAGCAAGCTACGTAAACACGAAGGGTCGTA
This sequence comes from Daldinia concentrica, assembly GCA_902805455.1. Lineage (NCBI taxonomy): Eukaryota > Fungi > Ascomycota > Sordariomycetes > Xylariales > Hypoxylaceae > Daldinia > Daldinia concentrica. The sequence goes on along the minus strand of CADCSW010000003.1, from coordinate 673,397 downwards.
CAGAGAGGTAAGCGGCTACTTACACAGCCTGCCAAGTCCCCCCAGTCTACATAGGTCCAGACTCGCTCGGTCCCCCGCCGGGTTCCTGCAATAAATGCCATCTAGCATACCTACATACATACATACATATGTATTGCCCTACGTACCTACCCAGGCAGGCATATGCAACTCGCGTATATATCTACAAGTATTGGACAAAGTAAAGTAAGCAAGCAAGTATCCAAAACACCCAAGTAAGCGAGACCAAAAAAAAACCAAATAGAAACCAACCAACCAACCCCGTCTTAATCATTGGCCCGCGCCCACGCGGCAGGCAATAAATACCTACCTACCTACTACGTATGTACGAATAAGATATAAAAAACAAGCGGCTTGCGACCCGAATGTGGATATAAGCCGCGACCCGAACCCGAGCGAACAATGGTCGGGCGGGGTGAAGAGCGTGAGAAAAAGACCCCTTGCTAAGAACGCACACATCTGACCAAACTGAGCGAAAAAAAGAGCCCCGGCCACGTGCGGACGGCCAATGGCCACTCACCGTCGAGGAATGACATGCGTACATACATACCTACCTGTCTGTTAAGGTAGGGATGAATACCTAGGCACCTAGGTAGGTAATGCATTGTAACTAGGTATTGTGCGGAATACTTCCATGCTTTACTGCAAGCAGCCGATAGAGATCTCGAAAAAGGCACCGAGGCGTTTTTCTCGATTCTAGGGTCTGTGTAAAGAAACATCTCTCTCTCTCCTTACCGGGCATACCTACACACTCGCACAGACACGCAAAGTAAGTACACCAAAGTACTCTCCTCTCCTCTCCTCTCTTCTACGTAGAAAATGTCTCGTACGTAAGGTAAGACACGGCGCAACCACTTCTGTCATACAATCAAGTCGTATTGCCCCGCGAACAGAGGCACACTGTCTACTTCTACCTACCTGACCTACCCAGTCACCTTACCTAGCTACTTCTTCTCGTAAGGCGGTTGGCTGGCACAGTAGCGTGCGCACATGGCCCCCCTATCGTGATTCGCGCAGGTATCCTGCTCCTACCGAGATAAGCTCGTGGAGTCCCATGTGTGCTAAGTAGCTATGTACATAGAAACCCCTGTCTGCCTGCTTGCTCTCCTGCTCGCTACATCCACGACCAGTTGTCGTTGTCGTTCGACTCATCTGACCGCCGCTCACCGGCATCAAATTTCGTTTCTTATTTACTCTTTCGGCCAGTACCCCGTTCCGTACTCTATCCACGCACGCATCTCGCAACCACGCTTCCTCGACCTCGCTAAGGTAGGTAGGTAGGTATCTAGATACATCACCGAGATATGCACATTGCTGAGCACACTAACCGAGCTGACGGGCGACGCGGGTAACGGGATGGCGTCAATATTTATTCGCGGCACGCCCCATCCGATCGTCTATCTGGTGCCCTGTGACAGATTGCACTGTGAGGCAATGTACTAACTACTCGCCCTTGCAATTGCAATCGTGAAGATCGCCGCTAACGGATGTTTCAAAATATGCTGACGCCAGCGAGCCGTCCAAACGAAACCCATGGGTGATATTTAGCGTACAGCGGAAAGCCACTGAGCCATCTGAAGCAAAAGCCAGGGCTGATATAACGGGGATTGCGATATCACTTTTTGATGAGCTTATATTTACCCCCCACAATTTCGAGCTCCCCGTCAGCTATCTTCTCCCCGAGGAACTCTTGTAGCTCCTCGTTGCTCCACGGAAAACCGTCTGCAATCAGCATCTTCATCATCATGGAAATCTGTCCAAGAGGCATGGCGGGGCTGGAGTTCGTCAGCATGCCCGTGATGAACTGCCAGTAAACTTGTTGCTTTTCCTTCTCCTTCTCGCTCATTCCGGTTTTGGCCTTACGGGGCGTCGCTGGTCCTACATCAACAGCACCAGGGTTTGGCGCATGTGCCGCCTGGAGTAAAGAAGGCTGCTCAGCATCCGAAAGACGTTCGATAACGACGTATGTATTGTCCGGGAGCCTGCGAAGCACTTGTTTTTTCTCCCAAAAGTTAAGTGCCGCCGTGAGAAGGTCCTCGTCCATCTCAAGCTTCATCCATAGATCGTCAAAAGTCCAGCTAGAAGCGTTCTCCTCGCTAAAGGCGTTGATGACGGCTGCTTCGTACGTATGAACTTTTTCTAAAATTGACCGGTCTTCGAGCTCCAGTTCCACTGTCGCCTGACCGAGATGATTAAGCCACTTAATCTTACGCGATGGTTTTACGTGTTCGAAAATAGTTTCGTACGTTTTCTGCATTTCCACGACGCTAGAAGGTAGCATGAAGCGTTCTTCTCCAACTTCAGGCCAGTAAAGCCGCGATAAGATCCGTGCATGGATCGTCCAGTCTCGATGTACATTATCTGGCCGGTTGACCGCTCCGCGGTGGATGACACCATCAAGTCGTGCTGAGTCTTGAATATCCTTAATCATCACATCGCAGGCTTGTAACGAGGACTCCCCGAAGCGCTTTTTTAATAGGTCAAGCACGCCTACTTCTTGCTTAAACCCTGTCTGCTCGGATAGTAGCCGCTCGCCTATTATGCTTTGGAATTCTTTGATAAACACATCCGGTGAGCCAAGAGCACCAATAAGCGTACCGATAACATCCTCGGATTTCTGTCTCCTGTAATTGGAGCCCGCATCTACTGGAGCAGGGGCCCAGTCCAAGTCATCCCATTCTTCAGTTTGGCGTTCAGTGCGATACCGGTCAGAATCATGTAGTAGTAGCTCTACCAGTTCGACAAGTTTTGTATTGCGAGCCTCAGAGTTGACTTCATCTTTATTAGCCAGTAGGCCCGTAACAATGATGCGAACAGCATCTTCCCGGGTACATAGATATAGCTGTAGAGAGTAAGCTACTCGGTCTAGGAGTACTCTCGAGTGATCTAATTTGTGAAATGTCCGGATCATGGCAATATACGTTCGGAGTATATCTAATGTTGAGCGTCCGGCGTGTAGCAAACGCCTCTGTAGGGTGGATGAGAACGCATCTGTGAGCTGCAACCGTCGTTGAGGCGTTGTAATTGCGTAGCGAAGATCATCGATCCCGCCTTCACTATTTGGCCAGCTAATAACAATGTCGAAGAGCTCATCAATTCGAAGCGCAGCAAGCCGCCCGATAGCAATCTCTTTCCATTTCTCTACATCCGACCAGTTGATTTGTATACCGCTACCGAGTCGGCTAGTAACTTCCACAGCTAATCTCGCGTATTGATTCTCAACCCAATCCAGTAGTTCTTTAATACACTGTGGCTGAATTCTAATACGGGTTGGAAGACGTGCTCCCGTCTTCAAGTCGTCATTTGGACCCCATACACCCGCAAAGGTCTCTCGAATATAAGCGACCATCATCCCGTCGAGGAGTTCCGCAAAGAGGATCTGAAACTTTTCGCCGGCAAAGCCGACATTGCACAATGATTCTACTAGCTGGTGCAACTCCTTTCTTGCCTTATCTACCTTGTCGGGGTCTATAGTCACCTGCTTGCCCCGACCCGGAGTATGAGATATTGCTCCTACACCAAGTAGCGTCTTCATAAGCTGGCCAAGGGTTGATCTTAGAGCATTTATCATAGCATTAGACATCGAGTTTCCAACTATCGCATGTAGATCACGTTGGAATTTCATGAGAGCAAGGTCTGCAGGCTCTTCTTCCATAGCCCGAAGAATTAATGACAACCCGAATAAATACTGCCTATTCGCAGCTTCCAGCGTCCGTATACTACCTAGCAGGACCTGTGTTTGGTCCGAGTAGCTATCGCAGACAGATAGCAGCGGCAGGACATGGCTCACAAAATGGTGCCGAACCTGCTGCGTGTGCCAAGAGAGGATATTCTCGGTACGAGTAGCAAGCGGGAGACGCACAGCCGGATTTAGGACATCACGGAGTGCGTCCCGGAATACGCCGTCGTCGGCATCCTGCGAGTTCGGCAAGGCCCCGAACGAGTCCTCGGCGGTAACGGAGTGCGGGAGCACAATGCGGGACGTAACCACGAGCCAGGACCGGTCAAAGCGGGTCTGCTGCTGGGCATGAGATTTCTCCTCGGGCGAAGTCAGCAAAAACTGGGAATCGGTGGCTTTCTGGGGCGTCTGGGTCAAAGGGCCCCCAAAAGTCTGACTCTGACTCTGACTCTGACTCTGGCCAGGGAACCGTAGCGAGGAAGTAGAATACGGTGTAGGCTGAGACACATCAGTCTGAAAGACAGATTGGATGGCGTGTCTCCTTCGCGCGTTCCACTTAGTATCAATATCCGCAGTCATCTCGTCTCGTTGCTATTATCGTCAGTAGACAACTGTAGATGAGAATTTAGCTGATACATCGATGTACCATAACCCCCCCTTAGCGGATACAAAAACACATGCGACAAGACACAAAAAAAAACAAAAAAAAAACACTTGGTATGGAGCTTGTAAGAATTATTTTTAGCGGTTGAAAGAGCGTTACCTCTTAGTCGTCGCGTCGTTTAGGCAGCTAGTCTCGTATGTAGTAGGTAATTTCGAGTTAAGGGCTGACCAGGTTCAATTAGCTTAGGCAAAATCAATTGTTATGGAGTCATTGGGGCGGTTTAGGTAGGCGGTGAAAGGGCATTGCTGTTGCCCGCGGCTATTTGTTATTTGCTAGGTAGGTAGGTACTTAGGTACTATATTTCATCATTACCTACATACCTAGGTGCGATCATCTTAATGGTCCGTGCATTATTATAGTTGTAGTACTTAGATACATCATATACCTAGGTACCTTAGATATGTACAGTGCCTTACCTGCTATCAGCTTCCAGTATTACAGGGTGCCTCGCGCGGCTGAAGCGTTTATCGCAACATCCTTTCGCATTATCTATCCATACCCCTAGCCGTACACTTATAATTCCCTCTTAACCCTGGAGAGTCTTAGCGTATTGTAATTTCTTTCGCCGATACGGATGTCGCATTGGTATATGCTAGGTACCTTATTATATGCAGGACATTGACGAGGGCATCGAATGTATGTAATACTAGTTAATACATTAGTTAGTGTAGGTATGTAAAGCTCGTCTAACAAGGATGTAAATAACATAGATGCATTAGCGATAAGGCCCTGTGATCGACATTCTACTTTTGCTCGTTAATCTTAATCTAAGAAACTTAAAAATACCTGACGAAATTAGAATGCCTGCTCTAATACCTTGAGCCCTTGAAGCTTCTGACACCATCTTATAATACCACTCTTACAACTAATAGCTATTTGATGCATATCGGGACTAAGGAGAATTCAGGGTGTAATTAAACTCGTCCAGAGTTTACACACACTCGGGGTTCGAAGAGGGGAAATCATACACTCGCCCCCCCGGTCATCCCCTCTTCTCCAACTATCGTGTTATGGTGAGCGAAAGAGGGCCATTCTGATTGACTGCGGCGTTGACGAATAGCGAGCCCGTCCTACGCTGCATGCAAGTCGCATTGTGGGCAAGAAGCGTGCTGCGGGGGCACACGAATAGAAACCACGCATTGAGTCGGCCGGTCAGCGTGGCCACGCACCGCTCTAGCGTTACTACGGCGCGACGGCGCCTCAAAAGTACTCATAAGTATTTCCCAGCTACTATAATATTATGTACGTCGACTCCCCTCTTTCCCCCACTCGCAACATGAAACGAGGTACGACGGCGCAGATCTGTCAGACGCAAGCCATACGGCCTTACTTAAAAAGCTAGGCGTGAGGACGGCTGAGTGAGTAAGATGATTTAGGGCTGACATAGGCGGTTGCGCAAAGCCAATCTGTCCCGCCATTGTGAATAAGTAGCGATAAGTTGGATATCGTTTAGTGATGCCACTAATTTTGGGTAAATAATACGATTGGTTGTCATTTAGATGTAGTGCATAGTATCTCGCCATACGATGCCTCTCTATATTCGTCGCCGCGTATATGCGTGTGCGTGAATTATCCTTTTCCCGTTTAGGAATCGTTTGATATATCGTACCAAGTTTACACCAAGTGTAAATCATGAAGTTCATGACAGCTGCCCGAGGTCTAGGCCGGCTACTCAGTACACTTGATCAGCAGCTGCTCAACTCCTTTAAGGTACGGATATGTATAGTAAGCGCAGAAGACGCAGGAGAATGTTCCTTTGGTTACATTCGAAGTCAAGCTAGCACTCGCCTCCCACGTTCAGCCTGCAGCTTTCACACGTGTAGGTCAGGTGGTTTGGGGCACGTTGGACCGGGGCTGTCTGCGAGCTTTAAAACTTGACAAGGCCTTGCAGTGTAGTAATCACCACCCATCTAGAACTGTTTCAAGAGCTGCACTGCAACCAAAGCAGCTCTTGGTGGTGTAGTTCGCAAGATCGCGTGGTTGGTTGCCAGCGGCCACTCCGTAAATCCGGCACTATGTACTTTTAGTTAGTACGTGTCGGCTACGTCTTCCGCCGTACGTCCCGAAGAACCCGATCGTACCTAGGTCTCCGTCAAGCGATGCGGCGCGGAAGCATGTTAGTACGCAATTAGCGTACGGTTCAGTCGTATGCTAAGGTTAATCGAACAATAACTCCAAAAATGGGTTTGAAATTAGCTCGCAAAACTGACCATTCGTTTATCCGAATCGGCGATACACTATGTGCTGTAAGTATACGGCACAGCAGAGATGTTATGGTTTACAGCTCACGACACAACGGGCGAGATCGACGCTGGCTTAAGATTGCTCGATGTATCGGTAACATCGTCTTGCCGGCCATTGCAGTACTCGTAGGCGTTTATTAAGTTCCTATTCTTGGCAAATATAGTAGTAGCGGCTTCGGGACCGACCGAAACATTATATCTATAGCTTTGTAAATGTTCCTTGCGACCGAAGAGTTGTGTCGAAACGCTCTAAATATCTATGTGGTATTGCAGAGTTGCAAAATAAGAATATACTCTAATGTCTGTGTGTTTTGGTCTGTGAGGGATTTCTCCGTGGGGGTGGTAGGAGATGTCAATACCGGTCAATGACCGTTGACGCAATCGTACTATGGGTATCCATCCAGCGTCTTGAGATAAGCATACTTATCCCGGCCATCGATGGGGGTACGCATGGGCGACATCCGTTGAGGCTCGTAAGTCCATCATACGGAGATAATCGCGTACCCCACGGCCCCCAATGCTTCGTGAAACCGTCCGCGGCCTGTGGTGCTGCGGAGTGTCCGACGCTGTGAGATGGTGACACGGCTTGTCAAACCGGACGTTTGGTAATGACCTACCTTTTAACTCCTAGATCGATATACTGTTTCTAGTATCTGCTTTCTATACGCGCATGGCTGTACCTAGTATGTTTTCTACCGTGGTCCATGGCCGCCGGGATGCTTGCCTCTCTGATATACTAGCTTTGCAAACTCAAAGGAGATAAGACGGATAGCTATAGCGAACCTCGGCTCGCCCCCAACTTCGTTGCTATTATGGTTGTACAGACCTGAGACCCATACACCGAGCAAGAGTGCTATGGATGTGGACAATTGGACTGGCGGTCATCGGAATTTAGGAGAATACCTGTCCCCATTCGCGGAAATTCGTACTCGGTTAGACCCTGACATCATCTTTTGCAATGAAGAGCGTTCTCGCTCAGCCAAGGAAAATTGTTGACAGTTGTACCATGGCCTGCGAGACCGCCTCGTACACCTTTGACCGAATTAGGCGTTAAAGCAGCCGATTCATATCCACTTCTTGCCTATCACCCAATAGAATTAAGCTCATTGCACAGACATAGCTGCTATGCTATTGACGTGCTCATATGTATATAGCAAGTCCGTCCAGGGTTTCGGCGCGGAGTCCCGATGACCGTGCTCGGTGTTAAGCCAAGGGTCAATATACTACAAAGAGAGATGTTCGACGGCGCAGTACTAGGCGGAGATAATAAGACCGGATCGTCGGCCAGAATCAAACATTCACGATGTTTGGTTTGGAGTTTGAATCTCGGGATTTGATTGTGGATAATGGTTTAACATTTGTGATTGTTGTTTACGGTAGAAAGAATAAGTACCTACCGCTGACCAGGTGGACCCATAATTGCGTGTACTACCACTGGTCTATACGATTATTTTGGTGGGTCTCACTCGTGCTGTGCCTGTCTCTTATCAATTAACCCGACGAATTTGTCGGGATATGTTCAACATTTGGTTGGACAGCGCTTAGAGATCGTTTAGTTAGTAGATAGTTTTTACAGATCAAGCCATTTGTTTGACTTTCTTTGCTCGTAACTGTTAGACTATATTCGGAAATGGATACCGAGCTAGCAAGTTGTTAGACCTCGTGACGTTGGTAATATAAACACCCACCCGGCTTTCCCGACTTGTAAATAAATATCTGCCGATGTATAATCTTGAAGTAGGCTATAGGTTTGGGTTGGGGTTTTATGTTGTGGGGAGATAAACTATATCAAGTTCAATATTATTTCTCTTTCGTTTAAGTATCTACCTATGTAAGGTACGCATCCTTGGGCCTTTTTGCGAACGTAAACTTAGGTACTAAACCTAACCGGTATGCCCTGTCATAGTGGAGGTAGGGACTTATTTATTTATACATACACGTTACCCACGATGGATTCAAGCTTGAACTTAAATCAGGGCGATCCACATGGCATTTCATTCACGGAAGGAGCCTTTAAGTTAAGCACTAAGCCCTGCATGTCGACGTTGTGGATTATGTAAGGGTTAGAGCTACTAGCTCCGTACCGAAGTACCCGATGATGCAAATCTCCACTTTATTAAATGGTCGCCGTCCTTAAAAAACTCTCCATCATCATAAAATTAAAATACATGTACTTTACAAAGTTTCATCGCAACAGGAAAATAAGTCCCCGGGATCTACAGAACGAGAACGAGTATACTAGAAAACAGCTTCCATGATCTGTTAAACCAAGGAACCATCCATACAATCGGTGCACATGCTCTTGAAAACGTAGCAACGATCGTCCTATCAATCAATCTGAAGACCAATGCCGTAGCTCGCAGCCTGCTTCTATTTCTGGCAGCATCGCACACAGACATTTATGGCACATGGCTTTCTCCCCTGCACCCCTGGTTCCCCGGTCAAGGCTGTGCTCGCATCGCTTTCTCCAACACAAAGTCCACAAAGTCCACAGTCTCTCCAGGTTCCAACAGACGGTCGGGTAGTACTGTATCCGAGCGTTTTTCGAGGGGATCATTAGTCCCGCAACCTTTTTGTTTTATCAAATGGTACTTTACATACATACATAGGTACGTAGCGTAAGCACTCTGCTTACTTGACGATGCACCCACGTAATCTATCTACATAATCTAGATAGGTTAGGTACATACGTAAGGTCGTAAGGTCTTAAGGTATGTAAGTACTTTAGTTAACGTATGTAATTTCGTATAGAACACGGCATTGAGATTCGGCCGATCCCACCGCCCGTCAGAAAGCCATGCGTCAAGATCTGGGGCCCCTGTTTGGTGTATCTGACGCTGCAGAACAAAAGCTACATTGTTTTGTATCACGCCTTTACCTCTGCGGTGTCTAGGTATAGTTGAACAAACCAACCCCGTCGCCGTATCGCGCTACACCAAAAAGTTCGGCTCGCCATTTCTGACTGCCCGTCTATTAACCATTCGCTAACTATACGAAGCGGCATACGTATGATGGCATCAATTAATTGGCGGGGGGAGCCACCGAGGAGCTTGAACGAGCTTTTGCTTTATTAAAACGGGTGCGCGATAAGAGGGATACGAATACCGGGAGGGGGACACGCACAAATTGGACCTTCAGAACCAGCTGAACCCCTCACGTGGGAAACCCTTGTTTCGGCCGAATGCTATTAAAACAAGAAGCGGATTTCGAAGAAAAAGAAGGGCGGAATGTTCCATCGTCCCATTGCGGTCTTGGCTTGGTAACAGTCGTTCTCCGTTACGACATGACGACTTTCTAGATGAATGCAATGAATAATACACTATAACTGGACCTAACAACACGCAGGGTATAGTGGGTATTAGTGCGATGAGACTACCTAATCTACTACTATAAGCAGGCACTCCCGTACGGAATAGGTTATCGATCGCGGTATAGTATCTCCTAATTTGGAAGCTGATTATGGCTGTACTATAGTATATTATATGTATGTAGTTGTATGTAATTTTCATGTGCTGTAACGCCATTCCCTGCCCGCCACCTGGCCGTAGGCCTGCATCTTTGCTATACCTAATCTATACTGGCTATGGTAGGTCTGTAAGTCTCCTGCAGCTGTATTCCTCCCTGATAGAGAGCTTATCCATGTCTCTCCAGTAACTCTGTCTTCGAGATCATCTTTGGATCTTTCCCATGTCGCTTCTATCGGGGTATAGTTGCATCGTATAACAAGCAGACATAACCTCTCCTGAACTTAACCCGATCAGTTGTGATAAACGTTTGATCATAGGCAATGCTACATAACCAACCAAATCTAACCCCACGTCATCTGTATGGTACCTACTTACATAGAGGTATGCGCACACACGCAAGTAGTATTGATTGTATGCTAGTGGAGACCACCCATGTGCGACATGTTTTACCAACTATAGTGACGATAACCTCTCGGTCCCGATCACGTTTGCCTACTAGTCTCTGTGTAGCAGGTACTAATACGGTGTTCATCAAAAATTCATCGCTAGAATATCGCAAGTCACAAATAGCGGAAATAGTGTTTAGATAAAAAAAAATATTCCAATTCCGTTGATGTCAAAAATGTACAGGGTGAAGTGATCAGAGATCGAAAGTCGAACTAGGTAAGACACGATATCGAAAAAAAGGGGGTATATGCTTAATCTTCCGCGCCATATCCAAAACTCGTGAATCCCCAAAAATCATAATCCCATATAGACTCCGTGTAAAGATATGTCCGATTGTTTTGCATGCCAGTCGAGCCGTCGTCTAAACCCTATCCCGCTCCAGATAATTCTCGTAGCATCCGTATTTCAGCCTCGGAATCTTTAACAATCGTCCATCCATCGTTTAAATCGTACAAAGTGCAGTCTGAGTTTCATTTTATTTTAGTTTTCATTTTTAACTGTTTCGCCTTTGCTTGCACTTGTCGTGAAGCAGATGTCCATTGCGAGCCTTCGACATCAGTTAGCTAACAGATCAAAATAAGGATTCGGTTCAGAACTTACAGTAGTCCTTGTGAACTCAGCACCGCAGTTGGGGCATGTCGCCTTAGCAGCTTGTCCCGACTTCTCACGTTGATGTCTTAGAAGGTTGCTGAAGGTTGAAAATTGCCGTCCATTGCAGCCATGTTCCCAGCATTGTGGCTTGGGTCGGCTTTGGACGACACGAACGTGGCCGGCCTCCTGCGCAGAGCCATTTCCAGAAGAGAGAACTTGAGGGGCTTGAACAGGATACATCATTCCATGTTCGTGCATCGGGGGTGATGGGCGACTGTTACGACTATTAGAAAGGACATTATATATATATGCTCATCATTGTACGAACCTGTATTGAGAAGATAAGCTGTGGGCGGAAGGGGGTGGTGGGGGGTAGCCCGGAGAGTAGTTCAAGCCCAGGTAATCGGCAGGTGGCCTATTGAAGCGATTGTTAGCATAGTAAAAATCGGATGGTCCCACTGAGTAGCCTACAATGAAGAAAAGTGAGATGTGAACATTGGCGATCCGTGGTCGGGAAGAGGTGATGTTGAGTAAGATGACATATAGGACCCCGCCATAGTTGTTGTCGGTTCTGCAAGAAGAGATATTTGCGATGGCGCTGTCGAATACACTGGCACAGGCGACGCAGAAGAAAATTCGTGCATCGAAAGCGTAGGAGATTGAGAAGCAGAAGAGTATGTGCTCATAGCACGGCGTACTCGAGCTGATGACTTTGAATCTCGTCGAGCTTGATCTCGCTGTCTCTTAAGTTCGCGCTGCTCTGGCGTTAAGGTGAACCTCGGCGGGCTGGAGGTTAAAGATCGAGAGCCGCTCGGAGGAGTCATGCTGGCATCGGAACCGTGACCAACGGAACTTAGATCATGCCCCAATAGATCAGGACCCGACTCGAGAACCGGCCATGTGTAAGAGGAGCGGGGAATCCCCATCTCCAATCTGGGATCGAAAGCTACTGCTACGGTACTGTTCATCGTGAGCTCCAGTCCTGTGGTAATCTTACAAGGGAAACTCACCTCATTGTGGATGTTGTTGTTGGTGGAGGTAAAGAGGATGTAGAAGGGGAAGAATCCCGGACTGGGTCGACCTTTAATAAAGGTGTGTCTTGAGATTGAGATTGTCTCTCGTTCCACTCAGCATCCAAAGCACCCTGGGAGGGTAGAGCTGGATAAGATGTGTGGTCTGGTATAAATGGCGCAGAGCGATGAGGGGTATTGGTGTAAGGCGGTTGGGACCCTCGCGAAGATGCTGGTTGACTATAATGCGAATCGACGAGACCTAAGTTGCGAAACCCTGCTGTCGTCGAGACTGCGCTGCTAGCTCTTGATCTAGGTAGATGTGAGTAAAAATCTTCGGAACCCCGTTCAAATCGAGAGTAATGATCCATTATAGCAAAGGAATAACGTCTTGTCGAGCACCGAAGATAGTAAAAAGCACACGTACAGTATCACCACGTCTGTAGTCGGGATGAGTTGGTGTATGTATAAGTTATCGTCGACTGGAATCGAGATGGGAAGGCGATCCTTATGACTTATAAGAACGATAGAGGCCAAGCTGTTTCGTAAAGACGAATATGAGAATAGCTCGTGTAGGAAGACTTTAAACGGCTAGGTTTGGGTAAGCGTTTTGTATCTGAGAATCTCAGCCTCAGTAGTCGCGATGGCAGGAACATCGAGTGCTTATAAATTTATCGAAGACAGTACCTTGGTGGAGCACCTTTGGCTTCGACCTTACGTATTGTATGGTGCTGCGTGGGAGAAGATGGGAACCCTTGTCAACAGCGATGTGTACAGGAGAGTACATCTCGCAGTCGACGCCGTAGAGCTAGTACCTAGCTACATGGGTGGTCTAGTCAAAAAGGCGGGTACGACGTAAATACTATGTAGGGCAGGGTGAAGAAGAAGTGGGTGTGGGGTGCGACGAGGAAGACCCTGCTACACATACATGGCAGAAGTACCTCGCCTGTCCTGTGGATCATTTCTTCACCACCTGGTCTGTCCTGGATCGACCGGGGCTGATACGTACATATGTAGGCACACACAAAGTACATAAACGGGAGACGGGGAGAGGACCAGGGTGGTGAGAGAAGAGCGGGGGTCAGAAGAGAAGATAGAATCGAGTAGACAGATGATAGCAAGCTGGCTGGGCGGACTATGTTAATTCGTGTAGGGGTATGGGACTAGCATACCCCAGCGATCTGCTGCTTGATCAATGTTCGGTTCGACGAGACGCCTACATAGCAATTGATCCCAGACACACACATATTGTCACCTCGTCAGGGCCATGACGGCTGCTCTGATGACAGGGGAGACATTTGATCGCTTGGTTCCTGACATCTATAACGTAAGTAGCATAGCATAGAGGGGGTAGGGTCAGCGATAAGGCGGCATGAGCGCGTTGCGAGAGTTGCGTCAAAGGCATATACTACATACATAGTAGTAGTACCAGAGTAGACATAGTAGAGACATAGTAGAGCTACAAGAGTCCGAGATGAGGATAGACCCACGACCAGAGGGGTGTAACTAAGCCAAGCGCGGCAAGGCCTAGCACGGGGTAGGGTGGCTTTGGCGTTTCTTCGCGGAGAACGTAAGCAGGCAGTGCCAACTCTGCGACTTGTTCTTTTGGTTGACCTGCCTCATCCATACTCATCAAACCCCGTCTAACCCATCTCGCTCAAGGTACCGTGTAGTCCGTACTGTACCGCGCGTGTTTCTACGGCACGGGAAGCGTACGACTGCAAGGGTCTTCTTACGCAAGAAACGATGTGATTAGGAAAGCTACGAACGTATTATGAACGATTGATCAGTCGGCAATTAGGAAATTGCCATAGTCCGACTGTCAAGGGTAGAGTATGATCGTGGGAATAATATAAAAAAGACCATGCTTAAACAATCAGGCAGTCAGGTAAACAAGGAACATGACGTCTAAACCGTGGTACGCGAGATTCTCGACTCCAGTTCCGCCGTTTGACACCGCACGGCTCCGGGACCGACGTCAATGGACCTCTCTGTTCTATTCACAGCGGAGAAGGATGTTCATCTCACAATTTGCTCGACCTCGGCCGTGAGATGCGGCCGAAGCGCATGGCAGGGCATGGCAGGCAAGGGCCTTAGACATGGGCAGAGCATGGCAATGGACTCTTAAGCTGCCAGGGCACGAATCTCAGTGGATCATACATAGATCCGCAGTACGTCAACTGATTAGTGTTATTAGTCGTCGTATTATAGAATGTAGAATGTAGAATGTAGAATGTATAGTGAAGAATATGTAGGAATCGCAAATGAAACAGCATGCATGAGAAAGCCTGACTGTGTTACAGATTTGGAGATGAGAGAAGGACAGAAGAAATGTTCGATAGAGGTAGGTGAGAGAGAAAAGATGTTAGGTACATGTCGGTGGTTAGTGTAGTCGCTTAGTTTGCGAAGAGCCAATTTCCTTCTTTAATCGCACGAGGTGTACTTAGGATTCTAATCCCTGCAAGCGTAGTCTTAAGTATTTGTGTATTTGTGTAGTGTACATTAGATATGTACCTCTAGCAGCCTTTCCTTATTAGTGGAGTGACGCAGCGGCAAATGCACACGAACCCTCCTTAGGCAATTTGGTACTTCTGAACCTCCGCAATGTAAAGAACAAGCGCTCGCGTCTAATTAGTCGCTTGCCTTAGCTGCTATTAGACACACACCAAAAACCTCAAGGTGTGATTATAAAGTCCCCAACCCATGTATCCATGTACTACTCATGTATGTTGACCTATTACGGGGGAATCTCTCAACCATACGCTAGGCACTAGTAGTAACAATGATTAGATGTGGCGCACCGAGTACTTCGCGTACCTAAACAATGCCTATTACTATTATTATTCTGCATTAGACTCGAGGCCTAATAACAGACCCATACTTATATTTTCGTAAATACTAAATCTAGGTAGCGTCGAGGGGAAAAAAGGACAAGTCAACATCCCGGGGTCTTTAGCTTGTAGACTATGAGATCAATAATTTACATGTAACGGGGATTTACATCGGATGATTTGTGGTTATTGTCGCGGATCCGATGATGGGTAGATTAGGTCTGTAGATGGTTTCTATTGTGGTACAGTTGCATCTCGTCATTTGTGACTAGCGTCGAATAAGAAGTTTACTTAAGAAGTAGTTATCAGAGATCAAATCATGTCGACATATTTTTACTCTTTTTTAGATTACTCGAACCAATATCTAACCATGTACGGATCTAATCATGTACCCCGAATGAACATACATGCGTAATAACGTACAGCGTGCTCTCGATAATTATCTAACTACCGTATTAGGCCTTAAGACCACGGCGAGGAGGTACGGGGTTAAAACAACATGCCCCGTATATTTGGTGCGAGACTATCGTCTGTGCCTCTCAGTCTACTATAAGAGCTTATAAAAAAAGAAATCAATTAAACAAAACCATTCGCGCTAACAAGGTATTCTTGGTAGGGCTAATACAGTTAAAACAGCTGACAGTCTAAAAGTATGCCTCGTTCAATGTTCAATGTTACCCTTGGACCTCCTGCATCTGTCTACCCTCCAACGAGGTCATCAATTTCGCCCGCCCCGTCCCATCCGAAACACGCTTCTTCAAGCCTAGCAGTGGCTAATGCCTTATCCGAAGCCCACTTTGAACGACCCAGGCTAGTTGCTAGGCCGGCTGTCGAAATCAAAGACTCGTCTTCTATTTTCGGATTCAAATGTGGGTAACCCGCGACCTTTGTTGCTCAACATAGCAACGCCACCATTCAGGGAACTTACTCGGCCGGCGGACGGACTTTGAGGAATCCAAGAATCAATCTGTTTCGCTTCCGGGGATCTTTTGATTTGCCGTCTCACAAGATCGCCGTCTGACCCCGTTCCAGGCTACTACATTCAAACCCGGGTAATCTGGATTGTGAGCAGGTACCTATTGTTGAATTCGGGTGTTATTAGTCATCTAGAGAAGGAGGCTATCATGCATAGTCCTTATAACCACAGCGCCTATGAGCATGAATTCAATTGCCGCCACTGGACTATCATTAGATATCAGCGCCCTGTACGCCTCCGGTTCTGTGAATCCTTTCACGGCAGCCGGCTTAGAGCGATAGCATTGTAACTACAAGTAGGAGAGGCCTATAAGGTCACTACTGCCTCCCCCACCACCCTAGCGATCATCGCCGGAGCGCTAATGCTTGTGTGGCAGAAAACAAGGAATAGTAACAACTTCGAGATTATGCCACTAGAGTTAGACCCCTAAAGGTATACCATATTTAGCCCGACCAACATGAGCTATGAATGGAATAACTATCGCTCTCATTCGTGTCTTATTTAGTATCCAAATAAGCGCTTCTGATGACTTTTATCCCCAAGGATCAGCTAAGGCTAAACTCATCATTATCATCGATACGTTCCTAAGGGACTTAGAAGTGTGGCTGTTCCGATTATGAATAGTTCAGGTCTCGCCGTTGACATTACTCGGTACTACGCCTCTTAAGATTGACGAACCGGCCTCAGTTACATCGAAAAAACCTCCGGGTGTCTCGCTTTACCCTAGATAGTAAGACACCAACAACTCGTGCCTGCGCTTCCACCTCGTTCACTGGTTGTTGGTGTTTAGCAAGCATGTAGCTTGCCTTTCGGATCCCAAACCGGAAACTGGACCGAAAAAACAAGATCATCCGAACATACCTTTTCCTAGAATTAATAACTGTTGGCCGGTGAGGGTAGCAGGAACTTTTGCATCAATAGGGCGGCGTCTAGTCAGTCCAATCCGGATCGCAGCATCTAATTAGTGGCCGAGTAGGCTATGACACAATGTAAAGTTGACCATGAAGCGCGCCTACAGGTACTCTAAGACTGGTCATAATCTTCTTTCCCCTCCTCTCCGTCCTTCTTAGCGGCCCGTCGCCTTTTTCAGGATGGATTAGTTCCTACGGAGGTTTTAAGACATACCTAAATACACGCTGATGGTGGTTATGATAAAGAACTAGATAATCGGGAATAATTGCAAGTTAATATCCGAAACATATAAATTCGCCGCTAATCATAGAGTTACATGATTCTGCTTATTTTAGTCTGCTTGTGAAACGATATTTAGGTTGACACTTACGAGCGAAGACGTTGGTATCTCGTGGCCGTTGGGGCTAAATATTTCCGAATGGTCGGGAAAGGATGCACTTCTGGTGTTCCAGAAGGGCGGCATGGAAATCTATAACCAGTACTCCGGTGACATAGTTGATTGGGGAAGAACTACATTGGGTACGACCCGTAGACGTCTTTTGGTCTCCAAATCCTTCCCGATTGGATTCGGGGAATTTTGGTTCTTATCGCTGGAGCCAATCCGAAGCTCCTAAAGCCACGAGGTATCCAGGAATATTATGTAAGCGAATTGGCAATTGGAAATGATCTGGAAGAATGCTGTACACGCAAGTCCCATAATTCTCTATATGCATTCTTATGTCAGCAACTCCCACAAAGTACATACGACGGCAGCATGGGTATTGGATCTACGTCTAAAACAAACCTTATTGATCATCCAATCACAATGCAATTAACAATTGATTAAGATATTTTTCTTTTTACTAACAGCACAGATGTACTTTTCTTTTTCTCTCCCAGCCGGTCAAAAGCTCTCTCTCCTTCTCCCTCTTTCAGTTCTTCGAATTTTTAGTTTCTTTTCGCCTCTCAAATCACCCCTTAATGATGCAACAGAAGCTTTCTTCCTACTGCGACATCAGATAATTCAAAGCAACGTCGAGATTATCTAAATATTAGTTGTAAGTAGTATGCAATCCCTCCCATCTGTATAGGTATGATATATGTATGTACAATTGAAAACGGATACATATACGTGGATCCTACTGGTAGGTGATCGAGACATCCCTTCCAGCTCAATTTAACCTGCATATGGACGAATGCAGCAGCTTGTTTCAGCTAGGCAGCTGATAGGGCTGGAATCGCTAAACACCGAGTATTATGAGACCTCATTGGCGAGAATCACAGGTGGCAACTTGAGCGACGCAATTAACTACCAGTTAGGCATGCCGACGATTTACTCCTCTTTGCATATTAGTTACATATACTACTGGTAATTGTCGGCCATGCCTTGATGTTACTCAAAGCATGTGCCAGAGGCAGAGAACATCTGGTAGTCTGGTCAAGTCTGGTAGCCTTGTTCGGTCAAATCAGATTCGATAGATGAGCACGAGCCATCCGGCAAGGCGGGATCAAATTGTCCAATGCCTCCGTGGATCGATCTATCGCATCTACAGTTAATCTCGTATGTTATTTAACACTGGATCCCTGCTAGCAACAACCAAGGGATCCTTGTAGCAAAGCAAGCTCTCATCTGGAGTAATGTGCGAACGATAATTCGTCGCAACAAATAAAATAATACATAGGCAACGGAACCTTTATGAGACAACCAGCTTTGCACTCGCATTGGGTCTTTCGCGAAGCCACAAGCTTAAGCGAATTTAATTCATCGAACTGCGCTTCGGTGTCCTTGATGGTTGGACAAATGGAGGGTTTTTTGTGTTAGGTACATAACATAAACACGCTCGGAGCACATTTGATGGATAAACACCTTGCATACAAGCACTCCCAAAGCTCAATATGCGAGAACGAGCATAGTTATCCCTGAGTGGTCACTTAGACGCCGCATTAAACACGTGAGTATTCTTCCGTTGACACCCTAATGTCACATCAACCCCCCTGGAGGCCCCGATTCAAAAAATCATATGCACACCGACTTTCTACTAAGCCATTAGACACATTCTCTACTTGAACTGTCGGAATTCCCAAACACTTCCCATATCGACTTTCGATGCTCGCCGATCTCACCACACAAAGTAACAACCACGGCCGCCATAATTATGCTACTGGACTCTACCTCTCATCAGAAACCGGCGGACAACCCTCCTACCCTCACCTCGTACAAAATTGCAGAGTTTCACCGTGAGAAGCACCGTCCTGCAGAAGGGTCTGCCGTTACCTTAGGAGGCACAGGACCAATGGCGCTCGACTTTAGAGGAGTCAAGAAGCTTTGCTTTGCAGAGAAACCCCGTCTTTAGCAGTCATTAGCAGTCATCAACTACGACGTCGGCCGCGTCTTCGTCTAGGTTGTGCCCACCCAGGTCTTTTGTGCGTCGTACATGAAATGTATCTATTCCCTGGAGGTAGGCCAATTAATCTCATTATCATACGCATATCTGTTCGGAACATCGGGACTTCGGAACCCCATACGGCTTGTAAGCAGAATCGAATCTAAGATGGTTGAGCAGATCAACATTACTGCACCGTGCGACCAGCAAAGAGTCCAACCCATGATGAAAGAAGTCAAGGTTCGCAATCTAAGTTCTTACATGAGGGTCTTGTTGACTGTGGTCGTTCTGGTCCTTTCACTTTCACACCTAAACGGCTCTCAGCGCCCCACCCGCTGTTGATGTATTCGTTCCATTTCGGAAACTTATCTACAAACCCGCTGAGGCGCATTGCGTCTAGTATTGAGATAACTCGTTTCCGGTTGCACACTGTACTACGTAGTTGTGTACACCGATCACACGGCCGTCTGACTGCTTGCGATAAACTGCAAAGTACGTCTTGAGCTTCCGGGATCAGCAACGAGCAATAACTGTCTCAACTCAGCCCTGTAACTTTCTACTTACATAGTAGTATGGAGTACAATCAACGGTCCTCTCACCTAAGGAATACATAAGGCGGGTTAGAA
The DNA here is from genome assembly GCA_902805455.1 of Daldinia concentrica. Lineage (NCBI taxonomy): Eukaryota > Fungi > Ascomycota > Sordariomycetes > Xylariales > Hypoxylaceae > Daldinia > Daldinia concentrica. The sequence continues at coordinate 653,570 of CADCSW010000003.1, read as the reverse complement.
GTGCTAACTATGTACTAAACATAGTTCAGGCCCCATAAATCTCTTCAGAATCCATGCTAGGTATCTTATTGTTATGAGAACGCCAAGTAGTTGGTTGCGGAAGTTCCTTACGAGAACTATCAAACCGATGAAAGAGACGGATGGAATCCACATCAATTAACCCCGAGCTCACTCGGAACTAAATAGTGTGTTGCCATATATCCGCATCAATAATGAGATGGGAAAAGAAGGGTTCCTAGGACTTGGAAGTGAAGCCTACGAGCTGTTTTCCGCTGTCATTTCCACCCATATGCCGTTAATCCCAGCAGCTTACTCTTTATCGCTTTTGTATTAACTAAGCAAGCATATTGAGATTTGAGTACTTGCCTGCCGACTGTATCTACGCACAGCCGAAGATTTGCTCCACAAACGCTTCAGTTCGCCGTCCACGCCGTCTGCCTACTGTTTAAAGCCAAGCAAAGGTAACTCGACCTAACCATAACCATGACGGCCCACACCTAACTCCTCCTTTCGCGTCGCAAAAGTCCAAGCTTAATTAGCTTAGGCGCTTTGAATTTGTCGGTACTTGCCGCTACCCCAGGCCGCGTGGGTCACCTTCGTTGGTTACGTTAAGCGGGAGGTGTTAATTTATGATATACCCCTGATAGGTCCCTGGTTGGTGCCTTGTGGGCCTACTAACACTGAGATAAGTCCCCATAGTCAAAAGAACATAGCCTGTTCACTAGCTGAAGAGGGCCATACATACCATGGTACTTGAAAAGGTACCGGGTCTCGTCGCCGCAAATCACATCACCAAAGAACTGATGAGTTTCCCCATATGTGTAATCTCAACTTAGTGACGCCCCAGCTCTTATAACCCAACCCAGTCCATGACATACAGGCAGAACTTAAGACGACGAGGAATAAGTTGGGTAATAACCCCACAGAGGGCTAGATCACCAAAAGCATTACAGACATCGTCATATCGTCCAACTTACCCTGCTAGCCAGCCCTACCCAGTCCTTTAGCACGGACTGTAATCAGCTTATCGAAATTAGTTGTAAGATGGCAAAACATGCAAAACTCAAATATCATAATTAGGAAATGTTTTTGCTCGACCGTGTTTCCTAGCCAGAGACCGCTATTTGAGGTCATTAGCGAAGGTAGAGCATAATATCACAGAGCCCCAGAATTGGGGGTTTCTTCTAGAAGTGTATCCCCATAAACGCTTCTAGCTTCTATACGGCAGGGCGCGACCTAGTAAGCCAATATATTTGGCCAAAAAGTCTTCATTCAGCAATACTGCCTTGCCACAGTTCTATTCATCGCGGCCATCTTCGGCTGAGCCCCATTGCTGCTTGAGCGGTAAAGTAGAGCAATGCTTATGTAGTCTTTGTAAGCGCTACTGCTAGTAACCCCTATTATATAACATATGCTACGGCAACTAGTAAGGGAGCGGTGGCTTACGTTCGTGTAAATTTGAATTTTTCAATTTAGTATCCGCTTCTATGAGAGTGATTCTGTAGAATTTTCACCTGCATAGAAAGAAGCCGAGCTGAGAGATACGCATGAATCGGCATTGGCGATGGCCAATTCTGGTTGGTAGATATATTGACATACCTCCTTTGTTGGCTTTTTCTGGTATGGCAGGAATCTCTACGCCCTTTCCATCGAGGCAAGCAAGTCTCAGTGTTGAGTGACGCTAACCGACCTCTACACTGCCAACCACCCTTCGTCCTAGCTAACTACTCGGCTTCCTAAGCCCTATGACCATCTTATCTCTCATTTCTCTACATACAGCTTAGTGTCCGTTATAACAGTAAACCAATGAAGAGCTCTTGCGATCCAAACATGGATGGCATCAAATTTATCAGTCCCAGCATTACGAAGTAAGTGGTTACACTATGAGACCCTATGATGGCTCGTGAACGCTTTAGAGACGTAACTGTCCATTCGGCGAATTCTAATTATGATCTGTGCTCATCCCTTAGGCATATTCCGATCGCCTTGACCTAGACTCGGTAGACCCCTTGAGTAGCCGCTCACCGCCAGCGAGTGAAAACATAGGAGAAGCTATCCTCTTCCTCCGCGCTTTGTTAAAGAAGAAATAGGACAATACAGGAGGTGTTCACGCCGTAATGTATCGGCTGAGCACCCTACTTCAACGCTTAAAGATGCCTGTAGTTATTGTCAACTTCGAACATATGAAGGAGGGGAAAAGAGGCCTATGGCAGAAAGAATACTAGCGATAGAGCACGCGACCCTCTTTAGCATATACCTACGAAGTTTCACCCCCTTAGAGGATATATACCGGACTTGGCGGTAGCTTGCCACCTCCTATAGCAACTATCAGATGATATCGAAGATATGGTGTGGGTGCAATCAGTCATTCAGAAGACCGCCTGGCCTCTGATCGCCTGTCCAATACACGCCCGGTACGCCGTTGCCGGTTGATAGAAGATAGACCATCCACCAGTCAGGCTAACGCTTCCCTAGGCGATATGCCGGTCCCCCTCCTAGCCAAACTCATGTCTAGTGGCAACACCACATGCTTAGATGCCGTGCCGCTCTAATTCTTGCGCCATTAAGCCTACACGTAATCTCCATGCGTAGGGGTCACTGGGTTCCTCTCATTGGCTTACTCAGAAGCCTTTGGAGCTGCCGCAAAATCCCAGTGTTTGCTTCTGTGACTCTGATCATACCGAGTGGTGAAGCGAACTCTGGCCCATTTGAGAATAGCATACTACGCTACTGTCGTTACTGCCGTTACTGTCAGCTCGAACTTCGATCATGAACTTGAGATGTATACTAATCCGAGCCTCATACTCATCGTTGACAGGTCTAGTAGCCACTGGAACGCAAGCCCCCTGACAGCTTCCTACTACATGTCAGCTGTATGTACAGCGACTTGAGGTGTGTCAATAAATAAGGGGCTGTCAGATCATGAACGAAAGACACACCCACGAACACGCATAATAATCCCCTAAACAGGCATAAAATATTACACACACTCTCCAAAGGCCCAATGAGAGTCGAGCTCCACGGGTCATCGCTTCTATCGGACTCGATCCCATCAAAAATACGTCGTATCCTCAAAGGCTTCGGGTACATCACGCCTCATGGCTGGGCGTAAACTCATATCAGAACTTAAAGTGGCAACCTTGCAGCCCTCCCACCCAGATCTCGAATTTGAAACATGAAACGTGGATGACAAGTCGAGATTTTCACCGGGGTCGTTTCAATCTGATAGATACACCGGCGGCGGCGCATGAACACCCTCGTCTAGTATGTTTACAGCAGAATACTCACCGCATAGGTAGGTAGGTATACATACATAGCTGCTCGGACATCGCGGAGGTGGCGTGCGCGTACATTACCTACCTGTTCAAGCAAAAAGAAACAGAACGCTCGTTTTGGCTGCAGCAGGTATAGATAGCAACCTTGTCGACGAACATGCTTCCGCAAGTTCCCCCATCGACCTAGGTAACTGACACGCGGATATGCTTACTGCATGACAATGATAGCTCGGCAGCCAGGGGAGGGCAGGGGTTCCTGGATGCCGCGGGCAGACAAGCGAGGACGAACCCCTTCCATCTAGGTATGGAGATAGTAAACTTGTTTCGAAGCTCCATCTATTCTCACATCGGAAAATTGACGACGGTGAGTGTACAGACAGGTATGTAGTGTATGTATGTATGTAGTCGTCGAGGCCCCTCCCGTGGACCTTGTCGTGTCCCCAAAAAAAGGTTCAAAGGCCGGGGGTGGCACTGCCTCAGCGTTGCCACCCGCATACAGCTCTGTTCTATATTTGGCTTCATTTTTCCACACACGGCAAGAATCGGCACGTCAACAGTCGAAACAACATCATCGTCACGAAGATACAACGCTATACTTTGCCGGTCCTTGTCATGTTTCCTCTCTATGTTAGGTACATTGTATGTAAATATGGATTTACTCTTTATGGATCGTACCGCATCGCATCGTGAGGTTCATTATGTAATTTTCTAGCCGAGGCGAACCCCTGGCTGGCTTTTGACCAATCGCTCGTGCCTGTCGCGCGCTTGTTTCGTGTGCTTCAAGCTGACGGTGGGTTTTTCTCTATTTCTATCTCTCTGCTTTGCTCATCTTGTACTATCTCATCACATACATACCTACATACAACATACAACATACAACATACAACATACAACATACAACATACAACATACAACATACAACATACAACGCGTATGGAGAACCCAGACTAGGTTAGGTACCTACCTTACCTAGTAAAGCGAAAGCGAAAGAGCCCTGGGTGTTGTTCTAGACTAACCTAGGTATATTATCAAAGTTACGTCGAGGTACTCGAAGCGAAGACCCATTTTCTTACCTATGTCCCTACCACTTTACTACGACTGTTGGTAAGTTCTCACACCTTTACGATGCCCGTGCTCCTACTTCCCCACGACGAATGCCTGTAGTCTACCCAAAAACGTATGAAAAAGGCGGTGCCATCCCGCTCTTTTGTCACGATGCTTGCGTCATAGTTCGGACTTGATATTCACTGTATTACTACTATCATGTCCGACTGGACCGAATGAGCCCGGAATAGATCATGTTTCGGCATCGGTTCGGTTAGCTCGTTCGCTCGCTCTCGCCCCGGGACAACGATACATACCTCATACGACTGGCCCACCCCCAGCCACAGCATGTAGATCGATCGCTCGTCATGTCAGCGACGTGACTATTAGTGCAACACCTGATTCCTATGTATCGACTGTCCCTGTATATCCGTGGTCAAATCACGACGTCTTGAATATCGGTGCCTGGACCGAAACCTTGTCGTTAACAGGGCAGTGATGCTATCCACGTTTTCCAGCCGCACCCGCTGTTGCACAGGTTTCTGAACTCCTCCATACCCCAAGCGTGGCGGGAGGATCATGGATCATACACTATACACTATACATCATTGATCATACATACATAGTAACCAGTACACTAGTATAGTAGTCAGCGGTCAGCCCTACACTACACTTATACGGATACTGCATCGTCGCCGTGCCACGTGCTGCTAACGTAAGACCGCTCCGACTAAGCACAGCTTTCTGTCAGCTTTTCGCACGCGGCAGTTGGTTCCCTTAGTCATCCGCGACGATAGCTAGCAGCAAGGGACCATCAGGACCATCAGGACAGGGCGGGCCAGCCAAAGTACGCCTCGCGAGCGTTGCCGTCTAGTGCTTACAAGCGACCTAAACCCCGTCGCCGGGGCCGAGGACCGCATGGATTTACGATGACGGCGATGCAAGGTACGGGTCGTGTCGTGTCGTGTCGTGTAAGTAAGTGGATTAACTTAACTTAACCCGTACGTACTTCGAATAGACACTACTGCTTACCTCTCACGGCTATGCAAAATCGCATTGTTGCTGTTGTCCACGCCGCCTCGCCTCTAAGTACCTAAAGTAAAGCGGGACGGGGTTAGATTTGCGAGCTTTACGGCAGTTGAAACGTAGAAAATAATAATAATAATAATAATAATAAAGACGATGATGATTTGCGAGCGCGAGCTAGCTTGGGGGTGGCTATTTCGAGATGAGCGCTAATATGCGCCTCACCAAGCGGACACGCACGATCATACACCGTAATTTAAGAAATTTCTATTCTACTCTATTTCCCAGCTAATTGGGCCGTCTATTTTATTTTATTTTTTTTTAATTTCGCAGCCGCCGTGGATTTTTGTGTTGGTGTGGCTTCTTCGCCTTAGTAGATTTTAACCATGGTAATAATAGGGCGCGAGGAACGAATGCGAGGGATATGACGGTTTTGTTTACGGTGAGGTGGTCGATAGATACGGCCGTCTTGTAAGGCTGTGTTTATCTAGTAGATATTCTGAGTAAGAGGGTCGGGCAGGTCGGGTATTAACAATTTAGATGTTTATGCGTACCTATATATTGTCATTACTACTACGGCGTCTTGAGACGATGCGAGCACGCCTAGGCTAGGCATCTAGATGATAGATTTGGAATTATGGTTGCCAAATTTAGATCCTTTATGATGCTATAATGGCCTCTGGCTCGGGTTACTTACGCCGGTTCCCTCGAGACGTACTTTGACGGCCTCTAATTGATGATTGCGCAAGAGGCATATCAGGAGACCATACACCATTGAAGGAGGGCAGTGCCTCGTTGGGTACGTAACAGTTGACTATCTGTGAACCCGAGGCAAGCTTTGTAGAAGTATGTACACACCAAGGCTACAGGAGTATCTCATCAAAGGGACATAGGGATAGAATGCCGTGAGCCTTCTTTGTCAATGTGTCCCAATATAGCATGACGACTTGTTTAGGTCTAAACATAACTCCCGTGTATATTGTAGAAGCTTTACTCGAGACCATTCGCCCCTGGGCTGTCTCAAATCATAATGAGTTCGTAGCCAACCCCTTAGCATACTCGCTATGGACTAGCTGGCACCATTTGAAACTCAAGCTCTCACGCCGAAGCTTTTCTCAAAGTAAAATCCATTACCTAGCCAAGCTAGCAGGCTATATCAAGACCAAGAATATTTGGAATACCTTTTAGACATGCGCACAGGAACTTTCAAGCCTCGTATTCTAGATAGTAGAAACCGCGGTATCGGATTCGTGTATGATGTTTTAGATTTATTAACCAGTGATGATTGACCTTCTAGTATCGTGTTAACACCATATGAAAACTTTTATTAGATCCTAGAGAAGCTTCAACTCCAGTCTTTGTCAAAGACCTTAGATATCCATCAGAAACCCCCAGCAGAGCGTCGAAATGGAGATATGCCATCTGCATGCTGGCGTGATTCTCATCGCGCGGAATTTCAGCGCTCCATATCTATATATACAGGATATAGTAGTGTTAATGAACTCTATGACTACACCATTATGACTTTCCCCTAGACCAGTTCTACTATGAGATGAATCCATCGGAAATATCCCTATAGGATACACAGTAGGTAAGTTAATACCTAGGTCTTATAGTTATTAGAAACATGTGAGTTTACGTCGTGGAAGTATCATACTATTGGCTATAGCTAAGATACAATACAATGGTGAGGATATTCCACCGTTACTGTTTAAGAAATGATGAGATCAATTAGCCGAGACCCTGAGTACCTAATACGTACGTGTAGCCCTTCTATCTGATAGTCTTAAGGTGGCTCTAGGGTAAACCTCCTTATTTTTTGATAGCTCCTCATAGGTAAGTCAGTAGCTAAATTGATCTTCTAGATCATTTGCTTCACCTTATCCTCTTAGGGATAGAAGGCTGCCCTTAGAGCACAGAGATATCAGTTTCTAGAAGTAAATTAGCAATTCGTGTCAATGATATTATAAGAGGTAGACAGTACTCCGTAGGATCTAGCCATAGCATCTTCGCAACATGATATATAAGGTCTTTAATAGCGATCTTACTTCGAGCTTAGAGGAATGTATTAGACCTTAAATTATCTACGCAAGGTATATTCGTAGGTTTAGGGTATATATGAAGACTTAACTATCTAGGTTAATCTGGGAAGAATCATTACGAGGCTACATCGTAACATGTCACACAGGCAACGTCGTGTTGTGGGAATACTACCTACCCAACAAACAGACCAATCGCATATCTCACCCATGGAATAACTATATACCCTATCAGTAAACAACTTACAAAGCGCATCTAGGAAACGTCTCGCTTTAGTTAGATGACTATCGAACGAACACACCATTCAAGGCGTACATCAGTACAAGACCCCTAGAATCTGCATATCTAGCCCATAGCTTTAGTTCTTCTTTCGAACCAGGAGACTCTATTGACGAGCCCCTAGAAGAGCAACCCACTCTATATAAAGAAGAAAAGTCCACACAACTTATTTAAAAGTCGAGAAGGAAGACATCGTCCAGGCAGCTAAAAGGTGATAATATCTACGGGCGAAGAAACTGGGAATGAGGGGAATAGACAGGACTATAGATGAGACATCTAGAAAAAAAGATGCGTTCAGTATGTATAGCTTCAGTTCCTATAGTTAGGTTAGAGTTCCTCGCAGAACAACGAAGTTATTTCCAATACTGTTAGGTTCTACCACGTGACAGAAATGGTGAAGACTATCTGGAGAAGAAAGAGCCATAGACGAACTATACCAGTATACAAGGAGAAGATTACCTCCTGATTCTTGAATTGAACAGGGCATTGAGGATATAGCCGTACAGACCGAAGTCCTAGGAGGCTGTCTGGGAATTAATAAAGACCTAATGTGAGAACAGCATAATTCTAATTCTCAGCTTCTACCTAGCTCAATGTCTATCATAGGCCGTCTATTCGACTTTTACGTTGTGCAAGTATCCGCCTAGTATAGGTACCTAGTGACTAGTTCTAGGATTTGAATCTAACCGGCGGCGACGCGTAGCATCTAGTCAACGAGTAATATATCAAGCACTTAACCTATTCATATCTAGTATAAGATATGCTACAACAATTGCTTTATTGTAGCACCAGATTCGTACTCTTTCGAGTGCCGTGTACTACACCAGTGCAGTATTTGAATAGCACAGCGTATCTAGGTTTCACGGCATTACCAGTGCAATAAGCTAGAACAAGGCAAAACAACGCTGGTATAAAACATAACTTTATTATATATATATAATTTAAAGTCATCGTGGTAAGTGAGTTAGTTAACGTGGCTATCTCCTACTGTGTAGATTCTAAGTGCCTATACAAGGAAGCGAGGCTCCTCTGGGATTTAGTATTATTCTACATGTATGTATTTTAGAAAATGCTTCAAGTGTGACAATATCGAGCGGTCTATAACTAAAATATAGGGAAATATCTCGTCTAAATCACAGCATGCCTGGTAACTTGATGGTTTTCTTCAAAGTTAATAGTTACTAGACGAGCTTGTAGTAATGACTCTTTCCGACTATTCCAAGAACCACCTATTCGGCACTCCGTCCGAAGCTACCAAGCGTTATTGTTTGTTAGTTTTATAGAATCAAATTCTCATGCCTTAGGTACCTATCTAACTAGTTCCCTATATAGGTATATTTCTATACCTCTAGCATCGTCTCTTGGATCTCCCCATGGCCCGTCTGTACGCCCCGAACGAACTAATAAACTGCCAAGTATGAAAAATAGGACCACAACTTATCCCGAAACCCGCCAAATAGACAGAGCTTTTACACCGACTACCCAGCTCCCCAGCCAAGGACGTATGTGCCTACATACCAGTAGCAAGGAGCCTAACCCACGACCCTCTACCGAACACAAATAGTAGATATCCAGAAGATGAGTTAGGCACGCAACCTCACAAGCCATGACGCATTCCATAAACAGCTATCACGACTACAACCTAGTAACCTAACCCTGAGGTAGGTAATCTGAGACACTCAGTCGACGAAAAACCGATCACGAGGCATGAAGCACTCATCTCACCGACCCCTCTACCACAAACAAATAGTCACAGCACCATTATATAAAACCCAATATGAAAAACAGACCTTACGAAGTCGTACGTCTATCAAATGAGCACCAACCACAACTACACTATCTCTCCCCTCCGCAAATTTCGAATCAGAGCGATATATGAATTAAAAAGCAACGAGTTACACCTTAACTTCAAATCTGGCACACGGAGCCTCCTACGCATATATGAATGTATGTATGAATATCATGCAATCCCTCATCTGGTCGGTATTCTAGCCACAGCTCTGGATACAAATGCGTGCCTTGTATACTCGACGCTCCGCCACTAGCTTGCTTTTCCCTTCTTCATCAAGTATTACCAATCGAAGTGTCCCCAAATCCACCTCACCGAATTACTTAGATAAAACTACGTCTACTCCTCGGTGACCTGCAGGTCCCTAAGGCCTTCCACCTTGAGCTCCTCGCTGGTGGCTCGCGCGTAGATATCCTTGACGTCGTCCGTAGTCGTCTCGAAGTGCGACGTCGCGTCGTAGCTCTTGGAGATAAAGACGTTGTCCTTGGTGCCGTCCTCGAGAGGCTCATAGAGCGGGATAGGAGGGCCCTTGATAGATTGTGAGTATAAATATACGTGATCGGTAGGCGCGAGGATATCAATGTCCGACTTACCAAAAATTGTTCCTCGATCTGGCCGAGGCGCTCAAGACCAGGTTGCAGCTCGAGGTGGTGGTTGGAAGAGGTCTCAGCAATCGTGGAAACGATAGCGATGTAGTAACCCTTAGGGCACACGTTATGTGCCGACGAGACGCAGGCAATGTAGATATCTAAATTTGTTAGCTATCAGCCTACATGTTTCATCCTTATAGCGTGGTGACTTACCGTTCTTGCGGCCAACCTGAGACTGGGGGATGATCAATTGGCAGGAGTCACAGTCGTTGGTACCAGCTAAGGGGTGCTTCAATACACAGATAGCCTTCAGCACGTGGCCAACAACCTTGACCTTCTCGGAGAAGTACGAAGGGTCACCGAGGATTAGCTTGGCCTTGGTCTCGAACTTCATCTCGGGCTCGATGCCGGTCATGGTAGCCTTGATACCTGTCGCCCTGCCACCCTCATACACGACTTCGTTGACCGAAGTGTTAAGCATATAGGTACCACCGTAGATAGCAGATAACCGCGCGAAGCCCTGGGGCAACTCGCCGAGACCGTACAGGGGGTAGATGTAAGGCGACTTGCCATATCTTGCTACCGAGTTACCGTACATCCTAATACGCTCGATAGCTTCGGGGGCCTTGCCGGCTTCATCACTGTACTCGTCATTAAGGTAAAGGGCCATGGCGTGGCCGACGAAGTCGCGAGTAGAAGTCTCAAGACCGAACTTGTCGTAAACCTCCTTCATCGTGCACTTGCTTATGTCAAGACCTAACCAGAAATACACCGTCAGCTACTGTTTATCACCTTGTAAGTCGCTTCCACTACTCACCCTTATGTGTGGCAGGATCATTCTGGTCGAAGGTACCGACCCATTCTATGAAGCTCTTCATCCGTCGCTTCTCGAAGATACCCATCAGGGGAGAGCGCAGGGCCTCGGCGGCATCTGAGGGGACCTTGGCAACGGTGGCCTTTGCTCCAGCGCCTTGCTGTACGAAGCTGCCTGCGACCTGCTTAAATTCGAGGTAGCGGGTAACGTCGGTAGAGACGAGGATGTTGGTCAGCTCGCCGGACGACATGAGGAACTTAGGAACTAGGTCGATGTTCCAGTCGTTGGGTCGACCGTACTTCTTCCATGGCTCCTCGCCCTTCGTGAAGTTGCCATACTTCTTGAATAGCTATTATAGGAAAGGACAGGGTTAGTTCATCGAGATTATCGGCGAAACTGATGAGTAGGGAAGTGGAATATGTACCGTCTCGAGGTTTACGGATGCAGCCTCTCTGTATAGATATACTTGTTAGCGAAACGTCGACTACTTATAAGATGATATGTTGTTAGTTATTGCTGTTACTCACCCTCCGTAATGATCATTGCGATCGATGTGTAGAACCTTCTTGCCCTTGACACTCAGCACACTTGGAGTTGTTAGTTCAGTCCAGAACGTTGTGTCAGCGAGCTGCTATGATGTAATCCATACCCAGAGAGAATACACTCGGTTAAACCTGCGTGAGAGAAGAGAATCTGTGTTAGCTAACTCAATATCACGAAGTTCAACCCCACTAAGGCTGTAGCAGACAAACGAAGTCCAAGTAGGGAATGCGGGGCCCAAAGGGAACTTACCGGTGCCCAAGACGATGACATCGTACTCCTTTGCGATCTCGTCCATGGTGTTTCCGTGATGCGATATATCTATGTGGTATTAAGTAAGAGTCCGAGTCTTAAATGTTCAAAATAGATTAAGGAGGTATGTTGTTGACTCCAGGCCAAACGAGGAAGGATGTTTAGGAGAAGGAAGAAAAAAAGTATCGGTGAGAGGAAGGTTGTTGTGGTGGATACAAAGCAAGAGCTGGTTCGTTTATGGTTCTGAAGCTCGAGTATCAATGGAACTGAACCACTGAACCACTGGAACACTAGACTGTTGGACCACTGAACCCCTCTAAAGGGAGCTACCGCCAATCAGCTCTAATTACCACCGACCCCGCGCTTGGCTTAGTACCTAAAGTAACACCCCCCTTTTTTCTAACTTTCCCTTCTCCCCCTTTTATTATCTACTACACTACAGGGTATTACACACTATTGATTGCCTATAATTGCTATAATTACCGCTGTCACTGCATTAATATGCCTAGCCTACCTTAGGTAGGTAAAATAAATATCTTTTTTATACGCTCAACGATTATGTCAAGTCATCCAATATAAGTTACGAGTTATGTACCAAAGCTTGGGCACTAACCTAAAGGTAGGTATGTTCACAATTCAGATCTCAAGGGATCTTGCAACCCTTTTGATATTTGGCTTGATGTAACATATTTACATGCTCCATTCTCGGAGCTTATACTCTGTATCAATACATATACTCGTAAGCTCATACTCTCGTCGAGGGCTGCTGAGGCTCTGTAGCACTAGGAGGGAGCGTAGACGGGTCAACATTTTCAGCTGCCGACTTTTCTGATCCCTCCTGTTGTTCTGATGATGCCTCTTGTTGCGCCTCCTTTTGCTCCTCTACTGGTTCCGCCTCCTTCACGTCTTCGTCAAAATACGAACTCGGAGTATAAGGGCGGTTTGTGTTGGCAAGATCGATTTCCGGGTCTGTCTCGGCTAGCTTCCTCGCGTCCTCCCATACGTAGTATCGTTCTGTCAACGCGTGCTTGATCGACTTCATAGTCTTGCGGACCTGTGTATTGCATATATAGGTTAGCGCCAGCAAGGGCCATCGATCCTAGACGTGGGTTCTTACCTCTAATAGTCTTTCCTCAATCAATTCCACTCCGTTCTTAAGCTTTAGCCGGGCCTTCTCCTTCCGCGCCGTAGCAATGCGGTTCTGTTCCTTGACGCAAACCCACCAGAGCTTGTGCAGGTCCTCCCAGCTCTTATGCCGTAGCTCCTCGACGGTCCACGCGCGGCCGTGCTCAGAATCCTCGTCCGGCGTAAGCAGGAGCTTCTCCTTGGAGTAAAAAAACTGCCACAGCCCGTGGTTCGGGTCGACCTTGACGTCCGGCTTGAAATCTACCGGTTTCGGTACCTGATCCTTCTCGATATTCATCCGAAATCGCGGACCTGACCGGTATATGCTACTCAGCCCACGCTGTTTGTTGTTGTCGCGGCGCGCCCGGCGCATGCTTCGGTCCGGGGTCGAGGAGAACGGGCAACTTTGAGTCGCGGCTCTTACCAAGAGCACACTCAGAAAAGACTGGTTTGCGACATGCTGGTTTCCAGCAGCGCTTATTATCCGGCCAATTGCAGGCCGAACGGAGGTAGTTGTCGCCATGTATTCACTACCTCGTACCTCGGGAACGCCGTATAGGTGGGATATCCCAGTAGGTATGCGATATGTATTAATGTGATCTTGACTGTGACGGGATTGAATTTTTGGGTTAATCCGATATTGTCAAGATTAATCCGATAAGCTATCAGTGGAGCTCTACCTAGGTATTGTACTTACCTAGGTATCATCTTATATTAGGTAATTTCCCTAATCCATACTTACATAAGTCAATAACTTGACCCACCAGAGCTGTGGCTTGACATGTCTATCATGGATTACTGTATATACACGATTCCTATTTCAAATATGCAAGTTGACAAGATAATTTTATTATACGATCAGTCAGTAATGCTGAGACGCGTCGTGAAGAAGTTGGCCCAGGTATGAGACAGAAAAAGAATCGTTGCCGAAAGGGCGCAGTACTATCGCAGTAACCTAGAGAACTACGAAATAGACCAATGTTTGCTTGTAACTCTGCAGAATCAGACAAAAATTTAGTCTGATTGTTAAGCTTAGACAGTGTCTGACGGTGACGGTGTTGAACTGCTAGCAAACCTTTCCATCGTGCCTTAATATCGTTGATTAAATCTGTGACTCGTCACAATGCTAATATTGTAGGTTTGCTTAAGCTTTTCCCCTGGCATGTTTAATATTCTATTATATACCCAATGAGGTAAATTGGGCAGAGTTGGGTTGGGCTAGACTGCTGGGGCAGGAGGTCAGTCCGATTCCCCTTCTATAGCAGTATTCGAAACTGTCTCTCCTTATGCAGTGGCCAAATAGTAAACGTAGACATCTTGTCTTGTAATGGTATACTCCGATATTTGACTCTGCTCTACGTGTACGCCCCTAGGTTTATCAAGTATCTCTAGTTCTCTTTTCTTTTGTTTTCTTGGAAATCGTTCGTCCGTCCGTCCAATCAATAAGACTAGGATCTACAATGTAAGTGTTTTGCTTTTCGGCAGGGAATGCATGCAAATCAAACTTTATTATAACCTAAGGCACTTCGGACTTGAATTGATGCGAGGAAGTAGGTGTTGTTCTAGCTTGCCGTCGGTTCTGGGATAATTGTCGAAGCTTGTGTCTTCGTGAATCGTTATAGAAGGAGCCTATGTTTACTCTCTACAGAGAGACTTGTTAAACTGAAAGAGAAATTGCATTCTTATGGTATTTCTGCTTTTTGAGATTTGCAGGAGATGAGAGAAGCTTTGGCGTACCGTCTTAGAAGGTTCGCATCGATGAATCGAAGGAATTATTAGAAGCTATCGTAGGAGAAGGAGGCAATATCGTAGTCGTATACGCATGTCGAAAAGGGGACGAAGGAGTTATCGAGGATAGGAAATTATAAATGGTGTTGTTATCGCCATAATGAAGGGCCAAAATAGCAAATGTCGACACGACAAGAAATGAGGTTCTGCTAATGGTAAGCTCTAAGCAGTGGATACGATCTCGGCAGCAGGTTGAGGCTCTGTCTTTAGATCCCGCTTTCTCCAAAAGTCAAGCTCACGGCGGGTATATGGAGCCCTGGAGACATGCTACAACCATGACTATAGCCAGCTTCTGGGGAATAGGCATGACTCCATATCCATGGGGCTTCGTGTGGGGGGACTTTAAGAGCGGATGAAGACCTACACTACGACAGTTGCTTGGATAGAGATAGGGGTCGTCGACTAGAACTATCACAACCATCAGGAGCTTTACTCGGAATACTTTGATGATGATAATGATGATGTAACTCTCAAACCTTGGCTAAACCCTTTACTATTGTATTTCTTTGCAATGAATTTTCCCATATAAGTTTGTAAGAGGCAACCCCTGAACTTGCAAGTAGCGCGGACGTGCTTATGCCGGGACGCCTTTCTTAACTCGGATAGCGCTCGCTCTGATGCTAAATACAAAATATAATTCCCATACCTAGGTACCTACCTACATATTACATACAAATCGCAAAAGACACAGTATAGATAGTCCCATCGTGATACGTTTGCTCTATTGTCTATCTCGAATACTACATACGCATTGTAACTGTTGTGACTGTTGTAACTGCATGCCAATACGTACCTAGAAGGAGGATAGCGTCTTAGGAATAGTAGTCCGTATTTCGCAACGAGGATGTTCCATGTACATCCGCCGCAAAGAATCCAAGCAGGAGAAGAGACCCACCACGACATCTAAATTCTCCTAGCCTTCACCGAGTTCATAACCGTCCTACTGTAGGCTCGGTGTAATGGCGAATAGTCCAGCCGTAGTCCAGCCTCAAAAATTCTCGTAAGACAAATTGAACTATTCGATGGCGGTAAGAAGTGCCACCCAATAACCTCCTTGATATTTCATCTGGTACGTAAGCTGGCACAGTGGAAAATAGATACCATCCCGACCTAGACTATGTTAGAAGCGCCGGAACTAGGACGGACTAAGCGCTCCTCTGTCGAAGAAAAAAAAAAAAGGTCCAATATAACTACCTTAAGGCATGTCTAGCTTGGCGATTTCGGTTAGCGATTAGCCTGGTCAAGACGCCTCACTCTACATAGTACTATCATAATGCTACGTGGTAGCGCAGAACCTGCAGGTCATACTGGCTGATGCCGAGATTTGGGGTCGGAATAGGCGACGCTATTATGGCTGTCGAAAACAAGGATCTGGATATCGCGCTTCTTTCCTATCTAGCTAATAGTATTTTCGTATGTAGATCCTTTGCCCTGCCTTGGTAGAATCTCTCGGGTTGTAAATATTCATGCAAAATGAAGTATTGATAGGGCGTCAGCCAAACGCCCTTTTAGGACATATACTATTGCCATGATCAAATAAGTCGTATTTTGATCTACAGAAACTGCCAGGGACTGTGTCTAACTAGCTATTACTTGACTGGTAACATTTCTTTCACGTCACCTTAATTTGATACTTGCATATCTCATCACTGTATTTCGTATGCTCTACTCTATATTCAAGCTGTGGACTAGTTGTCTTTGTTGGACGTAATTAGTTTTACGGAAATAGTGACGCTTGGCTCAACAGAATAATAGAGGTATTGGTATAACGTAGCTGAAACTAGTGGTAAGTATTTTAAAATACACTTATTTAGATAGGGGGAAAAGGCAGGCTTTGATATATTTAAATTTTACTACGGTATCAGGCTATCCTATAAAAGAACATATAGAGCGTTGACGTATACCATCTAAACGGCATTTACCGCCTAGACGGTGTGTCGAAGCTTAAAATATACACGCAGTGTTTACCGAATTCCTCCACCGGAGTCTGCGGAAGCTATCGTCAAGCTATCTAACTAAGTGCTTCGTCAGATAGATTCCGACGGATGTATGTTGCCTGCGTTACGAACTAGCCATGTTCGGGACGATCGTGATGGCTTGCTTCTCCTGGCGGGGTTTCTCACAGCTTCTAGTTGATACATAGTAGACGATCATTCCGTGATTACATACCGTTAAAACCGAGTTTTTTTTTTATATCAAGTACGGAATGCGGAATGCGGAATGTCTTCATCACTCGTCATATCGAATGGTAGGCGTACGGACGGCCAGCGTGCATCACCGAGTCTAGACAGGTCTAGATGCAGAAGACAACTTTCATCTGCCCGCGCTACCTTCCCTCCCATTTGCAGTAACGACGAGTAACATGACTCGCACGAATCCCGGAGAATTCGGGATTTACTCCTCCCACATGAGATTGACCTCATCTTGCTCATTTCTAGATAGCTTCTGATTGCACTGCGTGTCAACAAGAGCCAATGCTTCGTGTGCCCTGCCCAACGAGCTGCGGGGGAAGAATGACTTTGGGCGCTAGACCATCTCGAAATAAACAAGTATGGAAAACTAGAGGCACAGCCGAGAATCCTCTAAGGCACAGCTCGTCTAAGTCATAAATGTATAAAATTTGATGAGTAATTTGAATGCTGAAATAAGCGACTTAACTAATACATGATGGTATTTGCATTGCTAACCTTGGATGATGGAATAATACTGGCTCGATGTGTTCAAAGTTAAAAGTTATAAGTCTTTAGAGAAGCCGTATTACGTGAATACGTGAATGCGTAAATGCAAGCATCGTGAGTGATTCTTCCGCGTATAGATGAAAATGCGTCAAGACCGCTATCCTAGGCGTTGATCTTTTCCATGCCGAATGCATAACTTTTCTTAATGCACGGTATTTCAGGTAAACCTTGTCTAGTTTGGAAACTCGGTTGATAGAAGCCTATCAGGATCGCAGCTCATAAGATCTTCATCAGTTGTTCCCCTGCGGATTGCCCTTATCGGAAGCCCGGACGTTTTCTTCAGGACTCGAGACAGGCCATCCCCGGACACGACCATCAGACCCTAGGGCGAAACCAGCTGATGCTTGCCCTGTTGTCGCAACTGGTGTAACCGTCCACGTTGGGGGAACCAGTGCCAGGTGCCAGAACCATGCGTGCAATCGTCAATGCTTCAAAGTTCCTGTTGTCCGCAATGTTGGATTAGTTTACTATGCTGTTATGGTAGTTAATGTATGATGTATGAACACTTTGGCCTGAGTCGCTGCGGAACGAGGATCTCACGGGCGGTCTTCGCATGATAGGACCGGGGGAAGCTGGCATCTGGATCCTGTTCTATGAATAATCAGTGTCTACATAATTTCGGAAGCAGTAGATGCGCGCCTCGCCCGCAAGCGCGCCATCCAGCAACTTTATATAATGATCGTTGGGTGTGGCGGTGGGGGAATCATTGCCGGCGGCACAGCGTACCTACATTACATCCCGTACATACCACACAAACCACACATATCAGACATACATTTTACTATCCCACGTATACACGCATGTACATACATACGATAACACGTATTCGGCATGGTTCGTGCCAGCCCTGTCCCGGGGGTTAAGCGTTATTTGCAATAACCTGTAACCGCGTCACTAAGGGGATTAGGGGATTCGTATACTATACGTATTGCAGAATTCGCAATGAGACAAGTCTCCTAAATAATGCCCGTATGGGTTTTCCCTAGAGTTTTTGGTTATGCTTCTCCGGGAACCCGTCCCCGTCGCGGGGAGTTATTTTGACTTGAAAGCTTGGGAGTTTGGGAGCTTCCATGGTCCCTTGTCACTCCAACTCCCCCTTCTCAATGGGGGTCACGATGTTGCGGTCGAGCTTGGAAAAATTACCATGCGTAACAGCGGCGGTATCGGCACTTGAAATATCGTCTCGTCTTTGACATGATTACCACATTTATTGAAGAGACGATGCATAGTCACACGGCCATGAAAAACCTCGCATGCGAAGATGGGGGGGCAAAGGGTTCCTGAATTCGGTATGATAGGATAAGAGTTCGGTGCAAGCTCGGCCAGGGCGGTTGGCGATGATGCAAGAATCATGCTAATAAACCTGACAAGGCACTGACCGCCAAAACAGGAGAGGCAAGGAATTGGGGAATTGGGAATGGTTGGACTACACACAAAGGTCGGACGGGAGGACGTTAAACCAAAAGGGGTAGCATACCCTGAACAGACCCTGGTCTACTAGCCACGGATTTCCCTGACCGCACCTGGATTGTTGCATAGCTACATCCCGGATAATTGCAAATAATTCAAGAGACGATCGCCGAAGTATCTTGGTACTTGACCACCCTTATGTATCTACATTTATATAGGTATCTACAAATGCAATGTACATGTCCTCTCTCACCTTCGATGGTACATAACGAAGCACCACGGGTTGATAAGGGTTGGCTAGAATGATGAATGAGAATAATGATGATGAGAATCTGAATAAGAACTACCTACCTACCTGGTAATATGTATGTGAGGTCAGCAGGACGCTGATGGACGCTGATGAATAATATCCGATTCAACAGCAGCCCCCTTTCCGGCCTACGTAGGACATAGCAAAACCTTACATAACCGCCTCTTTATTTTTTCTTCCGACCGAATTTGCCTCTTGTTGACCGCGTAATGCCTGCTGACCGAAAGAGACGGTTTTGAAGTTCTCACGGCCCGTCTCGATTTTTTTTCCTTCGGGAGCGTCAACTCGTCACTCTTGCGGCTTGACTGGTCCGGCGGATACCCGGCTTTGTGCAGGGACCTCCTTGCGGCATGGGTTGCGTCTCCAAATCCACCAATAATGAACGGGCGGAGGTAAGTGTGTATCTTGTAGCAGTACCTACCCTATATTTGTATGTAGCACCCCCTGGTGAGCGAGTATAGTACATATCTTACTACTCTCATACAGATAGAGTACAGATTGATATACCAAATACCATTAAAGACATAGAAGGGTCCGCGAATGATCAGTTGATATTGATATCATCTGCACTCGAACGTTACGTCTCCGAGGCAAGTCATTCCCCAACAACTTCTCGTGTTTTCATCTAGTTTCGATCATAGCCTGCTGGGAACGTACATAGACGAACTATCGAGCTTAGAAGATACCCAAATATGTAATGATGACGCCCCTAGTCGTTTGCTATACCATCCATACTCGAATACTTGACTGTGCTCCAGAGTATATACTGTGTGTGCGGTTTAGGAGGCTTGTACGTGTGTATGTGCTACGATCAACACATACACATGCGTTCACAACATCGTATTGTACACACCTAGGTACATAAGTAAGTAGTCCGAGGTAAGGTTGTATGGAATCACCTGGAAGTAATAAGAGAAGTTCATAATGCTAGACTAGCAGTACACGATGCCCATCCTATTTATGTGCTTCCTACGAGATGCGATTCATTATCAACAGAAACCTTCTCAGCCGCCTATCCCTGCCACAGAATCGGAATGTCCTTTTTCGATCCTGCACTATGTACGGCAGGGTTCCAAAACCGGTCGCCAAGGATATAAAAGCCCTCATCCAAACAGTCATAGACCTATAAAACTTGGAAGTCGATGATGTTTTACAAATAGATGGTTATTCTTTGTGAAGGTGGAAGCGAGGGTATGCGTTCTGTTTCCCATATCACAGTTGCTACTTGGATACTACTATGTATATAGACGCTTAACTTCAATATTAATCAACTAGTGCAAGTTAGAACATACACACCTATATATGAGTGATGCCAGATGACAAAATGCCATGTGGGAGGTGGGACTCCCGCCGTCTAGAAGAAACCTACGGCATCTTGATGAAGATAAGTCGTTCAGTACCTTGACCTTGCTGACATGGTGTGTTAGTGTCCCTTACCTCTCAACCCCTCTCCTTCAAAAGGAAAAAAAGGGAAAAAAGAAAACACCAAGCCCCCCGTCATAGAAGGGTTATGGAAGGACTGGAGACATAATGGCCCTTTTAAAATGGAGCTTTGCAGTTACACAAGCTGGGTCCCGTACTCGTGCCGTCTTGATTAATTCGACAGAGATTCGGGCCATGTCGCGCATATTCAGATCTGCCCACCTTTTGGAGGCTGAAGCTGAGGTGTCCACTCTACGTTGCACAAAACCCGCAGCAATGGTTGACAGAAGATGTGGTGGATGTATTTCTACGGTTTTGTATGGGGCTTTTCCTGGAGATTTCCCAGGATCGTCTCCAAGGACCCAACTACATACGACATCAGACTCCCACGAAGCTCCACCCTCCTAGCTTTGCAGCATCGCCATGGATGAGAGCTCAGCAGTTCAGGTCTTGCTATCCACTCAGCACCAGCATTAGCCGATCGCCTATGTTCCGAATCTCTGTCCTCGGAACGCGACAGCGCCAATGGTGAAGGCTGCTTTGTTGCTTGCTACTTAGCTTATGTAGTTTGAAAATCTCATATAATTGTCTAGCAAGCTTGGTGAAAATTCTTTTCCGGATTTATAATGTAATTGCTATTAATGGCTACTGTTGTATTACCTACCTAGGTGAGAAAAAAGTCTCAACAAACCTAGAACTGCGGATATCGGAAGTAGATATTCCCATATGCTAGACCGACGGTTTTGTCTAGACTTGTTTGTGATATTGTTAACTTGCTTTCTATTCTCATGCTCGAGTAGGGAGTAAGAAGCAATATTTAACCCTGCTTTAAGGGATACAAACAGTGCTAAAGTCTAAGCTTCGTGCTGTGAGTTCTGGTAAATGACTCCAGTCCCTTCGGGTTAGGTAATTGTACCCTTTACAGCGGTGATCTCGGCATCTCTTTCCTATCGACTTCTTATTAGATTCAATCAACAATTACCGAACTGGCTTGGCGAAGCTAGGGGCTCATCATGGATTAGACTAGGAAGCCATCGAATGGTTTTAGGCCCGTTTCGCTTGACTCGGTAGGCCTACTACTTTTCCTCGCGTATCTCGTTCACGAATCGGTGTTAGTTCATAATTCGTAGTGCTCGATACGGTTTTTGTCGCTATGATCAATGAATAGATTCAGCTCTCCATCAGAGTCTACCGAAGACAGTCATAAAGGTTGTAAATTTACTCAGTGCTGCCCACGATAACGATATTCTTATGCCATCACAGTGTCACTACCATCATATGCTTATGTATTTTTTTTTTTTAGACTTACAAGTTTGCAACAGTCCATGGATCAACACTGTCTGTTACATCTTAGATCCCAGTCGCGCGTGAGCAAGGTAGAAAAAAAAGACTCCACCGTCTCGTCATTGTAGTTAGCGTTCGGCAATGGAGAGCGGTCCAGTAGAGCCCTCTTTTCCCCTTTCAAGTCATTATCATGACGAAGAATCGAGAAAGCCCTAATATCCCTTTCTAGTATCATTTTTCAGGGCGATAAATCTGCTACGGCGGCTATATTGTTTGGCAGAAGTCTAGACTTGATAGACTTCATGACTTAGGAGATTAGTCCTTCCAATGGCTTAAGACGTGAAATTCTCAAACTACGACTTCGGAAAAACAACGATGCATCAAGCACCACTCGCTTGTCTGGTTTGGTTCGATTCGACTCGACTAATCTCACGATACTACATCTTAGGAACATTTCACACGAATACTTCGATTTAACAAAATGGTACCCTATAGGGAAGAACGCGGCGTCTGCACGTTTTCATGCATCAAGCTGTTCGACGCAATCATGCATTGCAGTTTGAAGCCCAACTCCCTGGGCAGCTTCGCCTGATTCAGTCGTAGTCCTATGTAGTTCGCTTGAGTCGCGCACATCGGGTATAGCACGGCATATATGTATTTGTATATGCGTTGGAGGTAGACTCACAGGAGCATATGAAATACATGTGAAATGATACTATTATTAAGACTTTGGTGCTCTCTCATTTTTTAAAGTTCTAACTCGTGTCTTCCGTTGATGATAGTATCCCTAGCAAAAAATAGGAGCACAGAATTAGACAACTATAAAAAAACTAAATAAAAAACAAAACAAAACTATTATGTAGGATCTAAAGTGCAACGAGATAGATATTTGTTCCCTTTTAGTAATCGAAAAGGTAATCGTATCGTATTACGAGTACGGTAGAATGGATCATCGGGGAAGTTCACGTATTCTAGCCGGGAAAACAGTACCGTTTCTCTTGGATTGGCTATTCCCGCCGGCCACCACAGACGATCGCCCAATGGATAGGTACAGTCCTAGACTAGGCGCATGTATGCCAACAAATCAGTAGATGCATTGACGGCTGAGTTTGAGGCTCGTGTCCAATTGGACTATTACATAGTAGATAATATGTATTGTAGTTTTGAATTACGGAATTACGATATTTCATCGTATGATTTGTGAGGGATAGTAGGATAGTAGGAATGTAGGGACGGGAAACTAACAAATCGTTCGCGATAGAGCATCAAGTGACCATAGAATGACAACAAATGGATAGGGCGAAAGGGCGATGATGCTGTCGGAACTAACCGTCTTGTGTTCCAAGAGTATGCATGGTTTGCGCATCAGGTGTGATTGCAATTACATGCCTCATATTTTATTATTTTGTCCGTCTCTAAATCTATCATGCACGAATCGAATGCACGGGAGAAATGTTCTACGATGGATATTACGGCACTGCTACGGTAGTAGCGTAATGGTGTTCACGCTTCCATGGTTCGAGTCGAGGTTCATGGATTAGTTGCCAATGGGGGTGTGGGAGGGAATTAGGATATTACCATTTACTACCATTTATTACCATTTACTACCTCTATTTACTATCTAAACTACTACATATGTCGAGTATTCGAGTATTCGAGTATTCGAGTATTCTATCTAAAGCCGAAGTACATACGTACGTATTGTAGGTGGAAAAAATATCAAATCATACATAGCTGTATACCACATGTCCCACGTTACTAGAGGAGTTGTCGAAGTCGACTAGAACGAAGCTACTTAGTATATTCCAACCCATAGGTATCCAACCAGAGCCTTTATATCCATCTATCTCACTATACTTTATTATACCAATACCAATACCATACGCTCCCCCCTACTGCGTACGGTAGCAAACACGACGTGTCGTGTCGTGCAACTGTACGCCCTTTTCAACACGAGCGATTCTCTCGCATCTGATTATCCCAAGTAGGTAGAGGCGATCAATGATCAAAGCAATAATTAAGCCATGTTAGGTGTGATGTGGCTTAAGGCGGCAACGAGAAGCGGTCCTATGAGAGCTGGATATTCTGCCTGGCTGAAATGGAACCAATTGGCCAGGCTTCCGAATCGAGGGTACAGCGTCTTAGTTGACGATGTTCGCTGCGAAGTGGTAAAAGTATGTATATGTATGTATGTATGTATGTAGCTTTGAAAGCATGTGTAGGGTAGGTAGAGGGAAAATATGTAGGGGGGCATATTGGAGGAGACACTAATAAATCATGTACCTAAAAGTAGACTCAATCCTAATTAAGCACATCCAATACTTTCAACTTCGTACAACCGTACAATCGTGCTTTCTCTATCCAGTTTTTACCACCTTTACCTGCCTTACCTACATCAATAGTAATAGCAACAGGTACATAACATAATATACGCTACCTACACATGTACCTTACCTTACCTTACCTAACCTTACCTACTTTTACCTACTTTTACCTACTTTTACCTACTTTTACCTTCCTTCTATGTACGCACGAACATTGTCGAATGCACATAGTATGCGGATATGTACGCGGTATGTACGAATGCAGATATTGTTAGGTCCGGTAGGCAAGTCTCGTACGAACATAGTATGTACACGTCGAAGATCCAAGTCCAGAAAGTTCATTACCCTAGATCCGTAAGGTAGACGTGCAGCTTGGTTAATACCTAAGGTACATACGTAGCCAAGGTGGGTACTTACTGTGACTTGGGATTTGTTTTCTTCGCCTGCCACAAATCATCCTCAATTAGTGTACCTAAGGTACCCCCTGCTAAGGTCCGTGCTGGTTACTGCATACCTTAGGTACACTAGGTAGTATGTAGAACCCTTGGTGACTAGCGGCTAGCCAACAGCTACGTAGCACGCGTATCTAGCGGACGTGTCTAACCCCTTGCGGTACTAATACCCTAGGCACCGCAATACATACCCCTGACTCCCTTAGCAATACTGTATATGTGAATACTCATGCACTTTGCTCTCTCACTTAAGGAATAGACCCTCGTTTGTACAGTTTGTACATGTACCTCCTGGTTTTTACTTACATACAATACATGCCCTGACTCCTGCGTGTTCAAGGAACCGACTCGCTCATGTCGCGACGAACGATTTCTACCTACTGATTGATTTTCTAAGAATTGATGAAATGATTTGATCGTTTGAATTTCTTTCCTTCTCCCGCTCTTCTAAACTTGGTATTTACTTTCCAACCTCGCCCTTAGTCTCTCGAGCTTTTCTCTTTTCTCCCCTTTTCCTGTCTTCTCTCTACCTCATCAATTTCTACTTCTCATCCTTACTAACGAAACAAAAGGACGCCATACTCGATTCGTAGTTGGCTTCTCGTCCATTGACAGGAATCTCCGCGAACTCATCCTTCATCTCTCTTGACCGCTTGTAGGAAGGGAAAGAAAAAAAAGTTATAAACCAACTCGTATCCACGTGCAAAAAGTCTTAGGAGGGGCAAAGCAACTCTGGATTTAGTACCTTACGGTGGATCTCAAGCTTGTTGTGAGTGTGTCTCTCTTATCCTGTTATCCTGTTCATATTTTTTTTTTTCCCGCCTTCCTCTCATTTATTATTATTTATATAATTATTTTTCCTCACTTATCATTGTCCGACGCGTTACCGGAGCGCACGCCCCCTTTCCTGATTAAAAAGGAAAGAATTCCCTTAAGAAGGAAAAAAAAATCTATTCTTGCCACGCTTTAGCCCTGAAACTTACCATTACCATACATCAGCAGTGTCAGCTCAAGGTACCCCCATCTCATCTATCTACAATACCCGCTCCTGCACCTGTCGCATCCACCGGTTTTCCTGTTTGATTTTTATTTACTTTATTTTTTTAACCCTTTTTTCCCTTTCCACACCAAAAAAGAACCCCAAACCCAGACTTGACACCACCCACCCACTTTGAAATTTGACTTGCAGTTTGCATGCATCAAAATCTCGACGAGTCACCGTCATCCATTCATCACGGCATCCACTTGTCCGCCGCCAATTCACTACATCCACTACCCACCAACCGACTAAATGGTTCTTTTCGGCACTCAAACCCACTTTTCCTTTTCAGGCGTATTTTTGTAACTTTGTACCTGGACATACTGGTCTACCTAGGTACTAGGCGAGACACGCGAGTTTGATTTCTGACAAGGGACTAGTACTCAGGCGAACCAAAATAATAAAACCGACCGAAACAAAAAAAAAATTTACCACGGTTCCTTCCCTGTTAAGAAGGGGGGTAAATTAACCTGGTGATTCGGTTGAAATAAGAAGTCGCGACCACCACACCTCTCACCTCGAGGAACGTGGACCCAAATTCTCCACTTTAGAAACACCATTTGGACCCCATCAGTCCCATCTTCTGCTGCTGGGTTTGGAGCCTCACGAACTACTTTCGTCCACCTGCTCCATTCAATCCCCAATTCTACCCCAAAAACAACCTTCCCCTCATCGCCGCTTAAATTTTTATTTTCTTTTTTCTGCCCTGCGGCATCACCATCGTCGACCTTGCCATTGCGCGATAATCCACTATCCGCACTGGCGTCAATATCTACATCCTTAGGTCGGGTATTAGGCGTGGAGGAATTTTCAGGATCCTTAGGTCACCACATTCGGTTATTTGACCTGCGACACCTGTCAGCATAACATCCAACGCCAACGCCAACGCGTTCGCATCAGTAAATACTTCCCCGCCGTCGCGCGCATCACCATCATCACGTTCGCTACGTGTAGGTTTCTAATCGGTTTCGATTGAGCCTCGGACAAAGAAAGGAAGAGGTGGAAAATAGGGATAATTGTAGCACTACGAGACCTAGGATTGCTTCATCTCGAGCAATCGTGGCCTCATTTGCAATTGCCACTTGGACAGGATATGGACAGTGGCTCAAACCAAAACCCGTACTCGTCTAACGCCATAAACACATCAGGATCAACCTATCCTTCGCCAGCGGCCATCTCCCCTAATCAATTGCAACACGCGTCCATTCAACACACACTACCGCCTTTGCAGCACAACGCCTCTGCTATGCAATCCATTTACGGCAGTCATCCTCACACCCCTAGGACTCCGGGTACTCCTAATACTCCACAGCCGCCTAACATGAGCCAATACCCGCCCCCCAACTCAGGCCCTACGCGTGGTTCTTATGGTATGATGCCTAATCAGTATCAACAACCTCAGCAGGGCTACCCTACATCATCTTCGATGATGCCGCAAGCTTCTGTCGCGGCTTCTCACCCGCAGCCTATCGCGCCAGCTCCTGCGGCGGCGCGACCTCCTGTTCTTCGTCCCATGCCCGCTGGCGGAGTCATGCCGCAGACTGGGCTGCCATCTCCTTATAGCGGAAGCCCTATGATGCCGCATCAACAATCTCTACTTCAGCAGGACAATGACCAGCCTACGCACGTAGTTGGCTCGCAAGGACGCCGTGGTATATTACCTAGCGCTCCGGGAAGACCCGCTGCCCCGACCGGCAGTGGTGCATCCAAGAACACGGTAATCCCGCAGAAAGATGCGGATGGGAAATTCCCCTGCCCCCACTGTACAAAGACTTACCTCCACGCAAAGCACCTTAAGCGCCACCTTCTCCGCCGTGAGTCTGATCGGTCCACAACGGTATTCCCCACTTTGCTAACCTTATTTAATAGACACCGGCGACCGCCCATACATGTGCGTGTTGTGCCGTGATACGTTTTCGCGAAGTGACATCCTGAAACGTCACTTCCAAAAGTGCTCGATTCGACGAGGAAACCCTACCGGGGTGAGCCATTTGTCTCATCCCCAAGCACACGTTAAGAAACAGCAGCAGAATGCGCAGAAGGCTAACGAGGGTGACATGGGACATATGAACGGCATGACTAACATGCCAGGTGATAATGTCGTCCACCCTTTCGGTATGGTCCAGATCCAAGATGGTATGGGAAACATGGCCAACGACCAGAACCAGCTTTCTAGATCAAGCAGCATGAGTCGGATGGACGAGAACGGTAACCGGGATCGAAGAAGTATGACCGGCGGCTACAACGGCGATGTGTCGAATTCGATATCTTCGAATATCAACCCTCAGTTGGCCAACTTCAACATGCCTCCGGGCCAAAATGGCATGCCCATGTATGGAGCTTCTGGCTCAAACCAACAATCTGGCCTTGACTGGTCCCAGATGTTTCCACAGTCTGGTGCGCACCATGCCTACGTCAATCAGTTCCCTCCTAATATTGGACAGAATCAGACCGCAATCAAAACCGAGCCTAACCTCACTTCCGAAAGAACCAGTGGCATGCCAGGCATGGCCCCGAACGATGTAAACGACCGATCGCTTTTTTTCTCGAATTGGGACATGCACCCGTCGACGCACGACCCTTACCTTCGACTCTCTTCGCAAATCCTCAATTTTTTCCACCCGCCCGGCACAGTACCCTCCAACCACACTGCCTGCCTTAACGACTTTTTTTCTCCTGTCAACATTAGAGACTTTCTTGATTCATACATCCATTTCCACTTCCATTTTTCATTCCTTCACATCCCCACCTTCCGTATCATGGAGGCTTATACAGGTCTCATAGCCGCAATGTGTTGTATTGGCGCTTGCTACTCTGATAATGCCGCATCTTCCAATGTTCGAGAGATAACAAATTTTTTTAAGATAGCACTCGAGCGCGATTGCGATCTATTCGGCAGCAACGAGGCGCAAGCCGGTCTTAAATTCGGCAATGGCAGAGACAGAAGGGATATTGAGCGGTTACAGGCACTTATTCTAATGACGTCGCTTCTTATTTGGAACGGCACACCTATCCAGCGTGAAAGTGCTAGGAGAATCTTTCCTCTGGTGGTGGATGTTAGCCGAAGATTTGATCTGCTGCAAGTTAGAAACGACTCAGCCTTATACAGCATTTTCCATCAGCCAAAAATATCGTTGGAAGATCTGAATCCCGGACAATTTGATTGGGCGGCGTGGGTCGAACAAGAGTCGCGCATCCGAGTGATGCATATGATATATCTTCTTGATGTTGCGCGTACCCTCTACTTCAACTGCGAACCTCAATTTGATAGTTTTGAGATTCGCATCCCTTTGCCTGCAGACGATGCAGTCTGGGAAGCGCAATCCGCAGTTGATTGCGCGCAGGGATTGAACTTATACGGGTCTGACGCGGCGAGGAGACAAAACCCAGATGGATCACAACGCAGCAAGCAACCAGAGTTACATCTAACGCTCGCTGCCCTCTTCCATGGATCATATCAAATACATCCGGGAAGCACCAACTTATATGGCAAGTTCATATTGATTCACGCTATCATTTCTCAGATTCGGCGTGCTCAAATCGAAGGCCGTATTGCTGCGTTGGATGGTGCGGCTACACCTCTTTCACAGAACGACTGGGTTATCTCAAATGGATCAGATACAGGAAGTGGTAATGCAAGCGCCAACAATAGCAAAACTGGTACACCGGTGGCTGGGTTTTCGGCTCAAACGTATAAGACTCTTTGTACCGCGCTTGATAAGTTTAAGTCGTACTGGGACATGGACATGGCGATCCAGTTTCCTCCTTCGGTCTCTAATCCTCGACGATACGGCTTTTGTCGTGATGGAATACACTTTTTTTGGCTTGCGAAATGGATGCTCAAGAATACTACGGTGGCGGATTTGCAACTGGCTCCGGATAGTCGATTTAGGCAGGTTATTCAACTGCTCAAAACTGTAAAGTCATGGGTTATGACGGACGGTGCTTCAAGAGGCGAAGAACTCGGGTCTGTGAGCGATATCGACAACGACTTTGCCGTTACCAATCTTACTCTGGACATGACGCAACTTTTTAAACCTCTGCCGTCAGTCGTGGAGTCTCCTGGCATGCCCGCTGTTAAAACGGAAGTTTAATCAAAAAGGCGACTATATTAATCTACCAAAGATCAACATAAAAAAGCATAAATGTGGCGTTTCGTTGATGTTTTTTATTTCCTTGCTTTTTCTTTTCCTTATGGCCTCATAAAAAGTTTCGATTCTTCTCTCTGCATCGGATCGGGTTGACGGCGGCAATTTCTCTGCATTTTCCGGGTTGGCTCACAACAAACTAGACTGGCTGTGGCGTCTGCATTTAGACTCGATGATTAGATTCAGGCCAGCTCAACAAGCAGGTCCCAGAAACCCCCTTTGGGAGGTGATTATGATGTTTACGTCTACACTGACCGGTTAACAATTCCTGGAGTGGTCTCGTTTCTTGTGGTACGCATTATTTCATAGGGGTGGCATTCGAGCAAAGTGTGAGGGTAGGAGGCGGACTCATTGCAGCATGTTTTTCTTCAACTGATGTTTACGGGATGAGATAGATTACAGATCAGAACAATTAAAGTATATGGTTTCCATTGTTCAACGTCCCTAAGACCCGCGTGCAAAGTGAAACCCGCAGTTTCGTGAATGGCTAGTAGTAATATCCAGAAGACTCTATCTTCATACCGTAGGCTTTCATGATTTCAAGTGTTTTTTTCTTAATAACTACCTACTTGCCCAATTATATTTAGTTATTGATACTATTTCAAATGGTGCTCATATATTATGAATTAGTGAGAGCAATGTTACACTAAGCTTGTTAATTAAGATGGTTAGGTAACCATCTTCTTAATTCCTTTTACGATTCACGGTGTGCTATGCTATGGTATCCATAAGATAAATATATTGTATATTTGGAAAAAGTGTCTTGTTCCCATTTAAATTTCCCCTCGCTAATACCAAACAGAATATTCAATTTTCCCCCGCATAGTTCTTCGGTACGCTAGAAAATTGGAATGTTCCATAACCATAGACAACCAAAGCAGTTCAATTAAGGTAGTGGACTGAGTATAAGAAACTGGGTATAGAAAAATGACCTGTCACATGGAAGTGGAACCCCTCCCCTGACCAACCCAATCGTCTACTCTAGATCACGGGTAGGCGGCGACATAGCTCTGTATATGCACATCTCGGGGGTCTTTTGCTCGCCGCGGGGATACAAAAATATCGACACTAGGAAATTATTTATTTATTTATTTTCTGTGCTGGCTACCTAGGTAGGTAGGTAGGTAGGCATACATACATCCTATACTATGCTATACACCCAAGGCATAGGCTGGAATCGTCGACGAGGTACCGCCAAGTAGCCGTAAGTATCGTTTTTCGCCTCCCTGATTCACCTATCCTAATCCTAATTTGCCTATAGGAACAGCTAGCATGGCATATACATACGTGTTATACGCTACTATACACACGTCGTCGAGTATAGGCATCCGGGCTGGGGGGAAAGGGTCGACCGTGGTATGGATTTCTGGGCTATTTCGGCCTTTTTTGCCCGCCCGTGGGGTCCGCCACGTGGGTAGCGGCTATCCCAAAGTTCACGTACCGAGAGAGGGCTTTTAGGCTTAGGGCAGCAGGGCATTACATGGGGTTCTCTCTCTCTCTCGCTGTCTCGCTAGACTGGGAGTGAGGTTTTTTACGCTGGCGGCTTTTTTTGGTCTGCGTTGGCCGAACATGTGTATGTGTGTGCGTGTGTGTAGGTAAGTATGTGCGTGTATGCATGCATGTAGGGCTTTGCAGGGGCGGTTCGAACCGTTCCCCTCGCTCGTCCGGTTAAAGGTAGGTACCGTGCCTAAGTAAACTAACATTAACGAATCCATGGTTGTCTAGGGTTAGGTTGGGTTAGGTACGCGGCCGAGAAGGGAAGGCTGGGAAAAAAGCTGTGCTGTCGTCGCGGGAGAGGCTATTCCGGAACAGGGTATATGTGTATGCACACATACAATACACATACATACATACATTCCCGCACGGGCAACATTTCGCTACAAGAAGCGCCCTCCGTCCACCACGTTCCAGGACCGCGAATGTTCTGCCCTTGCTGTCCACTCGTCTACGGTCTATTATCGACGTGTATGACGTCTGACGGTCGAGCCAGGGGTGTTGCTGGCGCTTGTCTGTGGGAACGCCGCTACGTACGTACATTGCTTCTGATGCTGTGATGACACGAAACGAACGAACGAAGGTCGATACATACCTACATACCTACATACCTACTCGTGCCCCTCTCCTACCTGGTCGATCTGCCATCATCACGCGTTTATCCTACGTGGCACGGATCCGACCAGGCTAGTTAGAGCTAGCCGGAATTGCTTCAGTCCAGCCACGTCTGTCTCTGTCTGTCTACTAGCAAACCCGACCTCGTCGAGACCATCACCTATCCATCCATCCATCCATCCATCCATCGTCCCCTTTCCCCTTTTCGTATCCCGCCCCCCGCTCCCACGTCGATAGAGTAGGTAGATCGCCCAAGGTTAGGCACCGAGACGTTCGTCGAGCTTCCAAACTTAGCATAGAACTGCCGTTGCAAACTTAGCGTATGTACCATACACTCGAGCCAGGTATCCAGCTAGGAAAGCCCTCCCGTTCATCCCTCTCCAGGTGGCGAATCTCCTCCTCTGCACGGCACTGGACCAGTGTAGTGTATGTATGTATGTCTACCTATGTATGCACCTAACCAGACCAGCTAACCCCAAAGCTCAGTCCTCCAACTGGCTCGGCATCCGATAGGTCGCACCGGCCATCGTCTACCCCGGCTTAGCCCAGCGAGAGCAGCCGCCGCATTTCACCTACATACCTCTCTACATACATACATAAGCACATATTCACACAATTATTCACATACACGCATACATTAGGTAGTCTTCTCTCAGCCAGCCAGCTTTGCTTTGCTTCGCTTGTCTTGTCCGTTCGAAAAAGCTATCTCTTTCCCCTCCCCTTCCGTTGTGTTTCCGTCCAAGTTCACGATCCGTTCGTTCACCGCTGCTTGCCGCCACCGCCACCATCGCCACCATCACTAGCCCCCTCGTTCTTTCTCTCGACAGCGGTGACGCTCGGCAGGATCTTGGCGAGCGCGGCCTTGTCGTCCTCGGTGGGCGTGAAGCCGTACCGCGCCTCGGCCCGATCAGCCAACTGCAGACCGATGGCGCCCCAGGCCAGCAAGCCAAGGCCGACGCCTATGCGGGCGCGGGGCGAGAGATTGCGGAAGGACCTGTGTAACGTGTTAGGTAGGTATATTTTATTTTATTGTATTCTTCTCGTGAAGGTTTATTATTAATTTTATTTATTATTAATGTTTTTATTTTATCTTTTTTTACTTAAGATAGGGGAGATAGGATATAGGATAGGATAGAGTAAGAGTAAGAGGTAAGTAAGTAGGGGAGTGAAGTCGGTGACGCCCGAGAGGTGAAGACGGTGAGAGACGGTGAGGCGTGAGTGGTTAGTTCGGTTGGATTGGGGTCTCTGGTTGGCCGGTCACATTTGAGACGACCCCCCCAGGTGACAGATGTATAGGCATGTATATGTATATGTAGTATGTATGTATGCGAGTATGTGTTGTTTATGTTTATGTGTTATGTGTTATGTGCGTAGCGCAGGTGTGAGGTGTATAGACATGAGGTGGTTTACTTACTGTAACAGCGACATGCTTGTACCGTATGAATCTTGCTCCCCGTGTAAGCCCCCCGTGTGAGCTTCTTCTTCTCTCACCGACCTCCCTTTCTAAGTGTCGTGTGCCGCTGAGCGAGGGAAATGAGCAAGCCCCCCGAGACGTTTCAATAACGTAAGCCGGCGTTGTTGTATGGTGTTTGTGTGGTCTGGCGGCAGAAGGCGGTGAGTATGAAATTAGTTTTAGTTTTTAGTCAAGGTTTTTTTTTTTTTTTTTTTTTTTCTTGTGTTTCGATAATATTTTTTTTAATAATAATAATAATAATTATTATTATTTTCACCTGCCTTTTCGCCTCGTGTTTATTGTACAGTACGACTTCGGATGACGGGATCCTTTTATTCTTGGATCTCACATGTTCCGCATTGCCTGTAAGTAGTATATGCAGGTTATTGGTCGTGCCGTCATTTGTGGTTATACGACATGATTATTTTTTTTTTCCTCCAAAATTCGGGATTTGAAGTTGAACAAAGAGGCGCCACTCGTTCGTGCCGTAAGCCATTTTAAAGATTATGCTGTATAAATGCATATCCTTTTAATTCTCCGCCGGAAAGTGGAAAAAAGGGGTATCGTATACTCAAGTAAAAGCCTATTGGACAATGCTTCTCCGTTTGCGTCTGCACCTTGTCGACTTCCGACAACAGGCAGCTCTTACTGCATAAAACGTTTTACTTTTTATCTACCTGATTAATTTAATCTACGATTTTTTGAACGGTCCGTCTCGATCTTGCATCGATCATCGGAAACCTACCCGTGTCTAATAATAACCACCTTAATAATGATGATGACTCGAGCAACGCGCTCTTCGTGACACTAACAAATCAATCGCTAGCTCCGTACTTGGTACGGTACTCCTCGATGCTCTTGATATCAGCTTCCGAGATAACACCCCTCATACCGTCGATAATGTCGTCGAGCTTCACGATAGGAATGATAGGGATCTGATACTCCTTCTTTAGCTGGCCGATGGCACTAGTCTTGCCGTCGCCCTCTGGTAAGGTCTCCTGGCGGTCTAGAGCGACAATAATGCCTACAACAGTGCCACCAGCGGCTCGGATCATGTCGATGGCTTGACGTTTGGCGGTGCCGGCAGACACGACGTCGTCAATAATAAGAACACGCTTGTCTTTTAGCGGCGATCCGACGATGCTGCCGCCCTCGCCGTGATCCTTCGCTTCCTTACGATCGAAGCTATAGGCGGCATGGCGGTACTTGGCGCGGTCTAGCTTGATCAAGGCATAAAAGACGGTGGCGGCCAACGGGATACCCTTATAAGCCGGGCCGAAGATAACATCGAAGCCGTCGGCCAGCTCGCTTGTGGCAATCGTTTGGGCGTATGCATCCATAATAGGCTCATGCAGCTCGCCAGTATAGAAGTCACCCGCATTGAAGAAGTAGGGTGATATCCGCTTTGACTTCAATTCGAAAGACCCGAACCGTAGAGCGCCGCCCTCGACAGCAGCCCGCAGGAAGTCCTTCTTATACTGCGGAAGACTCATCCTATAGGTTTGTGTCTAAATTGGAATTAGTTATTATAATATTAGGGACCAGGTAGTTTGGTGTGGGGTAAAATCCGAGTTGCTTCATAATGATTCAGATTCGGGGATAGAGTCTGGATATTTGTGGTGGATAGGATAAGAGGTAAGAAGTTCTCAAAAGTGGGATATAAAACTCATGGCGGGGTAATGAGAGAAAGTAAAGAGAAAGTGAAAAAAGAAAAAGGCATCGTGAGGAACTTACGAGATTAGGATTGTTATAATTTGGTTGTAAATAAATTAACCAAATACTAGGAGTCTTTAGGGATTTTAGAGAACTCTTCAACTTTATGCTTTCGTATCCAGCTCGATCGATAGAATTAATAGAATTGATACAATTTTCACATGCATCGTCACGTTCTAGAGCAATCACACAGTTCAACTTTCCACTTTCTTCACTAAGATAAAGCAGATGAAGTTATCGTTGATAAGATAAGATAATCGATAAGGAATTTTTCTGCGCCAAGATTTCGCAAAAGTGCAACTCCCACTGTCCCTCCACTCCGCCTTTTTTCAAAATACAACCAAAAAAGGTCGATAGGCTGAAGAACAGCTGGACCTGAAGCGGCTGTTTTACTAACAATCTTAACTTAGGTACACAATCGCATCATTTTTCGCCCAAGATGAAGACTACCTGGAAAGATATCCCACCAGTTCCCACGTCAGAGGAGTTTCTCGATATTGTTCTATCGAGAACTCAGCGACGTCTACCAACTCAGATTAGATCCGGATTTAAAATCAGTCGTATCAGAGGTTCGTACACTATCTAGCATTGGTCGCGTCTAACTTGCGCTCGGTACTAACTGGTTGTCACAGGATTCTACACTCGTAAAGTCAAGTTCACTCAAGAGACTTTCACGGAAAAGTTCGCTCAAATTCTTGAGAGCTTCCCCCGACTCCAGGACATTCATCCATTTCACAAAGATCTTCTAAACACTCTCTACGATGCCGACCATTTCAAGATCGCGCTCGGTCATCTTTCAACCGCGAAGCACCTCATCGAAACAATTTCACGAGATTATGTGCGACTTCTTAAGTATGCTCAGAGTTTGTTCCAATGCAAACAGCTCAAAAGGGCTGCACTCGGTCGAATGGCGACTATCACCAAGCGACTAAAGGACCCTCTACTCTATCTTGATCAGGTCCGCCAACATCTTGGTCGACTTCCCTCCATCGATCCCACCACGCGCACTCTCCTGATTTGCGGATACCCCAACGTTGGCAAGTCGAGTTTCCTGCGCAGCGTAACTAGAGCCGATGTGGACGTCCAGCCTTACGCTTTCACTACTAAGAGCTTGTTTGTTGGTCACTTCGATTACAAGTATCTTCGTTTCCAAGCTATTGATACGTTAGTTATTTCAATATCTATTATTTCTACCAAGCTCCTTATTCTTCAGCCTCGAAGGGGTTCAGAAGTAACTAATGCTAACTTAAAACAGCCCCGGTATCCTGGATCACCCCCTTGAGGAGATGAACACAATCGAAATGCAGTCTATTACTGCCATTGCTCACTTGAGGTCCGCTATCCTTTACTTCATGGATCTTTCAGAGCAGTGTGGTTACTCAGTTGCCGCGCAAATGCAACTATTTAAGAGCATCAAGCCCTTATTCTCAAACAAGCTGGTCTTTATTGTTATCAACAAGATCGATATTTTAAGGCCCGAAGAGCTGGATGAGAAGACAAGCGGCGAACTCCAGTCATTAGTCTCCTCTGGCGAGGTAGAGTTACTCCAGCTCTCCTGCAATACGCAAGAAGGCGTACAGGAAGTCAAGAATGCCGCTTGCGAGCGACTTCTTGCGGACAGAGTTGCCCAGAAGCTGAAGGCAGGCACTTCAAACAGCGGTGCTATTGGTGGCAGGTTAGCAGATGTTATGGCCAGAATTCACGTGGCGCAACCTATGGGCGGTGTTACGCAGGAGACCTTCATCCCCGACGCAGTGAAGAACCTCAAGAAATATAGCAAGGAAGATCCCGAACGTCGCAAGTTGGCTCGTGATATTGAAGCTGAGAATGGTGGTGCTGGTGTGTACAATGTCGACTTGAAGGCCGAATACATTCTTGCAAACCCCGAATGGAAGCATGACAGAATACCCGAAATTTACGACGGCAAGAATGTCTACGACTACATTGACCCTGATATTGATGCCAAGCTGCAAGCACTAGAAGAGGAAGAAGAGAAGCTTGAGGCTGAAGGATACTACGACTCGGATGAGGAGATTGATGATGCAGAAGAAGCAGATATCAGAGTGAAGGCAGAGATCATTCGAGAAAAGCAGGCTCTGATTCGGAATGAGTCGAGAATGCGTAGAGTCAAGAACCGTGCAGCCTTGCCTCGCAAGGCTATCAAGAAACCTCTATCTCAACTTGAGGATACTCTTGACGAAATGGGTGTTGACACTCAAGACCTACAACTCAGAGGAAGATCGCAAACGGTTACCCGTGGACGTTCTCTCACCAGAAGTCGCCTTGGCACCGAAGATTCTAATGCCATGGATATCGACGAGACACCCAAGGAGAGACTACGCTCCAAGAGCCGAGCGGCGAGCCGAGCAAGAAGCCAACCGGCAACAAACAGGCGTGATGATGGTGTCCAAGACGAGGAGACGAGGACAAAGGCAGAGAGACAGGCTAAGCTGAGCCAGAGGAAGATGAACCGCATGGCCAGACAGGGTGAGGCTGATAGGCACATTGGCGCCACGCTGCCTAAACATTTGGTAAGTTTTCTCTACTATATATATACCGTGCGGTCTTGTGCTAACATGATAAATAGTTCGCTGGTAAACGAACCATGGGCAAGGCATCTCACCGTTAAGGATTGCTTTTCTGCCGCTCCCGGTCTGTACATAGTTGGTTTGATATGGCATATCAGGTTTTTACTTCGCTTTGGCGTTCAGGACGGATGATACTTTCTAGAGACGTGCTCCATCGCGTTTACGACTATTTTAGTTGAGTCAATCGATCATGAGAATGAGTCCACATTGATGTCTTTGGTGTGATTTGTATATGTGAATACGTATCGAAGTGAAGTGTTAAGTGTTGTGGTTTTATACTCGAAGCAACGTATCTATGGTTTGTCTAAGACCTAGAGCGTAGTCGTGGGATTAAGCAATAGCTACGTATGATTCTTAAAGCCGTTGGTTTCCCTTTTACTTGCACTGTATATTTCGATGTCGTGGACTTGTAGTACTTCAAATGGAGGTAGAGATATATAATACTACGAAGAAGCTAAAATACAGTTGTCTGTCACAATTTTCCGTGGAAGCGTAGTCTTAACATATAAACACTAGTTACACCTTTAATTCTTAAGTAACATATATCTATTTAGGTAAGTACTTTAATGGCTCAAGTACTCCCTCTCTATGAATAGTTTTAGGCATATGTATAAAAGGGCAAACGCGAATGCCTTGATATCTCTCATTAAAATTGTAACGGATGAATGTGTATCACGGAAGCCTTTAACTCGATGAGAATCGAATCGTGACTATAAACGTAATCCTCGATATATTATAGAAAACAGTAAAAGTTTGAGCTATAACCATATAAACTTGTGCTAGGTTGTTTTAATGTCATATTTCTATTGTTGGGCAGTTAGTCATCTCTAAGGAGTTTAATATAACTAGAAAATTACCCAGCATGGGACTTTAAACCCCTATTTAACTCGAAGACGTCGGCTACATATCTCCAACCTTTTATCACACCGAGTAGTCCTTCCCATAAACCTCATTTCCCTACGTAGCTAATCTACGAATGAAGGCGTACATACTGAGACATATATGAGGTAAGTACCTAACCTAACCTAACGTATGTTATGTTAGACGTTCTCCAACATACGACGTACCACCTTCCATCCGGTATCCCACGTCTCTCGTCAGCACGATGATCTCCCTTGCGTTATCTCACCTTACCCTCTACTTATCTTGGAGCGGGATCGGATGGGGGAAGGGGGCGGGGGCTAAAAATTATTTTTTTACTTTTATTTTATCCTATTTTACCTCATTTATCTGGTTGCTTTTTTAGAGGATAGTACCATCATATGTTCCTATACAAACAGCCCCCATGCATATATGCAATATATCTACCTAGATACCCATCTCTTTCTGTACGACATACCTAATCGATCACCCTCTCACGGGTTACCATCTCGGGCAATCCTTACTTCTCTTTCTCCTTAAATCTTATTTAAGCCCTGGGGCCGTAAACACGTACGTTACAAACGAGCAAGTCATGGGGTCCAAGTTAATTAACAACTCGCCACTACGCTCGCAGCCTCAGAGGAGAATTACGAAAAGGGGGGCCATTAAGCGCGATCGTCATTATTCATCATTTAAAAGAAAGAAGAGAGTTGCTATGATAATAGAGCGATGAATTCATCAACGGCAAAACGCACGTCGCACAATATCAGGTAGCTATCTAGCTACCTAGCTGGTAGTCTATGTCTCTGTCTATATGCTCATTCACTCCCAGCTCTAGCTGCCATTGTCATTTATGCAAATGCCGAAAAGTCTTCGTTCCACATGGCCTTATGAACAAACCGCATAAAATCAACGCAATTGGACGATAGAAGCAGCGTTGTGTTTCTGTCCTCGTATGTAAATGCCGAAACTTTTTTATTTCTTTTTTACCGGTAGCTTTTCTCCGTGATTGGGTATAAGAACTCGCAAATTGTTGCTTGTGAAAGTTCAACGCAAATCTCACCTCACCTTTACTTCACACCTCATTCCGATTTACCGCCCGGTCTGGCCTAAATGTTAGGAATGAAGAACCGAAATGCCGATCAGCCTCGCGATTTTGGTCTCGCCGAATAAGAGGGCAATCCAGTGATACTGAGTGTCATATCGTGCCAACCTCCGCCGCCGAATCCTACCGAACTCTCTCCCAC
This sequence comes from Daldinia concentrica, assembly GCA_902805455.1. Taxonomy (NCBI): domain Eukaryota; kingdom Fungi; phylum Ascomycota; class Sordariomycetes; order Xylariales; family Hypoxylaceae; genus Daldinia; species Daldinia concentrica. The sequence goes on along the minus strand of CADCSW010000003.1, from coordinate 613,910 downwards.
ATGCAAGAAGTTGAATCGCTCATAGAACGTAACCAAGTACTAAGGCCGAGAGTGTTAGCATGACGAGTCGCGACCCAAGTAGAGACCCAAGTAGAGACCAAGAGCAGGGGAAAAAAAGAAACAATGAAGAAAAACAAATAGTACTTACATCTCGACAGATAAGCGAGCAGCGCAATGCGCACTCCGAGTTCCTGAGCTGCTGAAGATACGACTTCATGAGGAGCTTCCCGAGGCCGCAGCCCTGGAGCTTAGGGTGGACGGCGAACGAGTGGATGCAGACGGTGCTGCCAGCCTCCTGATGGCCCAAGCCGGTTGTGTTGCGCTTGTTAGTGCGGAAGTCACGGGGGTAGTCCATGGCCTTGTCAGTCACAATTTTGTCGTACGATCGTGTCGCTATGATATGTGCCATTAGAACACTTTTCGCTCCATTTTCGCGACCTGTCTCGACGGGATGCGCCGTTGGCAACGTATCGATCTCGAAGCCCTCAGTTTTATCAGGGGCGACGGTACAGAAGAGACCGAGACATAGCTCTGGGCATACTGATAAGCGGTACTCAAACTAGTTGCGAGTTAGTAATTCCTTTCTTTAGAGGAGTGTGATATATCTAATACGAGTTCAACATAGGCTCTGGATGTATATGTATATGTATATGTATATGTGATATAGGGGTAATCACGTGTAACCCGAAAGCGACATAGCAGCAAATATGACATATCAAACCGAGATAGGATATTTCAATAAATAAGGCATAAACCTGAAACAAAAAGCAACGCAACTCACCTTCTCCCTCGTAGCCCGATGCGCCGGGTTTGCAAACGCAGCATCCTCCAGTGCAACACAGCTCTCAAGGTCCGAGATCGTCAGGGGGCGCACATTCGGCAGGAATGGGAACGGAACGAGCTCCTGGACCCGGCCGAGTCTGCCTGGAGGCCTGTTGTGGTGGTGTCGCTGGGTATAATTCTTGGTCTGGGTTGCTTCTATAAAGTCGTCATCAGGTAGGTCTTCCGAGTCGTCAACAGCGTTCTCAACGACGTCCTCTCTAAGTAGAGAGGCCGGCACCTTTATGCCTGCTGTGCCTGTGACTGTACTCTCGTCGGTAACGGCGACGGCAGGGTTCTCGCTGCCCTCTCTGGGCCTGGCGGGAGATTCCGACATGCTTGTCAATCTGTCAAGCCTTTTTTTTCTGGTCTCCGATTGGCTAGAGTAGTCCGGGATGTCTATGACGAAAAGGAAGTATTTATTGGACGAAAGACCGCAAAGAAGAGGATCAGGTAGTATTGGAGGTGTTAGGACCGAGGCGGGGTGCAGATGATAGACGGCACACACACACAAAATTTCGTCGACCTGAGAATGCGTTGCGATCAGATAAATGCTACTGTGGTGTTAGAAGTTAAATATTATAGGTGACGGAGTGTGTAGATGTATCTTTGATGTTAGGGTAGGTTTGAGTGTTTCCCGTTTCCCGTTTCCCGTTTCCCGTTTCCCGTTTCCTGTTTGTCGTTTGTGTTGGCGCTGTGTCACCTTGGATGGTGATGATATTTATTAGTCAATAGGAGGCTAAGCTTAAGTTAAGTAGGTACTTGAATACTTGCTTTCTTAAAAAAAAGGATAAGTAGACGAACCAATCGAATTTACCGAAATTGGAATAAGCAACTACTGCAGAACGTAAGGGAGAGGAAAGAAAGATGGAAGATGAGAGAATAAAATACATAAATTAAGATAGGAAAGCACAACCACATCATCCTTAAAACTGCTTATTGCCAGCGCCTACATATACCTTAGCACGTATACCCTTTTTGCCCTTTTTACCTTTAGTAGGTACCTACCTAACTTGGGTCGTCGCTTCTAATACGTGTATATGTGCAGTAGTAGCAGTAGCAAGAGTAATGAATCTGCTGTTTCCATTTGTTTCCCCTGTCCGCGTGACCTTCCGCTTAAACAAGTAAGGCAGAGATTTGCGTATGCCCAATCATATTTTACCATGGCCGACATTTCTCCTGTTTGTCTCAGTCATCTTTACATTACCTCTTACTCAACCTCTTACTCACGTCAAAGTCACGGATAATCTACTGGGTTACTTGTCAACAGCCCCACCGTAAAAAAGGGGAGAATAGGGAGTCAACAACAAAATATCAAAACTATTCAGAACCAGAGGGTATCATTGCCTATCATCTCTGTGGTATCGTACAGCCGTAGCCTGTTAGCCACGCCATCAAATCGTCCATAGTGGTATCCGCCTGTCCATCCTCCAAGCCCGTGTTGCAGTCTACCTCCCAGCCAACCCTGAACCCCCCTCCTTTCTCCCTTCCAGTCCGCCCTGTCCGTAAACATGGCTGCCGTCGTTATGATGGAAACTTGTCTTTGTATGTCCTTCGTCTTGGGAACGGATGGTAAGGATGTGGGATATCCGATAGGCACCCCCAAAGCAGGCTAAACCTTATAAAAAAGAGAACCAACGCCACCTCATCGGGTGCAAACGCAACAACTATGGTATTTTTTTCCCAAGCTGTGTCAAATTTTCTGTGCTTTTCTGTGGTATCGTCCGACGGCGTCCTCCCGCTCCAATCTGCAACGCCGTATTCCGCCTTGCGCAGCTCGTGGTATCATGTCCAGATGTACTCGTGGATATAAGCGTCAAGTAAAATCGTTCGCAGCCTTCGCCCGGCTGCCTTTGAGGGAAATGAAATAGAAAAAAAATAAAATAAAACAACCCGTAAAACCTTGGAACCTAAAAAATAAAAATAAAAGATGAAACAAAACTATAAAGCAGAGAGTTGAGAAAATCGACCGAAAAACGCAGAGCCGACCGATGCATGATCATAGGATCGGGTATTTGTACGCCAGGGTATATCCAGCCGGGGGGTATTGCACGTAGAGCATCTAAAAGACGGAATCTAACGGTATGGTCCAATCGGACCGGGGTATCCTGAATTTGTGGAATGAGAAGTCGACGGTCGACCACTGTCGCCAGACGCACGCGTGCTGTGGCGCGGTGTCATTTCACCGCCGTGGGGTATGCTGTTGGGTGTTAGTTTGTTGTCATAGCCGTTGCTGAAGTGACGGCTTGACCAAGGGTTACTGTCATCGTCTGGAAGATTGACGCCGCTATCGTTCCAGGGGTTTCGATCAGCATTGAAGCTGCGAGTTGACTCTATCGAGATGAGAGATGACTTAGACACATTGTTCGATCCCTTGAAAAATGTGTTCATCGAATGAGAGCTGTTCTTTCTGCGGTCAAGAGAAGACAGGAGCTGAGACGGCTTCCGGAGCTTGTCAAAGATGGTGGTGGTCCGCTGTTGAGTCATGTCCTCGCCAAACGCTGGTTTCGTAGGCGAGTCTGTGCCAATGGGAGTGGGGGCGTGCTGGAGCAATTTCGAATCGAAGTACTGAAGTGAGTCCTCGAATGAGTCCGACTTCGGACGCGGGATTGCACCCTTGACAATGGTACCATCGACGCTGGCAGCCGCAAACTGCTGCATGAGGAAATCAATGGCATCGCGGAGGCCACCAGTATTGTTACGAGTGAGCTTCCAAAGTAAAGTTACGGTGCGCTCCCCTTCCTCGGTCTTCTCTTCGGGATTCTCGTGTACTTCAAGAGATACCTCATGCTGAGTCTTGAGCTTTGAAATGAGCTCGTTAACAAATTCGGGAGACTCAAGGAATTTGACAAGGGATGGAGTCCGAGTCAAGACCAATTCGTGAGTTTCAGGGACCATACCCTTTGAGTAGATGTTAGCATTATATACTGTAGGCTACGACTCAGGCTCTACCAGACTTACCAGGAACTCGTCGGCACACAAGGGTACCTGCCATTCTGGACCAGTAACGGTCACCTCATCGCTAGCCTGCTCGGTGCTGGGAAAGACAATCTTGCAATTCCACTTCTTCTCTAGTTCCTCAATCTCTTGCAGACGAGCAATAAGCTGTCGATGGTAGAGGCGGTCAACGTGCACAATCTGAGAAGTGAACTCGGAATGCTACGGAAAGACATGTTAGTGACTTGGATAGATCGTATAGGTTCGAAGTGTCCGTGGCTTACTGCTCTATCCACCATGTCCAAAATCTCAGTCTTGACCAATTCAAGATTCTGAGCGTTTCGAGCGGGAGTACGGCAGATGACATTGTCAACTTTGACGTCGTCATCTTCACGACCCATGCCTCCTAGTACGCCTGTTAATAAGCCCGAGCCTTGGCCGCGCTGGCGGGGGAGGTTCATACCACGATCCATGGCGTTCGAGAACTTGACAAAAACAGAGTGTTTTTTCATGATCCGCTGGATGTGTTGACCACCGATTCCGATGATTCGCTTGTGGTATTGATCAGGAACGTGGAACGAAATAGAAGCAGGCATTTCCTGCTCTACCAACGTCATTCCTTGCTTCATGGAATCGTATGATGGGGCGATAACGTCAATATCGAAATTGTACTCTCTGAAACTATCAAAGATAATTTGAACATTGCCTATATTGTGTTAGTTAGGTTCACGAATTACTCTTATCTGACTTACTCTGTGTCATGATTTTGTTGATCTTGCCATTCTTCTTGCCCGAGACGAATTCCTTGTGTTCATTGGCAAGCTCAATCTTGACCCGAATCTGATGCTGAGTCTGATTGACGAACTTAATCTGAGAGAGTACGCCGAGGGCCTGCTTCACGGCATCATCAGAGCCGTTGATTGTGAAGGTCATTTTATCGAAGGAGATGTCCGCGTCGGAACTAGCGGAGATATCACCAAGCATAGCACGGATTTCGTGAGGACCCGGAAGCTGGGAGATACCAGCTTGTTGGATCCACCATGACGCAAAGTAGAACTGGCCGGCCTACGCTATGGATTAGTATCTGATCACATGTTCGGGCGTTGTGCATCTTAGGGACATACGAGGGACATGATTTCTTTCATGGTGCGTTCGATGTGGAGTCCTTCCACGCCTTGAACTCGAATCATGTTGCGCTGTGAGGCAAGAGGAGGGAACATGATAAATGTGCCGTTAGTCTCCATAATCTTTCGAACCTTGTCCATTCGCCCGAGTAAGATGCTATCAATCTTGGGAGGTGAAACTACAGCATCCTTGATGAAGAGCTTTGTCCTGTTCACCAGCTCGTGGATCTTGCGCTTGGCTAATTCTATACCTTGGGGATTCTCGCCAGTGATAAATATCTCTTCTGGATTCCGACGACTCGCATTCGGCGGGCAATAGCGGTGCAATTGGGCGAATGGAGGAAAGTAGATGGCCGTATTGGTAACAGACTCAATCATTTTGATGTTCTTTCGAGAACGGCCGCACACGATCGGGTGCAACGTGCTCTCAAAACGCATGATATCTAGCTGACGCCCAAGCTATACTCCACATTAGTTCCGTTTTTTTAACATTCGTTACGAATTCGAGGCTCGGAATATACCAATTTGTCAATAAAGATGAGAACCTGGGTCTTGGCGTGCTCTGTAGACTCGATATCTCCGTAGATAGCGACCCTCCACCTTTGATCTCGAATAACCTCGACGTCACCATTTAAGCCGTCGACCGTAGGAGTGAGTTTTGGGCCAAGAATAAAAATATCAACCCCGCAGAACACGGCGAAAGTATCTAGAGCATCGGTGACGTTCTTCTGTAGTGCACCAGCTTGAGCATCGACGATCAATCCATAATCTACGTCAACAGTAGTACACCTCTACAATTCTTAGTTTAGCGGCACGGATCATTTATCACGTTACAAATAGAGCCGAAATATGCATACCAATGCTAAGGGAGTATCGCTCAAGATGGTCTCACGACTCTTGTGGACGAGTTCCGGAGAACCGGAAAGGCACACCGTTGTGACTTGCGACTTGAAACCTTTCGGTACGCTTGAGACGACGTGGGCTTCGATCGGTAACGGTCCTTTCGTAAGTTCTCTACATAGATTCTGCAGATTGGCTAGATTCTGAGCGTGAACGGGTAAATCGTAAACGGGGATGTCATCGGGGGCATCTCCTGGGTGCGTCCACCTAAAGACGGCCTCTCCAGTCGCATGCAGAATCTCCTCCGTGTTAGGGCCGGCGAGATCGGACGCGAACGGAACGTTGAATGCGAAGTGAATAGTGCTATCGGCGGCAGGCGAGGGACTTAGCGAAGCTCCCGGAGCTCCAGCCTTCTGGTGGGGATTTATGGCGGTCATGTTCATGTTCGGTCTTGACGACGCGCCGAAGTTAGGGCTCATCCTCTCGGGCCAGTGACGCATGTTGGCGAGCTTTTGCATGGTGAAACCGGGGGGGAAGGAAAGGGCCTAGGAGTGTAATAGGTAAGGGTAATTGAGGGAGTTGGAAATGGGGTATCTCGTGCGGGAAGTTCAAAGAAGGAAGAATGAGAAAGAAATTAGAGAAGAAAAAAAAGGAAAGCGAGCAAGGAAGAGAGACGGAAACCGGAGAATGTCGTAGGCGGCGGCTTCTTCTCTAACCTTTTCTCTTTTTGCAAAGATGGGCAACCTCTACAACTGCTGGCGGGGAGGTTGAGAGAATGAATAGTGAGGAGAAAGTGGAATTGACGGGATGGATGGACGGATGGATTTTGGGACATGAGATGTGGTGGACTGGAAGAATCGATGGAACGAGCCAAAAGCCCGAAGTGTCGGGTGTGTCGAAGCTGCAGTCAGCAGCTTGGGAGCTGGCCAATAAGCATCGTAGATTCCGGGGGAACTGAGAGAGAAAAGCCCTGGGGAGCCCTGAGAAGTGTGGTACGTATCGCAATTAGCTTGGTCGAATGCCCTGTAATGTTGTGTGGGCTTAGCGCGGTTGGTAGACGGTCCAAACTCATTCCAGTTGTAGTGGGGGCAGCCGGACCACTGATGCACCGTTTGGCGCAAGTTATGTACTTCAGAGCTACGGCAAGCTCTACTGTTAGATTAGTACTTGTCATTAGCAAGCACAGTGGGAAAACTGAGTTAGCCCTAGTCAACGGTTACATGCGTAAAGATAGACAAGCAAGTACCAGATCTATACCTTGTAGTGGCATAGGTGGTTTTATTCCTGGCGTCATCATTAGCTGTGAGATTCACGTACAATGAATCTACCTCTTTCCATAGTTACCATTGATGTATCTTAGGTATTATCTTAAGTACTTAATGTAATAATTGGACACCTTTGGATTTCGATATTTGATCTATCTATTCAATATATATTTTAAACGTTCTTATTTCTTTATGATCTACCTATGAGCATAGAATAATTATAGGCAATGGTTATGAAGATTGCTTCTACACTAATCAACGATGCAAACTCAATCACAGGACCCAAGACATTTTTAGAAATGAGTCCTGCCTTGGCTTTTATGCTCGTTACTTTTTTATCTCGAGGCGCAAGTTTAATTGCATTGCTAGGTTATAGTAAGTACATGTGATAGACCAAGACCATATAATTAATATACCTATCCACTCATTCATTCATTCATTCAATGTTTCTACTTGACGTTATTATGTATGTACCTAATGTAAGTCACTCACATGTATGTCTCTCCAATACTACCTACATACCTACATACTCACTCAAATTTCAACACTTGCATATTTGAATGGCTATTAGAAGTGGCTACTATTAAAAAATTGTGGCCTGTGGTTGGTTTCGTATCTGTGTTCGAATGTGGGCAACACGAACTTAAGGAATAAGGAATAAGGAATAAGGTAATAAGGTACATTACTACTATCTAAGTGGCCTGGTTTTGTGGTATACAGGGATGTTGAATTATTAAATTTCACGTCTGTCCTTGGTCAAGTCCTGGTCTACCCGATTTGAGATGTTCGGATGCATTCCAAACAGACATAGCCACGGTGCACAAGACCACAGTTAGCCAAGGTACGGTACGCACTTTTCTCTTTTTCTCTCTGCTCTCTGTTTCTTTCTCTCTCATCCCTACATATGTATGTATGTATGTACTATGTAGCAAATTGTTAATCCGACCTTGTTCGACCTTACGGATCGTGGCCGGACGTACACTATGTAGGTAACCTGGACCTAGAAGCTCGAGCCGACCTAGAATCTGATGGATCACGGCACGGGTACATATCACATATCTACTGCAGTACTTACCACATATCTGAGTTGGCAGATCTCCCGCGTATTCTTCATCCCTTTAATCATTCCCCGCGTCATGAAAAAAAAAAAAAAAAAAAAAAAAAAAGGCAAAAATCGCAATACGTAGCGTAGCAGCAGTATCAACTAGGTTTAGATTCTATGTAAAGACACCATTTAAACATTCACGAAGGTTCCTAATTTCTAATTTCCCTTTTCCCTTTCTCGAGATTTCATATCTCACCTCACCTAAGCTCACGACGAGTCTAGCAATAAGCTCGATTCCTCCGAGTTTAGTTCAAACGTCGAAGAAAAAGCGCCACATACTAAGCACGGACGCTGTCTTGTACATCAGCAACCTTCCACCGGTGGGTAATGCCACAGGGCGTCCTATATATTGAAATATTGACTCGTATATTTCGGCCTGCTGCTATTTTCTCCCTCTACATGTAGCCAGCTTACGGCCCTTCCTAGTACTCTATAAGGGGGATCGGGCTTATCCGGGGCCGCGCGTCTTCACCTTCGCCATCAATACCGAAGCTCCGGTAGTTAGCGGTTTATACATACGAGTAGAGCTCCCATCCCCATTGTGAAAGAAGGATACTGTCCCAAACCATGCCTCATCTTCTATTGCTGGCTACTACCGCGAGTCAATAAAATAGGATGTTGAAGAAAAGCAAGCATTAGAGACAAATATTAATAAAGGAAAATCCTACGTAGAATATGGATACTGTTTATTCAAGACCTCTATTCTTAGGCAAAATGTTCCTTAACCTTGACATATTAAATCTGGATAGTAGTCGGCTTATAGAAGAATGTACTGCCGAGCATATCTCGGCTAACACTCCACAGCCGTATTAAGAGTAACAGGAGTAGATTGATGGCTGCAGCACCACATGCACCTATCTTCCTCGCTTATGCAGATCAGAGTTCCTGTCAATCTAAAGTGGAGGATAAACATGCACCGCATCACTGAACTAACGGAATATAGAGTGTTTTTGGGTCCTCTATGGTAAAAGCCATCTGGTATATTATATACAGTCCATGCAGATAAGCACTTGGCTGCGTCGAGCTTGGTCTCGTAGAGGGGCTCTGCATGCCACCACCCATTCCAAGCCACGCCCCTAACCCAACTCCTACACTACTGCCCATAGAATCCCCCTCGATACCAACGCCGAGCAGATCTTTGCCTTGCTATTATAGTGTGATGCCAAGAATCATGGCAAGTTTCAACCTTAATTCCTCGTGTAGTCAACTGTAAGGCCACTTAGAGTTAGAGGCAATCTAGTCTTCCTCAAATCCAGTTACAATATCGAATTTGTTGATATACCACCCCTAGTGTTTGACACAAATTTATTGGTATACTTGCCTTCGACTATTGTCGGCGTAAATAATCTCTTGCTGGGGTGCTCGGGGCTGCTCAATATAAGTGACATCCCCTTCTGGGTGAGGCGGCCTATCATAATAACGCTCTGCCGGCTGGATACTGAAATCGCGCCTGGGCATATCACGTTCCAACGGTCTTGGGCCGAATTCGCGAGCAACCGCAGACGCCGCATCCCTTCTTACCTCAGGGTGAACGCTAGCAGCATATCGCCTAGATGGTACCTCGGGTCGTACGGCCTCAACCCTGTTGTAATACGGCACAGAATCCGGCGGTCGGACGCTTGTAGCTCTAGGTAAATAGTCCCTTGGAATGTCTTCAGGAGCCCGCCCCGTCGGTGCTCCTCGGACCGAAATAAAATCCTGGTTCGGTGCTCCCATAGGTTGTATGGGATAGTCGCGCTCACGATAGCTTCTGTAATCAATACCATACTCCGGCTGCGTGATGACACGTCGAGGAGCATATGTGGGCGATGCACGTCGATAAATGATTCCATCCTCCTCAAAAGTCTCTCCAGCCATGCGCGATGGAGCACGTAGCGGTACTCTTTCGTAGACTAACTCACGCTCGCCCGGTCTTGGGGGTGGTACGACCGAGTGACGCGTAGCGGCGCTGGCACGAGGGGGATCAAAATACTCGCGGCCATATTGGTCAACTAGGATACGAGGTGGGGGAGCAGGAGGTGCCATAGTAGGCGAGCCTCTCTCCACAACGACGGGTGAACGTGATCTAGCACGATCAGTATAAGGTCGCACACTCATCCGTCCATCACGTTGATATGTAGGAACATCCCTGTAGGGAGGGTTTACTGAGTAACTCGCCGAGCGTAGAGGGCGCGGTTCTACAGCACCGTAAGGAGCCGGATAACCATAAGGGGATTGGACTCGCTGGATATACTGCACAATCGTCCCATCTGGCCGCCGCTCTTCGTAAACACCACGATCTAGCCTTTGACTTGCCGGTGCGACGGACTGGCGCAATGGTCTTGTATACGGATCATCTAGTCTGTCAAGCCCATACGGAGGTCTCTCGGCTGGCACATGCGTAGCAGGATACTGGTCGCGGTGTAGCACAGATACTGGTCGTTCGATTCGCGGCTCATCGTACACTAACTCTTGGTCGTGTCTAGCATCGGATCGAAGGCGCTTTTGAGGACGGACAAACTGAGGCACCGACAGGGGTGAAGGTGATCGAGGTTCGGGTTTGATATAAGGAGATCCCGGGGCATCTGGTGCTCTCGTTTCAGCCTTTCTCTTGTTCTTCTTTTTATTCTTCTTTTTGCCTCCTTTATCTCCTTGAGGGGAACTTTCTGGACTTGTGATAACTCCATGCTCCTGCCTTAGAGCTGTGACTTGAGCCGGTGCGCCTGGTAAAATGGTAATATCTGGCTCAGGCATAGGGGGCCGCCTAGCTACCGCTAACGGTGAGACATGAGCAGGCTGAGGCGCGAAGGGCGAAAGATCGTGGGCGCGAACCAGGGGTGACTCTTGCTGTCTGAAGTGAGCACTAGGAAGTAACTGGTGGGGGTTATGAATACGGCTGAAGTCAACAGGCTGGTCCGAATCTGTATTGCCAGAGTTGTCGGATCTACTAGCAGCACCACTGTCTGAGCTGATGACCTGTGCCTCTACCTGACGCGTCTGGCGTGAATGTACCATCATATCTCCTTCACGGCTAGTTTTTGAGCTGTTATAGACTGCATGATCTTGCACAGACGTGGCTAAGCCACCAACGCTCGGCTGGGGCTGGCGGGAACTACTCGCGGTATGAATGGGCTGTACGCTACGACTAACATCTGTTTGGTACGACGACGCCGGAGTATAGACAGGTTGAGGAGCAAATTCCTTTTGCTGTGGAACGTGTGCAGCCTGCTGGGACGCTGTGGCCGGCGCATCTCGCATTTGTACGTCCTGGCGTATTGGATTATGAATTCGGGGCGAGGCACGAGAGTCGGGCGTTTCAAGTGGGCTGGAATAGAAGGTATTGTCGTCGAAGGAGTCACTCGCATCGGAAACAGTACCAGCATTAGGAGTATTGGAACTTGGTGGGGGAGCAGTAGCTTGTACAAGAGTTAGTGCCTTTGCCAAAATATCAGAGAGGTCTAAATCAACTGGCTGCTCAGAAGGCTGTAGAGGAGCCTTCGCCAAAGCCTTTCGATACTCGAACTCTTCTTTGAGTTCTTGTTCGAGTCTTATTCTTTGCAGCTGAAGCTCTGCCTTAGCGGTGTAACCGGATGTTTGAAGCGAAACAGAGTTGGCAACGGCCTTAGCAGAATCTAATGGTCTTGAGACACCTGGAATGGATGTATTAGAACCTGTCGAAGCTACGGCGACAGCTGACTGCTGCAAGTTTGCCTTGAAGGACTGCATATTGTCCACCTGATAAGAATTGAGGTTAGGTGCATTTTGCAAAGGTTGTGTGGATGATGAGGGAGCGACGCGATCTCTCGCGAGCGAAGTAGACTGTTGAGGAGTGACTGGCTTAGCCACTTTGATACGAGGATGCTTCCCAGATACTATCGTATCCCGAAAGTTGATAACCTTCTGATATTCGCTAATCTCATCGAGATCAGTAGATGTCAGCGCGCCGTTCTGAGCGCCTGGCTGATAGCCTAATGCTATGGGTTCTCGTGCAATACTGGCTTGAGCCATGTTTTTTTTTTTTCTGTTGTTGTTGGAATCAACTTATAACAAGAGAACCATCCATAGATCAAAGGTCTAACACCCAGTTAATATTGACAATGAAGAAAATACACGATTACTATTTTGTGATGGAAGACGAGTATCACATGGAAGAGAAATCAGGTTGATAACTCCTTCGCTGCTTTTTGCATGAAGTCGAAGAAGGGAGAATGGAAGACGTGTCGCACAACGGGTCGAGCTCCAGTTAGAACTTTAATGGTTTACCTTTTTTTCCCGTCCATATGCATTTCAGAACAATGCCGGGAACTGCACCGTGCATGGATCCACATGTACAGTTAAGGTACGTACAAGTACTTAGGTTAGGCAAGTACCTAAAATACTTATATAGTACCTAGGTACATACCATACGTAATTCATGTAGATTTACTGGAATGTGATACTAAAAATTAGATAAGCAAGACCTCGGCAACGAACCGCTTATGGCTAAGAGAGGATACGTCAATCTCTACCATATTCTGATTACTTCATCGTTTGCTCTACTATGCATGTCTTCGTTTTGCCGGTGACTCAAAACAAAGCGTAAAGTAGTATATGAACACACAATAGTTATGTTTAGAATATATTTAGAATAACTAGTCATTATATCAATAAGAAGAATTGAGTATAAATATATTTGTATTAGTCTTGCTTGCCGAGTCTTAACTGTAATAATTCTTCAACTCTTACTTCCTTAACCTAGACTATTCTACCAACTTCCCCCTCACCCGTCTCAAACCGTCCAAATAGGCCGACGTCTAACATCTAAAAGTTTCCCACACAGCCTTTGATCTTGGCAGTTGTTTCCAACATTATAGGGTTTACACGTGCAATTGTATTTCAAAACAGTGACTTTCGTCGAGTCAAACACATTCTCTCCCACCAAAAAGCTTTTATACTTGTGTCAAGCATGGGATCACAAACCACAGTGCCTAATGGGGCAACAGACTCCAGACCTGTTTTATTCTTGTGAGACCATATTCTCTTAATTACCTACCTGGATATATAGGCTGAGACTAATGATTTAAATAGCGACATTGACAATTGTCTTTATCCTAGAAGTATGTTCAGCTTACCATTAAACTATAAGGAGGGATTTATTTCATACTAACAACCAATTCAGGTACCAAAGTCCATGATCTAATGGCAGACCTAATAGACAGATACTTTGCGACGCATCTAGGTCTTCCAGAAGAAGAGGCCATCAAGCTTCACCAAGAGTACTACAAGAACTACGGTCTTGCCATCGAGGGTCTAGTACGGCATCATCAAATCGACCCCCTAGACTACAACGCCAAGGTCGATGACGCCTTACCTCTCGAAAAAATCATCAAGCCTAATCCGCAGCTACGGAAACTACTCGAGGACATCGACAAGTCCAAAGTGAAACTATGGCTCCTCACCAATGCATACGTCACGCATGGCCGGAGAGTCGTCAACCTTCTAGGCATAGAAGATCAGTTCGAAGGCCTTACGTACTGCGACTACTCGCAAATCCCTATCATCTGCAAACCGCATAAGGACATGTTTGCTAAGGCGATGAAGGAGGCCGGAGTAGACAAAGTCGAAGACTGTTACTTTGTTGGTAAGTGCACATACACATATATCATCTAACAGTAACTAACTCTGCCCAGACGACTCATTCCTCAATGCACAAGGTGCTCAAAACTTAGGCTGGACATCAGTTCACATTGTCGAGGAGGGATTACCACTCCCAACATCCCCGGCGTCCAAATACCAGATTAGACACTTAGAGGAGCTACGGGGGATATTCCCACAATTCTTCAAGTCGGAAAACTAAGCATAAGCAGCATATAATATAGAGCCCGGGAATGCATACGGCATAGGTCGAGGCGTTTTGGGCACACCATCATAAGAGGACAATAGAGCTCCATGTTATAGAAAATCATAGTTATAGTCTAGTCTAGTTCATAGCCCTTTGGCTTTACTGATAGACTACGAGAAATTCATAACGATAACCTAAACGCCTAACCGGGGTATCAATATTCTACCACTCCACTCCTTATTAGTGCGGGCGTCTGATGCTACGAATGACAGCATCCAACTTCGCCATTGTATCTTCCTTCTCCTTGATAGCTTCCTGTCGCTGCGCCTCGGCAACCTTAAGCTCCTCTTCTAGCTCCTTGATATTGCGCTCTTGGTCCTGTTCGCTGTTGTCGAGGCCAGGGAGTAGGGATATGAGGAGTTCGATCTGTTGCTCTTTCGTAATGAGGTCCTGGGCAAGCTCTATTTGCGCGGCTTTGAAGACATCCTCCGGGTGAGGATCCACTGTTCGGATTCGACGGGTTAGTATATGGCGGAATAGCTAAGTTGGATAGGTATATCTGGACATGGATTGGATCGGGTTGACTTGCCCTCTTCTTGGCCAGGCTCCTGCTTTACATCTCTGATTTGATCGTTGGGACCTAGCGTCTCAAGGTTGTGGTGTCGGTTGATGTAGTGAATACATGCGACGAATTGCTGGGCTAACTGAATCCTCGGAAGTTAGCTATTGTTGGAGGAAGCCAATCCCATTGAAATACTAACCTGATCAACAGCATCTTGTAATTGAGTGAGCCTGTCCCCCATGATGGCATGCTCATGAGCTCAACGTATTGTGTTGGTTTGCGGTTCGGAGCTTACACGCATTCGCATTGGTTGGATTGACAAGGAATACGGAAAGAATACGGAATACATGTACAGGGATAATATGGTGGGGCGGAAAGGTTGCAGTAACGGGCGGATGCATGTGCTACTGAGAAATATTTATCGATAAGGGGATATAAGACAGTACGTACCTACTCAACAAGCAAACTGAAGAAGCTCTCACTCATCGATTCTCTCAACTACATGTACATCTTGGTATAGGTATTTCGGTACCGACCAAGGTCCTTGGAATAGTGATGGAATGAGGTCTATAATAAGTCACCGTCCGATATGGCGCCAACGGTTCTCAACCGCTCCACTCATTAACACCATCTCCTATAAACGCCCCTTCTCAGACTCAACTCGCCCTTTAATATACCCCGACGCCATAAATAGCGAGCACAATGACCTAGCATCATACGCCGCCTACGCTGCCCGCACGGGCTTAGACGTTAATTCCAAGACGTATGTCGGCACGCGGTACGAGTATACAGTAGCCGGCTCGCTCGGCACCCTCGGGTTCGACCTGAAGCGCGTAGGCGGGCGCTCCGACTGCGGTGTTGACCTACTAGGCACGTGGCATGTACCCTCCTCCCCAGACCATGCCCTACGTGTCCTCGTGCAATGCAAGGCCTCCGTATCTCAGAGCACAAAAATCGGCCCGCACCACATACGCGAGCTAGAAGGTACATTCGCGGGTGCGCCCCCTGGATGGCGTAGCGGCCCCGGCCTTCTGGCTTTCCTGGTCTCCCATAAACCGGCTACCCAGGGCGTCCGCGATGCGATGGCTAACAGCGGCTGGCCTATGGGTTATGCCTTGTGCTCGCAGGACGGCGAGCTGGAGCAGATGTTGTGGAATAGCAGGGCCGAGGAGGAAGGGCTGGTATCAATGGGTGTCACTGTCAGGTACTCTAATGAGACTGCCAAAGAGGCCGAGAAACGGCTGGTTTTAACCTGGAAGGGTAAGCCATATCTTGCCGGACCAGTCTTCGGCAGGTGAACCAACCCAGGCCTTTAGACGTATATCACGAATGAAACAAGTGTTCTTCAGAAATAAAAAGAAGCAAGAAAAACGCCATTCAACTGCACAAATTTAGGGCATTACAATGTCCTATGTATATAGTTCCCTATTATCCGACTATAAAACTGTCTACCAGCTAGAGATATGTATAAAGCACCTAAGAGAATAGAAAGCAACACTACTTCAGTTTATTACGATGGTGATAAATATTTCCTCTTTATATATAAACTAAAATACTTACGTTATTTAGGATATACCTAAGATATCATCGAAAGAGCATCATAAGATCTGCATGTATGCTCTACTGACACCGAGAATCACACACAAACACCATAGCCTCACTCCAGATAGACATAAGACATTAGAAACGCTATGTTAATCAACTTTCTTGAAATTCATATCCTACACAAATAAAACTAAGGTCAAGTTTGAGCAAGTGCTTAAAACACGAGACCACCCCCTATCCAATATACACTGACGAGTATGTGCAGAAACGCTCTTCGGATACCACATCCAGACAGGACCACCCGAGCCGGACCGAACCGAAACCAACCCAATCGACCCATCCATTCCCACCTACCTATCCCATACCAAATCCTCGCAAACCACCTGCACCTCAATCCTCCCAAATCGCCACCCTCGCCCTCTCCGCCTCCTCCAGCCTCCTCTTCTCCACCTCCCGTTCCTCCTCCCGTCTCTTCCGCTCCTTCTCCCTAACCGCGCGATCATACGCGCGCTGCTCCTCCGTCGCCCGCGGCGCCCGCACGCCCAGCGCGCTAGCAATCATGCGCCGGGCCACCGCGTCCGTCTTCTCGGGCCTCTTGCCTTCCGCCCCTAAGCTGTCGCTGCTGCCCCCCGATACCGCCCCGGGGATAGACTGCCACGGGGGCGTGCCTGAGCCGTATGATGACGGCGAGCTGGGTGTTGGTGGGGGCGCGGCGAAGCCCGAGCCGTCGATTTTGGGGTCGGCGGTTGGGGAGAGGGGAGGTGGTGAGGGGAGATTGGGGTTCTGGGTCTGAGGGCACGTCTTCGTCTTCCCAGGAGTCGGCTACTGGTGCTGCTTTTTTGCCCTTGGGTTTGCCTTTGGGGGCTGTGGAGGGGGGGTTGAGGGATAGGTCTGACATTGCTCGGGCGGCCATGGTGGGTGGATTGGGAAGTCTGATGGGAGTACTGAGTGCTGGTGTTGGTCCTCCTTAGATGTAGCGATTATTCACAAGACCGGTTGGGCTAGGCTATGTTTAGATAAACTCTTCCCGAAGTATATCGTGAGATTATAAACGATATTTTGAAGTTCAATAGGATAGCAGCCAGCGCTGTAGAGAGGGTTACGTGATGCAAGTATATGACAGACGCAATTGCGAATAATAGAACCAGACGTGTGATTCTATTTTGATGGTTCCTAGGACCTCCGTAATGATTGCCAAACGAAGTACCTATGCCCGAGGTATGTAAAGGTGTGATCTCCCCGGAAAGTCGATCGAGGGTAGCAATTTTGCAGATTACCTCACAGCAGGAAGGTTGGACTGACGTATGCAAGTCTGGTCTGCTGTGAGACGAAGGCTCGGGAAGCCGAACCTAGATCATCGAGGGTGGGGCTAGTAGATCCACTTCCCCGCAAATCCAAATGGTGCACAGACTGTGCGCATGGACCTTCACTCATTGGTCTTCTTCTAAGAAGGCACATACATTGTTGTTCTCTTTCAAATTACTTCGTTCGCGAAAATTAGTAAACATTCAATATTCTTATTGGGAAGTAGTATGAAAATAAAATCATAGTAGTGAATGAAGATAGCTAGGGTATAAGTTCTCGTGTTAAATTATAACATTATTTAGGAATCACTCCCATTTATTGATATAGGTAAGGTATATGTATTAGCAAAGTCAAATTAGTGAAGCTGAAAAGATGAGTCTACTTCTGGTCACAATGTTGTTTGCATGAGCTGGGAAGATAGTTCGATGGGTATAAGAGAACGGCAGAACAAGGAGTAAAGCTCATCAGTACTACTTCCGACTCGGTTGGGGTAACCCGGGAAACATTCCCGTGTCGGGATATCACGGCTTCACGGACTACACAAACACGCATAAGTAACTTTTCATATATCTTCATATAGATCTACCCCTACGCCACGTAGGGCATCTACCGCCCATTTCGGGTAATTAGCTTGATCCGGGTATAAGTTCGCGAAAAACCGCCTTAGGAAAGCCGGATACCTGTCAGCAATGATCGCCTCCCTGACCTGCTTCATCAGGTCCAGCTGATACCAGACGTTATGCATAGTTAGTAAGTGCGCAGCTACCGTCTCTTTAGCCGTGTTGTGGTGCACGAATGCCCGGGTGATGCCCATCCCGTCCTTGCGGCAGCAGTTACACCCGCAACCGTCTTCTATAGGCCCGAAATCGTTGGCATATTTGGCGTTACGAAGGTTGAGGACGCCGTATTTTGTGATTGCGTTTCCGAACCTGGCTGTGCGCGTAGGCCAGACGCAATCGAACATGTCGGCTCCTAAGGCAACGCTGACGACCAGGTCCTCGGGATACCCGATTCCCATCACATACCGGGGTTTCAGCTCAGGTAAGAGCGCGGTACAGGTAACTACTACGCTGCAGTAGTCCGCCTTTGCCTCGCCGCCGCTGAGCCCACCGATGGCGATACCCGGTGTATCTCGAGCGACCATCTCCTTACAACACTCCCTTCGCATATCGAGGTCCAGTCCACCTTGGATAATGCAGAATAGATTCTGAGTGGTTGGGTTTTTATGCGCGGCGATGCACCGATCTAACCATCTAACGCTGCGCTCCATTGCTTCTCGCATCCGTGCGGCGTCTGGTGAGGTAGTTACCAATACATCGTCTAGTTGCATCATGATATCGCTACCGATGGTATTCTGAAGAGATATAGAGTGCTCAGGGGTAAGAAGCATCGGCGTGCCGTCATGGGGACTCAAGAATCTGACACCCTCTTCTGTGATATTGGCCAGCTTGAGTAAGCTAACCATCTGGAATCTATTTATGATAAGTCAGTCTTTAAGTGTTTCGGTTATATAGACTTCCCATATAAGAAAGTAGCATACCCTCCGCTATCTGTGAGTAGGTTGTAGTTCCATCCTTGCAGTTTATGCGCCCCTCCAACTGCAGCGAGCACCTCCTGTCCAGGCTTTAGGCCTAGATGATAAGTGTTATTCAGACATAGACGACAACTAGTATCCTCCAACTGTTCTGGAGTTAATCCTTTTAATGATGCCTGCGTTGCCACAGGCATGAAGACAGGAAGTTGGACCGGTCCATGAGGAAGAGTTAAGATAGAAGCTCGTGCTCGAGTTGTCTGGGGGGTGATGGTCAGACTAAATCCTGAAACGATATCTTTTTATTTTATGCTCACTTACGGAACACCTCGCGACGAGATCGAATGTGAGAGCCGCCGAAGACGATGAGGCTATAATGCTACTCATCCTGCTCAACATCAACACTAGGTAGACGAAGTATTCACTGATTTACCAATAGAATTACTACGTCATAGGGTGAGTAATGAAACAAGGTTCATCGGTCCCTGACTTATTAGTAAGTGGGGTTAATTGCATGAGGCTGCATGCGGAAGTTATCAATTAAGCGGTAGAGTTTGATGGAAGGAATTTGCACTCTGGAAATTGTTTTTTCCATTTTCATCCATGTCCACTTAATGAGAGGCCACAGGGACTTGGGTAGATGAAATTTTTAATTTTAGAGTGATCCGTGTATCGGTATGTCCTTCTGACCTATCGTATTTCACCGATTTCACCGATTTACATATTTGTACTACATTAGGTATTTATTCATTTTGTAGGTTTTTTCCCCCGGACAGCCATGTACTTGTTTCACCTATATTTGTATTAGTGGCTTAGGGTAAGTATATCGGTATAGCGTACCTAATGTATGACAAGAGATACGCGAATGTAGGTATAATGATAGTTGGGAATAGAAGGAAGTTCCAAGTCTTTCCTACATTAGTTAGTTATATAATTACTACATTATGTATTTCAATCTATACACATATGCATGTATGTATGTCCTTGCAGATGTTTTCGTGTAAAAGCTTCAATCGATATGACTAGATTAATATGTAAGACTCTCCCTTACGACTTTACATACATACATACATCCATGTATCACAAGAAGTCATTGGGCAAAAGTCAAATCGTACCGCGGCAGCATCCTTTATTTTTCATGCCGGTAATAGGCTCTTTCCTTCGTTTAGTAAGGATGTCCCCAGTTAATATCCCCCAGCACTTTTTTTCACCTGCTTCTAATCCGTACAGCCCTTTCCCACAAAGCCTCGTGGCCCCCAGCAAATTCCCCCCCAGTCGCGGGAGAAAAAATAAATAGTGGGCTGTGGCCTGACAGACCCTGTAAGTAATTCCGAATTCGGGAACGATCGGGCATAAACTACCAACGACGCGGCTCCTCTTGAATTGCACATGGACTAAGCTGCTAAGGTAAGAAACAATTTTTGTCACCTCCTTCCTCGACCTGTCACCAAAATCATACGATCTTGACATTGTTGGACATTTTTGGACATTTTTGGAAGGGGACTCGGCCAGTCCACCCGCATTTTTCTCCTGTATCCTCCTATATCCTCCTGTATCATCCTGTATTTTCCTGTCGAATGGGACGCTAGGGCGTAAAAAAGATGCTTCTGGCCTTTCTCTTCTCACTCCTGTCTTATTACCACAGTAGAATTTTTCTTTTCATTAACCTGGGCATTTACTTAGTACCATACCTAGTAACAGGTAGGTTATTATGGACCTGTTGGATCTTGTGGTAGTCATCACAGTATTTTTACTTTTACACTAGGCATCGACGACGTTCTGTGCGTCTTGTGCTCCGAGATTCCCCTTCGTTTTACACGCTATTTTCAACCCGCAACCCGCAATCCGCAATCCGCAATCCGCAATTCGCAACCCGCAAGATTCGCCCCGGCTATATCTCGTTCTTCACGAGATGCGTTCTCCGTCTCCATCTGCGTCTCGGCAGATATAGTGTAATAATTGCTTATATTTCTTGCGTCATCTTAACCCCAGAAAGACCGAGCTTAAGTGAGCTGCAAGTGAGCTGCCTCACTTGGCCTTCCGGTCGGTCTACATACGGTCTGTTGTCGGTATATGTGTGTACTACTGTAAAACCTGGTTGATAGGAGATTTATCGATCATCAGCTTGGCAATTCGTTGCGTTTAAGTGCCCGGACGATCTGCTTCCTTGGCACTTTTTGTATGTGTACAAAGCTGTGCCCAATCCAGTGTCACAGGCCGCAGAATTCCATCGCAGGCCCTATGCGACAGGGAACCCGTCTTTTATTCAACGTACTTTGGTATTTTCCCTTTAGCTTGGGCCTTGGGCCAGTGTGGATTTCTTTTTAATTTGAATCAAAGCCCTTTCCCATGTGGCTTGGCCTCCGTTCTTCATATATACCTGACTCATCCTACCCGTATTATGGTAATTTGATTCCCCAGATATCGTAGCTCTGATCTTGTAGTCGTGTTTGGTATTGTCATCCTCAACCCATCACTCTACCCTTTATAAGCTTACAGGCGATGTCGGACCAGGCCTCATTTACTCATTTATCTCTATTGCCTACCGAGTTGAGGCTCCAGATATGGCGGCATACCTGTCACCAAAGGGTAGTCGAAGTCTTATACGATAGTGAGGCTGACCTATGTACATCATCAACGGCGCCGCCGGCCGCCCTTCACGTCTGCCGAGAATCCCGATTTGAAGCCTTAAGAATATATAGGAGATCCTTCGGCACAAAGTCCCACGAACCAAGGATATATTTTTGCCCCGATATAGATATACTCTACCTTCCTCGACCTCCTTTCATGGGCTATGACGACGCCTTACGGTCTTTTACGGAGCTCGTTTTCGGCATCGATGATACCGTCAACCTTGCCCTCGATTATGTTAAACCTGATATCAGACGGCCATGGGAAACCTACAATAAGTACGCTTTAATGCAGAGCTTTCCCAAAGTGAAAGAAGTCGACTTGGTCCTGGGTGCCGACTCACCAGCAGAAGAACATGGCCACGAAGATATAGGACTGGTGGATCCGACAGGAGACATATTAGCCTTATGTCGCCTACTTTCCGACATTAAGGAATCATTCTTATTTGAAGTTGGTTCTAACTACACGATTGGCGACACAAAAGAGGACTTCTTCGAGTACCCTGTTTTACCTCCCCTGGTATTGAAGTCGAAGATTACCTGTGCTCACGCCTAACCCTAAAATCAAGCTATAGTTAAAATATAGGCCTAGAAGTCTGCATTGTAATGCAGGAGCTCTACCTCGTCACGGCTAACCAGAGCTTTCTGTTAATAAGCATAAATTTAATGAAATATAATTTATCAACACTCTTATACCGGCTGTCCATAATCGCCGTCTTACTACAATCCCTGCTGGCCTTCGTCATAGTATCCAAAAATGACATTATTCTATGCAGTCAAATGAATTCTTAATTATCCGTGTCGACCGATATGACAGCCTCCCTTTCCAACATAAGGATGCAATACCTTAGTGGAATTTTAGGTACAAGCCCGTCCAACTCCCGTCTACAAACTGCCCATGTATGTATCCTCTTAGATTTCGTAATGGTGAATTATCTATCTACCAATCACTAGTCAGTTTCGGTGTTCTCAACCCGGCAATAGACATTCTAGACTGCTAACGCTGTACTAGTTTATACATTGATATAATCATCGCTAGCTCTCAACAATCTACGACAAGGGCATCGCTGGGCCATACGGAAATGTCAAGGCTGAAGTTTAGAGTCACACGGGTGATCAGCTTTGATTATGGGGGACTCCTTACGGGTATCGGAGGACGGCTAGGGAATCGTTCGGAGGTATCGTCATATATATCGTCGTATGTGCTGATATCAACGACCGCGTATATACGGAAATCGCGGCATTCGCCAGGATATCCTCTTTGATTGCTATAGACTCGCTTTTTTGTCTTTTCATCGATATAATCGCAGTTATAGTGTGTGCTACCAAAAGCCCACAGCTTTACGGCATCTGCTTCAATCCACGGATGCTTCCTTGTCAAGTCGGACGCGTATCGGTACTTCATACCCTCACGATCTACTATGGGAGACTGCCCTATAGCTTGGGTATCTATGGTTGGACAATGGTGTGTGAGGATGATGATAGAGCGTCCGGGGTCTTCGTGTGCGAGTGTTGCAACTTCATGCGATAAATAAGACATGGTATTGAAATGGGCGAATATGTGTTTTCTAACATTGAAGTTGATCCGTACCTCGTTTCGGTAAAAAGTATCGGTGCGGTGCCGTTGACCATCAGGTGGACTAGTGAACAGCGTTGCTCCGAGGATAGTAACCCTCTCATTGGGTATGTCATATCTGCTGTTGTCGAGAAAAACGAAATCCCCCAGTTTCGAACCCGGAATGCTCTTTTTTATTTGTACTTCATAGCAGAACTGCTCGACCGCATTTCTGGACACCTCCTAGGATAACCCATTTGCCTCCTTAGGGCCAAGTACGTAGAAGATGGCTTTGAACTGGAGGAGATGGCGCTCGATAAATCCCCTGTATTCTATACCGTGGAAGGCGAAGTTGCCGAGATCTCCCAGAAGTGCTAGATACGGGGCTTCCGGAGGGATGTTGAAACGCCCATAAGCCTCGTCGTGCTCCAAGTGGAGGTCTGACATGATCTGTATCCGGACCATCGTGACCGCAAATGGATTCTTGTATACGATGATACTCGCCCGTGTCGATATGGTCTAGATTAAGTAGTTAATTAGGTATCTGATGAATCAAAATTATCATATCAATGCGCCGGACACGCCGAGCGACTACTGCGTCTCGAGAAAGGCCGCGTATGAATATGTATAAGCAAGCGTGGGACTTTTGTAAGATTTACTTAAGATCAAGCTACCGAGAAGTATTCGGCTACGAAACACATGAATAGATAGGTATACTTTCCTTCCATCTTTACTTATCATCGATGTAGCTTGCCAAGATTGAGTATATGTGTGAAAGAGCAATTATACCTTCTCTTATGATATAAAGATACCTTAGTTGAAGGTATTGAAAGATGTAGTTATGCAAATTGTAAGACTACTTCCTTTACGACTAGGAACGATAACTTAAAGGTCCTACCCAAATTTACGATAGAGTCGATTTGGGAAGGAGAGCACATGGTAGATGATACCTTCATGGCAAACAACAAACGATGAACCAATAATAAAATACTTAAAGTACCTAAACTTGGGAGAGAAAGTACATCATGTAGGTCCAGCCTAGACCCCTGAATAGATGTACCTGCCATCAGGGTAACTGTGGGGCTATACCCATGCAATTAGCCGCACTTGCAGATAGAGTTTCGTGGAGGGTGGAAGATAGCTGTGATATGCCCCGCGATTTGACTCACACCTACCTAAACTTTAAGAAAAAAGTGCACGATCGTAGCTACCTACCTTACCTAAGGTACCACCTACTCAGCTAAAGGCTTCTATTTAACTATAACACTACTAAGAACGAACCATCTTTTCCTTCTCCTGTTCCTTCTTCTTGCTTCACACAAAACCTTGCACTATTGTAGTGCATCCAAATATGGCAACAATGGCGGCAACCATAAGCCAAAATGAGCGCGAGATACCTATTCGCAATAATCCAGACCTGGAGTCATTCGAGTAAGCTCCCCACGTCTTCCTCTAAGCCCGCGCATTCCCCTCCACCAAATCAACGAGTCTAACAATAACCTCTTACTATCACTAGTATAGTTAGCACCTACGAGAAGCTCCTCGCCGACGACCCGGAGCTCACGATGCCAGTAGCCGCGATCGAGGCGCTGATCGAAGCGCTCAGCCAGTCGTCGGCCAAGACTGTCTTTGAGACTATGGATCTCATCAAGACGCAGTCGGCGAAGCTGCGCAACGCCGTGCGCAATCCCGTCGCCCTGACCCACGGCACCGACCTGTTTCAGCAGTACCTCGTCCTGTCGCTTAAGCAGCCCGGCCCGGACGGCAAGGAGACTAGCAGTCACGAGAACTTCGAGGTCGTGCGCCAGCACCTGATGAAGAACGGCCGCTTGTTTGCTCAGCGCGCGAAGCAGGCCCGCGAGCAGATTGCTACCGTTGGACGTGCGTATATCCGTGACGGGTATACTATTTTGACCCATGGGGGCTCGAGAGTGGTCGGTACGCTGTTGGGGAGAGCGGCGGAATCTGTTATGGGGGATGCTCGGAGACGATTCAAGGTTATCCACGTGGTCAACGAGGCCCGACGGACTGAGAGCCTGAGAGTGATAGCTGCCCTAAGGGCGAAAGGTATCCAGGTTGCGACGATACCCGAGTCGGCAGCTGCTTATACAATGGGCAAAGTTGATATGATCATAGTCGGTGCTGAAGCAGTGACCGCAAACGGCGGGGTTATCTCGAGAATGGGAACGTACCAACTTGCCTTACTAGCCAAAGCCCGCAAGAAGGATTTCTTCGTCGCTGCCGAACAGCACAAGTTCGGCAGGACATTTCCCCTGGACCAATTCGACCTTGGCTTTGAGCAGGGTATACTGGATTTCCATGCAAAAGACCAGGGGGCGGATGACAAACATCCACAAATAAATCCAGACCCGGTGGATTATACAGTACGTTGAGTGATTCTACTATTGATATTTTTAATCACCCCTTTGCTAATACATACAAACAACATAGCCACCGGAATTCATCACATCATTCCTCTCAGACTACGGCGTCCTCACACCAACAGCTGTGGCCAAGCAGATTATAGATCTGTTGTATTGAGGTTCAGCTAATGTCGCGGTAAAGTATTTTGCAAGCCTGATTTTGGACTGCATAGATTTATTATCACAGGTGTACATACCCTATGACGAGATCAGATACGGGATTTGTTGCCAACATGTCCTGTTAGCTTTTGGCTGAGTGTCACAAGAAATTATTGTTTACATGGACTTGGAGTCCTGTCATTTCTTGTAGACTAATTATAAGCCTCACAACGGTGGCCTTCATAGGTAAACACATTGTGTAAGAGGCTATTATGGCATTTGATCTCTTTGGTCCGGTAGGGGATGATGGATCATGACAACCCATGATAGAGCAGATACCATTGGGACGTATCAGCTTAAGTAGTGCACACATTGACTACGATGAACGACTGTCATGCTGTATGAATCGCATGACGCCCTGACTAGCATAGGGGTAAAAGAATGAAAAAGGATTAGACACTTTTATGAGACCAACAAACAAGACTGTGACTGCAATAGAGAATTCATAAATTGAAGTGAGTGAGTAGCTTTTTGCCATTTTAGATACACCGATCCGATGCAAGGTTTTTCCCCTCTGGAGACACACTGGCAATGCCCATATACCCCCACCTTTTCCTTCCTTAGTGAAAAGACACTTCTTTCTTTTCCTATTGCGTCCCCGGAGTAGGAGAGATTCCTTATATACTGATACTGTACTGTGCTGGGTAGATAGCTGGTTGATTGTAGGTTGTTGAGCGGATGTTGAATCCGCTCTAGACGCTGCGGTATATACACCGATTTGGTGCGGTATGGGTGAGTGGACTTTGGCTGAATTTTGCCAGTTGTTGGAACTGGGTTTATGTCCTTGATTACTAGGGTAGACGGCCTCACTAGCTAGCTCCTTTCCTAGAGGTCGCGGACGAGTCTCGCGCCGACCCAAGCGTATAAGTAGTTGCGTTGGTACCAGTTTACACTAAGGTAAACGGCTTGTCAGTATTTATATAAAATATATAGGAAGATTATATATACGAAAGCGAGTTTATAGAGAGATAAGAATAAAGGGGGTTTAGGAGAATATAACATACAATGTCTTCCTTCCCGCAATACGAGGGTGGGTAGCCCAGGACCCGCCAAGTACGATATTGTGTTTATCGTCGAAGAAATCGGCTGAAAGTTCTTTAGCACACTACCATGAGATTCAGGAAGGAAGTTTTATCGTACCGGTGTACCCCGGATAGAGGGCCAAAGGCTGGAAACCCTCGTGCGGCCTGAGCGGGGAGCTAGTCCACTCCCATACGCCTCCCATCTCAGCCTGGCCCGCTAGGCGGTTGCCGTGAGTGGTCACGGCCACGGGATGCCAATGGCGGAAGCCCACATTAGCATCGCTGAGGTCGATGAACGGTTCGTCATTTTTAGATGAACCGCCATCGACGGTCTGTGCCGTGCTTGATGGTGGAGTTTCCTCAACACCGTCATTGACCAAGTGGCTGGGCATATTATAGTTAGCCAGTATTCATCGCCTCTATATCATAGGGACTTACGCATTGACTGCTGGGACAGTGCTACCTAGCTGGCGTTCTGCTTCTTTCCTCTTCATGTTATCAACGTAAGAGTAGATGCTCCGGGCCTCCTCGAACGTGGGGATTCGGCCTCCTAGCCATGTAGCACATCCTGAAAGCTCATCATAAGATGCAAATACTGGCCAGTCGAGCGCATACTTAAGCGGTACCAGCCCATAGACAGTGCGCACGCTCTTACCCTCCAAGAATGACAAAGGAACAGCTTGGTGGCCATTGGTACCGTTGGTATGACCATTGGTATGGCCGTTTGTTTCCTTGACTTCATGGCCATTAGAGCCATCATTACGGCTCGGGCTTTCGTCAGCCCAAGAGGTAGGGGGTTTTACTGTCTTAGTATTGCACATGTATAGTGCGTACTACGATAGGTTAGAGCCATCCCTTCTTCAGTAGCAATGAAGCTCACCTCCTCGTTTGTAATAGGCCTTCCCTTAGCTTGGAAGCTGTGTACTTGTACGCGCCTAGGTGGCTTCTCATTGTCCCTATGAATTGGTTAATAGAATTGTCGAATCAAGTTATGCTGGTATCACCAACCATCCGAAGTGATTAGTTGAGTTTTGCACATGATCAGGGTCGTCGAGCCCGATTGTGAGCTCTTGCTGAGGTATATCAAACCAATCATTGCCGACTCTCGTCCTGTAGGCATCTTGGGCTAGAGCCTCGAAATTTGGCCGCTTTGTGTGAGGCGGTGGGAGAGTCTTGTCACTCTGTAACATCATATAGAGTAGTGTCTCCAAATGCATAATCTCATGCTCGAAGCCTACCCATATAGCTCTTCCGACATTTCTAGGGATGTTCTCCAGACCAACGGAGTAGATGCTTCTTAGCCTGTCCCGTACCCGTCCTTGGTACTCTATAATGTCCTCGACAGGTGGCCATTCCTCTGGAATTTCCGAGTGTTGATGGCAGATTTCCGGGTTATCAACGTCTGGGTCTATCCCTCGCTCGAAGATTGAGGAGTAGAAAGC
The DNA here is from genome assembly GCA_902805455.1 of Daldinia concentrica. Classification (NCBI taxonomy): domain Eukaryota; kingdom Fungi; phylum Ascomycota; class Sordariomycetes; order Xylariales; family Hypoxylaceae; genus Daldinia; species Daldinia concentrica. Next base: position 585,846 of record CADCSW010000003.1, on the reverse strand, counting down.
TGGCCCTGTAAGAGGATTTTTGGTGGTCTTGGTCAGTTGGATATCAAGGAACGTCGGTGTATGACCAAGGTAGAAAATGCATGCATTCCGAAGCTTGATGGGCTTGTCTAACAACTCCTCGTTAGGCAGCATGCGCCTAGTGACGATATCCCATGTATCCCATAGACCCTCGAAGTCCCCCAGAGATGGGATATGAGAGCGGGCATATTCCGAAGGGTTAGGGCTAAAAGTCATGTTTGGCTTGGTTAGAAGATGAAGACCTAGCAAGCTATCAGTTAACCTGGTTTGACATCCACTCGAAAAACCCACGGGGGTTAGGACCGCCCCGCATTTAAAAGCCACGACTGATGTACGCAAGGATATTACAGGCACGTCTTAAAGACGGCAAGGTCTGCTGACCGGCCTCACGTGGACTGCGTGCTGCATGGCATCTTAAAACGTGAAGCGGGCCCTGTTTATTCGTAGGATGGGATATGCCGGAAGTAGGACAAACCCCATACTCGGGGTTGGACAAAGAATTCGTGGTCCACTCACCGTAGTCTTCGTCTTCAGTCATCCAGCGATCAGTTTCGATCATGCCCGCCGACCGCCATAAATTTCTGCAGCCCTCTTCCGAGTACTTTAGACTCTGCTCGACTTGAATACGTTCCTGGGCCTTGACCGTCTCTCCCAAGACCACAATGTCTCGTGGTGGCGAGTAGAATGCTTGGTGGCGTCCTCCTTCGATGTCATAGACATATTCACCAATGACCTGCCAGTCATCTAGGTCAAATGCCTTATGTCCAAGAACTTCATTTGCATGAGAGAGTCCATTCAGAAGGAACCTTGGCCAGTCAGCACAAGGAGAAGCCGGAAGGATGTATGCATTGCGTCATTCTTAACTGACCTATGCGTGACGCCATGTCTATCTTGAGAGCAGCATATAGGGTTCAGTATAGCTCAATGTGGATTTTCAATAATACTAACCGTTGTATGCGTGACTATTGTTGGGCGTCAGAAGCCTGATAACTCTTCAAGTGAGCATGGTATGGGACGTTCCATGACTTACTAGACCTTGGAGGGATCTGTGCAGGAGTCCAACCCAATCAGAAAGCTATCCGCTGGCTGGAGAACATCGGCGAAACCTCTCAGGAACGAGGCTGCTTCGTCCCGGTGGAAATTACCTAATTAGGCTGGTCAATTGCAAGGGATCTGATTTTGCGTCTATATGTATACGGAATATGCTCGAGTTCGTACCAATGCTAGATCCGAGAGATAAAACGCATTTTCGCTTGGAGGCGATCTGCGGCCTCCTTAACCATTCACGGCCGTCATCGTATGTTCCTAATAATCCGTGACACCGGACGTGACGGAATTTTGGGACTTGAGCTAGAGTTCTTGACAACTCATCTTCTGACAAATCAAGAGCATAATAGTCGATCTTTTTGCCGGCGTTGTCGAGAGCTTGAAGCAAAAGAGCCACCTTTCTCAAGTTGCTGGCCAAGAAGGTCAATCAATATTGCTACCGAGTTACGGAGACGGTCCTATAACTCACCCGCTGCCTAACTCGAGAACTAGAGATCCGGATGGAATTGACTTAGCAATGGCAGTAGCCGAACGCCGCAAGACTTGGATCTCATAATTTGTTAAATAGTACTCTTCTAAATATGTGATCTGATGTTACTGTCAGCGTGAGGTGAGAAGTGTAATTAAATTCGTCTAACCTCTTCAAACAGTTGTAGACCTTTCTCGTCATAGAGTAGTAAGGTCGGTAATTTCCGGGGCCCCTCCTGAGGGCGCAGTAACTTATGGATTTCCTCTTTTAAGTTAATTTCGACGGCGGTTTGCCGTATGTCAGTAATATCAATATTTGGACGTCGTCCCGCGGTTAGGCTAGCACCCTTTTCTAACTTGTACTCCGGGTTAGGTAGCTGAGGTTCATACGGTGACTCGACAACAGATGGCATAGCTGCTGATGATGATAAAATTGCCTTATTACACAGGAGATGATGGCTGCTAAGCTTAGAGGGTAGTTTTCACGTTTCTGCAGGGGTGGGGATATCGTAGGTAATATATATAAATTTCAATTGGGACGGTTGTAAAATCTGAATGGCGTAACATGAGAGTTACAATACAGGAATATGTACCTACTTAGACCTAGTACAAAAAGCATATTGTGAGATGAGAAACCGGACAAACCTAGCTGCGAGGCCACACTCTCTGCCGCTAATAAGGGGAGTAAGGGAACAAGGGTAATAATGGTGATGTCAGTAGGGAACTAAGGGGTTGGTTCCAGTCTAGATGTGGTTGGACCAGCGACGAAGTTCCTAGGTACGTCAGCCCTAAAAGCGTTCAAACAAGGTGCATTCACGGTGGCCATCTTGGATATACTATTTGACTACCGCGATATGTAATGTATCGTATGTATGTAGGCTAGGTATTGTATGTGAGATCCGAGGAAAGGCATGAAAAGGCGGATGGGGCTCGTATCTATCCACGCCTTCTTACGGCACGATGATACGGTAATTCGGGTTGCCAAGAAGGGTCCTGGGCGGGCACGCAAGTGAGTGTCCCGGAACTTGGATAGTTGAGAACTGAGGAGTCAGAAATTGTTTTGTCATAAAATGCTGCAAGTTAAACTAGACTATAATCATGAGAGTGGGATGTTGAAGGAGAATAACAAATCACGGGGCAGAATAGGGACGAAGAGGAAAAGCTACGGCTGTCCCGGCCCCGCAATGAGAAACCTTTTGAAGTGGCCAGTGCATATGTCGTATGGTACAACCCGCACTACCGTTTACACGCTTTACCGGATTAGGCACCTTGTGTACAACCGCACCGCACTACCCAGGTAGTTCTTACCTTAGGTACCTGGTTAGGGTACCTGAAGTAGGTTAGGTACCTAGGTAGCTCTTACTCAACTTACATAGTCCCTACATACCGTATCCTGTTGTGCGACAAGAACGCTGCAGGCTCCTTCGCCGTCCCTTACCTACCCTTACCTACAGGTAAGCTACCACGGGTGTACCTTGGCTCGGTTCCGGTTCCTGGTAAAGACGTTTCCTTACGGTGAGAAAACTTATACGGAGCTAATTACCTGTCTTATTATCGGTCAGATACATGTACCGAATGTTTGATAACTACGGAATATACTACGAGCAACATTTAGAATGTATTAGTATATTGGGCATCGGGCCTTTACTTTACAATGCGTTAATAGACCTTGTCTAGTTATATATTAATACTTGCCTAGACATATATTATGTAAAGGACAGAGCGATGACGCTCATTTAATCATTATTGCATTGAGAAAACGCAAACCAAGACCCTTCCACCCCAATAGTACGATGCAGTACTACCTGAAGACATTTGTTTGATATTAGACGTGACTGATATTGGACGTGACTTACCTAATGTATAGTTATACATTATGTAAGTAGTATACGAGGTATAGGTAGCCGTTTAATAATATCCCAATCGTTTTTAAAACTTGGAAGAAATCCGTTTCGGTTTTAAGCATACCTTAGGTAGATACCAAATTAGATTATATATTATTATTCTTCATAGAAATACACGTCCGGGCCGAGATGTTCTCGCTAACTACGTCACTTATATGTGGCCATGACCTGACGATCTTTACCGAAACCCTCCCCCACTTTACCCCTCAACAACCGAAAGAGCCTCCCACACACGTGTAAGTCTATATTTGGCGATAAGCGACAAAGATTCACCGCGTCATTTACGGCTATCGTAGCGTCTCGCGAAATGCAGCATTATATTAGGGAGGTGGCATTGATAGACGGCTGGCTAGCTGATCATGGGGTACAGCTCACATGATTTCTAAATTGACCATTACCTAGTTTTTGCCTAACCCAGCGGCCTGCATCTTTTGTGTTGAGCTTTCCGAACTTTCTATTGCATCTTCTTCTAACTTAATGGTGGGACAGTGCCTGGATGCGACCCCCGACTGCACGTCAATTGTGGGGAAGTACTTTCCCCCCGTGACACCCCCAGAGTACTTTTGTAACTTTTGTAACTTTTGTAGCTTTTATGGTCAAAGGTACTGAGGTACTTGATCCCTCTTTACATCCCATCGGGCAGGTTTTTTTTTCCGATAGTAAGCAACCTGAAGAGAAGAAAAGGGAGTGAACACCCCATTTGTTCTTGATGGAGCGTCTCATTCTTATCTATTGCAATGCGACTTCATCATCTTTGACAGGCTTCAGTTTTTCCGCGGCACTCTCGGCCACCAACTCAAAATCCACCAGAGCAGCAGCGGTGAACCCTCCGGGCGAGCCAAACCTTCGGTCTAAAGTTTACTGGAGCACATGAGCGACTTTTGAGAGTGGCAATTGTACGTGAAGGGAAATAAGGAGGGTTGTCATAAATTTGTGGAGGACCATCGACCCTTAAAAGACGTTAGCCTCGATCTTGGAAGAACATCAGCTAGCCTGAAATCAGCCAGCATTGAGACAATAGAGTATTGATCATGGGACGTCATTTTACGACTTGTAATTTTTGACACTTGTAATCTGCTCATCTTGCTGGATAGTTACCTGATATGCGTTTTAATCTAACCTTGGTCCGTTTTTAGGTTATCAGAGATTGGCATTGGGTTGGGTTAAAAAAAAACTCAGCTTGGACTGGTTATGGTGTGATGGTTTCTTATCCTACGTGTTTTTGTATGAGAAATTCGGCGAAACTTCCCTTGATGCGTTATTCTTAGTACCTAAATTATTCTATGAAGAGTACAGAGCATGTAGATGACAGCATCAAGCAAGCATTATAGGCAGATTATAGGTCGGGCCTGAGTAAGTGTTCAAGAATATATACGATACCCGTTGGCTATATATAAGAAGGCGATGACGAAGACTTATGAATATTACGCCTTATTCCAGAAACAAGATAAAGTTGAGATAGAGTATATAGAACATGAACTACCGACAAAGTGCACTGACGAGCCGACATGAAAACTCCAAGTTGAGCTACGTAGATCTCATATGACTATAGTGAATTGGTTAATAACATTAGTTGGATAGCTCCATGGAGCTTCCAACTATGCGTAAATTAAACATATAGAACATTGCCGCAGTATTTATAGTTATACTATAGGTAGTATAATACTATTTATTTAGATTATCCTCTAAACTTACAAGACCACGGAAAGAACGATTTTATAGTTAACAGCCCGTCACTAAGAATCGGTATATCTAGATTGAGATACTTAATCATATTGATCCTATATTGTCTTTAAACAGTACAGAATAACTAGAACTACTTAGATCTTGAGGTCCTTTGAATTCTATGGGCTAGCATTTTGAAGACAAGAGAATAAGAGCAACAAAAATAAAGCTTTTGTAGATTGGAATATTATGTTTATAGCTTGGATCAACTAGTAATTGTTCATGCTGACCGTATGAGTCACAAAGTCATCGTAAGGAACTATGTAATCGGTGTTGGTGTAAGATTCTATCAGGGGTGTTAGAAGACCGGGCCAAGCCAAGCCACATTAAGAGTCATATCATATATATTTCAAAATAACACGAAAGTCAATATAAAATATAACGCCTGGTGGTGGAGAGGGAACACACTCGGTCAAAGCACACTTCTAGGTAATAGTCCTAGATGAGATGTTGAGATCCGAGAGATCGTAGGTTCAATCCCTACCCAGGCAAACATTCTTTTCTTGGATTCTTTTTTGGCCTTTACATTTTTATATCATGCATCACAAAGTACACTATATACCTTCTTTTTGAGCTGGTTGGTGCGGTGATGATAATTATATTGAATTAAGGCTTTATACTAATATACCGTAGGCATCGTTGAATCATTATTAGTTATCGACCGTATCTATACCTTAGGTATATATAGGGTGAGATGAGCTGATATTCATTTCTAGATAGCCTTAGCATAATTTCTTCCTATTTACACTACATCGATTACACTAATCATTAAGAATGGTATAATTGAATTCATAGAGACTGTCTGGTCTGCTGGAATTTCTATGTGAGTCATCAACCTTGGTCCCCTATCAGGCGGAGTAATACTCAGGGGTAATTTATCAGCCAACGAATCGACTTCGGTCTAGTATCTACCAAGGAAACATATTTTTACGGCCGGCTAATATATCTAATTTCTTGCAAGTTTCACAGGCTCATGCATATATGTTTTGGGATATATTTAATTCCACTGTCTAGCCCTAAATTAAACTCGTTCCTCGTAACTTGCCTATCTAAATAGGGATCTATAATAACTGTAGCGAATGAAAGTAAGAGACCAGGGAAATTCCAATCCGTTTAAGCACTAGTCGAAGAAGGGGGACCACCGCTCATAGAGCCACTCGGGAATCCACTGGGCATAGTCCCATTTCCGCCAGGGCCGGTTCCGTTACCACCACCGCCACCAATGCTGTAGCCAGTCGAGTGGCCGCCCTCGGCATCAAGGTATGCGGCTGTAATTTATGGATTAGCTCTCATATACTCATCTGTCTCTTAGGCGTGGATTAAACTTACCAACTCCATAGTACTCGTCCTCGGTGTAGTCGGCAGAGCCGTTAATGCCGATCTGGATCCAGGCAAATAGACCGTCCTCGATGGAATCGCCGAGGTAAACGAATTGCGGGATGGGGTCGAACGACTCATCGGCCTGGACGATGGACCACATGTCTTCGTCGTTGGTGGTTACTTCCACCGTGTTGGTGTTGTACGGGTACGTCGCCTCGACCTCGATGCGTAGGTCTTCAGGCCAGAATAGTTGTCCGATGTGACTAACCGGAGCATTCCTATTGTCAAGGGTTAGCTATGGTATATAGACAAAATCGAGCATTGGACTCTGGGATAGGCGGCATTATTTTTGTCACAACTTACCACACGGAGATAGTACCGTTGGGCATAACCGTAGCATTGGTATGCGACAACAAATGCGTGTGAACAGCACGTCCACCATAGTGACCAGGGAAGATTGTCTCAAAGCTGGCGACACCATCGCCATCTGTCAACTGGATTCCTCGGAGGTAAGTAGAGTTGTATCCGCCCTCGGCGTAGTTTCCATTAGTAGAGATACCGCTGTAGACACCGGTAGCATTGCAGTTCCAGATATCAACTGCAACAGAAGGCATAGGATCACAGGTGTTGACGTCGATGTACTGGACCTCGAGGAACAAGTCGATACCGTCGCAATACTTGGCCTCCTTGACGTTGGATCGCATCTTCTCGCCGACAACATAGTACGGTCCGTCGGTAATCTCAGGGGCCAAGATGCAGCTCGTGTTTCCGCTGAAGACCTCCTCGAGTGAGGTAAACATGTTGTAGTCGTAGGTTCCCGTCATGTTGTGGTTGACCTTCTCCCAGGCCTGGAGATCTGCGAGGTCTCGCTTGTCCTTTCTCGTGGCTGTGAAGGTCTCATTAGTTCGACACACCTTCTAGTTTAATGTTCGGTACTCACCGGTCTGGATGCCGCGCTTCTGTCGGATTTTATTAACGGTCTCAGCACGGCGCTTGATCGAGCGCGCCTTGAGTGCCTGGGCGGAAGCCGAGTTCGAGCATGAAGCTAGCGATCGAGCGCCGAGTTGAGCCGCATTGTCACGGGCTACAATCTCACGCTTCATCTTGTGTGCATCGTGTTTCTCGCCAGGGTGAGCAGTGGCATAGCTGACAAGAGCCGCGAGGGCTAGGTTGGAGAAAGCGACCATGATGATAATGATGATGAGCGAATAGGAGGTTTTCAAAAACGACTGACTAGGTACTACCGAACGACTGGATAGAGGATAAGTTGCCTAGGGGTTGGCGATGAATAAAAATGTCAAGAGAGACTGCGACATGATGGCCTTTTAATCTTGTCACTAGAGGCTTTACATAGATGCGTGGCTCTCTTCTAGGTCCACCCGACGACGACTAAGAACATCTCTATTCGTAATGCTTGTCGTGCATCCTGGTGCTGCATTATCCTCAGTGATTTCATGGCATATCAAAGACTCGCAGCAATTCCTGGCTTCCCCATCACAATTGTTACCATTGGACTCTCTAGTATGCTCTAGCCTTAGCCTTTAAATATACCATTACGCGTCCCCTACGTAGAGGCGAATATTGAGATATGAGAAAAAAGCTGAGCCTTGTCCAGGAGAGTTGCGTTCGCAGGGAACAGGGGGATCCTAGTCATCTCATCTACCAATTAGGAATACAGAATTTTCAAATCCATCGGACGATTCGACGATTCAAGCATCGTCATGTCTTCTAGAGCTGAAAGGCTTGAAACGGGATGTGGATGGTTGACGAATCCGACCCACATAGACTGATACCTATATCCGCATTTCGGTAGTTATAATGCATAATAGTCCCTTTTAATCATCTAAATAAAGCCCATCTAATAAGATCTGTTTCCGTGTTTCGATGTTTCGTGGAGTGACCATTTTTACTATGCCTCCTTTGATCGCGTCGAAAGATGAACGCGTCAACTTTTCATGAGTCGTTGATGCTGTGGCTTTGAGATACCCGGGATCCATCTCGTGTACTTTAAACCGTCGCAAGTAGTTGTGTGATAGGCTTGGGATACGGATGCTTGCAGCCAATGAGCCCCGTTTGTTCTGTGAAGATGACGGGTGAAGGCATACGTATATACCCAGCTCACATAGGGAAACCATACCACTTATGGGGGGTTTTATTTTTATTTTTATTTTTATTTTTATTTTTAATTTTTTTTATATTATTAATATAATTCCCAAGTCCCGACTAAAAACTTATGAAGGGTATATTTTGGTTGTCCTTTTAGATGTAGTGCGTATTAGATGTCGACAATTTTTATATGAGCTGTTATGCAGCCATGCGTGATCGACAGGCACTCTCTAATTGCGGTTAGTTGATGCTCGTGTATGACAAGACTTTATTTATTAAGTAAATTTCAATATGATTGGCTGAAATAACTTGCGTTGTTCCGCAAAGGGTATGTCCGAAGTCCTAATCGAAGTCTGATTGGCTACCTATTTCTCAGTAAGTCTTGGTTCTAGGTCGTTTTATGTTTGTATAAGTCGAATTTAGGATAAAAGCTCGGCCTAAAAAGTATTATCAAAGAGAAGTCTACCGTATGCTGCGTAGTTACACTCAAGGGTATACTTGTACAGAGAAACAGACAGTAACATAACACTATTTTATAGGTATACGGAAGGGAAATAGGGCAATTCGAAGTGTAACAACCTATCTACAAGGTGAAATTTCAGAATAATTCTCTAAAGTATGGGTGCTATACTAACTCGAGGATGACAGGAAATTTCTATAACATTTGAGAGGATATAACTACCACCCAAACTAAGACATCTACGACCTTCTACTTCCCTTATAATACGAGAGACTCAAAATCGTGGCATTCCTAACGCCTCCCTCCTTCCAGTGCTTGCCGGGTCAAGATATGGCACTTCACCAGTCCCCGAAGCCCGCACACCCGTCCTAATACCCTCTACAAGATGCGTATCAGGCTGTTATAATGCACATTAGCACCGATCAGAAACGGCTATATGTAAATACCTGCAAAGATATGGGATAGATGCTCACAGTAGCAGCATGCAAAGTGCACACATTACTCCAAATCGCACAAGCTCCCTTCGTCCAATGCATCCTAGCTATACAATCATGATTCCGCGTAATAAGCCTCAACACATAATCACGAATCATCTGGTCCTCGTACGAATATACGTCATTAATCCGACTAACGTGCAACCCCACGCCCGCGAACAGCGACTTCCACCCGGTGACGGGGTGCGTGCGGATCACGGGGTGCGACGGCGAAAACTCGTAGTCCTTGTTGAGAGGGGACCCGCGGGGCGACATGACGTCGTACCCGCCGGCCTTGCAGGCGGATTCGAAGACGGGCTGTGCGCATGTCGCGGTCAGGGTCTCGAGGAATTTCTGGTAGGGAGGGGATAGCCGGTCGTAGAGCTCGTAGCCGGATACCCAGAGGGTGTCGCCGCCGGCGGGTGGGGTGTCTTGCATACGGAGGAAAGAGAAGTCTGAGGGACAGTTCTCGAATAGACCTGGAGGGTTGGGGTTAGTATGGCGTTCTATAATTGGGAATAGGGAGGTTGGTCAACATACTGTCGCTATGCCATTCCCGACCCAGATCTCGAGGCTCGCTGGCTGAGCCGGGACGGTTCTTCATTGTGGCATATAACTTCTTGGCCGCCTCGGAGTTGATGACATAGCTGGAAGTTCTGTTAGCGCCAGCATGTGGAAGAAGGTAATTTCCTTCAACCTACATCTGCTTGTCGGTGGTACCGTCTGCCATTGGGAGATTGTTGGGGTCATTATACAGGGGGTGCACGTGCAGCCCATTCTCGGGAGGTCGTCCCGTTAGCTTGCCAAGCAAGTCCGTGATGTACTTCTGCTCCTCGACAGAGAGATCATCTTGGGGGGCTCTGAAGAAGACTACACCGCGTTCGCAGATGGTGATCGCAAGGTCTCGCAACTGTTCTTCAGCATTAGGGGCCTTCAGCATGTCCTTGAGCTTTGCGGTGGGGTATTCCCGGCCGATAATAGGGGTGCTATCGACATATTCGAGATGGTCAATAGACGATCCCTTTTTCAAGGGCTCCCGTTTGAGCTTGTTCATAGAAAGAGAACCCATGGTGCACAATAAATAGTATAATATATCTTTTCCGCTCCACGAAACTGCTAGGGACTTCAGAGAACTGTCGAGTGACTAACAGGAGTGTGGATTCCGGTAAGCGAAGGGGAACCGGCCACTTATATTAACAAGATTACAGCTTACCGACCGATGAAACTAGAGGATTCCCAAGCTACCCCAATCTATAACAGCGTCCATCGCTTAAATGTCTGCCGTCTGGGGTATGCGGGGGCGGCCAAGGGGCTATGTCAATTCTGGACATCGGCAATGTGAATCTGGGGAAGTTTGGGGTTAGGATGCGGAGATCGCGTACCAATAGTCCGCCGCAAGACACCATCAGGTGAAGACCCGAGGGTCGGGATATGTAGTAGCGCGTCTGCACTGTTGGGATAGGCAATTTATCTCCCCATGGGTCAAGGAGTTCTTCAAGAGGTAGCCCGTCCGCCTCTCATCGTCGACAGGATTCTCATCACTTTCATCTGTCTCTAAGCGTCAGCAAGACATATACCACCGCAACGATGGTGGCCGCCGCTATATCAGCAAATCCGCTGCAGCTGGATGTTCGGAGTCATACAAAATGTCTTGCAATCTGTTTTGTTGTTACCGTCTCGAGCTTTCAATATGGCCTTGACTATGCCCTCGTCGGCGGCTTTATGGCCATGCCTGGCTTCTTGAAAGTCTTTGGCTACTACGACGAAGCGGCTCACAAGTGGGCTATTGACCCGACTGTTCAACAACTTATTTCCTCTCTGATGACAATTGGAACATTTGTGGGCTCACTCTCGGTTGGGCCATTCAGCTCCAGGTTTGGGCGACGACAGGGGTTGTGGACAGCATCTCTCCTCAACTGTATCGCAACAGCAATAATGATTGGAACGACAAATCTCGGCGCACTCTACTTTGCCCGTTTCGTTCTTGGTAAGCCTGCAATCTATAACTAAGCCGAATTGGTATAGAATGTAACTCATACGCGTATAGGAATTTCGGTCGGCTGGTTTCTTACCTTTGCCCAAGTTTACATCAACGAGGCAGCACCTGCTCATCTTCGAGGTATTGCCTTCGCCGTATACCAGAGTCAACTCTCTATAGGGTCAATCGTAGGGGCCGCTATCGACTATGGCACCCACACTATGCTCGGCAAGGAAGCCTATCGAATCCCACTTGCCATCTTCTTCGTTGCTCCGACCATCCAGACGATTGCTATGTTCTTCTTCCCAGAGAGTCCACGATGGCTCATGACACAAGGAAGAGAGGCGGAAGCTGAGTCGGCGCTTCGAAGACTCCGAAACAGCAATATCAAAGAGAACGAGTTCCAAGCCGAGTTTGAAGAAATCCGAACTTCTACAGCGGCGCAGGCGGACCAGTTCAAAGGAAAGCACCTGTGGGTTGAGATGTGGAGGGGTACTAATCGGCGCCGATCTCTCCTTTCTATAGCTGTTATTTGCTTCCATTGTGCTAATGGTAAGTGATATCCAACGAACAAATAAAGTATCGTGCTAATATCTATGCCTAGGTTCTTCTTGGGTAAATACCCCTATAAACTTGTGACCTAAGTACTAAGACTTGACTAACCTCTCTTAAATAGTTGAATATTTATACAACTTACTTCCTCACCGTTGCCGGTGTAAAGGAAGCATTTTCGTATTCTACCATGATAACCTGCATGGGACTCATCGGCGTCCTGGCTAGCTTCTTTGTCGTTCGTCACATTGACCGCCGTGTTATTCTTCTTATTGGAGTAGCAGCATGTGGTTTCTGTCAACTCGCGTTTGCGATCGCTTGGACTGTGGCCCCCGGAGCCGTGGCCACTGCAAAGGTGGTCATCGCCTTTATTGCGTTATTCACATTCTTTTATGTCGCCTATGGTAAGTAGCCCATTTGTATTCTAGGGAAAGTTGTCGCTAACTTTAATAGCGCCCTATGCCTGGCTCCTAGGAGGCGAATTGCCTAGTAACCATCTCCGAGCTCATACTTACGGCGTAGCCACCGCACTCAACTTCCTTGGAAACTGGCTAGGTGTCTTTACCGCGCCGTACTTTATTAACCCCGCCAGCCTGGGATGGAGCGCTAAATATGGGTTAGTAATGGTAATCTCATGGCCGATCTTTTGCTAATAGTGTAACCCTAATAGATATATCTGGTTTGGATCAAACATGGTAGTGTTCCTATTCACATGGGCTTTCATGCCCGAGACGCGCGATAGAACCCTAGAAGAGATAAATGAGATCTTTGAAGCTAAGGTTCCAGCTCGGAAGTTTAAGAAATATATCTGCACAGGTACGGAAGCTGTGAAGGTAGCGGTCATTGAGGAAAAGAACAGAAGCACGTCTCACGTAGAAGAAGTAACTCAAGAAGGGGTATAAGATCACTGACGGTAGTTTAATCAGGGGGCATATTTTACGACATGGGTATATTAGGTAAGTAGGTAGCGATAGGTTGTTACAACAACAGTAGAAGTTGTGTTGGATTTTACATGGCAATCTGCAATATCTAGTGCGCTATATGAAACAATTTCAAGGCATGTATCTGACTACGAGTTGAAATACAAAATATAGGAATATTATGTACGCTTCTGCAGTTGTTAGCTCACTCTGCCTTAAGTTCCTCTCCATCGTAGATCGTCCGGCCGCTGATACCCAAGACCAGGTTGATGTGGGAGGTGGAAGGTACCTCGCCCATTCTCTTACTTATTATTCTATCACTACTCAATGTATCTTTGATCTAATAGGTATTAGTGACATCTCGGACATAGAACTAATAGATTATGCGTGCCTGGTGGTGGGCTTTTTCGTAGACGAGGAAGACTTGGGTGGATGAACCGCACTTAATAATGAGAAAAAAGGAGAAATAGGGGAAGTTGACATAATGGAGACTAGTACGGAAGAAATATTTAGAGATAGAAAGCTAACGAGGAAGATGGAGGTGTTTAGTTGGTGACACGATTCGATTTAGAGGGAATTTGTAAGATATAAAATGGTCTGCAAAAGAATAGGGGATATATTTACATAGTCCATTTTCGTCGTTACAGCTATATAATCAATTATTTGCTTTTTATCCAAGTACGTGAATGTACTAAAAGGTCATTCCTAGCTCTGCCTGGTACCTATTAAAAGAGTTGGGATTTCGATAGATCTATGTTACGAGAGTAAGGTGTCTTAAAATAGAACCACTCGTTAATATATATACACTTCTTTTGAATCTCATAGTTAGGACTTGCCGTTGTATTTACTAGTTCAATATCTCGTACATCGACCCCTTCTCCTTTAAAAGGGGATGTTTAAAATGGAATAACAGGTACCTACCTAAAATACTTCTAAGGGAATCAGTCACAGCAGGACATCGTAAGTACCTTGTATTTAAATTGTGAGTCACTTGTCTTTAAAAGTTTTAGGAAAGACAAGACGTGTAAGTAGCAACAGCTGTAGCAACTGGCAACTGGCAGTTTCGTACCGTACCGGCGGTCCCTCAGGCACTGAAATATCATCACGGCAGTAATCCTAGACCGCCCTGACCGCCTAGGCAGACAATTATATGACATTTCGTCCCGACGCGAGAAGTAAGAATTCTATTTTCCTTTTACAACTCCAAACCAACTTAACAATAAACTAACCAACCAACCTCACTACACCATTACTCATTACTCAAACAAAGTTAACTTACTTACCTATATTCTATCCACATCGGCACTACACCTCATCATTCAACATGAGGGACGGGAAATATATAATACCCTAACACAATACATAAGGTGCATAGGCAGAGCTCAATCAAACAATGATGCCTTTCGGAACGGCCTGTATCTGCGGAGCTAGGTCTGGGGGGTTTACGGCAGAAGACTATAATCTACAGCTACGTCTCGCCAGCACATAACCTAACAACTTCTATCGGCGACACCTTGACAGAGAGGCCAGATTGACCAAATTATGAGTCAGGTTGAGGATGGCCGCGCATGTTACAGCTGCGCTGAACAGCGTGATCTGCTGAAGATCTTTACTGATCCCAGTATTCCCAAAGATCCGACTACGGGTTTAATCTATCTCCACGAGGGAGGTAGGAGGACATGAACACTACCTACACACCCTAGCGACGCTCATCACACTCCATCTACTCTACCATCCCCTACTATCGCCGCTCCTGTTCTGTATTCAGCCTCCTCCTTCCAATATACTTATATCACAACTCTTTTAAATCTAAGCCTACTCCTACTACCACTCCCCTTTCAACAAAATAAATAAAATAAAATACAAACTAGCCCAGGTAAGTCAACCAAACAAAACAAAACTACCCTTACAAGTCATTGAACCTAACATCATATTCCCCAGATACTACCCTCCGACCTCATCATTTCTAATTCTAACACCTCATTAACCTAACCTCAACAATATGGCAAGCCGTTTCCCCCGGTGACTATGTGATGGGCCCCGACCCCATTACAAGTCCTGCCGCCGTCCTCTGACATCTAAACTATAATTATCGAGTCCTTACGATCCAACATCCCATCTTAACCAAAGATACCGTAACAACACCCGACACGGCAGGACGCAATAATAAATGCGGGTTCCGGCAATCTCTCTCCTGGTTCAATCGCGAAGAGGGTAGTGGCCTCAGGGACATTCCCCTGGTAGGGGAAATCGCTGCCAACAGCGCCATCGGTTCGTCCTCTGACTAAGACTCCAGACATCTCCTTATCAATGTCTCGGTCTGTGGAAACCAGTTCGAACTACCGGGACAGGGCCGGGTTACGACTACGATCACAGCCGAGGGGACGGCAGCTCGCGACTCGGGCAATACGAGTAAGATGAAGATGATGTGCCAAGCGCCTTCCCGAATCTAGAATTGATAAGTACCCTTAAAGCACAGCTACTCAGGAGATTCGAGCTCGCGGAGGTGTGGGCGGTTCGTTCGGTTGGTAACAGTTAATGAGGGAACGGAGAAGGAGGGCAAATGTAGGTTCGGAATTGACGGTTTGGTAGTGGAGAAGATACATACCTAGGTATGTTTAGAGCTAGATATTCTCTGTTTTGTCCACCAGATATACCAACAGCAGCATGTGGTGGCTGGTTTAAGGAACATCATCACTAGACTAATAACGATTAAAAACTTCATCACTAAATTAATAATCATTAAATTCCTTACCTCTTATTTATCGCTTATGTCTCCTGTGATAATCTCTATGGATTTGACACATTTTCCACCACGCTTTTAAAATGGGAATACATTAGGTACCTAATCTAAGGATAATAAAACACATGCTGCTTTGTAAGATATTTAACTAAAATGACTTTGTTAAGAGGTACCTTTGCTTGACATCTTGCACCAAGTGTCTAGCGTTTGCAATCCGAGCGGGTGAAATCACGGCCAGACACCTCAACTTTCAGTCACTAAGCTCCGTCCATAATCTCCTAAAGTAGCTAACATTAGGAGAATATTTAAAAATAACTCAAGCTAAGTCCATAGAATGATCTTTGTTCTTTTTAGAGATAGAGCAGATGACTGCCAAGCCTAGCCCCTTTCCTAGAAGCACCTCCTATTTACGATTGTGATTCTGCTTACATTATAGATAATATTGTTGGAAAGTGGAAATAGTATATAATCTTACTTTATTGAATTTCCAATAGGTCAGGTATGAAAACCAACTAATAAGATACATGATACCGCTACCAAAACGTACTATAGACTAAGGAGTGATAGATGCTAGGTAGTACACACCACACCCCCATCAATCCCAAGACTAAATGTATCCCCCTTTATCCAATCCTATCCCATCATCCTCCATCTCAGAACCCTCTCTACTTCTTCCCCAGCGCAGCTTTCACAGCCTGAACCTCCTCCTCAAGCGGCAAGATATCCGGGAGCGGGCCCAGCGGGGTAATAGAATGAGGATTGATCTGCGTATGGCTACGCGTGTAGTGATTCTTGATATGCAGGAAGTTCGTCGTGTCCTTGAACGCGGGATGTTTCCAGTACAGGTTGCGCGTATAGTCGTGCAGGCGCGGGTACCCTGACCGAATGTCCCGTATGTTGCACTTGAAGTGCTGCACGTAGACCGGGTCGAACCGAATTAGCGTTGGGAAGCTGGCTCTTATGTTAGTTACCATTATCAGGGCTCGCGCCTTTGGGGGGGAAGTTTCGAGAAAAAAAACCTATACATAAGGGAACATCTCTAGTATTACCGCAAAAAGGGGTCAGGGGGTTCAGGGGTCAGGGGTAAAAACTCACAGTCTAACATCCACCTCCGTCAACTTATCCCCCAAGAAATACGGCCCCCCCGTCTCCTCCAAATGCTTTTCTGCCCTATCTAGCGCCTCAAACAGCGCCTTGACATTCCTCTCATACGCCTCCTGGGTAGTCGCAAAGCCACTCTTATACACGCCATTATTAATATGATCATAAGTCCACTCATGCGCCTCCTCGATCTGCGGCCGTAGTGCCTCGGGGTATAAATCGACCTTGGCGAACTCGGGCGGCAGCTGATCGTTGAATACGGTGCCAAGCATGCGCAGGATCTCGCTGCTCTCGTTGTTGACGATGGTGTTGGCTTTTTTGTCGAAGAGGACTGGTACTGTGAAGCGGCCCTTGTAGTTCGGGTCTACTGCGAAGTATAGCTCGCGTATGTGCGTGTATTTCTCATGCCCCGGGATTGGGTCTGGGATTACATTTTCTCCTTCTGCATCCTTGTCTTCGGCGGTGGGGAATCGCCATCCTGTTGAGACTTTAGTTCTCTGACCGTAGATATACAGTTTCTAGGAGCAGACATACCCTTCTCTCCCATATACCAATGCACGCTGGAGAAAGAGATGAAATCTTCTAGTCCCTTAAGCTTCCTTGCGATTAAGGTCCGCGTAGCCTATTCATAGTTACTCAGTTGGCTTGTCGCATATCAATATACAGGGCAGCAAAAAACATACCCAGGGACAAGCATAGCTGACGTAGAGATGATACCGGCCCTTCTCAGGCGGGAACTGTGCACCAGGCTCCGTAGAAATCCAATTACGGAACGAGCTGCTAAGACGCTTGAATTCGCCGCTAGTATCTCCGGGCTTGACCCAGTCCGTGATTTTAGAAGCCTATTTTCAAGTTAGAAGCCATTTGAGATCATATAAGACTGAAGTCATCTCACCATTCTAACTTGCTGTTGCATGCCTTTATACTGTTGTTGTTTCTTTCCCCAGGTTGAATTAGTTCTTCTTATATTTGAAGTTAAGTAGCGCCTTCTTAACAATAAGCTAGATTGTGAAGTTGAAATTGAACGTGACAATAACGATAACTTCGTGACACGAGAAACTGCGAAAGGAGTAGTAATTATATTCATAGATGCGGGGAACGTCTACTTGTAGTCTTGTACGACTCCCCAAACTTAGACGACTTTTATAGCTTTTAGTTTTGAAGCTTTCTCAGTTGAGAAACAAGGAGCCCTCAAATCAGATGTTGTAGAAATGACGTGCGCTATGTAGCTCTATTCGGCTTTGTCAGAATCTCCCCTTACTCATAGCTTATACCACGATTACGGATCGTGACGTAAAATGTTCTAGTTATCCTAGCATGATCCTAGCATGATCCTAGCATGATCCTAGCATGACTAATCAGCTCTAAGAATGGAAGTGGAGTTGGACGGGAGCTATCTTGGATGTGGAGAAGTTCGTATAACTCCAACTCATACTAGGAAGTACTAGATGGGCCTTACAAATAGGAGAATCTTACAATAAGGAGACTAATAAGCAAGATACCAAAGGGCCTTAATAAACATAACGAGGGAAGAACAGCATATAACAACCAAAACAGCAGTCAATAGAGCGGCTTGGGTAAAACGAAGTCTATTTACGACTAATTCCTTTAGGCACTTGTGGTAGAACCTGCAATTAAGCTTAAAGGGCAAATGGTGCACTAATGGCGCATGCTAACCCCCTCCATACAAGACATCTATCCTCATAATCCCTAAAACTGAATAAAATGCACGAGTAAAGAGCACCACACAATGCGTGGTATACTAGGCAGCTAGCCATTTAGCGGATCCTAACCTTGATGTATGGCACCTCCACATCTTCCTCATCTAAGTCCTCAGCCACCATCTCGAAGATGAGCTCCTTCTGGTGTTCCGGAATGGGCTTCTTAGAGACAGTCTCTACAAGCTGGCTCAGCTTGAGCGGGTATCGCTCCTTTAACTTCGGAGGCGGGAAGAAGCTGGCGTAAAGCAGGCTTACTCCCGAGCTCAGCATGCTAATGTTAAGACCCCGCTTTTGGAAGTCGGCTAGCAGTTCCTTTAGGGTTATATCTTCAACCTCAAATCGATCCCAAATCTTGTCCAGAGTGACCTTGCCGTCTGGTCCCCTGTATTCAACCTTGGGGCTGGCAATGGGTTCGCTGAAGCCGAAGAACGGTAGCGCGAGGTTGACAAACCCGTTCTTGTATTGTTCAATATCATCCTTTCCGTCGATGATCTTGTACAGCTCTAGGATGACAAGACCTGTGACCAACGCGGTCGTAGTGGCAATAGCCGGGATGATCTTTCCGGCGATGAACTTTGTCTTGTGTCTATCGGCCTTCTCGATCTTGTAGTTGTCGGCTCGTAAGTTACTCGCCGCTGTGATGAAATCGATATGATGATTGGTGTCGTCATCCTTCTCGAACTCAACAGGGGTCAACTTAAACCCGGCCAACTCGCTAGGTGCCGGGAGGCTATCGACAATGTTCTGTATCTCGGTGTTATCGTCAAACGCAGAGGCATTTTTGTTAGAGTTCGGATCCTAATGAAAGAGGTTAGATGTAGTTCTTGCGAGATAAAAGTTAGATAATTGTGTACACTTACAGGGTCGTTATCGCTAGCCTGGATCTTAACACCGGGATCGGGCGAGAAGTCGGGAACGATCATGTTATCCAACACCTTCAGGTAGAGGTCCTTATTCACGCCCTTAGTCTTGATACCATAGTTAAATGCGTGAAGGTTGGCAGCCGCAACGATGAAATTGAAATGAGTAGGATTCTTAGGGTCAAACTTCAATGGGTCCGGGGCACGTTTGGGGCCGGACCAGAAGGGAGTACCGCTGGAGGACACGGAATCTTTCGGGAAATTGTAAAGAAGCTGTTGAATTGCGTTATTGTACTGCTTCTCGAATAGCATTCGCGCCCAGATGACACAGTCTTCAAAGCTAAGAGGCTTATCTGTTACAAGGTAGTCACGAATCGTCTCCAAAGTCGGCTTCTCGTTACCACCTTGCTTAAGTGTTGTCTCGAGATAGTTGGGCTGAGACAGATACAAGTTGACTGTTTCGGCAGACTTTACGAAGGATGTCTCGAAAAGCTCACGGGCCCACGCGATTGTGTGCTCAATCTTGTTCGGGAAACTTCTCAGAGTGCACATAGGGAACGATACCTCAGGCGGGTCCTGAGAGGACGAGTAGGATTCAGTTAGCATAGGGAGGACCACCTGTGTGTTTCCTTTGGTACCGAGAGTACCGCTCTCGAGAAGAGGTTTGCGGAAGAAGACACATCGTCGATCAACGTAAGTTCGTGCTTCTACGTTGTCCAGAGCATTTGTGACTCCATCCAAGGATTCCCAAAATTCTTTATTGAAAATATGCTCAGTTTCGGGGCTGACACGGTCTTTTAGGCACTCGATGTGGCCCACAAGCTCCGGGTTCATAGCCTGCACAGCCTTAGCGGCACAGTCACTCTTCATCTGGCCAACATCCTTAGGTCGGAATAAGAATTGACGGTTCAGATTGCTCTTCTCAATCGAGTCCATGTCAGTAACAGTAATCTTACCGTTAGGTCCTACGCCTAGGCCAATCATGGCCCAGTTCTTGAGCATTTCACAACCGATTGCACCCGCACCAACAAGGAACTGTTTGACGTTTGCGATCTTGTCTTGGAATTCTTTACCAAAGACCGCGATTTGACCATCGTATCGAGATCCAATTGGTTTGCAGAGCTCCTCGGTTCGGGCACAGCTAGTAGGAAGAGACTCTAGCGAGTCGAAGTAGAACCACTGCTTGATGGGATGGAACTTGCCAGAAACAGCTTTCAGAACCTCTTGCGCAGTGAGACCACCGAACAGAGCAGCCATGGGGTTAAGATCTCCCTGAGCCTGATAGCTAAGTTCCTTAATAAGTTTCTCGTCGATATCAAGGTCCAACTTCTCCTTTTCGATGAAGGCCTTAACAGATGCGACAACAACGGCAGCATCCTCCTCATTTTTTGGTCGGGGTAGACGACCCTGGGACTGAGCAAAAGCATGGAGTGCCTCGAATCCGACATGGAGCTGTTGAGGTCGGTCGAACTTGGCAAAGTCGGAGATAACGAATTCAGGATCACGGATAGCCGCAGAAATCGTCTTGAATTCAAGGAATTTGGGCATCTTGACCTGCTGGTAGAGACCTCCACTCTTGTACTGACCAAGTCCAGAGACATCACCAATAGAAAATGTGTAAGGACCCTTGACCGTTACTTTTCTCGGTTCAGCGCCGTTCAAAGCTTCCATACCCTTAATTTCGGAGAATGTAACGTAGTCGCCATCCTCTAAGCCGTGACGAGTCTCATCTAATGCAGAAACTAGACCCTCCTCGTCGATTCCAGCTACTATTCCGTTGACTGGGTTTTCACCGGTCGCGTCGAGGCAGGTAAATTGGCTGCCGAAGTCGCAGAAGATCGAACCGAATAGTCCAAAAGTATCTGCGACTACAAAGTAGATGCCCTTTGAGTGGCAGTAATCGCCAATAGCTAGCTGAAGGTGTAGAGGGGTGTTGGTTAAGACGACAACTTGATATTTGTCAAATTGGGAGAGGTTGTCACCGAGGCTGTTTAAACTGTTGTTAACCCATAGTACTATCCGTAGGACGGTTACTCTACATACCTAGGTGATTCATGAATGCCGACGGGTGTATATGCATTCAACTCGGCGACACGAGGAGCTGTGGCAGCATCGCGCGGCTTTCCAACGTCATCTGGGCGGAGGAAGAACTGAGAGGATAGGTCGGCGATGGCAACGGGTGTGGGATCGTAGAGGGTTAGACTCTTGACACCAGCAAGAGCTATGTTCTTGGATATCTCTACACCGAGACCTTTCAAACCAACAATAAGCACGTTGGATGCGCCCATACGCTTCATGGCCTCGTGGCCAAGAACATAAAGCTGTCGGCTGTAAAGTGATTCGTCGATCTCGCTTTGGCCAACGACAGAGTTGTCGACCTGGACTCGGGTGACCAGGTCGACCTCGGGAATGCCCGAAGCCATCTTGGTATCCTGTATACGGGTTACGCATTAGCACCCAAGTGCAAAAAAGGAAATAGTCATTTGAGTCTATGTGCGATAGCTGTCAAATAAAACAGAGTAGAGATGGTGCACGAGTGTAGTAGGTGAAGAAGATAATACGTCTACTTACGGTCATGGTTCTCTTAGGGGAGAAAGGCAGATCTCCGTTCTCGTGTTTGCGCTTCCCCAGTTTGGCGATATTTGCTCTACTGGAGCTTGCTTCTATGATACCTATGAGATGCGATGACGCAGGATACGGGGAGTGGGGGGGGGAGGTAGCAAAAGGTTGGACGAGGCGGCGATGAGAGGATCAAAATGTACCCAAATGGAAGAAACCGACAACCCCACCACCAATACCAACAACGAGGCTAGGCTGACGGATCAATCAACTAGGCGAGTAGATACGAAATGACGTAGTTGTTAACCGGCCAAAAGGAGCAGTGGTGATAATAAAGTGAGAGAAAAAGACCAGCTTTAAAAGAAGATGGTTGATGTTTTGGATGCTTTTTCGAATAGGTTCGAGTTCCTGCGGCGACTGCAGTTTAATGGAAAATGAAGCTCTTGGAAACCTGCAAGAGCTAATAGTTTGCCCGCCGGGTGCCTGCCTGACTTGAAAGTATTGGGGCATGATTTCTCAGCACCGTCATGGTGGGGTTAAACGTGGCGCAGCATTCATGAAATTCAGGTGCTTCACACAGGTACACCCATCTGACCCATGTGGCGCATCAGTAACTCTTCTTCACGTTTCCATATAAACTCAGGTACGTATCCAGTCTTAGGTAAAACTGGAATTCCTTATAAATCTCATCATCCCACATGCTTAACAATAGCGAAACAACTTGTAAGAGTATGAGAATGTCTTTCTACAAAATACCATGACTTAATTTTGTTCCACATGTTATACAAACCTCATTATCACACATTCTCATTTACGTACATCTTCAATAAGGAAATGAATAAATGTTTTGTCACGTCCCACGTCCTGGTTGAGATTAAACTGAAACTGTTTAGTTTGAATTCACTCCATTAAGCATTGGATTAACATTGAAAGCTAGAATGACAACCCATTGCCCTTAGCCAAACCCTCCTTCGCAGAAAAGCGTCTAGTATACGCATCCCGTTCCCAAACCCCCTGATATTTATATACCTCATCCCGTATGTATAACTGGTTGCTCCTTGCCCCAGTCCAGTACAGTATGCATCGGTGGAAATCCAATTAAGCCTCATTAAGTAGAGTTCTCAACTCATTCTATACTCCGTAAATCATCAATCGTGCGTCGTCGTGACGGGTCTCTCGTTTAATGAGCGTGAAAACCTCGGGGTATCGAATAATTATGTTTCCTGTACCATGCGAATGTTAAGTCCTTGGTAGAACCGTTATTCCTATACCGCCGTAATGAGAGTGAGAGTGAGAATGAGTAAACCTGTCCGCACGCCGTTTCGTTGTCCTTCCGATACCATTCCATGCTGCTAACCACGTAGTTATTAAGGCGATGCAATGCTACGACCGAGAAATCTAATTGGCCTAAAGGATGGATGTGAATTGAATATTTATAAGTATTTTTCTTCTCTTTTAAGTAGGTATTAAGTTAAAATATTAAGTATATCTCTGAGCGCATCAGAGGAAGAATAATAATATAAGGGCGAGGATGGAATTAGACGTAGCTCCGCCGTTTAAAACGGCGGCTGCCCCAGCTGTGGAAACTGGATTCGGCGCTGTCGTGCTACCCGGTATTGTAGCGGGCGATGTTACCGTAGGCGTTGCCGTAGGCGTAACGCTGCTACTCACTGACGAAGTAGGAGCAGGTGCTGGGGTCGAGTTAGATTCTCCATTGCTGCTGTTGGCGCTCGTTGTACTCGACGTCTCAATAGAAGTGCTAACTCCCGAAGACGAGGAAGTGACGATTTCTGAAGAGCTGAGAGAAGAAAAAGTGCTCTCCGAAAAGCCAGAAGAAGATATACCTTCCGTTGGGCTAGAAATAGAAGAAGCTGTGCTTTCGGAGGAGCTGATAGGAGCAGTTGTTTCCGAAGAGCTAGAAGAAGAAGTAGAAGAAATAGAAATAGAAGTAGAAGAAGACGAAGATGTGCCTTCTGAAGAGCTGGGAGAAGACGTACTCTCGGATATAGAAGACGAACGTTCCGATGTAGAAGACGAGCTCTCGGGCGTAGGAGACGACGTGGCCGAGAAAGTTGGTGTGTTTGAAACTACACCAGTCGAGGTGTTTGGCGTAGCTCCACTACCCGTAGACCCTCCAGGAGTGCTTGTGACCTCTCCCGCAGGGGTACTTTGGCCCGGAGAGGCAGAAGTAGGGTTTTTTTCTTGGCAGTAATCGAGCCATTGATTCATGCTTTCATCTGGGTAGTTCTTAGTACCGGGTTCCCACGTTCCCCCGTTGTTTACAATGCATCTCTGGCAGGCTCCATGGTATTGCATGAATACAGAGCCTGGCGCGCAAATTTGGGATACCTTTCCAGCGCTCTGGGCCTCTAAGACGGCGTTGTTGCAAGTGGAAAAGCAAGTCGATGGTAACGTCTTGTCGCGCTTATCAAGAAGTAGGAATTTCCTCACTATCGCTGTTGGATAACCCGGCTCTGGTGTACTCGAGGGCGGATATGCTGTAATACTCGTCTGTGATCCATAGTCGCTTGTAGAAGTCGAGATGGTGGTGACCTTACTCGAGATGGTCTTTACGAGCACGATTGGCTCGGGAGGATTGAATATAAGATAGCTTAACCCGAAAGCCGGCGGTGCAAGGTTAAAGTAGCCATCCGTGGGAGGATAGTACCCTGTTTCGTTATCACACCATTGAACGGGGGTATAAACTGGTGCTGGTATACAATAGCTCTGGCTCTCACAGACGTATGCTTCATCCGGAAGATCGGGCCAAATACTGCATCCATTCGGTTTTGGAGGAGAACAGACGGTTCCAGGTGGGCATCCCCAAGTCAAGTCGGCTGAGGCGTTATAAGCAGGTACGTTGAAGCCCGGAGAGTTGGTCGCGGCAGGACAGACGGACGAAGTGACGGTTGTTGGCGGTACTGTAGTGGTGATATACTCCGGTACTATAGTAGTAATGAACTGCGTCGTAATGAAGGTTGTAGTACTTACCACCGAATCGGTAACTGAGATCTCCGAAACGGTGAGGAACGTAGTAGTAGATATTACCGTAACGAACGATGTAGTCTCTTCAGTTGCAGTCACTGTAGCAGTGTCTGTAGTTGCTGAAGCTGAAACGGATACAGCAGTTGTCGTTAGGGTGTCCGTGAACGTCGACAGGATGCTTGTTGTATATATCGAGATAGTTGTGTAGGTAGACGTGCTATATTCAGTCGTGGTCAATGTTCTATCAGATACAACCGTGGTTGGGATCTCGGTTATGAAGGTGAGAGTAGCTGTAGTAACAGTAGGTACGAGAGATGTGTAAGTCGTCGTCGTCGTCTCTATATCAGTCAATGTAGCGGTCGTTGTCTCCAGATCAGTTAAAGTTGTTAAGGAGGTAATAGTCCGGTTATCAGTACGTGTAACAAAGGTAGTAATGGTCCTCGAGTCGGTAATAGTTTCTGTGTCTGTCTCTGTGTCCGTCTCCGTGTCCGTCTCCGTGTCCGTCACTGTATCCGTCACTGTATCCGTTACCGTGTAACTATAACTGACAGTATCGAATACGGTAGTAGCGCCGCTTCACCAAGTGTTAGCTACGTAGCTTCATATATGGCCCGTAATACTTACTAGACTGTAGTAGTTTCTGTTTCGTAGCAGATCTCTGTAGTCGTCTCTGTAGCCGTCTCCGTAGTCGTTTCGTAACAAGTTTCGGTAACTGTTTTTGGTTTACAGTAGGACCAATGCGCTTCGGAGAGAGAAGCTTGCGCTCTTGTGAGCCAAGCTATGGCGATGGCCGACAAGGCCCCAAACCGACGGACCAAAACCATTATAGCGCAGATGAGCGTTGTTCAATTGATTGTTTGGGCCTCGGAATTTTAAATGCACCCCCGATTTTAGTATGTGTCTTCGTAGCGAGCGTCCGTCCGTCTATAGCGAGCGACTATTGTATCAAGAGCGTAATAGTAAGTTGACGAAAAAGACTGATGAGGTAGAAGCTTTGGAGCCCTCAGCTTATATCTACAAGCAAAGTAGATACTGGCGAGGTAATCGAGGCTTTGGGTTTCTTTCAGCTAAAATCCGAACAACTAAATGGGCGATATTTCTATGAGCTAACTATCATGGGGCCTAGTAGACTTATCCTAGACGATCCCCTTATGGCTGAACTTCAACGAACGTCGTCAGCTCAGTAACAGGCAGCTGGTATACCCTTCCTAGCTCAAGGCTAAGGCGTGTCCTAATTGCTTGTATATAGAGCTGCTATCTACGAGAAAGAGAAGTAGAAACGTGGTTCCATGAAAAAGAAAGCTACGAGATAGCCCTAAAGGAGGGACAGCAGCATTAAGGCTGAGAGCGAGAGCGGGCGGGAACAGCAATATCAACACGAGCGATTAGAATCGACAGGTACCAAGCATGGCTGCATATCAAGTACAGAATACGGATCAAATCTGCATGCGTAAAATCCCCACGACTGTCCTGTGCAACCTGGTATCCCTGTGAAGAAAAAAAAGCCCGTCAGCCCGCCAGTTACATCCCTAAACAGGATTGTGTGGAGGAGGGTGCCGATGTATTGTACATCAATGTTTGTACCACTACCCCGGACCGCCATATTCGAGTTCTCAGCTAGACTTCGCGGCGAGTTAAGAAAAACCAGAACCATATACTCCGGGTACTAATGATCTGCCTTGAAACATTATGAGCAACAGTAGACGATGTAGAGCTCAAAATTAGTAGGAAGGCAAATTGCAAGGTGACATACGGTATTGAATAAGAAACCAGAGCAATACAGAAAGGCGGACAAGCACAAAAGCGCGTGACCGAGTCCGCAATAAGCGAAGCGGATGCCAGGACGAAGTATGTAGATTAGCAAGGAATTTGAAGGACGAGGCTCTTCTGCAACCAACAGAGAGCAGCCGCACAACGCATCTGACTACAAACCCAAGTACCTAACCAGGGCCTAGGCAGGGGACGATAACGGGTCGAGATACCGGGCATGGGTCAGGATACGAAGGCGGGGCATGTGGTGTATACCATCGTGCATTGCGTATCGTACACTATACAACATAATAGTCTCTGCAGCCTCTGCAGCCTCTCATTGAGGTAGTTGCCAAGCCCGAGATCGTGCGTGAGGCGGGTCCTCTTGGGACGGGACTGCAGGGGTCCTCGAAGGATGAGTGGACGGATTCAATGTTCACTGCATGTTGTCACGTCTTCCGTGGCCAACGGCAACGTACCCTGAGGTGAAGACTGAGCAGAGGGTGCGTAGTACCATTGTTCGTATGCCTTAGGTAGGATTGCCACTTGTTGATACCTGACAAGAGGCTTGTGAAAGCAGTACTCGCAGGACCGAAAGAAGACCGACTATCGAATCTAGCCAATGGAGTAGCAATGTCATCACCTTTGCGAAAACATTAACAAATTTGATAGACGTGCCGCTCGTTACACAAATCGGCGGTATCGAAGACTCTCTTACCCAAGGTCGCTATGTAGGTCGCCGACAGATGGGGCGTACTTGGTTATTTTCCCGGTTCTCTAGACACGACTTCTTGTACTTAAAGCCTATGTCCCGCGTGTCCCGCGATTACGAGAACCATAATGAATCTCCTCGACTTCTTAAATCAGCTATACCTCGGTAAGATGAGATGGAACGTAGCCATAGTCGTATAATGATGAAATATTAACATATCGGTAAGATAATTGGGCGGAAATCACCTCACACGTATACATGTTCCTCGTACGAAGGATTCTTAAAGAGACCGCAAGGTGTGCTCGGACAACTTAGAAGGCTACGTACGGGAGGTGTCCAATCTCGAAGAAGCCGGGCGGGCGGGGTAGGTTGAAATCTCGTCACTTACATACGGGTGTGTAGTACCTGTTGTACTGTTCCAGCCATGTGGGATGGGGATCAGATATTAGGAGGCGTTGGTAGGATATATCGTGGTAAGCTTACCGACTAGGTCATAAGAATCTTTCTTGTATAGTGTTGGATTGTTAGTCTATCTGTTTGTGCAATTGTGTAGAGAGCATTGAGTTGGAGCTTCGATACGGCGAGGTCAGGTTATCTAAACAGGAAAAAAAAGAAAAAAGAAAATTAGTACGTAAAAAAGCTTAGTGTGGTAGTACAGAGAGCTTCCATTAAAGACTTACTTAACCCGTTCAAGTTACAGATTACGTCTACGTATCCCGATAGTTTTAATCTACGTAAGATTGTCATCCGAAAGTTGCGGTTTAGTTACTAATTGGACAGCCGTCTTAGATAATAAATCCATAACGAGCACTACCTAAGCTGCTAAGGGACCTAACAGCCCTAAGGATAGCAGACGCTAAGTGGGGATCGGACAATGTCTAGATTCGAAAAATATTTTCTCCACTTCAGCTAGTTATTGCTATTCCTTTCTCTCTTCAAGTACCAACAAACCGGAATCTTCGCCAAGGTTACAAGCTACTTTATTTATATTGTACTAATACAGGGTTACTTTTAGTCCCAGAGAGTTGGGAGAGCCAGTTATTGTCTTCCATACAGTCATACGAGTAAGACCCGAAGACTCGTTCCTTAGTCCGACATCTAGCGATATTCGTTCTAGTCCAGAGTTGCCGATATGGCTTCCACCGATACCGAATACATCCCTAAATTGTTCTCCATGGAAATGGCTACGTAGGTAGTTACGTAGTAGGTAGTTGAGTATATGGTATGCGGATTGATCAACTCTAAATATACGCGAACGAGTGTTCAAAGTTCCCCTCATTCTGATTCTGAAGTTGTAT
Source organism: Daldinia concentrica (assembly GCA_902805455.1). NCBI lineage: Eukaryota > Fungi > Ascomycota > Sordariomycetes > Xylariales > Hypoxylaceae > Daldinia > Daldinia concentrica. The sequence continues at coordinate 557,147 of CADCSW010000003.1, read as the reverse complement.
CGACAACTCATACTACCTCGACCTAAACCAATATGGTCCTACACACCCTGCCACGCCCTGTCACCATCAAGCTTGTATGCAGCAAGGATATGACTTCGTCCAATGAGAATATACCAAGGACATTCTCACGTTATTTACATGCCAATCGAAAGAAGCTATCTTGCAAGGATAATTCTTACATGTGTGTCTCTTAATCTATGTCTTCGACGTTCCATTGGAAGCTGCCCCGGTCGTCTTATCCAATGTTAGGACCATCGTACATCTTATTGACTCTTACGTACAGATTCTTCTATATTCTCAGCTCCAATTCTTGCGTTTTCTCTTAGACTCAGCAACAATTGCCGTATTCTCATGTGTAACTACTATGGCTTAGTTGCGTGCTATGTTGCATGGAAGCTCAGGACAAGAAGAAACATGCTAATATTGGTTGCTCCTCTTACGCTTATTCTTGTCAATAGATAGGTACTATGTCAAATCAAACCAGTAGTATCAGCGGCCAAAGACAAGGCTGAGTCCTCAAGTGAGCTGACCTAGCCGGTCCAGTCTACCCGGCCACCCTTTACTGGTGGCCATGTGAGTGCGGAAAAGTCGTTCTCGGCTCTCGAGCCTCGATCTGCGGGAGAGAGGCAAATTCTTAAGCTCTTTGTCTTCCTAGTTATCTATTTAGATTGATGCACAACTGCCAACCCTCCAATCACTACACATAGAACCCCCCAGAGATTGTTTCTGCTTAGTATCACTTGACTAGCAAGATTCCAATAATCCGCCGCGAACCCGAGTAGCTTTGAGAGATCTTTTTGTTCCGTCACGTTCTGACTTTATTCTACCACGTTTTTACACCCGTGGCCGCCGTGTGGGCCTTATTTGTTGGTTACTCTTGACAAAGAACCGTTCCCTTCAACTTTCTAGATTCGTCTTGATCTTTATTTCCTCGGTCGTCTTCTCATACGGCAAATCCCTTAGGCATTAGTATCTTGGCAAACCAAACTCAAGGCTGTCATTAACTCTTAGTTCTATATTGTACCAAGTATTTCATTGTTGTGGTGACTTCGCCTCAAGTTGGTCTAATGGGTGTCCAACCCGCAAATTCAAACCCTGTCACGAAATGAGCCTCACACATATTTTCAATTCCCTCCTCAACTAAACCATTGGCCGTATTTCTCATAATCGGCAAACATCACAACGAGACACGATGTATCGGTCTAGAATATCCTGGTTAGCCTTTGCCACGAGATGGCTGGCCGTATCTGTGCATGGTCAACTTTCAGGATGGTTAGAGAACCAGCAGAACGCAACTATGTGTAGATGGGACATGTTTCGGAGTAGGACTCCATATCGTACCTTGGTTTATCAAATATAATTAACACTTGAGTAGTTGCTACGCTCGGAGATACAGTCTATATAGATGGCGGTCAAATATACTGGACTATAGGTTTTACGAATGGATCAATAACCTACAGGACAGATGGTGAGGCGTATTACAATATATCCTGTTCAAGTACGTTGTATTCTAACTATTGATCTCTAGATAATCTTCTAGGGCGAATATACAAGCTCAACTTCAGTACACCCTTCGACACAAGCACGAATTTCTCGGAAATTCTCACCCAAGACCCCATAGCAACGGGCCCTAATGGTGATGCTGCGAACAATTTAGCTCCCAATTATTACAGCGGAGCATTGCTTGCCAATGACCATGAATTCTTCACATATGGTGGCTTAATAAGGCTTACTAGTGAAGAACCACCGCCAGATGCCAATGCGCTGGTGGAATATGTGGCATCGCTGTACGGAGCCGATAAGCCCAGTTACAATACGGGAATCCGTTATAGACAGCTCCCTGAAGGCGTGACTCGATATGTTACGAACGGAGGCGCGGCCAGTGCCGCGTCTGAGAATAAGGCATGGTATTTTGGAGGGTATCGCTCAGAATCTTCGGGTCCAATTTACACCGGTGGCCTAAGTGAAAATGTTACCGCGTCAAATACCTCAGATTACCTTATTACTCTGGATATGACTACTCAAACACAAGAGACTTGGGATAACGCGACCCTCGGTCAACATACCCCAAGCCGTGCGGACCCTTCCGTAGTCTGGGTTCCTGTTGGTGAGCAAGGCATTCTAGTAGTATTGGGTGGCGTTACATACCCAGGCTACCTAAACGCAGATATGCTCTCTACGAATGAGGCGCAAAGTGTAAGTACGTTCATTAGGTTTCTGAAGATATCTTCACTAACTTGTTCACAGAAAAAGGACGGCCCAGGCTTCATGAAGAATATTGACATTTATGATGTTGCGAGCAAAAAATGGTATCAACAGACAGCTGAAGGTAGTCCACCCCAGCTTGCGAGGGGATGCGCGGTAGTTGCCCCTGCTGAAGACTACTCAAGCTTCAATATCTACTATTACGGAGGTTATGATGGGCTTGATGATGGAGGACAGTTTTACGATGATGTATGGATCTTGTCGCTGCCATCGTTCATGTGGATGAAGGTACATTCCGGCACGTCCGAACATGGTCGAGCTGGTCACCAATGCGTTATGCCGTACCCGGACCAGATGATAGTCATTGGAGGCCGTCGAGCAAATATAGGCACAGGTCCTTATCTATGTCTCGACGGTGAGGTGCCAGGAATTCTCCAAGTTTATAACCTTACAGAAAATCGCTGGATGGATTCATACGACCCGACTAGCTGGAATCACTACGGGGTTCCTCAAATGATTCATGATATGATAGGGGGTGACGCCTCTGGTGGTGCCACAGTGACCGCCCCAAGTCCCTCGGGCTGGGAGGACCCCGAACTTGGCAAAGTCTTCGCTACTGCATATCCCACGTCAAAATTGATCACGCACTATCCTTACAGCTCTGTGGGCGCTGGCAATGATTCTCGGGGCATCTATGAAAACGATGGAGGTGGAGGAGGCACGCCTTCTTGGGTAGCACCTGTATTGGGTGTAGTCCTTGGTCTTATATTTGTCACGGCAGTAGTTGTTGGTATTATCCTGTATAAGAGACGGAAATATTTGAAGAAGAACAACGGCAGCGAGCCTTCGACCGATGGAAACGGCAATAGGATCTTATCCTGGATACAAAGTCAGAACAACGGTAAGGCACCAACAACCACTACTGACGACACTCGCACTCAATGCGACGAGTTGGAATGTCGAGGCATTACACCTGCGCGGTCACCGCCCCGGCAGGAAATGGGAATGGTCACTGAGATGCCAGAAACGTATATTGTAGAGCTTCCGGGTATGTTCCAACGCTCGCCATGATAGCTGGTTTACCTACTAACTACTTTTATAGATACCTCACCCCGAGTTGAACTGGCAGGAGACACGTATTCAAATTTGGGCATGGCACCTATTATCGGGACGAACGATAAATCGCCTCTCGCCTCAAACCCTCAAACTCCTCATACCCCCTATCCCATCTCCACGCCGACCAGCCAAACCGGACTTAACTCAACTCACGAGCTCTCCACAGGCGTTAACTCCTCTCAACCCCCAAGCTATACCGCTCAACGACCCGACTCTCCTCCCTTGGGTAACAATGACGCCCATTTTGACTCTATCGCTAACGCCATCACCACGGATGTCCCCACAACTATGACCCCGAATGCCGGTGCCCCTACAAGCCGAAAAGCAGTCGTCAGTGGTTTAAGCGGCATCAGCGACCGTGAGATAGCGCACCTGCGGCAAATCAGTGACGCATCGACGGACAACCAAGTCACAACATCGGCGCCAGCACCACCACCAGCATCATCGCACCACATCATCGAATCGCCCCCGGAAGCAAGCGCCCCACTACCTGTTAGCCCGCCGAGCGTCACAGGTGTAGATGGGACCCCTGAAGCTCCCGACTATGTGAGCGTACCTCAGCCCACGGCAACGTTAAGTACGAGCAATACGGGGAGTCCACGGCAGAGCGTGTTCCGCGAGAACAAGGACGACCTAGATGAAAGCGAGAAGCGGCGATGAGTTGAAAGAAAATACTCTACTCTACCTTCGGTGGTAATTGTGCCCAGAATACACGGCCTAGAAAGGCACACGATAAGTCCAGGGGTATAATAATAATAATATCGCAAAGCATGCATATGGGCAAAAAAAGAAAGGGAAGGAGAAGGCGGGAAACATGTTTTTTCAATGAAGTTTAACTACCTAACACTGCTCGACTATAGATACCACGGCATGGGAAACACCCTGGAGGGAAAGGACGGGATACGCCGAACTGGCTGGTTTAGGAGGCTTAGTGTAGAGCCAACGCCCCGTATATAACTACCAGAAGATGCCCTTAAGTAGGGACTCGACGTTGGCACATATCATCTTGGATATAGGATGACTACCTAAGACACACAACACAAGTGGAAGCAGGGGGATGTATATGGGTTCCGATGTGGAAATCACGGGATGATGCATGACATGAATTTTACTAGTATAAGTATAGTGGTTGACGGGTCAATCAGTCGCTGAATCGATATTTCTAATGATAAACGTTAATTCAGTTGATCAGTTTCTCCATTTGAATTGGAATGACTGCTGCGGGTTTGAAAATAGCTTCATTTTTCATTATTATTATTATTATACTTGTACGAGTTGGCAACTCGCCTAAGAGTCTAGGGCGGATGGGCCAAACAAGTAGTATGCCATACCTAACCGTAGTTCAATACGTTCCTAGACTATACGCACACTTAATCAAACTAGGGCCTATGTCTAGACCTAGAGACACTTCCGTTGGAAAGTCAGATGCGACCACTTCCATACTATCTAGCAGCCCCTTACCAGAATCCCCCTTCCTTAGGCCTGTAGGATTTGCCTTCTACTTGTTTGTCTGACAACAGCGCGCATGATCCGCTCGATAGCCATGTCATATCTTGGCTTCTAAGCCAAACATTAACAGATACGAGTAGCAGTCCCGTGACTAAGGGCCGCACTCTACCGCATGCTTGGCCCTAATGCAACAAAGGCAGGTTTGAATTAGCCCTTCGCTTTCTCGATAACTCCTACGCCGCGTCCGCTTCTACGATCCGAGCATTAAAGCCGACTGCTGCTTTGTGCTCGCTTATTGTTGCGAAAAACGAGGTCAATGGTTTCTCAACCCTTCTTTCGGCCTGGCTTCCCTCGACCTCGCCCACGGGCAGCCCGACCTCTAGTAGCGGCGCCACCTCTACTTGATCTAGTAGTTGGGGCAGCATCGGCTTCTTCCTTCTCACTTTCCTCTTCGTCTCCTTCTTCTTCGCTCTCATTGTCTTCGGCTTCCTCGTCGTCTTCCTCAGGTTCTTCTTCAACGTCTGGCTCTACGCTCTCCGCTTTCGCTTTCGCGGCAGCTCGCTTCTGGCTCCTAGCACCTCTTGCAGTTGTCCGACCTGCAGGACTACTGGGGAATGGGGTCTCTTGATCGGTGTCATCGATGGTGCTGGACCTTCGTGTCTTCGTCGTGGTGCTACCAGCGACGCTCGCCGCATCAGCCGTGGCGTCATGACCGCCTCCTCTAGTGCTGCCACGCTTGCGCTTCCTACCAGAGACCGTGTGCTTTTCGTGAGCTTCCGCTTCTGCATCTGACGGGGCCGATTCTTCACCAGGTCCGGCTGCTGCGCGGGCCCACATGAGATCATGAAAGTCGTCCGCAGGTAGGTCGAAGTAATTGTACTTCTGCTCAGGAGGCTCTTCGTCTTGGCCTTCGTTTTCGCCCTTAACGTAGTCGAAGGAGTTATCGCGCTCGTCTATGGCATCCATATTGTAGAAAAGCCGTAGTTTGTCCCATATACATGGTATGCGCGTGTGCGTCTCGACATCGGGATCGAAGCCATGGTTACGAAGATGTTCTGAAATGGAGATCATGCGAAAGTGTTTATGAATTCCTATAGACAATTAGATTGCAACGTTAGAATAAGAAACACAATTGCGCTACGCAGAGAATGTACCCGACGGTTTCCAGCGAATAACTGCTTTAAATAGGGAAGATTCCTGATCGTCAGTCCAGAGGTTGTTGAGGATCTCAGATGGCGGAGGTAAATTGGGCTTGGAGGCTGTAGGGGTATCGGCGGCGCGGGGGGTATCTGCAGCTTGCGGCGTATCGACATCCATAGCATCGTCGTCGCGCGCAGGAGTCGAGGATGCTTTTGGCGTTGACACCTCTGCCAACCCGCCACCCTTCGACTTTCTCTTAGGAGGCATATTAGTCTTCTCAGAAGGGATCGGTTATAGAATAATAATTATCCCGGTGTAATCTTGTTTTAATTAATCAAGCTGCCACCAGGTAGAAAATTATGCTATGAAGTCAATATGTAGAAAAAGTGAAACTGTTAAGAGTAGCTTTCGATAAGAACCAGGGTCCAAGCTGTAGATACATAGGTAGGTACTAGGTACATGCTATGTATGTAAAGTCTTGTGCTAAGACGATCCGTGGCTTAGAAGATCGCGGGGCAGGCGCGTTAGGGCTGTTAAATGGCGTGGCTTGTATGCCCTTACGCGTTTGGTACTAAGTACATGATATATGATAAGGTATCGTCTTCCGATTACCTCTTAACCATCTCATAATCCTAGCGGCCAATATCTCAGGATCTCAGGATCTCAGGATCTCAGGATCTCAAATAGTTCCTAAGGAAATGATCTCAACCAAATACGCAAATGAATTCCATAATTTCTAAGCCAACAAGATGGCGGATGAAGACTTTGCCGACGTATTCGCATTTCCAGATTATAACTTATCTTCAAAGTTGGTAACCCTTTCGTCAGGGTCAGATAGCCAATTCTTCAACACTGATCTTCCAGGTTCTAATAAGTCGGCTGAAAGCCATATTACCGTCAAGCCCACCAACGCAGACGTCGATGGGTTCTTCAAGCTGCCTGATTCACTGTTACCTATAGATCTCAATGGGATTGGTGAGACAGACTACCGGATTGCCCCCATTCCCGAGACACTTCATGATGTAAATTTGCATGACCTTGATGTGTTTGACGATTCGTGGCTTCTGAAGGACAAACCAGCAAAAGCTGAATTCGAGTATAAAACATGGGATGGTTTCTTAGTGCCTGATATTCCTCAGCCGGCACCATTATTTATCACCGAAGCCGGCCCAGGAACATACGACGCTACAATTAAACACATAGAAGATCCCCTTCATATTGGGAATTCCGAGAGCAATGTTATTCAAACTAGCCCGTATCTTACGGCCTTGTTAGGCCTTGCATTCGGCAGAGGTTCAGTCTTTTTCACATGGGATGAGAACAAGGCTTGTTTCATTCTTAATCTAGACAAGATGAGAATCTCAGGTTACTCTTTAGAAGTCCTACAGGGCCTTCAACAGTGCTGTCTAGAATGTGGAAACACAACTCGTTTTCTTTCAATCTATGTACAAGCCATATATGAGACACGGCCGGGTGCAGTCAGAGTGGCTATCGCGAAGGCTGTGGATATGACGTTAATGACGATTCAAAAGATTCTCGGAGCTAGAGCGAGGCAAATGCGGTCTCTCCTACAGTTGAAGTCACTTATCCAACCCATCCAAACAGTACTCGCCTATTTCAAAAACTTGATATTGAATATTTCAAAGACAAAGACCGATGAGCAAGCTTTGTCTCTCGTCTTCGAGGAAGCGCAATCCCTAGAACATAGCAATGCGCTCTTGAGCGAAGTTATGCGTGAAGTCCTCTCACGTGTCTCTACGCCTTGGACTCAGTTCGCAGAGAAGTGGATAGGGGTTCGAACCGAAAGAGGGGTACCATTGACCAAAGAGGATCCCGGGAACAGCTTTGTCAAAGTCGGAAATATTCAGATCGTAGATGATTTGGGATTTGAGGCTGACGAGCCTGATTACATTCTTGACGAAGAGCGTATGCCAACGTTTATCCCGAGCGAGATGGCTTTAGTTATGTTCGAGACCGGCAAAACTCTACGGCTCCTTCGTGCACATCATCCAGAACATCCACTTTGCCAGATGGAGCTTATCACTAAAAGCAATCCTCCCCCTCTCCAATGGCACTTCAACTGGAAATCCATAGAGCATTTTCAAGAAGACGTAAAAGCCTACGAGAAAAGCCTGTCCAAAACTCTACACCATTGGCCTACAGGGGAAAGTGCTACGTGTCAGCTAACGAGCTCGACTGATAGTTTACCAAATGAGAATTATGTCTTGCAGTTTTTTGGGCACGGGGAGACTGAACTTGAAGGGCAATTGTTGGCATCTATTGCAGCACTTGACAAGCCACCAACTACAATTTCCGGGGAAGACAACTTGACAAGATTGCTTAACGATGACTTATTCAAGACAGCAGCCATCGTCGAGCAGGGGATTTCTGACTTCTCACCGCATTGGTCATTAATACCATATTATTCTTTCGGCCCGCTCGTTGCAGCACAAGCACGAGTCATCAATCGAGAATATATGAAGCTACTCTTCAGTGCACATCACCTACGAGACCATTTAGCCCTGCAGAAGCAATTCCATCTACTCGGGAACGGCATGTTCTGCAGTCGCCTTTCCCATGCATTATTTGACCCTAACCTTGACACTGCTGAACGGCAGGCGGGTGTTGCTCTAAGTGGTGGCACAATGGGACTTCGCTTAGGTGGAAGAGATACTTGGCCTCCAGCTAGTTCGGAACTTCGGTTGACTTTGATGGGTGTTCTAGCAGAAAATTTCCTGCCTTCTTCACCTCAGACGGTTCCGTCGATAGATGGAAAATACGATCTACCCGGCGACATTAGTTTTAGTGTACGAGATCTTTCGAGCGAAGAAATCGATAAATGCTTAGACCCCGGCTCATTAGAAGCATTAGACTTCCTTCGGCTCTCGTATAAGCCTCCTGCTCCTCTCTCGCCGGTTTTTGCTCCGGTGATTCTACTCAAGTACGACAAAATATTCAGATTGTTACTTAGAGTGCTCCGAATGCTCTATGTTGTTGAACAACTCTTTCGTGATACTCTTGCGAGGACATCCAATTGGTACCATATCAGCAATACTTCATTACGGTTTCGCTTTGAAGCACATAACTTCGTTACAAGCGTAAGCTCGTACTTCTTTGATACGGGTATTGAGATGCCATGGAAACAATTCGAAAACCGACTCGCAGATATAGAAAATAACCTTTCAAAACCAGACCTTGATCCCCAAGACGCACGAATTCTCAGCCCAGATGAGCTACGAGAAGAGCACGAACGACTACTTGATCACATCATGTTTACATTATTGCTTCGAAAGCGACAGCAGCCAGTTATGAAATTACTAGAAGACATTTTTAGTATTATTCTAAAGTTTTCCAAAATAGCCCGTCTAGAAGCATCAGGTAATAAGGAAGGCAAAACTCAGGGCTTATCCCTCACAAGTCTTTATGATGCCTTCAAGAAGAAGGTCGATATTTTCATAACTGTATGTCGCGCTCTCCAAGAAAAGGGAGGCCTTAAAGGGAAATCAACCGCAAACGATATAATGGCGGATGATGGAAGACGTAGTGAGGAGGTCAAAGAGGAGAATACTATTGATAAACTCTTGATCAAGCTTGATATGTCAGGTTATTACGGTCACTCGAGGAATTGATTAAATTAGGTAGAAACATAAGATATCCCAAACGAATAAGATTCTATAATAATTGTAGTTTGACATCGGTATCTTTTTTTGTAATCCCTTTTTAGCCCCTTAATTGCTCACCCCCTTTAAGTACACCCATAAAGTACCTGTACCTTAGCAACCCCGCATCGCGTTCCCAACGCGCAAACACGAACCCCACTACTCAAACCAGCAAGTACGTACATGTAAATTATGTCCTTCGGCGCATAATAATTTACTTAGCTTCATCCTTCAACTTTTATTCCTATATACCAAACCAACAACATGTCTCGACCTGGGCCGTCGTCAGCAAGGAATCTAACCTTGACAGAGGAATTGGAGAAATTAGAACAGTCAATTACCCTCACACTACAAGAAATTGACCACAACTTCAGCAAGGCGCACCGAATTGTCACTACTAGCATCCTACCTCTCGTAGAGCAATATGGCGAGCATTCAAAGGCCGTTTGGGAAGCATCTAAGGTATGATTAAGGTTCAACGTAACCCGTTATACACTTATTGACTTACTGACTTACTTGTTTTCTATTTTTTAGTTCTGGAAGCAATTCTTCGAAGCATCCGCCAATGTGTCTCTTTCCGGTTACGAAGAACTAGCCGGCGATGGCGAGACTACTACGGCTGAGGAGACGGCTCTAGAGGACACAACATCTAACTATAACGACGCCACTACCGAGGAGGACACGACTGTTGAGCAGGAGGACTACGCTGAGCAGCACCAGGAGCAACACGACATGCCCGATGACTCCATCCTTGACCATGCTGAGATAACGGGAAGCACACCACGGGCGCCGTCTACGAGATCACTACCGCACATGAAAAAGCCACAATTTGCCGACTTCGAGTCGCCCTACGAGAAGCTGCGGCGCGAACTCAAAGGCGAGAATACTATCTTTAAGGACGATTTACTTGCCGATGACGACGACGACACCTTAGAACTGCCAGCTCACATAGGTACGAGCAATCAATCGAGGCTACCGGATATGTCGATGACGCCGCGTTCATCATCCTTGCTAGAAGAACCAGCACCCAAGTCTGCGGCCAGCAAGCACAAGGACCCGTTACTGCACCGTATCCTCGACAAGAATTACCGACTGCAGGCTACTCCGCACAAAACCGTTGCCTTACCGCCACAATCACGCGGTTTCCGTGGTAGATCCCCTGCCAAGCCCGTCGAGGGAGAGGAAGACAGGACGCGCAGGGCACTGTGGGCCGAGAGTCCGATGAGCTCACCCGAGATAGCGATGCCGAAACTGCGGAGCGACTTGTATATGTCGCCCATACGGCTAGCACGAGGTCGTCCAGCTATAAGCGATACTCCAAGAACGCCAGGAGTCAGTGTGCAAACTCCGGGTACGGCAAGGAAGACGAGAGATATCTTCGCGGAGGCTAGGGATAAGGGATTGAGTAAGGGTAAGGCCAAGAAGGATCCAGACGAGATCAACTGGGACAGTGATGACGATGATGATTTTGGTGGAATGAGCCCGCCGAAGACGATTCAGTTTGCGCTACCGCCAAGTAAGCTTATGCAGACACCCGGTAAGTCGAATTTTTATTTATTATTATAACCCTTTTGCAAAATATACGTATATATAAGGTATACTGACAGGAATAAAAAGCACGAGAGGCAAGCAGGCGGATCGTCGACGATATTCTAATCACCGCCGGCGCGGCACCGGAGGATTCATCCGAGTACAGCCCGACGATGGTCAAGATGAATCAGGATATCTTAGACGACACGTTCTAAGACGCGGAAAAAATGTTGCCGGCAACATATGTTGATGAGACCAGGCCAGATCCCAAAGCAATATTTATTGTTATTATAGTACGAGTAGGCACCTAGACAAAACAGAAGATACCCCTTTATTTATTGCTTCCCATCCCTCCCATGTTGCGCCGTTGCTTGTGCATAACTGTACCAAAATATTTCCTCCCGTTCTAACATATATCGTGTCCATCGTCCATCAATCCAGAAATGCCAGGCTTTCTTGTCGGAACGTGGCTCTCATCATCCTATTCATACTCCTTCTTCCTTCACCGAAATAACCAGGTGGTAACCAACCATCTCGAAAAGGCGGACAAGATGTCCTATGTGCAGTATAGTAAAGGGGCTTAGAAGTTCATCCTGACTTGGTTCCGCTGCGCGATCCGGTTCAACTCGGCTTGAGTAGGGCTAGAGCTGGAGCCGGAGCTAGAACCATCGGGTTTGCTGGACTTTCTTGAGATGTGCTTCTTGAGTAGAGCTTTGGCGCTGCCGAATGAGCTTGTGGAGAATATGGAGGCTGTGTCAGAGGAGGCAGACTGGGCCTTTTCGGTGTCGACGGCAGTTTTATCTTGTGGTTGGCTCATGTTGTCTTGTGTGTAGGTTTGCTTGCCTATTGTTGAGGATGATAAGGCTATTTAGAGTAGATGACCGTGACTCTAGTAGATGTTTCCGTCGGGTTAATAAGTGAGAAGATGTAAACGCTTAGGTCCGAGCCCCTTATAAACTAAGTTACTTGTTTGCCTAAGGTTGGCGCAATCTGATGCCAGTTGCTTATTGATGATCTGATATCTAACAGGCGGGAAATATGGTTGTTGGGCAAGGGAGCGGGGGATGTATTATATCTTTGATATATATACACGATCGATATGCCCATATATATGTAGTCACACCCTCTATTGCAGCGCGGCATACTACCGCTTTAGGTAATGTATCTTACATTGTAACAAATTAGCTTCGGATACAAGTCAATGCCTATCTAACCTAGATACATCATCCCGTATGAGTCAAAGCTAATATCATTGAATACCGGGATAAGATGGTGATAGCTGTGTTGGGTACGTAGGTAATGATGCCAACCACTATACTCTAGGAATTTGTCACCTCGACCTATTAGGCCTTAAGTCCTGACGATGCCTCACTACGCAATAGAGATATAGAAGGTGATCTCTGCCAAGAAATATTATACGTACTCTTAGCAAAGCACATAGGTTAGTACTATGTAAAGAGACCTCACGTAGTGTACTTCATCGGCGAATCTCTTCTAAAAACCCAACTTATCCTATTCAAGTATATATCCGAACACCGAGCCCCATACAAGACGGCCCCCGATATCATATAGTGTATGTATTGTTATCAAAAACCACACCAAAACTGCAGTGAGAAAAAAAAAAAAAAAAAAAAAAAAGCAAGTATTAAAATCTTGCTGCCTTACACTATAGAAAATTCTCGTAATCTCTTCCGAGGAATAAATAAATGTTGCCTGGTTTTTCGACCGGGGCCCCGCAAAGCATACGCGAGTCCGTATCGTCAGCTCAGCCTCATTAAGACTAGGAGGTAGTATTCACATGCATTAGCTTGTCAAAATTACCCTACACAACTCAACACTAGTCTTTCGGCACGCAACGTTAGTTTCTGCCCTGACTCACTCGCGCTGTCATGCATGCCACTGATAGCCTTGCTAATACTATTTTCTCACGACAGAATTTGGAGTTGCCAGGTAAACTACCGATTAGAATTCGTGTCCGAGTCTGTAGAGCTTCTACTTTGGGGTAAGTAGGTCGGGTACCTGAGAGTGCTCCTCGCTAGGACATGCAGACCGCGTATAGCACTGACGACATTCGAACCCACTGTCACGATGCTTTCATCTGGTATTACACATCCCTTCTTACACAGGCTATTTTTTCTTCTTCTTCTTCTTCTTCTTCTTCTTCTTCTTCTTCTTCGCCTTACAGCGCTTATGCTTTGTAGAAAACTCGTTGACCGTGCCTGTACACCATGCAGCATGAAAGCTTCCGATGCTCGAATGACCTTTTATATTTCCCTTGCCTATCGTACCGTTCGCCCGCTCTATACAAGATGGCTACTATGAGGTAGTTATACCTTTATTGCGCGCTAGTTATTGGATAGCTACTAGTCGGCAATTGATGGGAACTATAGGAACGAAGTGGTCTCTAGCGCCACTCGTTAACTAGAGATGCTTGTTAGACTGAATGCTTGTTGATGAGGCGATACTAATAAGTCTAAGTTCTGGTTAGAATGTTAAGGTTCATACATCCAAAGCATCTACTCTGACAACACATGAAGTATACGAGCCCTTATTTTTAAGTTGAATAGTTAATAGCAAATACTATATTGTTTACTCCAGTATATGAAGAGTTCTTATATGGCATTACATGGCATTATAGTGTAGGTTAAGTTTGCTAACTTATACGCACTATATATGTGACAACGCTAGTGTAGCCCATAGATATGTGCTCATGTTGTTGATGAGAGTTTGGAAGAATAGGCAGGTAACTAACTACCTAGCTATTTGAAACTAAGCCTCTAGTTTCGAATAAGCTAATAAGGGTGAGTGATCAGACGAGATAACGGTCTTAGCATGACACTTAAAGCATCGCTACATGCGCACGCCGGGATATCATGGTCAAAGGTAGATTGCTGAGAGTATATTCTAACTTTAATTATCCTTAGCTATAGGGTTGACATTTGGACTTGTCACTATCTTACCGTATTAAAGGACGGTCAATGGTGCTTTATTGCGTACAAAATATCTCTAAGTTACCTTTAGGAACCCGTCTTTTGAACTTTAAGCCTCGTTATATATAAATACTAAAGTGCGTAGTTGCACGAAATGCGGTTCCATATTTCGAGGGCATATTTCGAGGGCATATTTCGAGGGCATATTTCGAGGGCCTCTTTAAGTCCTATGCGTATTTACTAGTGTTTGTATAAGAGTAACTTGGGACTGCGAAGACTGAAGTTTCGTCCGGTCTATAAGATAAGTAAATCTTATCCGAGGTTTAGTGGTTAGACTAGTTATTCAGTACGGTTCTATTATACTACGCCTGGTGACGGCTAGGAAGCAGCTCCTACGGGATGGACATGCTGGTTATGCATTTAATGATGTTATTTAGATAACCAAAATGATCGGCATAATGAATTCTGCATCAATTTAGCCTTCCCTCCGCATCCTAGCGATCCGAACTTAGGCATTCGTATTCGTATTATAGCTGACAGTGAGCTGCAAGCTTGGGCCACCAATTGAGGAGCGGTGAATAGCGGAATGAGATGTCTAGCTTCGATGATTGGTCAATTCCGAAGTAATTAAAACCTAAAGTGACTTGCATTGCATCACCTCAGGACAGGGGCGTTTTTGTCATTTTACATAGTATCAACAAAGCGCCCGTGAAATGAACCGATATGGATATAATAGACGTATGTGAATGATCTGATGGGTCAGCCATTCTGCCATTGCGGACTCGACATCGTTCCTCTTTGGTAAAATGGAGACGAAAATACTCGTACGTTTAGCGTCTAGATGCGCGCAGGTACGCGCAGGTACGCGCAGGTACGCGCTGTTGTGGATATGTAATACTGAATTCTTGCGCGAAGTAAATTACTAATCCGTTAATATACTAATGTGTCTATGTAATGTCAAAGTGAAGAAGGCAGAGAAGGGTAGCTCAATGTCTCCACATGAGACATAGGCTAACGGGCACTATAGACCGAACGGTATTGTACTAATCTAATCTACCTAAACAGGTACTTGCTGCATGCCGTTAGACATGTATGTAGGTACATGTATGTAGGTACATGTATGTAGGTACATGTATGTAGGTACATGTATGTAGGTACATGTATGTAACTGCCCCTGCTTTACCACGCCTGTAGTACTTTCTATGCGTGATTGGGAAGGGGGAAGTACCTAGGTTACATACATAGTAGCTTCTGTAACCTTCGTACTATGTAGAGGAAGAGCGAGCAGCATATGTAGACGCATGCATAGATCTGGATTAACCAATCAGAAGAGGGCAATGACATTTTGGAGATGACCGTTGAATCGCAATCACGCTTGAACCTTGAACGCTACTCTTGGAAACCTAAAAACTGGGCTTGTATGAGTTCATACAGGTACCGAAGGCGCGGATATCGTATTATCCGTGCATAAGATTGCGGGAGTAATGTCGATTGCAGGGATGTGAATCATTTAGAGAAGAAGGGTTCAATGTTCTGCCTGATAATTAAATATTTCCCAGTCCAACAAATTTTAGTGGGTTTCTTTAGATTTCCTGCAAATATCCACCACTACCTCGCCCTTCTTCACCCCTTTCACCTTTTCTACTTAGGTCAACCTCTCCTGTGTCGAAGGGTTGTCGCCGTCCTTTAAGTCTGACTTCCTCCCCCTCCATTCCTTCTCTGGTGGATCTCGGGATATACTGGGCGCTTCTCCCACGACTACCTTACGCAGAAGACCTCGGCGCAATATACCATATACCAATAGCAGCCCGATACGATTCCTGCTAGCGGTCACCATGGCTGCGAATGCGACGAGTTTCACGTCGCCTTTGGCCGACTTTTCGGTCGGGAGCCTGCCTCCCCAGGTTGACTATATGGTCAACACCATCGCGAATGCGAGCATTATGACATGGGTGTTTACCCTCATTGCCGTAGCTGTCGCGTACGATCAGAGTACGTATTAGTAATACTCTGGAGTTAGAGTATGGATAGAACCGCGTTGGCTAACAGAAATCTAAACAGTCAGCTATTTCGTACAAAAGGGATCTATCGTTGGACCAGCGTTCAAGCTGCCGTTCATGGGTCCTTTCTTGGAGTCTCTCAACCCTAAATTCGAAGAGTACAAGGCGAAGTGGTACAGCGGACCCCTGAGCTGTGTCTCCGTCTTCCACAAGTATGCGCTTTTCCTACACAACCCCTTGTCGGGATTTATTAACCCAGTATTAGGTTTGTTGTTATCGCCTCCACCCGCGACTTGTCTCGCAAAGTCTTCAACTCGCCGACATACGTAAAGCCATGCGTTGTTGACATTGCCACGAAAATCCTTGGAGAGGATAGCTGGGTCTTCTTAGACGGAAAGGCCCACGTCGACTATCGCAAAGGCCTGAATGGTCTCTTCACCCGACGAGCTCTTGAATGCTACCTGCCCGGCCAGGAGGCTGTTTACAAGGAGTATTTTGCTAGATTTCTCAGGTTAACAAGAGAGGCTGGAGGAAAGCCCATCCCTTTTATGCATGAGTTCCGTGAGCTTATGTGCACCGTCTCGCTTCGAACTTTCGCCGGATACTACATGCCTGACTCTGCCTGCAAGAAGATTGCCGATGACTACTACTTGGTCACCGCTGCTCTCGATCTTGTCAACTTCCCGATCATCATTCCCTACACTCGAACCTGGTACGGCAAGCAAGCTGCGCGTATGGTCATGGACGAGCTTGCC
The DNA here is from genome assembly GCA_902805455.1 of Daldinia concentrica. Classification (NCBI taxonomy): domain Eukaryota; kingdom Fungi; phylum Ascomycota; class Sordariomycetes; order Xylariales; family Hypoxylaceae; genus Daldinia; species Daldinia concentrica. The sequence goes on along the minus strand of CADCSW010000003.1, from coordinate 540,363 downwards.
AAGTGCGCTGCTAAATCAAAAGTTCGCATGGCCGCCGGTGGTGACATCACCTGCATCATGGACGCTTGGATCAAGGATATGATCGCCTCCAAGAGATGGACTGAAGCTACCGAGAAGGGTCTCTCAACCGAAGGCATGGTGAAGCCGTCGCCTCTGTTGCGCGATTTCAGCGACATGGAAATTGCCCGAACCCTCTTCACGTTCCTTTTCGCTTCCCAAGACGCTACCTCGAGCGCAGCCACCAACATGTTCCAAGTCCTAGCCAACCGACCCGATGTTCTAGACCGCGTCCGTGAGGAGAATTACCGCGTGCGAAACGGCGACATTCATGCCCCTGTGAACTTAGATCAGCTTGAATCGATGACATACACTCGCGCAGTCGTCAGGGAGCTTCTCCGATGGCGTCCTCCTGTCATCATGGTGCCCTACAAGGCCAAGAAGGCTTTCCCCGTTACCGAGAACTATACCGTCCCCAAGGGTGCCATGATCATCCCAACTACGTATGTAGCTCTTCGTGATCCTGAAGTGTACGAGAACCCCGACGAGTTCGACCCTGAGCGATACTACACTGGTGATGCCGAGGAGAAGGGCGCCAAGAACTATCTCGTTTTCGGAACTGGACCTCACTACTGTCTCGGTCAACACTATGCTCAACTCAACTTGGCCCTTATGATCGGAAAGGCCTCGGTCGAGCTCGACTGGAAACATCACGCAACACCTGACTCAGATGAGATCAAGGTGTTTGCCACTATCTTCCCCAAGGTATGTTCTATATATTCCTCTTTGAAATGTTTAGAAGCTAATTATTATTAGGACGACTGCCCTCTAACATTTGAGGAGAGGAAATGGTAATGTCCTTAATTGAGAATGACATTAGTATGAAAAAGCTTAAGAAGGGCCACGTTGCCGTATCACGAAAGAGACGAAAGTAGAATATAGTAATAGTAATACTGGTCTTGTATAAGCTATGGCCGAGCATGTCGATACCGACAACTTTTTAGAATGTCCATAGCGTCTGAATCAGACCTAAATTTTGAACGAGCATGGTATCTTGCCTTGAACCTCGCCAGATTTGTAACGTTAGGTTGGCTTAAGGGTTCGGATGAGGATGGCTAACACTAAGAAGGAATTAGGGGTTGACCCATACCCTTCAATAACATAGAGGCCCAGTGAAAGAAAGGGGTGAAATGGTAAAAATAAAATAAAAGTCCTTTCATGTTTAATAAATCACAAGAGCAGTTTGGGGTTGTCAACGTTGACGTAACCTGATCTTGCTCTTCAGGTAGGTATTATATGTAATAGAAGTACCCATGTACCATGCGGTGCCTAACTGTGACATCACAGCTATAATTAAGTTACCTAATCAAGAGCTACAAGCTCGGCAATTCGTCTTCATTTCAATGTTGCTAGACTGTTGGATTACCTAAAATATAGAAGCACTTGATTTCTACCTACATGTAGGCAAACTGTTTGTATGTCGCTTCGCTGTACACAGTAGTGCAAGCAATCGCAATCAAACTACATAGGTAGTCAGCCTATATATATATATATATATATCTAGTTACGCGACTGGAGAGCTTCTTCTTGGAAACGTCTCTTTTTTGCGCTCGGTATATCCTAGGTTACTTAGCTAGCACATTGTAAAAATCGAAAATCCCCGCGATGGCGACACGACGACTTGCGATAAACGGCGCTACTGCCGCTCTGCGCGGGGGAAGTTCCCGACTGGCGGGTTCGACTAGTATTCCTACAGCTGCGCGTGTACTGAGAGCTTCGTTCGGCACGACTTCTCTAGTACCGCAGGCTACCAGGGGAACAGCGGGAGTAGTTGCGCGACCACAGTTATTTCGGCGCATCGCTTCTACAAGCGCCCGGTGGTCCTCGGATTCGGCAGCCGGGAGCGGGAGCGGGAGCGGGAGTAAGATATGGAATTTTGAAGAGGTGCGTTACTTTGATCCTCACTTTGACCTCACCTCGCCCCCCTTCTCCCCCACCCTCGCCAACTAACTCCCCCCTCTCAGATCAAAGCCGCCTCATCCACCCCAACATCCACCCCCAAAGTCACCATAATCGACACCCGCGAGCCCTCCGAGCTATCCTCAACCGGCCGCATCCCCGGCGCCCTGAACATCCCGATCGCCAGCGCGCCCGACAGTTTCCACATCCCAGCGGACGAGTTCGCCGACCGATTCGGGTTCGAGCGGCCGGCGCCCGCTAGCGACGGGGAGGTGGTGTTTTACTGCAAGGCCGGCGTGCGCAGTCGGGCTGCCGCGCAGATCGCGCGCGAGGCGGGCTGGAAGAATGTGGGTGAGTACCCTGGCAGCTGGCTGGATTGGGTGCAGAAGGGGGGGAAGATTGAAAGGTGAGGGGGGTGAGGTGAGGTAAGGTAAGATTAGCTTGCTTCTAAGGCGTGATGATGGGTAAGGGGAAGTCGATAGGAGAGCCCTTGGGATTGTAGATATGACGGCAACTTTGAGAGGTGGCTAGCTATCTGATACTCTAACTTCTTAACTCTGCTTTATATCTAGACGGGGGAGTTAATAAAAAGGGGTTAAGTCAAATTCAAAAATAGAACTGATCTCATGATACATTAGAACGGAAAGGTATCAGCTAGCTTAGAGGTAGTGTACATAACACTATTGCATACAACCTGCCCAACGCCATAAAACCATAATATCAAGTCAAGTCTCCCATCCCATTCTTGACCTTGCCATGTTGGCACATCTTTCTTCTCTTCCTATATGAAAAGATACACATAGTCACAAAGTCCCTTAGAAAAGGAACATGGCATTACCCTCCGGCTTATCCCCCCCATCCGCAGGCGGCGTATCACCCGGCTTGTCTCCAGCAACGGGGCTTCCAGCAGCAAAGAACAAGACCTTGATAGCGATAGATAGGCCGGCATGTAGAGCCACAACAAGGATAAGTAGAATCTTGCTGGTCTGGCGATCGGTGGCGCTGAGGACGGGGTATAAGTTTCGTAGTAAGAAAGCGACGCTGAGACCGAACCCGACACCCACGAAAACCCAGTTGAGGATCGTGATGGGCGACCAGCTGATCAGCGCCACGGGGATCCAAATCAGGTTCGAGTATCCGTATAGCGCCCAGCACTCGAGTAGGTTCGCGGATTCGGAACCGAAGTATCGTAGTGCGCCGAATAGGACTACGGGGATTCCGAGGGTGTACCCGTAGATGAGACCAGCGGCGCCTGGATGTCTTCGTTAGCATAAGTTCTTTTAATGCCCCCATCACACCACACAACCAGCCACCCTCCAGAAAAGGAGAAATAAAAACATACCGCTCAACAATTTAAAATCATACGCAAACGCGCCCTTCCCCTCACTAGCCAAATACGCACTAATAGTGCCGCCCAGGAACAAAATCAAAACCACAGTAGTAGCGATCCAGAACGGGCCGTACAGATCGGGATTCCCCTCCAGCACGTCGAGAAAGTTGGCGCGCGGGTACAGCGCGGCCCAGCACCGGGCCAGCACGCTCGAGGTGTCCACGTCGAAGAACTGCGCGTAGAAGGACAGCGTCCACAGGTACCGCTTCGAGGACACGGGGCCGCCGCCGCCGCCGCCGCCGGAGCTCGCGGTCGCGGGGAGCGGGAGGCCCGGGGCGGCGCTGTTTAGGGAGGGGGCGCCTTTGTGCGTCTGTTGGCTCGAGGCGAAGTTGGAGTTGTGGAATTCGAGGTCTTCTTGGAGGTCGGTGTGGCCTAGGTCGCCCTGGGGTGGTGGGTGGTGTTAGTATTGTGTATATCTGGTTGGGATAGTATGTATATAGCTAGTAGGCTGGCTGGCAAAGCCATGCGATACATATAATAAGAGCTCCCTAGGGTAAGAAAATGATTGGTTGTCAAGCATACCTCATCGTCAATATCTACGACGGCGTCGTAGCCTGCGTTCGCCATCTTGATATCTTCTCTTATGTCCACTCCAGATCCTAGAAGACAGCTTTATTGGGATCGAGATAGGGTGGAACGACCAAAACCGCTTAAGGTTATTGCGAGGACGACGACTTAAAGGTGAAGCTGCGGTCCGCTGCTGTTTGAGGACACGGAAGCACGCCGATCTTTAGCCGCGTTTACTGTAATTTACAAGGTACCTACATAGTACAGAGCTCTAGCGATGACGTTTCATTGGACAGAACGTTTTTGACTAGGAGGGAAGTATCTAAGTACCGTCATGTACCTGCATGTATCAAATGCTTCATGAAACTCGCCGTGTAAGTCTTTACATTAAGCACATAATTGTAACTAGAGTTGCACATATGAATTTCTTAATGCCATTTACAACCTGCTGCTAAGGTCTTCGAACATAATTGTTGCATAACATCTTCGCAAAATTTCCCAAAAGAACGTATGGTAAGACATACTTTGCGATGGCTTTAGTAACCCCACGATGTGTGGGCAAATTGTTTGTAAGTTGAAAGGCAAGGCTTTAGATAGCAAAACCACCACACTGCGAAGAACCACGCCATAAATTTACGATCCGAAAACGAATATTTCCTATACGGAAAATCGATCACCAAAACAATTCACTCGTCTGCATGTGCGTTCAGATTACTCATGTGCATCGCAACTTGATTGCCACTGAAACTAGCCTACGTATAGCTATTTCCGCAGAATAAAAAAAATCCCATCGCAGTGGTGTCGATAATATCTATCCACCCGTCCGTAGCGTGCTCATGATAACACCCCAAACCAAAGACGCCGAAGAGATGGAACATGTGGTGACGAATCGTTTACTTGAGCTTCTTCTTAGGTCGAAGCTGGTTGGTGTGGCCGCACTTGCGCTTGCGGCAGTTGGTGGCACGGGGAGGGAGACGGGCCTATTTCCAACATTAGTATTAGGGAGTACTAAGGTATTGGAAGATAAACTCGTAGACTGGAAGAACTCACGTAGCACTTGCGGCAGATCATCTTGTCGCAGTTGAACTTGGAGGCGAGGGCCTTGAGCGAGGGCTCAATGATACCACCACGTAGACGGAGGACCAAGTGGAGGGTAGACTCCTTCTGGATGTTGTAGTCGGAGAGGGTTCGGCCGTCCTCAAGCTGCTTGCCGGCGAAGATCAGGCGCTGTTGGTCTGGGGGAATACCCTCCTTGTCCTGGATCTTAGACTTGACATTGTCGATGGTGTCGGAAGACTCCACCTCGAGGGTGATAGTCTTGCCCGTCAGGGTCTTCACGAAGCTATTTTCTCGTCAGTTCGCATATTCGGATTTATGTGTTTGGTCGATCGATCGGTCGATGATGTGTGGTGCGCGCATTGTATTTTAATCTGGAAATGAACTTACATCTGCACTATAGACGCATTTTAGTTAGTATGAGCCAATTCAAAACACCGTATTGGGGGGTGTTGACTTACTTTTTGCTGTCTGTCGTGAATGAAGATGTTGAGGGAGAAATCCAAGATGATGTCGGCTTGGGAAATTCGGTGGGGGTTTGAAATTCCACAGCAAACGAACCCTAGTGGATTGAAAGTCACCTGATTTTAATTCTTAAGAGAAGTGGCGTTGTGTGTCAGAAATTTATGTCAGCCAGGGCCAGCTGGTGAATACTCGACCCCACCTTTAGCTCTGTTCATGGTGACAGAGAAACGCACTGTGCTACAAAGCCATCGGCAAGTTCAATACTACATAGTGTAACATTTCACGATTTATTTAAAGAACTATTATGTTAACTACCAAGCAATATGGTAGATGATTTATTAATGTATTGGTTTCCATATGTATTAAAATACATACATACATAGACTTAAGCATTAAATACCTCCCTAATCAGAGTCATCGCCTGTCCAAACCGCTTTGCCCTTCCCCTTGTCTCGTTCTTTAGCCCTCTGAATACACCAAATCTCCAACTGCCTTTCCACTTGCGTAGCACCCCTAACCAGTGTATGTAACGGTATAGACGTAAGATTCGCTGCTTTGCCATAGAAAACTTTAGCTGCATTCGGGAGCTCTTCTGGGGCGCGCCAGACCGGGCAGAAATCATGAGACTGCTTTTTGTTTAAGTCTTCGGGATCAACAGGAACTGGCTCAAGTATTTTCGTAGAGTTATTCAAAGCTTCATATCTGTGTCTTATGTTTTCTCTCTCTCTGCTCTCTAGTTGCTCGTTTAGACTGCTTGGTTGTGATAGTCGCCTTTGTCCTTGGAAAGGCTCTCGAACTCTTTCGGCCGCTAGAAAAGGGGTTAGTTAACATCGCTAAATTAATAATAAAATAGAAATGCATAGCATACTTTTTGGTTCGCCGTCTCCTATCCACATCTTCTCGAACCAGTCCATGAAGTCGTCCATTTTCCCTTTTTCCATAGTAAGGGCGTCATCAGGGGTAACTTGATATTCTTCGCCTCGTAGTAATGTAGATGACGTTTCCACCGTATTGTTTTGCATACTTTCCTGCCACTCCCCCCAGTCGATATTCACTCTCCGAGGATCGTAGTGGTCATGAGGGGGTCGTTCAACGCCATCTAATGGATAAAGTAGCTTCGCTGATACGACAACTAGAGCGACCAGTAGTACTTCTGGATTGTCCATCGTCCGAATCTTTTTTCCTCCGATAGGATAAGAGTAATCCGCGTTTAAAATCTCCGTAATACATTTTACTACGAGGTATACTTCGACTAAGTCGGATTAGCTAAAATACTTATCCTTACCATCTCTCTGCTCAAGCCTACCTGGAAGAGTCAACTCTGTTATGAGTCGTATAAGTATGGGTGGATAGTTTAATGGCGGGAAGATAGTATCGAAGTTGACCTTGAATGATATCACGAGCTCTTGCACGGCTGCCTGCAGTCGACCTGCTGGGATATGATCCCTAACTTGTAGAGCACGATGATACTCTGCGGGAAGACGGTCTCGGACATTGCGTGGAATATTATTAAACTTGAAGTGATAGCTACGTTAGAACTCCGGCATGATATACAGATATATGCGAGCTGTTGGATAGGGATCATACCGCTGCAAGAAAATCTAACTCCCCCCTTTGCGCCCAGCCGCAGAAATCTGCCGTCGTAGCCGGTAACCGTCGCACCAAACATCCCAAATAACACAGCGCCAAGGTATCGACGAGCTTCGGCAATTTCCATCGCCTACCGGCATCTGGGGCCCAAGTAGCCGTCGTAGCATCCGAAAGATCGAAAGCCGACGACTCGGCTCCCGTCCCTTCGCTCTGGGAGCTAAACAACGGCGCGCTCGACGCGTAGCCATCCGACTCTTCACTAACGTCTCCTTTCCGCTTACGGGTTCCCGCTCCGCTCTCCCTTAACGGTAGGTTTCGTACCCTCAGCGCCCAGAGCGCCCTCACGATCTCCTCGAAGTCCTCGGGGAAGCCCTTCTCCCGGACGAGCCACCAGACTTGCCTCAGCAGTATAAGCTGTAGGACCTCGAGGTATAGTTCTCTCCCCTCGTCGCCGGCAAGTTTAACAGCGACCTTTTTCTTAGGCTCCTTTTTCTTCCGCGATACTTTTCCCTGGGTGCCAAAGGCGTCCTCGTCGCCCTCGTGGTCCGCAAACCCTTCAAGACGGTGCCCGTTTCGGCAATACCGAATCGCGTCTTGCGCATACCATTGCCGCGCGCCGCATTCGTCGCACCGTTCGCCGCCGCGGAAGCGATGGTACTTGGTGGGTGCCATCTCGACGTGTTTATTTCCTGCTATCTGCTGAAAGGAAGGTAGAAGGCGAAAAACAATAGTGGGGTGCTTAAGAGAAATATGATTTATTTTGATAACTATAAGATTTGTATTAATAATGTTAACGAATTTTCTTTTTGAAATATCCAAGGCAATCATTACCTACTATCTAACAATACATCTGCATACCCCTGGTTACTTATTGAGAAAATAAGTCTATCTTTCTAGTAATAGCTTCCAAGTTATGATATTTACCTCTGTTTACAGCTTGATAGGCACATCCAACTTATAATTCTAAATTATATGGTAGCCAACAAATTCATTTCCTTGTTAGCCCCTGAAATTGTCCAAGGGTGTTTAGGTTAACTATTTCACACCTTGTCATAAATTTTACATAGTTAGTTAAACATAGCTATAGTTATGTCCAATGCGGCGGAGGTTCGATACTCATCCTATTTAAGATAACTAACCTTTATATCGTGGAATACCAATACCGACCAACCCTACATGTAAATACAGAATTGCATCAAAATATAATTCACGTACAAGTAAATTGGAATTATATAGCTCTTAAGTCACGTAAATATGATTGTTGATTGTCACAAGATACAAAAATAAAGGGAGATCTCGTAGATTCTGTAGGACAAGTCAAGTGCTAATAAAAACAGGAGACCTGTTTTGCTGAAATCCTCAAAATGCACATCATTTTTGTTCCTCAAAGAGATGGGGATAGATGCGAAATTCGAGGACTATCGTACCATATGTTTGATTCCTCCACAGTGGATAGCACATCCATACGCAAACCCCGCGGGCCAGCGTCCAATACGAACCTAGCTACTGGTTTGCTAGTTAAACAACCCTCCCTTCTGGTGATGTCCAAGTTGGTCGAGGCTCATAAGCAACACTCGATCCAGTGACATCCTCTACCTGAGTCCTAAGTCCCCTAGCTGGAGATTTAGTCCTTCTGGGCAGGCTCGTCGGCCTTGATGGCGGCCTCTTCGCCCATGGCGGACTGAATGGTAATGACTAAACAAAGTTAGTTATTTTACGACCAATCCGAGGAGCAACTCATAACTTACTAAGAGGGGTTCCGTTCTCATCGGCAGCCTCAATCTTGTTACCAATTTCACCCTCGGGGACCTTGATGTCGCTTCGCTCCTCGCTGGTGTTGATGTCGTGGAGAACAATGAAGCCATCCTCAAGGTGAGACTAATGATAGTTGCCGATTAGCATAATTTGGCCCCCAAATTGCATTGCGCATAGAACGTATATACTCACGAAGTTGTACTGTTTGGTCTTGACAACAGGGACCTCCATGTTGTGGGTGGAAGGGCAAAGTTCTTCAAGCTTCTTGCCGGTGAAAATGTCGATACCGACGAGATGGACCTTGGCGTGACCGTGCTTTCCGGTCTTGGAGGTGGACATGTCTACGATCTTGCAGGGGCGGCCCTTGATGACGACGGCACCGTTCTTGCGCAGAGCAGAGCACTGCATGGGGAAAGTGGCAGACGCACCAGCATCGCCCTGGTTGTCGATCTCGAACTGTAATAAATCTTATTAGCACTACACCACGATTTGGTACTTGACATTGCGGTCGCGAATAGTAGCTAGATAAAATCCTGTGTATTTAACGACTATGGCCGCATATAGCATCGCGGGGTTCATTGGCGATGCGTGCCAAATGCTTGATGCGTGGTGATGCGGATGCGGGGTGGTTAGGTACCAGCCCGCCCATTGCCCGCCTTTGCGATCGCCAAAAAAAAAAAAAGAGGGACAGGGTGCTTTCTTGAACGTACCTCGTCCGCCATTCTGAAGGATTGACCGAAGTGAAAGTGTTGTTAGAGTAGAAGAGAAAGGAAGATGCACAAATGGCCCAGCTAAATGTCCAAGACTGAAATACGAGTTGGTGGACTTTTTTGTAGAAGGGGAGGATTGGGAAGATGTGAAAGATGTAGAGGGAGGGGGTTGAAAAAAAGTAGAGTGGAGGAAACTGTCAAGGGCAAAAAGACGGGATTTTTTTTCTTCCCAGAATGAATTGGGCACACAGTTTGCGCGGTATCTGATTGGTTAAATAGGTTCATGTTTGGGAATTAGCCCCAGTAATCCAGCTGCTTTCATATATTTTTTCCCTTCGAGCAACTTTGGCGGGGTGGATTTGTGGGTTCTCTGGCCGCCTAGACTGGCCTAGGCGGCCATGTTCGCACAAATCGGTCACTAATTTTTGTCTACTCACAGGGCATTACCAGCCTGACCACAGTGCTCCTCCTCAAAACTTTAGTGAGAGTTTAAGGTTTTTCGGGTGAATGCCCCTCTCTCGCAACTGCAAATCAACTGCAAATACTTGTTTAGAGGGGCGAAAAGCCTCTAATGCTTAGGGCAGTCTCTAAGTTGCATGATACATTATAACTAACTAACACGCAAACATTGTAAATTTCCCTGTGTCAATACCCCATACGAGGCGCAGGCGCACCTGAATGATGAAGCAAAAATCATTTCCGCTTCTGTAAAATTATGATCGCTACTAATCCTTTTTGATAATATATCATTTTGGAGTACCGATACTCACGCATCTGACCTAGCATGCGCGGGGAGATATGTACGCACTGTAAGTATACTTAATCTGTATGTTTCTATTCCGTTTCTTGGCACTGATCATTAATCTTAGGTATTTATGTAGGTATGCAAAGATTGACCCACTTTTGAATCTTATCAAGTCCGTGGCTTAATAACTTAGCATCGCATATCGCATATCGCATAATGCTAATCTAAACCCGATATGGAATCGATACTTTTACAATGACATGTGTCTGAAGCTTCAACCAATCATCAACTTTCATTCTGCGACTCGGGAGAGGCTGTTGCACGGCCTCGTCTGTTTCTTGGGTGCTCATTAACAACTAACTTCCTAGCTAATGCATTATCGCGAATAATATACGTCTTCTGTTCCTGACACTCCTTTCTTTTTTACAATTCTCTCGTTCTAGTCGAATTGTATTTACCTTATTAGCTTGACGGCACGGCCTATAGCTAATAGAGAGTCATGACGCGGCCCGACTCATAGCCCCCATCTCCCGTTCGCATCTAGAATATGTGGCTCGATCGGCTTGCCGGTCAGTCATCGTCTCCTGCTCCCTCCCAACCTGGCAGCCGCTCGTACTCTCCCGCGCCTCGTCGAACACCGAGCGGACTAGGTCCGTATATTACATCTCAGCAGCGACCGGGTGTTACCCCTAGATCTTCGTCATTATCCCTAGCATCCACCGAATCCTCAGCTTCTTCCCTCTTGGCGTCTTCACGGAGAGCCAATGGTTCGACATTGAAGGAATCAAGGACGATATATAATGGGCCTGATCCTGTAGATGTATTAAACGCGCTCTTGGGTGACGATAGGCAGCATGCAACCTCTGCTGCCAAGCCAGCGGCCAACTCGGTCAGCTCGATATCACCCGAAGACCTTCAGTTGGAATTCGATTTTGGCGGGTTGTCTATCCGAGAGCTAGCATTATCAGAGGAAGAAGCAATAAATGCTGGTGCTGTATATAGACCGCAGGCGGCTGAAGAGTGTATGCCCCCTTTTTATCCGAGACTCCACTCTCACCCTACTCACTATTCTGCTTGCTAGATGACCGAGACAAAGCCAAGTTCGAAGAGTTACACCGATCAATACGAGCCTGCGACGAGGTACTCAGCTCGGTAGAGACCAACCTGACAAGCTTTCGAAACGACCTTGCGACTGTGTCTGCGGATATCGAAACATTACAAGCACGATCTACAGCCCTTAATGTGCGACTGGAAAACCGAAAGGCAGTAGAGAAGGGGTTAGGACCGGTGGTTGAGGAGATCAGTGTATCGCCTACGGTAGTATCCAAGATTGCCGACGGCCATATCGACGAAGGATGGGTAAAGGTAGTTGCGGAGATCGATAAGAGGGCTACCGCTCATAAGAAGAACATTGCGAGTGCGCAGGGTGCTAAGGGCCTGCAAGATCTCGGTCCTTTATTAGAGAAGCTGGTGCTCAAAGCTACCGAACGAATAAGAGACTTCCTCGTCGCCCAGGTCAAGGCCCTCCGGTCACCACATATTAACGCGCAAATCATCCAACAGCAGAATTTCCTTAAATTTAGAGACCTGTACTCCTTCCTCCATAAACATCATGCCGCACTCGCCGACGAAATATGCCAGGCGTATATGAATACTATGCGGTGGTACTACGCCAACCAATTTACGCGTTACGAGAACGCCCTCCGAAAGATTAAGCTACACTACTTGGACAAGACGGACGTATTGGGGAACGAGGATACTTCTAGGAAAGGCACGGTTCTTTCAAGTTCGAAAATTTCCGGTCCACCTCACGATGCCTTCAACCTAGGTAGGCGGATCGACCTCTTACGTACTCATAACCAAAGTGCGCTCTCTTCGTACCTGGCTGAAGAAGACCAATCTACACACTATCTCGAAGCCCCCTTCCGGAATTTTAATCTCGCCCTGATCGACAACGCAACGGCTGAGTACACATTTCTCGCGTCGTTCTTCTCTCCCGCTTTGAACTATTCTACTATCTCGCGCCACTTTACTTACATATTCGAGCCGACGTTCCAGCTCGGCCAGACGCTGACCAAGTCCCTCGTGGGTGACACGTACGACGCTATTGGCGTCCTCCTCGCCGTCCGCCTGAACCAGCACTTCCAGTTTGAGCTTCAGCGTCGCAAGGTCCCCGCTGCAGACGGGTACCTCAATGGTACGGCCATGCTGCTGTGGCCGCGCCTCCAGGCCATCATGAATGCGCATTGCGAATCTGTCCGCGCTCTCACCACCGCATTGCCAACGCGCCCCCCAACATCCAAAGCCGAACAGAGCAAGCTTTCTGCTGCTCCGCACGTCTGTACTCAACGTTTTGGACAGCTGCTCCACGGTATCCTGGCGTTAAGCACCGAGGGTGGAGACGACGAACCCGTAGTCACAAGCCTACGAAGACTACGCAGCGAGATGGAGGCCTTTCTAACAAAATACAGCGCAGTGTTCGGTAACGATAAGAGAAAAAGGGAACGCTTCCTGTATAATAATTACAGTCTAATTCTGACAATCATCAGCGACACGCAGGGCAAATTAGCAGATGAAGAACAGGAGCACTTCGAGGGGCTGAAGACGGCTTTTCAAGAAGCTGCTTAAGAGTGTTCGTTCGAGAAATTTAGTTAGGAATGGGGTTCTGGATGACAGATTAACTACTATCAACTACAATTACCTATGTATGGCAAGAAAACTAAGAGACGATACGATTAAATGAGACTGCGTTTCGAAGGGAGGGCTAGCTAGCTATTTGATAAGAGCTGGCTGCCTATCTAATTTCCAAGAATACCTACATCCTAATGTAGCTTACTTGTCCTATTGCATGTGCTTTTGTGCCACCGTAACGTTTATTCACCCGTCCATCTCGCCCCCAAAGACGGTCCTTAGTATCCCAAGAGTAGACGGGTTACCCCAATTTAGTGTATGTGCACCTATCTACCAATATCATCATCCATCCTAAGCTGCGAGTCGCAGCCCATACCTCAATATAAACCCAATCCTTTTAGTCCAACTAGCATACGATTATAGGACTCATTAAGCTTGTATTCATACACTTTCTCACGTACTCCCTCATAAAAACATATAAAACTTCGGTACATCCCCCGTACCGTCGTCGCCCAACCATCCTAGTATCCTAGAAATAATGGTTCGGGATCGACCACGAGGCGAGACTTGACCATATAGGTGCTTTCCGGAAGTACACGGCGCCGGCGCCGACGACTACGGCTAGGATCAAGGTCCTGTTGGCCCAAGCGGCCCGGAGTAGTTCTTCCCGCCGCTGCGCCCATTGGAGCTCGCGGCACTGTTTCTCAAAGTATTTCTGTCCGTCTTCAAGGGTCTGTGAGGTGCACACACTTACATCACGTGCGGTCTTCAGAGTGCTGGCGCTGGAGACGGAGCGCCAGCTACGTAGAGATTCTGGAGGGTGACGATTAAATAGGGTAGCGGCATCGGCAATAACGGCGTCGAGATCCAGGTCATCAGGTAGCTTCGAGAGGGTAAAGTGTAGCATGTCAGGCTCGTCCTGCTGGAAAAGCTCGTCCCTGCGGCGTAGGACGATCTGCGCGAAGACGTAAAGCGTAAAAGCCTGTTCGCGAGCCAGTAGTGCATCGAACAAGCGTGCGATATCGCTATACCGTCGCACGTTGTGCGCGAACATGGTCAACGTGTCTGACAACGCGAAAAAGGGCTCTGTTCGTGACACATGGGCACATAGCGCTGGGTCTGCTGCCCGAAGGATGTCTGGGATCAGCCGTAGTTGCGCAACAGACGGGTTCAGGCTTGGTAACATAAAGTCCCTAATGCGTAGGGCGGATAGGCGGGCAACGGCTGCAGCCCGCGTGGTTGGTGGGAGAACCAGTAGAAAGACCTGACATATGTCGTGATAGCCTTGGAAATAGCAGAGGTATGGGTGCCGTCGGAGGACCTCGGTGATAAGGTCTGAGAGCTGCGATTTCTTCTTGTCGAGCTGCGCCTGGGTATCATCTAACCACTATAGTCAGCTTCACTTCTTAAGGTGTGGGGGTACTTGTGGGGGGGTATGCATCCCGTACCGTTCGGGTAGTAAACGAAGCTTCGGTCAACGTCCAGCTTGACCTGGCCTTCGTCTCGATGCTGCTCTAGCTTCCCCCACGAATCGGAGCTTTCCTCCTGCTCCCCACGCTGGTCGACGTGAACTCCCAACAATATCGGCCCTGTTGAAGAACCTTGAGCCTCATGATCCCGATTTGACGGGAGTGAGTGGGATAAACGAGGCGCAACGCGCGGGACACTCACATGCTTGGCAACGGATGGCGTCGGTGAGGAATCCACCCCTCGATATGGCTAAGGCCTGAAGATCGTCGATGTCTCTCCGCTTGCATGCATCTAGAATGCGGGTATGCTTGCGGGTTAATGCGGGCGCATCACGAAAACCCAAGTCGTCTTTCTCCTCACTGCCGTCGACGTCCTCATATTCCTGGGCCATGGGATCGATGCACCTCGGTCTCGCCCGTTCCCTGCTATGCGTCAGGTTGCCTTACTTGGTGCCTTGTGCATCTATATGAACAAATAGCATACTGCTGCCCTATATAAGGGTCACAACTATGGCATTTGACACCATACAGCGAAGAAGGTTCCAAGATATACCGCTTTTTGCCCCCTATAACGTCGTCCAAGACGGAAAACTCTTTAGGCGCAGCCCCAGTCCCTAGGGACCTCCGTCCGGATTGGACAAGCCCACCCAAGTAATATGTTTATCTAGAAAGGTGTCCTCTCGTATAGGCTGCGTAAGGCTCGAGCCAAGCACGTAGTTTTGAAAAGGAAGAATCAAATCACGTTGATTTCTAACGAAACGAGAACCTAACGGGTGCAGTACGGGATGTCTTATATTGGGCTTGAACGAAGGAAGTGAGAACAAATAAGTGAACTTAAAAAAGAAAGAGTCTAAAAAGGTTCGATGTTTCGATGTTGGCAGCTGGCCGGGAAATCGAGTGGGTCATCCCGTCTGGTGAGCTACCCTTGCGGCGCCATGTGCAGGTGCCAGGGGTGATCCCGGGAACCACCCACTGCGCTAAAGCCGCTTACCTAAACTTTAAAGGATTCAATGCAGATAAGAGTACCTAAGGCCTTTGCAGGTACTTCGTATTGTACCTTAGGTACCTGTTGTACAGCTGCATTCATATGTACAATGAAGTAGGTAGGCGGTTCTAGGATTTTCTAGCTACATGCACAATACTTGTCTTCATTTCTATTTGATAATTAAAGGCTCTTTCGTGGGGATCAAAAGAAAAGAGTTGCTGCTTAGAAAACATGGCTCTGTGCTCTGTGCTCTGTGCTGAAATGGTACCTCAGGTAAGGTACCTAGAGAGGAATTGCCGCACAAGGCTATTGTCCTTCCCCCCAGCTTCTATAAATATAATCTAGATAAGGGATTTGATATCCCCGTGCGCCTCTTTGTTCCCGGACGACATTCGATCATCTTTCCCGATAGAGAGAATTGATTTATGTTGAGATGCGGGTAAAATATTAGCACATTTATCTTCAGAGATGGCTTAACCTAATGTAGCAGATCCCCATAGTTCTAACTAGAATAAGAGCGTAGTATACCGTGTAATAGGAGGTAGCCATTTATGAAGAATATTGCGTGGTTGAACATACATGCATGCTACCTAGTACCTTAAAGAAAATGGTAACACCAGACTACAACAAAGTTGGGTTTTACTTTTGATCACTGCATTAGGTACCTAATCCAAGGCACAGTCGAAACGATTACCTGCATTTCAACCTAAATTGTGCCTTCTTTTCTACGTCATATCCTTTAAATATGAACCAATCTGATTACTATATCAATTATTTGAGCCCGTTCTATAAGCATTTTATAATCAATCTATGAGGAGAGTTACGGAACGTGGAAGTAAAGAGAGCACGTAGAGGTCCATTAAGGAGGTACTTTTAGATAAGGTACCTACCTAACCTTAACCTTAGGTACACTAAATAGATATAGATACATGTTAGCTGCTCGGTTAGGTAGAATGGGAAGCTTTAGCCCCGCAACACTGTCTAGATTCCACCTTCTCCGCGCCTTAGGATTACGCTGCTGTACGGACTCCCTGTACGACAAAAAAAATTTAGACTAGAGATAGGTACTGCCTGTGCTACCTGCACGCTATACTTGGCTTCCTGCATCTTAAACTTGAGGGAAGAAAGACCCAAACATCTTTCTAATGCATCTGCAAGGCCAACGACACGCGACTGATTGCTTCCCCGCATCGTTTTTAAAAGGCACTGCAGCTTTCCAATACTGATGAGTCAAGTTGCAGCTTTGTAGAATTCCATACGTTTGGACAAACCCCTAACCCCCCCGGAACGCTGGCACCTAAGATTAGGCCTCGACTTTTAAAGGATAACGACTAATGTCTAGCGAATAGACATATGCAGTAAATTCCAATCAGCACTCTATTTATACCACCTGAACCAGTGTCCAGCCTATTTAGGGGTTGGGGAATCCGAACAGATTTCCAAACGGCCATATGCAAGGTTAGATGCCTATATATCTATCTATTTCTTCTCGGGTAGCCAGCAACCTTGGTTAAGCATTTCTTTAACACTATTCGTATCCCGAGCCTTTATTCTATAACATCTTCTAATTCAATAAAGCTGGACTTCCATTTATTTCAGTCTGAGATCTGATACGGATTATTTGTCAATATTCCCCTATTCCTCAGGTCCTCTAATCCTACATTTGAGAATTATCAAAGTGTTGTTCTGGGCGCAGAAGCCACTACGCATCCTCCCTAACCAGATATTAATGAATGGCTTGGTGATAGCATCGGCGATAACTACAGTCTAACGATATCCGTACCTAATATTGCGAAATATTCGCCACCTATACCGGGTCGATATACCGTACCATTTCCAGAACCCTTATTTATCATAACTGATTCCGTGGTCTGGTTTCACAACTAACAATGTCGTTACAAACATATGTTCTCGAAAATGACGAATGGGTAGCACGTACCATCTCTGCCGACGAGCTTATGAGAGATAATAGCACTCCTCACCGTAAGACGGGAAGACAGTCTTTCTCAAAGCCGCCGACCTGTGGCCTACTCACAAGAACAGTTGTTGAGAGTCCTGTTATAAGATGGGTGCTACCAGTACAGCTTCGATCAGCTCGGTATAATGATGTCGCATTGATTGGTGTAAGTTTCTTACTCTCCTCTGACCTTTTCCTTCCCTTATTTCACTATGAAAGTGTTCGTCAAAATTTCAGTAAATATCTACTTTATAAAGCTCTTGCCGATTCTATTTATGCCGGTGATAGCTCTCTGCGAATACTCTCTAGCTTATTCTGACTTTTAAATAGGATAATTGTGTTCAGATATGTGAGCTTGGCCGTGATAGGCAGCTCCATGACGTCGTCAGAAAGAAAGACTTTGGCTCCAGGATACGAAATGCTGTGGTCATGGGCTCGCCTCAGTATTCCCGCAAAGCCAGTGAGAGCAACGTGGATACTACGCATGTTAAAGCCGAGGACGATGATCCAGAAATGGTCGACATGGGAACCACGCTGCCCGGCTTCCGAGGTGTAAACTCCAAGCTTCCTCCTCAAATATTAGTCTTGGTGCTTGAACGGGGCGACTTGGTATTTCTGTTCCTGCAGCAGGGGCCTGCTAATAGTTGGGTATTCTTTACGTCTACCCATAAGATTCCTGCACAGAGACTTATTTGCCCTGGATTCCACATGGCTATCGACCCTTCTTCAAACTTTCTAGTCGTTGCATGTTCCGAAAGCCTCTTCATCATGTTTCAGCTTCACTCGATGGAAGACCTACAGGCCCAATACTTCCTCAAGCAACCTTTCCAGCCCATAAAAAACAGGGCAGCTCGGTCGGTCAGGGGCATCATCCACAAGATCGAATTCCTTCATCCAACTCATGGGAATGAAATACAAGTAATCATGATGGTTATTTTGGTACAGCCTGATATTTCAAGGCTAGCAATATACGAATGGGATAGTAGGCTCGATATCCCAGAGACCTTTATGGATGAACAGTTTGGTTATCGTCTTGATAATGATTATCGCATGCCTCTGTTGGTCGTACCTCTGAAAGTGCGTAATGCATTTTTGGTCATCACGGAGCGGATTACAGCAACTTGTTCAAATATCCTGGGCGGTTCCCCTGTATTTGTCCAATTTGAACTAGTGAATCGGGAGGATACTTCATTACACCACGGCAGCCGCGAACCGCTATGGACAGCATGGACCAGACCTATACGTCATCCCCCGTACCACGATAGTAAGGATGTCATCTACTTGGCGAGAGAAGACGGCTTCATCAATTTTCTGGAATGCGGCGACGAGTTTGAAATCGAAACTAGTGTTAGCATGGGGTCTGTGGACTGCAATATCGACACAGCATTTGCCTCTCTCTTCCATCCCTTCGGAGATATTCTAGTCACTGGTGGTGACTCTGGCCCTGGTGCAGTTTGGAATGTGAGTTGCTATTTCTAGTATTAATACAATCATTTAGCTAACACTACTATTATGTATAGGTTCAAGCGAGGCAGTCTCCGCAGAGAATTGGCTCGATTCCGAATTGGTCTCCTATAGTAGACTTTGCCATGACGAACTCAGCAAGAGGGGCTATTGAGGAGAATAATGAGGACTCTAATGCTTCATCCCTGGCAAGTAATGGGAATATAGTTCCATTTCAGCAAGAAAAGATTTTTGCTTGCAGCGGCAGAGGCATGAGCGGTGCCATTACGGAATTTCGATACGGAGTTCAGGCCAGAATTGGCTTAGACCTCACGTACTCCTCCAACATTAGGCAGTGCTGGGCTATTTCTGACCTTAACGGTGTTGCAGATGATGGCTTCTTTCTTATTCTGGCCCTTCCCAACGAGTCAGCTGTTTTGCATTTAACCCGGGATCTCGCCGAGGCATCGGAGAAAGATCATGAGGCCATCCCATATGACCTGTCTTCAACAACATTAACTGTCCGTGAAGCTGACGGTGGAGTGGTCCAAATTACAACAAACTATATTACGATCGCTACCCCAGCAGGCTGGTAAGTCTTTCACTTATTCTTGATATGAGGACCATGATGGTCATTAACAAGGCATAACTTGTAGTTCCCAGAGTTTGATAAGTGATGTAATACGAGACCACACTGCTATCGTTGCGTATGCAGCCGTTAGATCCAACGTGGTTGCCTTGGCAGTTTACTCTGGATCAAAGTTCAGCATCGTCCTGATTAGCATTGTCGGTCTTGAAGTATCCTTACGGAAAGTGTTTGATATCGAAGGCGAAGTTACTTGCCTTGCAGTAGAAGACTTTGCGGATAGTCTTGTGGTCTTAGCCGGTCTTCGGCAAGGAGGAGATCCGATTCTTGCAATATATCCGACTGAAATAGACATACAAGCTTCGGTAGCCCCAATCCTACTGAGATTATGCCCTGGTACGTCGTTTTCAAGAGACTTTAAGAAACCCGATACTGATTTGTGCAAAGCTATAACAAATCCAGGCCCCGTTATCAACACGATAAACCCTATAGGGAACAATACGTTCGGAGCCTTGACAAGTATAGTTAGTCTTGGTGAACGTTCTGGAAAAGCAGTTATTGTAACTGGAACAAGAGATGGTGATGTGCTTACCATCCAACTTGATCAGTCACAGCCAGAAAACCATGCGATTCATCGGGACAGACTTGGCGTATCACCTTCTCACGTTTATTCCGGCAGCATAATCGGAGACTCTGACTCGGTCTTGGTATGCACCGATGCTGACCTCACGGTAATGACGGGTTATGTAACAGACCGCCAAGGTGCTCATTTTGAGGAGATAAACCGCGTTTGGCCAACTGACGGAGATAGGCCCTCTATGTCTTCTCCGCCGATCAACTCTGTAGCATCATTGTTCGAGCAACTTCCGGAATACGGCAAATCGACAATGGTGATGATTGCTGGCCCACGGATAATGGTCACCGAATTCCAACCTCGCCCAAAATTGGTCCCGCGATATTTCCCCGTCCATGGGACGCCAATCAAAGTTCTCTATTCTAAAAGACTAGAGGCTCTTGTTACTGTTGTTTCGAAAGATGGGCGACCTTCGTTACATTTTCTTGATCCTGTGACAGGGCATGATTTATCACGACCGCTTGAAAGGAAAAAGTTGAACGAGAGCTATCATTATCACGAAGCGGATTACATCACAGGCCTTTGGAGTCAGGAAACTAGAGCCACGTCTCTTACGACGTGGTCTTACAGAGCTGGGAATATTCACGGAGATTGGATTGTTCTTGCTATGCACAGGAGAGATAACGAGGGCCTCCTACTAATTATCTCGGCCGACCTTGAGGATGTTTCGACTCGACCTGATACACCGCGTCGAATACGTTTCTGGACTAAATTCGATCGGAAGATACGGGACGGGCCCATATGGTCAGTTGCCACAGACGAGCATGGCGTATTTTTATGCGTCGGAAACTGCATCCAGTATCACATAATTGAACAAAACAAGTTCAAAATTGTAAGGCAACATGAACTGCCATCTCCGGCCTCGTGGATGCAAGTAGTAAATGGGCGACTACATGCACTTACGAAAAAACACTCACTTGTAATCCTAGACTATCAAAGCGAGCCACTCGGTGACACCGGCCAGATGATTCGACTACACACAGACGACACCTGCCGGAGTGGGCTGCATTCTATCGAAGTACGCACGCCTTTGAGCCCTATAACTATGCTATCCGACCCTATGTGCGGGGTTCATGGCTTATGGGCCCCCTCCGAGAATGAGCGACCGTTAAGTTTGATATTTCAAGCGGAGCTTCAAGGCTCTATTAGGAGGTTTGCCCAAGGGTACACAAGAGCTTCATGGAACTCGTCTAAGAAGCGAGCGCGCTATGGTTGCCTTCAGAACAGCCCTCCTGGATCAGATATCATAGGTCTTACTATCGACGGCTCACTTCAGCACTTTGCGCTTTTGGGGGAAGATGCTTGGAGATTCCTCAGATTCATCCAAAACCTGGCCATGGTGTCTCCAGCAATATGCCCGCATACCTCGTCAGACCCAGCAGCAGATGGACCTGACCCGGAGCCCAGAGTTAACCCGAAGTTGAATATGCAAGTGGACGGGGACATCCTACAGAGATGCCTTGACAAGCGTGCATTGGAAAAGCTCGTCTCAGAACCACAGCATCTACAACGATTCCAAGAACTTCTTGGACCCCTAGATGATGATAAGTGTTTATCATCATCCCAACAAGAGCCGAATCGCGACACAACATACTATGAACTGGGTTATAGCATCCTGAAGTATTATCTTTCTCCTGTGCTTTAATATTGATCTGGATGCAATTACGTTAAAGAGTTGTTAACTCGCAAGAATCCGACTTCTAATACGTTAACTACGAAGTTAATAGGTATTAAGGAAAAATAACATTTTCCGAGATTAGCGGTTGGCTATCATGTAGAAAAAGAATGGTTCAGGTAGATTTTGCATTTTCGACACCTATGGTGTGCTTGTTTCTAGGTATCTAGGTAGGTAGGTAGTTCAGATTCGGTCGTGTGGTAAGAGGCGAACGAAGAATTTATTAGAGCGGACTACATTCTCTAAAATACCAGGTCAAAAACTATTGAGTAATTTCTAGATATGGAATGCATTCTCCATGTTATGACCTTAGTAGGAACTAGATTCCTCGCTGAGCGACGATGATGATAATATTTTCATGTTGCTAAGTTATACACAAGAGGAAGAGTGTTTCTAGTAAGATATAAGTAAAGTCTTATATAGACTATAGTTATTGCTGTTATTGATACATCTTGGTAAGGTCTTTTGAAATCATACAGTGGCCAATGGAATATTGAGAATAATGAGTATAACATTGGTGGGTTTATATACTATAAACTATTCTCTCCTGCTAAGATGGTAGAAGAGGATGTTAAAGAAAAGGGGTAAAAGGTGGAATTCAAATACTCCTATTATCGAAGCTGCTGGCTTGTTGTATCTAATCTATGCTTATCGATAAGTTATCAAGACTCGCTAAAATTTTCATAAGTCAATATTGTGCAAGCTTAATTCACAGAAATATTTGGGTTCACCCAGGAACGACCGGCGTCATTATTACCTCTATCTGCCTAGGTAGTTGATTTACCCCACTACAAAGAAGGCAATAACGGCCCTAACCCTTCCTACATCTTACGTTCTTCGCTGATAGGAAACCACGTTGCACGTTGTAGAAAAATAAAGATTCCCTCTCATTTAATTTCACGTCTATCGTGAAACGGCATAACGGATTCATATTTGCCGCTAGTGATTACATTCTTCCAACTAATTCTGCTAGTTTGACGCTTTTATTCCTTCAGGTCCTGCGGACTTAAAAATTGCCCCTCGAAGTTTTGCAACGGCGACCCCACCATCTTTTAATCAACCCCAGTCTTATTGAGGCGCACACATCCTCATATCCTCACGTCCTCACGTCTCACGTCTTCACGTACGACTTCGTTGATCGAAAAGAGGCTTGAGAATTGTCTGAATATATCAGACCCATTTTCTGCTCAATATTTACAATCCGATAATTTCATCTCTCTTCAATCCATCCGACCGCGAACATGCCGCCTAAGAAGAAGGGAAATAAGAAGGCAGCTGACGACTGGGAGGCAGAATTAGGCGAGTCGATAGCACCTGCTAATGGAGACGACACTACTTCTGCCACTGCAGCACCCGAGGAGAACAATGAAGAAGATGAAGCACCGGCAGGTGGCCTCATGGCAATGATGAAGAAGAACAGAGAAAAAAGAAAGAAGAAGGGTCTGTCGGAGGATTTCGTTGATGGTAGCGGCAATGCTTCTACCGAGCCCGTGCCTGATGTTGCTGTTAAGGCCCCCGAAGAAGCGACAATGGATGATGAGTTCGCGTTGCCGGAAAAGAAGGGTAAGGGTGGGAAGCAGAACAAACAGCAGCCGGCGAAATCCGCAGCGGCGGGTGCTGATGATGACGAAGTGGGAGAGGGTGGACGAATGTTAACCAAGGCCGAGAAGGAGAAGTTGAAGAAAGAGCGAGAAAAGCAAAGAAAAAGGGAACAGGTGAGTAAAGCTTTAAGGGTATATGACTTCACTTTATAGTCTAACTCAAAACTCCCTAGGCCGCGAAGAAGAAGACCACGCCCGCTCCAGTTCCTAAAGCTGCCGAGCCTGCAAAGCCCGCAGCGGAAGAGAAGAAGGATACCCCTGAGCCTGTAGCAGCAGCCGATGCCGGAGGAAAGAAGGGCAAGAAGCTTCCTCCGCATTTATTGGCTCTTCAGAAACAGCAGGAGGAATTACGACGACAACGAGAGGAGGCCGAGCGCCTTGCCATCGAAGAGAAAGCTAGATTAGAGGCACTCGAGCAGGAAGAAGTCGAAGCGAATAAGCGGAGAGAAGAGGAGAAAGCTCGCAAGAAGCAAAAAGAAAAGGAGAGAATCGAACAGCTAAAAAAAGAAGGCAAGTTCCTTACCAAGGCACAAAGAGAAGAGAAGGCCCGGAACGAGAGAAAACTCCAGCAAATGATTGCTGCTGGTATTAAAGTCGGCCCTTCTGAAGATGGCGAGGAAAAGAAGAAGAAGGTTGTCTATGACAACAAGAAGCGTGGCAAGAAGAGCGATCAAAAGGTATTTATCCACGTTACCACATTCTTTCCCTATCTACCACTTTTCGGTAATTCCTAACTCACATTCTACTAGATCGACGAGGAGAAGGCCTTAGCTGAAGCTGCTGAGCGTGCGAGGCAGCAGGCTGAAGCTGCAGCAAAGGCTGCCGAAGAAAAGGCTGCTAGACATGCTGCTAAGGCGGCAGCGAAAGCTGCTAAAGAAAAGGCAGCCCAAGAAGAGGATGTTGATGAAGACTGGGAAACTGCTGCCGCTGCTGTCGAAGAGGGTGTAAAGGACAGCTGGGATGCTGAATCAGATGGGGAAAATAATGCGCCAGCACAAGCTGAGCAAAGAAATACGATACCTTCCCGACCTAAACCTGTATCAGAAGATTCCGAATCCTCGGATGATTCATCCGAGGACGAAGTCCAGACAGCAGCACAGGCCGCAGAAGCTCAACGAAAGAAGGAAGCTGCCGAACGACGAGAGAAGGCTCATCAAGCCGCCTTAGCTGCTAGATCAAAGGATAACCTCCGTTCTCCTATTTGCTGTATTCTGGGACACGTCGACACAGGAAAGACGAAGTTGTTGGACAAGATCAGACAGACCAATGTCCAAGAAGGCGAAGCTGGTGGTATTACCCAACAAATCGGTGCGACATATTTCCCCGTCGACGCTATCAAGCAGAAGACGGCCGTGGTCAACCCGGATGGGAAATTTGAATTCAAGGTCCCTGGTCTATTGATTATTGATACGCCTGGTCACGAGTCTTTCTCTAATCTCCGATCCAGAGGATCTTCGCTCTGTAACATCGCCATCTTGGTTGTTGACATCATGCATGGCCTCGAACCTCAGACACTCGAATCTATGAAACTGCTCAGGGATCGAAAGACGCCTTTCATTGTTGCACTCAACAAAATTGATCGTCTCTACGGTTGGAAGAAGGTTGACAACAATGGGTTCCAAGAAAGTTTAGCACTTCAGAACAAGGGTGTCCAAAACGAGTTCAAGAATCGACTAGAGCAGACAAAACTTGCATTTTCCGAGCAGGGTTTCAACGCTGAACTCTACTATGAAAACAAGTCGATGGCTCGATATGTATCGTTGGTACCAACCTCGGCCCACACTGGCGAGGGTATTCCCGACATGTTGAAGCTGATCATCCAATTAACCCAAGAGAGGATGGTGGGATCCCTAATGTATCTATCCGAAGTCCAGGCTACCGTTCTCGAAGTCAAGGCCATTGAAGGATTTGGTATGACTATTGATGTTATCCTGTCCAACGGTATCCTTCGAGAAGGTGATCGGATAGTAGTGTGTGGTGTAGAGGGCGCCATCACTACCAATATTCGTGCACTGTTGACACCAGCTATTATGAAGGAACTGCGTGTCAAGTCTCAATACGTGCACAACAAAGAAGTTAAGGCTGCCATGGGTGTCAAGATTAGCGCACCAGGTCTTGAGGGTGCCATTGCGGGTTCGCGACTGCTCGTAGTTGGTCCTGACGACGACGAAGAAGATCTTGAAGAGGAAGTCGAGTCGGACCTTAACAAGCTGTTCAGCCGTGTTGCCACTACTGGTCGCGGTGTGAGCGTGCAAGCCTCCACACTGGGTTCTCTCGAAGCTTTGCTTGACTTCTTAAAAGACTGCAAGATTCCGGTAGCAAACGTCGGAATCGGTCCTGTGTTCAAGCGAGACGTGGTTCAATGTGCGACTATGCTCGAGAAGAGTCCGGATTATGCCGTTATGCTTTGCTTCGATGTGAAGATTGACAAGGAAGCACAGGCATATGCAGACGAAAATGGCATCAAGGTTTTCACCGCTGATATTATCTACCATCTCTTCGATGCTTTCACAAAACACATGGATGAGCAGCTTGAGAAGAAGAAGGAGGAATCTAAGATGCTAGCAGTCTTCCCCTGTGTTCTCAATACCGTCGCTGTCTTCAATAAGACAAGCCCTATCGTTGTAGGTGTTGACGTGGTAGATGGTAACCTCAAGGTCAACACTCCAATTGCTACCGTGAAGCAAAATCCGGTAACTGGCGTCAAGGAGATAATAAATCTGGGCAGAGTGTAAGTGACATTAAAATACAGCTGCTTCTTTCTTACTCTAGGTAACTAACAGCTTCATAGGACTTCAATCGAGAGGGATCACAAACAGATCCCAGTCTGTAAGAAGGGTCAACCTTCAGTAGCTGTCAAGATCGAGATGGGTGGTCACCAACCTACATATGGCCGACAGCTCGAAGAGAAGGACGTCCTTTACAGCTTGATATCCCGAGCCAGTATCGACACTCTCAAGGAATTCTACCGTAAGGAAGTGTCAAATGAGGAGTGGCAACTCATCATTAAGCTCAAGCCTCTATTTGACATCAACTAGAGCGCACCGATTGGTGTCAATAGGGGGGATTAGGGCTGAGAAATCAGTGTGCATTTGATGACGGCTCATGAAAATCATGGGAGCGCAGCATTTTCCTATTTGTATTTTTGAGGCCGACGCGAGGAAGGCTACAAAATGGTACGGCATATGAACGGGGTTCTCATGCGTTCAATAACGAAGTATGATGGCCTGATTGCTCGGTGCCGGATAGACCGATATCTTCGTCTCATAGGTAGTGTAGGTATTAGGGGAAATTTAGCAGAAAAGTTCAAGGAAACTCTTATATCTTCATTGAGCGATGGTTATTCTTTTACTACCATACTACTAGGAGCCTTCATCAAAGGTAATTTTTTATGAATCCCTCTTCATCTAGCAATAAACATTGACACAAATATTCGACATCAATACAGTACATAGACATCTCTCACATTTTAGAAACAGTGTACGTCCTTTAAGAAGTGTTAACAGAATGAAGACGTAATATGTTTGTTGCATCTCCTGTTTAAGAAGTCATTTCTTTCATTGTAACCCTGATTGGAGAAATGCCCCAGCTAGGATAGTTACCTACTCTTGACGTTACTGATTCTAAGTACTACGTGTCATGTATAATGCCTCAAGCACGACAGCTATGCCGTGTAACATTTTAACTACTTGGCTCCAAGATATTTGGTTGCCGCCAGAAATATAGCTCGAATCAGTATATGCTAGCAATACGCTATTGATAAGCGTAAAGAGAATGAGAACACCCTGTTCCCTCTAGATATGGCAATGAATTTTGAAGCATTTCGTAATATTTTGATATTGATGTATAGGCTCGGGTCTTACAAAACTACCCGCAACGAAAGTTTAACATCCCGACGTATAAGTATCAGGTCCATTATCTGTGAAAGACAAACATTACCCTCGGTATTACTCTTTTTAAGATACAAGTCTGACAGAGACTCATTATGTGCCTACTTCTGCTGTCACAGGGAATCAAGAATTCCTAGACGGCCCGAGGGAAGTTGACGTGACATTATCAATATTTTATTCATCAAATATTCTACCCTGAATTCCCAGAAAAAGCTAGCGAACAGACTTTTATGTACTCCAAAGATGCCTTGATTGAAAGAGGTACAGCAGCTAGTTAGGTATTATTTTTGAGGGGTCCTCTACGTAAGAGGGAAAGATGAAAAGAGACAAGGGACTTTCGCTTATTTATCCGGTTCGAGAGGGACAACAACCGAGATGACCTCGGCTCGTCAGGCCCTAGCTAACTTAAGCGCAGAGGTCGGCCTCCAAGTCCACGGGCTGCGGGCAACCGTACACCTTCTTGTGGGCGGGAGTGCTGTAGCAGTCGGCCTGGTCGGCAGCACAGTCGAAGACTTCACAGCCATCGCCAGGGGTGAGAACGTTGTGCGAGCTGGCGAAGGGGTTGCCCCATTCACTAGAAGCTTGTTAGTAAATGGCTGGTGGTAGCCATTGGACGATCTGAGAAACTTACGTGCTGAATTCATCTAAAAGATATGTTAGCGGATGCTCCGGATCAATATTAATGTGGTAATAAGGAGTTTGCACTTACAGTAGGCATAGTTGGTGCTGACATCAAAAGAGTATCCGAAGAACAGCGGGCTGGAGAGGGTCTTGGTGGTGGCGATCTTGACGGTCTGTATCATAGGGTATTAGCTTGTTCCATACCGGAGGGGCGAAGATTAGGCAAAACTAACCGAACCGGAAGGACGGAAGTCCTCGGTGAAGGTCTCTCCGGTCTTAACGGCGGTCAGAGTACCAGCAGCGCTACCGTCGAAGGGGTAGGACTGGACGTAGACGGTTGAAGGGCAGTTGTTCTTGACGATGGCCTTCTGGGCAGAGACGCCGGAGGCGACGAGGGCAGCGCCCATGATGGTAGCGGAGAACTTCATTTTGGAGGGTTGGAGTAGAGTAAAAATTACTGATTAAAGGTATGAATATTGTTCTTGGAGATTAGATATTATCAAGAGAGGCGCTGGTGATGAGACAAGCATATAACTGCAGATCAGCGAACGAAGAGCTAGCTTATATACTTTAGGTACGCTTCTACAATACAACGTAACGCCTAAATGGTCGGGTAATGCCCTCGCATACGGTCGTCGCTGTCATGACCATCATCAGAGGGCTGCTCCATCGCGATACGAATGCCAATTCTCGTATTACATTGACACGAGGTCGGGGTCGTGATCTTAGATCCAATCAATAACCGGGTTTGCGTCTGGGGTCCCGTCCCCGCAAAAAGAGGCCCGAGCCGGTTCCGGCTGATATGCCGAATTCGCCTCATATGGCCTGCTGGCTGGTATGAATTTCTACGAAGAAGGCATTATGTTGCGAGGAGATACAATAGGAGTTTCTTTGTTTTCCTTTGAATAGGTAGCTATAGCCCTATCTGAGACAGAATTGTTGATATGGCATTGGTGATAATACGAATGGTGATGATGATATTACTCTATCAGGGTCTTTGTTCAAGGTGTCTCGGTAGTCCCGGGTAAGCATCTAGCATAGGCTACCATCTCGATAGAAGTCATCGAGTACGGGAAACTGTCTCATCATCTGAATACGACCAACCAATCAATTACTCGAGTAACCACAGCTGCAGCCTCACCGCTTATCCCTTCGATACAGCTGAAAGATCGATTATGCAAAGATTTCTTGGCGTAAAGGCAGAGAATACGGAAACATGGGGCTTAGTGTAGACGCTACTGCTTTAACACTCTGTCGGCACTAGTGTTTAGTTTGGTTTTATTCTACGAAATGTAACGTCGGTTTATACATGGTCATCTACAATGTAACTGAACTGAGAGTCAAGTCTTCATGAAAAAAAAAAAAAAATTTTTATAGACATCATTGTTCTTGGTAATCTACCTACCTAAGGCGCCTAGGGAACGTAGCAACGATGGGGAAAGTTGCTCGACTATTGAGTCCCCTTTGGAGAACGTCTTACCAAAGAAAACCCAGCGAATCCGAAAGTCCTGCGGCTTGTAAGGGCCCACGCAATTAGAAAACAGCTAGGCCGACATCCGACGTTCCATCCCGACCTGTCAATATTGCCGAGACTACCTTACTTATGTAGGTACATAAGGGACAACGAGCCACTCGATCCACTGGAGCGTATTCCGTTCCTGAATTCTGGAACCCCTCAATACGACACATAGCTGTCACAGATTTTTTGTCACCGCTAAATTTGACAAGAGAAAAAACGAGAGGCTCGGAATGCTTTGCCGTACGAATATCGTACGGGGAAAAGTCTTGTTTAGGGATACTACCTAGCGGCTTCATGATTTAACAGGGGTTAAAGCTCCACTTCTCCCGTGTGGCTTTCATGCGAAAAGGTATTTAGACTTGGGAAAAGGGCGTTTTCGTGTATGAAGACTCAAATATGTGTTGAAAAGGCGGAGTTTCTCAGGTTACGGAAAGATCCATTCCGGAATGGATTCGTGAGGTGAAGTCAGATGACCAGCAGAAAGTCTAGCCCCTGGACTTTCTGATAACAGAATTTGCGGCACGGACAATAACCAAGAGTTTATCACCTAAGGTAATGAAGGTATTTATTAGAGTTGACGGGCAACGGGTGTGCTCAAGGTTTTCTTTTCTGGTATTGAGAATACAGTTAAGATTGATATAGAGGTGCAAAGGGACATGCAGACACGTAAAGTTTATAGACAAGCTTAAGCAGTGCAATCCTTTATCCATCGAATTTCTTAGTAGAAGCACTATCCGGAAGAGCTTACAAGCCAATTTGAGACAGACTTAGACTTCCATAATTCTATGTCTGAAAATAGCTTGGTCGGGAAAAACATGGATAGAACGACCTATCCTTGGGGAGACAAGATCGGGATGCTGTATTACTGCCATGACATAAGGAAATTATTCTATAGATCAAGTGTCAGCTAATATAAGAGCTAGTTTCTGTAATATAAAGGAAAGTATTGGTGGTGAAAGATATGTATTTGCGTATCGGAACCCTTTACCGTATAGGATCAAGATATGAGTATCATATAAAAAGTTGATTTCGTGTTAATGAAGGAGTAGTGAGAGTTATTGTTAAAGTCTAAAGATAACCATAGAGCTGTCAAGAACCCCTACAAGGCTAACGAATCAGGCCTATATATACACTCTCTCAGGGGCTGGTTAGAACATACTTGTTTACTGAATCAACCAACTAGGTTAACCAACTACTATTATTATATTACTTATAAGATATTAATACTAATAGGGTAGTCTGGTATTACGAGTATACTGTAGTAATCCTACCGATATCTAATGAGACCTAGCCCCTCTCCAGTACAGCTTGTAGACCACGTCACGTCTATCAATACTGTTCCTGTTCGTACGGGGTATTGAACAGTCGTGATAACGGTTGGTAGTAGGCCTCTTCAAGACTGGTCAGCAAGGGTAATATAGCGCAAGCACCGTGTTAAGGTCACTATAACAGTGAAAGTATAGTGTGGGAATAGCAGTAATGATAATTATATAGCTAAGAGAGTAACTTCTAACTATCTATCAAATGGGCGTACGAATAGGGTAGCGCACCCTCTCCACAGGGCTGGTTAATAGCCTTGCAGTTTCCCTTAACAAATACTATAATACTTATACTAGAAGAGCTACCCGTAGACATTTATCTAGTTAGATAGCCCCTCATGAAGGGCGAAGAGCTGTGATAGTATGGTAAGTAACTAGAATGTAATATAAGAATATCTGGTTCTAAGAATATTTGATCAAGACCGATAAAAATGCAACGGTACAGTCCATCTGATTATAATAAACTCGTCAACGTCTCGTGGGCGTGCAAACTACCTGTCTAAAGTAGCGTATACTCAAACACCCATAACGCGGCAATGGCGTAGGGGACGACTAGAGTACCGAAGCAGGGCCAGTGTACCGCATAGCATAAGAAAAACGATGCGGTCCATATATAATAACAATAGTATTTAATGAAAGCTGGTATTCAAACCCTATATAAAAACGGATATGTATAAAAAAAATACTCGATGAGTGACTCCAAGTAGGTAGTGCTTTCTGGTATTCAAACGTTTTTGAAAAGCCACTCTTTAATCTTTACTAATCTCTTTAGCTATAGAAATTAGCAGTTCAGAGACTACCGCAAAGTACAGTACGATAAATCTTGGCTAGAACGTGTATAGTGCATAAGCCTTTGAGAAGATAATCATGATAAATTTAAATTAATCTTGAAATTTTTAAAATTTTTATATAACTAATGGTTAGGAACTATTTCCTAAACTAAAACATCTTAGTAGTGAAAGATACGGTATATAAGTTGTATAAGTACGGTTAGGTTGCAGGGGTTAGGGATGGCTAGGTGATGTAGTGAGTTTATACTAAACCTTACTACCTATCGGCTAGCTATGGGATAAGGATATCTATAGACACTGAAGTGCCCTTTAATCTATAGAGAGGTGTTAGGATATCTTTTAGTATACTATATGCTTGGGCTATATATTAGCTAGCTAGATGTTACTATGTGGTGGCATAATATAGCAAGGAAGTAGCTTGATTAACTAACCGAGCTTCTTCCTAAAGGGGGGAGCCTGACTTATACACAGGTTCTTGCTAAGATATCACGTGCTGTACCTGACGACAGTCCCTTAACCATGCAGTTAAACACTGAAAATCTAGGCCGAGTGCGCTAGCCATGTTATTGGAGGATACGAATGGATTAGGTTATACTTGATTGACTTGATGGGGTAGTGAAGAGAATTGCGAGAGCGTACAAATATATTCGAATATACCATAGCGCCAAAGAAAACGGAAATAGTCTTAGTTCCAGCTTGGTCAAAGAGCAGAAGTAGATCTTCTCTATATCTAACTAGCCTCTTCACCTAGTTAGATGAGTCTTGCGAGTTTAAATGTAAAGAAGGGGTAAGTTGTAGTTTGCCAGGGGCGGGCATTGGAGTGTTAAAAGCGAGTCTTAACTCCTATTTCCTCTTAAACTCCTTAATACCCACGAATGAATACCCATTCAACGGAAAAAAGTGCGAAATTCGCACTTCTATAGAACAACGTAAACAGGTCAAAGAGCTTCTAAAATAAAAGCCCGAACTATAGATATTTCATAATGAGAGTATATTTGATAAATATAAGTGGGTCAACGAAGAGAAGGTAATATATGAAAAAAGAAATTTTTATAAAGATGTTTATTGTAAGTCCTATTCATGGAGCTTCGCTGCCCCGTATATATGACGAATTGAAGATATGTTTTCTTATGGCATTGGATAGAATCTCACCGAAATCTTGGGGATTAAATATAGAGATGTACATATAAGAACTATTCATCGGCGAATTATTGAGGCTCAGGTACTTTCTAGAAATTGGTGATATAATCACGGGTTATTTCTAATACGGCTCGTCACGCTAGGGAATTTCTTAAAAGATCGTCTCACTCATAAGCTAATTCGTTTCCTTTCCAATACCGTCCATTTCGTTATTTTTCCTTACATTTCCTCATAATTCTCCTATATCACATCGTTATTCCCCATAAGGCCTAGCCTAGAATCGGCCTAAATTTACTCCGATTTTATATAAACGTTCCGAACTGAGGATGCTTTGTAATATCCTCTCCGCTGCTGCGTGTTGTTTCCCCAGGAAACAGCTCAATAATGTGCCGCCTGTGAGAAGGTAAGGTGCCGGAGATGGTGTGAATTATGGTGGAAGAGAAAATGGGTCTGGCGGGAAAATTGCCGCCATTGCTTTCAACTGAAACAACGGTAACGGGTCCCTTATCACCGGTACTTGCATCCGCCTTGTATTCAAATATCCGTGATATAAGGTATTCGTCCGCCGTTACAGAATCTCTCCGAGCGAACAATGGGGCAGTAGACTTATATATATATATACCTGTTTAATCATTCTTCCAAGTTTATGATTCTCGATACCGTGTCACTCATCTCTTACTCCCTTCTTCCTATCCACTAAATTCCTATCCAAATACAGACCAGCTCCTACATAGTAATCATGACATCTTCTACGGCTCCCCAGATCCTACTCACCGGGGCTACCGGATTTATTGGCGGCACTATTCTAGACCACTTCATCAAATCAAAGTCTCCGGCTCTTAGCGGCGCTAATATTTCCGTACTTCTGCGGGGCGCGGATCGTGCTGCCAAGCTCACATCCGCGTATGGCTCTCGCGTGAAGCCAATCCTATACAAAGACATTGACGATCTTGATGCTACAATTGCTGCTGCAGCGCAGCACGATGTCGTCATTAACACCACCCTTGGCTTCCACCCCGCCTCCATCCAGGCGGTAGTCCGTGGCCTTGCCCAGCGCAAGGCGGCGACAGGGCGTGACGTGTGGTTAATTCACACCTCCGGCACTTCGAACTTCTCCGACACTCCGATTACGAAGACGTGGCTAGAGCCGGAGGGCCGCGAGTTCGACGATGCCAAGGATGATATCTACGGGTACGAGAAGGACCGCGAGGTGCGAGAGGGCCCGTATCACCAGCGTACCGCAGAGCTAGGCGCCGTGGATCTAGCTTTAGAGCTGGGCGTAAAGTCGATAGTCATCAACAGCGGAACTATCTATGGTCGCGGAACCGGTCTATTCAATAATACAAGCACCCAAGTCCCTTTGTTCGTCCGTGCCGTGCTGCAGCTCAAGAAAGGGATTGTTTTGGGAGACGGCAAAGGCGTGTGGGATCACGTGCACGTTGAGGATCTAGCAGAACTTTACCTACTCATCCTAGAGCGCATAATAACGAAAGGCGGCGAGGGCGTGCCGTCGGGCAAGAAGGGCATCATCTTTAGCGGCAATGGCCGACACCAATGGCTGGACGTGGCGCAGGGGGTAGCCGATGCGGCCTTCGCAGAGGGTCTGATCCCGAGCAACAAGTTGGAGAGCCTTACGCTCGAAGAGGCAGCTAAGTATTTGATGGATGGTCAGGCTCCACCGGAGCTCGTCGAGAAGGCCGTCGTGAGCAACTCGCGGACTGTGTCATCTGTAGCTAAGAGCTTGGGCTGGAAGCCAACGAGGGGAGAGGAGGCGTGGAAGCGGGGGTTCGTTGAGGAGGTTAAGGCTGAGCTGGAAAAGCGCAAATAGTGGCTGATAAAGTTGAACGGGACTTATTATTCTAGCAACTGGGTACCGAGAGCTAAATCAGTAGTCTAGTCCTAGCGATGTCAATACTTAAACTGAGTTGTATTCTCACTCCGCTCTCGCATCTTCAAAAACTAGTGACTTAATAAATCACGGACTGCAAAATATTTTATACGGTTCGATATCTAGGTAGATATACAAACCGTTTCTCTAGGTAATCTTGTGTATAGCGTATTAGCCAAGGGTAATGCCGTGTAACCAAGCCTCGTAATCTCCAAGGGGTTCTTCAGCAATAGCCAATAGATCTTTGGAACCATCAGCGCAATCGATACCAAACCTTCCATTTGGACGCCATGAATAAGTGTGATCCTCATTCATTTCGATTGAATACCCTTGAATGGACTGGTGTGTTCCTCTGAGCCCAGCGTCATGGAGCCGTACACTCGCATGTATGGTTTCATTTGTTACCCGCCCACCCTTGCTGTTGTGGCCTGGCCGTCGAACATATTTACCAAGAGGCTTCCACAGGCAAGTAAAAGATTTTCGAGTTGGATAATGCACCCAGCCGTGGCTCTGTGTCTTTGTCAGAGAATATTCGGCGTTAGTGCGCGGAAACTGACTGGCGATTTTGTTCTGATTGAAGACAATGCCGACATCACGCAGCTGCTGGAGGATCCAAGCCAGTACAATATCGCCGAGAGAATCCCCTTCCGAGAGCGTACCAACATCGCGATGATTCCCAAGAAAATGTACCTGCTTTAGACATGTACGCCTATGCTTGGGTACATGCATTAGCGTTGGTTGGAATGGACCACGGCATTCATGGAGAGCGAGTGCATGAAACGCCTTATCGACATCTAAAATATCAATTAGTGCCCATTTAACTAATACCTATAGTTAATTGAAATTCGGAATTTTGTATCTCACTTGATCCCACATCTGTCTCCAAGAATTCGTATTTCTTTATCATTGGTGAAAAAACACGGAATAACCCAAATAACCCTGT
Organism: Daldinia concentrica; assembly: GCA_902805455.1. Lineage (NCBI taxonomy): Eukaryota > Fungi > Ascomycota > Sordariomycetes > Xylariales > Hypoxylaceae > Daldinia > Daldinia concentrica. The sequence goes on along the minus strand of CADCSW010000003.1, from coordinate 505,097 downwards.
GCGTGGAATACCAAGAGAGCCAACTGTATCGATACAGACTAAGCACTTTATAGTGATCGGACGACCTTGATAGTTTAGATATGTTAGTGACTACCCCATCCCTTCGCGTATGATAGATAATGAGACTAACACTTATACTTTATCAATAAGCGGCCAGCGACCCCTCGTTGAAGGAGGCTTCCAGACGTGTATTTGCCATACAGCAGATGCATATGCTCACTATTGCATTGTGGCAAACCCAATCGGTTCAAAAAGTCAGCAACACAGCGGGCGATATAAGCACCACGGCTATAGCCGACGATTATGACTTCATCTTCAGGAGAATAGTTGGTGGCCAAGTCGTCAATTGTCTCGAGAATATCCTTCTTAATACCATAACCTAAACCACCTATGATTTATGAGTAAGCAAAGATGCGAGCGTTGAGAGATATTCCAAGAAGGGTCCATGCCTCCTAAATATTTATCAATGATCCCATACCCAGTACCGACACCAGAAAAATATCTGATTTGCTGTTGGGAGTTCGGGACTGATAATATTTCCACAGCTTTACTTAAAATTGTAGGTTTCCGATTTGAGTTTCTGCTAGCCCATGTTCCTGTTTATCAATTAGGTTACAATTGTGTATGCCGATGACCAAGCTTATGAAAGTATAACGGACCATCAAATATGTAAATGCGTTTCGTGGGCATGGACAACGTGGTTTATTTTCCCTTATTTGGGGAATGTCTGGATAGGGGGCAAAGGGAATAAAGGGGCATGCGAAATATATGTACCTAGGTACCTAAGTATATTTTAACAAATGCGACGGTCCTTATCTCTGCTCTGGCCCTCTTCTCGAGAGTTTGGACATCTTATTTATGTACCGCAGAAACAATTAATTACAGGGCGCGAACCATAGCAGAAAGGAGTCAAAAAAGCTAGCGCACTTCTATGTCCTGATAAGTGCGCCACCTTTTTTGAGTAACCCGAGAGCCTACCAGCACCTCGATGCTAATGCTAGACAAGCGCGTACTGTAAGTGCACCTGCTCCCACCCCAAATTTACTCCAATTTCCTTCTACTCCAACTTCTCCATCTTTACCCCGCACGTTAATCTATCTCGGCCACAATTCAACCTTGGACTATGTACCAAGCTCTACCAGCAGTAATGCTATAAGTAATATACGAGAATGTGACCTACATACCTCCTAGGTACCTAAGGTATATACTTGATAAGGCTATCATTTTTAGATTGTTTCGTTTCGGCTTGGCCCGAGAAAAATGAAGACATGTAGATATACCTACGATGGTTGGAGTTAAAAGTCTTGCACATCTGATTCTGGCGAGCCACGCGTGAATGAAAGAGAATTGCACGGGTTGTGTTACTTAAGCTTTAGTGGCCGATGCTGCTACATAGCGCTAAGCCACAAATATTTAGCAAACGGGCCATTATCCAGAATTCAGCCTAGCAGGCGGTTTATACAGTGCCGATAAAAGGAAGACGGTACCAAGGATCCGGATATGTGCAAGACTTTTGACGTGCAATCGATTAGAGAAGCTTTTATTTAACATCGTTTTTCATGAGTTAGCACTTAGTAGCCTAATCCTTGAACTCGTCTCATCTTAAACGCCATTTCATCAACAAAAGCGAAGGGATAACTACATGGTTATACACACCAGTTCAATTGCATGAACTTTACATTCTAGTGAATGATAAACATGTAGTTATACAGTAATATGATACAGGAATTAATATATATATTTGTCCGTAAAATTAAAATTAACATTATATTCTAGGCTAAAGGATAATCCAAAGCTTTAGCGCCTATATATTGTGATCGATACCTCGGGATCTCATCGCGTCATAGCACAAGAATATACGTGAAACCAGCAAATATTATCGCCTTCAACCAAGTCGTTGTCTCGGCTAGAAATTGCACCCCTTTGCCTCTCGTGGCGCTACTCGGGCTCTCAGGTGGACAGGTCACATTCGGGTCGGTAGCAAAGCCGGCACATGCCTGGGAAGTGATAGCTGCCGAGATACTAGACGCGGCCGAAGCACCTACCTCGGCCCCGCAGGTCCTTGTGGGAGGCGGGGCCGTCACATTAGACGGCGGCGCAAGGACGGCGCACGTCTCTCGACCGTCATATTCGGATGGACGAGGGGTATCCAAAACCGCAGTCACATTAAAGGTGACGCGTGTGTCGGTGACATTGCCGCAAGTATCATCGTCTAGTGTATTAACGTTAGCGAGGTCGAGCTGTTTCGCGCCGTTCTTGGTAGTGAAATCGATAACATTGTTCCGACGGCTATAGCTGATTTTAACGGGGTATATTGTGCTAGGAGCCTTAGAGCAGTTTCCCCAGGCAACCTCCCATCGTATCCACCAGGAATCCTCGACGTCGAGCTTCTTAGTGTAGGTATACACGAAGTAGGGGTCGCTGATGTTAGAAAAATCGACCCATAGTAGATGTTTACTTCCAGAAGAAAATGGTCCATCGGCAATGGGTTGACTTTCCTTATAGATATCCCATTGAAAACTTAGATCAAGGGGCTCGGCAAGCTGCGGGTTCCGGATCGCGAAGACAATGGGCGTAAGTACGGTAGGCGCGAATGTACCGTTGCGCGGGTATATGATATCTACGTCTAAAGTCGCTGGAAATTCAATCGCCTTCACCGCAGACATACACAACAATATGGCGGCGGCGACGTGCCATGACGTTAGAAGATGAACCATCACGAGGTGGCAAACGAGATTCAAAGTTTTCCTGAATCTTATTAGGTACAATAGGGGATTAAATCAATAATAATGAAGTAAAAGGGAAAATTGTCGAGCCTCAATGCTAGAGGAAGCTTAGGGATTTTTAAGGGAAGAAGGTGCGGAAGTGTTAGCCGTGCAGACCGATAGCGTATTATCGATCCCGAAATGAAGTTCATGGGACTATTCAATACGGGATCTATAGCTTGACCCCTGAAATTGAAAAGAATTGGATTGGTATATATTAAGTGGGCCCTCCTCTCGAAGGAAGGCCAAGTGTTTCTATACCACATTAACTTAGGTATTTTAGCGAAGGGTCGTATGTTCTGTATAAAGCTAGTAGTGGTATTGCAGTAAGTCGTCTATAATCGAGTTGGCTTGACATGATTAGAAAATCAGGTGACGCTGATTGTTTTCATCAAGCATGCCATATCGGTACCGATGCGCAACGATCTAGTAGGGAACGGCTTCGAACTCGTTCGTAATAGACGATAACCCGCAACTTCAATTAGCAATGAATATACTGCTACTGGTAATATAAACCACAATAGTTATTAAACTACAGGAAGTTAAATCGTCATTATTTAATAGTCATACCGAATCGCTTGATCGCACAGATACTATAAAGGAAGTATTTTGAATATTGGCGAAAGCACTACTGATAAGCTAGTTTAGCTAAATAGATAGAGTATGGTTGGTCCTATAGAACCTTTGGATTTCGATTTGATATCAAATACCTATCAAGGAGAACGCTACTAATAAATATGGTACTGGATATGCTACTGGGTCTTTAATAAAAGTTCTGCGTACGCTAATATAACGAATTGTCTAATCACCACTATCCGGAGAGTAGGCCCCGATGTTTAAAGGGCACCATAACCAAACCCGAGCTTGGATAATAGTTCTTGACTTCAAACGAGTTAAAAACGGCAAGGTGGATTTGTTAAAATAGAACTGATTGATAGTCTAATCTTTTCTTCAGGTCTTATGTCGATGTGCTGATAAACTCCGTGTAATGAGACTCCGTAGTGATTATGTCAATGGCCGGAATCATTCCGGCCACGGCCGGTTTTCACCGGACTTTGTGGCCCCACTTTTCATCATCACCTGCCGGGGGTAAAATTAGGCTTCATCTTGCTGATGATTTCAATTACGTAACTCTTATCAGCATATGTGACCTCTTCTTTGTTGGGTAAAACATCTCCTTAAATGGTACGTAATTACGCTTCCACTATTGGGTACTGATCAATACCTCCAAGGATTAGTTAACTAGCTAGAAGAGAGAACAGCTTATGCGGTACTGGAATAAGCAATCATATTTACAATTCAAAATTATATAGGCTCACGTCAAAACCTGTTCTTTTCATATAATGAACAATTTAAAACTTCATAAAAGTGCTAGGTGGGTAGGGCCAGGAGAGTTGTCCGTTAGCCAAGAGATAAGTCTAAGTTTTTACACTCGAGCTCGTATCGTCTAAGAACAAGCTAAGGGTCAATACTCTTCGGATGCATATTGTTATTTTACATGGTATGTATGTTAATAGTTGGTCAGTACTGTCGTGTGGTAGGGATCGCGATGAACCATGACGTTTTAGCTATTGTTGAGGTTAGTTTCATACCCTGACTATTCCTATCTTATTTTTATGAGATAAAGATAACGGGCAGTTACATCAATCTTACAAGATACGGTAAGTATAAACCCGACTTCGGTCTGGGCATTCTGGCCGGAAGAGTTCCGGCCATGAGGTAATGTAAGGGGAATGGGTGAGTTGACTATTGAATCCGGTTTCGCTTGAGGCCGGAATCGTTCCGGCCAGGGAGGTATGAGAAGGTTCCGGAGGTCCTGGAACTTACTTCATCTTCAACTCCGCATTTTTACGTTGAGGCCGGAACAGTTCCGGCCACGGTCTATATTAGCACGCGAAATCAACCGCCACTCTGATGAAAAGTCCAACTTCTCATGCCTCAAGATTTCCCCTGAGTCCAAATTTTTATATACTATTTCTATCATTGAAGTCCACGCTCTTCCAGCATTACAACATGTTCATTCCTAAGTCGTCCTTTGAAGTCTTAGAAGACACCAAGCCGGATGATGTCTCACTTCCTGCTTTCATGGTCTCAACGACTCGAGGATTTCTAGCACGTATGGATCCTCTTGTCACTCTCCCCCCCGAGTTTGAACCGGTCGAGACTCTGCTTCAAGCAATGCCCGTGCAGACTCAGTCAGGCAAGCCTGGACTGCTTGCCACTGGGCAGCTAGGTGATGCCGTGCTTCAAGAGCTTCCAGACCTGACCGAAAAGATCGAAAAATACCACGACAATCTTCCCATGATGAATGCCCTTTATCGTGACTACTCATTCTTAGCATCGGCGTTTCTTCTAGAGCCATGTCACATGAGGTTTACCAAAGGCGAGCCATATGGACTAGGGAGATCCTTCCTTCCAGCTCAACTGTCTCGACCTATTGTTCGCTGCGCTGAGTTGTAAGTCATTGTAGTCTTCGTTAAATCATTTAGTGCGTTGGCTAATTACTCATAGAGCTGGATTCAAACCCTTCATGGAGTACGCAGGCTCATATGCCCTTTTTAACTATCGCCTTCAGAATCCAGATGCGGGTCTTGAATACTCGAACTTGCGCTTAATACGGGCTTTTGAGCACGGCTTAGACCCCACATCATCCGAGGCCGGCTTCGTACTGGTACATATTGACATGGTAAAGAATTCGGGTCCCTTAGTTAGCGGCACGATGTCATGTTTGAGAGCGCTTGATAATGCTGATGGGGTTTCGGCCTTGCAGCAGAGACAGTCATTTAATAAAGGTCTGCGCACCGTCGTAGATGCGATGAGGAAAGTCAATGGCGTAATGGAAACTATGTGGATGAAATCTAAGCCGCGGTCGTATACGAGCTTTCGTACTTTCATATTCGGCATCACATCTCAATCCATGTTTCCCGACGGTGTTGTGTACGAGGACGTTAACGACGGCAAGCCTTTAAGCTTCAGGGGCGAAAGTGGCGCGAACGACACTATGATCCCATTGATGGATAACCTTCGTATGTAGCATTAGAACCCTTTTTTCATTCCCAACATTCCATCCCGAACTTAGGAGCTATTGACTCTAAGATACATCCGAGCACATGTCCAAGCTCCTTCAAATACCTCAGACAATAACGTTTACTGACCTATAATTATAGTTCAGATCGATATGCCGGATACGCCTCTTACCGAAATTTTGAAGGATTTTAGGGATTATCGGCCGAGTAACCACCGCCAGTTCCTTGCTGAGGTAAAGAAGTGTTCAGAGGCATTACATACGAAAGACTTTGCTCTAGCTATTGGTACCGAACAAAATTCAGAAATAGGAAATGACGACCTGGAACTGGTAAAAGAGTCTCGACGCCTCTGGCTCCACGCTCTGAACCAGGTTCGTGACTTCAGGTGGCGGCACTGGTGCTTTGCACGGGAGTACATTCTTAAGCAGACCTCGCATCCCACAGCCACAGGAGGTAGCCCAATCGTAACTTGGCTCCCGAATCAACTACAGGCTGTTATGGAGGAGATGACAGAGATTGCCAACAGTGTCGGCGCGCGAACTGGACCTATGGAACTTGGGCAAGAGCATCGGGACATTATGGACCTTGTTGAGCGACAGAACCAAAGTTTACAGAAGGAAGTAGAAAAGTACTGTAGGGAACGTGGTGTAGCTACTAATTTTAAATAAGTCATAGAGACCGCAATCTAGTGTAGGGGTTGGGATGGATGCTGTATTACTTAATCACCCAAAAGAACTCTACTTGAATTTTTATGCCGTTAGCGAAGATATTAAGTTCACCGAGGGATATGAGACCCGTAGACCATAGGGTCAGTATGTAAAGTACCTACCTCAGGCACATATACGCACAACATCGTAGTGTATAACCCGAAATATACCTAGTGCGAATGAATATAATTTATAAGTCGTACCCATACGTCCGAGCAGCACCGTGGGTATTGAGCTATTTTTGAGAAATTATGGGGGGAGAGGCATGTTTAGACCGGACGAGGGACGCTTGGGTCCTATATGAAGGTGTATTACTTATACACGAAGTTAAATTGAGCGCCGCATTTTCATTGGAGTCTATTAAAATCCTTGTCACTGAAAGTGGCTCGTAATAAGCCGTGTGCTCGAATCTAAAAAGTTTAAAATTCAGGTAATGAGTGAACAGACTACAGAATTAGGTATATATTTTATGTCCCTTCCCCAGGTGAATAATTCTTGCCAAGCTTGTATAATTAATGCAGACCACTACTAGAAGCAGTTAATTATTCAACCAAGAACCTGCCGAACACACGACTCTATTACCTAACGGTTAATTTCGTAATAGTATATTTGCTATTACAGTATCTCGGACAGAAGCTGTTGAATACCACATTACGTACAAAAATGGTGCTACCGTGTCGCCACCGGCTACAACGAAGGCCATGGAGAGAGAACAGAGTGCCAAATTATTGGACGCAGCACCTCAGTCAGGATTGGAGCTGTCTAGAAAGCGACGAGATTGACAAGATACGCATTAACGTCATAGTTGGAAGAAACGGACCTACTGTGCCCTTGTTTGTTCACCAATACAAGAACCTGGCCTATTTGGAAAGTCTGATTATATGTGAGCTACCGATATTTCCAAATACTAAAGCACGATAGAGCTATTTATTAATAGATATAGATAAACTCGGGAATTACGATAGAGAATACTTCCCATATCGGGTGTCTCCGCATAGATCAAGTATAATTTTCCGAGGACAATCCCTCAGTGACATCATAGAGGAATCTCGCCTGCAATGGGGTCACTGCCATTATCTTATTCAGGATTTCTTCGTTGGGGGTGAAACAGTAGCGTATCAGGTAAGGTGTATCGCGTATCTATGATAATCGATACTAACAACAATGAGTTGCACGATATGTCGGGCCACGAGATACTGTATAGGGGTTGCAATCAGAATGGAATACTAGCAGCTGCCTCCTGCTCTTCGGTGATTTAAAGGCAAAACTACGGCTATCATGATTAGCTTGGGCTTAACAGGGGGAAATCTTTTCCCCCGTTCTGTCTTTTGAGTTTCACGTTTGTTGTAATTAATTAAATACCTACGCATGTTAATATTATCTTGGAAAGCTCCCTTCCGTCACTAGATCTAAACCTTGCATTGCGCCTGTCACGAGGCGGACTAAAAGATGTGGAGACAACTTCGTTATTCCACGAGGATCTTAACATCTACGTGACGAGCCTACGGCTCGTATATACATACACGTCCTTTGTCTTAGGTGTCTCACCTAGGATCCTAACAGTGCTAATCTACACACCTAGCTTAATTACATAGTCCATTTCTCGTAATCCGGGAAATACCGGTCGTGAATGCGTCCCGCATAGTCAAGGAGGACGGGGAAGTTTTTGATCGTGTCATGAGTTTTGGGTCCGCTGTAGTGAAGTATTATAATCAGTATAGCCTCAAACTAGGAGATATGTTACTGTTCACTCACGCAGTACATATCCAAGCAGAAATAATAAAGCCAAACAGACACGAATCTGCCTCTGTCGGTTCTTCTCCGCCTAGTACCCAAAACGGCTCGTCATCGCCCCCTTTACTACTGGATCGCGATGTCACAACTATACTATAAAAATTAGTGTCTTTATTTCTTAATCAGGCATGAAGGGGGGGTTAAAGGGGCTGTTGGGCCAGAGTTGAGATATCCCAGCAAAATTAATGGGATGATAAGGAGTTCTAAAAAGTTACTCACGTTGCGCACTAATCGCTTTCCAGATCTCGTATGTGGACTGCTCGATTTCTTCCTTGGTAAATCGACCAGTACCTTGACCATGCAACATCGTAGAGTTAGCGCGATAAGCTAATAAACCCACGACGATGCGGATCGGGTACGGGATCGGCCATAGAACATGGTCTCTCATGGTGTAGTAATTCTGGATCCAACGCTCCCAAGTCTATCGCACAGTCAGAAAATCGTATATCTTATATGAGCCATACGAAAGATAAGACGAAAATAAAACCCACTTGGTAAAAGGATAGCTTATTCTCCAGTAGAGCTATCAGCGCCATGTCTTGTAACCTTTTCGACGGGTCTAGCGCTCTGTTTAGATCCGGAAGGACACCCCACTCAGTCAGGGTCTTGCTGATGAGGGTAGAGTCGCTGAGTTGTACTTTTGTCTGGGAGTCTTCCCCCTTTCGGGACGAAGAGGTGGTAGATAGATCGCGGCATTCTATGTATGGTATCTTGCCTCTAGGTGCCGTTTTAGGCGAACCTACACCCATCTCATATCGCACGTCCGCGAAGCGCAATCGCGCTTCTAATTTGGTTACGTACGGGGACCATACCTAAGTTATGAAAACATTGTGTCAGTTGTGTCAGTTTTGCAATGCTATAATTGTAGAATCTTCGCCAATATTTTTCGATTGAGTCGAAATGATAATCAAACTTACTACTGAGCGTTAGCTACTGTATACCCTACGAGGATGATTCCGAGACTATTCTCGAAAGATATTTCTAGAATAATAACACGGGATGTTTTCATACATACCATAATTTCTAGTGTCTTTAAATCCACGGAAGATGATTATGTCTGGGTTTATGTTGACGCTTTGGGTAACCATGGCGATGAAATGAGATAAATATCAAGTAATTTACTGAAGTAGAATTACTAGTTTTGGCGTAGTTAATTAAGTACCTAGGGATGAATGTAGAATACGTTGATGGGCTATTTGAAAATATACCGCCCGATTTTCAATAGTAGTAGTGGCAACGTTGGTTTTATGGGCAGTCTTTATTGATTACACTGAAGAAAAGGGGTATCGAGTACTATTAATATTTGAAGCCTCATGAGATACTCAGCTGAAAATAAATCCTGGTGGCATTAGGTGGCATTAGGTGGCATTCGCGAAGCTCGTCACTTCGACTGGGGCGAGCGTACGGCGCAGGTATTATACTACATCGAAAATTACATAACACTCTTCATTTTCGAGTCCTAAAAATGAATTCTAAATAGACCAATACGTACAGAACACGCGCTATATGATAAGCGCGAGGGCGAAGTTACTATAGAAAAGATATTATTAACTAACTTGGCAAGCTGATCTACATTCATGAGTTAGTCAGAGGCGGGCTAACTCGCACATTTCGGACAAGGTCATGATGCCGGCACGGGAGAGGCCCGTTGTAGTGTAGTGTATGCGTGTTAGGATTCTCCAAATTAATTAAGATATTTTCTATCTTTGGTTCGCGATTACAGCCCGTATCCCTACTAGCGTATGACGGAGCTTCCATGTTATCTTGGCGTTTTATTTATTTATCATGCTATTATGTACCTAAGGTACTATGTAAGTTGGTGTCGAATTCAACCTCTAGGAAGTATTAGATAATGTTAGTTAGGGGATAAATGGAGGAGATTGGAACACATATATTCTTATTAATATCCATGTCTTAATTACATATTAAATGCTATGATATTATACTATTTTATTACAACATGTTTACATGCATGCTAGCCATGACGTACGGTTGGGCTACTAAAAGTACATATCGTAAGGGGCGAATCTGATTATCCACAACGGAGCTAAGCGGGTTCTAAATGGAGGAATGATCCAATGATACGCCGGACCTTTCCTTAATTAGTGGGTCAACGGCTATAAACGCTTCGGCATTTTCCTCTGATATCCGAATACTCCGGACCTAAGACGTTTACACTTCTAATTGGGAAGAATATCTACAATCTTGCATTACCTACATTATGTGATCTACTTATGTACATACCCTTCTACGGGGGCTACTCTAATGCTACGGCCGAAATAATAACAGTTATCATGTTATCAGAGCGACAACACCGCCGACGCCGAAGGCCGGCCTTATCCTGTCTCGAGTGCCGGCGCCGGAAGATTAAGTGCAACCGGAATGAGCCTTGTACACATTGTGTCTCCGCCAAGTTAAAATGTATCTATAGGGTTTATAACGATGAGCCCGTTAGCCAACTGCCGCTGAGGCCTGGTATCTCGCCGGTAGAGACATCAAGCTCGTCAAGCCATGTGCCTTCGCCCTCAGCAACCCAGACCCAGGAGCTTGGCAGCAATAGGTCAATCACGGAATATGATTCTAACCGCTCCGGCCCTCAGGTAACACCATCATCAACAGGAGCCGCAGCGGGATCGTCTTCCACGAGAGGGCAGAATGATAGGCCAAGCACGATTGTTCTCGGCCTTGACCCTAGCAATATTCAACCACATGTATCTGCTCTGGAAGCTGAACCAGGTATCGTAGGTATCCTTCAACGGGGACAAAATACACCTGCCAAGTCTTCGGTATCTAGCCCCATGAATGGATTATCTGAAAATGGCCGGGACATACTTGCGCGCCAGCTGGGGCTTCAGGACTCACAGATAATTCTTAATAAAACAAGAATCTTAGGGTGGAGTCTTAGGATAGGCACAGCCTCGGAGGTAGAAAACACATTCCTTTTATCTATATGGCATCATACTAACCACATCCCAAGTTTGCTCCTATAATTGCTTGTTATGTTGCAGCTGCCAACACTGCCAAGGGAGCCTTGCCTCAAGACACTGAACAGGGAGCCCTGCATGCCCAAATATGGACTCTTCTCCAGAAATGTAAAAATATAGCAAGAAGTACTAAGTTAGGAAGGCCTAGCAGATGGCTCTCATACCCCGACTTCGATCTCGTACCTCCCTCTCGGGAAGTAGCGGATGCTATGGCAACTTTATATTTCCAATCATTTGAATCGACGCATAGAATAATCCATGCCCCTACTTTTTGGACCGAATATCAAAGACTTTGGGACTGTCCAGAAAGCGTCACGATTAGCCTGCGCCTTAAGATCCTCCTTGTAATTGGGATAGGATCAAGCCTGTCTAACAGTGATCCTGAATTTCGCAATAAGGTTCACCAATGGGTATATGCCTCCCAGACATGGCTCTCTGGGCCACTGGAAAAAGATCGTTTGAATATTACCGGAATCCAAATTTACTGCTTAAATATTCTAGCACGACAGATATTCTCAATTGGTGGCGATCTGGTCTGGGTATCATCGGGATCGCTTATGCATATGGCAATGCAAATAGGGTTGCACCGCGACCCCAAACATCTCCCAGCAATGCCTACCCTGCAAGCCGAACTTCGCAGAAGACTATGGGCTACTATACTTGAGATAGTTGTACAATCGTCTTTAGACTCTGCAATGCCGCCTAAAATCTCTTTTGATGACTTTGACACTGAAGCGCCGTCAAATAGTAACGATGATGAGATAGATGAGACGACTACGACGCTCCAGTTACACCCAAGAAGCATCTATACCTTAACATCACTACAACTTATCCTACTTGACTTAGCACCAATACGTCTTCGGATTCTACAGCTTCTGAACGGGTTGAATTCCGACCTTGCGTACATGGATGCTCTTTCTTTGAGCTCAGAGCTTACCGCCAAATATCGCTCGTATAGTAGCTTCATAAGAGATAATGAGAAGGCAGGTGTGACACCATTCCATCGAAATCTGCTTGACCATCTAGTGCGGCGATTCTTAATCCCCCTTCATTGCCCTTTCGCCGGTGAGGCGCGAGCGAATCCCCTATTTTATTACTCGCTAAAGGTTACGCTGGACTCAGCTATAACCCTTATTTCCCCCGAGCCCGACGAGTGGTTTTCTCGTCTCATGGCTATTGGTGGGGGTATGTTTAGAGAGGGATTCAGGTACGCTATGAGTGTCATTACTCGCGAGCTTATCTCCCAAGTTGAGGCCCAACGTACAGACGGGGTACACCGACGTAATTCTCAGGATATTGAAAACCTGAAGAAAGCTGTAAAGGATATGATCTCGTTATCATTAGAACGGATCCGGCAAGGCGAGACTAACGTTAAGGGGCCTATGTTCCTCAGCATGATCATGGCTCAAGTGGAAGCCACAGAGGAAGGAATCCCGTGCGATCTCAAGATTGCACAAAGTGGAAAAGACAGCCTTGAAATATGTGTTAGTTTGTTAGAGGAACAAGCGGGTAACATTCCTTCGCCGTGTCCTAGTAATATTGGCCTGACGCCAAATAGTCTAGACGGTGGGTATGGGATGGATTTGGATTTCGACTTGGAGTTTTTGATGACTGATTCGGGCTTGACTTGATATCTTTGCTTTACCTAATATATATCGTATAAGAGGTATCTATCTTCTTGCAAAGTCTGTATCTAGAACCAAGGAAGAAACAAGCCCAATAGCGACTCATGCGATGTTGGTGTAGCAAAAAACACGAGGCATGAGGGAGAATAAATTGTAACACTAAGTTGGCATAAATGTAGCGAACGTCTATATAATTTATAAGTATTTCGTCTTTACCGCGATACCTTACAGTTAGTCTAGTTATATGTTCGTCGGCGTACTACGTTCGCTCGGCCGAAACGGGAGATGACGGAGATAACCGGCCGCCACGGTAAAGTGCTGCGAGAATTAAGGAGTAGTTGGCATTATAAATATTTAACACGATGCGCTTGCATCCGGCAATTCCCACTGAAGTATCAGTCCGCAATATTTTATAATCGAGATTAAAACTTTTGTATATATGGTTTTCCTTCGCCATCCACCCAACCACGCTACGAAATATCTACCGAGACCATGGCAAGAATGAAGGTCTTAATTAACGGCGGAGGTATCGCAGGTGGTGCCCTCGCTTTCTGGCTCTCGAAGATCGGCCACGAAGTTACGGTTCTCGAATGGTTTCCCACGCTACGAACTACCGGGCTTCAGCTGGATTTACGAGGTCATGGGATCGAAGTCATGAAGCGCATGGGTCTAGAGAAGGATTTCCGGACAAGGATGGCTCCAGAACAAGGCCTACAGATAGTCAATCATGCAGGTAAACGGCGAGCCTTCTTCCCGGCGAATAAGTCTGGCAAAGGACTACAGAGCTTCACGACCGATTATGAGATCATGAGGGGTGATCTATGTCGCCTCTTATACGACCACTCTAAGGATCGGACCAAGTATGTCTTTGGGACATCTCTCGAAAGTTTTAAGCAGGATGAAAACGGGGTAGAAGTTAAGCTTACTGATGGCAAGAAGGATCGGTTTGACCTGCTGGTTGGCGCGGATGGACAGAATTCGCGAACACGTAGGATGATGCTCGGGTCCGACTCGGAGGGACTCCACCCACTCCATGGAATTTACGTGGCATACTTCACGATGAATAAGCCGATTAAAGAAGGAGAAGGATATATCGCGACAGCATACACCGCCACCGGAAGACGAGCTATCATGACCCGAAGACATAACCCAGATAAAATCCAGGTATATCTCACCTGCAAGAGCGATTCTGAGCGATTAAAGAATGCTCCCCGGGGAGACGTGAAGGAAGAAAAGGAGGCGATGGCGGAGGTCTTCAAGGACGCAGGGTGGGAAGCCGAGGAACTCATACAGGCTATGAAGGAATCCGACGACTTCTACCTCGAACACATGGGCCTCGTCAAGCTAGACTCCTGGTCCCGCGGACGCATAGCCCTAGTCGGGGACGCCGCGTACTGCCCCACTGCGAATACGGGGATGGGAACCACATCCGCTATCGTAGGCGCATACGTCCTCGCCGGAGAAATTGGTAGGCACTGCAAGAATAGCGCCGGTGAGCTCGACAATAATAGGGACGGCATCATGGCTGCGCTCAAAGCCTACGATGAGACGTTCCACCCTTTCATGGAACAGGTACAGAAGGACATCGGTGACGGTAAGGGTATTGCCGGCGATATGATGCCGACAACGCAGTTCGGGATCGGCGTTATGAATTTCATCGCGGCGGCTGCGGCGTTCTTCAGGTTCAATATTCTTGCACAGGCGTTCCTTAAAGAGGGGGTTAAGTGGGATCTCCCGGAGTATGAGGAGATTCTGCGGAAGTAAGAAAGGGGTGTGTTAGTAAGTCGTAATTTGAAGATTGACGCAACTAAGACGCTGGATATTTAATATTTAGGATATATTTAATGAACTGCCTAAATAATCCGTTAGAGGCGAGAATGGGTTTGGAGATATAGCAGTATAATAGGACTGGTAAGTAGCTGTCATGATCAATTATCGCTTACTTGAAGGCTTTTTACTTCACAAGCAATACTTCTAAACGAACTTGAACATATTTCAATGTATTTTTTACCTCATTATTTTAGTATTGAACTCTGGAAACTTTTATATTGATGTTATTATTCCCAATTGTTGTTAATGACATCGACAATAACGCCATGATCCTCGTGCTGCTTCAGCCCGGAAACCACAACGACTGCAACGATACCCTCAACTCCCTTAACTCGTACTATAATTACCAGTAGTTATTAATAACGGGAGCTTTTCGTTTAAATGACATAATCGGTGAAAATGAAAATTGTTCACTTACTGGGTACACCACCGCCATGGATCGCATACTTCTCGACCTGCTCGGGACTCATCCCAAACTTCAACCGGAAAGCCTCCTCATCGCCCGCGTACTTGCAGTGCTGGAACCAGGTGCTCGAACCAAATCTTAGCACGGTATTCCTCTTCCTCTGCACCCAAATCTCATTGTCCGGTGCGGTGCCGGAGCCAACAGCGGTTTGGAACAGGACCTGTCCGCTCGCTAGCGCGATGGAGATCAATGTGGGTTTCTGCGTAGAGAATGGGAATAACCGTGCGTAGAGCAGATGTCCAAGCTCCCAGGCATCTTCCGCAGTAAATGACTCGAGAAGGAAAGAGTCGCAGGTAGCTTTTACCGCCTCTGCCTACGGGGTATGTTAATAAAGAAACTAAGTTGCCGAGCAGTTAGTAAGTTTGGGCTTACGTCCTCGGGGGGGCTAGGAATTGGAGATGGTGAGGCAGCCTTTTCCTGAGCCGAAAGGACTGCTCGGAGTCCACTACCGGCGGTTTGGTCGCGGCGACGAAGAACTTTGGGCGCCATGATATATTAAGATTGATCGTAAGGTAAATATTTAACTGGTGAGGACCTTTACGGAAAGATACCTGGGTATTAAGATTCAACGTCGAATCATGAATACCTTATATATCGATCTAGTTATATATTAAACTGGAGTATCACGCTAAAGATAGTGTGAGAAGATGATCTTTGAGAATGGAGTTACTCCGCCTTTAGTTTAAATCGGAGTCGTCATTGGTTGGATTGGAGACGATGCTCTAAATTTATTACAACATAAAAACGTAGCACCTTTTCGGACCGATACTAGCCAATCAAAATGGTAATAAAATCCTCTCTATCCTAAAGGGGTAATATTAACAGTTCCTGTCTATGATTGGCCTCCTATGGACATTTCAGAACTTGTTATGTTCCGGCGTCAACAGTTTTCTCTATTACTAGTATCGTATCTACATAGCATCTTAAGGACGCGACGAAAGAGCCATGTTATGCTACCCGATGTTCCGATCCTAGGCGCGAGGGCTTTTCTTAGAGCTCCTACATGAACAGCGGCGGGGTTTCCAAAAGTAGTAAACCCCAGGGAACCAAAGAGGGTAGGGGTATTTTTTTAACAAGAGAAATCAAAGTCGATTAGTAAAGCGGCCATAGCTGGCAATATATATAGGGGATATTCCTATCATTAAGGCTCGTTATTACATACACTAACCCCAGAATGAGGGCATACCCCTGCTTATACCCATAAAAGTTCATATATGTGCATCTATCAAAGACCTTCTCACTCCTTAACGCATAACTTTGAGCCGCAAAAGATCCCTGTAGTATTTATATGCGGCCTTTGATCCCGAGGTTATAGGTACCTAATTACCCGTTTTGTAATCTGAAATAGGAGATATCTGGCTAACGAATGAAGCTTATGATGGTGCTTACCTTGTAAGCTGTCGGGTGGCTGACCCCTGGAGGCGTGTAGAAATATAGGCGGATCCAGTTCATTTGCATCGACATTTTGCTATTATCCAAACATGGGGTAGATTTTGCGCCTCGTTCTATTCTACACGTGGGGGTGGGGGTGAGATTCGAGAAGAGATGAGCAAGTAGTTTGGCATATGAGAATAAGGCTACCCATGTATGGTCAACAATTCCCGTTATTCTTGGATTTTTCGCCTTTCTTTGTCCATCGTTAGCTTTTATCGTTTTATACCGAACTCTCAATCAAAGATTAGATGATGCTGCCACGGGATGATACGCTATGTGTGACGGGCGGTGGCATCCGGCGTAGAGGGAAGACTTGATTATATCACTGCGCGGAATAGACGAAAGTGGCTCTGGTCGCGCTGCCGAGTTCTACGGGTGGTGTGAGTCTCAGATCCAAGAATTTCTCTAAAGACCGTGATTAAAACTTTATCGATAGTTATTAATAATTGTGGTTTTCGGTTCGTACATTGGTCATCATCGTGATATCTACTACGAATTCGTTCTAAGCAGTAATAACCTTTTTCTTACTTGAAGCTACCTAGCTTCAGCATCTTAAATCAAATAATTAGTTCTTTAATCTACTTGATTCTATATCAAATCAAACTGTCTCAACACCGTTGCGCCAAAGTTTACCTAGTAGTAATTATACTATGCACTTGCTGTATTAATAGTACCAATGATTAGGTATATTAGGCACTGTATAAGGATATACCTAACGTAACGATTGATTGCATATGGTGCACTTCACATTATGTTAAAAGCCAATGAGGCATGCAGTAGCCTTGACGGACCCATTTACCTGCATCAACATTTTGGTATTGTCCAATCCTATGGCAGATCTTACAGCATCAATTTATAGGGGGTTGAGCTTCGAGGGTGAAGGTGAGGATGAGGATGAGGACGATACGTACCTACCTAAGTACTTTGGCATAGGAGAAGAAGGCTATATAACCAATGATTTCAGTCTTCCTCAATTTTATCATCCTTCTTTTTGCATCTTCAGCTTCTATCGCCTTACATTAAACTTCAATCAAATACGCCTATTCATACGATACATAGCTACTCAACGAATATTTTATTAGTTATATTTTGTAGTCTTTCCAATACAACTCTCATCTACTACACCATGGAGTCCGAACAGGCCATAATCCCGAGGAATACGCCAGTTTCTGAGGAACTATGGCACGAATGGAAGGATTTCATCTACGAAGAATTTATTATCAATGGTCGTGGAATTCATGAAGTCTTCGAGAGTCTAAAGCAACGAAATTCTCAAGTAACGTGCGTTTACCTACTTCTTTACTTCTAACTCCATAAAGAGTAACTCCACCCTCTAACGTATTCTAGGATGGCGCAATATCGCACCAAACTTAGAGACTGGGCTTTTTGCAAAAACCTAACTGCTAAAAACTGGCGCTACGTTAGCCACTCGATCCAGAAAAGGGGATCTCAAAACAAAGGCACCGCTGTAGTACTATCAGGGAAACGGATTCCTCAAGCGAGAGTGAAAACCCTGACAGGCCGTCACAAGGCGGTAACCCTTCGCGACAAATGGATACCTCGTAAGTAATCTCCCTTTTTCATACCTACCATACCTAATCTCATTTCTGATACGCTGCCAGCTCCAAGCCCGGAACCTCCTAATGCGAATATTCCACTTTTTATCTGTACGCCTCGGGCTAGTTCGCCTGCTGAAACTACAGGTTGTGAATGGCCAAAGGCTCTTCCGTGGGTTCAATTCTGCGAATCCCTCCTGCCGAAGTTGATGTCTGGTCTGAAATTACTACCAGGAAATGAGACGAGAGAGGCAGACTTTGAAACCAGGACCCGGGAAAGGAGACTACGTGAAAGGCGTCAATCCAATTGCTTCTTCAACAAGGTGCAATTGCGGATGATAACCAGGTATCAAAATCGTTGTTTCTGGCAATTATGAAAGGAGATATCCAACTAATCGACCTATTATGTGAATTGGGAGCAGACCTTGCTTTCACTTGTCCTTCTTCTGAACTGCCATTTATCGAGTGGGAACCTTTAAGAGAGCTGGACTATGTAACATGTATAGGATTGGCTGCTCATTATAAAACTACAGACATGAACTGGCATAGAATACCGTCCGGTAGAACCATATATTATAATAAGGAGGAGGAGGAGGATGTTTCTCTGTGCCTGGTAAAATATATCCTTGACCGGGCTGGTCCTGGATTTGATATCGATGGAAAGCATAAATCCGATGCTATTATATTTGCTTCCAGGCGCGGCTATAACCGTGTTATTTCATTTCTATATCACAGTGGCGCACAGCTCGACTCTGAGAATGGATGCCTGGATCCTATTCGTGCCGCGGTTATTTGGGCTAATATTGAAACATGTCGACTCCTTCTAGAACTTGGGGCGTCAACTCAACCTGATCCACGTCTTCTAGAGTGGAGTCATTCGAATTGCGATCTATGGGGGTATGCTAGAGTCCGCCCGGCTCGGCTATCTCTCCTACATATCGCAGTATACTACGATTCTTACAAGCTAACAGAGCTATTGATTCGGGCTGGGGCGGATATCAATTACATATGCGGTATATACACGTATCGTCAAGCCCCGAAAATTGGAAACGGATATAAATTCCAAATTGAGTATATGGAAGAAGGTGGTAAGAGTCAAGAAGAAGTGGACGAAGGCCAGCTGATTTACACTCCACCATTACATTTGGCGACACGTATCGGTGCTTGGAAAGTCGCATTGCTTCTTGCTAATTCAGGCGCAACTCCTACCCCTGGCGATCTATTCTACTCCGCAAAGGCTGGGCAATATCAACTAGTTAGCCAACTACTTGAGTTAGGAGCTGACACGAACGAAGCTTCTCATGCACTTCGTATATCAATCTGCAAAGGGCATGAGCCCGTTGCATTGCAGTTACTCAAATCAGGAGTAGTAGTTGGACACGATACTCTTATTTCCGCATTTACACAAGGACATTCTAAAATCGCTATGGAGGTAATCAATATTGGGGTCGAATTACATGAATCAGATCTCCCATGGGCTTTCCGAATACCAAACGAATTAAAGCTGCGGTCTATCCTGCAGTCCCAACAGTCAGACCATTATCTAAACAACAGAAGTCCAGATGGAAGAAGTTTCTTGGAAAACGCCATCCTTAGTGGCGACCTTGCAGTCATGAGATTTGCTCTTTCACTAAATACCGCTGCTTATGACTCGGGTGCACTATGTGCCGCTGTTGTCATTATTGTTAGCTCGTCGCCGATAGGAATGGACGAAATATTAGCGGAAGTACTTTCAAGGCGGGAATTCGCAAAAGACAGCCCATATTTCGATCACATTCTGGAAAATACAGCTATATCTATAGCCGCTTACTACAACCGAATGGATATCGCCACACGTATTAGGGGAGTTGATGCCTGGAATACCAACGTTGCAGTACTACCAAAACAACCCGTATGGGTTCATGAAAACGGTTACAATGGCATCGAAGATTCTATTTACTGTGAAGAAAATTCTATTGATCATGACTACTTCGACATTTCTACTATTACAATGAGTGAATATGGCGTCTCTGTCTCTGCCTTATCACAATGGAGCAACTGGCACGATTCCGATAAATGGCTCGTCTCTCCCTTGTTCCTCGCAATTAAAAGCAACAGTGACTCGACAGTAGAAGCACTTTTAGACCTGGGATACGAGCCCGACGGACATACTCTCAAAGCCGCTATCGGGAAAGGGTTATCCAACAACTTGATCACTCGGCTTGCAGAATGCTGCACAGACATAAATGCTTTGGGAGCTCTCGGTATGGCTCGACCCGATCCACCAATCCATCTAGCCGCCAGGTCAGGAAATCTATACCTGGTGAAATTCCTGTTAGATAAAGGGGCAGACCCAAACGTTGGGAGATGGGACGTAAGCGAAAACACGCTCGGTACACTTATTCGACGTAGGGATCATGACATCCTCTACCTTTTACTGCAATACGGCCTCAATGTCAAGAATACGCCACAAATTATAAGAAAAGGCGCAACAGCATTAGGATTTGCAGTTCAGCAAAACTATATTGGCATTGCTCGTCGTCTTCTTGCATGTGGTGCTGATCCAAATGTCAGACAAATGGAGGACTCGAAGACCCCTCGCGCCACTATCCTTGAGATGGCTGCATACAATGGTCGTCTTGATATGGTGAGACTCTTGCTCGACTCCGGAGTTATTATAGATGGCTCTCGGCGACATTATTATATTCAAATAGTCATCAATTCAGCAAATTTTGGATACGTGGCCGTCGTACAACTCTTAGTGTCATACACAAGGTGGGCGGCAATTGACTTCATGTTCTTGGTATCAGGCCTCTTCATAAATCGTTTGAATTCTTTGTCCGATTTGGATCAGCATACAGAGATAGTCAAGGGACTTGAGTTACTGCTAGCTTCCCTTCCTGATTTGGAAGCAGACAGTCTCGAGGCGATAAAAGCAACGATAAAGCGGATGAAAAAAAAACGTCTCGGTGTAAGTGATCATCGTTATGTAAAGCCATTTCATTATTTTAGGGTTATCGTCAATTACATAACGCCTATTAAAGACGAGGCGGATGTTTGGTCCGAAATCGCCAGGTACCTCCGGACCACAACTCCGGATCGTTCCCCATCCCAGACACGAACTGATCCATTGGAAGAAGTCGACACATTCAACATAGAAACATTGGAAGAAGCCGAAGCGGCGAGGGACATTTTTGATCCTCATACATGCTCAGGCCTTCCAGAAAAGGAATCTACCAGCATCCAATTAGGACCATGTTGCGGGAACGAAGAAGAAGAGAGGAATCAGCAGATTCTAGACGACCTTCTAGGCAAGAGGGAGGCCCCATTTGAACCAATAGAGTGGCAGTGGTAGAGTTTGCACCCGGAGATATGACATGGACGAGACTAAGCATGATGTGGCGGTTTGCTTGTGTTATAAGCTTTTTCAGTCCTCTCCTTATTATATTTCATCGTACTTTCCTTTACTCTCCATCTATATTATCATCTCAACTCGTTATATGCGCCTATTTAGGTTCTTTTATTAGTTATTATTATAATTTCAGGGGTCATAGGTAATACTACCAATATAAGGCTTTCAATTTAGGTATTTGAAGATACTTCAACTTCAATCTCCATTTACCTAGCTAAATGCAAGCTATACTATTGTCTTTATATTAGATTAAAGTATCTGTTACGCCCCTACCGAAAACCGTCCGTGTGGAACTCGCCTCGTCGCATAGCACCTACGCAAGGTCGCCCCTTATCATTAGGTTAGGATAGTACGTAACTTTAAATACTTATATAAATAAGTGTTTTCACTTGTGGCAATACTATACATCAGGATAACCATTATACCCACCCTTAATAAATCTAAACGCTCCACGATAATATCGTTTATATTGAACTGATAGGTCGTTCCTAACGCCACCAAAAGTCTGAGGTTCCGTATCCAATAACAACACACACCGGCACTATGGAGAGCTGGATAGGCCTGAAAAGGGGCGTCCATATCCCGGACAGGAAGAATTGCGTAGTCCACATCACCGATCTACCCGTAACTATAGATTACGGAACACTCTTCAGCGCCCTACGCGACACAGGGAAGATAGCCCGAGCCACGATAGCCGGGAGCGAAGCATTCATCCAATTCTGGTCGCGCGATGGTGTCAGGCGCTTATGGGACAAGCAAGCGCATGGATTATTTATCATCGGAACCCAAAGACCCCGCGTGAATCTCGCCAGCCGAGCCAGGGAGCCAGCGCGAAAGGCAACCTTACATTCGCGAGTCCTTATCATCAACGGCCCAAAGGAGATTGTAAACTACGCATACCTCCAGAAATTCTTTTCGGAGCGATTCGACTACAATATAGAGTCGGTCGAGATCACAGATATCGAACAGGATCACCATACGATGCGATGGTCTTTCGCTTCCTTTATTGCCCAGAGCCGCAAGGCATGGTCGTCCATCGGGGAAGAGAAGAGAAAGGCTTATGAAACAGGTGATACCGATAATCACTGGAAAAATGTGTGGTTTAGTTATGAAAGCGATCCTTGTCAACCCTACCAGACAATCGTACCGTTTGTGCGCAGAATAACACCACCGATACAACCGTTACCCTATGTTGGACAACTATACCATGAAAGCCATCCGCCTTTCCCTTCCTCTGTTGCCTGGACCCATGATCCAGACACGTACATCGAGGACGAAGAGGAAAATAAAATTGAATTGGACGATGCAAGTCTTCGTCAAAACGTGTCGTCCACCAGCTATGACAGCGATTCTTGTCAGTCCTACAAGACAATCACGCGTAGAGCTTCCCTGCCTACACAAACACCACCTCGTATTAAGAAACTATTCCGGCATTCATGTTAGCCAAACCCTATCAACATCTGTTTACCTAGGTATATGTTTTTCAGTGGTATTACTCCGCGTGAGAGCGTTGGAAACATCGAACGAGTTGCCAGGTATAAGCGTGGTAGAGTCCATTGACAGCCAGAAACTTAAAATACATCCGTGTATTAACCATAGCGTTTCACTATTAATATCAATTTCTCTAAGATACCTAACCTTCACATGTCTCTTTTTAAAGGGGTGATCAGGTTAGCAAGACCAAGTGTCGAGGTATTACTAGTTTTACACCCATAATCCAGCCTTAAAGAGACAGCTCTAACCATTGGGATCGACTCACAAGGAATTTATCATAGAAGATCCCGAAAGTTAGAGGAGCAATAGTAAAATACAGTTCGTTCCAGTTACATGATTTCCTAAAAAGCCAACTATAAACGACTTTTAGCTCCAGTGGTACTACACCCATAGTAGATCAATGCTAAGGTCGATCCAGATCCCCTTTTGCCACACAACTCAAATTTCTAACCGAAAAAATAACTGCAGATAAGTTACAGCAGAAACAAACCTACCTACAGACACTTCTCTAAATATCAAGAGCTATCAATAAAGCCTACGACGAGGAACCATCGAGAGCAGCAGAGTACAGAGACCGTATATTCCAATATCTATGGGATAGTAATATTTACACTGTTGAAATGTATTCAGATAAGCCATCTTATATATTACCCAAAGGCTAGGTAGGTATACCTGTATATTAATCTACTATCCTAGTCTTCGTACTACATCCAGTTATCATATAAGCACACCATATTCTACTTGAGGTAAACTGATCGTATGTTTAGGTACCTACCTCTACAAGTACCTATCTTAAGTACCTCTTAAGTAGTAGCATCACGGTTACGAACCAAATTATTCTCTAGGTTCACGACAAACATCTAGGTAGGTACTCTCCACCTTCGTGTTGTGAAAGTGATCCCTCAATAAGATATTACGATATTACGATATTACGATATTACCGCAACCTATCACGTCGAAGCAACACCAAGAAAATAGGTAAGCAAGCGTTGCAAACGTATCAAATAACCCTCGTTATCTGGTCTATCTAAAGTCTGCGTGCTAAAACCGACCCCCTCCGTCCGCAAAATGAAATTCTATTCCTCGTGAAGCACCGCGGAGTTAACAGTAGAACACCCCCGAACGATGCCCATGTCCAGTATCCGTCAAACCGCCCTACCATGCAGTCATTAAAAATCTTTTCTTTTGGTCCTCATCGTGCACAAGTCTTCTGATCGTCAAGGGACCGGTTCCATCTATTTACCCCCTCGCTTAGAGGAAAGTACCCTTCTTCGACTCTACGACTGGGCCTCTTCAGTCTCAGCCTTGGGAGCCTCTGCATCGGTCATTTCCTCATCCTTGGTAGCTTCTCCCTTCTCTGCCTCAGCTGCTTTTCGAGCCTCCTCCTCGGCGGCCTTCTTGTCAGCAGCTTCGGCATCAAGCTTGGCCTGCAGGGCTTGACGGTCTGCTTCTACCTTGTCGAAATAGCGTTGAGTAATAGGACCAGCCATGGCTCGGATCTCGTCCATCTTAGCAATGTAAACTGCCTTAGTAGCGTCCTCGCCATCTTCGTATAACCAGTCCTAAATAGAATTAGCTTCTGGCATTAAAATTGAGGCTGGGCTGGAAACAATATGCTTACCTCACTCTCTGTGAGCTTCGACCTTAGCTTTTCCTTCTCCTCTTCGCTGGCAAAGTCGGCGTATTGGTCATCCAGCTTGTTACGCAGGTCGTAGATGTACGTCTCCAGCTCGTTCTTCTTCTCTTCGGTGTCAGCAACTAGCTTATCTTCCATAAGCATTGATGCCTCCTTCTCTGTTAATGAGTTCTTGGTGCTCTCGTCCAATGAGGTGGTACCAGCAACAATAGGCAAATCGCCCTTGCGAACTTGCTTCTTGACCTTTCGAGTCTTGGGCTTGTCATCTCCCTTCTTGGAATCGGTATCCATCGCCTGTGATATGAGTCAGCTACTAATGCTTCATGAGAAATATCATTTTACGCGCGAACACCCAAAGCTGGACCCGCTGCGTAACCATGCGATAGTACTTACGTCTGGGTCTTTCTTGTCTCCCTCATCCTTCTTCTCGTCCTTGACTTCTTCTTCAACCTCCTGATCCTCAACGTAGTATCCACTTTCGACGTTAAGAACACCGTGGATGTTGACTCTAGCCTTGAGCTTGCAGATCATAAATTCGGTATTGGGATCAGCCTTCACACCTTTGACAGAGAACCTGCCAATAAAAGGAGACATCTTTCCAGGTAGTTGTTCGGGGTTGGCATATCTGGCCTCCAGGTCGAATGGCTGCTTGCGGTAGAAGGTCAGGATTTTCGTCGAAGGAAGAACGTTGCCCTTGTTAAAGACGGTAAGGCTCGTATCCTCATCCGGAATATCGACATCCTTCTCCCAAGAGAATTCGATAGGATAGTTAACGATATCTAGGACGGAGAAATCACGGACCTTGAAGACCGGTGAGAGGATGGCGCAGCTAAAAGCGCAACCCCGAGCGACGGCTTCGTCCTGGTTAAGAGTGAACGAGAGCTGTTTTCCGAAGAACGACTGAATCCGCTCTTTAAGAGCAGGGACACGTGTGCAGCCGCCAACTAGCTCGATCACATCGATATCTTCCTTGCTGAGCTTGGCTTCTGCAAGGGCCTGCTCTAACGGTATTGTAGCCCTGCTCAATAGCGGCTCCACCAATGCCTCGAACTCTTGTCGGGTGATCATAGCCGTTACATCGATATCGTTCATTAGCGACTCGATGTTCATAGGCGCTTGCTGGTTGGCAGACAGGATCTTCTTCAACTTCTCGGCAGCAGCCTCGACACGGACCATAGCCTTGGGGTTAGTCGTGATATCAATTCTGTATTTACCCTTGAACTCCTTCTGGAAGTGGTTGACTAAGGCTAAGTTAAAGTCTCGTCCACCAAAATGGCGATCGTATGCTGTGGACTTGACGCTCAGCTCGCCCTTCTTGAACTCGACAATCGAACAAGTATAGTCGGCATGGCCAATGTCGACAAAAGCCACGCGACGAGGCTTCTCGTCGCCTGAAGGTAGGTCCAGTTTTGTGATGCCGTAACCAAGAGCTGCAGCGGTTGTGTCATTCATCACACGGAGGAGTTTGAGACCAGCAATCTCAGCCGCATCTAGAAGACCCCTTCGCTGGGTGTCTGTGAACCATGCAGGTACACTTATGACGAGGTCAGAAACAGGCAATCTCAATTCGTTCTGTGCTGTCTGCTTGATCTTGCTTAAAAACATAGCTGTCAGCTGAGTAGCTGAGAATTTCTCCTTCTTGCCCAGGTACGATACTTCGGCACCAACTTGGCCGTTGACATCGACGAGGAGGGCGGAGACAAATTGCTGCTCAATCTGAACATCGGGATCATTGAGGCTTCGGCCTGCCAAGCGCTTGAGGGAGCTGACAGTGTTCTTGAGGTTGGAGATCTCTTGCGTCTTTGCAGGTTCACCGAGGTATCGAGACTTGGGGCCAAATCCAACTAGGGAACTAGAAGGAGAATATGTTAGCGAATAATGTATATGAAGCGGGGTACGAAATCGCTATGTTCAACTTACGGCGTAGCTCGATTCGAGACTTCGTTGGTAATCTAGATATATAGTTAGTTATGATCATTAATATTATACGGCGCAATTAGAAAGAGATGTATATAGAAAGATAAGGTAGGTAGAGGTTGGTGGTTACTTACGACATCGACACCTCGATTTCTGGCGACTGCGATAACCGTGTTAAGAGTCCCGAAATCAACGCCTGTAGTAATTAATGGTTAGCGATTACTTCATCTCGTCACCATGGGAATACGCAGCACCGGGGTTTGCAACCTACCGACAACACTCATCTTGCTAGGATGTGTGGAACAAGACTGAGGATAAACAAATAAAAATGATATTTGACTGCGGGGAGGTCAGGAAACGTCGCGAGTCGTTTACCTTGTACCTGATTAGAATTACGAGTAAATCTTTGACAATCAAGTACGAAATGATTTATCGAATTCGGTCTAGGTTTAAAAGGAGACGAAATCCAGTGGGTGTTTAGTTTTGAAATATCGTGTTTGTCCCTAAGGAAAAAAGATTCTAGGTAGGAAAAAAAAAGCTGCCCGAAACTGTGAAGTGGGAGGTCGCGAAGGACTTTGAACTTTAGCGTCTCTACATAATGCAACCCCTCACTTATCTTACCCCCGGGGGTCTGTCAATTTTGTTTATCGCGAAAGTTCTGGACATTTCGACTTCCATCTATGCTAACCGATAAGGCTCTATTGGCTTTTTCATTCAACGCCACAACGCATCAACCTTTCTTTACTAAATACACCCAGACCTGCCAGGTGAAATATTTACCTATTGAATACATGGATATATTGGTGACTACCTACCTAGGTAAGAATTGTCAAGTATTTATTATGTATTTGTTCATAGTTACTTTTTTACATTCACTTAGCTATCAAATATGTAACCTGCTATCAGGTAACCTATTCAATTGATATATTAGATTGTTGATTATGTGTGTATATTGCATTGCGACTTTTACGTTGGTTTCATTCCAGTTTAACTTGTTTGTTATTAACCACGTTCTTTCATGATGCCTTAAAGAATCCGAAGAACGAGGTACATAAATACTTATAATGTGCAGCCGAATTCTGCTAGATTGTATATATAACTACCTACCTAGGTATACGCCCCTGAAATATATATATACTTCACCCCGCCTTAAGTCCACCAACTCCCCCACCATGCCTTGATACTATGTAATGCCAACCACGATGGTGGGGTTTTCACGTACTGACCGCTTTGCCGCCTTGCCGACAAGACACTTAACTTTTAGGTACACTTGCTTAGATTCCGGATTCTCATGATTCCTATGCTACGTGTACAGATAACACTCCAGCTCATTTCATACAGAGACGCCGGGTATTGATGATCATTAATTATTATCAGTCAGAAGGCCTTGACGAGATGACTCAGAATTTTTATCCGCAAACGGGGGCGTTTTTTTTTTTTTTTTCAAATATTTTCTCAGCTCCTCTTCACATTTTCTGTCGTCATCTTAAGTATGTGAGTTGATCTGGGGGTAACCTAGATAGATACACGTACGTAAATGTTCAGATATTTGGCCAATACAATTTTATATACATCGATACATGGCTATAACCAAGGCCAATGTCAGAAAAAAAAATCAATTTCTGACAAATTAGAACGAACAAAGCTACCATTTGGTGATTGGGTCATAATGTCCATATACTTCTAATCACCTAAACACTCATACGTTGCAGATGAACTCATAAGATTCAATTCTCTTAGAGGGGACAGATATACTATCTAGATATCAGTGATTTTCTAGGTGTAGGTCTGATTACTATGCTTTATCTCATGTTCAATGAACAGCTTTTTAATCGGCCCATGACGGCTCGATACCCCGGCAAACACTTTCGTAGTCCTTAAATCTCTGCTCGTCTAAAGCCAAGCCCGGAGTCGTCCAAAACATGGTCCAATTCATGCCGCTTAGCTTCAGAGAGCCCCTCGATCGCTCGAAATACCACTTGTTGACAGGGTTGTCTTTCCGACTCCTCCAACAAACCCCGTTTGGAAAGCAGTCTCGAACCATAGCGTTAAAAATGATATCGCTAACCCCCCCTGCCCCCTGGCTCTTGCGGAGGACCGCGAACTTGTCTAGGTATGGTACGAGTCGGCTTGGAACATCTGCTCCGGAGCCTTCTACCCCTGGAGGCTTCTCCCAAGTCAGTAGAGCGCCACCTTCATATTCCCCCGCAATGATTATACCGGCTAGATTTCCATTTATCCTCTTTAAATAACCCTCTACATCGAGCTTCCTACCGAAGGAATCCTCAATCAAGTTTACAAGCCTAGGCAGATCTATACACGGATCTGTTAGGTTCAAGTTTCCCTGACCCGGCTGAGGTGGATTCCATGGAGTAACTCGAGGGTCCGGGAATATGGTTAAGGGCACGCCACGCTTAGCTAATGTTGTCAACGAACCAATCTGAGCCATGCCAGTCGAAGATGTAACAGGTCTAAAGCGTTCAGGTGGCAATGACGAAGATTGGATCGGCTTGTCGGTCAGGAGACTGTGTATTAACGGATTCTGACCTCGTCTCGTCCCGACAAGCGCCCAGTCAATGGCATTATCCTCCGGGGAATGTTCGTTTGCTACTTCCTGGGGAGTAGTGATGACTGCGGAGGAAGTTGGTGGCAGTAAGGACAAGACATTCTTCGCTAACTCTGCATTTTCCAAGTGCTGAGAACGAATTGAGCTTGAGACATTCGAGTTTGGAGGCATCGGCGTCGTCAGGTCATTTCGGACCTCCTGAAACTCATGCTCTAAGTTCAAAAAGAGGTATCTTCCAGTAGCACGGTTTTTTGCGGGGATTCCTCCGAGAGGATCTAGGACAATGAGTCGATACACCTCGGCAGACCTTGATGTCTGTATTACTTTCGAGTCTTCGACCGGCTGACCTAGAAATTGGAGACCTGACAATTGCCTCGTCAAAGCCAAGATGGCATCGTTGGCACTAACAGGCTTAACAGCGCAATCGTCGGCAGTATATCCAAAAGAGGAGATGATAGGAATCACCTCCTCTTGCAGTGCAGCCATCAGGTCGTGAGAATTCCCGACAAAAAGACCACGCGAAGTAAATGGCGAGGAATCTTCTTCCGGCATGGCTTCGATAGTAATTGGCGAATCAATAACCCGTGCCCCGGGTGCATCGTAGTTATCTATCGCCGTAGCGATTCGATTAGCTTGCACGGTGGCCGTTTGCCTTCGGTGAGCCTCGTCTTCTCCAGCGATGCCAGTTTCAACCACAACGATGCTAATTAATCCAAGCTTTCGGAGCTGGCCAAGCGTCTTTCCTACGCCATCTAAAGTAGCATCACTGACCTCCTGGGGGGCGCGGAACTTAACCAAAGCAACATATAGAGGTACTTGAATGGCAAGATCCAGTTCAGGTTTTTGTCCATGAGCAGCATTCGTTTGTGTAGTAATGGCCTCAATACTGGGTGCTTTTCTGATGGTGTCTAGGTCATTTGTTGGACGACTCTGAACTGCACGCTGTTTGAACCCCGTCGCCCCTTTCTTTTCTAGTAGAGGGACAAATCTGTTCATATATGCCTTGGCATCTCTTTTGGTTACTGAAGTCTCGAGGACCGATACGAAGAAGTCCTAAGGTAGTGTCAAAATTGTGTCGGAGTTAATAAGTGGAAAGATTCAATACCCTATCGAGACTTTTCTTCTGTTTTTCCGATTTTGAAATTGAAGTATATGGAGAAGCAAATGTTATCGAGTGCCCACCGAAATTTGGGGGCGTGCTCGACGCAGAGCGCAATGACAACGGATTTGAGCCATTGGTTCTACTAAGGTCCGTGGTTGACGACGTCTATTCACAGTTAGCTAAGACCTATTCAGCCATACAATTACGACGCCTTCTAAACATATTTCGCAAGAGATTGCGATCCATTCGGCCCCCTTAAAAGTAGACTGTTGAATAGGTACCAATACAAAATAACGATGTCACTCACATTCAAGTTTGAAATTGCCCTCTTCCAGGCCATAAGTCGCATTGTCATAGCGCACAGAGCATCTTGAACCGTCGAATGTTTGACGAGGGAACACGCTACCACCACATATCAAATTTTTCCAATTATTACAAGTTCAGGCTAGGGAAACTGGATTTGCCTTGGAGATTATTTTTCGAATGTAGAGGGAAGGGACTTGAACTTATTAATATGGACAATTTAAATTCCAGTGACTCAAGTTATTCAGACACGGGTACGATAACAACCGATAAGGCATGCACTAACAATGCCGTGGCATGGGTACTTTACCTAAGTACCTCCTGAAGAAGCACCTGGTCAGGGAAGGTACTATGTATGATACATAGAGGTAGGTATACTTACGCTAAAGAGAAGCATTAGAACCTGCAGGTTCGGGCTACTTGACCGTTATCGGCTGGTTAAGGTATTCTCCTCCGATCGTCCCGTGAATTTCTACTCCAAACTTTTCAATTTGCGGTTGTAGTGTAGCCGTCTGGACCCCACCGGTTGTGACATCAAAAGTGAAGGTGAATTTTTTTTCCCTTGGAAGTGACACCCACCGGGTTTCCTTTCTTGTCTTATACTCGTTACCTAGGAATTCTTTTCGCCAAATGCCAAATGAGAGGCCTCCCCGCATTTAGGATAGTGTCATTTTTATGCAATTATCACGGCTAAAGAAATGGCTCAGTTCTTGCCGCTTGCAACACTGCATCAGTACCCCGGATTTAATGATAACTAGTATCGCCAATAGGTAGTTGGGCAAGATCTCACTTCGCATTCTTTCCCTTTTTCTTCACTTTCCGCCACCCATTTAGAGGTCGCGTTCATATGTACCTAGGTATGTACCTAGGTATATCAGATAATGTGGTATCTTCTCCAAGCATTCAGGTCTTTAGATCGCAGATGAGTTAACCCCTAATTGGGTATTTTAACTCTACGAAACTCCAACTGCTTGAAAGTAAAATATTATAGCATCGCCGTAACTAACACATTCTCATCATGTAACTCTATATATTATATATTATCATAATATTAGCGAGAGCACACCTTAAAATAATAATATGATATACTTATAATTCAGCTTGTAAGCAAAAGGTCCATCCATACATTAAGATAGGCTCCTGCGTAGCATGTATTGGAAAACCACTCTCTTCCAGAAATTATGTGTTCCCAAGCATCACGGGCCATTGATTGACCGAATTAACAAGTTAAGAATACATAGCCCGACGCCGTGTTATAAAGGTCCAGCCCAGGTAGCAAGCCGAATAGTGGCAGTCGAGGATTTTTATACTTGCCTTTTATTCAAGCTCCTGCCGTTGATACCTAAAATAGTTAAATTTAAGAAATAATCAGGAGCCTTGATTATTGGCTACTACTATTCTGGCATTAAGGAGACTGAGAATTGGTCTGGATCTCCGTTGTCCTCCATGCAAGTGATGAGGGAAGGCGAGTAGGTACCTACAGGTTGCTGGAATGAATACATATTGACTAAACACTACCCGCAAAGACAGAAAGGCCAGGTATTCAGTTGACTTTCAGTATAAAATGGCGAGAATGATTTAGTAATATAATCATGGGTTATATGTTAGATCCCTGCAGAAAGGTGAAATAAATATTTCAAGTCGAATAGTGGTATTCGGGAGGCTATAATGCCCTCCCAGCCTAGTAGAAAAGGGGCACACTCGTAGAATGCTAAGAATAGATAATCGACCATGTAAACTCATTCATTTTATGAACTAAATTAGGATTATTCAAAATATATAAGTCAGATAAGAATCAGGTCGATAATTCAAACCAATTGTCATGGTCTCCGTATCGGACCGTGTGTTTGTTTACTGAACTGCTAACATGGCAAAACGTTCAATCTCCCAAATCACCAAACACTGCTTCACATCTTGGCGACAACAACTAACTGCGTCACGAATTTCTTTTTCACAATACCTCTCTACTTCGAAAATTTATTCTCTCATGGGATTTTAATCATGTTACCAATCGCCATAACCATACTTGCTTTTACTAACAGCTTCTTGCTGCCATTCGCGTCTAGTATACGCATTCCTCCGAATATCGACGGCTCTCTGTCACTCCAAGATAGCTACGACTACATTATTATTGGCGCGGGGATAGGTGGGCTTGTCGTTGCTAATCGTCTATCGGAGAATGTGTCGGGCAAGTTCTTCAAGAAAAAAAATTTCAACTCGGTGAAACGATCACAGAACTAACGTGCCTATGATAGTATCCGTACTAGTGATCGAGTCTGGAGATCTGTATGTCTCGAGTCTTAATCCATGTTTTAGGGGGGGTACCCTACCCTCCTTAGCTAACCACGCGTCCCATTTAGTGATGATCGCGCCGAAGATATTTCAATACCCGGGAATATCGGACTCGAAGATCCACGTAGGTATGAAGTAAAGCTAGAAATAGCGCCGCAAAAGTTCCTTGACGGAGCAACTCGAATCTTTACGCAAGGAAAGGCCGTCGGCGGCAGCACCATAGTCAATGGTCTTGTCTGGACGAGAGGCTCGGCGGCAGACTTCGACGCATGGGAACATCTTGGTAATCCTGGTTGGGGATGGATGGATCTTTTGCCGTACTTTCGGAAAGTGAGTTAAGATGCTCTATGATTTCCTTACTTACCCCTTGCTACCTGTCTTCCCGAGTCCGACTATATGAGCTCATGCGTAAGATGTGCAGTCCGAGAATTATTCAACGCAGGTCGATAACAAATCGACACGAGATATCCCCATAGCTGCCCATTCGGCTATTGGAAAGCATGGCCGTGAGGGGCCAATCGAAGTTGGTTATCCAAATTATTTTTATAACCAGTCTTGTATGCCATAGCTACACCTCGTCGATTCTCACACTAATTGAGTGAAAACGTAGACAACTTCCTCAACGGCATCCAAAAGCTCGGGATACCCGCTAACGAAGACCCCAATACTGGGAATGCTACGGGTGCCTGCATAGTCCCCAGCAGCATGACGGCGAAAAACCAGTCTCGTTCCGATGCGCGCACTGCGTACCTCGATCCCGTGTTAGAACGTCCGAACCTACATCTCGTTACTAGTCGCACCGTTACCCGTATCCTCCATGATGGTAGCGGAAGATTTTATAATTCAACTTATACCCATGGTGTTCCTGGCTTGAACGTAACTGGTGTTGAGGTAAGCATCCGCATCGCCGCTAGAATTACTCGTAAGGCCTATACTAAACCTAGACGGTATCGTAGTTTGCTATCAACAAGACAGCTGACAAAACCACATCCACATGTAAGAAGGAAGTCATTCTCGCCGCTGGCTCTATTTTCTCGCCTGTGTTACTGCAGATCTCCGGCATTGGACCGGAAAACCTTCTGAGAAATCTGGGAGTCGATGTCGTGGTAGACTTACCTGGAGTAGGAAGCAACTTGCAGGATCATCCTACCCTGGAGCCTGTTTATGACTGTGAGTGCTATCCACTTCCAGAACTTTAGTACATTTTCTAAACTATTGAGAAGATGCTTCACCAGATGTGTTTTCGGCATGGGATATTGTAGGAAGTATGCGGGATATCGTTCGAGAGGAATACCTAACCAACCGCACAGGTTCGTCCACTAAAATTATCTTACTTCCAACAAGCGCTTACTCGTAATAGGACCTTGGACAGCCCCGATGGTAAATGCTATTGCCCTGCCTGTTTTGAGTTGGATAACCAATCGCGTTCAAGAGGTGTTAGACGACGCAGCGGACACAACAGACAACCTGCCGTCTTCGTACGATACAACCCTTCGCACAGGATATGCCGCACAGCAAGCCGAGCTATTATCCCTTCTCGCGCGAACCGACACACCAGCTTACGAGGTAATGTCAACATCCTGGGGCCAGCTGGCAATAAGCGCCATGAAATCGTTCTCTCGAGGCACAGTCCTGGCGAACTCGTCGTCTATATTTGAAAACGCCCAGCCCATTATTAATCCACGGTTTTGTTCACATCCTGTTGACTGCGAGCTGCTACTCCTCGGGCTTGAATTCAATAATCGTCTTA
Source organism: Daldinia concentrica (assembly GCA_902805455.1). Taxonomy (NCBI): domain Eukaryota; kingdom Fungi; phylum Ascomycota; class Sordariomycetes; order Xylariales; family Hypoxylaceae; genus Daldinia; species Daldinia concentrica. The sequence continues at coordinate 470,459 of CADCSW010000003.1, read as the reverse complement.
TCCAGACGCCGTCAATGGCTGCGTTGAAACCAATGCCTCCGCCAGGCTTTGGTATTGAGGAGGCACGAAATAAGACAGCGCTCGACGAGACGATGCGGAGGAAGATTACGACCGGATTTCATCTAAGCGGCACGACCTCGATGTTGCCATTAGCCTATGGCGGAGTAGTAGACCCATCGCTCAGAGTGTATGGTACGAGGAACCTAAGAGTCGTAGATGCAGGTGTCATACCACTGCTACCTGGCGCACATATACAGGCTACAATATACGCTGTTAGTGAAAAGGTATGACTTATCCCGCTCTATATGGGGCCATGAAGAGGCAACAGTATTGATGATGATGAGGAAACAGGCCGCGGATATCATCAAGGAGGAAAACTCGGGGGATCTTTCCAGCGCAAAGCTATGGCCTGGGAAGTCCCCAAGTCCACGACCAGCATCACCTGAAAATTCTTCAAAATCCGGATTTCTACCGCTTCTTATGCCGGGCCATCGACGGGGTACCGGTCGCAGAATTCATTAAGTATAAAGGCCCAGAAGCTATTACGATTTTGCTTAAGTGGTGTGGAGTTAGATATTGCCGCTTCCCAAGCGGTATCAATATCAGCAGGACTAGAGCGGACGAAGTCTAATAATGTATAATGTTAATAGTGATCATAGAGTAGCTAATAGAGTGGACTCTACGCAGTGACATTTCGTAAATGCAGCGGCTAATAAGCGATACGCCGTAGGGCTTTGCTGTTGGAATTGTGAAGAAATTGAAGACGTCAATTAGCTGCTCTAAGAGGTGAAGCATAAGTTAGATATCAATGTTGGAGGCTCAAAATTATGACGAAGGTCCTGGGCATCTGAAAAAATGTATAGGTACATAAAGGATCGACATAATTAGCTTCAAGATCTACTCTGACTTGAAGACGCTAAGCAGTAGAGGGAAAGATAATAGTGGGTTTATTCTCGAGTTGATTTGACAGTTTCGCTAACCAATGCCGGGTCTTTATAAAATCTTACTATAAAGGGAAAGGTTGAATTTTATTTAATGGACCGAGCTTGTAATCACCAGCCTCTCCATGTGGGTCCTCAGTCGCGCATAAAAGGTGGACCTCTCTCTTTTCTTTTAATTGGAATTTTTCTCTTTTCTTCTTCATACTTACCTTGGGAGAAGAGTCCTTGCTCAAGCATAAGGATTCTTAAGGGGGGAAACCTGCATTGCACATCGTGGAGTTGACCCTCTTCTATTATCCTTCGTGGATCGTAGTTCCCGGAATTCTTGTTGTCTTGCATCTGTTTTCATTATAGACGTCGCTTTACGCGATACTATGAAGAAGACAAAATTGGGTTAACTAATGATTGCCTTTAGCTTCAAAGGTTTACGATTCCCGTTCGCGATTCTCTGTCGTTGATGTGTTTTGGTGTGTCTCTGGATGCGAAGTTAAAGGAAGGTTCTGTTACCAGCAGTGTTACCAACTACATCAGCGTGCTTGAGATGCATTTATTCTATCTAAGTACCAATAATTTAGACCAGTGTTCAACTTGTAATACATTTACGCTTGATATTAATAAGTCCAATGCTATTTCTAACCAAGAGCGATATGAAACCTAAGTTCCCTAATTGTTGCTCTCAATAATGAATATAACTAAACCCCCAACGGCGCGGTCTCCACCCTGTGATGTTGAGTCCAACTTCGATATCAGTTGGTTCTCGACGATCTGGTAGCCATTGCATACTTAGACTTCTAATACATCTCTATACGGGGATCACATAAATGGAGAGTAGGACTACTTTTTAAACATTGTAATTATTTCTTTAAAAAAGCTCAAAATGCTAATAACTCGGCCCTAAGTTAAATTAACTACCTAAAGATTAAGCACAAAGGTAACTTGAACAACTATCAGATGTCATTATAAAATATATAAGTGCTCATACATAACTGATTTTATTATACGCTTTTAGCATTACCCCTCTAAACAAGTCTTAGCTTATTAACACCTCTTTACTACATATAGATGGGTATAATTCGCTACTAAATTCGAGTGCCCTTTGCAGCTATCCATTGCCGAACCAGCGCAACACATATTTCCAGGGTCCTCTAGCGGAACTCCGTTGCTAAATCCTCCCTACCATAATGATTTGACGGCTGCACGGCCGCATTCGTTTTGCGTGTGCTAACGCGTTTCAAGAGACTGGCATCTCACGAATTGAGACTAATATCAAGAAATTTAAATAGTGAGATGAACGACCTATTGCCTTACGAGAGACCCTTCCAAACCGAGAGATTATTTGGAGCTCTTTGGTACCTAATGTATAAACGGCCACCCTGGCAGCGTTAATACCCCGCGAAACCTTAGTTTTAGTTGAACTTATCCTAGACCGAGGAGGACGAAGAAATCTTGTGCGTCTATCCCTATGTTTATGAGAAATATACTCAAAACTGTCAGATAATTCGCTGGATTTATTGGCGTATCAACCGCTTTTGCTTCCAATAAAATGTAAAGTTCGGTATTGACAGTTTAAGGCTTTTTGAATACTACATACTAACCCTACCTAAACGGGCCCAAGATAATTTTCCCATAAAGACTATTTTTAATTGTACTTCATATTGCTATACAGCCTTTATTCGCCGTAAAGGATAACATCGCGATGTGTATGTCAGTCGTATGAGACGAGCCATCGATGGTTCACGTAAAAGTTACATCAATATACTGCTCACTGCGGTGTGTGTAGGTGCGTCAAGGTTCTACCAGGCTTAAATGTTTTATGATACGGTATATTTGCCATCGGAATCGCGAAGCCGTGCTACCACCGCCAGCCTGGGTCAGTACAAGAAAAGGGACAGTACTGTATGGATGTATGTATGTATAGTCGTGGAAGCGCTTCTTACAACTTCTGCCTAGTTTTAGAGTTGGAAGAGCGAACAATGTCTAAAGTATCTGAGGGGTCCAAACCCATTGATAAGATTTATGTATGCAGGCTTCTGGACTATGCACAGACTAATGATTGGATATGCGAGATCAGACTTGCAAGCATAGCCACAATGTCATGCATTTGTAGGCCGGGATGCAACCGATGATGACCATCGAGACCTTGTAAGCTAAAGTGTCGGATCTTGGCCGAGACGCTCAACGCACGCTGCCGTATTGATCGATATACAGCCAAACATCTTCGTCTCTTATACGCAAACGGATGAATTGCAACTAGAGAAGCGGTCAAGAAATGCACCCGAAGCAGCCATATGTATCGTGTGTATCTACGACGCCTCCAAAGCGAGGCTCTGCCTACCTACCCACGAATCACAGGAGTTATCAGCATCCATCACACGATCATCTTACAGGATGAATGCCGCAAGTCCGGGTCAACGCAGCGAAACGGAATACCCTGTTCTTAGGCTTAGATGCCAGGAACTTGTCTCTTAGCAAACAGTCCAATTATATGCCAGTGGAATATAGCACAGAGTAACGGTACCGGAGTCTTTCCCCCGCTTTCACAAGAAAGTGTTTTATCTCACGCGGCCTAGATCTTTACTTGTTACAGACCTTGCGCAGTATGCGAGTACGCGAGTACGCGCGCAAATGAAAGATGAATCATTATTCCGTTATCTACTAACTACGAGAAACGAGAAAAGCTTTGCCGAGCCTTATCAAGTCCTTCGTAATACTTAATTACCTAAATTACCTAGTGAGCAAAAGCAACCTGATGCTGGCTAATGTTGTTAGTGGTAAATCAACACAAGGATGACGGGATACGATTTTTCACATGCTCTGCCTACGCGTTCGTGTTCCGAGTTGAAAACTTTGTGTTTTTTTTAAAAAAAAAAAAATTTTTATAACGTTGAAGCTCAACTCGTTACAAATGCGGTACAAAGATGGACGCGTACATAAGGTTAGGTACCGTATGCTAAACTTCCCGTATTTCAATAACGGAGTAATTAACCGTTTCATCTACACAGTTTAAAAACCTTGCCCTTTCCTTAACTAGTTATGCGATTTCAAGTTTCGGCTAACCATTCTAAACCAGTAGACCAGTCATATCGTGGCTAACAATTGGCTATCTTACCCCCCCTTTCCTCCCCTTGCTACGCACTGTGTCAAGGATGGCCTAGACTTGATTTTCTCTACTCTTTCGTCATGACATAAATTCTTTTCCCCTCTTGTTGCAGGCTTGTACCTGCGAACACATATCACCCACTACTATGCGTGCCGCCCGACTGTGCCCTTCCCATCGATCAATCAATCAATCAATCATTCTATCTATCACCAAGACCATGGTGGGTTTCTTTTTTTTTTTTTTTTTCTAATTCTAATTCCCTACACTTTACGTATTCTACCATCATCGTATTGATTTATTCCAGATTATGCAGGAAATAATCTTGCTCATTTGGAATAAATCATTTCGAGGATGGCTCTAAGAATCGGATGGTCAATTTTGATATGAAATTCAGAAATTACTCGTCAACCATTAGAACCCGACTTGATCGACTCGCTACAAGAAATGACGGCCCTTCCTTTTTACACGCTATTTTCCCCCGGGGCTGTGGTGATGGGAAGCCGGAGTCCATTTCTTTGATGGCCTGGTAGAAAAGTTGCAGGAAGTACAAGCATAAGCGGCTATTTTCATTGGTCCAAATTTGTGTGCTGTGGTATTATACCTTTTTCGGATTAGTGTCTGTCTCGAGGATTGCCCAATACGCAATGTACTGCAGATGAGTTGCTTCCCTCTCTCCCCCAGCTTCAGCTTCTCTCGCTCTTGCGCACTTCTCTCATCTCCCTCAATCCTTTCCTCTTTTCTGAGCTTTGCTTTTTGTAGCTAAGCGCAAATTTTTACTTGATATAATATGGCCCATACTTTCTTATCGTTATCTTTATTATTGGATTTTTTGGGGGGTACGGTTCACTAATGTACACAGGCATAATAGGTTGGTGTGTCTCAACGCTTTCCATTTGATTTCCTTCTCACCTCCGCTCTCTATTCTCTTTTTCAATATCTCCCCGCTTTTTACTGGTTGCAAGTACCGCAATTCTCACCAGCGTGATGGTTGACCCAAGTGAGTTTCGACGGGGCCCTTTTTTTCGGGTGGTTCCAGCACCAAAAATTCAATCTTGCAAAAAGAGAAAAGTGGCCCCGCATAATCCTCTCTGAGCAGCAGCAGCCACACAAGAGCGTGATGGGGCACTGTTGCTGCACCACAGCACTATTTGTACAAGTACATTAGTATGTACTACTCTTTTTTTACTGGCCTTTTCAGGCACTAATTTTCCCGTTTTCGCTCCTATGCCAATTGGTGCTGGTGCTGGTGCTGGTGCTGGTGCACGCACCACTACTCAAAATTGTCAGTGGAAGCTGCAGGTGCCCTGCAACGCTTCGCGCTACCTCTCCGCTCCGCTCTTGCAGGGCAGGCCAGTCCAGCAGGTAGTAGACAGGTAGGGTAGTAGGTAAGAGGTACCTAGCCAGGCCTAGGTAAGGTAATCACTCTCTTTGCTTGGTGCGCATTCTCGCTCTCTTTCCCACCCTGTCTACCTATTCTACTCTCTCCCTTCTCGTACTCCTCAATTCTCTTCCCGTCCCTCATCCTCAATCTCGAACAAGTCAAACACGAATTACATCCTCCTGGTCCCCAAGCGTCGAATCTTTCGAGAAACTCCTGAACTTAACTTAATTCCGAACTCGTCATTCGCCTCCGATCCGTTCCAATTCCATTCACCTCCGAGGCGCATTCTTTCCTAAGCCAAATAAGACGAAAAAGCTCGAAATTGTCATTTCCCGTTGCCACGTCCCTTTCGCGACCACGCTCTTGAATCTCTATTTTGCCATTTTATTCAACACACGCTATCCGGGTACACTCCTTGCTTGATATCTACGATCAGACGACTTGACCTTCTTATCCGTCCTACGTCAAGACGTCGAGTTTTCTTTTGTTTCCGGGATTGTTCTTTGTCTGCTCATCTGCGCCCATTTTCGAGTCTGAGCGTGTCAGGTCTACTATACAGCAACAACAACAACAATCCTCCCAACGCGCCGCGCCCTGGTCTGCAGCTCTTCGACACCGACATATGCTTTCCTTGCCTGCTCTTTTCGAATATTCGAGTCCCCAGAAGTCGACTACATCCACGTCGGACCCGGATTCGTCGTCATGCCATCCGGGCTTCTACGATAAACTTCCATTTCCCTACGTAAACCTCGCCGATAATCACCTCCTGGGGTGCATGTTAGATTATGACAGACAGGATCTCATCCTTGCCTACGCAATCAGTGACTCCGAGTCAGACGGTCGTACTTAGCCCAAAATCTACCCCTACCTTACCGAACTATGTATCGAATAAGGTCCAGGGTGCGATCGAAGAAGAACCGTACACGATCAAGTGTATCTGCAACTTCACTGACGATGACGGGAACACTATCTATTGCGAAACGTGTGATACCTGGCAACATATCGAATGCTATTATCCGCTCAACATCGACGAGGCCTTACGAGAAGATTTTGCACACTCTTGTGCTGAGTGCAAACCCAGACCGCTCGATCACCAAGGTGCATTCGACAGACAACGATTACGACGAAGCAAGCCTAGTACATTGGAGGCGTCCGAACGAAAAGTCAAACGACCTCCCACTAAAACGACCAAAAAGAAAACCAAACCAACAGACCTTGGACCAAGTGGCCAGATCAATTTCGACACCAACTTAAAATATTCTCAAGACCATCCTCCTGCTCACCAACATAAGAAGTCCAAAAGTACACATAGGCCTAGTCAATCAATTAGTTCACAAAATCCGAAACGCAGCCCTTCTTACGGGCAAAAGACTGGGAATCCCCACGGCCATCCGCCCAGTCCCGCCACAACACCTCCAGATCTTCCCCACGAACTTGAGATACAATATTCGAATGCTTTCTTAAATCTGTATAAAGACGACCGCGACGTACCTATTGTCCAGACAAATTCCTTCGCAAGTCTTTCTATATCAAACCAGCTATCTTTATGGCTGCGGGATCACGATAAATTGAAAGCGGAAGCAGGGTGCAAATTTGACGATGTTTTCCAGTCTTTACCGCCTAATATTGACTCCCTTAGAACATTACCGCGGATCGAATCTAGAAAGTTACCTGTTGGAACGGACACGATTGTACACTGGCAGCATCTCAGGACGTCCGAAACAATCGACAAGAACATACCTTTGATGGAATTAAATGGCCAAATCGGAATACAAAAGGAATACTGCGAGGACCCAGAAAATCGTTGGCAGGAATTAAGCACGCCGCTCCCTTTTGTCTTCTTTCATCCTATGCTTCCTATTTACATCGATACCCGAAGAGAAGGCTCTCTTGCTCGTTATGTACGACGAAGTTGTAAGCCAAATGCGGTGCTAGATACTTACTTATCTGATGGCTCCGAGTATCACTTCTGGCTTGTTAGCGATCGACGGATACTACCTTCCGAGCAGATCACGATCCCATGGGAGTTCAATCTTCAGAAGGATGTAGCGCGGAGGTGGGAACAGTTGCTCGGCCTTGGAGATGAGGAAGTAGGTGCGCAACCAGAGTATAATGAAAAGGAGACGGAAACATACCAGAGTATTGCTTCATGGGTTCATGCTGTTCTTTCGGAATACGGTGGGTGCGCATGCGATTTGGGACCAGACTGCGCGTTTGCTCGTTTTCATCGAACCTATATACTCAAGCCGCAACAATTAAAAGAAATAAAGGGTGTGAAAAAGAAGTCCCGGAAAACCAAAGCAAGCGCCATTTCTCCGACAAGCACCGGCCATGCGACTAATAGCCGTGCCCCTAGCGAGGGCCACGGCGATGATGGTGCGGATAACGATTCTGGATCTTCGCGTAGCAAACCTCCCAGCCGAGATATGACTCCAGCACCACGACAAGGCTCTTTTGATACGTTAGGCGTATTAACAGAACTCACCGACAGAGATAAGCGAAAGGTCCAGATGGTTGAAGATTCATTCCGTCGTATGGAACAGCAACAACAACCACCGCGGAAGAAGAAAAGGACTTCAGATGGCTCTGGCAATTCAAATCCCACGAAGTCCAAGCCAAGAGGTTCGTTCAGTCATCCAGGAGGTCTTTCTAATGGGGTCCTAGAACGTCGTTATGTTGACGCCGGTACTTCGAGGAGCATGTCTGGTTCTCCATCCAGCGCAGTGTCACCACACACGACCGGCCACTCTAAATATTACGATCCGCGCAATACCTCTACGCAGGCTCCTGCGCGATGTTCCTCCCAGGGAGCCCGATCTGAATATTGCGATGTTTCCGTTCAAACGGACCCGGTCGATGGTGAATGGTTTAGTGGTGACTGTCAAACACCCAAGCCAAAGAGACGAGTTGTATCATTGTCGAAGCGTTTACTGGAATCTCGACATCGCTTGCGGGCAGATGAAGAACGAAAGAGAAAGGCTCATTCTGCCTCTCCCATTCCGATAACGTCCGCTACTATCAAGATGGACCTGGATTCTCCTAAGGTTGAGCACAACTTGACAGTCGTCCCTGAAGTAGAAAAGCTGGATAAGCCAACGTCACCACAAGTCAATTCGCCTATTGACACATCAATGGAGGATGCACCAGTGTCGCCCACAGATATTAAAAATTCACCGGTTGTGGTTCCAGTAGTACCTAAGCCGATAAAAAACAAGTCGCCCGAACTACGTGTTCAAATGCCGCCTGTTCCCGCGTTTAACGGCACGGTAATTCCTAGTGTTACGACCCCGTTGTCTGCATCTGGGACCCCAACCCAGTCACCATTCTCTAGCAGTAATCTACCTAATCCATTCGCACCGGCGTCGGTTAACGGTGTTGCGGTTCAGCCTAGCCCGATCAAGAAGAAGCTGAGTTTGAGCGACTACACAAAAAGCAGGATGAATAAGGCGGCGGCCGCCAAACCAGCAGGAGGCTCTTTGAAGCCGCCCAGTATTGTGTTAGAGGAGGCCAAATCACCAACAAGCTCGGATGCTGCTACTCTGGAAGCTCCTGTTGCTGATAAAAACGCTGAATGATCAATTCAACTGGAAGCGATATGTCAAATCGGGAATACTTGTAATATACAATGGGACGTCCAGATACCCGACAGTACCCTTTTCAGGCGTATCTCTTGATTACGTCTTAGCCTTAGGTCTTCACATGGAGTACTAGGGTCTCGAAGCGGTGGACGTGCCGAATGGGTAACGTCATTTTCTACGTCAGGCGTTGGGGTAGGTCTTAAATGGGGGGTATGGTGCGATCCACGATGCGGCATCGGCATGATCTTCCAAAAGATATCGGTTTTATTTTTCCTCATTAGATTCGGTATGAATCAAATTCTTAACGCGTTACGGCGCGAGGGGCTTCACACGGATTGGCTTGGTGGGACTTTACATGAACAGGACTTGAACGTTGATGAGTGGGCCATTCTAACTGCTCGAGTTGTACCGACAATACGGAATGCAACTCTGAGGCGGTTGGTAGTCACGAGGACTGGAATGGGGCGGAGTCCAAAAGGTGTAGAGATTCGTATGCCTATATGTACTACTACTTTAAGTCGAGATATTAGTGGCAGAGAGTAGGGAGCTTGATAGCTACGACTTCACAGCTAATGTGAGACTGGCTTGGCTCAGCATGGGTTCCATTTCAAATGAGATATCAATGCGAGTCGAGCGGGATTTATGAAAGATCACATTGTGTCTTCTTAATTAACTATTCAAACTTACTACATGTTTACATATATTCTATTATCTTGAATGGCGAGAAAGTTTCTCCCATTGGTTCATCTGAGTTGTCTCTCGACGTACAGTAAGATGGATGGGATGATAGTCATATGATGTGGACTACTTCTATATATCTACTGCTGGAACTAGGTATGCATCTCGTTAAGGTGTTCGTAAGCAACTAATGAGAAAAATCGGAAGATAATCAGTAGGGGAACATGAGGATAGTGATGATAGATCCTGGGTTGGCAAGATGATGGCGTTTCTAGGGTATATGGTAAACAACAAAGAAATGCGGATCGTTTCTGTACCATATCGATGTGTCGGTTGTGTTATGATGCCGTGAATGGTGCTTAACTCTAAGTATATTGATATAGACGTGTGTATTTATATAGTAGTCGATCCGGATACAGCCGTGTGCTGTCTCTTCTGCTGTGAGGGACGTCATCTATAGGTACGTATAACATATGTCGGGTTGACGCGTGGTAATAACGTGGAGTCTTAATTGTATCAGTCCATAGTTATATGTACATATGTACGCATGTGGTAGTGACGTCTCAGTCAAGTATAGTACTTTATAGTACTTTGGTTGCTTCGAGCCAATCACCAAATGCTTGCATGATGTTTGAAGATATTCCTTCGAGTGCATAAGCGATAATACCTACATATGTACAGTATCTACTTACCTAGGTACATACATATATATGTAAATGGGTACATTTTTGAGTGAGACTCGTTATTGTGACTTGATCCGAAATAGATGGCTCCTATTATTCAGGTGAGACATGGAACTGAGACAATACTATACTTTGACTAGATATACGGTTTGACCTATCACGTAGTACTCATTCAACCCGAACTGCGCGTAATATATGTACATTATATGTATGTAGATCGGGAGGATTCTTCGCCAAGGTATCGTTAGCTCTTAGCCTTGACCATGACAAGTATGGGATTTTGAACCCTTGTTTAGGTGACTACTGCAGGTCTTAGCAGGGTAAAAAGGTCTTTCGAGTTTGGTTCGTACAGGGTCGTGATTTACGGATTGGGGAAAGCAAGATATAGTTGTAAACCATCGATCTGATTGTTATCAGATCTCGCATTTGGGCGAATTGCCCGAACCTATATACGTAGTCTAGCTAGAGTTTCATGGTTTGTACAATAATTCATAACGTGTATGCAATGGGTATCTGCAGAAAGTAGTCCGGTCGAACTTTCGACTAAACAGCGCTTCTAATATTTAGATTATCCTCCCTGAAGATGAGGAGGGCCAGTTTGTGTCTGACAAAAAGGCCAAACAAGCCTAATACGACCTGCATGGCTGTGATCTCCTTGGCAAGTCTATCCTCACGCATGGGGCCTCTCCAGACCAGCCAGAGGTTCAGAATTGTGAAGTTGCTTGTCTCCTCAATCAGACCCTGTTCATCCCCCTTGAGGCGTAATAACCCGAGCTGCGACAATAGCCGTAGGGTTTTTTCGATGATAGGACGGGGTTGCTTGTCTTTTTCCCACTTGGTCACACTTGGCTCGAGTAATCCAGTTCGCGCGTTAAAGTGTGGCAGGCGGTGACGTGGGCACGGGATTAACCCGAATAACTGGGGTATGCTGTAGACGAAATTGAAGATCTGAGGGACCAGCAGCAGAATCAGGGTCTTCGAGAAATGGCCTAGGATACTAACCACCACGAATACCATGCCGGCGAAGTAACAATACGTGTCTCCACAGAAGACGCGGGCAGGATACCAATTGTGGATCAGCAGCGCGAAACTCACACCCAGGAAGGGTAGAAGGAAGTAGAGGGAGAACAAGTGCGAGTCGGTAGCTGGATGAGGGTATGGCGTGAGTAGATAAAGCGCATCGTTGAATGCGAGAAGCAGCGCAATGACAATACTCTGGCTAACCTCGATCCCATTGATTCCAGCAAGAATGTTGATGCTGTTGGGGCTGAAGATGGAAAAGGCTGACATGTATCCATAGTAAAGGATTCCAAGGTCGAATAACTCGCGGCCGATATAAGGTTGGAGAAAGGTTGGGAGTACAATCGAAGTGACGCCGAAGTCAATAAAATAGATGACTAGAAGCGGGAGGGAGGCAAAGGCCGGGATGAAGAATTTATGCCGCCAGCGGATATCGAATAAGTCGTCGCCAATTCCAAGGAGAGTGATGGATTGGAGCGAGATGATGGCAGAGAGGTAAGAGGCTAACTGTATAAAGGCGGGAACTTGTCAGTTTGTCATTTTGTCATTTTGTCATTTTGTCATTTTGTCGTTTTGTCATTTTTCTCAGCTCGACTTGCTAGGATAAGTCATATAACTCGTACCTTGCTATGAGGAAACTTGTGAAGAAGCCTTCCCTGCTGAACAAACTCTAGGTTCTTCACGACATCACGGTTACCACCACCACTAGTAGCGACCACGATATCCTTGTAGAACGGGAAGGGTATGAATACAATTATGATCAATAGGTAGACCACAGCGCATATACCACCCATACATTCCGGTATGTAATTGCTATTGTTCACCTTGGAGAGATCGCGACCTTTCAATCCAGCTTTAATGAACGTAGGGCCGAGCCATCGTATCATGGCATAAGAAGCAGCGAATGCGATACCACTAAGGGCTAAAGAGGCGACAAGAGGTTCTCCTTCACCCTCAAATGTTCGTATGAGGACGGCAACGCAAACTAATGAGAGGCTAGAAAGATACAAGGTCTCGGTGCTCGAGAGCTGGGAGGATTGCGCGGCGGTCGGCATCTTTGCGACTTAGACATAACTAGTTTGTTAGGCCAAGGAATATTTGTTAAGTCAAGGAATCGGCGAGAGGAACCCCATTGTCCGACCTTTGGGTCATCACATTAAAGTCGGATGGTGATGGAAGGTGCGTCGTGGCCTTAAGTGATGGTGTTCACAAATAAGGCTGGACGATAAGATAGCCTGATGTTAACTTCAGTGGATTAAAAGAAGCCACATTAGCTCATAAATACGAAGTACAAGTAGACGCTACTTAATGCAGTACGGTACCTATTACGGTACCTATTACGGTACCTATTACGGTACCTATCTTAGGTACACTACTGAAACGCACATGGATCTTACCCATCGGAATGTAACCAATCATGTGCTTGTACAATGAATCTAAGAAAGCTTCAATTATGGGTCTTAGTACACCAACTGCAAGAAGGACGAGCATCACGAAGCAGCTCTTGCAAACTCTTGCAAACTCTTGCAAGTTTTATGTCATAACAACCTCATCTGGTCAACTTTATAGTTTTCTACCAAGCACGGGAGATCTCATCACCTGGTCGCATTTGCTATCCAGCCGTTCGGTAAAATTGGCTGGAATATGCGTTCACAAAGGCAAACCTCTTTTAGTTTACGTACAAGAACAACTTAACTAGCTGAGTTAGTGACGTCTTGTTTGTTCACATCCTCTTATGGCCTTGGTTTGCTCTTATGGATTCAATTCGGCAATCCCCTCTCATCTCCCTCCCCCCAAATCAAAAACGAGATCTGGTTGGCAAATTTCGGAATAATTTATACTACTTCTCAGTGATCTTAACATATCAAATCCACGACCTGCAAAGCTATGCCAGTTCTACTTATCACCAATACTTAGATCTCTCGTGGTGTGTGTAAGTCTATAGTTCGGCATCTTAAGTGATATGGCTGATCTCTAGCTTTAACTTCGAACTCTATCCCAACATTTAAAACTTGAGACTACTGTATTGATCCTCACAAGCCTACAATTGACTTCCTTGCCGAAAATAGCCTAACATAGCCCGCACGAGCGATCACGATTCTCGGGTCTTGTGAGTATACTGACCCTATTCGAATAGGTAACCTGGTCCCATACCTACTGCAAGAGTCGGTGACCAGACGTCGGAAATGGATATCACTTGAAGCCCCGTCCCGATTCCTCGCGGCAGGAAGTTTGGGGTTCCGAGAAGCTTTCCACCTAAACCCCAGACTGATGGATGAGAACCTAGTTATGTCTCAAGTCGACTGGATTGCCCTCATCTTGTGCTCTCTGGTCTCTATCTTAAGTCTGTCGCAGGGCCAAGCCTGAATTCTTAAGTAACGATGCGTCTACTTGCTGACAATAATGTTCTGGTTGAATTGGCTCGTTTCGCTCCCTATTTTAATAGCCATCACTAATGCCAGGTCAACTCTTGCTACCATGGCTCAGAATACTGAAAATGGAGCAGAGAACAACGACGTTCCAGCCGCAAAATCTGATGAGGAGAAGGAACCTGAACCAAAGATACTAGATACTGAACCCCAAAGACCAGAAGAGATCAACAATACCACGGAATCAGATAAGGACCAGGAAACTCGCAAACCGGATAAAATGCAAGATCCACAGAAGCACGAAGATGATACAGACGAGAGCAGCCGCACTTCGAAGCCGGATGAGGAACAAAGTGATTCACAAAAGCTTGAAAATGGAGCAGATGATAGTAGTCATACCTCGAAAACAGACGAAGAGAAGATGGATATACCAGTTGACGTAACACAGATGAAGAACCAAGTGCGTCCGTCATTGGATGTAGTCCGGTTCTCGTTCGTCTTAGATCGAGATCAAATACGATCAGTCTACTCTACTGGAAAACTTATCCTCGATCGGGATCAGATGCTACAGGTTCGCTCTACGAGTGGCTTAGCGAGAGAGATGCCAGGCGGGCTTACACAGGTCGACAACGAAGAGGGTCAAGAGAGCCCGTCTACCCCAAAAGAGGATGGAATTGCGCCTACTGCTCTTCCGCTTTCCGATCTTGGGAACTCCATCGTTGGATGGGAGAGTCAAGATGACCCAACCATGCCCTTGAATTTCTCAGCGGCGCGGAAGTGGGTGATAGTCTGGGCGCTGGCGGCCATTACTTTCATGTCGCCCTTCTCATCGTCTGTGCTAGCCCCTGCTATCGAATACATCAACAAAGATTTCCATAACTCCAACCCCACGAATGGTCCTTTCCCAGTCAGCATCTATCTGTTGGGTTATGCCACGGGACCTTTATTCCTAGCTCCCCTTTCCGAGATCTTTGGTCGTGCCGGCGTGCTCACTTCTTCCAATATTTTCTTTTGCTTATGGCATATCGGATGTGCTTTATCCCCTGGCCTCGGACTATTAATAGCGTTTCGATTCGCCGCTGGTATTGGAGGTAGCGGCTGCATGACACTCGGAGGCGCGATCATTGGCGACATATTTCCTATCGAGAAGCGCGGTATAGCTCTCTCTATTTGGGCATTGGGACCACTCGTAGGACCAACAGTAGGACCACTAATAGGTGCTTTCATTGCCGGATCTATTGGATGGCGTTGGTCATTTTGGATTGTGCTGATCCCCTCTGCTATTATTACGTTCATTTTGGCCATTTTCCTCCCCGAGACGAACCACAAGGTCCTCTTACAACGGAAGACTAAGGGTTTGAATAAGGAATTGAAACGAACGGACCTTAGGACTTACTACGATGCTGGTGGGTCCGGAAGATTATCTCAACTGACTATCCTGAGAACTGGTATGCTGCGGCCACTGAAGATGCTCATGTTTGCGCCTATGATTTTTATACAGTCGCTGTATGTATCTTTCATCTACGGATCCGTCTATTTGATGTATAACTCTATCCCTCCGACTTTCGAGACGCGTTACGGGTGGGGTACTGGTGTCTCCGGACTGGTTTTCATCTCTATTGGCGTGGGTTATATGGTCGGCCTTTGGGCTTTCTCAATGCTGTCAGACAGAACGGTGGTCCGCCTAACGAAAGCTAACGGTGGGAAATTCAAACCGGAGTTCCGCCTAACCATTATGATTTGGTACTCATTCCTCTGCCCACTCGCATTCTTCTGGTACGGATGGTCAGCTCAGATGAAGACACATTGGATCGTGCCGATCTTGGGCTTGTTTCCTCTTGGCTTTGGTGTGATTGGAGTCTTCATGCCTACCCAAGCCTACATCATCGACGCTTATCCTTCATACGCTGCGTCGGGGATAGCTGCCTTCACTGTCTTGCGCAGTGTCATCGCGGCTTTTCTTCCTCTATGTGGACCAGTGCTATTTGATAACCTAGGGGTAGGCTGGGGGAGCTCTATCCTCGGCTTTGTTGGCGTGGCCATGATCCCTATCCCTATCGTCATCTTTAAGCTTGGTGCGCGACTGAGAGAGAAATATCCTCTCAGACTCTAATGTTTCTCCTTACTACCTAACATATTTTGATAGCCTCTACAGCAGGTATCAGATAAATCTAAGATAAAGACGCCGCAGGGGGAAAAGAACACATAAATTATGTTGTATTATTTACTGAGTATCGATTTTTAATCACCCTGCTCAGGATCTCATCCCGTCTGGGTATTCGTCTATGTTACCCTCTGGCCTTTTGGCTAGTTATATGTATATATTTCTTTTATATCTTACCCAAATATTTCATTCCTTTCGCCTGTGATGGGGAATTTTATATATTTAATCGTAGCTTTCATTTTTAAGGTATTACAAGGTTAGATCCGCTTCATTTTCAACTAACCCATTGTACCGTAGTTTGCTTCTTCCGCTTCCCTCTCTTCCCGGATTAGATGAAGCCTCTCCTGAACCATCCCAGCGGCTTCGCTCTGCTGTAACTTTCGTCTGAAGGACCGGCCTTGGATGACAACGTAAGCAGTCAGTGTCGCGCCAAGGATCGTACCGCACGCCGCCATGACGGCGTTGATCGGCGTTGGATCACCCTGTAGCGGGCCGTGCGTCAGCGCGTCAAGCCCTGATTGTACGAAGTTAACGAGACCCGACAGGCAAGTAATGGTGCCATAGATGCGGCCGAAAGTTGCGAAGCCAAAGATTTTAGTGGCAAAATCGCTGACTGCGCTGTAATATAGCGGCCGGAATAAAACGAAGGTTACTACTGTCGCGTACCCGGCCCATAGCTGGGGGAGACAGTTGAGTACTCCAATTACTACGATGAACAAGGTTAACACGGCTGATGCCGTTGCTACGCTTAGGTTGTTAAGCAATAGTCCGATAAACGGCGTAGCAAATACACCGCCTACGGGTAATGCGACGTCGAAGAAGTGGTTGATATCCTCAGCAAGCCGTTCTGATCCCAGCAAGTACCGGTACTGGCTGCGGATAGTAGCGATGAAATAGTTCATGCGCAGCATCTGCAATACCGTGAGTAGTAGGAGTAGTATAAACCACGTCGTCATCATCTGCCTATGCGCCGGCAGGCCGTGCAGGATACCCCAAATACCACTGGCCGCCTGCCGCTCCTCTTCGGCCTGTACGCGGTCCTCGCGCTCCGTCTCGTCGCCCACTAATTCCTCGATCTGCCCGAGCTTAGAAAGACGCCGCTCGGTGCGTGCGCTTCTCACGCGTCGGATTTCTCCCGGGCTTTCAAGGTCGTCGTCTGAGTCGTGCACGTCGCGTGTTGCATCCTGTACTTTCTCGATCTTGCGCTCGAGCTCTGGTGTCGAGTGGTATGCCCGCGGAGGCATGAGCGCAAACTCTCCGAGAAGAAGTAGCACGCCTACGATCGTGTACCCGAAGAAGAAACGCGCGGGAGTCAAGGTGCGGCCCGATGACTCCCATGCTAACCGGTAGAATAAAAATATAGCCGCGGAGCCGTCGAAAGCGCCTGTTACTAGCGCGACGATGATGCCTGAGTATCGCGGGAACGCATTCGCGAGCTGGAAACTAGGCACAAAGACAAATGTCCCGCCTAGACTTAACAATATGTTGGCTAACAAATACCCATCAAACTCGGGGATCTGGAACGCGAGTCCCATCAGCACACACCCCGCGATCATAAACACCCCCGAGATAACATAGCACAGGCGACGCCCATAGCGGTCAAGGACCCATCCTGCGATTAGGGAGGACGCGTTGGTCGTTATGGAGGCGGCGATGAAGAATAAATTTAGGCGCATGTCCTGTGCCGCGCAGGGCACCTTCTCGCTGCCATCGCCGGTGTTTCTCTCATTGCGGTCGTCGTCGTCGCGGGGGCAGAGGTCTTCGTATACACCCTCCTCGATTAGTACGGGTTTCAGCGATGCGAAGCCGTATACGATGCCGGCGGCAAACCAGCATGCTACGATGGCGAATGCGACTTGGGCTAGAGGGAGTCAATTAGCTTATATCTATTAACTAGGAGGATATGAGGTAGAAGTTACTTACCTACTCTCTTCGCGGCGGAGACCCTATAGGCTGCGGTGTTAGGTAAGGTAGACTCATGAGAGACAACGGGGGCAGTATTGTGGCCGTGGCCGTGGTCGCGGCCGAAGGCATCGTAACTTAGGGTACGCCATAGAACGTCTTCCTCTCCGTTTTCTTCGTATTCTCGAGGCACGCGGTCGATGCCCTCGTTTGCAGTGACATGCTGGGCGAGCGACATCGCATCAAGGTATGTATTGCCGATTTTCTTTGGGACTTCGGGATCGGAGCTATAATAGGATAGACCCGACAACACTATACTAATTAAGACTCGTGATCAAAATAGTGGCAATGCTGAAAGATACGGTATATGAGCTGTAGTTGTATATTGACTTAATCTACCAACTGTATGAGTGAGGAGGGAGGTCCTTCTTATATATACATTCCATGCCAAGATACCATGTACTGTACCTGAGAGTAGTCCCTTGACCACTCATTTCAACAGGCAAAACCACACTTCCCGCTTGAATAATAGACGAACTATTTGCCTATTTCCCCCTCTCGAGAACCTGCGAGGATATTTCTTCTAAGTATCAGCGGCATCTTTAGTTTTGAACGGCGGTCAACGTCTGTTCTAGAATCATGAGGAATGTATGGGATTATGCTGGAGTGTTGACGTCAGGGGATCCACGTGGGTTACCGGCATATACATAACCCCTGCGACCATACTTGCAGCTATATATATGTAGTAACTAGTTAGATAAATAGTTAGATAGATGTATACATGCGACTAATGTTAAGTAATAAATACATATTAGTTCGGGGTAGTTATTAGTTTGATGAAGTACACTACGCTATAATATTTTGTCTCTGACTTCTATTATTAGAGTATTGGTTTAACTATTCTTAATGATGACAACTTTAACTGTAGGCATATTCTGTCACACTTCTTAAACTAATAATTATTAGGTAGACTAACCTAACAACAGATCTTACCTGGACCTCGGCATCGAGCTAGTAACTCGCGGCGTAGCTGAGATAGCGACTATTACGATAGCAGCATCAATTCTCGTATTACATACGCTAGTTTGCGATCTGGCTCGTAGCTGAAGAGACATGGGCTATAGAGGCTACCATTAACCTACTTCCTCGAATGAGGACTACCTGACCATGTCGATGGTAATATAACTATGTTGCGGCTGCTTATGTACGATAATGGTCCTGCCATAGAAATAGAAAGGATCCAAGTCCACCATAATATTAAGATAGATGGTACAATTGGAGGTGATATAATGGAGAGGATGGGGATACTTGATCGTTTGGGTAGATTATGAGCTTCAGCGGTTATTTATTCGTAATATAGGGGCTCGCCGAGACGAGTTTCTAAATAGTATCAGATAGTGACAACCCGTACCCCTGTGATGTCTAGAATGGGTGAGCATATAATTGTGGTTCCTTATGGCGTTGAGAAAGGAATCGAACGCTAAATATTTATGTATAATTTGCTTGGTTAGTTCTATAAGAATATAGGGTCCTCTCTACCACGCCACCCAACGTGTTCTATCCATATTGCGCGATATCATTTAATTATATTGGTTTATTTCGATGCGGGGTATCATGTTATTGTTGAGTTTAGATCTAATTTCCAGGCCCTTCAACCCATATGGATAGGCGGGGCGGTCATCCTAGCTTTCATCATGCCTAATTCTGAGCTCTTTGCCCATGACCCGTCGGGAAGTTGTCGGTAGCATATTAACTTGCCCTCATCTCCAACGCTCCCTAGAATCTGGCCATCGTCGTCAAAGTCGATTCTCCATACGGGAGACCGGTGAGCACTGAGTTTAGACAGCAGCTTAACAGTGTGGTGGACCTGTCCCGGTAGATCGGTTGAGGTACGTTCTCCGTGAGTCCCGGACTTGTCGATCTCGGCTCTTATGCCGGAAGGAGCTTGAGAAGATCTACGGAGATGACCACTTTTAGAAGCGGGGGTTTCGTCGGCTTTTGTATTACCTAGAATATCCGCTAGAGCCCAGGATTTGCCATCGTCTTGTGAGAAGGGAGTATCAACCCGGAATACCCGCACGAAGCCGTCTTGACATGCAGTAGCAATCATGTCGTAGCCCCTATAGTTTCCGGGAGCCCAGGAGACGTCTCGGACTAAGTGATTGTGGTCTCCGATCTCAATAGCTAGGTAGAACTGTCTTTGTCTTGTCGGGGCGCCGAAGGAGCTAGCAACAGTATCACGAGTTCTAAAGATTTTTACGGTAGTTAAGCCCGATACTACCAGGCTTAATGCGTCCGCTGGCACGCCAGCTCTCAGGGCATTATAGCAAGGTTCAGGATTCGGGTCAAAACGAACTTTGAAACATGTTTCCTCGCCACGATTCGGCTTAGTGCAAGTCTGAAAGTCATCAGACTTTGCATAATCAGTTAGAGTCTCGGGTTCCTCGCCTTCGTATACTGTGAGATGGCCATCCGAGGCAAGAAGGGCGACATATGTAGACCGGGTTACCTCATCATGCTTGACCGAAAAGGACCTAAAGGGATACCGGGCGGACCTCAGCTCGGAAACGGTCTTGCCGTTCCCATCCCTTGCACTGAAACGCCTTCCCGGAGCGGCTGAAGGGTCTTCAGCCCATAGTCTAAAGCGGCCCTCGATTCCGAGGGAGGCTAGTAAATTGGGATATATGGTTGGTGGTAGCCATTGAAGCTAAACGAATTGTTAGAAATATGTTAAAGCTAGAAAATCGTATAAACCTAGCCACCATACTACCAAAGCTATAAGTTATCTAAATTTAAGAGAAACGAACCTCTAGAATCTCGCCTGTATGAGCTTTCCAGTTATCGCACAATCGCCAAATGCCATCTTGGTGCCGATTGAAGACGCGAATCTTTCCGTCTACACTACCCGTGGCGCATCTGTCGCCGTATGAGTTGAAGGAAATTGCTTGGACTAAATCCTTGTGGCCGTGCTGAACGATATCGAAAGAAGCGCTATTCTCAGCTGTATTATCCTCTCCAATTGGTGAAGGTCCCATTATAACACCTATGGCGCTGTCTGCATTGCGTATCCAATAGCTTGAGATGTAGAGCACGTAGTTGTAAATTGTAGCTTTAAGTTGTTGTAGCTTTGGTGGGGGCGAGATGAAGCTTACAACGGGTTGACGTGAGTTTGAGTTACCGGGGCGCATAAACCTTACATAAATCTTACATAATGATATTAGGTAGACTCCTTATGAACATCCACTCGAATAGAACAATTGGTATGCAACGCCAATTCATATAACATGATGAATGCATAAACGAGGGATAGTTTAATACAACAGGGAAAATAAGGGGAAGAAAATAAGCATGTGTTGACAATACCAGCACTCAAGATTCTTATATATAAAAAAATATATATAAAAAAATAAAATATTATAAGCCACTTCATTTTCGGGTTAGTTAAGATACTATCTGGAGATTTCCTAATTTCACTATAGCATTGGGTATATATACAGCGAATCAAAACCCCAGTCTCTACCTACTTAACTAACCCCTAGTATAACTCAATTCCCTTTCTTACAGGCTCTTGAGCTGACGCGCGTGACGCCGGGCATGACGCTTGCTGGAGCAAGTCTTCTTCGGTGTTGTGGCAGCGGGTGAGCTGGCAGCCGGCTGGGTGTTGGCGACGGCGGTAGAGGTGCTGCTGGCGATAGGAGAAGTAGCAGTAGGAACGGAGGTTGTGGGTTGAGCTGGAGCAGAAGGCGAGGAAGTATCATCGTTGCTCGACGATGAAGATCCATCAAACTTCGCTAGAGCAGGTCCAGGAATCTTGTAATCAGCAACCGACGAGAGCTTTTCGTCATTGTAGATGTTGTGTAAGATACCGGCGTCGGTAGAGGTGTAAAGCTGTGTACCGACGACACCATCCGGAGACTGGGTACCGGACCCAGAAACCTGGAGGTTGATACACTGAGGATACATCTGTGCCCTTCCTTCAGTGCCAGCCTCATGTAAAGCAATGAGTTCGTGACGAAGAACATAGTTTCCAGCCTTAAGCGAGCTGGGAATGGTCACCTTCCAAGTAAGGCTATCCTCGATTAACACATCATCGGCCCACTTGCCGGTTGTGCCACTGCCGGCACCCTGCTCTAGCTGGCCTGCCTCGGCTATCTTAAACCACTTGAGAGTTGTCTTGTCGACAGTTGAACAGTCACCGCCGCAGTCTGCCAGGTAGTCAATAACCGGCCCTTTATGAGAGTCCGCCCATTGGTTCCAGGTGAGTGAGACCTCGCCACCGGCGGCGACAGGCGCAGACAAAGCAGCATTGGTAGCATCCAAGTGACAGATGATATCCGGGTCTTGGAGCGCCGATGAGAGCACGAAGCCGTTATCTTTAGCCCCGTTGCTCCAAGTGACACTGTCCGGCTGAGGTCCGAAAGGTGCAGAGGTAGGATCGAATCCTTGGTAGGATTTCCCGTCGATTGTCACAGTGGTAACATGACCATGGGCAGAAACAGAGACGGCACCGGCAATGGCAGCCAATAAGCTGGACGTAAGTGCAGAAGGCATATTTGACTTGGTTATTTATATATGATATGTGAATATAAACTGTTCGTGAAGGCCGACTTGCGGTAACGAATGTGAATTGACTTCAAGTCAAGTATGAAAGTAGCTTAAAGGAATGAGTGTGATGAAGATGGCTTCAAGGGAATGGACGAAGACTTGTGGTTAGTCTGATAAACCAAGAGAGACGGAATCAGGTTAAGAGAATACTCGTCTCCTTATATTAACTTTCTCGAAGCCCTACCCATGTCTACCAGGAGCCGCACTTTGGTCTTTTACAGTAACATTCGGGAAGACGAAGATCATGTCGATCCACCATAGTGTTGGGTCGGCGCTATCCACGAACATACTAAACAGGGTTCAGGTTCAAATGAGTTCTCGAATTGGTGGAATATCAATTTGCCAAGGAATGCACCAGCATTCTGAGTTCAAAATAAAGGAGCTGACTTAGGGTCTTGTTAAGGCGAAATGAGAACCACGGACATGGCTTGTTAGAAGGTTTCATATGCGGCGCAAAGCAGGGGTTATTTACTCCTGAAATTCCGATATCAGCCTTAAAATTAGCGCGCAGAATGAAGATAATGAGAACGACCAGGTCCTTATGCATGTGGACGTTCCATAACTAACGCCATCGCGGGCCATGAAGACTTTCGACGGAGTAGACTGTCGTTTGAGATGAACAATTTCGGTGAAGTGAGTCTTGGCGCACGCGTCACTAAAGATAACAAGGGGTGTATTAACCCCTGAAGCTGATCACGATGCGGGGCGATTTTCGAGGGCCGCTTCTGAGATCCACTCTATCGACATCAGATTATCGCGCCACGTCCCGAATATCCTAGATTAAAGAACTAGTAGAGAAGTCTCAAACATGCCAAGTTCCATCCATAATGGTACTTTTTTAGGAAGGATCTCGCGATAGGGTCACTCGATTTTAGACTATAGAAGATACTCTAACGCTTACCTCGAGATCATATATGTATGTTGACCTAGTCGTACTCGTGTATTAAGTTACTCAAAATCAACTTATAACGTATCTAAGGCATTAAAATGATAGGGGTCACTTAACGCCAACTCTTATCATACACTTATAGACAGTTGTGAACTAGATAGTTATAGTATTTATAAGGTTGTTAGGATATCCTAGAGAAGTATCTATATAGTACCTAGCTAACTTAGTGCCTCTTATATCGAAATCAATACACCTATATAGTACAATGTCATTAGTACCGACCCAAATTATCGTTAACTCAAAGGATCAGTCCCCCCAACGCCCGAGCACAATACCCCTGACGTAATCGTTCCATCATTGCTCCTAGCTCTCTTGATGACAACCGAGGCATCCAAGTGCAACTCCTTTTCGTTACACTAATTTCATTTATTCTTGATTGTCCGGCTGACAGGAGTGGTGCCTTGCCTCTGAGAGTAGAGGAGATATGCGAATACAACCGCGGCCAAGGTACCCAAGATAAAGAAGTTGTCTGTTGCGAATTAGTATGGACAATAAATAAGGATTGAGATGAGGAATGGTTAGACTCACGAATAGCAAAGCCAAGAGTGCCTTCAACGAAGCCAACAAAAGCGTGGAATAGGCCAATAATTGAGTTGAGAATCCATTGGAAGAAGTTGATGACGGCTCCCAAGAGACCTTGGATCACTTCGATGATTGATTGGAAGAAGTGACCGACACCCGCTGCGATACCCATAGTGGCGGTTTACTTTTTGACGATGATTATTTTCGTAAATATGGCTTTTCTATTTGATGTTGAATTCAATTTGAGTATAATTGATAGTATTTAATAATGTTGTGGCTGATTCACTACGGGGCTCTACGGGGGGTTATGCATGTTCTTATAGCTCTTTGGAGAGCCGCCACACTCAAAACTACGTCACCGAGAGAATATTAGAGTCGTGCAAGAACTTTCAGAATCCGGACAAAGAAGTTGGATTTGATGGCGTAGTGTCAGGCACTCGTGACGCTTCTCTTCGCCAAAATTCACGTAGCTGCATATAAGTCATGACGTCAGTCTCTTAGATTGGGAATGACAGGTAAATATACGCTATCTCATTGGTTGAGACTCAAGGTCCAATCATATCATGTTATTCTTTATAGGACTCATTTTCGCAGTATTAACACAATGAGAAATAAACAATTATACAGTGGTAACCTGACCATAGACATATTTGAGTAAGAGCGAAAATGTTTGGAACACCTTCAAAATGCGGAAACATAAAAAAATGCAGGAATAAATCATCGACTGACTAATTCCTCACGCTTATTAGCAGATGTAAAATAGTGATTATTGATTAAGTGTTATAGAAAGCCCTTCACTGGTCTTCCAATAGACCAATTTCTCTGTGATGGACTACGTTGGAACCCCCTGACAAGATTTCTTAATCTTACCTGTAATTCACCAGCTTGACGTGAATATCATCATGGCCATCATAGTCTAGGAAGAGTTAAGAATAGATAACGCTTTCAATATACTAATATGATCACCTTGGAGAAAAGCTGCTCTCGATTTTGAACACTCATCAGCTGTATAGGAACCTATGATGTGGTGAATTACTTCTTGTAATTTACTCTCTAAGGCTGGATGAGTTTTTGGGTATTAAATACTATATTAGCATGACCATTGCTGGATGAGAAGTAAGATATAAGGTCACAGATGTAAGGAAATATACCCCGGGGCCACCCCGGAACTCTAAAGCAAAGGGAAGATTTATATAGAAGTCCTTAAAGCTGCTAATATCATAGTTATTTCAAGTCCCTCTTTACTAGAGAGGCATTAAGATCTTGTTTAGTGACCTTGACGTTAAAATTTACTTTAAGAGACAGTATAGAAACTCCATTACGAGTATTAAAAAGCTTTCTTGTAGTTATATAAGCCCTCACGTATCCATTTTCCTGTTATTTAAGGCACACGCCCATTATGTAGCATTGCGAGGATGAATATAGAGAGTTTAAACACCTAATGGTACACGTGTAAAAAATATATCGATATAACGGGAGTGATATGATATCTTATATTGTAACCCAATCAATAGGCCATCATATACAGTGTCTAAGTTAATCCAAGACACCATAAGGTAAAAGAAGGGCGTTATTGGGTATCATTCTGGCCACTGTGGCTTGCGCTTCCAACATCCAGCGCAGAAGAGCACATTTATATCCGAAATATACATGCATCTAAATCATTCATACAAACGCTACATATATCCAATAGAAACTAGTATAATAGAAGAATAGATACCTTAGGTAGGCTCATAGCTTAAGAGCATTGCTCTCTAAGCCGGAATCTTAAGTCCAGCCGTCCTGGCGCGGCTGTGAACTGATCTCTTAGATCGGCGAACAACTTCTTTCCTGTCTCATCGCCCCAGAACTCAACTTTGAACTTCTTGACGAGTAAGGCGATGACGAATCGCATCTCAGTCATCGCGAGATTCTTCCCAATGCAATTGAACCGGCCTTGGGAGAACGGGGCGAAGCCACGGGCATCCTTGACCATTTCTGGTCGCGTAGTCCAGCGTTCGGGGATGAACTGATCGGGTTCTTCGTATGAAGAGTCAAGACGCGCAAGAGAATATCTGGGGGCAATGATCGTGACATTCCCCGGGATATATACGTCATTAATGGTCATTCCAGTTGGGGGTGATTGACGGTATCCACCAGTAGGTACCGGAGGGTATAGCCGCAATGTTTCGTTAATAAGGGCAGTGAGGTGATCGCAGTTCTGAAGTTGTGACTTGTCGTATATATCTACGTCTTTGAGCTCTGAAAGTAGTATATCCTGGTGCCAAGGTCTGCGAGCAAGCTCGTAGAAAGCAAAGACAAGGGTTGGGGCGATGGTATCACTATTGTTTGTTAGTAAGATGAGTCAAATGATAATATGACCGTGTTATTAACTGACCTTCCAGCAATGATGATGGTGATGGCATCACCATTCAGCCATTCACGGTCAGCTTCTAAGGAGCCCTTTTCAAGAGACGCCTCGATGAGCCAGTGTGAGACATCGGGCTTCTCTACTTTTCTCTATTGGTTTGTTAGAATCACTAAAATAAAGATGTAGTAGGGAGAAACATACTGCTATCCGTTCACCCATGCGGTCCTTACACCATTGCATCATATTAAGCCAGTCCCGAACAATGTACATCCAGGGCGTGATATAGAATGCGATTTGAGCAATCCATGGTACCGGACTAAATGGCCCTAGCAAACTCATAGCCCTCCTCAGTAAGCGAACTGCGAAGTGCCACTTCTTATCTTTTAACATGCCGAATGATTGTGCGAAGGCAAATTCGCCCATGACATCAAACGTAAACCAGTAAAACCAGTCCGATACATTGACCGGAGAATCTTCTATCGCAAGCTTTTCGATCTGTGATGCAAGCGTTTCTGCATATTCCACGACACGTTCTTCGTATATGGCAAGAGCTTTATTGCTAAAGCCTCGGTCCCAGACACGCCGTCGAGCATCATGCTCCTTTATGTTTCGAGTGGTATTAACTGCGAGTTCAGGAAGCAAGAAGTCGTACCAGACAGCTTTGGTACACTTATTCCTAGGACCATCGACAGCGGGGGGGACAGCAGCGTCGACGAAGGTGATCTCTTCTGGGCCTGTCCGAATAACTGGACCATACTTCTTGCGCAGCTCCTCGATGACGAGGAAATTCTTCCCCGTACGGCATTGCCATACGTGCCAAAACTTTGTGGCTCCTGCTAGCCAAGGACCGGGGAAGTGTCGTAGCCTGTGGAAGAACTTTCGATATATGACGATGCTAGTGAATAGCGCAGTTGCATATGAGCCTACTATCAGAGAAGTAATTTTGAAATTGGTGTTACTGTCCGCTCCGAGTCGCTGCTCAATGATAAAGACGACGAAAGCGAGGAAAGAGTAGATTGTAAAGAGTGTAGGTGCTTGCATATGCCATTCACCTCGAATAAAGATAGCAAAATGAGAGAAAGCTCCCAGGGCAGCGGCCCCTAGGCAAGCGTAACCGGTTGTAGTCGACAGCATACTAAGAGATCGTGCCGAGCGAAGACGTCAGAGCTTACTAGTGAAGGGGAAAGGTGCAGGTCGGGGAGGCATTCCTGTAGAAGCTAGGTAATCTAAAAGGAAGACTATATGTAGCTAGCTAACAGATGGGGACGGCATCCTCCGGAAAACAAAACCCCTATCTCTGACGACTCTACATCGTGGCCACTTTTACTGGGCACCAGCAACTCTTTCGAACATATCCGTCGAAGGACTTAGCTAGGCAGCAAGTCATACTACCGACTAACAACTAGCAACTTGATGGAGATCCATATAGCTACCTGGGTAGTGTACAGGGGTAAATAAGGTTATTTTCGGTATCTGTAACCCGCTGCATCGATCCTACGGCACTTAAGCGCTTTGTTAATCCGTCAGGAATGGCCTCAGTCGATTATCCACTCCATCCTCTCGGTTGGTAGAAAACAGCAAATCAATTTCTAATCTAGTCTAGTGTGTTGAGAGAGCCCGAGAGCCCGAGTCCGATTATTGATGTAGTATTGGAAGTTTCATACTTGTCCTATGGTGGTCAGCTTTAAGGTAAAAATATCCATTACCTATCATATTTTTATATTATATGATCTAATATGCATGGCCAATCTAAGACTTGGAAGCGGAATTTTGTCTTACGTGAATCGAAAAAAAAATAAAAAATTTTGGTATAGTTTAGTCATGTCTGTTACATTGGCTAGATACCTCATGTATGTATTTCTCAAGATGCTTCGTATAAAACGGTAAAATACTGACTATCCTGCTTTTATTTCGGAGAAAGGGATAAAACGGTCGAATCAGTTGGGACCCTTACATCGGGTATCACCTGCAGAAGGATCTAGCGTATCCAATCTATGGTCTTATGTAGCGACAGGGATGAGTTGGGGTTGGGGTCGCCACGGACATTGTTCCATTCATGTCGTGTAGCAGTAGTAGTTGATTGCACATGGAGATAAATTCGATATCTGATATCGTAACCCTCTACTTGAGTCGATCGATTTACGGCACGGCGATTACTTTTAAATCGAATTCCTTCGCAGTCTCGTTCGATATCGCAGACTAAGCTGATCCTTACCCCCAGTATACTCTCCACAGCCCCCTGAGTTGTTCATTATCATAGCATAACATGTCTAAGCCAGTATTTGTTCTCCTCCACGGTGCGTGGCACAGTCCTCGGTGCTGGGATAATCTCATCGCCGCACTGAGCAAGGCAGGTTACTCGGCTGTTGCCCCAGCTTTACCCTCGTCGGGATCTACGCCACCTACACCTGACTGGACTAAGGATATCGAAACCATTAGGAATACCGTTGAGGACCTTATCCAAGAGAATGATGTCGTTGTCGTTACCCATAGCTTTAGTGGTATGACTGGAGGCACGGCCTTGGAAGGCTTAGACAAAGAGACACGTGCATCAAAGGGATTGAAGGGCGGCGTTATACGACTGATTTACATCACGGCCTTCCTCGTACCGGAGGGTTTCCAGCACTCGGCTCATGGGACGCGCGATAATATGGTACCGGAGATGAAAACTGATCTTGATGTAAGATATCACTTACTTCGATATTGCTTTACTCCTTTATTCGATGCAATCTAACTTCTTACATTTACTAGGCTGGCGTTATCACTGTATCACCCGAGCATGCTAAGGACATGTTCTATCAAGATCTAGATGACGCCACCGTTGCTGAACTAGTTAAGGACTTGCGCCCTCAGAGTTTTGGCGCGTTCTGGAGTACCACAACATATGCTGCGTGGCGCCATATTCCAACCACCTATATCTTGTGCCTAGGAGACAAGCCATCGACAGTGATTGCTGCGCGGTACCTTATTGAAACGGCAAAGGCGAGTGGACCGCACAAGATCGAGAAGGTTGTTGAAGTCGATGCGGGACACTCTCCCTTCATTAGCAAGCCCGAGTGGACTGCTGAAGCACTCATCGCTGAGGTCAGTGGGCAAGCTTAGTCGAGAAGCTATTTTGGAAATATTCCAAGGTTCAATTGTAGTTCTAAGTGTACTCAATAAAATTTAGGTCTTTGGTTCACTTCAAATAAAATACTTGAGAGGGATTCATTCTATTCAGCTATATACATTCATGACTACTTGATGTATCATTGTAACGGTCGCTGTCCGACAACAGTTAATCTCCCTATATTATAAGCGAGCTTCTGCCTGTTCTGAAAGACCTTGAAAATCAAGTCTCTACATCGATCACCAGAGCCGTTGCGCATTGGGTCCAAGGCCTTATAGCTTACTTCCTCGGATGCCATGAGTGCTGTATCGAGCTGGAAAGGTAGTAACTCCAGCGGAAACGGACGGTTATTAACTGCGATATTCGTCAGTCCGTTCTCCTCAAAGAACTGAGGTAATCTGATCGGCCAACTGTAATAGAGTTAAGTCAGTACCCATGCTGGGATAGCTATTAGGTATACTAGTTGTCACTTACTCGTCCGCTGTCCAGTTTGGTCTTGTTCCGCCCAATGTACCTATCATATCTAAAAGGGGAGTTAGATTATCCTCGGTGTCGTTCCCTTCCTCTGTGCGAATGATCTTGAAGGTACTGTAGTCCATCTCTCCCCAAGAGATCCATCCCCCAGGCTCTATCCTACGTATAAGTAATTATGTCGCATTTAATATGGCGGAACTGGCTGAGAACATACTGAGAAGCCCGAGTAGGTTCCGTATTATAGGCGCGGGATCGTTATTGTGCACCGCAAGGTGGAAGAGCTGAATATGAACGATGTCATACTGCTCAAGAAAATGCTCAGGCAATGGGCCTAAACAGTCTACCTTGTGTACGGCTACATTAGACGGTAACCATTCTTTCGGTGGACATTGAGTTAAGTCAATGTCAAACCCGTCAATTTGAGCCGAAGGAGGAAGGTATCGCGCCAAGTCGACCAACCAAATCCTACGGTATGTGTTTTAGCATCGCCGCTGTGGTTGCGGGCCGAGGGAAAATACCCAGTACCAACACCTATCTCCGCCACCCGTAAGTTTTCAATATTCGCCGGGATACTGGGGTGGAGGGAGAAGCCGGCGTCTTTCCAAAGGAAGTATTGCAAGTTCAGCCTAGTTCACGCATTAACTCATGAGTCGAGATGACGTCGAGGATTGCAGCTGGGGTTCAAATCTACCTGGCATTTGCAGAGAAATTCCGCCCAAGAATGTAAGCTTCGTGCTCCATGATAATGCAATAAAAGGGAAAATGGCGATAGTAGTAAGTAAGGGGCTGGTATTAGAAATCGGAGTTCGTTGAATGCGATGTCTGTGAGGCGACTATGCGGTATCTAGAACCTCGCCGACCCCCTGATTAAACCACATTTGATTTATTCTCAAGTGCATACTAAAATAGAGAAGCATGTACCTTGATC
The DNA here is from genome assembly GCA_902805455.1 of Daldinia concentrica. NCBI lineage: Eukaryota > Fungi > Ascomycota > Sordariomycetes > Xylariales > Hypoxylaceae > Daldinia > Daldinia concentrica. The sequence goes on along the minus strand of CADCSW010000003.1, from coordinate 439,706 downwards.
CCAGTCACACGTTTAAGAGTATAGGACGTAGGGTTACATATGGAAATGCTACGATGTAACCTGTAGTAAGCGTTGCAGGATACCCTCGTAAATGCGACTTATTACATAGTCTATTGGCTTATACGCATGGCACAGCTATTATATTGCAGAACGCGCCTATAACTTAGGTGCAAATGAGAGCTGCGGCACTTCCCCCTCATCAGCTTACATACTCCCATACGCCGCAGAGATCAGCTCAGTCGGTCCGAGGACGCGGGGATCCCACTAGTAGATATCTCTTCAGCCCTCCTCGTGCCTCGCGCCCGTGTAATCCCCTACGCTCACGCCGCTCGTTTCTTGTCCGTCATCTGCAAATTTCTTAAAATCGTCGCAAAAATGGCGCCCTATACACCGAGCATGCGATTCCCTACCGCAGTTCTCGTGGTCAATAGTATCGGTCTCGCGATCTCGTTCACTGCCGTTGGGTTAAGGTTCTGGTCTCGTTCTATGAGGCGAGTTAAGACGAGACTTTCTGATTATACGATCGTTATTTCGTGGGTGAGTAATATTCGATCACACATGTTTGCGAGTACACGGTTGATCATCTCCCTTAGATATTTACCCTTGGCCTCGTTGTTAGCGAGAATTATACCGTTACAAAGGGAGGAATAGGCCAGAGCTCAGCCGATGCGTCTCTTGAGGAGTTATTGTTCTCGACCAAGGTATGATTAATAGTGTTAACCGTTTTCTGAATATTTGGTGACTCTAGTTATAGCAATTCTTGGTCATCGGAGTCTGTGGAACGCTGGCAGTGTCGTTCGTCAAGATCTCGATCCTTGACTTTCTGCTTTCTGTCTTCTCAACGAACGATTTTTTTCGCATTGCGGATTATACCCTTATGACAATTACTAGTGCCTATGGGATTAGCTTTACTATCGTTACTTTAGCAGGATGCCGGCCTTTCGAAGCCAACTGGGATAAATTATCACACCCAGATTACCAGTGCATTAACACATCGCACTTCTATGTCGCCCAGGGAGCCATTGGGGCTGCTCTGGACTGTCTAATCCTCCTACTCCCTGTGCCACTTGTGTGGACGCTCTCGATGAAGACGAGCAAAAAGATCGCTTTGACTTTCCTCTTCACCATTGGTATCTTGTAAGTTTTACTTGTATTTCTCACGTTATAAATAAGGGGGAGGGGACTAATAGAGAGGAATAGGATCTGTGCTATCTCCTTCGTCCGTCTCGTATATAATACCCAACAAGAGTATATGCTTACTCATTTTACCGAATACGGTGGCATCGCGACGCTCCTCGGCGCCCTTGAAGCGAACCTATCTATTGTCTGCGCATGTCTTCCGGCCATGCCCCAATTGTTGACTTCATTCGCGGAGAAAATTAAGATGTCGCTGGGATCTGAGAACGGTGGATTAAGGGGACTTTTCAGCACCTTCTCATTTGGATACCGTAGGAATACCCATGGCTCCGTCAAGATCAGCGAGGCGAGCGATAAGCGAGGAAACGCGTCGTCGGTAGACGATGATGTAGAGAAGGCTCGACTCCAGAAGCATGTGGACAAGCTGTACCCGTTGAGCATGACGGGTGCGAGCCGAGGTAGCTTTGACGAAGAAAGGGCATGGACGCAACAGGTCGGCCGAACCTATGCCCGGGTAAACACGCCCAATTCCGGCCACAGCGAGGAACCTGTGGAGATGACAAGGCTAGGAGAGAACGTTGAACCATACAGCACTATCAACGTGACCAAGAGCTGGAGGGTTAACTAGAGGGGCTAAGCTTGCTACATTGATGTGTATACAATTTACATGTACATTATCAGTCTGTTCGATTAGGGAGTTACTCAATGGGTCCTGACGGGGTCAGTGGTATACGAGTATCATGTCAAAATAGGTATGATGTGTATATACCCTCATTTAGAAAAAGAAATGATCTAAGTAAAAATCAAACGAGCTAAAAGCAAGAACCCTGATGTGAGAGCTGCTAGTGGCATGCGTACAAAGGGAATGTGTGGTATTGGATTGTCTACGAAGATTGCCTCTTAGTCGGTACATTCTAGGCTCAGCTGAAGATATGGACGACTCTTACGAATCAAACGTCATGTAAGGATGGGGCACACCTTGAGGGATCTCACCTTCGGATAAGGTTAAACAGTAACCGAGAGGCGTAAAGTCGAAACCGCTATGGCTACCTAATGAAGGAATAAAAATTGAGGTAGGTATGGAATACCGGGATTCTGATCCAAATGTTGCACTTCTCTAGGAACGAACGGTTCGCATACTTATCACGTAGAGGTGGACTGGCTAGGAAGATAGTAGTTTATGAGGTTGAGTGTAACTTGATTATGGTAGGGAACCAAGGCAATCGATAAATGAAGTAGCATTGAAGGATTTCGATTGTCTATATTGCAACCAACGATTGGAGTGTAATAGTCTAAATTAGGAGGTAGTTAAAGAAAAGGGGGGTGGGTAGAAAAAAGGTGGAAGTGAACCGTAAAGTCACATGATTGAAGTGGAGGGGAAAGATTTCCGGGTTTCTGTAAACTTTAAGGAGGTCCAATCATTTATCCCACACCGTACAGGGGTATATGATGCGCTCCCACTTCTTGGGGTTACACGGCATAAGTTCCGTAACACAGCGTGAGCTTTAAGTTGATGGGCTGATCATACGGCAAACATTATCCCCATAAACTCAACACGTGTGCAATGAAATGCAATCCTTTTTCTCGGAAGTGAGGTTGTACCGATGCAATGGAGATTGCATAACTACCTACCTAGGTACCTAAGGTACAAGTCTAAGTCTACTTATCTATTATCCCCCGCCATCGATTTGTCATTCTAATTCCTGGGATACGACAAGGTTGTACGCGTATGTATATGTAAAGTTTCTAACTACGGGCCGTACCATAGATAGTAAAGCGAACTAGCCAATTAAAATCTAAGCCCTATCCCTCTTAGGAAAAAGGGCGAAACCTTGAATTACATAAGGAACCAAGATCAATTAAGTCTGGGTCTATGCAAAGTGCTTACAGCAGATGGAATGTATTAAGTATTTCAAATATCAAATCTCTCTTACCGAAACCCCGCGGGTTTACAAGGAAAATGACAAACTCCTAAGGAAACTCATTAATTTTCACTCCAGATACCGTTTTAGCGTTTCATGAAAATAAGCAGCTGAATATGCCGTACTGATTATGTACATCTAAAATCTCATACAGGCTTTAGATAGGTAGAGTCCTGCCGCTAGTGCTTACACATCTTCATTCACACCCCCAACATACAAAAAGATACTGCTCGATCATTCGCTTATAAAACTTGTAGGGGCTTTACATAGATCTTATCGATCGACACCGTAAGACATTTTTGAGCTACTGATAGAGTGGATACCGCTAATAAAGTATTCATGTCTAGGTCTTTATAGAGCGGCTTGTTTGCTAACCGCTAGGACGGGTCGGCTTGGATAAAGTCGCTTCTAGAATCTGTTGGACCACGTATATAGGGCCAAGCTCTTTTCTCCAGGTTCTCGGAATCGAATTCAATCTATCACAAGACATAAATGAACACGAGATCTATATAGAAGTAATATACATATTCAATGCAGTCTGACTCATACACATAAGGCAGATATCTTGTATACCTTACGATCAGAGGAACATAATATAACTGATCGCGTACCGGAGGATTTCCAATGATGAATCCTCGGCTACTACATCATTGAAGCCTGACGTCGCTCCTTCACGGGGATAGAAAGGCTTGCGAAACGCGACGGCACCTAAGTCCGAGTTGGCTACTTAGGGTCCAATCAAGGGGATTAAAAGCTCTATAGTGAAATCCGGAGAACTTGGCGGCCCCCAACAGCGCCAACGGCACTTTGCAGCGATAGGTACCTAATCCAAACCACTGCTGTGCCTCTCGAGCGCATTATTCCCGGCAACCGTATGGATGGATAGGTAGCGTATGCTTATCGAATCAAAATTACACTGTACTTCTCGTACGAATTAACCGGAGGATCAACCTTATACTCAATACGGCCTGGTGCCTTCTTGGGCTTAAAGACGTCAATCATGGATTTCAGTGGCGTAGTCTGGTTTGGCAATTTATACGATATTATTTGGGGACGGAATTCCAAGATCGTAAGTCGGAATTCGATACGTACAGGGAATGAACCCGTTTTGGGAGTTACCGTTTTAGATTCGTAGATTTTCCTATTATTCAAGACCTTTCAGTGTGTTTTTGAAAAATTATCGATGTCATATTGCACACCATGACCATGGGAAAAAGTCTTAGTTCAATTTCCACTCTTCTAATACCATTGATCTGCGCATCAGCACATGGTGCCATCTTAAAAAATGGTGGTTCTAGTGCAGAGTCCCCTTGCCGATGCCTCCCGGGCGACACATGCTGGCCTGCCATTGATGCATGGGACGCATTTAACACATCATTGGGAGGGAAGTTGATATCGACGATCCCAATCGGCGCTCCCTGTCACCGGGACACAGCAACTAGTTACAACTCTGACCAATGCAGGAACCTGCAGGATGTGTGGTTTCTCCCAGAGACGCATCTAAAGAGTTCATCATCTACGATGGCACCCTTCTTCACAAACAACTCGTGTAACCCCTTTTCGGGGCCGGATACCACCTGCAGCTTAGGGAACTACGTTGCATACGCTGTGGAAGCAACCGACGCTACTGATTATCAGAAAGTATTGGAATTCAGTAATTCTCATAACATCCGACTGGTAATTCGGAATACCGGTCACGACTATAATGGGAAGTCTACTGGAGCAGGCGGCTTAGCTTTATGGACTCATAACCTAAAATCCAAAGAGCTTAAACAATACAATAGCACCGATTATTCCGGTGCAGCTTTAAAATTCGGGGCCGGGGTTTTCGGATCCGAAGTTTTCGAGTTTGCAGACTCACGTGGGCTCGTTGTCGTAGGTGGTAACCAACCCACTCTTGGATTTGCTGGTGGTTATATCCAGGGAGGTGGTCACGGTCCTTTAGCTTCTAAGTACGGGCTGGCCGCTGATCAAGTCCTCGAATGGGATGTTGTACTTGCCTCAGGGGAAACCGTTACAGCGTCAGCCAACTCTGCATATGCAGACCTATATTGGGCACTCTGCGGCGGAGGCGGTGGTATTTTCGGTGCCGTGCTTTCGGTGACTGTTAAGGCTTACCCAGCAATATCTTTCTCAACAGCCAGTTTGACATTTGCAGTTCCCGAAAACGCTTCGGAAGCAGTTGTTGATACCTATTTCGGAGCTGTTGGTTCGTTCAACCAGCTCGTCCCTTCAATCAATGATGCTGGTGCTGTTGCTGTTTGGCTCGTAACAGCTCAGGCGTTTGTATTGTCAACAGTTTACGCTCCCGGGCTTGACAAAAATGAGGTGGATACCCTTCTTCAACCATTTTTAGATGAACTGGATGCTTCAAAGATACAGTATCAGTATAATTCTCAGGAGTATTCAAGTTTCTTAGAAACATTCCGCGCCCAAGTTCCAGTCAATGTTTCAAATATCAATATTGGAGGACGACTGATCCCCCGAACACTGGTCGAGGAAAATAACGAAGGATTGACGGCCGCAATCCGCAATATAACATACAGCGGTGCTCTATTTACCGGCGTGTCTTTCAACGTATCGAGACATGCTCCGGACTCAATCGCTGCAAACCCATACTTGCGAGACGCGATATTTGATGCCGTAGTAGCGGCGCCGTTCGACTACGCGAACTGGGAGACCAATTTGCAGAGCATAAACGCCATTACAAAAGTCTTACTTCCTCAGCTTGAGAGCCTGACTCCTAATGGCGGCGCGTATCTAAGCGAGTCGGATTTCCAGCAACCCGACTGGGAATCAACGTTTTACGGGGCACATTATGACAAACTGAGCCAGATAAAATCCAAGTATGACCCAGATGACCTATTTTACGCTCTAGGGGGCGTTGGGAGTGAGAGATGGGCCCAGAAATCGGATGGAAGGCTCTGTAAAGTATAAGTTAGGCAGCGCTACGAGTACTTAGCTCCCTCCGAGGCAGTGTAATAAAAATAGGCTAAAAGAGTAGGACTTAGATCTATTTTCGAGAGGCTGATGAACATATTGGTAAAAGTCGTTATATTATTTATACCCCTATGAAGTAGGACAGCTTACTCCTAGTGGCGTTAAGTTGCGAATGAAATATCCTCATGACGGTCTCACGTAATCTGAGATTTTGAGTTATCTAAGACGTGGCTAAAAGTATAGATAGTGGCGATGACGATCTGGTCAGCCGTACATAGGCTCCATATGAAATGCCGGTGATTGCCCAAATCAGGGGTTCCGATTCTGCCTACGAACCGTATTGAGTTACGGAGGCAGAAGAGACGTAAATACCGCAGTTTACGCCAAGCAGATATAATATACGCCAAGTAACGTTACGGGTACAATGCTCCTTTGGAAGCCCGAGGACGAGAATACATAAGACGAGCCGTACCGTGCCGTACCGTAAGGAGTTGAAGAGATTCATGATAATTAGACATTGATAGGGAAACGGATGTAATGGAGAAGGTGTGGCTGACTATGTCTTACTATCTTGCGGAAACCCACCGAGGGAATGATAGGATCGTTAAACGTCGAAACAAAGTAGGCGTACCTGGGACGATCCGCTCTGTGGACATATGCTGCGAGCGTTGTTGGGTATGGAGGCGTTTACCAGGGGATATTCCTTTAGTGGATACTTGGATAGCTTGGAGGGTCAGGGATTCCCTTGGTTGGCTATAGTATTTTAGGGCTACTATGTACATAACCGCCTGCCGTTAAAACTTATAGTTCGAAAGGGTATGTGTTACATGTGATTTCGTACGGTACACGGAGTTTCTTGATACGTTTTATTTCAGCTAGACCCATGTGATATAGAGCTTTGTTTTACGTTTAAAGGCAGCATGTGACGTGTAGATCATTAAGAGGCTATCATCAGTTTATAGAAGTATATATACTAGCCCTGGCATATGCCCGCAAGGATTTTCCGGCACTTATCTTTGAGGAAAGACGCCATTATAGGCCGAGGTCTAATAACGTTAATAGGAATTAAACTTGTTCTCCTTGCTATACCTCGATATTATGGGAATCACAGCCGATATTGCGTTCCACACGCGAACGATGTGGCTATTTGCCTTTAGCGACTTGAAGACGATAGTGATCCCGAGCACTATCTTCGGCGTTGTCAACGCATTGGCAGCCTCAAAATACCGCGCTTCTCTTGAAATCCTCAATTACGCCGAACTTCTAAGAAGATCGCCTCTCGTCCTTTTCTGGGTTTTGATGCACTATCTCCCCTTCGCTATCAATAACCAAAGGACCCCTCTAGCTATCACAGAAGATGCTATCAACAAACCCTGGCGTCCTCTCCCCAGTCGTCGTTTATCTCCATCCCAAGCTAAAATTCTTATGTTTTCTTTCTACGTCTCCGCGCAGCTTTGTAGCGTTTTTATTACAGGCGGTCTGAGACAGGGGGTCGGGTTGATATTCCTGGGGACTTGGTACAATAACTTTGGAGGTGCCGATGTAAACCCCCTGATTCGCAATGCGATCAACGCCCTTGGTTACATATGCTTTATATCCGGCGCGATGGAAGTTGCTCTTGGTGTACCACTGCCACTATCGACTACCTCAGTCCTTGCAAAGTGGTTTGGTATCATCTCTAGTATCATCATGACGACGGTACATACTCAAGATATGTATGATCAGGAAGGCGATGCTCTTCGAGGACGACGCACACTACCGCTTGTACTTGGTGATGGGGCTGCTAGATGGATTACAGCTGTCTGGATGGTAATTTGGGGAGTGTTATGTCCTAACTTCTGGCATACCACGCTACCTACGAGAGCTATAGGTATGGCTCTTGCATTGCTAGTTGGGCTGAGAACCCTAACGTATAGAAGTGTTCCTAGTGATAAGGTAACATTCTTGATATGGAATATCTGGGTTTCATTTGTATACGCTCTGCCACTTCTACAATCTTAGAGGCAAATATTGGGGGTACTAAATCTAGTATATAGACTCATGGATAAACATATAAGAAAGTTCTAAACTATGACCGACTTACCAAAGGCACCAAGTAAGGCGTCATGTTAAATATCTAGGTACCCTTTAAAAGACCCCTTGGATTCTGTAAGTCATGCTACAACTAAAGTAGCATGTTATTATTTTGGGTCATATGTACGAATTCGGTTCGTTGTTACACTTCCGGGAATTAATCACAAAATTCTATTTCCTTGTTCCTGTACTTAAGACCTTAGTCCTACCCTAACACCACGCTAATACCTTTATTTTCAGCCTCCTCTCAAATACTCTTAAGAACTCGGCCTACTCCTAGTCCACAAGCTATACCGTCCTTCTGGGTAATCCATATAACATGATAGCGCTCATAATACTCATCTTCTTGATAAGGTTCATTACCCTCGTCGTCCGCGTCATTCTCACGGTTCATCGGCAATCCATAATGCATATACTCGTAAAATTCCCTCGATACTGCGCTTTGCAATACGCTTATAATAAATATAGAGTATGTGCTTATAAAAGACCAGTCTCCGTCAATAAAGACTTAATACATCGAGTTTGTCGGCGGATGGTATCTGCATGGTGGTGCAGGTCGGTACAGCTCAATTCGTTACCAGATGCAGGCTCCGAGCCCAGGCTCATTTTCGAAGCGAACTCAGACATGCCATTAGCTAACTGAGTCGAATGCTGCAACGTAGCCACCATTTGTAGCAGTATAGATGTTGTAGCATCCGGTACGAAGCGACCAATACTCAGCAATGGAAGAGTGATAGGGTTCCCTTCCCTTGTCGCGGGTAATACAGACTGCTCGGCGCAGCGCCTTATATGCGCAAAGAGACAGTCGTATATATCCGCTAGACGGCGCCAGCAAGATATGGCTAGAAAGACCGTCCCCGAGTCAACGGCTACGCTTGATGGGTATAGATTAGCGGTACCCTCTAACTGGAGCTGTCGAACGGTATCGAGAAAAGATGTTGTAAGTTGGAACGTATCGTCTAAGTTGAATGGTTCGAAGTCCTTTGTGAGGTCTGGCGGTTGACTGGTGAGGGGTGGGATGGTTTTGGCGTGGCGCAGGAGATCCAGGTTTAGCTGGGTAAGAGTTGCGACGACCTGTATATGAGAGTCTTCTATAGTAACGGGGTTAATGGTGCTCGATGTGGAACCACATGGTGAGACAGCCTGCTGGTGAATAATCTCGGCGTCGATAGGCGCAATGTTCCAATCCACAGTTATTGAAAGTGGCGATGATTGGTCGGACATGTAGCTAGGTCCCTGCGGTTGTAGAGCTGTATCTTTCTCTGCATGGATCCGTTTGGCAGTGGGAAAGTCATCATCCATATCAAGAGCAGTCCTGAGACCTTCAGCAGCGACAGTAGCTGGGCGCTTCCCTCGCACTGATTTGCCAAAGACACATACAGCGTTGGCCTTTATACATCGCGCACAGCCCAGGTCACCTTCGGAACGACCTGGACATCGCAATTTCTGAGCATGACAACGAGTACAAGCTGTGCGAAGTGGCAGTGACGGGGTTTCCATCTCACACTTAATTAGGTCCTCGAGCTTTTAACTTATACCATCACTTATACTGCTCAAGTTTGACATAGGAATAGATTAGATGTTAAGCAAACGAAGGTTGTAGAATTCAGGATGCGCAACACCGTGACCGCTACAAATTAATACTGTATCTATCTCTCCGGATCCGATTGGTCGGAATTACTTACCATTCCATAATCGGTATATACTAAGCCTTCCTTGAGGTCTGATTCGCTAGACTTTAATGGAGAAGAATAGTACATGTTATATGTATCGTCCAGGGGTGTAACTTGTCCGAATCGTTATGATTGACATATCCGAATATCAAAGGTTGCCGAAAGGTCACCGAATCGAATATTTCGTCAACCAAAGGGGTTCATAACACAGTTGAAGAGAGATTGTTTAGCTTAGGGAAGTTTTCAATTTGAATATTTATATAAGAAATACTTCCATATGCTCGTAGTTAAATGACTTCAAAGTACCTATGTTTTATAAGCACCAAGACAGTCTCGACTATCATCCGCCATTGCCATCTGAATAGCATATATATATAAAAGTTAACATGACAGAAATTCGACATAATCCTATAGTGAACAATGATATACCGGATAACTACACGGATAAGAATGGCTCTGCTAGCGAATCCCTCGGTATATCCGCCGTTACTCGAACCGCACCGTCAAGTCGTGGTTGGCGCTTTTGGGCTATTTTCCTAGCCTTATCCATTACCTCGCTATTATCTGCTGTCGAGGGCACCGTCACATCTACCGCTATGCCAGTTATCGCGAGTGCTCTCGACGCAGGTGAGCTCTATGTATGGTTTGTTAACGCTTATACGTTAGCAAGGTCAGTCACTTATCCCTCAGTCGTCTTTTGCTGTGAGTTTTTTCAACTAACCTGTGGCCCATGGTTGAAATAGTACTGCGTTATTACCCCTGTATGGACAGATAGCTAATATATTTGGTCGTCGCTGGTTGACCATTGCGACCGTAGCTATCTTCGCCCTTGGAAGCGGTATTAGTGGCGGTGCCACTTCCGCGGGCATGCTTATTGCAGGCCGTGCTGTCCAGGGCGCTGGGGGAGGGGGCATTAATCTCATGATCGAGATGATTGTTTGCGATCTTGTTCCCCTGCGTGATCGTGGTAGTTTCATGGGCATCATATTTTCCGTGTTCGCTATTGGTACCTCTCTAGGCCCCTTTATTGGCGGCGCTATTGCCGCAAACACTACATGGAGATGGGTATTTTGGATCAATTTACCTATTGCTGCCATAGCTCTATTCCTACTCGTTGCTTTCTTGCACGTAAAGTACGATCGAGAGCCATCCGTTATCAACCGTCTATGTCGTATCGATTTTACTGGCAATATCATTCTGATCGCCTCTGTTACCTCTATTCTAATAGCTCTCGCATATGGAGGTACATTATATCCGTGGTCATCTTGGCGAGTCATACTACCTCTTGTGCTCGGATTTGTTGGGCTTGGACTCTTCGTCGCGTTTGAGTCGTCTCGGTGGTGCTCGGAGCCCATGACCCCATTGCACCTTTTTGAGAATAGGACATCCGCTGCCGCTTTCTATCTCACGTTTATACACTCGCTTTACTCCTTTTTGATCATCTACTTCTTGCCTGTTTACTTCCAGGGCGTGCAGCTCCAAGATCCCACCAGATCTGGAGCTCTCCTATTACCCACTGTCATTACCATCGTCCCTGGCGGTATCGTTAGTGGAATAATCTTGTCTAAATTCGGAAGATACCGACCGTTGCATTTTGTGGCATATGCCCTTATGACGCTGGGCACTGGGCTATTTATTCTTCTCAGGTCATCTAGCAGTCTCCCTCTTTATATATGTATCCAATTTATTGGGGGACTAGGATCCGGCATCGCGCTTAGCACGTTGCTTCCAGCTACTCAGGCTGCGTTATCTGAAAATGACACTGCATCATCTTCCGCAACTTGGTCCTTCATTCGCAGTTTCGGGATCATTTGGGGCGTCTCTATTCCCGCAGCCATCTTCAACAGCCGCTGTGATGAGCTTTCTATCAATATTGAAGATTTAGCCGTGAGGGCTCAGATAGCTAACGGACAGGCCTATTCGCATGTTACTAGCGAGTGGATACTCTCCCTCGCGGGCGACACACGCGAGCAGGTAATTGATGTATTTAGCAATAGCCTGAGACTTATTTGGATCGTCGCCACCGCTATCGTTGGAGTATCCTTTTTCTTGGTGTTTGTAGAAAAGGAGATCAAGCTAAGAGACGATCTAGAAACTGATTACGGTATAAAACCCCAAGAGAAACTATCCCAAACGCCAATCGACCGTCCGCTTAAAGATTAATAAGCTCCCCTTATTGCACATGGCGGAGTATTCAAGGGGCTTCAAGTTCCTTCGATGAGTACATATTAGATACCTTATGGTACCTAGGCTACATTGTGTGATCACGGTAGGGTAGCTAAGACTTATTCAAATATATCCCCATTACTTTTATTTTATATAGGCTTAAGGTAGCATAGACTCAATTATATTATCTATGAAAATCTAACAGGTAGTATTATGTATCTGCTTTGGTATATTTGCGTATATGAAGCGTTATGGGAGGGGTCCCCTTGTGAGGAGGAACCGCTAATGTTTAACAAAAAAACAAAACCTAAACAAAACGAACATCGATTAGTTACAGTAAAGAGTAAAGAATCTGTGTAGGAAGAAAACCCGCGTGTAGAGAAAGATTTAGGTAATTGATGAGTGAGTGTCAATCTGACTTGCTTATACGTAATACGTTTCCCTTGTAGGTAATGTATGCCATTAATAGAGACAATTAATTCCCAAAATAGTCCATGGTAAATTTAAGCTCAGATAAATCATATAATTCGGTTACCAAGTATCTCGCTCCCGGACCATATTTGCAGCATACTGCGGAGCGTTTTCGAAAAATGCACGAGTGACCTCTGCCACCTGCTGGGCATATTTAGGATCGGACCCTTGAGGAACTTCTCGGCTACTTCTAACAGCTTCCGTAGCCATACCCAACAATATGAGAGCTTTATCTTTATTTTCTTTATCCTGGCATTCGCGGCAATTTTCAGCTATCTTCCCGCCTCGAGAAAGTGTCTTCGGCAAGGCGGTAATGGTATCGTGCGTGATCAATGCGGGCCTAAGGGTATGTCCACATTCGCTGTACTTCATCTCTTTTCGGCAGAAAGGACAACTTTGATTCGCATCCACCCAAGCTCTTAGACAGTTGTGGCAAGCCATGTGGCCACATGGGAAGATGGCTGGGGTATCATCATATGGAGTGTGCGCCACGGCCCCTATTGAGAGAGTTACCGTTTGACAAATTTGACACATGAGATTGTTAGGCCGATCAACTAGGAAGGTAACCATAGGATCCGGGAAATATGACTCCCCCTCGGCGAACGAAATACGCCCCCTATTAGCTATTTCTTCTGGCATATGCATTCCCAGGAAGCTCTTAATTAAAGATCTAATCGAGCTACCACGAAACCAATATCCCCCACGCGACGATGGAGGAGCTTCTTCGTTATATCGAGGTATTTCGGCATTACGTTCTCGTCTCTCGCCGAGGCCCTCGGCCTGGTTGGTTCGTTGTCGGGATGGTTGGGCCCTCTCACGATGTTCATTATCTCCTGTCTGTATCCCTCGAGTTTGAGCTCGAGGTCGATCATCTGATATTCTAGGGTTAGTCTGATTATCCGCCCACAAAGAAGATCTATAGTTAGCTCCAGATTCGGCACTACGAGTGTTCTCACGACGGGGTGTTTCGCTCATTCTGATTGGAATCTTGCCAAGGATACTACCGCTTTTATTGGTGATAACTTTGACGTTCATTATGAGATTTAACGTCGGGCAATCAGCGCACCGCGGTACTTTTATCAACAGCAATTTCAGAATAATTTCGGTATTTTGTTCGTTATTGATCGTAATCAGCACACTTGTTGGAGTACAGAGCAGTGTAATCTCTTCTACCACGCTGTTATCTTATTGGATTTGGTGTCTAAAAGGGCTATGTAATTAACGATCCCTTTGTAGTATTATAAAACAAGGAGAACAAGGAGCTCAGTCGCTATTTCACAAAACAAAGTTACAGAAACTTGGTTTCTTGACTTGATAGTAAGATAATGAACCAAAACAGACTGGTCTTTATATGATCTCGACATTGTTTCTTTACCGCACTTAGCCTTGTAGTGCCGAAGAAACCATACATAGGTTCCTGCCCAGTAAAAGTTTCACTATCGTACATTTGCTATGATATAAGCAAGTAAAGATGTAGATAAATGAGAAGCAGTTGAACCCTATATTAAACATTCCCTTGATGGGTCCCATTCGGACGAACACAAAGACTATTATCTGACACGACTATCTTAAGTTACACCAAGCTACCTTTACGAAAAGATGAGAATTTATCCCTAGCCAGGACATAGAATGAGAAAATCCACAATATCATGACAATCAGGGTCAAGGGCACCGTGACGATCCAGTAGAGGCTTTGCGAGGGCTCCGATGCTGCTATAGCAGGGGTAGTGAAATATGTCTTTCCACATACAACACTATTAGTTATGTTCCTCACATTCCGATTATATTGCTACGTTCACTTACAGCGGTAAAGGTTGCCGGGAGAAAGATCATTGTTAGAATCGCAATAGACTTCATAGCTAGGCTATCTCGCCTAGTATCGTGAGCTATGCTTGTGTTAGACTCGGCTAACCTGCAATTCGTCTCATTATTGCGCTGAGCTAGTAAATTGGCGATCTGATTAAGGTATATGCATTAGTATTAGCATATAAAATCAAAAAAGATTTTTTTTAAAAAAAAAAAAAAAAAAAAAAAGCGAAGATGTATGAGTGGCATAAAGGGACTTACGGCAGTTGCCTGCACAGTAGTTCGCTGCTTTAGATGATCAATGCGAATAAGAGCGATATTGAGTGTTCGACTAATAAAATCGAGTTGTTTGACAAGAAGATCATTTTGCTCTTTTATACGGTCGTGGTTTATGGAAGGGGATTGTTGCCATGGAAATGTCAACATTTCATTCTTGATCAGATCCACAGTTAATAGTTGACCTCTGATGTAGGCTTCGACAGCAAGCACATGTTGGGCTACCCCGAGGACCGTAACTGAGAGATTAGGGTCTTCACAATTACCCCGTGACATTGGCATCCCGTCCTCTCCGATCATCGTGATACCAGTCTGACCACTTCCAAACTCTGCTTCGTGTAACCGATCGAAGTTACGGTCTACGGCGGAACAAAAAGCTTCGGTAAGGTGTTGGCTGACCAGGGTAGGAATGAGGAAAGGGTTATCAGCTAAAGAAGCCAATTGCTCTAAGTCTTGCTCTAACCAGGCGAATCCATCCTGAGGACCACTTCTCATCATCACGGCATTCGTAACACCCGTGGAAGGACAGTATGACATCGAAACACCAACTTTAATGCCAACTAGCAAGCTAGTAAATGTATTCAAGATCAAGCCTATATATGGAAATTAGTCAGTTATAGCCTTAAACAATTGCTACAATTATTCCTACCGTATTCTGGATTACCTTCAGACGGAAGCTGTACGAGTTGAAAGTGACCCACTAAAGCAGAAGCCCCTCGGGACGGTAACAAAGACGTTATACCAGGCAATCTAAGCTTATTTCGTATAAGTTGACAATGCTCTTTCGAGAAAGGCAAAGCAGTCATCGATTTGCTAGTTATGTCTCCAGTGGTAGACTCGCTGCCAGGCATCAAGTATTCATATTTGGCCCCTTTTCCAACATACCCAAGACTAGGTGTAGAGGATTGGGTAAGTATAGACTCTCAACTGATTGTTGTGGACACAGGGCTCACATGATGCGGAATTTGGGCCTCTGATGACTATGGTTATCCGTAGTAGTTATTTGATCCTATATATTCCATGTTAACATAATTAATCCAGGTGAAGGTCAATTAGAGCATTAGGTATAATCACCAACCAACCCTCAAAATCCTCCGGATTGATAATAAAGGAGTTAATAGTCGGTTTCTCGACCTAAAAACTAGTTAGTATAAATATAGTTTACCTAGATAGAGTCATCTTGATGATAGCTTACTTCGAAGTTTTCTACTTCGATAACCTTTACGCTAACAGGTTT
Organism: Daldinia concentrica; assembly: GCA_902805455.1. Classification (NCBI taxonomy): domain Eukaryota; kingdom Fungi; phylum Ascomycota; class Sordariomycetes; order Xylariales; family Hypoxylaceae; genus Daldinia; species Daldinia concentrica. The sequence goes on along the minus strand of CADCSW010000003.1, from coordinate 424,005 downwards.
GAAATCACGGCGAGATACTAAATGCCTCTCCTGGAATTCTTGGAGGATCCCTGACTTGAGTATTGCCATGATTAGGAGGGGGTTACTGAGGCTTAGCTACCGGTTATTGAAACACTGAATAATCGATTGTGAAAGTTACATAGTTTCTCTATAGGGAGATGATAGAGAGAACAAACTCGCTAGTTACTAAGGATAAGTTCACAGAGACGGTAGGTTAGAAATTAGATCAGCTTCCAGTCCACTTGGTGCGGCTGAGTCTAAACAAATGTTCCGGAATACGCGCTCTACCGTTATTGAGAACGCCACTAAGGATTCACATGCAGCTCAGCTCTGGCAAGGCAAATACCAGACGAAAAGTTAAATATTAAATTATTGAATGGAGATTATATTCATACATTAAATATATTAATATGCCAGTTATTATAGTAAAGAGGCGACTTAACTCGGCCAACTTTGGCAGATATCCTTAATTCCCCCACGCCGTATCCCGAAGACTTATTACGCACAGTTCCAATTTCGGGCTTCATTGACATCGCCCACGCCATCATACTTGGCAGTCTTCGGGTGGGGACAAATAGGACGTTGTTTCCATACCCCAGAACTTGGGTCAGTCGAATTATACCATGACGTTGCAATTATTTGGTCCACTGCTTTTCCACCTTCAACCCATTCCATGAGCGCAAGCAATGCATCATGCTTAGAGTCTTGGAACCCGGGGACAGAATATGCACCTGAACCAGTTTGCCAGTTTTGACCGGCGCCATTGATATGCCACGGTGCATCGACCCCGGGCGGACTGTCCGAACAATGCAGCATGCCCGGGACGAAGAAAAGACGGAACCAGTCGGTAATTGGGTAAGCCTCTCCAGTGGCTAGTTCAACCTGCTTATAGAAGTGCGACAAACCGCGTATAACAATCAAGGGGTCAGATAATCCGTGGTACATCAATATTTTCCCGCCGTGGTCTCGGTAAGGAGACATATCGAACTGATCCGCATCAATTTCGTGCGATATTTCCATGTCCTTTAACCGCTCGTAAACACTTGAGTTGTACTCGTTGAGAGACCAATTTAGATCTTCAAACACGATGTATCTGATGTAGTCGATACCCCAGGGAGTTGGCGCATCGGCGAATAAGTATTGCGGCCACCCTGGTTCAGAAGAAAGCTCAAGACCCGGGTGCACAAATTCCGACCCAATGTAGTAGTCCTCGTAGATCTTTGCTAAAGTCTCCAGCTGCAAGGACGTGAGGCACGCAGATGAGTTCGCACCGGTGCTATCGCAGGACAAAACTTCGAAGTCAGGATGGCAATTTTCGGGGTCACTGATAATACCATCCCTGACGCCGTCGATTGCGTCGCATTGATTAACTATAGTTTGAGCTATTAGGGTTGGGAATAACTCATTGGGGATGCTCTTCGGGTCGTCCATGGGATAGTAATCTTTGCCGATCTTAGTATTCCAAGCTATCTGATGGCTTATCCACCAAGCTGGCGCCCCGATGAGCATTCCATCGAAGCTATCAGAACCAACCTGGGCTTCCTTAAGACCCTGTCGGCCACCGGTAGAACAGCCAGTGTAATAGGAGTACTGGATATCCTTGCCGTAGTAACCTTTTATCAATTGTTTCGAAAGCTCGACAGACCCATGCATAGCACGCCAGCCCCAGTCAATCAGCTTCTGTGGGCTCTTGTAAGCCCATTCAATATCATAAGGGGAGCCCCTATGACCGTTATCCGTAGACATCGTAGCAAATCCATATTGTGATCCAACGCCCATGTCAAGGTAATTAACATATCCGCCAGTACCACCCCCACCAGTTGCGAGAAATCTTGAATTCCACTTAGAAGGTAGGAAAATAGAGATTGTGTAGGACGATGATTCGGACGAAGTTACGTTAACCTCGATGGCGCAGAGGTCTGGAAGGCCTGTTGAGACTAAAGGAGGAAGGCCCTGAGGTGAGATACTAGCTACCGTCATCGATGACTTGCAGCATGAAGTTTAACCGTGTCCGACATACGATGCTCTAAATACCATGTTTTTCTAACATGTACTCGGTCAGCGGGCTGACGTTAAGCCGGAAGCAGTGCGGTAGAGTCCGTAGACCGAGCTAGAATGCTGCGCTGCTGGCATCAGCAAACTTGATCAGATCTGACTCAAAGGGAAATAAAACATATTGTCAGGGCAGAACGGCGTCAAAAAACATGCCCCATACTGTGGTGGCTAGTATGGGGTATCATTTTTGACGCTGTTCTGCAGGGGTTAGTGACTTATAAACTATCGTTTTAGAAGAACATATTCGATGATGCCAGCCTTATGTTTAATTTCAACATCGCGATAATTACATATATGTACGAAATACGAAGTATCATATGTGTGATACTAAGATAACGTTCCCCGCACCCCACAATTTGAGGCTGGTAGCTTGTGTTTAAGGTTCCATCCATTAGCATCACAATTTTTTATTCGTTCAGCCTTGTTTTGTTAGACAGCTGGAACTAGTACAAGCACGCGACAACAATTTAATCGAACACGCGAATCGAACACGCAAATCAACTCCCAGACGAAATCGCAAAGACGACTCATTTAAGGTACATTATTGAAACGGTAAAACTTCTCGCAGACCCTCGCCCAACATGAGGCTCACGGTCGAGCTCCTTCAGAACTCCCCCTCCTGGCTTAACGCGTTGAAAGAGCGTGAGCTCGAGCTTCGAGGTACGTCGGAAAAGAACAGATACTACACTTTTTTGATCTAGAAGAGCAGAATTGATAGCGATGCCCTTGCCGGCTGTGAACAGGACATCGTATCCCCACCATCGAGAATTTGGGCGTTGCAGGTGTAAGCGAGCTCTCCTTTTGTTTACTTTCTCTTATACAAAAGCACATTTACTGATGCATGAGTAATACTTAGCCGCAAGATTGCATAGACTTCGTCGACAATGACATTCAGGTGCTGGGGAACTTCCCCTTGTCTCCGCGCATACGTTCCCTTCTCCTACAGCGAAACCGCATCTCATCCATACAACCTACCCTCGTAAACTCGATCCCGAACCTCACAACTCTGCAACTAGAGTCAAACAACCTGAGCGAGCTGGCAGATCTAGACCCGCTTGGGTCTTTCCCAAGGCTTACACACTTAGTGCTACGAGATAACCCCGTCACGAAGAAGGAGGTAGGCTGAATAATACCCAAGTAGATAATGATCAGGAACATAGGCTAATACGCTCTACTCAACTACAGTACTACCGTTACTGGATCCTATGGCGCTGCCCGACGGTCCGATTCCTCGACTTCGAGAAGGTGAAGGACGCAGAGCGAAAACAAGCCGCGACCCTATTCGGCACCGCGGAGGAGCCTACCGACTTAGCCTCCAAGATCATGGGCGTCAAATCTAAGACGTTCGACTCAGTACTTTCCGCCAACGGTGCTCCATCCGGAGCTCTACCGACGCGCATGTCGCGTATCAAGCTTACGGAGAAGGAGAAGCAGCGCTTACAGGACATGATCAAGAAGGCTACGAGCTTGGATGAGATTACAAGGCTCGAGGCTATGCTGCAAGAGGGCAGGATTCCAGCTGGTGTACATTTGAACGATGAGATGGAGGAGTGAGATATTTACCTAGTTATATTTGAGGGTGGAAGTTAGGTTGAGGTGATTAATTTGGCGTATAATTCATGGCCATAAAATGAAACTTCGGGTATACCCATGGAATAGGCAACAATGCAATTCTTTCGCCAGCACACGCATGGAAATAGACCGTTTAATGAAGATCGTATTATAAACTAGGTAACCATCAGGGAACAGTCCATACAATCCCACTCTATCCTACTACCACCATTATATCTGGCCTCGCGTAGTAGAATTAGAGCATCCTGCCGGACCTATATTTAGCCACTTTTACCAACACTGAAACCTAGAGATATAGTCCTTATCCACTCATATGGACATCATCATCATCATCATCCTCTTCCCGATTCGCCTGCCGCATCTCATGCTGCAGCTGATCCGCCGGGTCCATCTCCGCGCCGTCGTCATCGCTCATGATCCGAGCACCACTAGCGCCCACGAAGCTGCCTCCATTTAAGCTCGAACGACTGGTGCTAGGTCTGTGCTTCTTCGCCGAACCCCCTCCGTTCGTCGCCGGTACCTCGCGCTGCTGTTTCCCGCCTGGCCGTTCAATGCCAGGTGTACCAGTGCTAAGCTGGTTGCGCGTAGCGGCTGCTTGCGCCTTGATCTGCTTGTACGGGGCTGTCTTGGGGATCACATCCTCGAGGAACTCTAGGTTATCCTGGTGTGAGACTGCCGCGGCTAGGTCCTTGTACTGGATGTTGCGGCGGGGTTTGCCGAGTTTGGCCATAGTAAAGCTTTCGCCGGCGAGGTACTGGATGAACATCTCCTGGGTAGGGAGTCAATAGGGGCTTTAAGGGGATGAAGGGGTTAGACTTACAGTTGCGAGGGTGATGACGAATGCGGCATTGTTGGAACATATGTTAATGTCCTGGTCCTGTGCTACAATCTTCTTCACTCGTGACACTGTAACGTCGGATGGTTAGGATATGGTGTATGAAGAATAAAATACAAAGGTGAGCTCACAGGGCAACTGAGTTTGGCCCGTGACCTCCTTGCGAGGCGGAATTGCCGTTGTATTATACGGCATTATCGCAAGGTTCCTCTTAGGTAGTAGAAGCACGAATAGGCCAAGCTCCCAAAAGGATGTTTAGATTGAGTCGCAGTTCAGAGCCCTAAAAATGGAACAGTCCAACTAAGTCTGAAGGTATGGGAACTATGGGTTATGTTAGTAATAGAGACAAGCTAGGAACTTCTTAAATTGGAGATGTAAGATGGATTATTAATTCACAATAAGTCAATCTTAGATCTTAAGTCGAAGTGATTGAGTAGAGAGATTTCTCAACTATAAAAGAATGCTGGGGTTTTATATTTAAAGTCCCGTCTTATAGAAGCTGAACTTACCTCCAGTGAGAAAATGTTCAAATGGATATTGTTCCTGTTGATAGAGATTCTTTGATGGTTGGATTTAATAATTGTTGTAGCTTGCCGGGCTTCTTTATAACTATAAGATACGATTAAAAATGATTGTATCCAGAAGCATTTCATTACTTGTACGTAAACGCGTGAAAGGCTGCGGAGACGCGATTCCATTAAACTTGAAAAACTGTACAAATACTGTGCAGAAAGTACATATGACTTAGGTAGGTTAAGAAGGTACTAATTTCTGTGGCTGCTTTCCTTACATGACATGTGAACGGGGCACTTCATACTGTGCAGGTTACACTTGGTACCCCCATAGCCAAGGCTGGGAAAGCTTGAACGACCGCTAGAGTTCAGGTCCCTTGCCTGCTTGCTTCCAATATTAGCCTTAGGCCAATTACGTAGGAGTAATCAGCTCTAACCGTTACTTGTACATATTCCAATTCAAGATCAGCATTCAGCCTTGGCCGCATAGGTAATCTAGTCTTTTACCTATACCTACCTATCTATCCAAACTGCGCATGTCGCAATCGAATTATCTTAGTATATAGTAACTCTGCAAATGAATAGTTGAGAATGGTTGCGGCCCTTCATGTCTTCCCGTACCGCCTCCTTCTCCGCATCGCGCTCCCAGCTATCCCGCCGACCGTCTGTTAGCTCCAGGTTATCCTTCGCAGTATCGACTGTCGAGCAAGGAGAGGGTCTGGGAAGCAATGCGCCGGTGGAGCATCAGATCGACGAAGAAATAGCGGAGATCAAGAGATATGAGGTGCGCTCTCCGGCGCTGTTCTGCGATGCTGGTTGCGCCTTTCGCTAATATAATGCTAGGACTTTACTACTATAGGTATGCGCGCCGACGAGACCCGATCCAATTTCGTAGAGAGGAGATATTAAGACAAAAACATAGACTGGGTACAGGATGCAGCCCAAGAAAGATTACGCCGGAAAGCGCGCCGTAGAAAGAATCCCGGCAATGGTAGAGTATCATGGAGGTATAGATTATGGGAGTCCTATGATGCTGCCCAGGGCTGGATCGTCGTGACCCTAATAGGCGCTGCTATTGGGCTCAATGCCGCCCTTTTGAATATAATAACCGAATGGCTGGCCGATATCAAAATAGGTTACTGCACGACAGCCTTCTATCTTAACGAGAATTTCTGCTGCTGGGGTGAGGATAACGGGTGTGATCACTGGCATCGCTGGACAGGATTCGAACCCGTCAATTATCTTATATATATTACGTTTGGAGTAAGCTCTCTTCCTCTTTACTACTTCATAACTCAAAGACTAAACTGTTTAGACCGCCTTTGCCTTCACTTCAGCTACCCTCGTCAAGTCATTCGCCCCTTATGCTGCGGGATCGGGCATTTCCGAGATTAAGTGCATCATTGCCGGGTTTGTTATGAAAGGATTCCTAGGTCTCCGGACTTTAGCCATCAAATCTATAGCTCTACCTTTAGCCATCTCTTCTGGTCTTTCGGTCGGTAAGGAAGGTCCCAGCGTGCACTATGCAGTATGCACAGGCAATGTCATCTCAAGGATGTTTGATAAGTATAAACGGAACGCATCGAAGACGCGGGAGATACTTAGTGCTTGTGCAGCTGCAGGAGTCGGAGTCGCGTTCGGCAGCCCTATCGGCGGTGTTTTATTCTCCCTAGAGGAAATGTCTAACTATTTTCCCCTTAAGACCATGTGGAGGAGTTACTTCTGTGCACTCGTCGCAACAGCGGTCTTAGCGGCGATGAACCCCTTTAGGACCGGCCAGCTCGTCATGTTCCAGGTCAAATATGACCGATCATGGCATTTCTTCGAAACGGTACCTTACATCTGCATTGGAATATTTGGAGGTCTCTACGGCGCGTTCGTGATTAAGTGGAATTTACGCGCCCAGGCATTCCGGAAGAAGTATCTTACGAAGTGGGCAGTTCTCGAAGCTACGCTGCTAGCTGCGGGAACAGCTATCATATGCTATCCTAATGCGTTCCTTCGGATTGATATGACGGAAAGCATGGAAATCCTGTTCCTAGAGTGCGAAGGCACCGAGGACTACCATGGACTTTGTGAGCATGATAAGCGATGGGCCAATATCTTATCACTGGCCATCGCAACGACAGTTCGAATATTCCTGATCATTATCTCGTACGGTTGCAAAGTCCCCGCCGGTATCTTTGTGCCGTCTATGGCGGTAGGGGCAAGCTTCGGCCGGACTTTTGGTATTATTATGCAGGCTATCCATGATGCCCACCCGGATAGTGCCTTCTTTGCCGCTTGTCAGCCCGATGAGCCTTGCATTACTCCTGGGACTTATGCTTTTCTAGGAGCCGCCGCTGCACTTAGTGGTATAATGCATATCACGGTGTCGGTTGTGGTTATTATGTTCGAACTCACTGGGGCCTTAACATACATCTTACCTACCATGATTGTTGTTGGTGTAACGAAAATGGTGTCTGACCTGTTTGGCAAAGGCGGGATTGCTGACCGGATGATTTGGTTTAGTGGCTTCCCATTCTTGGATAACAAGGAAGAGCACAACTTTGGTGTTCCAGTATCAGCGGCAATGACCAATGATATAATAGCCATACCCGTCCATGGTATGACACTAAAAGCTGTTGAAGATCTCCTAAAGCAACCGAAGTATCAAGGTTTCCCTGTCGTTGAGGATCTGACAAGGAAGATTCTTGTCGGGTATATTGGCCGTACAGAGCTACGTTATGCAGTTGATCGTCTACGTCGCGAGCGAGCGATTCCGATCAGCCCCGAGGCTAAATGTACCTTCTCACCTCCAGCGGTTAGTACGGTCACGCCTATCACCCCCACCGTAACCATCAGCAGCGTGGATTACAGTGCGTCATCAGCATCTCTCGACTTTAGTCGGTACGTAGATGCGACGCCTGTTACGGTGCACCCGCGGCTACCGCTGGAGACGGTGATGGAACTATTCCGCAAGATCGGACCACGCGTAATCTTAATAGAGCACCACGGGCGTCTGTCAGGCCTGGTTACGGCAAAGGACTGCTTGAGATACCAGTTCAAGGCGGAGGCAGCTGAGAACCCCCGCGACGATCATGAGATCCTAGAGGTCTACGAGAAGCTCTGGGACTTTATGAATAGAATTGGCAGATGGGTTTCAATAAAAGTCGCGAGCGTAACGGGTGGCCGTATAAGGCTCGGGGGTGCAGTAGATGAGAGAGCCGGCGGGCAGATCATGGACGGCGATGAGGATGTGGGTGCAGATGATGGGGTTGAATTAGAGAATAGATAGATTTGATAATTCGAAATATACACGAACTAATTACTTCTTTATCGAACTGATATTCTATGTATTTGTGAGTATGTTTGGAAATCAGATTCAGTATGCATACACGACATCCCATGATCTACAGCGAGACAAGCTCTGATGTTAATTAATTAGCTTAACTAATTAGGACAAATAAATGAATAGCGGGGCTGGTTTTTGTTCTCTGCTGCAATCTGCAGGAACACGGATTAAATGCCGAACTTGAAATGCACGAATCCGAGATAGGTATCCGCATACATAACGCACATAGATTACCGAGTTTTAATAGGACCCACGACAAGCAAAGCATTAAAAAAGCCACGCGTCCGGAACAAACTCGGTGATAAGAAATACCTGAACTTGGATGCTTCCGGCAGCTGAGACATTCTCGGCACAGCATCGGAACCCGTGGGCTATTCTATTGGTCCCAATAGTCAGGCGCACTTATTCCCGCATTGCTATCTTTGTACCTGACTAGCCATACGATACGTAACACACACCTTATACGCAACCCCGTACCGACGTATCCGGACTCTTAGTAACCTAATCCATAATGGCCCGACCCGGGAAACCCCAGTCTGCTACTGCGACTGCAACCACCAACTCTTCCTCAATTACTTCCGCCTCCGTCCGAGCGAGGAAACCCGCTGCCGAGAAAAGAGGTACGAATACATCCCATATCGGCAACGGTCCGGCATCTTCGGAAGACAACCACGACGACTACGCTGCCGGAGATTCTGCCGCTATGCCTTCTTGGACGGTTAGGAATCGGTGGATTGTCTTTGCTGTTGCTAGTGGTGCTTGCGCTGCTTTTAACGGCGTGTTTGCGAAATTGTGAGTTTATCTTATATTCTTTAGTTATGGTCTATTTCATATCCTTCTCATCCCACTTCAGCTGTCGTTCTAAAATGGGAACTTCCGACATTATACAAACTCATATTTCAATGTTATGAAAGAAAATAAGCAACATATTATGAAACTAAAATTAATTTGATGCTAATGTAAGATTACCTTACGAATAGGACTACAAATGAGCTGTCGACTCATATAGCCCGGGGAATCTCGGGACTCTTTGGGTTGACGGACCTGGAACGAGTCGTCGAGGTCGTCGTGCGAGCTGTACGTCTCTTCCAACTCATACTCGAGATAACTATACCAGTTACTAACACCATATTTATACAGAGCTTCTTCGGTCTTAATTTAGTCTTCAATGGAGTGGTATGTTCAGTTCACATCACGGATTAAGCCATACTAGGGAGTCATTATATCTAACATAAAAATTCCAGATGTGGACCCTATTCACACAAGCCCTTGCAAAGGGCAACTCAACAACACAAGTCTCCATCATGAACACATCCGCCAACTTCGTCATCACGGCTTTGCTCGGACTAGTTATCTTCTCCGAGTCGTTACCACCACTCTGGTGGGCCGGCGCCGCATTACTTGTCGCCGGGAACGTAATTATCGGCAGAGGCAAGCAGGAAGAAGGTGGCGAGACAGCGGCTACTTTAGACGAGGGTGAATATCATGATGAAGAAAACGTCAATGATGATCACGACGCCGAATCAGCAGCCGAGTTGGGCCGCGGGATTGGCGTAGCCCCGCAGGTCGAGGGAATCCTACCCGTAGAGAAGGATGATGAGGATGAGGATGTTGCCCTCTTGGGAGATTTAAGCTGAATCGACGTACTCTTAGAATAAGCGACAGGTTAATTGGGAAATATAGAAAGGGGGTATATATTTTCTCTGCTTACGTCTCTCCTTATCGAACTTGAAGAGACTGGTACCCATCACCATATATATATCGAATATCTGTCCAGATATAGGGATAGAGATATATTTAAAATTCACTTCAAAGCCTTTTATTCCTTACTGGTAGTCTGACGTAAAAAACCACAGCATAGACACCTACCTAGGTATATCTTGAGAGAATATAACTCAAGATGCTTGGATAAGAGTCACATATTACAATACCATCAATAGTGCAATCATGGTTTGTTCAAAAACAGCTAACAAATAACACATGTTAAAGCAAGTTGGATGGATGGCTTAATATTCTCGATTAAACATATGCCAATACCTAATCCGAATTGCAATGCAAGTTGCACAATTTGGTATGCCTTTTCCCGTAAAACGCCATGAAACCCGCCGTATACGCGTTACGCCGTCATATGCAAATAAACCCGTGGCCGTCTTAAAAAGGCATAATTTCACAAAAAACTCCATGCCCTGCTGCTGTATCGTAGCCCCCTACCAACCTTGTCAATTTTTGAAGGCCGATTGTCAATGAATATTCGTTCGAAGACTATTAACTTCGGGTTTTATCGCAAAGAACGGAAAATGGCGAAAATTCTTGGCTCGATCGGCTGTAACGTATAAAAAAAGATATCGGGAGTTTCAAAATAATGCATAGTATGCTTCCAGTACCGTCTTAAACCATCTTTCGCCACGGGAACTAAGTGACCTTATTCAGAGACACGTAGACTGTCGTCTATGCAGCATTACCAGTCGGCTTCGCAGTGCAGGATACTATTTTGACTTTGTCCGCTGAGACCACCTGTCCACCATTCTCCATTTTGAATGTGACATTCTTAAGCTGGAAAGTCCATACTTCGTCGCAAAATCGGTAGGTATCTAGGCTCCCCTATACGGCCGCGCAAAGCAGGATGGTTAATGCCCAGCTCCATTAATGCTATAGCACCGGAATACTAATATTTACCTTGAAGCTCAGGCGAGCCTTGACCTTTTCCTGTAGCACTTCCGTAATAGCGCGATCGAAGTTCGCGAGTATCTTCATGGCGAGCTGGGGATCTATCCGATGCTCGGTGATTAGATCGTCGAGGGTATCCGTCAAAGCGGTACCGACGCTACAATATAGATTGTCAACGGAGATCTAAACGGTGTGGGTTGAAGATGACGCTATACCTGCTCCGTCGATATAACTCGTAGAAATTCTGTCCGGTAGTGGCCATCTTGATGGTAGTTTCTGATGTATCGGACGTATGTGGTATGCGGTCGTAATATGATCGAGACGGTTGATCGGCGCGACAGCTTGAGCGATCAAATCGGGAGATGGTGATGGAAGGCAGTTGTTGTTGAAAGCGGTAGGATTGCGACAAATGGAATGGCGATTGAGATTAGTCAAGGATGTCCTAGCGTTAGCGTCAGTGGGGAGAGATTGGCTGGGGTACCAATTACCTAGGTAGTGATTGTGTGCGAAGTACATGCACTAGTTGCAGTGGACTTCGTGGCGGTGCGCATGTACATGATATGGCAAGCATTAGGTAATCTCCAATTATATGGACTCCTACTAGAGATTCCCTCACAGTAGCTAAAAAGCTCTCACGCTCTCACGGCAGCCGCAGATTCATATCCCTGTATGTTACGTTAGGTACCTAAGCAGCTAAGGTAGGTACTTACCGGGACGTTTCCGGGCAGGTCCACACAACCACTTAACGCGTGATAGCGCAACCTGCTCGCGTCGCTCTCTCAGCGCCCTTCGACGCGCTAGTTACTAACGCCGGGGGTTAAGTAAATTGGTAATTGTAATTCTGTGAAATCATCATTCCTCCTTTGGTACCTGTTTAGTTTTGCTTTTTATCATGCCTAGTCTCCAATCTACTCCAATTCACTTATTCGTAATCTATTAGCTTGTAATCGTCACTTATAACCCTCTACCTAATTATCTTCTATCTCCTCTCTTATTATTTCCTATTTTCCTTTAGAATGGCGTCAACTTCGTCTTCAGACGTCGACTCTATCCGCTCTTCCTCTCGCCTACCCACTAGTGTTCCTTCGTCGCCACCCCCCGCCGATGACCCAAATAGTCTCAAAATGGGTCTCACTTCAACCTTCACTGAGCAGCAAATGCTCACCGAAGAGAAAAAGGCCAAAGCTGAGAATACCAGAGCAGAGGCAAAACGGCTCGCTGCTCGAAGGAAACGCAAAGTTCAACTATCTCCTCAGGAGAGAGCTCGTAAGGCTAAAGAACTGGACGAGCTCCTCCGCAAAAGTAAAGTGTTTAGCGATATTTTAACGCAGAAGACGAAAGCTCTCGGTCGTGTTGGCCGCGACTTCGACAACCAGGCATTGGCCGATGCTGGTTTGCAATTAAAACAACAACCAAAAATTATGAGTGGCGGAACTATGCGCGATTACCAGCTTGAAGGTCTCACATGGATGTACGAGATATGTTTACAAGGCCTCAGTGGTATATTAGCAGATGAGATGGGCTTAGGTTAGTATATCTATAATTACATCCAGCTCGCCTCATCTGACAGGATATTAGGAAAAACGATCCAAGTTATTTCCCTCGTCGCATTACTAAGAGAACAGGAGAACTATTTTGGTCCCCATCTGATCATCGCTCCATTAAGTACATTATCAAACTGGCAGGACGAATTTCGCAAGTGGACTCCTACAATACCGTTCGTATTATATCATGGTACTCCCCAAGAACGGCAGGAGATCTTTCGCGATAAGATCATGAAAAACTATCAGAAGGGCCGTCCAACCCAGCGATTCCCTGTGGTTTGCACTAGTTACGAAATGGTCCTTAGAGACCGTGCAAGCCTCTCCAAGATCGACTGGGCCTTCATCGTCGTTGTGAGTATATCTATTCTTGATTAAGCTTCAGGTCGTTGACATATCACAGGATGAAGGACATCGCATGAAGAATTCCGACGCTAAGCTTTTCAGGGAGCTACAGCAATTCAAGTCAGCTACTCGGCTTCTTATCACTGGCACACCTTTGCAGAATAATCTCAAGGAATTGTGGTCCCTCCTCCACTTCTTAATGCCAGAAACGTTCCTCGATTGGGAAGCATTCGAAGTATGGTTTGACTTCAGTGATCTACAAGACGAGGAGGGTACTACGCAGTTCATTGAAGATAAGAAAAACCAAGACCTCGTTTCCAAAATACACAAAGTTCTACAGCCTCTACTCCTTCGCCGAATTAAGGCAGATGTAGCCAACTACTTACCGAAGAAGCGAGAATACGTACTATTTGCCCCAATGACTAAAGAGCAGACGGATCTATATAATGTGATTGGTGATAAGAAGACCGACACAAGAGCTTATTTGGAGAATAAGGTGGTCGAACAGTTGACAGAGACCCGTAACAGCTCCGTCAGTTCCGGAAAGTCGAGTCGCCAATCCTCCCGCAACAGCTCCGTCAGTTCCGGAAAGTCGAGTCGCCAATCCTCCCGCGCGAACGGTACTCGAGTAAGCCAGGCACCATCTCCGTCCGCAAGCAATGCGTTTGCCATGATGATGGGTAAGAAAGGAGGGGCGACATTAAAGGCGACGCCCAAGAATAGTTCACCTGCTCCCCAAGCTAAAGGGACTAGTAAGCGGAAAGTTGCGCCTACCAGCGAAGCATCATCCCCAAAGAGTAGTAAATCGAGTCGACAATCTACTCCGGCCAGCAGTATTCGAGGTCGACCGCGCAGAGGTCGCCCTTCGTATAAGGCAGTAGATGACTCTGATGAAGACAAGCTAGATGATGATGCATTTGAAGCAAAACTAGCAGCTGAACTTGCTGCTAGATATGATGAATCGGATGAAGACATGCGGGATGAAGAAGAAATTGAGCGTGCAGCCACGCTCGACCTTGCTAGTAAGTTTAGAAGCCCAAGCTATGTGACTAGTCTAACATGACATAGAACTTCAAATCGCCGACAAGAAACTTGGCAACCCCTTAATGCAATTAAGACTTGTGTGTAATAGTCCTCACAATTTCTACAGCCCATGGACATATGGCGATAATATCCCGGTCGACGAGAGCATCGTGACGGCTTCTGGAAAGATGCTTCTCCTGGACAGATTACTTCCAGAATTGTTTGAACGTGGACATAAGGTCCTCATCTTTTCGCAGTTTAAGACACAGTTGGACATACTTCATGATTATTGCGCTGAATTGCGCAAGTGGAATATTTGTCGCATCGATGGAGGTGTCTCCCAAGAGGATAGAAGACAGCAGATTAAAGAGTTCAACGAGGACCCCGACTTTAAGATTTTCCTATTGTCGACCAGAGCAGGCGGTCAGGGTATCAATCTTGCGAGCGCAGATACCGTGATATTATTCGATAGGTAAGTTCGCTTTATTTTTCTTTTTTTGTCGATCTATACGGGACGGCTAGCTAATTAACGTAAATTAGTGATTGGAACCCGCAGCAAGATTTACAGGCGCAGGATCGCTGCCACCGAATCGGCCAAACGCGTCCAGTCGTCATTTACCGACTTGCCACAAAGGGGACTGTCGAGGAAGAGCTCCTCCTTAGCGCAGACGCAAAGCGCAGGCTAGAGAAGCTTGTAATCAAAAAGGGAGGGTTTAGGACAATGGGCCAAAAGCTCGATAATGCCGAGACTTTAGATAAGGAGACACTTCTAGCCTTGTTGTTGAAGGATGGTGAAGTGTACCAGCATTCAGGTGGTGACCGAATTCTAAGTGACGAGGATATTAGCACCCTTTGTGATAGGTATGTCTACCCTAGGCGTCTTAGATATAAGATTGGAATTACTTTTTTGCTAACACCTTCTTTAGAAGTGACGAGGCCTTCGACCGCGCTGCCAGAGGCGCTGGCAATGCCGCCGGTTTCCAAGTTGTGGAAACTGCTGCGGATGGTATTACTCAAATGAAAGGAGAGTAGATGTATTATGTATTCGGATTTGAACTGTATCAACAAGCATCGGCGTTACCTATATCAACCAGGCGGATTGGATCAGGTGGCTTGATGAACTTTATGCTCCTATGTACAGCATTTAGCATGGCCATGCCATTTATTTATTTATTTGTAGGATTGCTAACATAACCATGTACGAGTGTCGATATTTACACCATGTTGCATTCCTTGGCCGTCCAGCTTAGAATGTCGGAATTCATCTCTATGTTAAGTACCTAGGTACCTAATTAACAAAAACAAAACCAGGTACTTTATTTACATTAGGTACTTTAGTTCCATCTGCATTCCAAAGACTTTTTAATAAGGTCGCGGTTTGCCTTTAAGCTAGACTTCCTAGGTTGGATCGCACTTACCGGGCTTAACGAAATTACGCAATGCTAACCAGCAATGACGCCCCTTGGTACCTGTTATCTACCGTTTACTTAGGTACCTAGCGGGGCAAGTCAACTTCATATCTTACAGTACAGTAAGTAGGTACCTAAGGTAAGTACAACATGAGCGACTGCTTTAAGGGCACATGCTGCAAGATATTAGACATTACCTACCTAAACTGTTCGCGAAGGCTCCCCTTGGTTACATTGTTAATGGGTCTAGATAATAACTTCAGATAATAACTTCGAAGCGCGAATTTACCATCAATCCTAAGACTATTATTACTCTAGACCCTCGAATTGTTTTTTTCACGACAGACATTCGGTTGTCACATAATATACAAGAACTAGATTATATGAATTCAGTATCGAGTTAACTAACCACTTAACCTAAACATTATACCGACGATTAGAACTGTAATCAATTAGACAATAGAGCGCGCCACTTCAAAGTTCAGACCTCGCGATATTAATTATGGCCGAAGCCGAAGTAGGGGTAGGTGATGGGGCCCTCAGCAACGATATCCTTTTGGTCTTCTTCCCTTTTCCGGAGAGAAAGGAATGGATAGAGCATATTACCAGTCGCTTCAAAGGCCTCCAAGTGCGATGGACCAATGCGATAAATCCAGATCATTCCATCGTAGATGCTACAGACGTCGCCGCGGAACTGTGGGACGGCGTAACTATACTCTCCACATTCAGGCCACCTCCGGCCGAGCTGATACCAAACGTCCGCTTCGTCCAGGTTACTTCGGCCGGGGTGGATAGGTGGCCGAGTCACCCCACCTATCAGGACGATAAAGTCAAGTTCTCTACTTCGAACGGCATTCATGCGTAGGTCAACTCTTTCAGCTACTCCTGTTACGTGGGGTCCAAGCTGCATCACGAGAATGTTTCGCCTTATAAGATACCTAGGTATCGTAAGCTAACATATGACGAAGGCCGCAAATCGCGGAATGGGTCATCGGCGCCTGGCTCTCGCATCAGCATAACTTTCTGCACTACGCTTCAAACATGAAGACGGGAAACTGGGAGTCGCCCTTCGCATCACGTATCCAAGACTCAACAGGACAGCGAATGTAAGTCCATTGAATTAAACCGATTAATATCGAATATACGAGACGATGACACTAACCCTATTGTAGAGGTATCTTAGGATATGGCGCAATTGGGAGACAATGTGCACGCTTGGCTAGTGTCTTGGGCATGGAGGTCTATGCCTATACGCGCGGTGAACGGTCTACCCCAGAGTCGCGCAAAGATGACAGCTACTGCGTGCCGGGTACTGGCGACCCTGATGGAATTTTACCGGCGAAGTGGTTCCACGGCACGAACAAGGAAGACGTCAATGAATTTCTTGCCCAAGGCCTCGACCTACTAGTTATTAGCTTACCGCTAACACCAGAGACACGACATATCATATCTAATGAGCAGTTTGAAATCCTCAGTCAGAAGAAGACCTTCGTGGCGAACATTGCAAGGGGCGGCCATATCAACCAAGAGGCGCTCATTAAGGCGCTAGAGACAGGTCAGATTCGGGGGGCTGCGCTAGATGTGACAGATCCGGAGCCCCTACCTAGTGAGCATCCGCTGTGGCGGGCCCCGAACCTCTTCATCACTCCGCATGTAAGCTGGAAGACCGACCACCTCTGGAATAGATTGCTAGATATCCTAGAGCTTAACCTTGAAAAGTTAGCCACTGGAAAGCCGCTTATCAACGTAGTAAACCGCAAGCTTCACTACTGATAGGAGGTGGGGGAAGATGCAGAAGGATGATAAGCACAAGCAATAGAAACTTTCAGCTAGAAACGGTAGTAAGGAGACAGATAGAAGATAGATGTTAATAGATTTCTGTTATAGTCCTACGAGCATGTAGGGACTTTTTCATATAACCTCAAGCTAGCCAGAATTGGCGTCAGGTGTGTGTCAAATGTGCATCTAGAACTCAGTAGCTGGCCTGAGATGTGACAATAGACATGGCCAAGCCTTGGCTTTCGCAGAACACTAGATGATGAGCTGTTCTTTGCATTATAATATTATTCGTAAATAAAACATATTGTATGGTCATCACTAGGTAATTCACCACGTAAGGATCTAAGGAATCCGCATAAAGAGCAAGGTCTAAAATGCTGAATATCGATTCTCGGTACCATGTCGCGGCCCGGGCTAGAAGAGGTTATAAGGATGCAAATTATAGTTGGAGGGAAACTTTCGTGCCTTGATAAGCCCGCGTCGGGACACAGGGTTATTGGCTCGACGCCCCCGTAAGCATTCCACAATCCGGACGTCCGGCGCGGGAGGCTCAACGCCAACACCACTCTACTGCCGTCCTACTCGACACGAAATAATTGCTGTATCCAACCGAAATCCGTTAGGTACATTAGTAAATCCCAGCTCGCGCTAGATGGGATTACCGTCGAGTCATATAGCACATCCAAGCTTCTATGGCTTCTCTCCGGTATGAGAATGTCCGGTGGATGGTAAAATTTGGGATCTAACCCATGTCGTCAGGGTCTAGAGTGGTAACCCTTTGGATGGATTCAGCTGTAGGGAATAGGCTTGTCGCGGAGCTTGGCAGGTATCTGAGGACGCAACCTTAGGTATGGGTGGGAACTGATCTTTTAGTGAGGGGGGGCAGACATAACAAGGACGATAGAAATAGGATAAGATATATAGTTTGTCCCATCCCTCTTGCTCGCAAGCGGAGGCGTCTACCGGTCTAACGTCGCTCAAGTAAGCCCGCTTTGTGTTTTTTTTGCCCAATATGCGCTACGATCAACGTGAGGGTAATATGGAAACCATACTCCAGAGCGAGAAATCGGATATCATCCCCGGCACCGATGTTATTTTCACGGGCGAGGATACCGGTGAAGCAAATGCCAGCGAGGTCGTACTCATTCCTCAGCCGACGCCGAGCCCAGACGACCCCCTCGTAAGTTCCTATCCTCAATTCATAACATACCTACCTAGGTAGTTAGGTAGCAGCTTAAGCAAAGCCCCCCCTACTAACATCGTCCGTAGAACTGGACCCCAACATGGAAATCCATCATCATCTTCAACCAGTTCATATTCGTCTTCGTGAGCATCATGACGCCAATGGCCATCGCGCCTATGACGCTCATCTTCGAAGCCGAGTTCGACAAGACTCTCCCCGAAGTCAACATGTTGTTCGGCGCGGCCGCCATCACGCTCGGCTACGCTAACTTTCTTATTGTGCCTGCTGCCAACGTGTTTGGGCGCCGTCCGGTCGTCCTGGTCTGTAGTGTCATATGCATTCTTGCCAATATCTGGCAAGGACTCGTCACTAGCTATCCTAGTTTTCTAGGCGCGCGTGTTATTTCGGGGCTAGGTGCTGCGGCTAACGAGAGTATTATGCCGATGGTTGTTGCGGATATGCTGTTTCAGCATCAGAGGGGGAGTAGTATGGCACTGTACTTGTAAGTGGAATCTGTTGTTGATATGACACTGAACATATAAGAATGTGCTTACGATTTTACGTCTAGTTGGGCGTATTTCCTAGGCCTTTTCATCGGACCCATCATTTCAGGGGCTATCGCTTCGCAGATCTCTTGGAGGTGGTTTGTAAGTGCTACAGCCCCTATTTCTACAGAAATCTTCGAGCTTCGACTAACCCCTGACTTAATCAGTTCTGGGTCTGTACTATCTTACAGGGTGTAAGTTTCTCTTCCTATCTCTACCATTTAGAAGAGTACAGGGTTAGGCAGTTATAAATCTAACATAAGCATAAGGCAAGTCTCATCTTTCTCCTGTTCGCCCACCCGGAAACTAAATACGACCGCCCTGTACCCCGTGTGCCGATTACCGTCACAGAGGTTAAGGTCTCCAACGCCACAGGAAAGCCCACCGATGGCATGGTCTCTAGCTCTAGCTCCGAAGCGCAAATGCAGCCTTTCGCCCTTACAGCCGCCGACCACAGTGCCACCGGCCGCCCGTCACGCGCGCAGTTCTCCCTCCTGCCCCTCCGGAGACGCCTCCGCTACGGCCACGGGTACGAACAGCACAGCCAAAATCTCGGCGCCGTACTAGCACGGGACATCATCTCACCTATCAAGATCCTGTTCTGCTACCCGATTGTGCTCTGGGCTTCCTTGTCTATGGGCTTCGCAGCGAATTCGCTGTTAGCGCTAAACCTAACTCAGACGCAGGTGTTCGGCGCACCCCCGTATTTCTTCACCCCCGATCAGATCGGCTATGTTAACTTTGCATTTGTGGTGGGTGCTATTATTGCCTTGGTCACGGCGGGTCCGCTGTCTGATTGGATTGCGCTGAGGCGCGCAAGGGCCAACGGGGGTGTGTTGGAGTCGGAGATGAGGCTGCCGGCGTTGGTACCGTACATCTGCGCCAATCTCGTGGGCATGGTGGTTACGGCTGTGGGGTATCAGCGATCTTGGGCGTGGGAAGTTATCGTTGTGGTTGGTTACTCGCTTGTTGGGCTGCAGGTCGTGGGGATCCCGGCCATTTCGATCGCATATGCGGTGGATTCGGTAAGCATACCCCTTTTCAGCTTGCCTCCATACCCCTTGCTTTTTATCTGCGGCATAGAAGTACTAGTGGCATAGCGCGCACTATGGACTTCCATCGCTGGTGATGAGATTTACTTCTTATAAGCTAAGCGGGGAGATCTCGCTAACATGTCACATATAGTATAAAGCACTTCCCGGTGAGATTATGATTGCTGCTACCATCGTGAAGAATACCTTCGGGGTAAGTAGTCATACCTAGATCTTCCCTCCTCTCCGTCCCGGTCCGATACTAACTACTCCATAGTTCGGTATGATTTTCTACTACAACGATTGGGCAACGCGGTCAGGGTTTATTCCTCCTGTACTACTACTAATGGCTCTCACGTGTGGCTTCTCGATCCTTGGCTTGATCGTCTTTATCCCTTGGGGAAAGCAATTCCGCCGCTGGACCAAGGACTCCAAGTTACATTCCCTATGAATGGGTGGGAAAAGGGGGTGGTGATTTACTAAGAGGCGGGTATGCCTATCCTAGGTCGCAGTGCGGTCTCACTATAGAGGTCCTTTGTTCATACTCACCAATATTACTTACTTGAGTAGCTGCGTTGAAGGACCTCACAATAAGGGCTAACGGATAGTCATACGTAATGTAATAGATAAACTTATAGGCATTTAATTTCTATAGTTACTATATACAGGAATTTTAAATATTTACCAATCTGATATAAAACAATATCGCTACGCATATGCAAGGTAGAAAGAGTATATACAAAACTGCCCATATCAATATTCACACGACGGTTCACCTTTCAGACAATAAGCGAATCCGCCACTTACGTAGTCGTCACATCGTCATAACCGCGTCGTCGCTAGCAAAAGCAAAAGTGGTGGGGTAGGAAATACGCGTCGAGGCTTTTACAGACCGATCGATCGTCCGTTAATCGTCAGCTCGGCGCTGTACATCTCACGTGCAGCGTTTCCTTGGTTCGCGTTTAAGCGGCCGTGGAACACGACGGTCTTGCCGTTGGGGTCGATGTCAAGACCTCCGGGCCCAAAGACGCCGCGGTTATCAACGGTGCGGATGAGGATGCCGCGGTTAGTGTAGCTACCGTCGATGGTGCTGGAGAAGGCGTATTCGACATCGTAGTCGTCGCTAGAGTAGCAGTGGGCACTGTAGAACAAGACGAAGTTGCCGTCGGCAATCTTGTACAGAGCAGGGGCCTCGACCACGCCGTTGTTGGAGGCACCCTCGTTATCCAGGATTGTCTTCGGGCTGTCTAACAGGGTTAGGGCATCCCGTGCTACACGCTGGATCTTAATCGGCGTCGACCGGTAAGCTCCCGACGGCGTTCCACCTTGGCATGTTGTTGCGCCACCGAGGCTGTTTCCGTCAACTTTCCACACAATCCACCGGTTCGCACCATCGTCGTAACCCGACGCATCAATTACACCTCCATTGGCGCCGTCACAGATCAGCGGCTGACTTTGCGCCGTAAAAGGTCCCAATGCCGAGTTTGATGTTGCGGCACCGATACAGTGGTTACCACCGTTCTGACGGGCAGTGTAGTACATCACATATACACCGGCGTCCTAGAGTTGTTATTAGTTCAAGCCCCCGGGTATCTATATATGCTACCGCATCTAGTAGGAAAACTTACGTTCTTCTGCACATCGGGAGCCCAAATTCCTTGGTCATTAGGGTCGACCCAAGACCCAGGGTTCGGCAAAGCGTCGTTGCCAGTAAGTGTCCAGGACCAAGTATCAGATGATGTAGCAACAGGGATCTTCTTGCCGTTTGATGAAGTTCCGTAAGCCTTCCACGAGCCGTCGCCCCAGATGATACTCGGGTCGGGAAAATCGACCCCCATGAATGGGCCGGCTAGACGGCGACCTTGTAGACCGCCGCCGTTGGCCATATCGATCTTTGTCAAGTTGGTCAGACCAAGGGCTGGTAGTTCAGCCGCAGATCGGGCGGCATTTCTGGACGGAAGGCCAGCAACTAGGCCGGCGCTGAATAGAAGTAGGAAGTTCTTCATGGCTATTGTTGATCGAAGCTAACTGGGTAGGATTAGGCTACGTATCTGATGCACAAGTCTATCCTCATGAAGAGTTCTTGCTTGTTCAGCGGCCATGACGGCTAGTATTTATAAAACCCAAGAAGGAGAGCACTCTCGGTATTATTCGGTCCTTCTTAACATTCGTCACGAAGCGACGGAGCTGTGGAAAAGCGAATACGTTGTCGCGCAAAGAACAATGTAGCTAAACTAGGACAGAGCCACTAATAGAGCCAGCTCCTTTGCTTAGCTGTCTCGGTGGTTCCGGGGACATCTCTCCTAACATCCTGATGGAACGATGGGAATAATTTCCAGCGAGGGTAGCTTTCCAGGCGAGTTGAAACACCGTAAGGGACCGTCTGCACCAATAAACGAGAAACACGCCTTAAGCCTTTAGAGGGACGTAGTAGAGCAAGTCCCATCACGGGGTGCAGAGTCGGGCGATGCCACAACGGGAAGGAAATGAGAATAGAATGTGTCGACGAAGCCATCTGGAGCATCCGTCCAATAGAAAGGCGAAGAATCCTGCGTAAGCCGGGATCTTTTGCATTGCTTGGGTGGCAATGGTGCGGTTTCTAATGGGGACTATAAACAAGATCTTGATGCACCAGTGCCTGAAGCCCTGCTAGCAATATTATACTATAGTAGTGTACATACATAGTATAGATCTCGCTAAGCCATTCCCATCAACCCCAGACGGATCCCTTTCAAAGTTCCACGCCAAGGGCCAATTTTTAGCCGTAAGGAACAACGTTACATGTGCTTAATTCGTCCCATAATATCATATTATTCTTATAAAAAAAGGTTCACCTGCCTGATTCAGCATTATTTGGATTATTAGTTTATCCTGCTATGATTTAGCATTTGATATTTCTGGAAAGAATCCTGGTATGGCCATGTATGCGTAGGGCAACTCGTAGGGCAGCAGATTGTCGGTGCAAGACCCTAGGATTAAAGCGTGGCTGACATGGGTCGCGACACTAAGGTCGTTAATGATCAACACCGATCATCACTGATCATCACTGATCATCACTTTTCCCTGAATATCTGGATAAGGGTTTTTTGAGCTTAAATTGACAACGTTAGGAATAAGATTGAAAGATTGTTATATTATATTAACGAATTAGAATTCCAATTTTTGACCACTTCAATCCAAAATCTCTTTTCAAGATTCTTTAAGATGGACGGGTTACATCCTAAGCAAATCCATTATCGTATGTATTTGACGCGTAATTAATTGATTCTAGACTGCTGCCTAGTACGCCACGCCTTGCAGCTTAACGAATCCACACGCCATCCGACCCGAGCGGACCGGAGTCCAGGCTGTATATGTCACCATAGATATACCGACGATCCATGATCAATATCCAATTGTAATGTTTAAAAATTCGGCCATCTCAGGAAACTAGTATGATCATTACGTTGCCAATAGAGTCCACCTGAGTTACATGCGAATTAGAAGTGCCAGAAATGGTTACCCCTTGCCGAGATCCATAGCTCGAAATAGACCATTCTCAGCCCCGTCGGTATAGACCTAGTTCCATAATTTCTCCGCAATTGGAGAACCAACTGGTCTAAAAAGCACCAGACCGAGATGTCTGGTTGTATGAGGTACTATTCAACTCATTTAATTCAATGGTGGTTTTCTATTTTTCGCTAACGGCTCAAGACTCGGACTCGAGAGTATAATTTCCTGTTTGCTTTCTTTTCTGCAGCAGACAGTGCTGTCCCCATTTTCTTTTATATTTCTCCGGAATAAAACTTAGGTCCGGAACCCATAAGACTCTCGCAAGAAGAGGCGTATTTGCCGCATCAAGGAACGCTTCGCATTTAACGATTTCCCAGTTCTCCTTGTCTGCGATGTAATCCGGCTCATTTGGCGGTAGGGGGTGGTTATGCTCCGGATATTGCGTGTCGACCAAGAAATCGCACGATTTGATATCCACATACTTGCCTGTATCTTCTTTGTTGCGATCATTCATGCCGCTCACAGGCAGCCAGGTACCACTCCAAAAGCCAAATCCAATTCGTGCTTCAGAGAACTCTCCAGGTAGCAATCCACGAAACTCTGACCGAATAAATTTCGCATGCATATCCCGAGGTAAGAAGTAAGAGCTCGGGAATCGGTACCATTCCTTACCATAACACACATAATCCATACGTCCACCTAGACCTTTTTGACCAATTACCCCAGCTCCAAGTGGTTCGTAGAGCTTCAAAGGTGCGGAATAGGCAGTATATACGCCAACAATACGAGTAAGGCCTAGTCCCAGCGATAAGAATAACACACCTACAACAGTGAAAAGCTTTAAGCGTGCTGGGATCTTTCCGACGAGGGTTTTAGGGTCAGGATTGCCGAAAGCCGACAAGATAATGTGAAACCCTAAGGCAGCATTCAGAGCGACAAAGGGATACATGGGATACATAAACCGCTCCTCTTTATGTGGCTGCATCGAAAAAATACCAAGCCACATGTAAAAGGGGGAGAGGAATACGACCGTACGCATTCCCGTGCCAAAACCATGCTGCTTTGAGGAGACGACCTTTTGGATGAGAAATAGAGGTAAGGACAGTAAGGCGAGAATAAACCAAATATTGAAGTTTATGGTAAGGTTTCTGAAATAGAAGGTCCATGGTTCTGTACCGTAGAGGTTAGGGCCCCCCGTAGAAGAGAATATGTTGTACTTCACAATATTCCAAGAGACAACCTCGATTTTCTTATAGAAGAAAGTATTGATAGCTGTGTCGCCGACCTGTACCTGGTGAGATTTATGTATATAAGTTGAAGTAGAATCACTTACAAGGAGCAGTAAGGCAGCAATTAGACCTTTACCAACACGAAGGACCGCATCGTAAAAGCTCTGGGGATAGTTCAGGACCGCAAAGATAGCCTCCTCAATCAAGAAAGGAGCACATAGAGCTGAAGCAAAAGGCCATCCTAGGATACCTCCAACAGCAAACCACCATATGCCCCATGACGTCTTAAGCCCTCCTCTCCAGTTCATGAATGCGGCAGTTCCAAGTATGGACGTGTACATGGCAAAGCTAGAGGGTAGATAGGCTGTACTAGCGTGGAAGTTTCCGGGGGACATAACCGTCGCGATGAGAAAGAAGAGGCCAATCCTAGGATTCAGGGTGAAGCTGATGACGCGGTATAGGAGCACTTGGCATAATGAACAAACAAATGCCAAGACATAACGAACGAAGTAAAACTCGGAGAGCTATACGAATGAGAATAAGATCGTTGAGGAGCGGAGGGCATGGAAAGTGATACTTGCCTTTGTATTTTGGGGTAATAATCTTCTGATATTACCGACTATGGCGTGTAAACCGACATAGGACCAACTTCGGATGGCATATTCTGGCGAATACTCCCAAGTCTGCAACCCGTAGCCGTGTGAGATGTAATGAGTCGGTTCCCAATAATTGAAGGTCTCATCGCAATCTTGGATGGGAGCAAATAGAGCAGATATAAGATTTACAACGAGGAAGATGTAAAGTGCCTTTATGGGTTCTATCATGAATGGGGATGCTCCTCTATGTTACATCGTTAGTGCTATTCACTCTTCTGGGATGGGCTCACATACTTCTTTTTAGCATGTTGTGCAGCTGGATGAACAAACTGCTGCTGCTGCTGCTGCTGCTGCTGCGATTGAGCTCCTGTAGGAGGCATGTTTATTAATTCTGCGTCGCGCAGCTCATGCAATGCAGCTCACGCAACCGAGGAGTAATTCGATGTTGGGGAAGTTTCAATTATAAAACTCAGCTAAGAACCTAAAGCTTTAAATCTGTCCCAAATGTTGAAAGTTGAGCTCCAATTGAAAATGACGTTGCTTCAGCGCTAGTGCTAGCGTATAGACCCCTGTCTTCGGATAATTACATGTGTAAGGGTTTCTAAGCCGATTGGCCAATGGGGTATGCCACTTCTAAGATATTCCGGGTCCACTTTATTTTTCTAGAACTGGGACTTGCAGAAGCTTTCATCCAAGTTGAATTCATGCAGATTTCATTCAAGTATCAAACGCGGTTGGCTGCATTGCCGGAACTTTATCAAAACACGCCTCAGTTCGTATTTTTCGCGAACTTTGTACTTTTTGTAGTTGGGTTCTTCGCGTAGTTGTTTTTGAAATCTTCGTAACTACTTGATTTGTAAAAAGAAGTTTTTATCCTTAAGGCGATTTTACGCCATCTCAACCTGGTAGGTTATTTTCTATAGTACCTAAATCATTATCTTCAACTCGAACTTTCATAAAATAAAACTTTTCATCGCAATGGCAACTGACAATAATATAGTTTCTGCAAAAATGTCTGGGAATTTTGAAATTCCTGGTCTATCCATCTCTAGGGTACCAGATGACTCCCAAACCCAATCAGATGCTCCTAATGAAGCCCAACCTGTGACTTCTCAACCTGCCACTGAGATGGATATCGATGCTCCTGCCCCTTCAGAGAGTGCACCACTGCCTCAGATCAGGGAGGCACAGATCGAGAAGGTGGAGAAGTCAGAGAAGCCCGAGAGTTCTGATGTTGCTATCAAAGATGCACCACCCAGTCCTCCCTCCTTAACTTCAGCACTGGAGGCTCTACTTGGCGGTCTAGAAGCCCCACCACAGGATCCAAATGTGTCATCTGCGCAACCCAATGGCACGGAGCAGAACGGACAGTCCCAAGAGCAAGATGAACAAGGTGACCCTGAGTGGGAAGAAGATTCTTCCCCCTACGAATCCTCGTCCGAATCGAGCAGTTCAGATGATTCTGATGACGAGTCTGAAGATGGAAAAAACTATGAGCTACTAGGCCCCGAGGAGACCGCCCGCATTCTTATGGAAATGGAGGGTGGCTCAGATGATGAAGGTGAAGGGAAGGCGAAAGGGAATGGTTCCGGTGCACAGGTCCGCACGAAGAATGAATTGCCTGAAGAAGTAGTTCCTAAGCCCGATGTCGTCATAACGCCAGAGATGACTATCACTGAACTTGGCGTAATTGAGCACATCGTTGAGAATACGGCTGTAGTCAAGGCGACCACGACGGGAGAGTACCAAGTCCTCGACAGCGGCTCAGTTCTCTGCACGGAAGACCGCACTGTTATCGCGGCAGTAGCTGATTTAATTGGCAACGTGAGACAGCCACGTTATACTGCAAGGTTCACGAACGAAGAAGAAATCAAGTCTTACGGTCTAGATATAGGGGCTAAGGTATTCTACCCACCTTCGCACGCGGTGTATGTCTTCACTCAACCACTTCGGGAGCAAAAGGGCACAGATGCAAGCAATTGGCATGATGAAGAGGCTGGTGATGATGAAATTGAGTTCTCAGACGACGAAAAAGAGGCCGAGCATAAGAGGCAGCTGAAGGCTAAAAAGAAAGGAGGTCGTGGCGGTAAGGGCGGTGTAGGAGGACGAGGAGGTCACACCGAGGCCTCATCCCTCCCTCCGATGACTGGTCTACAGTATGATGACGACGAGGACGGCCCCTATCGAAAGCTTGCAAGGCCGGCGAGTTTTGCACAGGGCCAATCCGCCCCTTCAGAATCCGGGTATTCAAATCATCTCGCGAACAATAACGGATCATTCCGGGGTAGTCGAGGTAGAGTCCAACGAGGTCATGGACATGGCCGTGGCGGGCGGGGCAATCGTGGAGATTCACGAGGTGGACATTCCCTACCACCTAGGCCACCACGAGGACAAGACTATCAACCACAGAATCAGCAATACAACTATCCCTCAGCTCCGCCCCCGGTTGCCAACCCAACGTACCCCCCTCAGTCGCTGCCGTTCTATGGCACACAAAACGGTCATCAGCAGCCCAATACGCAGTTTCCATTTGCTTGGCCCCAGAACGTTCCACAAGGCTTTATCCCACCTCCACCGCCGCAATTTACTGGGCAGCAGCCTAGCGCATACTACAGTCCCGAGTTCTTTGCTGCTCTGCAAAGTCAGATGCAGGGACAATCCAACCAGCCAAACGGCCAGTGGCCCGGACATGGCGGTGCTGGATAGAATCCTAACGCTTTGAACGGCAATATGGGCTCGATTCTTCCCCATGCCTATCCGTCTCACGAATTGAATAATCATATTAATGAATCCGTTACCTCAAACGTTGGTGGGCTTCCATAATCCAATGATGGTCGGATCCATGCTAATAATTTTATAGATACAGTCTGCAGGGTGGCGTCCCAATCAGCAGCCTAGCCAGCAGAGCAGGATGGATAGAGTAAAGACGGAGGCGGGTGTACAAAAATCCCGGGGCAAGACTCACGGAAAAGGCCGAAAGGGCAGAAAAAGGAAAGGGGGCAAAGAAAATCAACGAGGTTCCTCCTTGTAGGGTGTGAGTCACGTTGCTCGCCGAGTCACTTATATAAGATATATCTTGTTCCCAAGGTATTACTGGCACATTGATGGTAGTTCTAGCGTCTACACTGATATCTGAAATAATATGACAATCATGGAGGATCGAGAAATATTGTCATCAAAGTCGAGTCTTGAGTCAATGGGGATATCAAGGCATGTTGATAATAGCCTGATATGGACAAGTTGACTTATACCATTCTGAATGCTAGGTACTTGTGTACCTATATATCACATACGATTCTTTTAATATCCATTCAATACCTCGCTATGGTGAACTTGTAAATTTATTCCAATATCGTCTTTACCTGAGTTTGCTTGCTATTGTCTATTCCGTAGTTTCGGGGTTTACATTATTCTACTACTACTAATCATGATGTGGTGGGTCGGCCTGGAGGCTCATCGCACACAGACTCAACATGGGGGGTAGCTATGTTACACGAAGAGCCACAAACTAGACTACGGGTATACACATGTAACCCTTAGGTACTTGAGGCTGTCTACGATGTCTCGGTATACTTTTAGGATAAGGCTCTCGGTGCCACCGATATTCATCCCGGACATACATATTGATATACCTAGGTACACTAGAAGATTTTATGCCTATTAAAATGCTAGGATCGTAGGCTCATACTAGGATAAATATCTGGCATGGGGTTTTCTATACCTACCTGGGAAGTAGCTATTATGTACATATTGATTTAGATACAGAGAACCCTAAGAGTGTATGTTAGTCCTTAGACGGATTTTTATTGCTCGGAGGATTATTATTCTGTAGCTAGTACTTTACTAGACAAGCTCGAAACTTTGCGGTCTATGCCCGCTTGCCCGCTTGCCCGCTTGGCAATATTCCGACCTCGTAGAAATGGAGCGCAGAGACTAGAAAGAAGAAAATGAGCGCCACCATTTTCAGCCACCCGTTGGTGCAGAAACGCCACCAAGTCTTTCACCATTCAGCGACGCGGTCACATTGGTACCGACGATTTCGTTCTGCATAAATCTTCGCTCGCCTACCGAAAAGAGAACTTTTCCCGATATCCGTCATTTTACAATTTGCATGTAGCTTTCTGGTCTTACCTCTATGTATGTAGTATCAGAGAAGTAGACTCGTAGGAAACATAAGTGGCCTTTGAATCAAGACTAGAATATTGCTTAGTCTGTTCGTAGCATAGAGCATAGATATGTCTAAAACCCAATGCTTATCTCTTGGCTAGTAGCAATATTGAGAATCCGAGGAAGCAAGGAGCGTATCTTATGTATACAATAATGCAATCGACCGAAAGCTGCGGGTTTTAGGGCTAGTAAGGCATACCGCCTTACACCGCAGATCCCGTCTAATCGAACTAGCCTTATACGCAATATTGATCGTGGGGTAGACTTGTCGTCCATTACGTTGAAAGCA
This sequence comes from Daldinia concentrica, assembly GCA_902805455.1. NCBI lineage: Eukaryota > Fungi > Ascomycota > Sordariomycetes > Xylariales > Hypoxylaceae > Daldinia > Daldinia concentrica. Next base: position 394,401 of record CADCSW010000003.1, on the reverse strand, counting down.
CGGGCAAATTTTCATTTCTTACCAAAAGGCGCTATTTGGGATAAGACCCACGATGTTACAATGTGACGACAGCTGAATATCTATTTATACATAGACATTGAAGGCTTTGGACATTTCCACGATGTGACCAACGGAGGAACCAGTCTGTTCGTCTGCTTAGTGTAACGGGTCGCAATGATCATCCTTCTACACGCACACTAAGTCACATCGACTGGAACAAAATAGGGATCGGCCTGTAAGCTAGATAAAGTGACAAGGATGGTAGGGACCGATAATGTGAGGGGTGGTAAGAAATTTGCGATGCGGACCGACGGACGGAGTTGGAAAATAGTCAACGAGGTCGGATGTTTGTTTCACAAGCCTAGATAAATTTCAACAGTATTTATTTCGTAATGTGAGAAATTCGGATTTCGAGAACAAAGAATAGAAAAAATATGTAAATGAAAAGAGGGACATCGACTGCAAAATACTGGGAGGATCCTGGAACTAGATGATGAAAAACTGGGAGCACCGGTTGAAAAAAAAAAAAAAAAAAAAAAAAAGATCCCTCACAACCACGCGGGAAGAAAACGTGATATCAGCACAAACATAGACCATAAAGTAACATAGGAAGGACAAAGACGTCATGTCGGGTTCCACGGCAGAAAATATCGTGGGCTTATTGGGGGTGATTCGTTCTTAATCATCAGATAGGTGTTCGCGGAGATCCACATTCCAAATAAGGATATTGATAGACGTGATAGACCCGCTCTATTATCTAGTAGATGTATCTAGGTACCTGGGTAGATAGGTACTTACGGCAACCTACTTCCCCTCGGTGCCTTCTACCGACGCTGATGTCCGGCGAGGTACATACCTAGATACGCCTCTTACGTGCATGAGATACACTAAAGGATTGAAAGTTGATGAACAAATTCCGATCGAGGCACGGTCGGTATTTCCTTTCCGTATGGATCCCTTTCAAGACCACAATACATATGTAAATTCAGATTTGAGTCGTCGCATTTCGTTGCGAACACCTCAATTCAAACAACTGCGTATGTATGTGCCCATCAATTATTGTTTTAGCTTCTGAAGTTCAAGGTCCATGTCCATCCCGTAGAAACCTCTAGCTGAATTAAGGGGTTGCGTACGTAGTTCTATGCCTGCGGCGCCTGGCAGCGGTTTTTTATTGTTTTCATGCTAGCCAATGAATATTTCATGGAGGATGCCTGCCCCTGGTAGGTCCCTGGCTACACAAATTTCGCCTAATATGCAGGTTTAAATGTTTTATCCAATCAAAATTTATCTGTTCCTGAAAGTGGCGCTTCTGTGCCTGACTACTGCAGGGGAGCTTGGACCATACGAGCTAGCAAGAAAGACCGAAAATGATCAACATTCGTCCATTGGAAGAGATGAGATGATCAATTGGGGGTGATTGCAAGGATGAGAAGATCCATTCAGCCAGAACTTTGGATGAAGGATGATTCGGTGCTGACTGCAGCCCAACTTTTACAGCTAACTGGGTTTATGCGCAATTGAATCGGCTACCTGGTGGGGAGATACGATCTCGAGCGCACAGGACAAGACAAGACAATACGAGTGGCGTCGTTCGTATTATGTGTTAGATACATGCCTATGTAAAATCGAAGTAAAGACGTAAATAATGTCTATTGCGTATTTGTTAGTTAGGTATTTAGTATTGTCAGAACTATGTATATAGCTTAGTTAAATTAGATTTGGATAGCAACCTAAAAAGAGTAGACGGAGAAACAGTCACGAAATTAAATGGACGGATACTAAATTGATATAATGCGCTCCCGTTTGTGAATAGAATGATATGATAGACTGCATGTTCATGCAACTACCCAAGAATAGCCGGGAAGGAAACCCTATTCCAATGATAATTCGAGAAGAACTGTAAGTCCCGGCTCTTGTGTACCTACCTACATAGGTAGGTATGTATGTACCTTAGGTTAGGTACTTTGTACAACAAGTGTTCAGACGGGAACCGCTGCTTCCAAGGTTATAGGTGATGAGCAATGGTTACTACCGTTTGAGGTCTTGAATTACAGGGAAGCGAAGGACACTAGGAACCACCAATGCTTTGTATTATCCGGAGTATCTTCGTACCCCAGGACGGGAAACGCGCTAGAGGTTGGCAGCTGGCCAATCCCGGGTTCGCTCCTCACACTGGCGCTTCACTATTCCAATTCATCCTCTCCTCTCCTCCCTCTCATTCTTTCCCTTCCTTTCCTCACCGTCCTCGTACGTCGCAACCTAGGCACACGGTCTCTCCCCCCTCTCTTAACGAGAATTGGGTTTCTTTCGTTGAATCCTTTCTCAATTACATTCATTTCAAACCGTAGCTTCTCGATTTTATCGAGGTTTTACACCTTCGTTACCCCACGAATCGCGATCTCGACGCTTACCTCCGCGGTAAACAAAAGCACAAAAGCACAACAGTGTAAACTACGCCACTACCGCCGATACCGAGTCGCATTACCGCTAACATAACACTGCGTGGATTACATTCTTTTTAAAATCCAAGATTAGCACGGTTGCGTGACGATTATTTAATCGCGCTTACAATCACAACTCGATTATACTTACGTCTCTGCGGCGCGACCTGCTTATCTCTAGGCTGAATGTGGTCGAACAAACGACTTGGCTTTTTATAGGAGTAATATTAAGTTTCTAGTGTTCTGGAAAATATTAACTCTTCATCATGTCGGGTCATCGTCATAACCACCTTCATAGAAGGCAAGGCGATAGCGGTTGGGATGAATTCATCGGTGGTGTTGAGAGTATTGCCAACAACTTCAACAACCCCTTTAAGCAGACGCCTACTGTACAGGCAAAGGCCGCCGAGCAATCGACAGTTGTTATGACTGTATACCAGACTCTGCCAAAAACCTTCGATGGTCCAGTTGGTGGATATAGAACTTTGGGTCAAGATGAAGACGCTCCCGAGACTAAGGCTACAGTGACACCAACTCCGGTTGTACAGGCGAAACCAACCAGCTCACCAACAAAGGACCAGGACACAGTGGTGGCGGCCTCGATCGCCAAGGCAGAGGACACAGCCTCGGCTACAAAGGGCGCTGAGAAGTCGACTACCGCAGTCCTGCCCGGGTCGATTATGGGCACCTCCTCCGTTGATATCAGTGAGCATTCGACACTAGCTCTCGCTACTAGCACTCCCACGACACTTACGAAAGCGACTAAGAACGTCGAGACATCCCAAATTGCCGCGACGGATGCTGCTGCCACTTCCTCTCCGACGGCTACAGCCGCAGATTCCTCGGCCCCCGACACCAGCGGCGCAGCGAAAGCGGGTATCGCAATTGGGGTCCTTGGCGGTGTCTTGGTGGTCGGTCTGCTTATCTGGTTTCTATTCGCCAGGCGCAGAAAGCAACTTGAGCAAAAGGAAATCGAGAATGAGAAGCCTGAAATGAGCAATCGCCGCGTATCCATTCTCTCGACCCAAACTAGCGCTACCGCACCCCAGCTTAGTCTAAGACCTGTGACGGCCGAGTTCATGCCCACTTTCGGCGAACGACGATCAAGCAAGGGGGCCGCTCTCGCGCTTGCAACCGGTGGGGCAGCCTTCAAGCCCGAAAACGCCAATCGCTCTCTTTGGGAACGACCCGGGTCCAGCAATGCTAACAACCCTCAGAATCCCTTCGGCAACAACGCGGAGCGTGCTTACACGCCCACTGAGCAGCAATCCAATCCCTTTGACAACCCAGAGAACGTCGTTGGTGTTGCTCAGACCACGAACTCGCCTCCTAGATCTTCACCTACTGCCGGTGCAGCTACTCTAGGCGCTGCTGCTGCAGGTACCGCTTTGACTCGAAAGGCTTCCACTCGAAAGGAAGCTCCTGCGCCTCTCGACCTTACTGCCCTTTCTGGACCTCCCAGTCCAGCCGACACTGAATTCAGCGTTCATTCTGTTGCTCCTGGTCAATCGCCTGGTCCTTCCCGAAGCGCGGCAGCTATTGCGGCAGCTGGTGGTCCCCCATCGACAGCCGTTCACCGTGTTCAACTAGATTTCAACCCGACTTTGGAGGATGAGATGGATCTAAAAGCTGGTCAGCTTGTCAGGCTTTTGCATGAGTATGACGATGGCTGGGTAAGTTTTAAAACAGTATATTGTGACGTAATAGTAGCTAACTTGACCAGTCTCTTTGCATCCGACTCGACCGTTCAAAGCAGGGAGTCGTTCCCAGGACTTGCTTGTCAACTCGACCCGTGAAGCCCCGTCCAGCTGGTGGACCTCCTGGAGCTCGTCCGGGCCCGCCTGTTATCCCTAGTCCACGTGGCCCACGCGGTCCAGGCCCGAACTACCCTCCTGGACAAAGAGCTATGACCCCCGGCAGCCGCCCACAATCACCAATGTATCCTATGGCAGGTCGCCCCCAATCGCCTGCCTCTATGCGACCTCAGTCCCCTGCAACTGGACGTATGAGTCCACATGGAAGCCGCCCGGCCTCTCCTTCCAATGGTCGGATGAGCCCGGGTCCTCAGTCCCCGGGATCCAGACAGCAGCGAAGGATGACCCCGCCGGGACCCAGTCCGATGAACCCCAACGGTGGTGCTCCTCAACAGCAGTATAGGGGCCCTCCTCAGGCACCCGTTGGTAGGAAACCCGTTCCAGGTCAAGCGTATTAAGGTGTGGCATTTGAATACCAGACAACTCAACTGGAATGGGGACCACAACTACTCGATATGGTCCTCTATCGGACCATGGTTCATCAGTTACCTCGAACTATAGATCCTCGACTTTGACGAACCTTAATGAACTTGGGAATGATTTAATCTTCTCGACACTCGCTTGCGACTCTTTGCTTTACACTTGATACATTTCAAACCTTTGGTGTTTTTCTGCATTTCCCTTATTTTCACTTCTTACTACCCATGTTCATTTCGTCGTTTTCCGTCGAAAAGTTACAACACCGACCCCGATGGAGCGTTGCTCCAGTTTCACTTAGACGGAGTTACTGCATACTGCTCAGATCGGGATAATCTGGTAATTTCTTGTCGATAATTTCTAGTTTTGGGGATGAGGTTCACTCTCCCAATCAGCTTCGAAGCTACATATGGTCAGCATCTGTTGGCCTTACGTGGCATCTTTTGCTATTGCCGTGACGGGGATCAACAGGTCGCTCTTATATTGGGCGATATTAGCTGTTAGATTGTCGTGGCGTCTTTACTCTCTTTCCAACTAGCTTTGGAAAAGAGCCAATTGGCAACTTTGGTACCTTCTCTTCATTTCAGCGGCACAATCCGGGATGATGAGCACGCCTGGTATCGGTATTAGGGGGAGAGCTGGATCAGGGTTAACAATGGGGTTTGTCGATGTTGAGACGCCTATGAGCTAGCCAAGGTCTAGCTGGAGGATGACGAAGGTGGATGGTAGTGGTTGGGGGATGGGAGATATGTGATGTTGATGTCTATGAAGAAAACTAGGTCATTACAAAATGAGCCTCTGCGGGGCTAGTTATGTCAGGGAGGCCCGGAGGTTCCCGTAGCTAGACTACCTATTTAGGAAGTCGAATAAAGTGATGATTCACTAAACTTTTGAAATTTGCTTGAATAAGCCTTATATGCTGTGTAAGTGTGTTCGAGAGAATATATCGGGAGACATGAGTAAAGGGTATGTAAATGCAATGAAAGTATTTTTTTCTTTTAGGCTGCCAGTTGAAGCTACGTGGATTAGCATAGGTTCAGATATGGGAACAATATTTACCTCTTTAGTTTAAGGGTTAGTAGTATCATTATAGCTCTACCCTCACAGTTAGGGTTTTCGATCCAAGTTGAGAACACAAAGTCGGGAATTCTAGGTAACACGATAGAAGCTATACTAAGTCATTAGTTATGAAAAGACTAACTACCTTTAGGTTACTTAAACATCTCGTCAACTAACACAACGATGGAGGCATTCACTCAATTAACGAAGAATTTCCTATCGGTTAACTCGATTTAAATTTCACGGTGAGTAAAGTGATAAAGACGAGTAAGTTTTCTACTATGGGAGCAAATAGCCCGCTGAAATATCTATTTGTCGATACGAGTGTCCTATATCATCACCCTATCCTAATACTACTAGACAGGGTTAGTTATTTATAGCCCCAAAGCCTTAACAACCTCCTCCCCAACTCCCCTAGCACTAGCAGGATTCTGCCCCGTAATCAACCTCCCCTCAGCAGCAACAACAATCTTCTTCGCAAACGGAGCATCCGCCTTGACAAAATTCCCAGCACTACTCTTATCCAGCTCCGTCTCGAGCAAAAACGGCATCAACGAAGTCAACTGGGCAATTTCCTCCTCCTGGTTCGAAAGCCCAGTAATCTTTTTCCCGCTGAGCAATAGACTCCCATCCGCCAACTTCACATTGACTAGCGCGGCGGGCCCGTGGCACACCGCAGCTACCACCTTGCCCTTATCCCAGAACTCGGCGATCAGCTGCTGCGAGGCGGCGTCCGTGGCTAGGTCGTACATGGGCCCGTGGCCGCCGGGGAAGAATATGGCGTCGAAGTGGTCGGCTTTGACGAGGAGAGAGGATAGTTTGGGGGTGTTTTGCCAGAGGCCCTTTTGCTCGGCAAAGAAGGTGGTGGAGGAGGGGTCGTTCTGTGAGCGCTCGACTGAGCCTGGGTCGACGGGGGGAGTGCCGCCTAAGGGTGAGGCTACGGTTATCTCGGCGTTGATGGCGTGGAAGACATCCCAGGGGTGGGCGAACTCGGGCTGTAGTTATTTAGCATTTACGTGTCCTGTTTGTTGGTCGTGTAGTCTGATTGCGTAAGGGGCTTATATGGGAACTTGGACGTGTTGCTCACCAAGTACCATCCAGTAGGTTGGTCAGAATCGCCCAGCTTGCTATGAGAGGTAAGCACGACAAGAATCTTTGGCGCCATTGTGAAGTCGTGATGAATTAGAACGGTTTGATGTTTGAGTAAAGACTCATATACTACAACTAAAAACTCCTTTCATCGCTGCATTATCATAGCATATTTATACTAGAAGACATCAGATAGGTCGTTAGGTATTGCGTCAACATGGCGAAGCGGAGATATTAATTCCATCTAAACTCCTTGAGAAGGATTCTGGGCTCGTAGCACCTATGCGACGCTATTTTCATCCTCGTCATTGACGATGTCGCGGATGTCCATAAGCCGAGACGGGAGTTATGTAAGTTCTACTACCCCCTTAGCGCATTTATATAGCCCGAGATGTTCAGATGCCGAAAGATATTTATGCTAGCGGGTGTCTATACCGTACATTGTGCGGAGTTGGGAACTTGATATTCGTATCTTGAGCAGGACTTTTGGCTACGCGGGATTGGATATACTAGGACTCAGCATTCAACTATACATCTATCACAGGTATGGCAACTTCGGATTTGTATTATATCCGTCGGAGTAGTAGCTATCTTGAGGACCAAAATTTACCCATATCCTCATATCATGCATTTTACATTATCGTTTCCGTCGTCTTTGGAGTCCAAACTTAAAATACTGTGCACGACGATGGCCTTGGATCGATTACGTAGGCTCAAGCCTGTATGTTGCTACAGTCTTAGGAGGTGCGAGCCTTCTGCGAGCCCGGAGCATCACGCCATTGCACGCTATAAACATCTCATCTCTTTGAACCTGTCTGTCTCAAGGTGATATTTATCACGTAGTTTCCGATTATAAGTTCACGACTGTAATATAGAGCAAGAACCAGTTTCAATTTATGAAGGGTAGCCTGCCATATAAATCCCCATGTCGCAACAAATCCTTCGTCGCCCTTCCCCCTACGCTCTTCCACCCATTTACACTCCCTAATTTCATGCGACATTCTGACCGTCACCTTCCATCTCTCCCTGCTCCCTCGTACGATCGTTCGATTCATCTGCAGCTGACACCTGCTACTGCATCATCAATACTAAACTCTCCTTTCCTTCGCCGACACTTATGTCCCCACGACTTCCCTGTATGCGCTCGCACGGGTTCTCGTTCCTAGCACTATAATAATATGGCAGTCCTCCCACTGAATCCTCTTTTCTTTTCCTCTCTCCTTCATACCATACACTGCGATGGAAGAGGTAGCTCAAGGATTGCTTCTTCTCTAGGGAGCCATTGGACATCGTGCTCCCTGGATTACTCAGCCTTGTGCCCAATATGTAGATGAGGTTGAGGAGCATTCGCACAATTTTTGATGTCCACTTGTTTTCATTGATCTCCTTGCTATAAGCAGGGTCTCGAAGAAGACGCGTAGACTGAAAATGGGGGTGAAGGGAATAGAATAAGGATGAGTGTAGTGTAAATGATCGATGGAAGGAGAGGAATGATAAACTCAGACAGAGGGCGATGGGAAGGTTGGTGTTCTAATGAAGTGATGGAAATGAGATTAAGATGAAGGAAATTTGCTTCGTCGGTCCCTTAAGAGGATAGCCGCACTCTGCTCCGGATTTGAAGAAATCCATCTCAGCTTCGGACAAAGTATGAGGAAAAAAGTAGAAGAGAATCCAGACATATTGGTGGAATGGAGTGCATTATATAGCCGCAGACGAGTAAGAGTTGTAGCGCTATGATGAATGGCGACATCACTGGCTTTGACCTTATGATAATTTGTCTGTTTTGGATTACATATAGCGCGGGAGTAGAGCGAATCAGCGCCCCGAGCTTTCCAAAGGGTTACGTGTTTAATAGATTACAGTAAGTGGTTGCGAGCTATATTTTACGTTACTATGTACTAGCATAGACATCAATTTGATATGACATCGAGCATGGAACCCCTATACCTTTGGTAGGCTAGGTACCTACATATCATACGCACACTGGAGTAACTGCTACTTCAATGCTGATAGGCAACTAGACAGGATATGTGCTCCTATCCATCAGAAATGAATACTGTCAAAAGGGGTTTATGAAATTGAAGGTTTACTGGGGGCTAATCACCTAACTAAGTGTTCTTTGATGACAGACTCGTACGATGGCGATATGAACCACGGCCATCTCGCGACCCTTTCAGCAACTTGAAAAGGTTTTGAGTTGTGGCCCAATGCGCCGACTCGAAGCAAGGCGAGTTGCGGCGTATCTTATTATTGGAAACGTCTTCGAGTCGATGAAACCTACCGTTGAGATAAATGCGACCTTTTGAAAATACTGTATGCTAAAAGCCATATACAGCGTGTGGATAGGTAAAAAAAAATGGATTGGACTATTGTGTGATTGGTGATGGTAGATCTGTCAAGGCCGTTTTCATATTTGGGAAGGAGACCACTTAGACAGAGACCGCAGCCGTTATTCTTCTCGTAGCCATCACTTATTGTGCTTATTGAGCTGCATACCCGAGCTTATAGCGCTTATGACTCTTCTTGTAGGTGAAGGAGGCTGTTGTTAGGTTTATATGTCTCCTTTAAAAGCGAAATTAAAAGTAATTTGTAAATTGCACTACCCCTATGTTGGACCAATAGTTATTAAGTCTAGAAGCTTAATTGAATTAATTGATGTATGCGGTATCTCCCTGTAGTCGTTACTATATATATGCTTGATTGGTTACTTATACGGTGGTTGCCGATATATAAAGTAGGGACGTATGTTAGGATGCTATTGCGATATTTACCTGATCTCTTGCTTCTACCCCCTCTATCTCTCTTTCTACACAAACACGGCTTATACCTATAAGTCTATATCTCGTTCGTTTTCATCACCTGCGGCCTCAGCAATATGGTCATATTCCCGCCCGAGAGGGCCCCTAAACTAGGTTTGAATATTTACGGTTTTGCGGCTGTAAATCCCTACAAGTTGACTATCGCAGCTGAGGAGCTTAGGTAGGTGTTTTCTCTCTCTCTCTAACGCTAGTAAGTCGTCCAAGGATGGTATCTAATGTCCTGGTAGTATTCCGTACAACTATATCAACGTGGACTTGGGTACAGGCGAGTCTCAGACCGAGTGGTACACGTCGATTAATCCAAATGGTCGTATGCCTGCACTCGTCCACGTCAAAGATGATGGTACTTCCGTGACTGTCTTCTAGAGTGCCGCCTGCTTGCTCTATATCGCTAGCGAGTTTGATAAGGAGCACAAGATCCCGTATCCTGTCGGTACGCCCGAGTACTGGACACAGCTGTCCTGGGTAAGCACAGCTGGTACGTCTTGTGCTTGATGTTATAACTTTAGATGCGACGATAAGATTCCAAAGCCACTTACATATAGCTGACTTTCCCCACAGTCTCCTTCTTCCTTTGTGGCAGGGGGTCGTCTAACGGTTGCCGATATTGCAATCTTCATCTATGCTCACTCGGCTAAGTGGTGCGGTATTGACATCAGCGAGTTCCCCAACGTCAAGACGTGGCGTGATAAGCTCGTTCAGAGACCTGGTTTCCAAAAAGGGCCGTAGGTTCCTATACCTTATCCGTTTACAGACGAGGCTGTCTCCGATCCCGACGGGTAAGATTTCTATATCACGATGCGAAAGTTCGGTAAACAAATGATTAAGAGGACGACCGACAAATGGCAGGGCGATGTGGTACCCGTGCCCTCTAACCACGCTAGCTATTAAGTAGCGCATACGAGTTCGCATTGGGCTTTGGTGCTGGGTAAATTTTGAGAATCTTTACGAGTTAACGCGACGTATTAAATTCCAACGTCTTCGAATTGCCTTAGGTTAGGTACTTTAGACTATACTCCCCATAAAGGAATGGCCGTTTGATATGGGCCACCAAACCATTAAATAGGATAAACCCTCTTAGAAGAATAAGGACAAAAGCCGAAATTTGCCTGCTTGTGGCCCATTATTCGTATTTTGAACACTTTAAATAGCCAACCAAGTTCCGGAGGTGCCATATTCGATATCACGAGACTCCTTAATAACGTTCTCATCATGCATTCCCGCTGGGCAATAGTTATTGCCTGCTTCATTGCTTGTATTCTCTCGAAGATTTTCACAACTACTTATCGATGTTTTACTTTTCCGAGAGAGTATAGCTGTTTTAGCCGATTTGGTTCGTAGATATAAAGTCAAGTTTGAGATGTGGTTGGTCCAGAATGACGGAATAGCCGGCACGCAACTGATCATGATTGCGATAGAGCACTCCGCAGTACTAAGGTGGTAAGTAAGTTGTGGGCTTGTAAGGCTAGGGCTTTTAATGACATACGTGCTGAGCATTAAAGTATACGTAGGTATTATTTCGGATCTGAGATCTATCGCCCGCCAGCACAACGAGATGCCACCTAAGGCTATTCCACTAAATCACGATGAGTGTCAGTAGTCGGTAGGTATAAGAGTTATCCTTAGTTTGAACTTACAAAATTCCAGCCATGAATACAATTGCTAAGTTTATCTTTTTACGGCGTGGAAGTTGTAACTTGATGATAATAGGGAACGGGAGGAGGAAGAGTATTATATCGGTGACAAATGAAATAATTCCATTCCATAGTACAACATAAGAATACCACATCACACAGGTATCGATGAAAGAACCATCCAATGGAAATCTTCCTATTGGACTACAATAGGCACCTAGTATGGACGATCCTATTATAAATTGCAAAAGCGTCAAGACAATAGAACAATAGCTAACTGTCCGGACCCATTTTACAGATCCGAAGAGGCGGATGCAAAGGAAAAATAAAGGGGCTTTGGCAAAGAACGATAGGAACGCCGTAATTATAGTATGGACCGTTTCCATCTGGAATACGTTAGTAATCTTCACTAAAGGGGTTAAACATCTCCGGCAAATTTACAGATAAATAGAAGGATAAATCAACGAATAACGCTTCTAACCATATTACACGTATTAGATTTTGGCATCAACAAAGATTCTTGGACACACCAGCTTCGATTGGGTTTACGTATGCCCTCACTACGAATATCCTCAGTACGAAGACGACGACCAATAGTACAATCGCAACAACAGAGAGATCTAGGTAGCGCATCCCTAATTAATATGTGGAGTTTACGCGCAAATCAACCTGGGTAGGGCATTGATGAACGTACATTCTTCAATCAAAAACTTCTTTTCTTTCCCCCATGTATTCCATAAGCGAATCGCGACGAAAAAGGTAGAGAGAAGGATAGAAACTATTCCTACTCCAAGATATACATCTAGTGATATAATGCCTAAAGTCGGGTCAGAGAGATTCATCATAGGAGTTGATGGGTGACCAGGTAGTATTATGGTCTTGAAGCTTGGTAAATTACAGAAGTGAGCGGAATGCCGGTAGACTAGGTATATATATATTCCCTGAGCGGGCCACCCCTTTGCGTTGTATGATTCGAGCTGAGCCCCCAATCCTCGTGTCTTACACAGTGGTGGTAGTACTCGCATCTTCATTATTGGTTATGATCAATCCTCGCCTCTCAAATACATCTGGATAGCTACGATGACTGATTGGGGTCCTCTATTCGCCCAATCAGGTCATCGGATTTACTCTTCAGTACCACACACCCGCTGTGCCTCATTTGAATGAAACCCTAAAAATGAGGAATGCCTAGTTTATAAGCAGTGGTCAATACCAGAGCCGGTTTCTCAGCAAGAGAATAAAAAAAACTTTTATAACCATATCTGATACCGAAGTATGATTTAGCTACCTTAGGTACCTAAGGTTGCTTCGACAGAGCTGTGTTCTTACTTTTTACTTTCATCCTCACGGTTACTATTCAAAATTCTGAGAATACATATGAAACTCCTTCACTACATGACCAAATAGTGGTGCAAGTAACATGGGTTAAGAAAAGAAACCTACTGTAGCATCCATCACGTATAAGGTTGGATACACTTAGTTATGTAATAAATGAAGTTATTCGTATTGCTTATGAACAGTGTTTTTCGGCACTATCAAGGTAGCCTGTTAGGGGCTATGTGATGTTGAGTCGTAAGGATGCAATACGTGTGATCCGATAATTGTTATATTCAGTCAACAACTAGAACGATCTAAAGATGAATGGCAATAGGCTGAAATAATGCCTAAAGCGGTGACCGCCCTATTATAAATCACATCGAAGCGTCGATTTATTGAAAGACTTAGGATTGGTGGCTGATATAACGATGGAGGTCCTAGTCTGTGGATCGAGATCTGTGTTACTTGAAACTGCTTGATAGGCCATCTCGAGTCGGCTCTCGGACTGACGAATGCATGTTAATTTACCTAGTTCGTCTCATGATTATTATTGCCTTAGGCATACGGCACCATTTCACGATAGATCGTACTCTCTAGGCAGTACGTGATGTAATTGTCATGTTATGGCTTGAAAGTGAAATCTGGGGTAACGATCGCTACATAAAACATCCAAAGACCCTGTCTAATTCTTACAAAAGCAATCTAACAATTATAAGTGCTCACAGCTTACTATTCTTCCAAACCGGCTTCCGTCTCTCAACGAAGCTCTTCACTCCCTCAATCGCATTCTCCCCCTTCTCTATACGTCCAAACCAGCCCTTAAGCAAGATATCCGTACCCTGCTCCGGCCCAACACCCTCCCAGCCTAACTTCAACCCCTCGCGCGACACGATAACCGCATCGGGACTATTCCCCGCGATACGCTGCGCCCATTCTAGCGCCTTCGCCAGCACAGCTTTACTATCGCCCTCCACGACTTCATTCACCAGCCCCCATGCCAGCATCTCCTTTGCGCTGTACTTCTTCCCGCTAAGCGCCATCTCCGCGGCCCGCTGCTTGCCTACGCTACGTGCAAGCCGGGTAATGCACCCGCTAGGGCGATGACTCAATGGTAACTTCAGGAAGACTGAAATTCGCCGACGCAGCCGCGATGACCAAGTCACAGTTAATCGCCATCTCCATGCCACCACCGAAGCAAATGCCATTAACAGCGCCGATAATAGGCTTAAGCCCGCCGCGGTTACTCATGCCGCCGAACCCACCAGGCGGGAAGCGCTTGTTCGGCTGACTGTGCTCCTGTGCCGACACCGCCTTATCCGCGGAAGAAGAGTTGAGAGAATCCCATTCCTTCAGGTCAGCGCCCGCGCAGAAGGCCCTACCAGAGCCGGTGAAGACGGCGCAACGTAGCGAGGGCTCTGCATCATACCAGTCCCATAGGCGCTCGAGGGCGAAGTGTTGCGGGCGCGGGATCGCGTTGAGCTGTTGTGGACGGTTGAGCGTTACGAGCAGGATGTGTGGGCTCGGGAAGGATACCAGGGTGTCTGGAACATTGGGTGGTGGTGTTGTGAATTGGAGAGCCATGATGGGTGTTTAAAAAAAGGGGTTAGGATTTTGGCAAATACGCTTCATACGCAAGAGACGAAGTGAGTTTATTTAGGTTAGATAGTTGTAACCTAGACGGGATGATGCAGGAAATAATAAGACGTAAAGCGGTAAGTTAGATTAACTATTCTAAAGCGGTGTAATATGCTTCCGAAATAAAAAGTATAAGATGAAATAAGTGAAATATCTACCTGTTAACTAGATGTTAAACAAAGTATCAATGAGATATATGGAAGTAATATTATATTAAGTTCGCTCGGTTAGATCAGTAAATTTAATGTCTTATTAATCGATTCTCACCTTGGGATTAATGTTTACTTAAACCGAACAAGTGGGGTTCTATTGCAGTATATAAAGAATTGCCTCGGCATTCCGTTAGACCCATAGTACTCCGCAAATCGCAAACCGGACCCGGACCACGGTTGTTACCCCTGACGGTCAAGCTCCGCACGTTACGACATATATTCAGTTAGTTAGGTAGTTATTCTAATTTACAGTACAAGTTATCATTAAATAATAATCAAGTAAAGTAGATAGCGCGAACATGTTTCGACAAATAGCTCTACTGAATTCTGTATTACTGTAATGCATGGCTCTTAATATCCATGGAGCTATTATTTCTTATGATTATCATGTATAATGAGCCTCCTGTCTGAAAACTATGGTTTATACCCATCGATCCGGATATCCGAAGGGCATTCCCTCCATTATACTCCCTTCCCACGCGCAGACTATCTCAAACTGCGGATTAGATATCCTCAATTATAAGACGAACTTTTAAAATTTTGAATTGTACAGTGGTTGCTAAGGTATGGTGTTATTGCAAAGCATCGAGAAATCAAAGTACCTTCTCACCCTATGCAGAAAGACCACGTTTTTCACTCTCGGTAAAGAAAATAACCATCCTCCAAAGTTTCTTAACAAGGGCTTCGGCTTCATCATCCAAGGCCTAAAGTAATGGTTAGCACATTGCCGTATTAATTAAAGAAATCATGATATGATAAGTCACGTACCTCTGCCAATTCCTCTACCAATTCCGCAGGTTTGGCGTGCTTCCGAAGATGCTCTTCTACAACCTCGATAAGAAGTTGCTCCTGGACACCCAGATATTCGACCAGTTTCTTCTCGACAAAGGGCCTGAGCTTCTCACGAATAACGCTCTCGTCCAAGAAATCCCACTTGACGTCCCACTCCCAGAGTCCTTCCTTTTCGTTTGGAATTTCTTGTGCCAACGCACGCACAGCCTGGTCACGTTCTTCGTCGGACATAGCTGCAGCTGCAGCGGGTTCAAATTGAATTGGTATGAGCTGCCGCCTAGAAGTTGCATCTTCGTCCTCGTCCTCGAGAAGACCCTCAACCTCGGCGATGGTCTTCCTTTGTGGCGCCGCACGTTGTGCCTGCGCCTTCTGCGCAGCTGCGCCGAGGGATAGCTTGAATGGTTGAGGCGCGGTAATTCCGACCCTAGTGGCTTGTCGTTGTTCCATCTCCTGAGCTTGCCTCTCGAGGAATGAATCCGCCATACCCCGGGCTTGCTCACGCTCTGCCTCCTCCTTGACGCGTTCTTGCTCTTCTGCTTGTCGGTCCGTATCATCGGCTGCTATTTCTCTAGCTCTAAATGCAGTACGATTCCTGATCCAAGCGCTCCGGTCCTTGTAATAATCTTCAGACTTTCGTGATGCCTCCGCATCGTCATCAAAATGTTTGAGTCGCTGGAGCACTTTATCTCTGTTCTTAGCAAAGTCCTTTGCATCCGAGCCGTCGCGCTCCTTCTCTCGCTCTAGGGCAGCTGTGCGAGACTTCTCCCGATTTAACCATCGGCGCTCGGCATCCAGATAGAGCTTCTCAGTCTCCGCATTTTGCTTAGCGGTTCGGCGACGCTCTAGTTCCTCATCACTGGCCGAATCGTCGTCGTTATCCCTGTTATAAGACAGACCACCATTTGTTGTGCCGCCGTTAATAAAATTAATCGATCTATTGTAATCCTTGCCCATGTCAGACTTCTGCCCTTTCGGACCAGATGGCGCATTCGGCATACCGCGCGGTCCTAGCGGAATGGTGTTCGAACTAGAAGGCGGCGGGGACGTTAATCGAGAGGGTCGAGATGCACCATTCCTTTGACGTTCCATTGCCTCGAGCTCTTCCTCCCTCTTCAAGCGTTCTAAATCCCGCCTAATACTTCGTTCTCTGAAAGCGGCGATTTCGGCAGCAACAGTCTCGCGCATCTCAGCTGGGATGTCGGCTAGTTCGTCCTCCTGCGCCAAGGGGATATTAACCACCTCAACATTCTCGCCGTTCTGAGCCGAGCTGTCACCCATGGCAACATCCCCATCCGCGTCTGCTCCAGATCGCGAGGTAGGATAAAAGAGATTTTTTATGGTCTGCTTTAACGCACCTCTGGCAGCTTCCCGTCTTGCCTCTGCACCGGAATCGTCAGGCCTGCTCTCCCTATACGCCTCCAGGTACTTTGCCGAATTCTCATCTAGTTTAATTTGAAGGGTTGCTTTTTCGAAATTCGCGTAGGAATCGTCGTCGTTCGCGGGCTCGTCTGAGGGTACTTGCTTTTTCACGGGTACCTTGATATCTTTTAGGATCTCGGAAGCGAGCCAGAGGGACTCAGTATCTTCGAACTGGGCGAAGCCGAAGGTCATTTCTTTCCCGCCAGCATCGACAGCTCTGTCCCAACGGCGCACCCTGCCCGCGGTGCTGAGAACCTTCTCCACACCTTCGTTACTAATTCCATCTGTAATACCACTCACAAAAACGGTCCGCACGATTTCTTCTTTAGTAGGGGGGACTAATGCTTGCATATTCTCGCGTATGGCCTGTCGCGTTTGGTCTAAGCCACGTTCCATCCCTATACCCGCTCTAGGGCCAGCAGAGTTAGGGGTCTCGCTGTCTTTGCGACCTGGTATTCCAGGGGTTGGGGGTTTCGTGGAGGTACCGAGACGAATAACGGGGGCGTTGAAGTTAATATTGGGCATATTCGGAGGAGCTTGGAAGTTGGATGGCAGACCGCTAGGTCGATTAGCTTGATTGATGTTGTGCTGCTGAACGCCAGGTGGTGGCGCCATTCCTGGGGCAGACATGCCTGGAGGAGGTCCTAAGGTAGATATTAGTATACGATAGGTACTAAAATGCTCGATTGCGACAGCTACCTACCTAGACCAGGAGCAGACGGGACACCTGGAGCACCACTAGCTCCAGGATATGAACCGTATGTCGGAGGCGGGCCGAAGCCAGGCACTTGAGGTGAGTATTCTTGTCAGCATCGTTGTAGTCCTTAAAGTGATAGGACATATCAAATAAACATATTAAGAAACAACTTACCTCCACCGTAGGGATTATACGCCATAATAGAAATGCTGAATGCTATCAGATTCCGGCAGACGTAATAGAAGGGAGGTAGGAATCTCACCGAATAGATCGGTAACAAGAGGTATGCGAATCGCAAGACCTCGAATAAGAGAAAAGACTGATAGGACGAAAATGTTTAGCAAGGGCGAAGTAATTCGCACGAGGTTTAAACAGTTGACAAGGTTCCAGTTTATTAGAGGTAGAAGTTTAAGCACAGCCACACGTGGGGCTGACCTTCTAAATTCCAATTACCTAATGCACACTGCCTAAATACATAGATACTTACCTAGGTAGGTACCTAGGTATGTACCTAGGTATGTACTTGAGCTAACAGTACGGTGGATTACGGCAAATCATCGGCACTAGAGTCACGGATTCTTCCCGGCCAAGAAAAAAAAAAAAAAAAAAAAAGAGAGGACGGAGTGTGGACCCATCAGAAAATCGTAATCGACCGCAATTAACGGAAGCTTTGCTTTCTCTAATCGCGACTACCGGAGGAAGTCCTTGGATCTCAGAGTCTCAATTCCGAGACTTAGCCAACTTCCGCAAAACATTTAAGATGTAAGAACATACTAATACTATCTAACATAAATAATACAATACCTTCTCTAATATTTATATTTTATAGGACTGAGTTTTATCGGGTAGCGCAAGTCGCCGTTCGATCAACGTCACTCCTCCGAAGTTCCGCATCGAGATGGCAGCCGTCCTCTTTCTCGACCCTGTCTACTCCCTTAATACCGAGTATAAGGCACATCTCAACCTCACCGATTCTCCAATCAAACGATGCTAGCAACGGCCCTCCTAAAGACCCTACTCTTTCTCCCAGATCACCTCTAGCCCGGGCGCGGCACCAGAGCTATTCTTTCTCTAACTGGGGCGATCCTTTTCCAGAAGAGAAGAAAGGCGATGATGAAATCAAAAAGCCAAATATCTCAGTATACGAAGACCCCTTCGCTCCCGAAGTCAATTTCGAAACTGGCGAACTTAACAAGAACAAATTCCTAGAGGACCGACCAACTCCTACTCGTCCCATATTGCGCCTTGTCCCACGAACTGGCCGTACTATTCATATCACCAAAAATTCTGATGTAGCACGGTCATTTGCACTTTTATCCGTCCATGTATCGTCAAACAGGGTCCGTCATGACTTGAACTCTCAGAGGTTTCACGAGCGACCAGGTCTGAAGCGAAAGAGGCTCAAGAGCGAGAGATGGCAGAAGAGATTTCAAAGGGGTTTTAAGGCTTGCGTAAAGAGAGTCAGAGAGTTAACAAAGCAGGGCTGGTAAAATCCAGATCTTTCGTGTATAATTGTCCAGGTCGACCTGAATTGCATCATTCATGTCACCAATTGTATAGATCTAGATATGTTGTACATTATGCGACTATTCTCTCGTAGCTTCGAACGGATAACTGCATTAAATTAAGAATCAACAGTAGCGAAACTGCTATAGCGAAAAGGGGCGGGGGCTATACTTGTTTTACACGACAAAAAAGATGCATCCTTTAGATGGCCTTGAGCGTATTTATTACAATCCTAAGGGCATCAGATCTTTAATCTCGGCATCGTGCCCAAGCAAGCCTATAGCCGGTGACAAACAACCCAAGCAAGAAAGGTGCGTCTATCGGCGTTCAAGTGACGCGACTGCACTACGAGTAAGGTATATCATAGTTAATACCCAATGTCGTTAGAAGTCAAAGGTGATATTATAAAGGTCGCATTGGCCTAATTGGCATTAATTAATAGCTTAAACTGTTAAGGGAAATAATGACAACATAGGCACCTCATAACGAGTAATTAGAGAAATGTGTCGATTGCTTGCTTATTTAGGGGAGTATGGTTCCTAGGAATAGCTACAATATAACTCAGGATAGGCACAGCCGAAGACCAAGGAAATAAATCTGTGGAATGAACTAGAAACTAGAAATGTTCGATGAATGTCTCTAGCTGGCTCTGGGCAGGTCACAAAATACTAACGGGGTTTACTAGACAGCCAAGTTGAGCTGGAAGAGGTGCATACGAGGATAGAGGTCAAGGATACTAGATATTTCTACACAAGATGAGAGTAGCATAGATGCATTAATACGTTTCCGAACCTAGAAATGCCAAGGGGGCTTCACAAAAGTGCAATGTAGAAGCTACGGGAAGAGTAATAAGCAGCAGAGACCTTAAGATAAAGGAGCTGAGCTTCCGTTGTTCAAAGAGACTGTTTCGTCCAGATATTTAACACATATACAGAAATGACTGTGCGCAGAAATAGAAAAGTCGCAAGAGTAGATTTTAAATGACCTACATTAGGCACGGGAAGGATCTAACGCAAGGCCCTAAGATGTATACACTTATAGAAGCCCTAACTGCCGGTCTCCTATGGAGGGCCAGAGGGGGTAACTTGCAACTTAACAGCTCACAAACTCATTTGAAAATTGCAAAGCTTGAAAGACAAGTCAAAAAGATACGATTAAGGCTTGAGAAATACGAAAAGAGGTTTCAAAGAGAAGATGAAAAGATCAAAGATATAAAAACGAGCAAACAAGAAATCGCAGCGCCGCAGCAAATATTCGGAGAAATAGGACGCCAAGGCAACAACGAGCCTATAGATATAAGTCAAATATCACAGAAAGTCGAGGCGGAAGCTATACAGCTAAAATCAATGGAGGAAGAATTAGTTGGCCTAAGACAAAAGCTAGGGCAAGCAGTTGCAGAGTTAGAGGAGCTACGGAAGCAGGAAAGTTTGCATCAAGAAGCTCTGCAGCGAGAACAGAAGAGCTTCAGTGTAAAGTTACAGGATGTTAAGAATACACTGAACAACGTTATCCAACGTCTAACCAATGAACTAAGCACAGAAGAGGATAGGAAAAATATACTTTTTCAACAAGTTCAAACACTTCAGGGAACCGTCCGTGTAATATGTCGCATCCGACCAGATACTTCTGGCTCGTTATTGGAATACAAAACGGAGATGGGATACTTCTACGACTATGCGACTAAGTTAATAGTCCAGGAAGAAGCGCTACGGTATGAGTTTGAACGGATATTTCTCCCCGAAGACACAAACGGTGATATTTTCAACGGAATCAGCCACTTCGTGAAATCAGTCCTCGACGGGAAAAAGGCTTGCATATTCTGCTATGGCCAATCGGGTACTGGTAAGACACATACGATGAGTAATCTAGATAACGTTAAGAATCGAAAAGAAGGCGTCGACTACGCGAATGACGGGATTATCCCAAGGGTGAAGACAATGATCTTCAGCGAGAAGAAAAGGTTCCACGAGCTTGGCAAGGAGCTCGCCATTAGTGCGTGCTGCTTCGAGATATACGACGGGGATCTGTGGTCAATACGAGCAGACGGGAGTAAGAAGAGACCACGGGCTGTGAACAGTATCGTGAATTCAGAGTTCCAGACACTCGACTCAGCTAAGGACTTTAGCGCCTTGGTTGACGCCGGGATGAAGTACAGACACTTCGGGGCGACTGCTTTGAACAATAGCTCGTCTCGGTCTCATTTCATCATTAGCATCAAGGTAGTCACCAAAATCGAAGGTGGTCGTGGTAAACCACGCGAAGGCCTATTCAGCATAGTAGATCTCGCAGGCTTCGAGAGGACCGACCAAGCACAAACCACAGGGAAAACTTTCAATGAAGGCGTCAGCATTAACTTATCACTACTGGCACTAAGAAGCGTATTGGACGCTCTTGCCAAGAATAGAAACGCAAAGTTCAGAGATAATATACTCACGATGGTCCTACAGCCCTTTCTTGGAGAGGATAGCTTGACACTGATGTTCGTCATGATCAGCCTTTTGAAGGATAACTGGCAGGCGACTAAGTGGACACTTGAGCTTGCGAAAATCGTAAGTTAGGAATAATTTTGGCTTACTCTGTTTATCATTTATTTAGACGCTGACTACCCGTCATGATTTAGGCTCGGGTCGCAAAGAAACACCACAACAGAGATAGTGGACGTGCAGGAGCGGCGGCGGGAAAGAGGCAGTTGAACGTACCAGCCAATACAACTCATCAGCGAAGGGGCAAGAAATAAGCAAAAGCCGTCAGCTAGGCGCGAGGAGACCTTGGTTCGAATTCTCGTTATGTACCTAATCTAGGTAATTACCTACCTAAGGTTGAGTTCAGGAGTGTATCATTCCTAGTCAAGGGTAAAAAGGGACGGCAGGAGAAAAGCCTCAAAGGAACTGACCTCACCGGTGTCCTCAAGGTCGTATACTTCTGCATACACCGATTCAGACGCCCCTTTGTCATTGTGTCACGATGAATCACCTTCCTCTTACGAGACGTGAATGCTGAGGTCGTGACAATATCTGTTCGCCCCCCGGGGACGAATTTTACTTCATTATGATGGGAAGTTGATAAAGTCTCAAATTATGCCATGGCCACGGATGGGTTCACGGATTGCGATTGGGCTAGGGCGCGACTACTCGTGTTTCTTCGTACGTTAATGAGGCGACAAATCGCGTCTTGGTTTTATTGGCCCTTGACAATTATTCAACACGCTCAGGTAAACACTCTTACTGATACGTGGCCCCCATTTAGATCGCGTGTTTCACTCAGTGAAGTATGCTGCAGGCGTGTGAGGTCCGTACTGGACGCACTTTTGCCGCCCCTGCGAAGGGCCGCTCCATAGTGGCCGCGCCGTGTTCCCCTTGTTATGGGCTCACAGTGTTGCTTTTTGCGAGCAGTAGGTACATGCGTATTGGGATCTCCCTAGGAGGCCAAGGGAGCTCTTCACGCTCATTCTAGCGGCAACTAGGTCCCGTAAGATGTGTTAGCAAGTGAGCTCCGTGAATAGGTATAGTCGAAAGTTGATCGTTCATTAACTTTCAGCAGCCCCTTGTCACCCTAGACCTGGTTCCTTATGAGAGGGGCTTGAGTGGGTGATGGCGGAAGACAGGATACATTGGAGGCCGTTAAGCTCGAAGCCAGGTCGCTAGTACATCGATTCGAATCAATAATTCTACGTGCAGATGCATGGTGTCTGGGTGGCTGCTAGGCGCATTACAGGGCGGTCGACGGGCTCCACCGGGTAAAGATAGACCGGCCAAAGCGTATCACGACAGTGATGGCCCCCCTGGAAGACACTGCCTATCGACTACCACACTGCTCCTTGTGGGATCGTAAAACTTAATACATGGAGTAGGTAATATGTGTCCCTTGGATTGCATAAGGAATATAAGGATGTCTTTGCTTGAGTGACTTTGGGTTCCGGAAAACACGGAATTCCCATGCTTTCCGCGTCTACTTGAATACATGGCCTGTTTGAGCTTCCTCTTGTAGTATTCACATCGTAATCTTTACTTAGGTAACTAGCTTCACACCTAGATCATATTACATACCCACGGCCCATGATGAGAACTGTCGAACAGTGTTTGGGCTATCGTATTAAGGATGCCTTCCAGCTTACTTGGTTTAATATTTGCTGTGTGGAGAACGGGGTGTAGAAATTGGCACTATTATTATCTTAATTGACTACCTAACCTATTATACGTAATTGGAACCGTAGTTTCCTAGTTGTATTTACAACATGAGTTAAGAGTGATGTGTCATTCCGTACGTGATACAGTGAAGTACCACGCACCTATTTGAACATTGGCACCTTTACATTGGGACCTATTGGCCACTTAATAACAAGAAAGGCTGACGAGGGTTAGGTTTAGTTGTAAATCCGATCCAGTATCTTGAAAGCATCTCCGGTTTGACATAGTTGACGAAGCCGAAGTTACTTGGTAGAAGCCTTTATGAAACGTATCAACTAATATTCAACAGGCTAGCAGAGAGATGGAGAGATGAGTAATGGTATATACTGCTTATATCAGGTTGGGTACCTGAGTACTGAGTTATTTGTTTACTACATGTATATATGTATTTACTTTTTCCCATCAAAAAAAGGGTATCGAGTATCTAAATACCCCGTTGCGTAATACCAGCCCCGGGCGCTACAAGACAAGTTATTGTTACTGTTAATTATCCCTTTAAGGGGTTGTGTATGGGTAAGCATGTTGTTACCCCCGACTTGGTCCTTTTTCCTGATGGTATGTTTTGATTCTCCGGTTCGTTGCTGGTGCCTGTGAGCATTTCCTTAGGTGTGCTACCTCTGGAGGAAAGGAAGACCCATCGCCATGCTTCGTAGGTTGTGAACGCGAGGAAAATGTATCTTTGGAACAAATAGGGTCTCTATCCACATTGAATGTGGATGAGCTTCAATTAGGAGTAGGATTGGTTGGGCTATACTACGTTATACGTCATCGTGATGCCGGTACTTCCGCCATGTTCAGATACATTTTATAACGACTTTATACCATATACGATAGTATACTTAGTAACTGGTAGCTCACTGCTATAATTAGGAGCAATTACTTTGCTAGAAATCGAGTCGATATCCTGTCGACGTATGTTTGTCCAGGTATTTCTCGGGTCCTTAGTTCAATTGTGTATTAAATGTAGGCGCTAGGGGGTGGTGTCATTCATATCGCGTCGGGTTCTTCCGGACAATGACGAGGTCGTGGTAGGTGTAGTACAGCTCGGGTGCTGGAATCAACTCGTGGTGGACGCAGTAAACGAAAGGGCCTGAAGGAAACTTGGCGGTGAATCTGGGTTGTTTTGCATGCTAAAATAGAACGGTTAACATGGTGAGAGATGCTGTCATACCTATTCAAATCGGTGTCAAACCCGCCTTCCTCAGTCTCTGTATATCTGTATATAGATCTGACTCACATCTGAATAGCACATAGAAATATTAGAGATATAGGGTAAAGTTGGACATAGCAAACGGTGATATTTCAGTGGGCTAGTACGGAGTATTTCTGACGGTAAATTGTTGTAGCATTTAGACTATGTACGGAGTTAACTATTATGATTGATTCGCTTATTCCTACCTCTCTTTCAACCAGGGCTATAGGCCAAATATTATAGGTATGGCAACACCACGACGCACGGATATGTGAAAGGGGAGTGGAGACTGGATATACTATCGCCCAAGAGAACTACAACACTCTGTGCACTATGTTTCTGATAAAGCACGGCTATGCCTTAGAGATAATATGGGGAACCTCACGTCATTATCAAATGTCAGAGCGTAGGTATACGACAGCAAATTCTCGGATGTCGGAAACCGTCCTCGGTCACCCCCAAAGACGCCAATATCTGGTTATGGTGGAACGGCAAGCGTGACATAAGGAGATCTCGATGAAGGCTCCGTTCCCTCGGGGTGGGAGTTTGACGCGTGTCCGTTAAAATACTTACATATCGAGGTGCTAAATGGAGAATAGTTTTCGGCAGGGCTGAACATTTGTTTGGTTAATTGCTAGAAAGATGATGGTCTGAGCTCCTGCTAACTCATACTACTCTAGCTCTTTCTCTCTTCTTTGCAGCTTTTCGCGTGGCGACAGGGATAATGAAACGATACCATCGCGAAAAGTGAGGCGAGAGAAATGAACTTAGAATCTTTAAAAGTTTGGTTGGTTTTTAGAACGACGAAAATGATTATAATTCGTGTTCGCCTTGAGTTAGCCCGAGTGAAACTAATTTGGTGCTTTAATTGATATTTTCAGGAAAGCTGTGCCGTTGATACCGATACCCAATAAGATAATAGGTCATTATTTATCAATTTACGAATCTAATTATGGTGGACTAATTATTAATACACCTTTAAGCAGTCGGTAAGGCTATTCACCAACCAAAAAGATCTATCCGGTGAAGCATAGCAAATATCGTACATTCTTCCGGTAGGAAAGCTTGTAACCAATACAAAACCCGAACCAAAACTTCCTCGTGTGAATACACAATTTGGATGTACACGTGGGTAGATAGGAGGCATTGACGCCCCCTATACCTGGAACAGTCCAGACAACCTCCCACAGACCACCGAATCTTTTGACCGTGGAACCACATAATGTGATTACGTAGCGGCTATAGATTTAATGACAATGACAATGGCAACTCCAATAGCCAAGCCCTTTAGGCTGTTTGAAAGAAAGCTCTACGAATCCAGGCCAGCCTGGTCTGCCTTGCCATTATCGCAAAGGGTGCCGAAGGAACTATTCTTTCATATCCATGGGGGCCACCAGGCCACACATGGAGCTCTGCTTGAACCCCGCCTTCCCACAGTTTAGAGGCAAATGCCACAATTTCATCGCGAAAGGGTTCAGCCGAAGCACAGTCGAGGTATGTCGGTGGCAACCCTGAGAGATCCTGCCCTCGAGCGGGTGCTTCGTATTCGGTAACAGAGCTGCTCCCAGCGCGCTCACCGAGGAGACAACGCCAGGCAAACCTGTTCAGAGTCGAGTTATAAAATGGGCCAGTGGAGAACTGTTGAGAGGAAACCTTTTCGTTCCTATCATCGAGCATGGGACATTCGAGAACAAGGCCACACAGCTTCGGGCCGCCTTTATCACGTGCCATCAATGCTGTAGCCGCTGCCAAACCGCCCCCAGCAGACGTGCCGTAGAGCAGCAGGCGGTCAGGATCGATACCTAGTTCTGAGAGGTGCTTACCAGCCCAGAGTAATGCCGCATAACAATCTTCTGCAGGTTGCGTACCAGTATTCTCTGGCGCACGTCCGTACTCCACACTTATAGCGATGGCATTGAACTCCCTTGCCCATACAACACTAGTATCCAATCCCGCGAAGCGATCTGCTGCAACTAAGGCGCCACCGTGGATGTAGAAAATACATGGATGCTGATCACCCGTCGCGGCCGCTGGTCGTACAACCGAGACCGTTAGATCCCTTCGAGGCCCTGGAATTGTGACGTCGTCGACTCGAACACTCTCGTCGGTAAGTAGAGCATTCGTGAGAGGTTGAGTCCTCGCTGCCGCATCCTTCCTAAGCTTCTCAACCTCATACCTCTCGGGCGTACCGCCTAGAGCCTTGAATATCGCGTCTATCTCAGCGTCATAAGGTGGTCTTGGCAAGCGGTCAGCTGGCCCCGCCAAAACCTTGCGCATTCTGAGTGAGGCCGTAATTTATGTAGATAGTCCAACAAGTCCGGAGTGGCGTAGAGGGGTGGGCTTCCGTGTCGAGTTTGAGAGGCCCTTGAGAGAGTTTGGGTACTACGCGCCCAAGAAGTTGCCGGTCGAGGAGACGGTTTGACATTTATATCGGAGCATTACAGGTACAGGGGGCTAGTCGATGGCGACAAGCTAACCTAGCGTGTCCATTGCAAGGGATGGAGAACTAGTGTAGCTGGAGACACCTTAACCAATCGCGTGAAGCATAGCCAGGAAAATTTCCGGTAGTCGGTGAGGATCGAAGAGAAGGCGTCTTTGGAGATCGATTCCACAAAACACGGTTCCTTGGAGAACCGGCAAAGCGGATAGCGAAATAATTCGCATATCTAGAACCAGCTTGATATACGGTTAAGTTCAAATATAGGTTCTCATAGCGACAAATAGTTGGAATTAAGACCCTGAATAAAAAATGAGTGCTTCAGTTAAGTAAAGCTACAACTTTTTGTCATTTCTCTGACGATTCAATTCGGTAGTTTGAAACTGTGGTTGTCAGTAAGATTCAATGTAACTGTTAATGCGTTCTTTTTTTATCACTTGCTTAACGGCCATCTCCTATCTGTTCTCCAAACCGACTCATCATCTGCATAGTGACTTGTCAGAATTTACGTGTCGGCGATAAAGATAGCGACAGAACGCGGCCGATGGTGGAAATATGTATAAAAAGGGAAGAAATACCTGTCTATAGTTAAGAAGTCCCGTGACGAGACTTATATGCATGCTGCATGCAAGCTGCAATCATCCATGGTTCAATACTCTTATATAGAAGCTATATTGCAGAGTAGAAGCTGCAAGAAGAAACCCGGAGCCATGGAATTCAAGGAAGATGCATACTTAAGCGGAGTGCATTAAAGCGTATATTTGCGTCTATGGGGTATAAAAAAAGACTCTCTTATATCGGGGAGGGGTGAAGAATAAGGAAGGATTTTTCAGACTCGTCATATTTCTCATTTAAATGTAAAACAGATCTCATCCTATCTGCTCACCGATCTTAACACATCCCCCAAACTATCCCCAGACGCCACTACACACCATTACGATGACAAGCCGTGGAGTTCCGAAGACGACCGAGGTAGTTCGAGGCGCACTTGTGAATATTGTTCTAAAAGCCGATCAGCGCACGGACCGCCAAGTAAGCGGAACCGTTCGTGATGTTCTAACACGAGGTGACCACCATCGCGGTATCAAAGTTCGACTTACTGATGGTCGTATCGGGCGGGTTCAGAGTATGAGCACTACTTCATCAACATCAAATGCTATCTCTGATGATGTAGCATCGGGAAATACGTCAACTGTAGGTGGACTAGTCGATTTGGTGGAGGGGACTACTTCACAGCCACGTGCGCGTCATCCGCGTTATCGGGACGCGAGGCTAGACGAGCCGCTTGATGTTCCACCTAATCAGGCTGACTTAGGTGCATATATTGTACCTTCGAGACGAAAGGGCAAGAATAAAAATGGTTCCAAGCAGACTGACCAGCCAGATGGGTCGGTCCGTAGTGACCAGTCCTTAAGGAGTAACGTGGTGGCAAATTCTACTACGGATGTAACATCGACCACGGTGACATGCCCAGTCTGTGGCGTATTCGAAGGAGACGAGACGGCTGTGGCTCACCACGTATCAGAACACTTCGAATGAATGAGTTCACTGGCTGGCTTCTAGATAAATTTTGGTGTTGATTAACTCGATGCCCCATACGAAGCTAAATGCCGATCAAAGAAGGGATTGGGATATTCTGTTTGAATCGTAGCGGGGCTATTCTAAAAATACGCTGCGTACCACGGTAGAGTTCACTTTCATGGCCCCTTAGCCCGGTCCGCTCTTCCGCAATCGGTGTTCTACCCGACTACCAACTTCCCGCATGGCCATAAGCATCTAGCCAGCAATGACGGAAGCAGTCATTGATGTAATATGCTCGAATAAATCGTTTCTGACAATGGTGACCTCAAGGTCATCTCCACTGAAGAGGGAGATGCCATCAAGGTGTCTAACCCACCCTCAAGGTTCTCCCATTAGGTACCTTATAGCAGCCAGTCAGCCTATGGATCTTCTGCTACCATGTTCTCATAACACCGAGGTTATCTAAATATGGCTATTAAGGAGATGAGTGATATCCAAGTCCACGACGTCGTTATTATCGGCGCTGGACCCTGCGGCCTTGCTGTTGCAGCGCGATTGTCCGAACGCATGCCAGCAGCGAACTTCTCAGACGATGAACATCAAAGGTACCATTGGATTAGGAAACACCGAAATCAGGCCAGTATCAAAAACTACAAGACGGGATTGGAGACGCGTCGAAAATCACCTACCACTTCACCAGGTAGTGCGGGCCTAGACCTTCTGGTGCTTGATGCTACGGACAACTGTTGGATGGCACGATGGGATACCCTATTCAAGACCTTCGATATCTCTCACCTTCGAAGTCCAATGTTTTTTCATGTCGACCCCGCCGAACGAGATGGCCTGCTAGCATTTACATATAGAAATGATAGAGGCAACGAGCTAACAGAACTTCGGGGTTGTGTCGGGAAGGAATTAAGTAAACACCAAAGAAAGAAGAGAGAGAGGGCCGGAAGAATGTAAGCATTCCTATTCAAGTTTCCAAATGCGGACATGTGCTCAGCCATGAAAGACCACGGACAGAGCCCACTGTTGACGAGCGTGATCGAAATGATTATTTCGTGCCTTCAACACCTCTTTTTGCATCGCATTGTGGATGTCTTATGGATCGCTATGGATTACGCGGCAATATTGTAAGCCATGAAAAAGTGGACGACATTCGCTACGACTACCTTGAAGACATCTCCGAAGTCGACAAGGTCTTCACTGTCAAAACAGATAGGGGTACCCATTACGCAAAGACCGTGGTTTTGGCCGTGGGTGGTAATCCACCCCAGATCCCCGACAATCTATCAGAGGGGGCAGAGGGAGCAACCCATGCCATGCATATTAAAGAATTCCCATCTTCTCACGTTAGAGCAAAACTGAATACCAGATCTCCTGTTAACATCGTGATTGTCGGAGGCGGGTTAACCTCGGCTCAATTGTCTGACCTGGCCATTCGTCGCGGGGTAAACAAGGTGTGGTTGTTGATGCGTGGACCCCTTAAAGTGAAATATTTCGATATAGGGCTCGAATGGGTGGGAAAGTTCCGAAACTTCGAACAAGCCGCCTTCTGGACATCCGATTCTGCTGAGGAGCGATGGGAGAAGATAATGACTGCTCGGAACGGGGGTAGCATCACGCCGGCATACAAGAAAGTCCTTGAGCGGCATATCTCTACTGGTCGGCTGTCGTTACTACAGAATACCACGATTAAGGATAAGAGTTGGGACCCGTGCTCCAAGACTTGGACGGTGTCGCTATTAGACGAGAGTCAAGAACTCCCTCGGATCGACCATATCTACTTCGCAACTGGCGTTCAGGGTAATTTCGAATGCCTTCCTTTCTTGAAGTCGATGTGCTCTGATTATCCTATTGAGAACTGCGGGGGTATGCCTTGTATTACGGAGAATATGGCGGTAAGCTTCTAGATTTGCTTGTTGTTTACCCCTGAAAGCCTCTTCAAGCCTCTTCTGAGGTTCTTGTGGTTGTTATGGACGTTTCTAGTCTGGATTTACTTATGTCTTCTTTTCTACTCTAGTGATATGACATAGCTAACTCAGAATACCGCAGTGGAGAGACGACGTCCCCATGTTCCTAGCTGGCAGGCTTGCCGCGTTGCAGCTTGGACCTGGCGCCCCGAACCTAATCGGTGCTAGGATCGGAGCCGAAAGGATTGCTTGGTCCATCCAAGACGTCTTGGGTGCTGGAGAATCTGGGAACAATATCGATTCTGGCAAGCGTGAATTTGATTACCTTACTGGAAGGGGTAGTCGCTATGATGCCTTAAGTGAGGACGTATAGACGTATAGATACTAGATTGATTACCTGTGCACTCAACAACCCTAGTTATACACCAAGGCTCATTTTCACAAGGAATGATGTCAGAAGTATGTATTGTACTATGCGAAATATAATTCGGGATTAAAATACTTAGGTAAATGAAAGAGATATTGCAACTCTTCCATGGCGAAATACAAAACCCCCAGGATATATGGCGCTCATTCCGATACAATCGGTCCCCCTTTTATACGAAGAAACTACAAACTTGGTCTACCTAAATTACGTTCCGGTATCCATTTCCTATCAGTGGTTTGGTAGTAGTTGAGAGAACTTGTTAATCTAGTGAGTATAATAATGGAGTTGACTTTACCTCTTGCTTATAAAGTTTCGACTATTGAATGTGAGGCAGAGCGCTATACGTATTTCCCCTTCTATCGAACCGGGCCGTAATTGATGATATCGGGTATGCTAATGCAGTGGCAGCGCCGCCCGACAGAGACATGAAAGTCAGGTGGCGGAGGCTACGGTAGGATATTTCCGCGTACGCTCAAGAGAAGGGTTGACACAAGGAAGAGTAAAAGGAGAAGGGGCGAAGTCTATCAAGCATCACGGCCAAAACATAGGATACTTAGAAGTATATTAAAACTAGTTAGAAATAATATAAACGTTGTAAAGGTACAACTAGAGGTATGAGTTACTCAAGATGGAGTCCTCCATAGGCTTAAAGCCCGTACAAATACAGGATATCATCAAACTCTCAATTTGTTGTACAAGCGTCTCTCTCGCCGTCGGCGAGTCAGTAATCCAGTAGGATCTCAATGCTTCCCAGGAATAATCTTCTCGAAAGTCCTCTTTACTTTAGTAAGAGAGTTACGTCTCCTCTGTTTAATGGTTAACATCCCTCGGTGCCAGACGTCGACCGAGTACTAAGGAACTTACCTCCGCCCGGGCAGCTCGCTCCTCAGCTCCGTGTATCAACTGGTATTCAGCCTCTGCGGCTTCGTCTGTAATTCCTCGCTTCATTGCGGCTTCGTGCTCATGCTCTTCTTGTTCGGCATGATGTATCATGTCGTGCGCGCCTATGATGGCATTGTCTGGAAGTCCGTGGCCGTCGGCAGACATGATTGATGTTATTTCTGATGTTGATAATTGATTTTGATATGCTTGAATATTGTTCGAAATGTGAATGATAAACTAAGCCAACTCATACTAGATTCGAAAGAATCTCTAGCATCTATATAATTGCGTTAGTTTCCCAGACGGGCCATCCACCTCGTGATGTCTCATGACGAATGACTTCATGTTTGATGTTAGCCATGCGACGCTGCGCGAGAGAGACTGGCATCCCATTTACAACCTTGAGATCGATTCGCTCGAAGGTTCGAGTATTTGTTCATTGGCACGTCATACGCTGTCGATCCACCATCGTTCGTCTGGGGTAAATGCGGAGGAACGCGGAGGGCAAATTCCCAACCCTCCATCATCGTCGACCGCAACCTTAGATCTACGAACAAATCGATCGCAGCGCTAGTTTAAACAACCGGCCCGCGTCATATGTAACATTGAGAAACTTTAAGATTGGCGATATGACGGTGCTGTTTAATTAGAATAAGTTTA
Organism: Daldinia concentrica; assembly: GCA_902805455.1. Lineage (NCBI taxonomy): Eukaryota > Fungi > Ascomycota > Sordariomycetes > Xylariales > Hypoxylaceae > Daldinia > Daldinia concentrica. Next base: position 362,331 of record CADCSW010000003.1, on the reverse strand, counting down.
ATAGCCATCGTCCTCATTTTTTGTCTTCTGCTCCGCGAGCTTGGCATCGAATCGAAAATTCTGCTGGAATGTTCTAGCCCGGCATATGACTACCTGGGTACTACCTAAGTCTGGCAAATAGCTCTATACATATGTATACGTTTAGGACCAGAGAACCCCTTCCCTTTTGGTTGAAAAGAAGAGTTACAATACATAGCTTGTAAGCAGTCTGTAGCACATGGCGAGATATACGTCCACAAGTTTTTAATATTGACTACCAACTGTTCTATTGTCACACGGTATAACGCTCTACATAATATTCCTTCAAGTTAGCTTAGCCCCAAGGTACTTTGGTACTCTACAGGCATTGGCTTCAGCATGGGGCTTCGTAGTTGTATGTGCTATTGGCGCCATGTAGCCGATGCTAAAACTGTAGTGTCACCACTTTCGTCATCGCTGTAAGTTCCCCAACCGCACCCTATACGACCTATCCAGGTGCCTTTCTATGCATACTACATCTCTAAATTGGTATGTTTACGTTGGTCTTCCTCTTATCTAACGGCCTCTAATTGTAGAAACACAAGATTACCAAAACTCTAGTAACTCCGAGCTTTTTGTATTTTATCACTAATCAATAAAAGGGATTCTATCGATACTCAGGCCCCCAGCAGGCTCACATTTCATGTTTCTAGCATCTAGATTAACTAAGTCTGAATAGCCCCTAATATGCCTTACTCGTACGAGTCTTGTGTAGAGGAAAACCGTTTGCTAAGTAGGTATACAGCTAATAGAATACAAATGCCAGCATATCTTGATAAATTTTGATAGGTGTTCCTCTATAGGCGCCGTAGCATTCAGCTCACGCTATTTATATCGATGTTAATACCAGTGCGGATATTCCATAGGTATACTCAGTTACATAGGGCTTCACAATGAGCAATCAAAACTTACACAACATTATCTTGAAGACACCACATCCTCACTCAAGGCAAACTAGATCTCCAGATAGAAGAACATGCAAATTCACTTTAGGAGTACACCCGGGATTCATAGGCGTTTATAATCACGATTACTCTCAATAAAACTAGATTATTTTCCACTCATATTGTACTTTCTATCTCATTAGTTAGAATTATCCACCTAGTTATAAAATTCGAACGATGGCTGCCAGGTTATCGCAACAGCTGTTTTACGATAGGGGTCCTCAAGACGCCTATGCGGCAATATTTTCCATTGCGCGTACCATCAATCCCATATATAGTCCCTCCAATAGAAATATTATGCGAGACGAACCTTACGATACGTTCATACCTACAGCCACGGACACTATCCCATATTTATATCCTGATGTGCAATATCAGCAAAATCCCCTCCCTCATATACCAACATAAAAAACTATTTTGAAGAACAAGATCTTCATGAAACGGGGGATAGTTGTGACACGGTCATAAGAGATGGTATAGATCGGGTCTCTAAAGCACCTACGCAAAGAGGTCTCAAAGATACTAAACTTAAATCGATTTTTAGTACAGAATCTAAGCCGCAATCTCTATATTATTGGTGGTGGTGGTGGGAGATCCTTGCCATGGCCATTAGCATCATCTACGTAGGTCTTTTAATCATTCTACTATTAACAAAAGTCGACGGAACACCGCTACAAGCCTGGACACTTCCGATTCGTCCGAACTCGCTAATATCTGTTCTCAACACAGTGGCAAATGGCTCTAGTGAGTAGAATCTGAAGCGGCATTGCTCCCCTTGTTCACTCTTTATAATCTAGGAATAATTTGATTGGTCCTATTATATTAACTCATTTCTTTTTATACTTGGTACGGAAATTACTAACTCTTTTATGGTGACGGCGATTCTGGTTTAGGGTCCTTGCAGTGAAAGCCTTCACCAATGGGTTGCGTAGTTTCACGAAAGAGGGTATGGAGCCACCTCTTGCTCAGGTTTACTCCGGTGCCTTTAGATGGTGTGCGCAAACCCACCAAAACGTTCTCGCCTCACCCAGTGAAGTAAGAGGAGGCTCGGTCACCTCCGAAAGGCTATCCTTAGTCGACGCAACACAATTTTGGGATGAAGGTAATATGATGAAAACTAAGTATAATGGCTATGCTACAAATTCAACCGGGTTGACATTTAACATTTCTTATATGATGATATATGTATTTCCAGGATACCTTAATACACTCCTTACTACAACGGTGAAACACAATATCTACCGACCAGATGGGGAACCGATGAGCCGCCTTCTGGAAGTTGGCTTCGCTCTTCAAAACTCAAACTTGAGTAAGGTCATTTCTGGAATCGGAGACACCTTGACCAATCGGATTCGAAGCAACAATCCGGGTGACAACTATAACGCTTCCGCGGTCATAGGAAAGACCTTTTTCAATGAGCCTTATATCCATGTTCGTTGGCCAATGAATACCACTTTAGACTATGTCTTTCCCTTCTCTATCCTCTTAAATCATGCCTGCCTGTTCTTATTATAGTTTCTGCTTAGGTACTATTAGATTGCTGATATTTTATATGGTAGTGGATGATTTTGCCGTTAGCCGAGGCTGCAGTGGCGTCAGTTTTACTCATTGCTTCGATTATTATTACTCGCAAGCAGCCTTTACTGAAGCAATCGATTATTTCGTTCCTGGTCAATCGGGTAGAAGGATTGAATGGCGAAGAAATAAAAGTGCCAACTCCGCAAACACAGGTGAAAGCTTAACTAGTTAGCGGAGTCGATATTGGTTAAAATAGAGGTGGACGAAACGGAGCGTTTGCAATTTAGAAAATATTAGCGACGTATGTAGGAAGATGATTGAATGATACCTTAGGTTGTCACGTGGGTAACTCCTGAATGTACTCTTTTAGTGATTGCTTACCCCTATTTCGGTACTTGAGTACAGGAATGTTGATAGGAGCAATTCGCGATAACGCCAGATAAAAAGCATAAAGGGAAAATAGTATTTAAGCGGATTAGAAAATACACCTAAATGAAGTCACATATTAGTTCACTAAGCCTTATATGACATGAATGTGAGGTGGTTGATACAATCGGTGGAGTTCAGGGGCATACTAAAAAGGGGCATTGGTAATCACGTGGTTCTATTTCTAACATAGGTGCCTACCTATGCATGAAAGGTATTCTAATCGAATAGAATAACCATACCTAAACCCCCGTCCGAATATCCTGGAGTTCTAACTTCTATTGATACCATAGGCCCCCCTTAACCAACCAAGCATAAACCTGCTCCTTTCAGGAATCTAGCAAACGTTAAAACTATTTCCCGACCAGGGTCTCCTCCAGCTCCTGTCCGTTCGGAAGTTTGACCTTGTCCGCTCCTACCATGACGAATGCAATTCTACAGACCTCGTCCGTGCGGTTGTGCCACACGTGGTTAACACCTTGCTGCACGACCATCTCGCCCGCCTTAACAGTCCTCTCCTCCCCACCGTCTAGCCCAAGTACAATCTCGCCTGACAGCACGGTGCAGTAGTCCAAACTGAGGGTGCGGTGCATCGGTGAGCTGTGGTGGGGCGCCATATTGGCTATGCAGAATATGACACCCGCCGGCTCGGGACGGGGAATCGTGTTCTGGAGGTCCTGTCGTTCCTCCTGGTTGTTTACAGGCACCGAAGAACGAGTATCAAAGATCGAGAAGGAACTTCCTCCTAGCCCGCAAGGCAAGAAGGGTTGTTGTATTCGGTCCGAGCGGACGATGGACGTTCCCTCTTTGTTGTGGGCTGTGACGACCACGCGGACGCCGGGTGATGGGGTGATACCTGAAGTCATAATGAGTTTTCAATGATGGACTTCGATGTGATTTACATTAGCAGCGACGGAGTGTCTGGAAGCAAACTATAGTTGGCGAGGGATATAATATACGTAAGGATTACAGGCCGTTCTAAGGCCACTAGAATGGGTAGGTAGCTATGCACCGTTTAGCGTTGGTAAAAACTAGATAAAGGCTATGTCATGATGGCTCGGTAATGAGTTATTAAGAGAAGTACGAAAAGTAAACTGGGGAAGATGGTTTTTATATACGAAGTCTCTCCTATAATGCCATTAGAATGTTAGTAAATATTTAGGTACTTATATCATAACTGAATCTATATCGAAGGTACGTACTTCACAGCACTAACCAGATCTAGTAACCGGCACGAGATGAGCAGCTGCTTAGCTGAATCCGCGACTCCCCCGATGACCCCATGCCGGCAGGAGTTGAAATCCCGGAGATGATAGCGATCTGCAAGGAAAGCGCGAGATACTTCACACCGCATTGTAAAGTACTCTTAGCATTTCTTAGCCGGTACCCACGTACCGCTTGGTATATAGGAGCACATCATTGACTATATTTAATCAGCTTTCTAACATTTATATCCTGCACCTACATATGCAATATAGATGTTTGGACACCAAACTTTGGAGGGGTTTCTTACTACATGTATGTATCTAGGTAGGTAGATACCTATGTACTTAGGTTAGTGGGGGAATACATAACGCAGCTGGGTTACTTTAGTACATAGTGTAGTTAGAAAGGTTTAGCGGGTATTAGCCCTCCTTACCCCACCACGAAATATAAGGCAAATTATTTGACAAAATTTTCAATAACCTAAGCCCCTATAGCTCAGTGGTAGAGCGTTCCACTCGTATCATGTGGTTGTATCATGTATGATCTAGTGTACATCGAAATGGAGAGGTCCATCGTTCAATCCGGTGTGGGGGCAGATCTTTTTATGTCCGTCCTTCATTACTTTTTATCATTAATTAATATCTATCACTAGATTGTGTTATTAATCACTTAGTTATCAATTTACAAAGTTTGAACATAACAATTCATTAGAAAGATCAATCACCAGAGGGTATGGTGTATACGCGTCCATAAGCCGTTTATTATTATTATACCTTCACAGGTAGGTAGCGATTGTGTTTATACGCATATAATTAGACAATCTTATATGCCTCCGCACCCATCCCCATCAATGCAAAGTCCCGCATGCCCCGAACCTTACCTTTCACCCTAGTTCTCCTTTTATTGCCGTCGCCGTCGCCGTCGCCGTCGCCGCCACGCCTTAGGTCGGTTGTTTCAACAGCCCAAGACACTGTCATTGTTGACGTGGGAGATTTCCATCTCCACTCAGGACTTTGAACAAGCCATGCAAGGCCGCATGGTAAAATTTAACGTCAGTTTCAGTATCGATTTCAGCATTAATTTTAGTAGCTTCATCAACTTTCTATAACCTAGACAGTACAAAAAACGTCAATATATGCCTACCTCCCATAGTTAACCTAACCTAATCAGTCATAAGAGGCCCAGAACCACTCTACCTCCTTAGTATCTCGGACAGAGGGCCTAAATTGTTATGCTCTCGGGATGGCCCATGGGTTTGGTGGTCTGCAACTCTACCTAAGTGTTCCACGGTACTTGGTCTTTCTTCATTGGCTCCCCCCAAGAAAAACAATAGTAAACGACTAGCAAACTTCATAACTTTAACAGACGGTGTAGTAGCGTGGTGTATCTTTGAAGAACGTTTCTCGGAGGTATACTATTATGTTACTGTCGATTATGGTCGGATGACGGTTGGTTGTACATACTGCAAGGGGAACTCTGCTCCATTACCTCCTTACTTTTGAACGCGCCGCGGGAGCATTTACATCATGTACCTAAAATTCTGACTGGTGTTTATAGGTACAATGACTACACGTATCGCATACAGTAGTAAACTGCGGGGTGTAAGCTAGACCTCTTAGAAGTGAACAATGCAGCTGAGCCAGGCGGGTGCTGAAGGGCCAGCTAAGGTCCACTCTATCTTAAGACAAAAGGAGAACAACAAATACCGCGCGATCTGCATGTTTTAATCTGACCGGAAACGATCGCTAGCATGGTACAGGGGACTAAACTGCAAGAGTTCAAGGGTACGAAAGTCCTCTTCAAAGACTTTTGCAAGCCCCTCTACTTGCCAGATTTGCGAAACTCGGTAGGATTGTATACCGCTGAGTCGTTTAATTTCTCTGAAGCCTGGGTTTCCTAACTGTTAAATCAACTGTGCGGGCTCTCGTTAGTTAACGCGAGTGTCGTGGGATCTAAACGATACCTATTAGTAATAATGCTACGTCTAGTAATGTTAGACACATCTCAAGAAGAGACTAATAACTTACCATAAAGCTGTAAAATGTAATAAGGAGCAACCACTCGAAGCATAACTGGCCATCCGCAGGTACACGCTTTCAGTTCAACCTTCTTGCCCATAGTCTTAGCCCGAAAAATATGGTAAGTAGAACGATGAGGCCAACGGCCAGGCCTATCGTCAACTCTTCGCTATATGATCCCGGCATCTCGGTAGTCTATCTAGTAAACCGATCGAATAAGGACGGGTAGTTACAGTCACACAACAGCGACCTTGAAGCCAACAGAGAAACAACATATACAGGTACATACCTTTATAGGCACCTCGTCCTAGGTGTACTGTGTTACACACAAAAGGTTGGTAGGGTAGGAAATTGGCAAACAATTCGATGAATCCCATGGCACTGGAACATGTTACCTAGTATCTAAAGCAGGCATATCACAGACCATAGCTATTAGTATGAGTATCCATCATTTGTTTCACTATTTCATTATATCCACTTCCTCAAGAGCATGGCCTCGGCGGCCTTATGCACGTCACTTCCGTTGCTGCGGCCGGAGAGGGACAATGTAAATACCTTCTTCGAGAAATCATTAAGAACTCATGGGCCGAGCTTGGAGTCTCTTGCAAAATAAAATAATGGCGCTAGTATTCGTGTGAAAAATATGCACGAGAACTGCAACAAAAAGAGCATGCGACACCCGTCCAACGTTGCTTATCCACTCAGCTACGTTAAAGGCCTTTACCAATACCCCTATCGTCGAAGGTGAATCGCCACCTGCCACTGTATGTTGAGTTAATTACTACGAATATATCTTAAGCTTAGGGCATGGGTACCTAAGTTATATTAAAACTCCGAACTTGGTTTCCTACTTTAAAGTATTAAGCTACCTCTTAGTCCGTCTCGAAAACGCTAGACGTTTCCTTCAACAACGATAAATCAATAAGACCCATTATCCGGCCGTCGAGCCGTCTTACATTTTCATCCCAGCACCAATACACGCCGCACACTGCTATCGTTAGAATAATCTGCGCGATTCCCATACCCAACGTAGCTGTCTTAAGATCATCCCACGAAAGAACAGTATTAGGGAGGCCTAGGATAAGGGCACCCGCAACAATATTCCGGAAACATGTAAGACTGCCATGCATATCCGCTGTGTTGCGCAGGCAGACTGCAAGGTTCGCCGAAGTGAAAGCCGTAGATCGCTGGATAACGGGCCAGAACGTGCTATCCAGAGCTAGAGACCCGGCCGCCAGAAGTCCAAGAAGGAACGACACTACCGGGAGACTGACCCGATCTAACCCAAAGCTCCACGGCATGGTGAAGGGGACTGTTGAGCTACCTGCAGGCATTTCCATCGATCCAGAGAGGTAGAGGCCGAACCCTAACATCCCAATTGAAGCAAATATGGTACCAAGGCCAAGCGTCGTGAGATGGACAGTTCGCGAAAAGCGCTTAAGAAATGAAGGAAAGGCAAGCGCAACAGCTACAGGGGTAGCAAGGATAAAAGGGGCTGTCATTAAGGAGCCAATAGACGCCGAAGATAACATGAAAGGAAGTGGGGAAAAGAGCATCGAAAGTGAGTGTAGTAGGCTCCAGAAACCAGCATATGGCAGAAGGGTCACGGCAAAAAGGAGTGCGGTCGTCGGTGCAATTATGGCTCGGGGAGCTTGTAATATCAGTGCGCGGTTGATTTCATTCGCCTGGTATGACCAAGGCTTCATCTTGGTCATGTACTGCATAGCAGCCGCCTTTGTGTATGCCATATTCGGCCAGAGCGATTGGGAACGTTGAATAGTTGGTACCTGGGCGTCCAATGTGGTACGATCGTATGCTGTCTCTGGAGCACCCAACACAAGTAATAAGATCGAGAGGGTTAAGAAGGCGCTCATAATCTCGAACTGTAACTCAAATCCCCTAGAACCAGCTGAAGCAACACCGCCAAGGAGCGGAGAGCCTAACATAGTTGCAACTGAGATAGCATGATGAAGGATAATCTTAGACTGCCTCTCATGCTCCTAAACAGGCGAATTAGCACATGGAATTTGAAGGGAAATCGCAAGGGAGTTCTACTAACGAAATATGTATCATGAATCGACCCAAGGACCAGAGTATCGAAGGCACCCCAACCCAGCCCCTGGAATATTCTCGCTGCCATATTTTGCGCCAGATCCCCCCTCACTCTTGTGTTCCAAACAGTCCCTATAAATATCATCACCATTGAAATCAGATATACCGGCCTTTTACCCCATATCCTCGATATTATTAAAGAAGCTAACCCCGTTATCGCGGACATCATTAATGGAACAGCAGTTAAGGCTACCGCTGCCGTATATGAGACCCATTCCCCCATTGCAATAACACTGTTTACACTAATATAAGCGGTCTTCATCGTCCCCACTAGTGCGACCATAGAAAGTAACGCTCCTAGATTTAGATGTTTTTTCCACAATGGCCAATTCAAAGGATCATCGAGATCCTCGCTAGGTTGTGGAGATAATTCAACGTTCGCATATTTTCCTGTGCCGTACTTGATAGTCCGTTTCGATCCTGTAGTCGAATACGACATCGCAGTTTCTGTAGTTACCGCAGTGGCTGCGGTCTCCGGCCTAGGATCCTTTGATATCGGCCTCGGAGGGCGCTCCCCCATCGACGGTATGCCCAACGATAACCTCCCATCGCTCCCATTCCCTCCTAGCACCGTCAGTAACGATTCTAGCGTACTCGAAATTGTTGATGCTCGATTTATATTCAATCCCTCGGTCTTCTCACTAGGATACGAGGGTAAGGGTAATGGCGACGGCGGCGGTAGAGGCGGGAGCGTCTTCCGATAATTAACTGGCGGCTTTGGTGTTGCAGGTAGACTCTTCTTCGGGCTTGATATTTCAATCATCGGCCTCGGAGATGCCATGCCGGCGGTTATTGCGATACGGCCCTTCCTCTAACGATGGACCTCTAACTACAACTTGCGCGACAAGTGGTTATCTCACGACCGCTATCCTAAGAATGCGCGCGAAAACGAACAATTGATGGGGGCAATTAACAAGTATAATTAACAAAGGGCTACCAGGCCCACGAAGATCTACTTCGAAGAAATGAAAGCGCAATAAAATGTTAGTACAATATTGAAGACGACGAACACCACGTTGGTGTTGCAAATGTAGAAAAATCAACTACACTACCAAAGAGACACTCGTAGAACCAAACTTAGTTCCCATTTACCGGCAGGATGGCACGGACACTTGCTGTGTGAGATCGCCATAGAGCTTCATGGGTATCGCGGACGCTAGTTAGTGTGAACAAGGGTATTATTTGCTATATCTCAAAATGTGGCTCGGGTTTGGTAAGCCCGGCTCACTGGCGAAACAGCCCAGAGTTAGGTGAATCCTCGATAATAACTTGATCAAGCCAAATAGAATCCTCTTGTCGTCATTCCTGATCCCCCTTCGAGTAATCCATTGACTGCTCTTATGGCTACGAGGTGAGTGGCTTATGATAGTCAGGATTCACATATGAGATATGTAGAGTGCGAATCCCAGGACGTCAACGGTGTGAAAGGATCCAAAGTCTGCCAAGCTAAAATCCTTCCTTCTGCACAACATTCTCACCTACAGTATCATTTCCGAGCAGCAAGAAAACGCCTTTCGGGAAGAATCACAAAATGCCACTTACATATTAGATTGCTTCGCCAGATTAACATGATATTTTACTTGCGGTTTAGATCTGGACCAACGGAATAGATCAAGGACGGAGACAAAGAAAACGGGATGAAGAAAAAGCTCACGGAGCAATTCGGCACATTCCGATCAGCGCTCGGGCCAGTGTGAAACTCGCCTGACGCAGGAAGCACGTCGCGGATCATCCCGCGCTGCATCAATGAAGACATATACCTACCACACCATAGAAAACCGGCCAGCTAAGTGCAAGTCCATCTCCAACGCGGACGAGCGAACACCTACCAAAGAGATTTTTAAATCGTGGGCCCGCTTTCTTATCGTTATGGACTAGAATATCTGACAGGCCATCCATCGTAAGATGGCCTTACTCTATACGTTAAGTACACGTACCCAAAACAAGTCTTCTTCCATGTGAATGTGGCCCTAGCGTACATACATAGTCGAACCTCATCGTCCCGTACGATCGGAGAATTAATGATAGGGCCGGTAATCCTCGAAGCAGACGCTAACGCACGTATTTATGTATAAGTAAATATATCATCTTTGCCATGTGTGCGCTAGTGTATGACTCGGTCCAGACTCGGTATGCGCCTAGGCCGCGATCTATGCAAGGAACGACGCAGCCAGTCCCGGACGGCAACGGGCATAACCGGGTAGAGAGGCGAGGGTCGATGACGGTGAGCCCCCGATAGGTGAACCGGATTAGCTCGAATCTACGCATGTAAGTTGGTTAGGTACGTACATTCATGCACGGCTGTGTCGTGAATTCGCTCATATATCGTCTCGCGCTCGTCACGGCCCGCAGAGCTAGCGGTGAGACTTGATGTAAGTGACACATCACCGATAGGGAGTCGTAGATACAGTAGCATATGTATTTCGGTGTCTTTTGACGATGCCGGCCTAATTATACCCGAGTTGTCTCGTACGATGATGATGATGATGATGAATCGATTCCCAAAAACCAGCACTATTCGTAGGGTAGTCCCTCGTCTTAATGCGCTATAGACTCGTGACATACATGTGTATGGGAATACTCCAGATTCTAATCCGAATTCTAAGTTATTATAACCAATTTCTAACTCTATAAAATCCACCTTCGAAGTAGAAACGCTAATTCTGTATGCGCGGTTTATATAAACTCCAAGCACATCATTAAAAAACTTAAAATCCTATCCCCGAATCGCATGGTCCGACATATGCCAATCCTCATGCCCTGTATTATACCCGTAACATTAAATATCGTATCTCATTAAAGTCCGTAGGCCCGTGCCGCATTCGTGGCGGTTTACATAACGAACGTCGTAACCATCGACCGAAACAGTCGTTCTGACGGGATAGCGCATTGTAGAAAGCTATTACAGGGCTGGTAAACCGTGCCGGTGCCTGGAAAGTAAACGGCTCCTAAAATGTCAAGATATGTGAGTCAATGTTCTTCAATCTAAAATGTAGTGGATCTCCGACCAAGGGTGGTCGGGAGTGATGAGCACGGCCAGGATCAGCCAATGCAGCTCGCGTTGGTTGGTTTCTATTTCGGGCTCAGTTCGGTCCACTGGGCCAACATTATCCCTTCGCACCGACGGAACATGCTCAACAGCTTTGTTGTTTGCGTCGCATCACGGTTTGATCCGCGAATGTAGCTTTCATGTCTCGTAGCTAGCCCTTAGATGGACTAGCTATTAGGTTAAGGTTAATATCAACCTTCGTTCGGTAGCAAGAATTTGAAATAACAACCCAGTCCAGATATATTTTTTTTATCTTGGAGACTCTTAATCTTGAATGGCCGTATCTCTTCACATGGATGCAATTACGACTGCTTTACCTGCATGGGTTTCTTCTTGAGTTTCAGATGACTCAAAGCTGAGAAGTAGCCAGTTTGCTCTTATGAGCAACTCTGAGATAATTTGGTAAGCTTGTGATAGATGATTAAATATCGATTCTTTGGATTAAACATACCTTGGTACTCTAATGAATATGAAACCGAAGGCTCATCATCTCGGCCGAAGAGGACGGGTGCTGGTATGCTCTCATCCTCAACAACTCGGAATCTTATGCCGACGGTCTTTGACGAATCGGTCCAGAGGATGGTCTGTTCGTCCGAGTCTGAACCTGCTTGTTGTTGCGCCCTTGCCGTCGCCCTTGCCGCCTCGTTTAACCAGCCACGCCATACACGGATCACGTTGTCGGTAATGTTGGCAAAGCTAGAAAAGAGGCCGCGTCTGGGTCCCACCTTAACCAGGTTGGTTATTGTGCATAGTTGAGAGAAGAGTTCGCCAGAATCTAGGGAAATTTCGTGCGACGGCATCTGGACAATCTGTCCCGCTGCCTTTTCGGAGTCGAGGTATGGGTGAAAGCGTGCGTATATGTTGTTGAGCTCTCCGAGGTCAGCAACCTCGCCGGCTTCGCTAAGTCCATGCATCCCTTGGAATTCGCAGTGCAGCGAAGGCGTACTAAGCTTCTCGCTTGGGTGAAAGCTTTCAAGAATCACTTCGTGATCCTCAAGCCTCGATGTTTCCACCAGGCGCGCATAGTGCACTCGGCCAACAAGTCCATGGAAGCGGCGGCAGACAGCAGCAAGGGGCAACAACGAGCGAGTCGGGAAATTGCTCAAAACATTGAGAATGATCTTTCGGGTGGATGTTAATATTTTGAAAGTTGACTAAGTCATGTCAGATATAAGGGGTCTCATACCTCGTTCGGGAGAGAATCTATCGAGAGATGGGAGTGAGCCATGACGTGCGATATGGGCAAGATCAAAAGATACGTAGTAAGGGTCAACAGAAACACAAAAGCACGTCGTCGTGGCCTCAAAGGAAAACCTAGACACGTACTACTAGGACCGAAGGACTATTTATATCGAACTGCTCGGGACCCTTAGCTAGGATATTCGGAATGTGAGTGGACCTAATGCGGCCACGACGGCCAATGTAAATGGCGAATCACGGCCTTAGGCCAACGCGACGACAGTCCTTGCTCGTATACCCAGTCGAATTTGAGGCTCTGATAATGTCGGTCTGCGATCTTAGCGCAATCAGATGTTGTAGATCGACCGTGTTACCGAACGAAAGCCGACGATGTACGTAGAGGCTCAGCCGTTACATAACCACGCCAGATCAGGCGAGTTTGTCGCTTGACTCCTTAAGCATGCCCGGTTTGCTCCGAGATAACTTTTCCCCCTTGCGTGATATAGAAAATTTTAATAATACGATATGAGCTGAGCTGAGCTTTTTTTTTTTTTTTTTTTAGTTTTCAGTTTCTTTGATAAGCCTTTCAGCTGATCTGTGTTGAATATTATTTTGTGAAATAGTAACACCGAAAAGCCGTTTCTTTAATTAATAGCTTAGGTGCCTCCGCTTGGAGCAATGATGACGATAGTTATTATTTTGCCACATTTCCGACGGCCGTTATCGTCGTTATCTTAATGGGCACAGTAAGTTAAGTGTGAATATTACTCTAGGGACTGTATAATCGTCGACCCGAAGTAAGGTATCATTCAGGGGCAATCCGTATTGCTTCGATGGTGCAATCACGTTATCTCCGAGATACAGAGATCGGCGATACTTATATTTAATTGGTTAACATTCTTTTGCCGACATACCTTTTCTTAAATTATTTTTATCCTATTAGGAAACAAGATTACCCGAAAGTGCCAAGATCCGAGTTAATGTCTCCTGGGGCCGAATTTATTCCTTCCTTGGAGTCATCCAGCGATCCGTGAGCTTAATTAGACGTAGAGGCGTATGCGATTTAGTCGGTTTGCATTGTACGACATATCCATCTACTATGATGACCGTTCATATAATAGGTGCTATCCCGTAGGTTCGTTACTAAGTTATGAATACGTTTATTCACAGCAAGTTGAGTCTCAAGATTTTAAACGCTTTAATACAGACATGCAGCTCATCGCGATCAATGGAGAAGACAGGGACAGATATTTTCAGCCACCTGCGGTACTGTCAGTCTTCTGCATACTATGTCAACTCTCTTAGATACAAGTCTACGAAGAACATTCCGGCATGCATAGTGCCGCTAACATATCGCAAAATTAGCCACGACTTTTTACTGACCTCTTTACTAACTAGAAATCTATAAGACATGATAGCCCTTATTTTCCAGTATAATTTCCAGCATGCATAAGTACACCACTGCCGTATGTAAGTACCTCTGTGTATCAACGGAGCCTCATATTACCCCTCCAGCATAACCCAACCAATCTTCGACTTATTAAAGACAAAGTACTCTGCACCAATGCCCGAGATCGCGGTAAAGCTTCCAGATGACTCCATATCGGCAGCCCGCATTATCTGCGCTGCAATATCGCCCTGCTTATATGACTTCTTCTCATCTGCATTGCCGTGTCCGAAAAATATTGGCGTGCATTGTACCGTATTTGCTTCTGTGGCGTCTGCCAAGGGCGGAACGCAAAGAGCGTCTCTCCCAGAAAAAATAGTCTTAACTACCTACCTACCTACCTCTTATAGCTTAACTTCATTGCTAGATTCCGATGTGGCGAATGGATCCTCTTCATCAATTTCCATATCGTCGTCCTAGATTACCTTTTCGATATCTTTACAACATGGTAAATAGCTAGGCATCCCGATAAAGTCACATAATAGTTAGGTAGTCAAGAGCAAGCAGCACACAGAGCAACATGGCACAGCCTTAGCCAAGCCCCCCAATAGTCATGCTCTGCGGTAAGACTATCAAGACTTCTTGGCGTATAAGCTACTCTGGTTCTACAGCATATTACACCAACCCCCAGATCTGAGTTTCTTTCCGATACTATAGTTTGGGGTTTTGCCGTAGGAAATATGAAGCGAGCGTTGGGCAGCAATTGTTAAAATGTTCGGCCGCTTGAAGTTAGGCCTGTCTCAAGGAGCTCGCTCCCGAACTTTTTCTCGTTTGAGCTTAATCCGCAGAGAATAATTATAATGCGAAAATGAGCCGTAGAAGGCTTAACAGTATATGCATCCGAATCACTTCAGTTACTTCGATTCGGGTGTGACAGACTTCGATACGCCCTCCAGTTTGCAGTTTTTGGGAGATAGTCTACGAGATCTTCGTCGGAATCAACTATAAATCACCGAACCTGGAGTTCTAATACCGAAAGTTATATTTATTTGGAAATCTTAGTTACCTGAAGACGTAGTGAAATTATAATTCCTATGTGGGTAGTAAGACGTATTGGGTAAATATTCGTTTGCCTTACTCTTGATGTAACTACCTGGGTAGTCTATTGCTGTTAATGGTCTACGAATGAGTTTACATACTTACTAGAAGTGGGGCACACAAGCCTCTAAGAGTCTAGACAGAGGTACATACATGCAGGTAAGTGATTCAAAATATGACCCCAAATGCGGGTTTCCTTGGCGTAAAGTGTATATACTTGAGTATAATGCTATACTCTCCTAAACCTTAATAATTACCTTTTATAAGGCATATTGATATATATGTGTATTGTTATCTATTACTTAGGTTGCTTTCAGTAACATGGCCAAGCACATTCTCGATCGTGGTCTCACAGAAAAGAAGTATTGCACTTAAAACTATCTATACCATCAACGGAAACCCTCTGGGCTGACGCGGCTCGTGCACATACTGAGACACTTAAACTATGATAATTGTTTCCACTTAGTCCGTAATATGTGGCTTTCACCACTTAGAATTAAGAATTCCAATATAATGAGCCTATAAATGTATCTTATTTTCTCTACATAGGTAGGTACCTAGGTATATGCCCCCGGCATAAGGATATAAGTGTGCTTGGAGGTCAGGCATCTGTATGTTTGTCTCGAACGGGCTCAGGTCTTTAACTAAACTAACTGCCGTTCGCGAGTAAAGGCCGTAGAGTTACAAATTTGCCGAACTATTAAACCTGTTTTTCAATTTTCGGAAATGATACGGATTCGGTGCTGGTAATTCGAATCAAGTATACGAGTGATTCGGGACTTTATTTTACGGTCTCGTCCGAGAAATAACTCTAAGATGCTGTATTTCCGGAAACAAAGAACCAATAACTCGGGA
The DNA here is from genome assembly GCA_902805455.1 of Daldinia concentrica. Lineage (NCBI taxonomy): Eukaryota > Fungi > Ascomycota > Sordariomycetes > Xylariales > Hypoxylaceae > Daldinia > Daldinia concentrica. The sequence goes on along the minus strand of CADCSW010000003.1, from coordinate 346,521 downwards.
AGTTGGATTTGGTGCAGTGTATAGTTGTATATTAGGTATATTGATACCAATATAGTGTTGCAGTTACTACATGAGACAATACTATGTTTAAGTCTTTCTGCACTTTTAGCTCTTCCCAATCAATAGCCTTCGATTGACTACCCTACCATACTTACCAACAAGAAACCAAGCAATGAAATCAAGTTTTGTGAAGTGCCTGAGACCTACCGTGTGGCCAATTCTAATACTTCGACTATTACTGTGTCTAATCAATGTTATGCGATCGCAGAAACTAGCTACCTGTCAATGTGGCACACACAGCAAGTATTCTAACGAAATAAAGCTAGTCTCCAAAGATCTCGATGTCTACATATAGACTTATTCGTGATTACTTCCATGAGACGATAATCGGCATCAAGCGCTATTTATGAGCGATCTGAAATTAATTAGGTAATCTTGGTTATGCTATGTCCTATCAGTGAATTTATTAGCCAACCATCTTCTCACCGGTAAGCTCGTTTCCGGACAGGAGTAGTGCAATCCGATGGATTTGAGCAGATATTCCCACCATCACCTCGCAAAGAATGGTATCAACCTAGTAATCCCGCATTGGACTATTCCTTGCCGCTACTATAACCCTCCTGATTCTTTCTGGCTTAAAATTGCGAGCCTAAAATCCTATGACCCTTCACTTTGATGCATGTTCATGCTCGGATCGTATGGTTCGGCCTTTAATAGTTAGGCTATTTTACAACCCAACTAATGCCAATGCTGCTTTCGTATCTCGTGGTCGGTTTCGGTTTAGCTTTGGGCGCGGTTACATCGCTAGGTGTGGAATATGTGAAGGCTATTGAAAATCCGTGTTCCTTGGGGGTTTTTATGATCTCCTTGTTATTGCTCGGTTGGGGTTCGCTAAACAATGCGTGTGATAGATATTGATGGTATTAGACTGGCACGTTTCCAAGTTACCCTTTAAAACCTAACAACATCTCATTGTAATGAACTTCCCTATTTGGGCACCTGCGGTAATAAGTTATCCTTATATTGTAACTAACTTTATCTGACAATAAGAGTGATAGCCCATAGACAAGAGTAAAGCTAGGAAAGTAGGCAATTTGGGTCTACGCTTGCTTCACCCAACATGCTTTTGGGCGGCACCGTGTCATATTACTATGATCTAAGTAAAAGCGCTAGACTTGGGCACCCTCGTCGTTCTTGATGTATGGCGGCGCCATCCGCGGCAGATTGCAGCCACTGTGCATAAACTACCTTGTACCCCGAGCAGACGAGCACATGCAGTGACCGACGATCATATCTAGCATCAGTGATTAGTATGGACGATGAGATGCTTTTTCAATCACGATAAAACCACTGTCGTCACTTGGTTGGAGTTAATATCGTGCATTATCTCCCTTTAGGGTCGAATAGATGCATCCAAATAGCTTCCTAAACCAGGTACCGAAATCTTGACATACCCTCCCGACGTGTCACTGCCGTAGTGCCGCAGTGGATGGCTGCTTACTGCATATCCCGATTCGCAATAGGACATACAAGACGATTTAAGCAGCCCACCCCCCACACCAATAGCAAACACCGCAACTGGCAGACCCCGAGGCCGAGGCATGTCTTCCCCAGAAGCGGGCGTCGCATTGCAGGGACAAGAAGCGTAGCTATCAGATCAGAGTGGAGCATTGTCCAGTGGATACGTGCTAGGAAGAGGCTCCATGTTCGCGGATAGTTGCCTCAGTTTTGACGACCTTGCAAGAGTTTACACTATCTTATACAGCACCTTACTTCTTCCGACCAGCCGAACTACCTATGTAGTAGCTGAGGCAGCACCGTTTCTCTGACGAATGGGAAGCTTACCATCGGCCCTTGGTTGTTCATTGATTGGTTTATGACACACACTGTCACACGATATGAATTTGGAAATTTGTAATAGCTGAAATGGCCGGATCCCGATCCAATGTTTTCAGTGGCGGGCCGAATAGGTATCCAGCTTGCCGGCGTTTAAGGGTGGTGTAAGATGAGAAGAAGGAATGAGAGAGAGGAGGAGAGAAGAATGAAGAGGGGGAAGAAGGAGAAGAAGGAGAAAAAGGAAATCCAGCTGTCTACCTATTTCCTAAATTCTGAGGTGAGGCTGGCTGTACTCGAATAAGCTTAAAGAAAAATAGAATCGCCCTAAGCCTTATTATGAATAGCTCAGGTGGTTCTTATTAGGTATAAAAGGCAAATAAATAGGTTGATAGGTTAATACGTTGCTGGGACGTGAGGTGAGACCTAATCCCTCTTTTGACGAATCAGAAGCTCCTTAGCCACAACCTGAACACCGAGCCGCAATGGCGCGTTGTGCTGTTTCATTGAGGCGCATTACGTACCTGGAAGTCTAAGATGTAGTCTAGTACTACATATACGTACCATTTAATCTGCTACCTACCTAGGTAACCTAATGTACATACTGGCAGGGAACTAGGGTCTTGAAAGGTTGAAGTACTTTACTGTACGATATGTATACTACAGGTGACGGCAAGGGCAGGTTAGGTACTTTGGAGTAAATGATCCCCACTTGTGTAGTTGTGCTACCCAACCAGGTTTTTGGTTCTATACACGTAGTACGAAGTACATAGGTAGGTAATTAACATAACCTCGAATACATACATTAGGTACATAGTGTATGTACACAGGTAAGAGGTACAAACATACATTGTAATACACTAGGACTACCTGGGTAATGTTAACCTGCTAGCCTGGTTAGCTCCTCGACTAATGACGAAAAAGGTTCACCGCCTGTGATTCTGCCTATCGAAGTTTCCGTTGATAGTGAATCGAATTGTTTTAATGTTCCTATCGTTTACCCAAGTTTTCTCTCTCCCCCCCCCCATTATAACCCTATTCAGCCCATTATACTTCCCCCGCCACCCGTCTACATTTCTATCTCCGAACCTATCCTGTCCTTTTTCTTGGCGTACACAGACACGTATATGCAAGTGCAACTAAGAACAAGCTCTCGTTAATGGGGGTCTGGGTAGCTGCTGGGGGCCAAGGTATGTCGCCATGAGGGGCGGGAGAAGAGGGATTTGGATCTCCTGCATCTGCTGAAGTACAGTCACGTCCAACACTTGTCACTTTTGTCTGAATCACTTCTGAATAAGGAGGGAGGTGTTCACCACCTGAATCCTGTCGACGCACGAGCTGGCCTCCACTACCGGCGTCTTGATCGTATATATAAAGGCTAGTGCGAAGTCTTGAGACATTCTTCTTGCTTGGTCTACCCGGTAGATTCCCTAGCCTTTAAGCATTCCATCCTCTTCATTGTTTCCTCGGGCCAACAGAATCTTCATAACATCCAACGTGCTTTTATCATACCTTTCCATCGACTTACCTTTTACTTAATTGCCAACCAATTGCCCGATAATTTCGGGATTGAAAAAATAAAGAATAAAAAAAGCATCATGGGTTCTGTGTACATCCCCCCGATTCGCCTCGCGATCCTCGAAGCCGACAACCCAGTTCCTGGAATCAAAGCTAAGTACGGGTCGTACGGCGGGGTCTTCAAATATCTTTTTGAGAGGGCGTGTGCATCTCTAGATCCACCCCAACCCCTCTCTGCCATACTCGAACTCTCGTCTCACGACATTGTGAACCACCCTGACTCGTACCCGGACCCCGAGACGATCGACGCCATCCTCATCAGCGGCTCTAAGTACTCCGCATATGACAATGACGATTGGATCGTCCGCCTCACCCAGTATACGAGGCGGTGTCTCGAAGGCGGCCGCGTCCGTGTTATCGGCGTCTGCTTCGGTCACCAGATAGTCGGCCGTGCCCTTGGGGTCGAGGTCGGCAAGAATATACGTGGATGGGAGATTAGCGTCACCGACCACGAGCTCACAGAGGAGGGAAAGAAGCTGTTTGGCGTACAAAAGCTGGTTCGTATACCCTGCCCTTTTCGTTCTTCATTTCCATACACCTCCTTGTTTCCCCTTACCCTACCTTAGGTAGTCAGTTACTTATCTGCGCGCATCACAGGCTATCCACCAAATGCACCGTGACCAGGTGTTCTCGCTACCCCCAGGCGCCATCCAGTTGGCTCGCACCGACGTGTGCGATGTGCAGGCCATGTATATCCCGAAGCGGTTTATCACGGTGCAGGGTCATCCTGAGTTCACCGACGACATGGTGCGTGAGATCCTCGAGATGCGTCGATATGGTGGCATCCTAGGTCCGGATATATTCGAGGACGGTATGCGTCGTGTTAGTAATAAACACGATGGCGTCGCCGTCGCCAGGGCTTTCCTGCGTTTCCTACGACAGTAAGAAATAGTAGAGAAGGACAAGGTAAAAGATAGGAGAGGAAATCGAAATTTATAGGTATCCTCGAACAGCATCAGAATAAGACGGGGCAGAAAAGATCCGCAGGTGTTGGTTACACAAAATAGGATTGTGCTTCATTGACGGGTTATGAAGACCAATCGGTTAGCTGCCGGGGAATGGCAATTCCTTGGGCACCATGAAGTCTCATGATGCGATACGTACCATTGATGCAGAATGATTATATCTATTACCAACTCAATAACACTTAACGGTGGAGTAAAATAGGAAGGGTGTCGATTAGTCCGTTTCTCCTATGTGAGTCTGCAGGTCTGTATAGTTCTCTATCACATAACAGACATTGTTTCGGATCGAGGACGAAGATCAATGAAATAAGAAAGGAAAAAAAAAAAAAAAAATAATCATCGCACAAGTGCCAACAGAGAAGTGATAAATGAGTAAGACAACATCACGTGTTGAATTATTCTGTATCCAATAACCTAACCATTCTTTTCTTCAAGAATTACAATTCCATGGTATGGACCCTCAATACCCAGGTTTAGACTACTCGGATAGGTAGCCTTCTTCCCGTTGCATCGCCTGATGTAACTCAATGCTTATTACATATGTGTGAACGCCGCCCAATGCTCTCCCTTTTTAGTAATGCTCCCCGCCTCCCGTAACGCTGATTGAATATACGCAGTAAATGTATCAAGAGCAATTAAAAGGGGTTTTTATCCAACCCCCACGCTCTTCTCTTCTACAACCTAGGTATGTATACCATAGTACCGTTATGCCCCCAAAATGAAATCCGGGCACCGTGCCATGCATATATGCAAATGAATCTTATCATGACCATCGTTGCCCCTCCCCGGTGTAAATGCTCTAGTCTGACCTGCATTCGGTATTACGCCGATGTCGTTCCCCGATCATATTCGTCATGCCGTTCGTAATTATCATGTTAAGGTCCTGCTTGTATCCCGTGTGATTGGGGACGGCTCGTCCCGGGGGAATCATCGTAATCCACATCTAATACGTCCCACCACTCGCGGGGCGCCGTGTTCTGTCGCGTCCAATGTACGGAAGGCCTTCCAGCGGCCGCCGCAGCTTCGTTATTCAGGCTTTCAAGATTTTCCTCTTGCTCGCGGCGTACACGTGCCATCGTCGCGTCTACGAACCGTTCCTCGCGCGTACGACCCATACCCCTTTGCCGCCGTTGTGAAGGTTTACGTATCCGCAACCGTGATGCCAAACCTTCCCAGAACCCGCCACGCAGGTGCAGCCACGGTTTTTCCCAGGCGCTGAAAAAACAGCAGTCAACGGCAGCGCCGATGCATAAACTCGCGATGCTGATAACCTGTAGTGCTACAGGTTCCGACTTCTCTCCAGGTGAGGTATAACTGCCGTCATACAGCAGAACATGCGACACAAATGGTGCGACCCACGTTAGTATATAAATTACCGGGTATACGAATAGGAGGCGGAGTTGCCGTTGTTGCTTCTCGCGTGACCGTCGCATCGCTTCTTCGCTTTCTTCTTGAGGCAAGCAGACGGAACTTGACGACGTGCTCCGTCTTGAGCCGTTCGCTCGCGGCGACCCACGTCGCGAAGTACTAGCTGTATTAGAGATGGAACCTGCTATGCTATTCGAGCCGAACGACATAGAATGCTTCCATCGGGAATGGCCATGGGTGGATTGCGAAGACTTTGGCGGACCATAATGGGCGAAATCGGGAGGGCGGATTGGGATTGTTGCTTCTGCGCGTGGTGAAGAAGCAGCAGGACTACCAAAGGCCGTATGGCTGCCGCGCCTCGCTCGTGGATCGAAATATCCATCGGTAGCAAAATTTACGGGATTCCATCTGACTGAACTTCGTAGAGAGTGTTCGGGCCGCCGCAGAGAAGTGGGAGTGGCCCCGCCGTAATTGAGACTGCTAAGTGTCGAGGCAACTGACTGCTGATGATCAATGGGATCATCTTCTTTCGCTAGGCTATCTCGTGCCGAATCCAGCAATCCGTGGTCAGTGAAAGGCGGTGTAGGTGGGACATCCCCACTGTTGTCACGGCGGTGATCGCGCTTATGATTCCGGTTAGGATCGTCGCCATGTACTGTGCTGGCACGTCTTTGGTCTTTGCTGAAACGTCGAAATCGAAAAGCAACGTATATGTAGAGAAATGTGTAAGTAACTACTATGACGCCAACAATGATGTATCGTGGAATCCAGCTGAGTGCGCTGAGATACCAAGTGGGATGAGCAGGTAGATAGCACTGAGGACCGTTATCCTCGAAACGACCGCCAGTGATTGGTACGATAGCTGCCAGGATGATGGGAATGATGGCCCAACAGATGTACGCAATACGCCTATACGGATAGAGGCCGGCTGCGCCACTGGAATTCCGGGGTCTGAGAATAAACAAGGCCGTGTGAACGGCGATCAAGAGGACGGCAATGTCTGAAGCTTCGACACTCATAGTAAGGAGAAATCCCAGGACTTGACATGAGGTCGACCCCGAGTCGATCGGTTTCTTAGCGAAGAAAGCAAGCGGGCAGACCACGAGCCAGAGCGCTTTGGTCATATCGCTCTGAATCAAAAGCATGATTAAGCTGCAAAATTGTAAGTTTACCTAAAACTATCCATAGACAAAGATACCAAATTTAGCCGACTTACTCATGACGGAAGCTCCTCCTCATCCTGACAAACCAGTAAAAAGCACATAAAGCCGCAAGTACACTGATGGAAGCTGTAATGAGCGAGATCGACATGAGGGCTACGATTTCCGGGTCGTTGAAATCTGAATCTCGAGTGGGGTTACGTTTCGTGATCATAGTATAGGATGCGAGGGATTCAGCAAGGGATGCTGTGCCTGGTGGCCATGCTACGGGAGCCATCTTTGCTGAGGTGGCCAAAACGGAGGCTCGGGGTGCAATTGAAGCAGGAGATAGTCTGTCATGCTTCCAATGAGTTGTTTAGTTCGATCGAATCTCTCGTGTCATATTTGCTGGCGATCGTTATGAGTTATGAGGTGGAAATAGTGAGTAGATGGGGTCGGAGGCCGCCTAAGTGTGAAAAAGCTGCAAGAAAGCTGATATGAGAGACCCTTAATTCGAGATATATGAGCAAGGCAACGGATTTGCTCTTTCTATGCCTAAGAATAGGTCAAACAGGTCAGAATTTTTCGAGTCGAGCACCTCTAAGGAGAGGTCAAGAGGGATGTAGTATCTGGGAAGAAGACAAGAGGGAGTAAAAGTGAATAAAGTTCACATCCACTCCAGGAAGAAGCGCCGGGTTGTGGGAAAGCATATCCCCTAGGATGCAAGTCATGCATAGCGTGCTTAAGGAGCCAACCTAAGCTTAGAGCATTATATTGCACATATTGTATGTTTGAAAGAGGTAAAATATGTCAATAATTGCTTCTGTATCCGGTAACGCGGTGGCAATCACAAGCTCAAGCCAATATGAGAGCAGTGTAAGAGCTAAAACGTAGGAATGCAGTAATCGACTAGAATAAATGCCGACCCTTAAATTGTGTGTACTTGAATAATGATACCTGAATAAGGATAAGGTTTAAGAGTAAGGTAAAGCAACAAGGGAAATAAAGGGGACATGTAGATAGAGAGATGTGACAGTCAAAGAAAATATGAAGGGATATTCTCCGTACCATAATTTAGCGTGGGCGGTCTGGTTTTCTGTGTTCGTGCAGGTTCGTGGCGGTGAGGGCAAAAAGAACGTTGGGATATGTGAAGGAGAACCAGAGAATGTATGTTTATGCCATGTCATGTAATGTAATGTCATGTACCTAATGTATGTGCAATATATTTACAATAATAAATAGGTACTATGTATGGAGGATGCACGGTACTGTACTCTCGTGTAAAAGGTGTGTTAGATGTGCGATGTGCGATGTGCTAAATGTATGTGTAGGTACGCTATACACTACACTATACATATGTGTGGTTGTACCTTTGTAGCTATCGGTGTAATGGTCTAAACATCCCGTTAAGGGGCTTAACGTTTAAGGTATTACGCATTCCTGGTCCTCCCAATAGGATCCCCAGCCCTAAAACCTTGAACAAGTGATGAAGCCCCAGTGACGCTACAGCCGTAACGGAGCATATGCGGGGCTAGCATCCATGAATTTTTAGCGCGCTACTCCCCCATAAACATCTTCGTAACAATGACCCCTCCGCTTTCGTCATAACCTCAACCACGTAGCAGGCCTGGCAGGCAAGGTAGCAGACAAGGTAGCAGACAAGGTAGCAAGCAAGCACACTTTGTTGCATGCAACCCAGATCTGGTGACCGTCGTCCCGGGACAAATTCCAAGCCTGCTGACCCCCGCAAAATACAACTTCACTTTTGTATAATTATTAACTAGTTATTATTTATTACTTACATGCAACCTCACGTAAATCGAGAAGAGAGGAACAAAAAACAAATATCCAATATAAATCTACCATCATAACTAAATTCACATCAATCTTATATTTAAGCGGAAGCCTAAGTAGAGCCTAGGTAAACACTATTACCCACCGTTCCCATCTATCCGCTAGGCTTAGCGGAGAAGACGGCCCGCACACTCTTCTCATAAGTCCAATGCAGCACTTTGATCCCAAAGGCGGAGCCTCAAGTCGTCATGTTATCCACAAATGCCTTTGGGGGCTAGATGTAAGCTACTGCCAACTGACAAGTTCAGATGAGATTGATTCAATATTAGGATTGAGGTTGTGCTATCCAAATAAAGCCCCGGATTTGATTCGTACAAGGGACTCTCACACCTCCGAAATGGTGCGTGGCACAAACCCATTAGAAAACCCGAGACAATCAACATAAACCTCATCTGCCGACTCTATTATAGATCTCGTATCTATATCTACACAATAGAACACAATAGATTATTACGAAGTGTACAACTCTTTATTTGATACATCCTAGGTATATTTTATATTCCTTTAGCGGCTTAGTTGAATGAGCTGTCCTTTTACCAGAGTGAACTATTATTTCACAGTTTCGGCTACGAATCTATAAGATCCTTTCATTTTATTTCATAACCAATTGGGCTAAGCTCACTCGAGAATGCCTCATAATAACGTGTCTCGGGTAAGACATATTGTTCCTTCTTTAACTACCTTCACCGAAGACACCAAGCTTATTGTGTCGTAGTAATGCCCGAGTTTAGTGAGTGGGTATTGGGAGCGAAGGATTTGTGTTGGTATTTTTCCTTACGCGGCTTAGTACTTCTAGGCCAATAAAACGTGGAAAATACAAAATATAAAATCACAACATTAGTGTTTTAAGAAGGAATGTTCTTAGTCTCACGATAGGATATAAAGACTTGAAACTCGTTTTAATCGTTGGTAACATCTTCGCCTATTGTGTCCAATCATATACGGGAACTCGTTAGCGGGCGGCTACGAGTATTTTAGTCAAAAGACTCCCTTCCGCATTCTATTCCCCCACACGTCAGTGCATCTCCCACTAACGATTACATATAAATTAGTCGCAAGATTAATCGTATGTCGAATCAAACTCGCCACCCTTGTCGTTAGCTACATCCTTGCGCGCTGTGCCGGTCTTGGGTAAACTACACGTGCACGGCAGGGTATAGATGACGAAAATAACGTCGTAATCTAACGCCTTGTCCGATCTGATTAGACGATTATCTAATATCGCCGCGGTGGTGAGTCTTGGCGGTATAATCGGGCAAGTTTCTTAAGAAAGGAACCCAGTATCTATGGGAAGTCCGGCCCCCAGTTAGAATATAAATAACTTGGCCCAATTACGGCTACACGTTATGATGGAGAATCGGAGCTCTAGAAAAAGGAATTAGATCATTCCCAGAGTAGTTTAGTTTAATTCATGACTTCATCAAAAACTGCCAGCGATCCCCCCTGAAGTTAGGAGTTAGACCAGAAGGCTTTGCCTATTCCGATGTTTTCTTAACCAAGTTACACAACTGTCTCGTTGAGTATATCACCAAACATTTGGACACGACAGATAAACCCTTGTGCTTCAATATACACTATTTTAAGGTTATCTATCTGACGCCTTAGAGAATGAAGGCTCTTTACATGTGTGCGATGGTTAGTGTATCTAAGGCTTGGAGCTATGAAATAGCCGGTTAGCGGTTAGTTATTTTATATATAAATGATACAGTTGGGTTAAAATATTAGCAAAGCGCTAACAAGAATACGCGAATAGCAACGCCTATTAACCAATACAGTCAATTTTGAGCCATTTTACTCTTGTTTCTTAACACACGAGCGGCCCAAATTTACCATCCGCATATCCTAATTGGGACGATATTAACTCAGTAGAAGAATCTACTTTGTCTCTAAAGTCAGTGGATTATTACCTTATACATATAGTGAAAATAATCTTGCCGGAGTTACATATGAGTGTAGCTGAATAATAACGATTTACTACCATGTAAATCCATCGAAATGTCTGTTTCGCTACGGTTATATTGCGAATGCGAGCTTTACCAACCTATGGCTCAGTATATCTTATGATACTTTACAATACTATGAACCTTGAGGTCCCCAAGTTCAAGACATGGTATGGTAGCAACAATGGATTATTTCCTTAACCAGTGACTTGATTTATTGATTTTGGTTATTAATCATGGATAGTGATGGCTACAGTAGTCTTTCGAACTCTGAATGATAGACCATGTAGTAGTTTATATTAGTAAACACCAGCTCCTTGTCCGAAGTACTTTCAGGCTACCTGTCATCCCACTTGAAACTTCCTCCCATCAAAATGCTTCCCCAACTTTCTATGTGTCGTCCACATGCTGAACACAATATCTCATAACAGCATTAGACAAGTATCATCTCTTCTAGCTCATTATCGTGCGGATTCATATCACCATTCATCGTTCCTTCACAATAAGCGGGAGCTATAATTCTGAACTCGTGAGACTTCGATTGTGGTCGAAGGACGAGTGGATTAAGCGACTTGAGAAGAACTATATCATCGCCGTCTTGGCAATTATGGTGCGCTGTACCACAGTAGCCTGTGTCGAGGGTGAAGATTACCCAGTTTCCCCGAACCTTACGCTTCTCCATGACAGCTTCAAGAGTAGTTTCTGATTATTTCCGGGGTTAGCGAGGGGAAACTTCAAAGGACCTTAAATCTAACACTTACCATTCTCTAAAGGCGATGTGCCATCACCATGCAAAGCCCAGCGGTAAAAAGCGCCAAGTTTGCTGTTGTGTACGTTGGCATGATAAGGGCGAAGCAGCGTCTGCCCAATAAGCCTCGGGTCTTTCCCCGGTGAATATTTAGTAAGGCTACTGATTGAATGGCGCCAATCGAGACAAGCCGAAATAACTTCCTGATATGCCTGGCTTCGACTGAGTGCTGGGTCCAAAATGAGAGGACAACGAAGCCTCCTATTTATTTTCCCAACAACCTTCCCCATTACGCCTAACTTGCCGTCCCTGGTGTTATCCGTGAGTATAGGAGTAATGGAATGATACCGTGCATCGAAGTCTGTTATTTTCCAAATCAACGCCGAGCCGTTGCGGCCCGGGCTTAACCAATCGGGGACCCAAGAAGGAGACCTGGAGCTTGGATCTGGAGGCAGTGTAATTGCGATAATATTTAGATTTTGACGGCTTCTGATATAAGCCAGTGTTGCTTCTTCAAAAACCTTTATCACGTTCTTCCCGTAGTCAGGGCTTGGCAGGTTGATTCCCATGGCCTGGAATACCGAATATAGGGAATATACTCTGTCGTGCGCAATTGTTGCTTTCATATTCCGGATCTCGGACAGGAGCTCGAGTTCGAATCTTACTTGACCGTCTCCCTCAAAGCGGGTCTGCGGGATGGCATCGAGACTCGCACCGCGTAGTGATAGGTACAATTTCCAGCGAGGAAGGATTAGGTCCCTAGATGGGCGGCTCGATCCTCGTAGTTTGGGTTCAGCCAAGTAGGCTCCGCAGAAGGACTCCCAGTCTATACTAGACTTGCCGCATATAATAACGCACTTTCGTCCAAACGCAACTTCTTGTATCGTCCAGACCCTCTCAAGCCATGGGTTCTCGAGGATAGCGGCCATGGATTCTAGTATGTGTGAACGTTTGTGTTTAACTAAAAACCCTATTACGGTTTATGTAAGTCTTATTTTTACTAGGCAACTATAGACAATGGGATCCGAAACGTAGCGTACCATAACTTATATCGAAGTGCTGAGAAATTAACGTATATAGGACATTTTCAAACGCTGGATACTCATCCTGGATCCTATCTAAAAAGTTAAATACCGGGAGGTAACGAAAGAGGACCGCGGTTGATGCGTCTCCCGGCCCGAACCAGATCAGGACCAATTTCGCTCTGAGGTACACTTCTCCTATCATCTTCACCTGGCCATTTCGCTCCTCTATTGCCTCGTCATCGCTGCCTTGGTTGATGCAAATAGCGTCAATCCACAGTACCCTCGACATAAACATATGCCGCAAATTTACCATTGCTTCATGGCAGTTCTTGGTAACTAGGAGCTTTGCACCCCCGCAGTCCAGGGGCCATTGTCGAGCTGGTTCGCCCCATACGTATGAGAGGGCCTCATACGGCCGTGCCTTTGCGTAGTCAAGGCAGACAGCCTCAATGGTACATCTTAATGGATCTTCAGGACGACGCGCGGGTAACAGCTTAATTATTCGGATTGACCTCGCCGGCAAGGGTTCGTATTGAAATGTAGTTGTGGATGTCATGGAATGGATGTTTGATTGATGCGATGCATCAATTACACATAAATAATAAAACAACAATCGCCGAAGAAAGTAAGAGAGTAAGATAAGCAAGTGTCAGTGTCACGTGACGTGCTCATAGGTATCAAGAAATGTTGCCATTCCGAGACATATCGTCGAAGGTCTAAGAAATGGCTACATGAATAAAAGAATTGTCAATAACTTCAGATATATGGGTACTTAGGTTATACCAAGAAATAATACTATTTCTCGAATGCTACAAGCTTTTGTTATGTTAATTACCTAGGTAGTTACTAGGTAGGTATAAAAAACGTGGACACTCACTTCTATCTCTGCCTTCAGCTAGGCGGGATCGAGTGATATCAGAATCGTTTCAATTAAAAACAGATTACCATCTCTTAGAATTATCTAATAATTACTCACATAAATTGGGCCAGAAAACGTAGTTTTATTATATGTTCGGGTTTGCTGTAAAACCTTCCTTATCTTCTTCACTAAACCTGCCTTTGACAATTCGTATATACGTTTACTTGCAACTGAACATCTATCAATATAGTAGTACTGATACGCATATTTACGTATATTGAGTGTTTATAATGTATCAAGTGACTTGTTATATCTTAGGTTTCTAAGAGAACGTTTCCTTGCAATCGCCTCCTTCAAAGATCAGGCAGAAATTATCAACTTAGCCGGTGGGTAGGATACATGTGCACCAGAGAAAAACATCGTATTTGGTTCACAAAATCACCTTATTACTATCAATATCAGCACAGGATAATTCGAAAGTATTTTAAACTATATTAACCTAGTGGACGTATAATATTATAATATACGTTGCTTGCTATTCCATCCTAAGAGCCCGATTCACCTAATTATCATATGTGTGTAGTCTCTACCTACTACTATCTTTCACAGATATGAAGTTAGTAATTGACGCTAATGCCATTTTATTAATCGCTGTACTCTCACGCGTAGCGAATGCAGTATATCCAATTTCAGTGGTATTAAATACACCAGTTGACTGCGATGTAATGAATGGCCTCGATATCTCTTTTACCTCAGATACAAACAGTATTCATGCATGGTATTCCAAGATCGAACCGACGGAAAGTCCGCCTGCTCATGGGGATCCTGGTGGTGATGGTTTCCTAGGATGTAGCGCGACCCTTTTCCCCCTCACCTATTACTAGACTTAGTCTAGGATTAGGAATCTATTTGATCTTAATATAGGATCAATCGCTTCCTAAATTATTCACTAAGAATAATACCTTCAGTGACATTAGTTCGTTTAGTGGTCCACCTGCTTCGGCGGCTACGGTGCCAACGTTACTAAAATAGCCTTTTCGCTTGAAGCTTGGACAAAAGGAAAGGGAGCAAGCACACGTATGTAGGCCCCTTGGCTCATGTTTATACTCAACCTTCTTAATTGTAATTATGAGACGCACTTTTAAAATCCCCAGGTAACCACTGAGAAATAACAAACGCTAACACCAGTTATTGCAGCTGGTTGGTCTATGGATTTTGGTCTCGTCTGGGAAAAGTGCTGCCCGCCCGAAGAGACTAATTGGGGCCAGAGGGTGATTAAGAACTGGGAAACTTGCACGTACAGAGAGTCAAACCAGACATGCTACGGAACCTTACCTCGATAGTAGGTTGAGAGACCTAGGGTGAATGTTCAGTTACTGTCACTTCTAACTCGGTGTATCAATGCAACAATTTTGACTTATATATGTGCTCATATTTATGACCTGTATAGGTATCTATAGGAAGGATAGCGCATTCATACTACACGCTTAGTCTTCTATGGGCCGTAGCGAACGTAGCTGTCTATTGTCTCGTTAGCATGATCGTCTTCCTATAGTCACGAATTTCAAATGCTAACTCGCAATGCCCGACAGGGACATGTTAAGTGGATGGTAATACGATTAATTGGTACTGGGTTAAATAATACTATATCGGCTATTATATCACCTTAGATACCACCAATAAATTTAATACGAGTCTCAACCCGGGATCCGTAAACCGTAAACCCGCAATCTTGTCCACTTAGTATTATACTATGGCGGTACAGGCTTCTTGTAGTCATAAGGCGGCGGTTTTCCCTGATACCAGGCATCAAATGTCAAAATGGCAAAGCCCGGGTCTTGGGGGGCGATCGGATTTGGCCAGCAGGGGTTATCCCATAAGCCGTCGTCCCGGTCGGGCTGTCCTGCCTGACCCCACGAGCCGAAGCTAAACTCGGGACGCTGATCGACGGTCACCCCGGCTAATACTCGATTGATACCGCCTTGTACTGCAACGTGTCTGTTGGGGTCTGCGAGTACCTTATTTTCAAGGGTCGTATCCGATAATGCTTGGACTGGAGGAGTAAAGCATGTGCCCTTCCAACTTTGACCAGCTTTCTGGTTCTCGTCCCAGGGGACCCAGCGTACGAGTTGCCCTTGTATGTTTTGCCCACCATTGACGTATGCCGGGTCATTCAAGTCTAAGAGATACGCGGGTGGATACTCATCTTTATCGCAAAACTGCTCTCTCCGGTGTGATTCATCCTGCCAGCCTTGGCCATTATGTTGATTGTTCCAGACAGCTGTTGCTTTACCATCCAAACGGTGCGCGGTAGTGGCAGCTTCTTGAGGACAGGTTATCGTTTGCCATTGTGGATTGACTCGTATGGCCGAGCTGTAGTGGAAGCAAGCCTGCGACCAGGCCTTATCACAATGCTTAACTATTTGTGTCGCCGCAGCATTTGCCGCGTATGTCACTGATGTGATGACCATGTCATTCTTCTGCGTCTTGTCATTGACACATACCTGCTTCCTGAGGGTGTTCCTCGCTAAGCCCATTCTCAGAGTCTCCTGACCCGGTGAAATCTTGCATTTCTTCTTTTTCGTCACGCCGCCGGTTCCACTGGGACCAAGACCGGTGCCCGGCTTAGGCTTAGCTCGGTCCGTTGGGTTACCATCGTCTCCCATCCTTCCGCTTCCCTTCGGGATGTTCTTCGGATTCTTGAAGCTTGATACGCCATCTGATATCGTGCTGAGGATGCCGAAGACCTTTTTAATATCATCTGGTACTAAATCGGTCCCGCCACATGGACTCAACCACCACGAAAAGGCCCCTTCAGGATCTTCTTCCTCCGGATAGACGTATGAGGCCATTTGCGCAGCCGTACTAGCCATATCTGTTGGTCAGTGTAAGTATATTACCTGAACTATGAATAAAGGAGAAAAGTAAACGCGAACAAAGACGGAATATAATTACGAAAATAGACATACCTAGACCAGCATCCAAAGCCTTGCCTGCACCCCCGGTAAGAAAATCCGCGCCCACGTCTAGTACAAACTTGAGAGAAGACATAAGAATATAGCATCCGATCTATCGACGTTAGTTATATTACAAGCCTGAACAGGCCCGGGAACCATACCTGAGCGATTATCGGCATTGCTTCAATCACATCATCAGCGATTTCGTTCACCAGCCAGTTATCGCATGAACATCTTGCGGGTGCAACAACATACGACGTTCCTGGAATTTTTTCCCAAGGTATGGGCTTGTCGAGAGGATAGTTCCCCACGCAGCCGTAGTTGGATGTCCTACCATCCTTTTTAGCTTGATCAAGCGTCGGCTTGCACACTGCATAGCACTGCTGGGCGCTGGCATCTCTGTATTTGGGGTCCTGATAGATTAGACAATTCATTGCGTTCTGCTGTCTTGCTGACTCGTAGTCGTATGCGTCGGGATTATTGGGGTCACCAACTGTCACTAGGCCGTTCTCGTCTTCGTCTACGACTGGGTGGGTGCATATATCATCCGGGCAGTAGTTATATTTGCATGCGAACTTGCAAAGACGATTCAAGTCCACATCAAGGTCATCCCACGCGATAATATCCCCTACCCCTTTATTCTCTGATGGGAGCGCCTTAATCTTACCCTGAATTCTGCAAGTGCATAGAGATTCCGGACAGAAATCAAAAGCGCACGCGAACGCGCAAAGGTCTCCTGTGTTAACAGTGTCATCCACCCCCCCGACACATCCCTGCTTACCTGGTGCGCCGTTTCCTGGAGGGGCGTCCATATCGTCTGAAGTGAAAGCCTGCAAGTCAACAGCCCAATCAATGCTACCAGCAAAATTTAGGCCTTTCCAGAGGGTTCGTCGAGTGTCTTTTGTCGTTGGTGTCTCATAGCTGATGTAGTCTCCTGTTATGGCTTGCGTGAGTATTAAGGAGAGAATGATAAGTAGGGAATACCGAACCTTTATATAACATGACGTCCGTATTAGAGCCGTCATCATGAAACATGTTGGCACTGATATCGTGACCGATAATCTCGTTGATCTCGGCGTTGGAAATATATCCCCCTGTCTTCGTACATCGCCCCGGCTGCGCATCGGACTGATTCCTCGAGCCTGTGAACTCGCACATTGGACCCCAGCAGCTGTCCTTTGCCATGTGAAATGACCGCCCATAGCTCGATTCGCCAACAAAAATTTTGTTGTTAAGCGTACCAGCCTTAGTGACTACGTACGGAAGTTAATATAACCGTATTTCAAGAAATGAGAGTTTGAATATACTTATTGAAAGAGAATTCTGCGTCTCGGTCAAGTTAACTAGTGGGTGTAAGTTAATAAACGATATTCGATGATACAGCAAGCTTAAGGATCATTCTTACCATGACTTCGGATACATTTGCCAGATGGACATGAATCAAAGGCATTCACGTTTCCATAATCCCACTGACCGTGTAAATCATATGTCATGTAGACGATGTAATCGATTTTGGCTGCAATTTGATCGATGGGGAATGCTTTCAAGTACCAATACGATGCTGGTGCTGCAATAGATACCGACTTATTACTGAGCTTGTCTTTCAAGGTCGTAAGAAATTTAAGATATGCCGCGCCGTCACCCTTTTTGCCGATGGGCTGTCCGTCGACTAAGATGTCCGGAGCCTATAATAACTTCAAGTTAGAAGGGATCTTATTATATTTATACTTTACAAGGTATCTAAGGTAGAAAGAATCATGAAACTCACACCTGGATATTCCCAGTCAAAATCGACCCCATCAAGGCCCTCATCGTTAATGAATTTTGCGACATTGGTAGCGAAAGTTTCCGCATTGTCAATAATGGCCTGCCGAATGATATTATAAGTAGCAGGCTCTGTTGAGTAAGCCCAGCCGCCAAAAGATACAATCCGTTTAATGTCTTCAAGGGCCCTAAAGTCAGTCCATTGTTTGTTAGGGTCATTAATCACAGGCTTCCAGGTCTTAGAATCGATCTCAGCAAAGCCCCAGTGCATATGTGTATAGCTACCATCTGTGTTGGCATTTTTAGCCTTCAACCACAGACAATCGCGTCCCAGATTCCAGGATTCATAATAGCCGATACGCTGAAAAGCTGTAGGTGGTCCGGAGTTCTGTTTAATCGCGTTCCCGCAGTTGGACACGCAAGTACTCTGGAAGCCTGGCAATTTAGTACCTGGACCGCCGTCCTTAGGTGCGTGAATTTCGCAATGTGCAGCGAACGGACCACAGAAGCCCCAATTGCTACAGCACGCTTTAAGGGGACAGGGGTTGAGATCGGCTAGAGACATGGACTTGTTCGTTAGGGGCTTTGTGCCGGGAACTAGCGGACCACACTCAGCTCCTTGCTGGGGCGGCGGTAGGGGTGCCGTACCATCGCTGAGGCACATGTTGTAGCCAATTAGCATGTCTTTACAGGCGGTCCAAGCCCAAGTTTTACCCTTGTTGAACTTCTCGATATCGTCAACAGTGAGACCGTATTTAGTAGCCAACGCAGCGCAAGTATCTCCGCTCACGATCAGATGCGTTGCGCAAGTACCATCCGTCCCCGGCCCCGGCGGCGTCGGTTTAGGTTCAGTGTACGGGTCACCAGAAGAGCAGCAAACATAATCGCCTGGCATGAGAGTCGCGCATAGGTTGGCCTTAGGGTTATACTTGGTAAAATCCGCAGCCGAAATGCCACATTTGGTCACAAGGGATGAACAACTATCGCCAGATACGACCTTGATGTGACTACATGTCGCTCGCTTTTCGAAAATATGTCTTCGGCTAAGGACGTCATTGTCGTTCATCATGAGTTCTTCAGCAATATCAAAAACGCCAACGCCTAGCAGGTCAATTTCAGCCCCTGACCTCCCGTCTCCAGCGCAGTCTCCCTGGCTCCAGTCCAAAGTCATCTTCTGAACGGCCACGAGGTCGCCTGTAGTATCAATGGAGATACCAAATATTTTCGCCGCATGCCGTTGGCTGTCGCATAATTGAGTAACCACGCTGTTAGGAATAGAACTCTTAGATCGCAAATATCCAGTCAAGGCTCCGAGCACTGATCCTATGGTTGGTTTAGCCAAACCCGCACCGATATAGATACCAGCAACCGTTTGGTTATGGTAGGCAAATATGAAGTTTTCGTCGCAGTTATCGCCGTGATCGAAAAAGCTTTGCATGCCTTCCAGGAGGCTAAGTGCTTCATTTTGATCCTTTTTGCTATTGGTGCTACTCGATGATAGCCTCAGGTTGCTTTGGATCTCTCTACCGGTAACGGTGCATGCAGACGCGACGTCCAGACCTGCGTCAAAAAGGTTGCTATCCTTCTTTGGATTTTCCACTTGCACTCCAGTCGCAGACTCTGTCGTAATATTGCTTACCACCGAAACAGGACCCAGCGTACAGCTTCGTATAAGAATAGTGCTGTTCGGATCATTCAGAAGTTGAGAAATAGAAAATTGTAGAAGCATAGGTTCCTTACAACGCCGAAGACGATCAACTGAGAGGTAAGGAGTCCAGCTGTGTATGTTTGAGTAATCGGCGCATGGAAGAGGACAGTCGTACTGGTCCGGGTAATAAGTTTCGGAGTTACTGATTGGTGATGGGTCGTCCTCAGTTACGGAAGACACAACCTGCTCTCCCTCGAGGTCGACCGCAGCGAGAACGAGGCTAATCCCCCATAGAAGGGAGGCCGTAATAGATCTCATACCTAGTAGCATCATAACATTACGGATAGAGATCTAATAACGAAAGGGGGAACTAGTTCGCTAATCCACCCAGAAATAAACATAATATCAATAGAATTTCGTCAACTTGCCATAGTCGCTTGCACGAGACGACAGCATCTATGAGCTAAAGATATATACAAATATATCGCATAGCGTGACATGCGAAATGTCTAAGAAGTATGGAAGGGTACGACAAAAGTAACGATACGGTAAGGCCGAGATAGTATATCGCTGAAGAAAAGAAGCCCTCCGTGGTAAATGTATCGTTCAACACGACACGCAGTAACAGTTCCATAAAAGTTACCGATCTGATATGAGATCAGGCATGCTTTATGGTCGCAAGACATAGTACAGGATAGGTACCTAATACTGAGATGCCTCAAGCACAAAGACATCGTACACACGAGTTAACAGCTCAAAACTAGTTCCTAACCTAGGATGCAAATGCATCGTATGGAGAATACCCGCGTTGTTATCACAGGTTAATAATCTTTAATATAATTGCGCCAAGGAAGGATTTACCTGCATATAGGAGCCCATAGAGAGCAAGACGTTAGATGTTAAATCAGGAGATGAAAACGGGCGACTAAATCTCATGGACTGGTAAGGTTCTATGGCAATATCTAAGAAGAGTTCCGCTCTCTGGTACGAATTGTAAGTCTCTTGGAAGATAGGAAGTAGGGTACATAATTCGCGAAATAAAAATATGGTTGTATACTAGTACAAACTCCTGCTTTCTAATATCTTGCTATTCTTGAATGATACTCACAATGACCTCAACTAAAATAGCTATAGCCTAAGATCTGCCTAGTCGGAGCTTTCGATTGTTGTGAATTGCATCAGATGTTAACGGTATCGTTCCAGCTCAATTTTTGATGTGGAACCCTTCAGTTGCAATGGAGTCTAGGCTGATACCTTAGATATGCTTATGTCTTTGTGTTAACCACGAGACTACAGTAGCCTACGGGCGAAAGCGATAAGTCTTGGTCCGATTCGACTAAGAAATAACTGATCCCACTGAAAGTACACAATATACACGTTATTAAGCGAATAATACCCGCAACCCCTATTCACGAGATCGCTATATTGCTTTCTAATATGATATATTCTGGCTCAGTCCGTCTTGTAAGCCCGGTGGAGGGGTTCCCATCTAATTCGCGTGGTTTATGACCAAGCTGTAAAATTATGCTTTATCTACAACTCTATGCATATTGTCATGGTATCACTCAGCTATTTTAGTTGTAGTCATAGAAGTAAGAAAATTCTCCCTAACATAGAATTCTTTAGAATGTTGATATTATATCGTGATACGAACAACGTGGTGGAGTGATTATAAATAAGTTACCAACAGGTTCCAGGTGCAAAACAACGTGATATATCACGAAAAGGAATTCTAATCATACCCCGAGTAGGATTCAGCCTAATGCTAACCTCACTAATGTATTATTCTACAACCTGATTCAGCCTGCGGTGTAACGGAACCGTTAGCAGAAAAGGGCGAAGCATCTAGTTGTATGAATTTTTATGTGTTGGTGAGGTGCAATGCAGGTCATGTAAAAGTTAACAGGCGAAGAATCTGACCTTGCCAACCGAATTTCGCAACGTCGTATCATGGTGGGATGAGAATTTATTATGAGTTACTCTCGTACGTTCAACGTAGTTATACGCGTTATATCCTATGATATTATCCAAACCCCTATCAAAGATTCGACTTGATTGCTTGAGAGGATGACAGGGACTAATTACGGTTCTACTGCAAATGAAATACATCAAGACTATATGAATTATAAATTTCTGATTGGCTATTCTGTTAATAAACTATGAGTTTGATATTTTCTAGTTAACTCGTACACAATCTGGTGGGGCAATACCAATATGTTCTTTATGATATCTCCCACATTCAACGGTATTATCTCTAATTTACCAGACCGAGTTCATGGCGGCAGCAGCAGTTCCTGAGCTCGCAAGTACCCATGCATCAACACTTCCGGCTCGACCTGCAGTGCTCTTGGTAGGTTTCGGCTCGCTTACAGTTGCTCCTGTGCCGGGTTGGGCAGTCGGCTTTGAGGTAGAGGTAGACTCTGTGCTGCTTGGATGCGCTTCGTTGTAGCATTTTGCATGAGCGACAGTCTGGTTAAACCATGCCTGATCGATCGGGCCAAAGCGCTCCCAGTTGATCGGACACTCAGAAGAAAGAGAGATAGCAGCAGAACTCTTTGCCGACCACCATGATGCTGCAGATTTGCCATAGGATGAGTAGGCGGGTTTGACGGTGGATGGTGCGGCCGTGGCGAAGCCGCACCACTGTGATGTGTTTGTGACTGAACAAGAGAGCACATCGAGTCCGGTAGCCGTGGATAAACATGGTTTAATCAGCTCGTCGCCGTATGAGTCCAAGGCTATTAACAGAGTGCCGGTAGGCTTTGGGACATCGAAGAATTGTGTTAGATTCTGGGTTGCGCATTGCCACGGATCTGGACGCCGGGTACTTGTTGCTGTTGCTGTCTCCGTCGCCGCTTGTCTGGGCGTTGGTGTCATGTACATCGCCGACACTTGAATCATAGTAATTACGAAGCCGGCTAGGGTATTGAGTAATGATATCGCTCTCATGTTGGTGATAGTCGTTCTGTTGTCAGGGGGGATAAGATAATCTCGGTAGAGAAGGCGTTTCTCCAAGAGCGTCTACGAAAGGAGCCTTCCAGGGTTCGTATAATAGATAGGAGTAAAATATAATATGAAAGCCAGTAAACATGTAGATATATTTTTGGTATACACAAGATTATTTTCGGTACCCGCACCCCTGTAGATAAACACATAGACCCAGGTATACACTTTTAAAGATAGGATCAGTCGTAAGACCATCACCATACATACATGTTCTCATCACAAATCTGAACAGAAATTGTAAATGTCTCGAAATATATATGCAAGAAAAATAATTGTTCTATCCGGATAATGCATGTGACGGAGGTAAAGTTAAGGGGTTACATTAGGACTTATCCGACGCCGTGAAAGCTCCTGATATGGGCAGATTTACGGTTACTGATCACTATTCTTGGAACGAGCTACCACACAAATTAAAGGCATTATATTCGCTGAATACAGTAGAATATTCTTCGGGTCTTATATTCTGCTTATTGGTACCAATTGTGAGGATTCGCAATCTCCGTTCAGCGCACAGCTCCTGATCTACCAGTCCGATCTCCTACATAGAACGTGACGTAGTTGATTTTACATATTTGCCAATATTATGTTTTATTGTCGAATCAGGTAAATTTTATTATATATAATATGAACTACTTGGCTATGAGGCATACTCATGCATATCACCTATTGCCACGTGTAGGTAACCGCCCCCTACTCATTGTCGCGTCGATCGGCGTAGTCCGGATACCGCTCCTCGAGGGCCGTTTGCACAGCTTCCAGGCATTCTCGCTTGTGATATCGTTCTAATTCGGGCCAGCCGTGCTCACGGTAGATCTCCTGCAGCATTGGAACCATGCCATCTGAACCTGGGCCGTTAGTGTAGACAGCTATCACTATCCGCGAGCTTGTGGGGATGAATTTCAGCTCCCGGAACTGATCCTCAAGCACCCCGAAGAAATCAGGGATGGCCCAATACTGGCCATCGGCACGCCATTCCGCCTCTTTCTCAGGTGCATAATCATACGGGTCATCCTCGATCGGCTCTCGCGACGGTTCGTCCCTGATCTCACCGGGGCACTCGTACCAATGTACAACGCCGAGTTTTGTATCTAGTAGGAAAACAAGGTTGTATCGTCCACCAGCTGTGAGGCCGATGGCATGAGGAGGCACTTCTTCGTGTATGGAAGCGCCCTCCGATATGAGCTTAAGGACCTCTCCTGTAGTCCTGCCATTGCTAACGGAGCTGCCCAATTTCTGCCAGTCTGCAAAATAACATCCAGGAGCACCGTGAGGCTTATCCCTGTCATCAGAGGGCTGGCGAATATACGGTAGGTGACAGAGTAGCGAGATAACTTCGTCCGTCTTACCTAATGATTGTAGGTTGGCACTGAGATTTGGCCAACCGCCTTCGGGAGGCTCAATCACGTCCGACTCTTTAAGATACATTCTAGTAAGGAAGTAGTAATAATCCCGGACCGCAGCGATAGTCGCGTCGCGTGAGTAGCTAATCTCATCAAGACTTGGCATAGTTGGTGTTTGAGTTGCTCGTAGTTAGAATAGCAATTTAGTCAGGATTTAATGATCCTGTTAAGAATTAACAACTCTATGATGTAAAATGTAGGTCTTAAATGAAGAAGACAGTATCGAATAATGGCTAAACCCCGGAGTAAACTATTTTCGTTGTCTGGGGAAAGAGAGGGGATGGCCTCTTTTTTCATAAGAGAGATTTACAAACTACGAGAGATCTATAACGAATATAAGCCTATAAGGAGGAAATGATATTATGTTAAATCGAATGGTTTTCTTAATAATTTACACGATTTACATAATTATTCTTAAGTACGGTTGTTTATTTAGGCTTATCAATATTTTCGAAACTATAAAGGGGGAAAACACCAACAACCTTGTTGAATTGCTTTATGCTTGCTGGCACTGTTTAGGTTATACATATCAAAGCCGCTATCTAAAATGAAACAGATTTAATAAAACAATATATAGCGGCTATAAAATTTAACGATGAGTGAGGGGCTACTGGGCTTTTTGGGGCTTCTCGACTTCGTATAAACTTATTGAAAAGAGTGTTAATATCATTTAGTTAGAAGTTTACCTCATCAGCTCATTTAAGAAGAGGCCATATTATACCGAGTGAAGTCAGGTGACTTGATTAGGTACTTACCTAAGTAAATAAGTAGGTACCTAGATACATAAGGACTGATGCCTGGATGATCGTCAGAGCTTGTATGCACGGTTTGCGCATGGACGAAGCACGTGGCGTCGCGAGTATGCGCGTCAAGACTAAGGTAAATTAGGGAAGGTACGTTTAGGGAAAGTAGTGTACGTAAGGGAAGGTATAGGGCGATTAGGGCTGACGTAAATGGGGTGCAATTGCGCTCGTTTCTAATATGATCAACAACGATGAGTACCTAGGTACCTAAGCTCTAAGTAAATCTACCTTCATACAAGTTTGTTTGATCTTTAGTAGTAATACTTTTTATTACAAGTATCACTTAAAAAAAAAGAAAAGGAAAAAACCATGCTATCTACAGAAATAAAGTTTCAACCCAATCAGTGTCAACTTTCGAATTTTCGGGCTGCAACCCTAACTTTCTACCTTGCCCGTTTGCCCGTTTGCCCGTGCCACTCTGACCGCATACTCTGACTGCATACTTTATTACTCGGGCGAACTTGGGCGAACTTGGGCGAATTTGGGCAGACATAGATCTTGTTCTGACAAAGCCATACAATCCATTATGCCGCCGTTGTCCTTACAAGCCGATAGTACGTCGAATCGACAAAGTGTGCGGCTAGAACGCCCATTGCCGCCTTTCGTAAACCGAGCTACAAATAACGTTGGGTCTGACTCATTCGATCAAGAAAACCATCAACCGGCACTTAACAAACAGACAGCTGTAGATCAGGCTAGACAGACCGACGAGCCTCGCATATCTCAGATAGCGCAGCTAGAGAAACGAGCGAATCGAGACGTAGTTCAAGCCGAAGAAGCTGTTCGCCAAGGACGATTGAGGCGTCAGCCACAAGAGCAACCACTACAAGCACAAAACCAAGACAGAGAAAAGCAAGAGAGGATGAATCAAACTAGATCTTTCGGTGACTCTCTGCCTGTCGCTGCCAACGCGTTCAGAACGGCACGCGAAATGTATCAAGAATCCGAGTCATCGGCAAGCGCCCTCGACCCGACTCGAACGTACTACCAATGCGAACTACCACCTGGGCCCCTAAACCTTGCTGCTATAGCTGGAGGGCTATATCCCTATGGTGATGATGATTACGATGACAATGATGACAATGGTGACGATAGCGACGACAGCGCCAAACATGGTAGAAATACCTACCCGCATTTAGCGAAATCGGGGGAGTTGCAGGAGAAAGAAATACGTAATTTCTTGACAATGCCAGAAATCGACATCTCTCCGGAACAGCGAAAGAGCACACCGGCTTCGATGTCTTGTACCCTAATGGAACATCAGAAGGTTTGCCTGACTTGGTTGATACAGCAAGAAGAAGATGTCCACAAGAAGGGGGGTATTTTAGCAGGTAATTTCCAATAGCTCTCACTACGATTGACTGAGAATAGCTAACCATCTTTAACAAGATACTATGGGCCTTGGTAAGACTATTCAAGCACTGGCCTTGATTCTAGCACACCCTTCGAAAGACCGCGCTCACAAAACAACGCTTATTATCGCCCCGCTCTCCCTCCTCAAACAATGGGAGAGGGAAATTCAGACCAAGGTCAAACCAGCCCATAAGCTGAAAACAGTCATATTTCATGGTCAAGTGAAGCGCGGAATGACTGTTCCTAGACTTCTCACCTACGACGTCGTCCTAACCACCTATGGAACCATCACCTCCGAGTATAAAAACCTGCCAAATACGAAGAAGAAACCGCTTATCCTAGCTAATAATGCCATCTTCCATCGCGTCATTCTCGATGAAGCCCACTTCATTAAAAACAGAAAGGCTAAATCTTCGGTAGCTACGTCTAGGATTAAGTCAACTTACAGGCTTTGTATGACGGGGACTCCATTCATGAACAAAGCTGAGGAAATATTTCCACTCATCCGTTTTCTTCGTATTAAGCCTTATAGTGAATGGGAAGCATTCAACTGGGAAATCAATAGGCCACTGAAGAGTTGGAATGATGACTTGCACGATAGCGCCTTGAGGAAGCTACAGGCTCTATTCAGGAGTATAACCCTGCGGCGGACTAAGACGAGCATGCTTGACGGCAAACCCATCCTCCAGCTACCGGCACTCGTGAAAGAAGAGGCTACGACTAAGTTCAGCAAGGACCAGCAGGACTTTTACGACGCTCTCGAACAGAAACAGCAACTCAAAGTGAACGAGTTCGTCAAGGCTGGGACAATAATGAAGAAGTATAGTTACATTCTCGTATTACTATTGCGTCTACGTCAAGCCTGCTGCCACCCACATTTGATAAAAGATTTCGGTATTCCGGAGGGCATACAACTTTCGTCGGAGGAGATGTGCCAACTCGCTCTGAGGCTCAAACCCAACGTCGTGAGGAGGCTCAAAGCACAGACTGAATTTGAATGCCCACTCTGCGACGAAGCGACCGAGAATCCCCTCATAATATATTCCTGTGGCCATTTAATCTGCAGTACTTGTTTCTCTGCCATGATGGAGATCCGAGATCCGAACTCCGAACAGCAGAATCCTTGCCCGCATGAAGATTGCAACTCGGAAATTGACCCCGAACGGATCATCTGCCACTTTTCTTTTGTAGAAGCCCATATGCCTGAGAAGCTTGGATTGGACGACAGTGATGACTCGGATGGCGATTCGGATGGGTTCGAAAGTTTACAGGACTCAGATGATGATGTAGATGCACGTGGAAACTTGAAGGGCTTCGTCGTGTCGGAAGACGAGGACGAAGAGGAAGAGGAAGAAGAGGAAGAAGATAGTTCGGATGTGGAAGATGATGAAAAGGCAAAGCCTATAGAGCCCGAGGTCTCTACTGATGCGATATGGAAGGATGTCTCTGCCAACAAGGAGACCTTGAAGGAAACCTCCGCAGACGACTCCGATGACGATTCTCTAATGTCCTTGGAGAAAATCTGGAAGCGGGTTCAAGAAATGAAGCATATCAGCAAAGACAAGCCTGAACAGTCCAAGAAGCGCAAAGCCCCGTCCGACTCGGCATCAGATGTTGATGTGGATATAAAGAAGGCATCCCAGGCTGGGGGTAAGCGAAAACGTTCTAGTCACGAGAATGTTACTACGTCAAAGAAGAGGAAGACGAACGGAGCGTCCAGCAAGAAGCGGCATCGAAATAGAAAGAATAAGTTCACCTCTATGGCAGCTCTGAAGAAAGCCAGCTCAAGCAATGCCGCTGCGAAGGCAAAATATCTAAAACGTCTTAGGAAAGATTGGGTCCCAAGTGCCAAAATTACCAAGACGATGGAGATATTGTCCGCGATTAGAGAGAAGAATCCTAAGGAAAAAACGCTCATCTTTAGTTTGTGGACGTCTTTCCTTGACTTGCTTGAGATTCCCATACATGATCAAGGCTTCAACTATACGCGCTACGACGGAACAATGCATCATAACGACCGAGATGCCGCCGCGAAGAAGTTTATGAATAACCCCGAGGTACAGATCATGCTGGTTAGCTTGTCTGCCGGCAATGCAGGGCTGAACCTCACGGCAGCAACCCAGGTTATCATACTCGAACCCTTCTGGAATCCATTTGTTGAGGAGCAGGCCGTTGACCGTGCCCATCGTATCGGCCAAAAGAAGGAGGTCACTTTCCACCGTGTCTTGATCGATGGAACGGTTGAAGATCGCATCCGCGAGTTGCAGGAGAAGAAACGCAGGCTAGTCAACGCAGCCCTTAGCGAGGAGGGCGCGCGAGGCGTTGGCCGGTTGAGCCTTTCAGAATTAAGGGGCCTATTCGGTCTTCGCTAATCTCATCCCATCTACTCTAGCACGAGTGAACTATGCTGATGTTAGAGGCTGTTATAGTTGTCCCCCTAGTTTCGTTTCGGTTACAAAAGGGGTTAACTACGATTGGATGGGCAGAGGCTATCTGTTCGATCGATCATCTGCTTGCATTCAAAACTCCTCTCGAGCCACTTCATTAAATATGGCTCAAGTAGATGCATGTTAGGGGCGGTGTGCTTCATACTTGATGCTATTCTTGTTGCGCAATTTCCAATATGGACTACTGGAAGCCAGGGGGGCTAGTTTGTACGCTCTTATAAATTTGTTTAACACTGTGTGAAAGCTGGTTGTATGATATTAATAGCTCGAGGAGCCGCATGTTTTCCATGTCTATTTAGATGAATAGATCGATGGTTGGGACAACCTAGATATTGAGGTCACCTGTTAGTATGGACGACTGGGGCAACGGCTTGATGCCGAGTCCCGATTGCCAAGGCGTCACGAGGAAACGAACTGTAGAAGGTTAGGGCTAGGTACGAAAGGCATATGTGTTCACGCTGTCCGGATGGGGTCTCGCGGGCGTCGGGGAATTTGATGTTCATGTTATCAATCCGGCTACCCTTGTCGGTCGTACATAGCAATATGGATAAATGAGACCGCCTTTCTAGATACCGGCCTACTACGTCCCGGATAATTGATATGGGCAATGTGCATATTTTTAGGGTTAGGACTCCTCTTTTAGACGGTGTTTAACTTGATCTTGTTTGGGCTTTGAGTGGATTGCTGTGGTTTTTTATTAGGGGCTGTCGAAAATAGGTACGTTATTTGATGTCGTTTTTTTGATGGGGTTTAGCTATAGCCTTATATTCTATCCGACTATTTAAAGTAAACAGATCACTAACATTGATAGTGCTTTCATATAAATAAGGTAAGCTTACAGCCTTTACTGGCTATAGCCGAACCTGCGAACTTGGAATCGACAAACATGCTTTCAGGTTAGATGGTTATAACTCGCGGTAAACAATCTTATCACATGTTACTTATTAGTAACCTGCCGGATAATAGTTAACAGGTCAAAGGTTTCCTCAATAAAAACCCAACTTAGCCAACCACTCGGTACACCCCATGTTCCTGCGGATGGGTTGCATCCGGGGAGATCTTTTTTTCGCACAGCAAGGTCAAGGGGATTAGGGGGTAAACCGCCAAGGAGTTAATCGGTCCAGGCATCGGGAAGTTGGAGACCAGGCTCGCGGGTACGGTTCTAGGTGGAAATTATAAATAAAGCCCATGCTGTGGCGAATATTTTTAATGGTAAGGTACCATGGTGCGGATGCTGGGCCCCGTAAATCTCTACTAGATAAGTCAAGGGCGCGGCCGATCGTCGAGGCGAGAATGATAGAGAGTTTGTTGCAGTAGTTCTTTCTTCGCATTTGTTGTCATCGTTGTTGTTCCTGTGCTACAGACAGACTTGCCCTTGCGTGGTAGATAGCAAACAAGACTTAGACTTATAAGCCAGAATCACGGCTACACTTTCCAAGTAGCAAGATGAAGGTATGTTGTTCCTTTATGAAAAAAGACTCAACCAAACAATTACACTTAAATACACCTAGTTAAATCAACTCCTAGTCATAAATACAAGCTAACATGCCTCTCCCCACGAAGACCATATCAGCAACTATCGCACTCCTTGTGCTCCAAGTTACGGCTGTCCTTTCGGCACCGACCCCAGCAGATGCGGCGCCGGCCTCGTGGCGGCTTGATTGCGGGTCTCCCGGTACTACCGCGCTATGCTCGGCAAGCAACAGCGGCGCTCACTGCGATCCGGTCTCGGGTGACCTGACAATCATCTTGGCCGGCACATGCGGAGCATGCAAGTGTGTAAGCGCGGATCAGTGTTCGCGGGGATGTGGGAAGGAGGTGGAGGAGTAGTTGGGAATCAAAGCTTGCACCTACACACCCAATTACACACCTAGAATGGATATCATGCCAATGATCAAGGGGGCCGGGGATTGGAGTGGAAAGGAATAGGAATAGGAATAGGAATAGGAATAGGAATAGGAATAGGGGGAGGAGTCATAATGCGATGTGCTGTCTAAGTTACTACACCTACCTGCAGTATAACATTCCCTAGGTACTTGATATATGCCGTCGATGGAGAGCCAATATACGCTACACTAAAAGGACGAAGGAAAGGCTTGCTTCTAAGTCGGAACGTTTGGTTGTTGGCGGATCCTAGTTGTTACTTTCTCGGGAAATAGGGTTAAAGGTATACGGGTCGGGTATTGGAACTTGTTTTACAATATGAATTGATAATTATATTCCCCTTCAACATTCTGTTGTAAGTGCAAGTGCAAGTGCAAATGTTAGTGTTAGTGTAAATGTTAGTGTTAGTCGTTCCTTAATAGTACCTCCTAGCCATTGGCTGTCCGGGTATTAGCGCGAGACCCATTGCCTAAAGACCATTGGCAACGCTAATCCTTATCGATAAGCTCAATAATAGGACTTTAGCGCA
The DNA here is from genome assembly GCA_902805455.1 of Daldinia concentrica. Lineage (NCBI taxonomy): Eukaryota > Fungi > Ascomycota > Sordariomycetes > Xylariales > Hypoxylaceae > Daldinia > Daldinia concentrica. The sequence goes on along the minus strand of CADCSW010000003.1, from coordinate 315,421 downwards.
TCGAGTCCAGAAAATCAACATTGAGCAACTCCACCAACCAAGAACTATTTCAACCAGAAATTCCACCTTAGGGAGCTAGCTCTACTATTAAATCACACCTACACGGATGGCCTCGTAGAACAACCCTTTCTTATAACCCATCGTCAACAATGCCGCCATGTCGGTTCAATATGCCAACCCGTCAACCAACCCGTCAACCAACCCGTCAACCAACCCGTCAACCAACTCATCAGTGGCACGTTCGCGATCGTTGCGCGTTCCCGCTAAAGCGTCCTTGACCGCCCCCCAGTCTGCCCCTGCTACCACCACGACTCAGATACCCAGCTCTACTTCTAACCTTGCTCTGTTCCTTACAAACCTCCGCTTGCTAGACCTCGATCTTGAACCTGATTGGCCCGACATAACCCTCGCCACCTTCTCAACCAAAGATGCCGTCGGCGGACAGAAGAAGCGGATTCAATCTGTCGAATGGGCTTTATACCAGCTATTTACGCTATGGGATTACAATGAGACTCAAAATGTAGGCTTACTATATCCTAACTTGTGCGAAGCACTCTAATTCTCTAGAAACTGCGTCCATTCTTTCCGCCCCTTGACCAAGTCCAGTCTATCAACCTTCGAGCCGCTCTCCTCCGCGGCCTTGAACAGGCTAAGAAGAATGGCGTCCTGGGTCGAGATGCCGTCCTGCGAAAGACTATGCTGGATGAATGCAAGGGCGAGCGGCTTGAAGAAGTTCTGGCCGTCTTTTCCTCGGCAGTCCTAAAGAAGCTGGTTGCCGAACGTGCACTCAATTCAGGCCCAGAATATCGACCTTCTATATCGGAGAAACTTGCGCTCGAGAACTGGGGCTACTCGGGAGACCGTACTGAGCTTAATGGGCTACTACTCGCCCACAAAGTATCCTTGAGTTCCATGTTAGCTAAGAAGAATACGGAACGAGCAAAGTATCGCGACTTCGAAGAACTTATAGCGTCAAAGGAACAAGGCATTGCCCGGCGAAAGGAAAAGGCTAAGGCAGAATCCGAACGAAGCGTGGCTGAGACATCTGAAAGGACAAGAACCGAAGTTAATAGAATTATTAAGACAAATTGGACTGGAAATGATCAATGGCTTGATAGTCTGCTATTTAACGACACAAATCCACGAAAAGGAGGGCTCCTTGGTAGCCGTTTCGATGATGTATGGGTTGGTGTTGAACAGGGGAAAGTCTCCGACCTTGAAGACCAGAATACTGGCCTCTTGGAACAATTAGACAATAGAGTCCAGATGCAGAGAGAAAGATTGGAGAAATGGGACGATTTCAGGAAGAAAATGTTCGGAAATATGCCGCCACCGCCTACCGTGGAAGCGAAGAGAACGACTAAGCCAAGGAATGTTGGCTTGCGCTTCACAGCTCACCAGAAGTTGAACACCGACCAGGTGCGCGTGAAAGATAAGCTCCCCTTAAACGCAGCACCTGCACGATACCGTACGATAGTCAGTAACATGAAAGCCGAACTTGATTCTATTGGAAAACCTAAGATCCCGGATTTTTCTAGTCTACTAGGGGGTTCGAATAGGAGCTCAGTAATCGATGTTGCTTCGTACACTACAAAGCCGGAGGAAAAACTCGACGCAATCTCTGATATCAGCGAATGGGAAGATGAAGCAGAAGAGGCACGCCCGACTGAAAAGCCTTTACAACCCACTGGTGGGCGTCGTTATCGTCTTGTCCCTCCTAAGGCAAGCACTGAAGCTCAAGGGCGGACGCATGTGCCAAAGGCGTCCTCAATCGACGTGCCATTCAGTCGAAACAAGAAATTCTTCCCAGACCTTTCACCCAGCTTTGAGCCTGAACCATTAGAACAGTCAGTTTCACACCTTCAAGTCCCGACAGCTAGTACGCCCACGAAGCAAGAATCAACGAAGTTAGATACTATACCTCAAATTATCACATCGTATACTGTTGCTTCCCCGGAAGTATCTCCTGAACCATCCCCTACCGATAAGATGGTAGAATCGTTGTCTCCGCAACCGGTCTCGGTTTCTCCAACGCAGGCCATGGCCGATGAAATACTGCGGTCCATGTCAAATGCATCCCCATCCCCGATGAAGAAGCAACGTCACACCCTTTCTCTAGCTGAGAGAACCCGTTTGTCTATGACACGAACCCAATCATTTGAAAAGGAGGATGAAGTATCTCCACCGTCCCCTACAAAATCTACCCATACGCAGAGCAGTAGTGATAATAATACAAATCACCTGCCAGAGAAAGACGAATACGAGGATCTAGTCGCCCGTACTAGACGATCCATGGTTGGCTTCGAAGCCGCACGACAGAAGGCCCAGCTGGAGAGGAGACGATCGCAGAGAAAGAGCAAGATGATACAGAGGAAGGGTGACCAATTCCCAAAGCTGGAGGAAGAGAATTTGAACGACACGTCAATTATCGAGGAGCTCCTCGACGGCGGCCAAGAGGATTACGAGGCTGTGTTCCGGAGCAGGCCGCGCGTGCAGACAAGCCCCTTACCTAGCCCGTCGAAGCCATGGAATGGAGAGTAAATAATTGAGTAAGATGAGATGAGATGAGATGAGATGAGACGAGACGAGGTATATGTTGTCACATGGCGCTTTTGCTTAGTCTACAGGGCTACTGTTAGGAATATGATACCAAATTGACGTTCCCCTTTTGAAGAGTGTTTCTTGAGGGAAAGGTTGCTCGAATACATACATACTCTCTTGTTCTATAGGGCTTGACCTAGTATCTCGACGTAATAGCTACAAATATCAATTCTACGTGTAATCAAACTAATTATTATTACCCAATTAGTCATAAAAAACCAATGCCCTAGCCTCAATACTCTCCCGCGCCTCCCCGTCCTTGTACTCGACATCCTCGAAGGCGCTATGCGGTGCGCGTCGCGCGGGTACGCCCACCTCTGAGTCGAAGCATTTTATAAGGAGGACCTCGTCGGGCCGCTGCGCGTGCTTGTAGTACCACTGGTGCGTGGCGCGCGGCAGGATCGTCCAGGTCTCGTCCCGGTCCGCGGGGTAGATTATCGATGCGGCGACTAAGTCTGCGTCTGGGATCGTGGATCCGTCGGCTACGCCTAGAGGATCTTTGAGGATGGGGCGGATTGGGCGCCATATCTGTTTTAGTAGTCGTTAAGGTTTCTGTTTCTACGAGGATGTGCGCAGAAAAAAGGGGCATACGTTTATAATCTGATACCGCCGTTTTACCAGCTCGTCCGCCTCGTCCGGAAACCACCGCCGTAGGACTAATTCCGCGCCGGCGTACGACTGGTCCACGTGTGCTCTTAGCAAGGGCCCGCGCGAAGATCGATTTCCCTTGCCTAGCTTGTGCCAGTTAGAGGGTCCGCAGCGCGTCTTGTGGTCGAAGAGGAAGATGCGGGATGCGCCGGTTCTTATTATATGGATTAGTTTTTTTAGGAGCTTCTTAACTATGGTTACTCGGTTGAGAGAGGACTTACACTTCTTTCAGCAGCTGTATCGACTCCGGGTAGTATTTACCCTTGACGTACTCTTCGTCTTGGAAGTCTTGTAGGGACTTGGACCTGCTCTCGTGTCGGAGGAATTGGAATCCGTGGCTGTCGAGAGTGTATTTGTCTTCTTCTCCTGTCACGTCGTGGACGATGGTCTGCTGGGGGATGTGTGGACGCTCGTTTTTTACCGTGTTGCTTTAGAGCTGGTCAGAAGTCTGCGGAGTGGATGGGGTTGATATGATGTGTAAAGGTACGGCACTTACTTGGCGATCACAATAGGCATTGGTAGTGAACCGTCGCCTGGGTCTTTGTAATAGTTGATATTCGTTAGTACATCGCGGCGTCTCGGTATTTGCGTCGTCTGTGTATGCTCCTCCGTAAGCCCCTGGAACGCGAGAGGGACGTATGTTGTCGCAACAGCGGCGGCCATCTTTTCTATTTCCTCCTCGAATATGTATATGGGTATCCCAGATATCTACTACCTCCTAGTCCCTTAATCCCTCGGAAGGATTTACAATATTCGTTAAATAATCTCGTAGTGAAAGTCAAGACTCAACCCGCTTGGTCTTTAATTTTAGATTGCAGCTCTTCCGTAAGTACGACTATTGATAAAAAACTACACATGATGCCATATCAATGGGTAGTTGTCCGTTATGCTACGATCAAGTCAGGGTGTGCGGGGTCGCCCGCACTGATTGGGTAAAGACCATTGATACCCTCGTGATGTGATGGTGAGTTTTTTATAATAGCCTAAACCTTGAGCTTGGAACGGTCTTGGAAGTCTTGGTTCATATAAACTATTTCAGGGCCAGAATTTGGTACTTAACATTTCTTCCAATCTACCCAAGGGGACGGAATTTTTCGTCATTTTCAAATGGGGCATTCAAACAAGTCGTGCTGCGATATATGTACGACTCGAAAAGGGGTAAATCATCAAAGCATATTATAACTTTAGCACTTTTCCCTGTATCACTTCGCTATCGAGAAGCTTAGCTTATAAAGATTCTGCTCTAAGATGCAATATATATTTTGATGGCGTTTGTAAGAGTGTTAGATAAAATACTAGACAATAACTCGATAATACAGAACGTTGCAATGAGCTTTCTTATTTTCAATTTCTTGTTGCCTTCAACCGGCCTTGCAACACACTTCTAAGCCTATGTATAATGAGTGAAATATCCTTAATCAGCATGACCATACCAAACCTAAGACTCAAGCCCTCCTTATTCGTAATCCAACAATTTTTTATACCCCTGACGGAATCGTATACTGATAATTTGGTGGGTACAACCGATCTTCTGGCCCTGCACCACCAGGGCGACCACTCGTAACCTCATACGCAGCCTTGTAGTTGTGATACTTAGACATCTTGGAGCGGTCGGCAAAGTGCTCGGCCTCACCAACAGCCACCGAGACCTTCAAAGACGGTAGATCCACCAGCGTGCCCATTGAGGTCGCACGCCAATGAAGGTTAGACCTAAGGAACGAAACGACATCTTCGGGGTTCATGCTTCTTAAGACTGATCGGTTGCCGTCTCCAGTTTCGTGCGCGATTTGGTTCTTCCATCGCGTGATAAGAGAGTTGGTTAGCACTACGCGTCCGGTCGACTCGATGTGATCTGCTTGCTGGCTCTTGCAATTCCCGCATCCTTCATCTGAGTTGCCCACTGGTAGGCGATGACCTAAGTCAGCAGTTATACTTTATATAAAATTCCTTCCGCGATCTTATTTATAAGAGAAAATATTTTCTTCTATCATTAAAGGGTACTCACGGCTTCCTGGCTCGGTCGAAAAGTTTACTACTTGCCCGACCTGGGTCGTCCGAGTCTTATAAGGGACCTCATCGGGTACTTTGCCGACAAATATGTGAATTACGAACTTGTTGCCATTAAGAGCGAACCTAGTCATGTCAGTCTATTGTAATATATAGTGGAGAGTCGCAATACTTCTCATAAATAACGTTGACAACGTAGTCGTAAGTCTTCAAGTCAACGGGCTTGTCGCTGAGGGTACGCAGTCTCGCTAGCTCGGGGAGGTTCGGCCGACCCGGACCAGCAGTTAGCCTTGATTTCTGCAAAGCTGACCAGTCACTGTTATAATTCTCGTTAAGCGTTTTGATGAGCGTGTCGAGGTGTTTCTGCTTATCATAGACGCCATTAGTAGTGTACAACCACTTCTCTAAACCTGGGTAAGTATAGCCTAGTGCCGTCACCTCTCTAACGTCAGAGGAAGTCCAATATTGTCCGTTCTCCTTATGGAAAGGCCGAAGTGGATCGGTGGGCTTGTCCCGGTGCCCAACCTCGATAGAATATGTCCCAAGGTCTTCATGCAGCGTTTGCCAGATCGCCGTCATTCTATCCACGTTACTAAACAAAGTTAAAATATAGACTGTAAGATAGAATGAATCCATCACTTACCAATGATGAAGCCAAAATATTGGATCAAATGCTGCAACTGGGACGTGAGCCATATGGCCCATCAAGCAGATGTTTTGGCTATCCGGCTCCGTCCAGTCGCCGCCACACCAATCGTGCATATTGTCATGGATGCCCTCACAAGAGTCGAATGCATAGTCTTTTGTCACTGGGTCATCTGCGCCGTGGTTAGGAGCTCGTTTAGTTGCGAAATCCTCAAACGTCTCAATGGTAAGAACACGATAAAAAGCCGCCCTAAGACCTGCTGTCATATTCCCCATCTTTGCATTTTCCGTATCTGCTTCGGGGTTCCATTTATAATCTCTCATGGCGTTGGCAATGGCTTCATTGTCCTGATTTCCAGTAACCCAATCCTGGTTCACGCCCGTTCCTTTGGGGTGCCGGCTCGTAGTCTGGCATTGGTCAAACTAGATAATATGATTTAGCATCTATATCACCAAAGAGACTTGCGACGCGCTTACGGGGAAAGTGTACTTAATGCCAGTGTCAGGATCCGAAACTTCACTTGTAGTGATCCTCAAGTCCTGGTCTTTATACTTAAGGCTTGAATCGCCCATAATAATACGCTTTGGCATCGTGAACTGATATAGCGCATTCCGATAAAACCCGTGTCCTTGAACTGTAGGCTGTCTGATATAAACATCCTCATCCAGCACAGCCAATGGTATAGTATAGTCCCGCTTATTTGGATTGTTGTTGATGGGCTTCTTCAGCGCCTAGTCCTAGTATGGGAGGCGCCAAGTCCTCGCTGCTTGTAAGAGGTCAGGTCTATCTGCTTCCGGATACTCGTTAACCACCTCTTTCATAAGTTCGAAGATAACTTGCTACTAATATATTAGTAGATATGCAGGCACACGGATAAAATAACTTACTTCGAAGAGGAGCACATATGGTCGGTGCCAGGTACAAAATAGAATACTATTGTGAGTACAATATCCCTTTCCCTTAACTGCTGGATTTGCTCCGGGCTCGTCCCAAGAAACAAATGGCTTTCCATGGATTCCTAATAATTAGTTTCAAATACACCGCATAGAATTGTCAGATCTAAACTCACCGGCAATTTGGAACCAAGATAACTTCTCATGAGGGTCCATCTGGGAAAACTTCCATAGTGCAGGAAAGAAGAGTGCGCGCTGGTTGATATGGAGCAGTTCTTCAGATGTGAACCAGTCATCTAGCTCCATACGGAGCGGCACTTTTCTGAGTAGATCATCTTTCCCAGGGGCTAATCCCTCTTGTATACCAACGATTGGGTAGTAACTCATAGTCGATGCCATCGTGTTGGGGCTGGGGTTATCAGGTTGACAGGCTTGACACAATCGAAACCAACTTGACACTTGGATTGATAGATACCGAAGATTCTAGAGTCCTTATATATCATAAAGCTCGGGGCACTGGAAAGTCCCCCAGCTGAATACCGTCTAAACAAATTGTCAAGATAAGAACTATTATTTTAATGACGTTGTTGAAGAGGAGTTGTCTTGTCTGCTGGTCGCCTGGACTTTGATAAGGACGCCCGTCAGCAAGCAGTACTACTACAAGCGCTATCATCGTGGCGCAGGTAAGCTATCTTTCCTGCTAGTTGTTCTATCAGTCGGTGTAAATATGTGCCTGAACAAAATGACATGTATTCTTCCAATTGCATCAAGGCGGAGTCAAAAGCCAAGCAGGCTGGAATAGTTACACCACTTAGGGGGTTACACAATACGCTTTGGGGCATGGATAAGTCTAGACCGGCGGCCTTCAAAGTAATAATTGATTGTTTTGAGAAAAGCATGTTGAATATTTACGTATTCATGGTAGGGTACGGCACGTATGGTATGTATTAGATACATGGAGTAGATACTCTACCCAGGTACATAGGTAGCCATACACCTGGTATACTAGTTGCGGCTGACTTATGGCGTCGGTCGAGAAGGAAAAAGAAGAGAAAGAGATAAAAACCAAAATGATTCACTTGGAATGTAAAGCCCCGTACTGCGTATCGGGATTTCCTACTTTGAAAGATAAACAACAGTTCAATATACTATGATTGAGCCATGGATTTAGGTGAGAACAGGAGAGGTATACCAATTTCTAAGCCGATTACAACCTACCTTACGAATTAGTACTAAGAATATTAATTATTCCATTAGTATCCGTACTTGGACCTCAGAACTATCGTATCTATATACATTTAGGAGCAATTATGATGGGAGGACCTATCACGAAGTAACCTAAGACACTACAGATAAAGAGGGCCAGGTAGCTTGTAATCTTCCAGATAGGTCAAGTAGCTCTTTGTGCTACGACACCGCCATTTGTCTGTTCCATTTAGTACCCAGGCCTCAAAGTGACTAGTAATTAACCCCTATTAACCCACTTCTTGAGATTGTACTTCGGAAGAAACAACTTACTTATCATTGCATCCTACTTCATCATGGGAGCAGTCTTAACCACTTTAACCATCGGACTCCGTACAAAGTAGAAGACCGTTAAATATGGGATGATCATGGATCATGATACAGAAGTAGAGGCAAGGTATTGCTTGATGGAGAAAGCATGTTCACTCTTTTTCAATAACTAAATGAATAATAAAACTTAATCGTTCCAATGCCCTAGTTGTACGACTAATATATACCTACCTAGGTAGTAAGTTCGGACCTCCACCAGCTTTTTAAGACACCCCTCTCCGTCCAGTGCAAAGCAAATACTAAGTATCAAACTATAGAATACGAAAATTAATACAATATTCATGTTTTGCAGTGTGACAATATCTGCAGTTAAAGGAAAGTCGCAAAACTCCCCCGCTTCGTTTAATCCTCTGCCCTTGCCCATTAGATAGTGACGATTCCATTGGGGGCAGGTATCAAAGGAAGAAGCTGTGATATAACTACCTGTTATTCATAGTGTAGACTACCGACAAATCTTCTCGCATTTCTAGTTCTCAACATCAGTTTACTATGGACCTTCATGAACATGTTAAAATACCTAGGTAATGAACTCGGTTAATATATTTGCTTTGTAATAATGAATTCGTTAACGTCCGGTGTATGTGTTAAGACTACCTGCCTCAGGCTTCCTTGCCTCGTCAATGGGATTAATGGGTCAAAATACGAGATCTCCATAGATGTCACATGCTTATCAAAGGACATTATATTCCTTATATATCTTAAGAAGGAAGAGAAGGTATGGTTTGAGCTTCTAGGCACAGAATAAGTCACAAAGTAGTTAACTTTCAGTCGAGAGCACCTACCAACTTCAGGAGAGAACTTCTGAAGAGCAAATTTTCATCTCACTCTTGCTATTCTAGGTTGTTAGGCAACGCCCGTAGACTTGTTATACCTCTAGCTGTTTCCTCGACTACTGCTTTTTACTAAGAACACCGAATTTTTCGCTGTAAATCGAGGAAGGTAGGGATATCTATCCGAATACCCCACGCATGATTGGCTCTTAGGGGTTATACCTAAGTACTTCTATCATAGCCCTACTACTTCGATGCGCATTATTGGCTGAGAATAGCCTCGCAACCTTCCCTAGCAAACCCCTCCTACCTCATACCTGCAAGTACAGTGTAGGGGAAGCTTCAGTTTATGCTGGTGCCCTGGGTGCTCTTGATTATAATCCTGCTCCTTGAGGTTAATGGAAAGTAGGCTTCTTTGCTTACTAGGAAACCACAGACGCAGCGAATTATTCTCCTTACCTCTATTTATTTAGCCTTAGTCTTCTCGACCAAGCTTCTCATATTGCATCAACACAAACCAGAATAACAAAGTATTGCACATACAGTTGTCACGATCTATCCAAGATCGAGTCACAACTTTTGGCAAGCCACTCCTTTATCTTTATCCAAGAATCCTCTTGTTTCTTACCCACCCGACACTGCATCATGTCGAAGCTATGGCCCCAAGTCGTCATTCCCAATTCCCCCCGGACGCCGGCTAGCTTTGAGAACCACCTGTAAGCATATAAAAGTCCCTTTAGGAACGTTTGTAGCATGTACCCGCCTATTGCTAACGCGAATTTATTAGGATGCTGCAGCTTGGGCAATATTCAGATGGTGTAGTCAGATGTGGTACTTCCAGCTGGAACGTGCACTTGAACATTATAGCCACCCGATGTGCGTGGTTTGAACGACAGTTCTCGGTAAGTTTTCATACAATACGCTCTATCTATAAACATCCAAGGACTTAAGTCCTTTTTACAGATGTTAAAAATACGAAGTACTGATTTCTAACATTTCCCTCAATATACAGGAAGCTCGATCCCGTGGAAGCAATGAGGTAATTGTCGCAGCACATCCTATTGTGGTCTACAAGGTCATCGTCTGGATCTATACGAAGAGTATGAGAAACCCTTACACATACTTTACAGTATTAATGTGGTGCTAACATTGGTATTATTCCCAGCCCTAGATCTTCACGAACCATTCAAGGGTATTGCCGAAGCTTTCCGTGCCAGTCTCTACATGTGGGAAACGGCAAATCGACTAAGAATTCTTGATTTAGTGGTTGCTTGCCAGGAAAAGTTGAAAAGTTACCTCCAGAGCATGGTAATTTCTATGCAGAGAATGAAATGCAATGGGCAGTTGCCAATGCTCGATGTGCTTTGCGTTTGTACCGGCATACGCTTCGCAGGTTCACTCTATTAGGATTGGAAGGGCAAACCCGGGATGATGACGGTTCAATCATAGCTATGTCTGGTAGCCTATGTCAATAGACTACAAAATACAAACACCCAACAGAGGTACCTCGCAATTAGGCGTCTAATTGCCTGGGCTAGGTAATTACGCAATCATTTGATAGACATCATAGAGGTCCTTAAAATGGGAATGACAGATCGTTGAGGGGTATGCTTCAGGGAGCAAACTCAGGGGCAAGCCAATTAATCGAATGAATTGGAGTCGACATTAGAATAGCAGATTTAGTAGACTACCCAACTAGCCAACAGAACAGGGGGGAGGTCCTTCGCGAGTTCTCATCCTAAAGAACGTATTCCTTGATTTTGTCAAGGACAGCCAACTCTGGGTCTTAGATGTTCCCGGCTTCCAGACGGCAATGGCCTCAATTCCGGCATTCCAGAAGGTGAGCAAGAAGCTTTCGAACCGCGCTTCCACATTGATTATCCTGGTTAAGAATAATGGTAACTAACTCTAAGCATCATAGGATATCGCTGATCTCGTCGAGAAAAACCCGGGATTGGGAACGTTTATACCAGATGTCTGTACCCAATGCAAAAAAGATCCTTTCGCAGATGCACTGTCTTCGCACTACGCAGGTATCAAGCCTGAAGATGTCAAGTCTGGAGATATCAAGTCCGAGGACGGTAAATTCACTGCTATATGCTACCGCTGCCATCTCAAGAACCTTTCCAAGAACCGAGCCATATCAAATATCATTTCTAAGGGAGTCGCAGGTCTACTTCAGTACCATTGAAGCGCCCGGAAAGAAGAAACTGCCTACACTTATACCGTAGTTTCGACCTAGCTAGAGCTATTGTTTTTTTCGCGCAGAAGGATGGCAGTTTTACACTGCTCATATCATCACGAACTGGCTTATTCGAACAGCCATGATGATCTGAAGCCAAACATCCTCGTCCCGTCTCCATATTGTTCAGTGGTACGAATAGTCGCCACTCAGTTTATCTTTGCGTTATGCGTTATGAGTTATGCGTTTAATTATATACGACAATACCTTTCTAATTAATTTTATTATTCGAAACTCGTAACCACTTGATTTATAGTTGTGAATAGGAGCCTTTTGCTAAGGCTTCTATAAGTAGAAATTGTGATGAACCGAGCACGTTGTAGTACTACTGTACTAGCACTAATACGACACAGCTTTCATATTTCTCAATAATTAACTGAGCGGCGGCCGTTCTTGTATCAGTCAGTGAAATATCTCTCGACTTTTACTCTAGTTCAATATCCTTTGATAGGCATCATGATGTATGGCTATTCCCCGGTGCTTAATCCTTCTGTTGTACTACAGAACCAACCTGTAATAGCGTCAATAATCCTTGCCAATATGCAGTTGTCTGACATAGGGGGTGGCACATTACGGGCCTCATTGTTTAGAAAGCTAACTGCTATGGTGAGTTCAGCCTTATTGGCGTTAGAGTTACATTAAAGAGCACGCAAGATCTAGTTCGCGAATCCTTCAAGCCACAGGTCTCACGTCGACGAGTCATATGATAGCATATCCGACCTGGTATATATGATGCACCCCCTCCTCTTTGTTTCCTCTCGACTCTCGAGATAGTGCATATTCAGCTAATTTAAGAATAATAATGGAATCGAAAGGTGTAGGTCGTCAGACGGTTAACCGTGCCAAGGTTATCATTGCTGCACTGTTGACGATATCCGGCATTACCGAAGCGGTATCAATTCCACCTCCTACCGGTCCTTACCAGGTCGGCGTCCGTAAATACACTATCGAACACTATAATGACCATGATCCCGTGGCGCCGAATAACGTGAGCACGGCGTTCTTGGCAACCGTCTTCTACCCCACGCTCCAGAAGCCCGAAGGCCCTCCGAAGCCGTATTTAAACCCCGAGACGGCAGCTTTCTTTGAACAGAACTGGCACTATTCAAACGGGACACTTTCATCGATTACTTCGACTGTACAGGAGAATGCGCCTTTTACAGAACCAGAAAGTCTAGTTGATGGATCGTGTTGAAATGAGTGGTCAAGGGACTACTCTCAGGTATAATACATGGTATCTTGGCATGGAATGTATATATAAGAAGAACCTCCCTCTTTACTTATACAATTGGTAGATTAAGTCAATATATAACTATAGTTTATATACTATATCTTTTAACAGGTTATAAGCCCGGAATTTGCGCTAAATAAATAAATATTATATATATAGGTTAAAATGAGTTAATTTAAAAATGATTTAAGATAATTGGAAAAATTGTTGGGTTAAAATAATATTAATATTTAATGATAATTTAAATTAAATATAGATAATTTTAATTTTAAATTTATTATAATATCCTTTAAAAAAAACGATAATTATATCCGATTAAAATTATAAAACTTTAATATTATTATTTATATAATTAATTTTAAATATTATTTTAATCATTATAGATAATAATAAAAATTTTAAACGAATCGTTTATAAGTGTTTTATTTAAGTATTTATTAAATTACGGGCGTTAATTGTTAATTATTATTTAAACTTAATTAATATAATAAAAGGATTATAAAACGAAGAATAATACAACCTTTGGGACGAGGATATTAATAACGAAAGAAAATTCTTAATCCTTAAACTAGTAGAAGAGAACAATTTCGAGATCGAAGGAATGTTAATAATTTCTTTTATATTAAGTAAACGGGATATTTTCGGGGCTACCGTTAAAACCTTATAATTTAAGGTTGATAACTTTATCTTAACATAAATTATAAGCGGTAAAATATAAATAAGGATATTAATATATTAATAAGATTTAATATTTTTTAATTTATTATAATAATGATATTGTTTTAATTATAAATTAATAACATTTAATATAATTAATCGAAAAATATTAATTAATAATAATAATAAAGGAGGAATTATTAATGTTAAAGGGAGTAGTATTACTTTTTAAATAATAAATATCTTTAACGTTTAAATAAATAGCGTTAAATTTAATTATTTTTTTTAATTAATAAGTTGTAACAATTATTATAAATGGTGTAAAATTATAGAAATAATTATAAAGATATATAACGGATATGATTATATAAACGGATAAACATTTAATATTATTAAAAAAATTTTTAAACATTTATAATTATAGTGGATTACCGTTTAACGTAAGGTTATTATATTTTTAAAAAATACCTTTTCTAATATATTAGAATAGATGGTAAAGTTTAAAGATATTATAGTTAAAATATTTTTGTAAACCAAAAAGAAGTTTGATAAAAAAAAAGTTTTATTATTATTTTAATTAACCAAGCGTTGGGAAAACGTTAAACTAAACAATTTTAAAAATGTTCGAGCCTTTGGAAAAGAAATATTGGATATTTAGGAAGGGTACGTCAAAATGGGTTTAAAATATAAATTGTTTATTAGTTACTTTATAATATACTTCGTTCGAAGGTTAAGCAATTATTACCACGTTTAGTCTTAAATTTTTTAGATTTTTTATATAATAAAACTTCTAGAATTCATAAACGTTATACGTTTAATAAATGTTGAAAAAACCTGGTAAAAAATAAATAATTAATTAAAGGAGGGTACGCCAGCCATAGTGGTTAAGATGTAAAAGGGGCGCGGAAGAAAACGTATCGGCATTAAAACATTAATAAATAAGAAAGAAGCGGTAACGAAGAAAGTTAAAAAGTGTAGTTATTGTAAAAGACTATATTACTCGAGCGTTGAATGTTAGAACTTGTATTTTAAATTAAAAAGGAATAAGAAACTTAATAAAAAAAGTTTAAAGTTTAAAAAAGAAAACTTTATAGTATTTTTAACATATAAAGGAAAAACATTAAACAATTTAAACGAAAGAACAATTTAATACAATAGCGTTAAAGAATTGCTTCTTGATAAGCGTTTAGGTATTTGATTTAAAGTATGGATAACACGTTACTTTTAATCGACAAAAATTTTTCCTTTTTAACCTTATACCATTTTTAAATAATTATACTATTAATAACATCGGAAATTCTAAAATTCTTATATTTGATAGAAGTATTATTAAGAAGAAATGTAATATTAAGAAAAGATTAGTATAAATTAATTTTATTAATATACTTTACGTTTTAAATTTAAAAGTAAATTTAATTTCCGTTACTTAATTATTTAACTAAAGGACATAAATGACATTATAATAAAACTTTTGTAAAATTATCCTCTCAAGTAACCTTATACTTATAATATATGTATAACATTTTAACAATTTTTTTATATTTAAAACTTATAGTAATATTTAATCAACGCTTTTAATATATAATATCAGTTTTAAAATAAGATTTTAACACGAGAAAATAAGATATTTTAACAAATAATCATTATTAAAACTAAAGAATATTATTTAAGAAATAATTAACATATAAAAATATTATACGTACGAAACTTATATACGTAAAAAAATGCGAGAAGAACCTTATAAAGGTAAATTATCGCAAGGTAAATATATAAAGAACGTCATTTTTGTAAATATATATAAACCCTTTTATATTATAAGGTATAAAAATAAATAATATTAGTTTATAATAATTAATAATTACTTCCGTATTAATAACATTTACTTTATAAATAATTAACAAAAAATTTAAGATTATATTAATTAATTTATTAAATTACTTAAAAAATATAAGGTTTAAAGGCGTAATTATACTATTATTCATTTTAATAAAGGCGGTAAATTCTTAACGAAAAACGTTAAAGATTAAGTATTACGGCATAATATTTAACTTTAATAAACTTTTACGAAATAATATTAAAGTAACGGTATAGTTAAAAGCTTAAATATCACGATTAAAAATAAGTTATTACCAATAATAATAAAAAAAAATATTTTAAAGTAATATTAACTTAAAATTCTTTAAACTATTAATTACTTACGGAATAAAAACCCTTATAATACTTTAAACGTAACACCATTTTAAATGGTTTACGGATAAAAGCTTAACATTACTTACGTTAAAACCATTAACACTAAAATTTAATACTTATTACCATTAAAAAAACGCAAAAAATTAAATAAAAAAGCAGTTAAAAGCATATTTTTAAAATACTAAAGTAATTTTATTTATAAGGTATTAATTAAAACAAGGATTGTCATAAATATAACCTTATAAAACTATTATTTTGACGCTAAAAAAAGCACAATCTTTATAATGATATTTATAAGTACTTAAACCAATACTTAAAATAAAAAATTAATAAATAACCTTGTAAAATCTTTATCAATAAAACAATACCGTTAAGTTACCATTAATACCAATTAAGATGATATAATTTAATTATAAAGATTATTACAAACTTAATTAACAAAAAATTTTTTAAATACTTTCTTTAATTTAAATCTTAATATAAATATTATTGGTTATCTTAAATTACGATATTTATTAAAAAGTAAAATAATTAAATCTAAAGATTAAATATTTATATTATATACCTTATTAACGTTAACCGTTAATACAAAGATAATAAAAGGAAATAAAAAGTTAATAACATTAATAAAGATATAACGAAATTATTTTTAACTTAAGTAAAGATTTACCATAAAAATTAAATTTTAATTTTTAATAATAAATAAGATATAAACTTTAGTGGATATTATAAACGGCATAAACATTTTTAAAGGTAAATAAGTTTTTAAATTAAAACGTAAATTTAATAATAAAGTTATAAAATATAAAACTTGATAAGTAATTAAAAGTTTTAAATAAATAAAAAGAATAAATTATTTCGAGACGTTTATTTTAATTGTAAAACCCATGAGTTATAAAATATTATTCTTAATAATAGTGGTTAAAAACCTTAAAATTAAATAAATGAACGTAAAAACAGCTTTTTTTTATAATAAAATAGAAAAAGAAATATATGTTAAATAATTTAATAAATTTAACAACGGTTTTAGTAAAATATACAAATTGAAAAAAGCTTTATATAATTTAAAACAAGCTTTTAAAATTTAATTTAAAACTTTAAATAACTATTTGAAAATTCTTGATTTTCGGCTTATTAATACCGATTGTAACGTTTTCGTCAATATTAAAATAAGTATTTACATAATTATTTACATGGATGATTTATTAATGGTCGGTAAAGATATATAAGCCATAAATAAGATAAAAATAATATTTAACAAGCGTTTTTAAATGATAAATTTAAGCTTTTATTAATATTACTTAAATATTAAAATTAAAAGGTATAAAAAGAAATGAATTATTTATTTAAATTAATAAGGTTATATTAATAAAATATTTGTATTATACAATATGGAAAATTGTAAAATAGTTGATACTTTAATAAGTACTTTAAAGTTATAATAAATCGAGGAAAGTTATATTTACTTTAAGGACGATAAACAATAATATTAATCCGTTATAAGTTTGTTAATATATTTAATAATAAGTATAAAACCCGATATTGTTTATGTAATATCATATGTTAACAAATATTTAACAAATCTTATATTAAAGTATTAATAAGTTGTAAAGAAGATTTTCCGTTATTTATAAAGTATTAAGATTTTGTGTTTAATGTACAATGGTGTATTAAAACCTTTTGTAAGGTACTTTAATGTTAATTAAACCGGTAACGTTAACACTTAAAGATTTATTTCTAATTACGTATTTAATTTCGGTAGCGGAACGGTTAATTAATCGTTAAAACGTTAAATTAATATAACGTTATCGTCTTGCGAAATTAAATATATAGGTTAAATATAAGTTATTAAAAAAGTTATTTAACTTTAAAAGTTATTTAAAAAGTTTAGTATAGATTTCGGGGGGGATAAAAATAATGTTATGGTTAAAATTAAACCTTGCGTAATCGTTATATATTGTAATAATTAAGGTGTTATTACATTAATTAAAAATTCGGGAGATTATAATAAGATTAAATATATTAATATTTAATAATATTTTATTAAAGAAAAAGTAATAGAAGGAATAATATAATTGGAGTATATCTTTATAAGTTAAATGGTAGTAAACAGCTTAATTAAACCTTTTTTTCAAAAACTTTTTTTAAGGTTTTAAGAAGTATTAAGACTTATGTCGATATTTAAAGATTACGTTTAAAACGAAAAGGTAAATAAAAGTAAAGTTATCCAAAATTAACGATAAAATGGGAAGAATAAATAATATAATATATTAATAGAAACGTTTTAAAAGGTTAGTAAAAATATTAAGATAACGAAATTAGCGAAAGTATGTTAAAGTTGTAAAATTAGCGGGAATATTTAAATTGCAAGAATACGGAATTAAAGGAAGAGTATAAATAAGATTATTTAAGCATTTAACTTGCGGGAGTATAATATATTAAGTTTAAGAAAGAAGTAAGAAATTAGTAATTAAAAGTAACGTTAAGGTTTAAAATATATAGTAGATAACTCAAAACTAGTATTAACTCCTTCAATAAGCCTTAAACGGGAGTGTTAAAATGAATGGTTAAGGGATTATTCTTAGGTATAGTACATGGTATCTTGGTATGGAATGTATATATAAGAAGGACCTCCTTCCTCACTTATACAATTGGTAGATTAAGTCAATATACAACTATAGCTCATATACCGTATCTTTCAGCAGATCGCTACACTTACCAACCATTCTATTCGGACCAGGAGGCGGCGGTCCCCCAGTCGAAGGCAATACGATTCTACTCTCCGAGCTTGCGTCGTACGGTTATGCTATAATAGGCATAGATCACCCATTTGAGCAGCCCTTCATCCGATATCCGAACGGAACAGGCGTTACGGGGATTGATATTGATAATATTGATATAGATCTCTTAGATATCTACAACATGCGTCTCGAGGACAATACCGTGTTCTTGAACCGCCATCTCCCCGAGTTGGTGAGAAAGCTAAAATTACCACTCAGTACGACTAAACTTGGTGCCCTCGGGTACTCACTCGGCGGAGCGGCGGCTCTCGGCTCACTCCAAAGCCATGATCAAATCGTCTCTGGACTAAATATGGACGGTACTGTTATCGGGAGCCTAGCATCGAATAGTAGCGCTGCTGACGTGCGGAAGCCAGCGTTTCTATTCGGTAGTGAAGGCCACGGGAGAGTTGGATGGGGTGACGATACTTGGATCACATTCCCACAATGGCAGACAGGTTGGCAACGGAAGATTAATGTAAACGGAACGACACACCACGACTTCTTCGATGATACTTTCTGGAAAACACTCGAGAGCGGTGCAGACCCTCACGCTGGTCCAATCGACGGCCTCGAGCAGGTCAGGGTCTTGAATGCTTATGTTAAAGCTTTCTTCGACTCTACCTTGCTAGGCAAGAGATCCCCCATCTTAGATGGCCCCTCGCCTGAATTCCCAGAGGTGATCTTCTGTAATGTGACTGGGTCCCGATAGATTGTAGTCAGAGAACCGAATTACATTCTAACTTGTCGTAATATTAATTGATGTTCAATCATGCTTGCATAGTGATGACACTGTCAATCCACGCGATTACACAGTGAATATATATATATATATATATAAGGTTAGGTACCTAGGTAGTTATGAACTTCAGGGGCATCGCTCTTCATCGTCTCAAAAAACCTATTGCTTAGTCCCAGCAGCCATAGATCGATCATACATATGACACCTACATGCATGGCTTCTAGAAAGAAAGAAAAAAGGTATTGCTGCATCAGCCGCGAATCGAACGCGGGGCCCATCGATGGCAACGATGGATTTTACCACTAAACCACTGATGCTGTGCTTGATGATGTAAACTTTAAAATAAAATCTTTTTATATTCCAGCGCGTTCTACGCCAGTTCCTTTCCTAATTGGCTATAGTGAACATTTTTCGCACTAATGCCGGGAATTGGTACTATGTACACCATACCTACATGTCTACCTAGGTATGTACCTAGGTACCTACCAGGTAGGTCCTACATGGTAGTAAATTGAACTATGTACACTATGTAGCACCCGTGTGATTTTCGGGCATTCGGGACCCATCGGGGATCCACCCGGGACTTTTACATAGATAGTGTAAGTGAGAGCTAGTGTGTACATCAAGTAGGTAGGTATCTCACCCTTTATGAACTGCATTGATTTCAAGTCAACTAAAATGGCTTATAAATGTCTATGTCTAAATATCTATATAAATGGTAGATTGTGAAGAATCCAAATAAGAAGCGTATTCCAACTCTTTCCCAGTAGCGGCATATCTACAATGAATCAATAACAGCTCACGATAAATCTATGAGGTTACCAATTGCCATCTAAATAGCACCAGCTGCCAATTGAATTGCGAGGCAGTCCTTGCTAGGAAGCTTGGCCGGGTCGGGGTTAACGCCGTAGAAAAGCTCGAACACGTCGTTCACGGGGCATGCCCAGAAACCTTGGATGAAATTAGTTTCCTCAGATGCCATTGAGATTATTTTAAGTAGTGAGGGGTCTTTTACCTGTGGAAACGGAGTTGAACGTGAGAAGTTGGTCGGGACCGACGCTGAAACCAGGAGTCTTCTCTCCAGGCTCAGAGTAGACCTGTCCGACGGTACCGGCCGGCACTTCGGGCATGCGAACACCATAAGGGGGAGTAGTTCCAAGATCTGAATAACATTAGACAGATTGAAAAATAATCAGTGAGTCTATAAGATCGGACTTTTACTCACCAAAGTATAGGTTGGTTCCGTTCAAGTAGGAAGGGTCCGAGCTGTAAACTGAAGGCCGTTGGATCTGGATAACATTCTCGCCGGCTGCGACATGAGCGTTCTTAAGAGCCCATCCTGCAAGCTTGTCCGTGGCACGAAGGCTAAACTTGTGTGTTTGACGGTCTTCCAAAGCCGGGGCGGCGACGGCAGCGCCAGCGAAAGCGAGAACGGTGGTAATAACAGCGTACATTTTGCTTTAGGTAAATAAGAATTATGTATTAAGACTTAGTGAGGTAGTTAATGCGTGTCGAAGTATATAAAACTGAGAATGATGATGTTGGTGTTGGTGTTGCTGCAAGTAGGTAAATATCAATGATCCGTGGAAGACAACGGATCTTTATATGCGGCTCGTCAAAACAAATAGCTATTAAGCCTCTATTGACACTGTCTCAAATAGAGATTAATCGCTGCAGCACAGCCATATGATTGCCACGAATGCCCAATCATCGTGAAAGTCGGCGGTCAACTTAGGTGCAATACGAGCGCATTTCTCAGACCCGTCTTCGTATTCCATGGGTATGGAATAAAGATGTTCTCACTCAGTATTCCCCTTACGGAACTATATAGCGGGTATGACGAGCCATCTCCATTCGCGGCTGATTCGTGGTCTCAAGGCTGGCGTCAGCCTTACACCGTGATCTTCAAGTCCCGAAAAACACAGTATATTCAGGGGAACAACATGGATTATGATTATCTAAGCTTCTAATACCTAGCTTCATCAAGTTCAGCACGTAGAATAGCCTATGTACAGTTCGAAGTGCTCATGCATCGGGTGGGCTATGTGCGGTTGACCGAATCAAAAATGACTATCTTTTTATATCATACATATTATACATACTACATTATGAAAACCTCCAAGAGCTTTACTTAATACGAGAAATAGGTCGATTGCCAACAAATTTGCCACCTATCATACTCTATTCCCTTGTAAATCTCAATCTCATTTATCGCTAAGAATAGGGGTATTGGTAAGATGATGTCTTTATTTAGTACACGATCTATATAGATATATAGAGTAGTGATAATATGGGCTCTTATCCCTTATGTAGAATCTTCCTATTACAAGTCTGCGATTTGATTTCGACATAATGAATCTTCTACGAAGTAGAGTAAGCCGTTGCTACCTCAGACACTACCATAATTACCTAGGGTTATAGGTGAATTAAATTCTATCGACGGTTTTCAATGAATCCTTAGGTATAATTGGTATTAATTCGATGAGCTAGCTACGCCTAACTAATAACATTTCGTATGTCTCGGAGTATGCTGGTCGCAATCGAGGCATGGTACAGCAGAAAGAGAGGTCATTTCACTATTATGCAGGATTCCAAGCACCTGATACTTTTACAAGCTTCGTATTAGCTTACTGTCAGAGTTCCTAAAGCTAGACTGCCATTGAATCGCCAGGGTATAGTCCCATCTCTGGATAGGGGGTCGAGCGACATCTCTAATACATGGAACCATAACAACACATACATATATCAATCCTGGATATGCTACATCAATTAATGAACTTTCCACCACAACTACCACACATCTCGGCAGATATCTCATCCATAATGATTTCCTTGAGTTGGGGAGCCATACTAACGAGATCCTCTCGCTTGAGACACTTGGAGCCGCACACGCCACAGGTTCGCGACATACCGGGTGCTAGGATTGGTAGTCCGGTGGTCGCGCATGTGGCTATAGTTCTATCAGTACTTTGCGTGGTTGAATATATAGTTTAGATTCTCGAAGATAATGATACTTACCGAAGACGTGCTTATTTCCACAGCGCAATACCTTGCCCATTGGTTCCAGAGGTAGGCTACAGAAGGGACAGATTTGTTTGCGGCCGATCATTGCGAAGTGATCCTTCAACGCAACCTGTTCCTCACTATCTTGTGCCATTAATCCGACGACTCCTATCACCAAGGGACCTCCGCCATACATCCATTCCCACATCCTCGCTTCTGTGCTGAGTTTCTTCATGGCTAGAGCTGTATCCGCTCCTTGGTTTCGGTCTGCGCTGAGGTCATATCGGCCGAAAAGGACACGGCATTTTACTCCCGCGTACGTATCTCTCCCATGCCATACAGTACTATACTGGCTGGTGAAAACGGCGGTGACTCCTCCACCCGGACTGGCCGTGATTCCCCAAATACGGACCCGGTTGATATGGACTTGATCCTCGGTATCCAAACCAGCAAAGTTTTCTTCGGGGTCGTAATCGGATCCTTCTGCCGAATCGACATCTATTTCTTCTTCGTCAGCTGAATCATCGTCGGACTCGACATTACCGTGTTCGACGATAGGCTTATACGCCATAGCCCGCGGGAGCTGATGCTCAATAGTCTGGTTAATCTCAGTAGCCCATCGCGGCCCGATAGTTCCATCCTCGGGGTTTGGGGGCAGTGGGAGGTTGGTCTGGTACCAGGCATCATTGTCGTGAGTAGCTGAGAGCCGGACAAGTGAGTACGAAGGCATCGCAGTAGTCTGAGAAAGAGAAGGGGGGTGAATAATAAGTCCTATAATATATAAGCTAGAGAGTTAAAAACGGCGCTGATAAATCTGCACTGACCAGTAATCGGGTTTTGTGACAGGCCCTCGCTTCCTGACTCTGGATATGTAGTCTTGCATTCGCCCGTAGTGTGTTTAATGATCTGACTGGATTGGCTGCTGTCGAATGGTATTTGGAAAGCTTTCGCTTGTGAAGGCGTAGCGATGATACCGCGACAGATCTTCGATTCTCCAATAGTCCATATCTAATGTTAAGTAAATATGAAGCCCCCTAGAGAAGTGACAATTTATCAATAACTTACTAGGTCTTCCCACACCACAAATGCGTCGGTGGATAAATAATGACAAACCCCGTTAGAGTCGACTTTACCGACTTCCACCTTTGGTGGCATCATATTCTCATGGGGTGAGCGGATTGTAACCTGTCTGAATCCAACGTAGTTTTTGGCTACATATGATAGTAAGCTTGTTTTCGAATTGCCCCTTTTCAGCCATGGCCCCCAGCTAAGTGAGAATGATGAGCCAGAGGGTGAATAGTCTGGGTCGATAGGCTGTGGCAGACGTCAGTCTGAGAGGGATTTCAAAGGAAAAGATCGAACACATACGTCAGTTTTTGGATGAGGCCCTTCAGCTACGAATCTTGCGGCTTCTTCGACTCTCCATCGACCGCAATCTCCTGGGGACGCGCTAGAGTCGTGCTTGGCCTGAACTGAGATGATGACAACTTCGTCATCATCATTCGCGTATGCTAACAATGCCCCATGGTCGTCTATATCCCTCGCCCAGGAGAAGGAAGTGATATACTCCTTGGTGTACTCGGCTTCATGTCCTTTGGCAAGTGGTAGAAGCAAGCCTGCCCCTACTCCCCAGGCAGCAACCCATGGTCTCAAGGTTCTAGCGTTGCGTCCACGGAGTTTGAAGGCATTCATATTGTCTGATGCACCTTCACAGTAGATGGTGATGGCGCCCGTGCCGGTAAGTACGGCAAGGACAGAACGATTCATCCGGCCCAGACCACATGGCGACCATTCCAACGCGACGAGATGATTCATGGAGCTGCCTTGACTCGCTACAGTACCCGAACCACCGCCACCAGGAGTATACTCAAAGTCGGGAAATTTCTGTTTTACAAGGCTGAATATGGGTCGATTTAACTCCGGGCTTCTATGCTCGACGGTAGGAAACCTAAGAGCCGTCTCATTATACTGTCGAACTACTCCGCTACTCGTGCCGTTGGTGCCTTTAGGAATGGAGTATTCCGGAACGAAAAGGAAGACACAGTCATCGCAACCGATGGCTAATTCGGCATCAGGGGACCATACGATGTTATGCGTACTTGCGGGAGAGGCTGTAAGACTGAATGACTCAAGGGGAAGAATATTTTGGGCCTTGCTTTCAGAAGCCATCTCGGAGAGATTTAGACCTTGGTTATATTATCAGGTCATTTTTAATTTGGATAACCTGATTATTGACTAATTCGTGAAAAAAGGTGGCGATATTTTCAAATTGTCGATTGTTGTGAGGAGTTGATATGGAATGATCTTGCGATGTGGAATAAATAAAATAAAATAAAAAACCTTGTGTACCTAAAGTAATTTTGATGGAAACAAAGTTTAATATGCACGAGGCTATTATTTCCTTTCATACATAACACCTAAGTACCTAGGTATTTATATAATTCCCTACCTAACCTATTAACCTAATACACTTGATCAAATGCACAATCTATTGCAGGATATAATTATTTAATTTTAATATTCTTTTCATAAAAATCGTGTCGTGTGGTTTTGAGAATCGTGTCACATTAAAAAATAGAGCTAATAGATTTTATAGCCATCAAGTCATTACACGTCTATTTTCGTGTCATCCGCTTATTCAAATATTTAGAAGCTTATTTTATTTCATTATTAATAACAGGATGCAAATTTCAAACTACAGCTAATTCTTCGGAGTCTCTAGATATGAGCCTAGAACCCATAGAGCAGCACAACTAGCTAACGCTGTTGCGCCGACAAGCTTCTTGCCGTACCAGTTATCATCCGTCAAGGGCTTGGCTGTTTGAACCCTTTTTGATGGTCGAGACTTGGATTTGCTCGACCCTGTAACGTTATTCTTGCCCGCCTTCTTAGCCTCAGTTTCTTCCTCCTCGTCAGCAAGGACTCTTAGTCTTGCAATGGTTTTGCTAAGAGCTAGCATCTCATCATCGACTGTGGTATTTCTAGCTCCATCAACTTCAACATTCTGAATATTTCCAAAGAAGTCGGTTAATAACCGACTCCGCGCAGCTTCCGGGCCACCTTGGAACAGGTCGTACCGGACGCCTGCGTTGGAGTGAATCTTCTCGTAGTTGTAACTATCAAAGAGGTCGCCGATCGTCTTTTTACTGCTCAAGTCCTTTACTTCGGATTCTAGAAACTCAAGATTATAATATGTATATCGGTCAATAACAGCGACCCCAACATCGTTATCGGCGTGGTGGGAATATGAGGACTGATCGAGTTCGGAAGACCCGGTAGCGATAATATTAGGAGAGTATAGCTTGCTGTACATGGTGTTCGCTTGGCACGTATCGATCATAAATAGAATCTCGTGGTACCTATCCAATACTATGTTAGTCTGGACGCCTCGTTAGAATAAGACTCCGGAGCCTTATACCGTCTCTT
Source organism: Daldinia concentrica (assembly GCA_902805455.1). Lineage (NCBI taxonomy): Eukaryota > Fungi > Ascomycota > Sordariomycetes > Xylariales > Hypoxylaceae > Daldinia > Daldinia concentrica. Next base: position 290,010 of record CADCSW010000003.1, on the reverse strand, counting down.
TTCCCACATCTGTTCAAACGCATCTGCCAAGTCGAAAGCGCCAATCTCTTCGGCGTCCTGGAACTTTAGGAACTCGTTTCCTCCGTGTCCTGTCATATAGACGAAGATGTTGCTCCGGTCATCAGTCAGCAGTCGCTTACTTCTAGGCATCTCATCTCCAACACGGTCTGTTAATAAGCGGATAAAATTCTCGACGGTGACCTCATATCCTCGGTAATCGACTTCAATATTGTCCCCATATAGATCGACGGCGCGGTCTGCGTTACTATACACGGTCCCGGGGAAGGCGTTGCGTGGGTTGCAAGCCATGTCATCGGGAAGCATAAGGATGATTTGCGAGTCGGGGATTCCTAGACGCTTTACGGTTCGGTACATGGATAAGACATTGGCGAGATGGCGATAGTTGAACCAAAACCTCGAGGTACCAACCAGGACAGCCCAGTTGCTTGTATGTTCGGCCGACACAATCGGGGGAGCAAACAGCGACGCTGCCAAAAGCGCGGGGAGGTTTAACACGTTGGACAACTTCATGATGGGCACCTGATGGTTGCGCAAAGGTTGCGCGAAGTTTCCGTTCAATATCTCGTCGTCGACGGGTAATGATAGAATAGTAATGTTCTTTTAGATTACAGCATTGACGTCTTTGAAGGATGGAACATTGAAATTGAAACCCGATTTGTCATCGCAGTAGCAAAGGGCGCAAAGGGGTTAATTATGTAAAACCAGGGGTCTTTCCAGGTCTCTCTACCGTGATATCTAAATCTATGGTCGGCAAGTGTTATCTCCGATGTATGTACTTTGTAAATATGTACATTCTGTACATTCTGTACATTCTGTACATTCTGTACATTCTCTACATAGTACATTCTGTATGTATATTCAAGCATTGTAGCGTCATCGGGCCGGGCTACCTCCTAGCAGCTGCAGCCTGCAGGGACTAGGTGCCACCAATGGCCCTAAGCGGATTCCACCACATGCCTCTTGAATGCGACCGACCACTAGCTTTACCTGCTACCTGCAGCTTCAATCCGTGTCATGTACACAATACGAAACCCATACATGGACTGCATAATAATCGCTTATAATCACTTATAAATTATACGTATTGGTATGATTTTACGTCATGCGCCATCTCCGCCCTTGCATCAATAGCGGTACTATATACGTGTACCTCCTACTTTAGGTACCTACCTACTTAAGGTAGATATGTGCATATATTTATTGGAGTATTAGGTGTTATTGGAGATGCGCTCGCGCCGCAAATGGGCACCGCAATCCACCGTAATCCACCGCAAATACTTACCTTAAATTGAATCTTAAAAGTCTTCTCGTTACCTATTTTTTCCCTCACGACGATCTTCGCCAAGCTTACCTGCACTCCGCATTCTTTACATATCGTCTACCAGGTTCGTCTATGAATTATACTACCTACATACAACTTGGTCCATTGCACTACAGTGAAAATGTTTCATTGCAAACTCCACGATTCTTCTACGACACTGTGACCGAGACCCGCCGTCACCTTGGGCCACACACCTATGACATAGTCCTGCGCATAATCTAATAGTTATAAATTTATACGTACCTTACATATACCACCGATAGCCAGGGAACTCGTCTTTCTACTACTCTTAACAAATATTCTCGGAATAATCTTGAGGCTGAATATAAGTCTCTGTTTAAAAAGAAACAGATCAAGAACTTATATCTATATCCGGTCGACATTCCCAAATAAAGAAAAAAAAAACACTTCTTTCTTTCTACCTGACAAGACAAGACAAGACAAGACAAGCCAAGCCCAGCCGAGCCTAACCGATAACTGCGATGGGCCGCCCTCCAGCTTACATATTCATAATTAGGTTTGTGCCTTATAGAATATTATCACCGAATATTGTCACCGAATATTGTCCACTTACAAGTTCCCAACTCTCAACTCGAAGCTAACCTATAGAAATCTAACCCTAGGCATGGGAAACGCCTCGACGCCGCCGAGAAGCAATGGCACATATCCTCCCCAACCCCTTATGACCCGCCCCTAACATATGGAGGATGGTTACAGTCCAAGACTGTGGGAGCAAGGATCGCATCTATTTTACAAGAGAGGGAAGCAGAAGACGAGGCCATCGCTACCAACCATAAACCCGACAACACCACTACCAAACCCAAGAAGCGTCGCTACAAGATCGTAATACATAGCTCGCCTTTCCTTCGATGTGTCCAAACATCCATTGCAATAGCTGCTGGCCTCGCCTCTAATCCTTCTTTACCTACTCCTACCGAAAGGTCTCCCTCTCCACGAAGTTCACATGTCTCTCCCTTGAGTTCGCCCCCCGTACGGTCCCATACGGTCACCCCACCGCCGGCGAATTTATCCCACGACCCATCAAAGGCTAACCTAGCAGAGAGGTCTGTTTTACGACTTGATGCTTTCCTCGGAGAATGGCTATCCCCTGACTACTTTGAGCACATTACGCCACCGCCTAGGTCAAGCCTTATGCTAGCAACAGCAAAAGCCGAGTTGTTACGCCCCGAGAATTACAATGAATACTCTCACTTCCACACTCGCCATACTCCAAGTTCTTCATCGCAATTATGGAATGCTTCCAGTCGTGGGAGCCACTTAGCTTCTTCTATCACTCCCGAATCCGATACCACTTCTAGTCTCGATAACATATCCTCTTTGAAAGGCGGTTTGCTAAGACATAGAAGTGACTCGACTGGACACGTCGACCCGAGGATAGCACACAAGGTATCCTCGTCCGACCCTACGTGGAACCCGGGATATGTTAGCCCGATTCCTTCTTATGCTCTTTCAACTTCCGAACCCATACCAAGGGGTTATGTAGCACATGCTCGCGATGCTTGTGTCGACGTTGACTACCAGTGGGACTCTAGTAGAGACAACATTGGCTGGGGAGATGGAGGCGTCCTTCCTGAAGAGTGGGCGGAAATGCATCAGAGATTCAGGAAGGGCCTGAAGAGACTAGTCGAATGGTACAGCACAACGAGAAATCCTGCAGAAATGGTGACCAAAACCTCGAGCCCAATATCTCCCAAGTTTCCACAAAAGGAGAGCAATAACGACGGTCAGTCTACTGACAATAGCGAAGATATTGAAGTAGAAAATGTTGTGATTCTTGTTTCGCATGGCGCCGGCTGCAATGCCCTCATAGGGGCTATCACACAGCAGCCAGTCCTTATCGACGTTGGAATGTCATCTATTACAGTGGCGCAACGGAAACCGGATTTTGACGATGACATTAGTACTCGTATTTATGGAGAGACTGCTTCTTCGCTCGAAGAGCCTCTATTAGCCAAGCAGGCTTCGTTATCCGATATATTCGAATTGAGATTGTTCGCCAACACAGAACATCTTTCAGCAATCACTCCACCCGGCATCAGTCGCTCTCTTTCAGCCGCAAGCCAGAACGGACGTGGTCGAAATACTAACGGGTTCCCGTCTGCACTAAAGGAAGTCGGCTTTAGCACCTCGTTATATGGAGGCCAGGCGCCTCTAAGTCGTAGTAATTCGGTAAATGCCTCGCTTGGTAGCATGAGAAGGGGGTCTCCAGTACCAGCATTAGCAGTCCGACAACATTTACCTAATACGGCGGGAGCCGGAGGCATAACCGTTGGTAGTAACATCTACAGCGTCTCTTCTACTCAACAAGATCGCATAGGTTCAGTGGGGTTATGGGAACCATCAAACCAGGGCGATGCTATATCAGAGAAACAAGCGGAGACGCCACCCGTACAAAATATTGACCAACAAGCAGAAGCGACAAAGAAAAATGAGGATGTTTCTACAGAAATACAAGAGGGTAACTCCCAACCCAATGACGTCGGACCTCCAACCTTAATAAAAAAGACTGTCTCAAAAACGGAATCGGAATCCTCACATGGTGAAGGATATGACCAGTTCGATGAAGATGTTGCACCGCGCCTCTGGGCTGGAGCCAGCAACGGCGGCTTGTGGGGTGCGCCTCGACCTCCGGGAGAGGCCGAATCAATTCGGGATTTCACTTCGACAAAGCGAAGATGGACCGTCAACGAGCGGTAAAAATTCCATCGTAACAACAGCCGGAGTGTCCAAATCACACAAGATATCTGGCCCACTCCACTCACCAAATTAACTTCCTCCGCTGTATACCGTTCCCGTTATTGAGGGAAGTTTACGCTAATGCGGTTGTCGATATTAGCATTAGCATATTCTGGGCATTTCCTATTTTTCAGGGTTCTGAGGCAGAAGGGATGTAGGATAGGTAATCTCTAATCCCAAACCCCCCTTAGGCCTAGCGAGTCTCTCTATTTCTCCTGCTCCTATTTTGCTGTTTTTTTTGGAGAAGATACCTCTTGGCAAGTCGGTTTTGGCATGATCCAGGGAATAAGAAAGGGGACTGAAGGGACTGAAGGGACTGAAGAGACCAAGTTTGAATCGCAGTAGTGGTCCATAGGCTAGACCAGGTGTTTACTAGCCATTAGTCGTTAATGAATAAATGAATGAATACCAACCAGGAATATTGTTAAATGAGTAATTATTTGGAAACGAATGATCAAGAGGTTATAAGACTATTAACGTCTTTATACTTTAGGAACTAGTCCCGATAGTTCAGAAGACCGGGATAGCAAACGGTAATAATCGTATGTCTAAGTAATACGAGTACGTAGTGCCTAGCTTAATATCCCGGGAGGTTTTCGACCTGCATGCGCCTCCCCGTCTCATCACACAGCATAGACACCTACTGATCCATAGACCGATCAAGTCGAAAGCGTACGGAAGCAAGTGCCTATCTGCCCCAGACAAGATACAGTAGAGCGGGGTTGACGTTTAACATGCCACGCCGGTAGTCGGCCTGGCAGAACAGCAAAACAAATACTGCTGAGACTTATATAAGGTGTCAGCTCACAGCACCCGGGACCCATTTGCAATATTTATGTGTACATAGAACTAGGTACAACATGGTTTTGAAATCTGTGAATCTCATTTCTAGCCATAGGGGCAATATTTCTAGGCTAATATGATCTAGACAATCCTGAATCCCTTGACGATCCGGCCCTTATGCATAAACGCCTTGGATATGCAGTTCAGTTCCATACTCCTAATGCTCGCACGTGGATAACTTCCCTTCTCTAGGACGAAATCAGATCTAAACCGTCTCGTCTATGCTCCTGTTGTTGCCAAGAGCTATGGCGGAAGACTCTCTTCTCGTCCTAATAGTTTAATAGCTCCTCCTCCTAGCTCATCTTCACGAATTGGATTTTACCATGAGATATCCATCTCATCCTCTTCAATCACCTTCCACGACGAAGGCAGAGAGTCCTTTCATCATATAAAAATAGGTCGCCCTTCCTCTCAACCAAACGCCTTCCTCATAGCTTGATGCGCCAACTCAACGCCCAAGAACGTGGCCGCGTTAGCCGGTACTGCCCTTGCGAGCGCCGGCCCGAAACCCGGGAAGAAGGCCTTCACACCACCCCTTCCATACAGCTCCCGAATAACACCACCAATACTCACGTTGCCTTCGGCGGTCTGCAGCCGACTCTTGACAGTATCAACGGGGAACACGGGGATCCACATAGCCACGCCCGCCGCGCCTCCTGCCGCCGTAATAGCCATCAGACTCAACTCGCCGCTGGGTTTGCCAGTCGCCGGATCGCGCGGCGTCAGACGACGCTTGATATACTCGTATGCAGCGAAGTACGCAGCAGACCCAGGGCCGTCACGGGCAAGCGTAGCCGCACTGCCACGGAAGACGGAGCGCACGCCACCTTCGCGGTAGAGTTGGCGTACGACGTCCACGCCGCCTTTATACTTGGGCTCCTCGCCGGGCTTCAGGCGTTGGCCTTGGACTTGCAAGATGACCTTGACGCGCTCGAAGGGCGCGGTGATGGCAGTCATGGGGATCGCGGAGAAGAAGCCGGCTGCGCTAATCTGGCCGATGGATAGAGCGCCGGTGGGGGATGGGGGGGAGAAGGATGTTACGATTTGCTTGCCGAGATCGTAACCCCAGAAGGATACGGCGACTAGGATTTCGTTGGGTTAGTTTTGCGCATTTCTACTTATTTATGATTGCGAATAATGGAGGGAAAGAGGGAGAGAAAAGGAAGAACATACACATAGGCGTAACACCGACCAACGGCGCACTCACACCAGCATACAACCCTCTTCTCAACCCATCCCGAGCAATGCTTTTCCTCACGACATCAATAGCCGAAGAATATACGCCCTTGTCGGCAGTCTGCAAGCGCACCTTAACCAAATCGAACGGATGGCCAACAACGACGGCGCATACACCACCGAAACCGCCGGCAGCAAAGGACCGCAGCTGTGACGAGAAGCTGGATGCGGCGGCTTGCGCTTCGGCTTTCAGCTCCGTCTTGAGCTCGCCTTTAGTCTCGGGGATGTGCGGCAGATGGTCGGCGACTTGGGCCGGGAGCGACGAGTGCAGCTTCTCGTTGATGCCGGTGTGCTTCTCGTTTGACGACATTGTGGCAGCGCTTGATTTACTTCGGTTTATCCCGTCTACCAGATGCGATCTAGGTTATCTTGAGACTATCCGAGTTAGGTACCTTGAATAAGTCGGGGGTAAATTGCCCTGTTTGCGCAAATTCGCGCACTCGGTAGAATTCCAAGACAGCTAGCTATCTTCTATTGAAGCTTAGTTAGATCCAAAATGTCGACGTCTTTGCGCCCAAGTTACACGCTCAACGCAGCAGCAGAAGTCCGAGATAGATAGATACGACAAGAAAAAGAAAATAGTCACAAGAGGGAATTAGCTTTATCGAAAAGAAGCAAGCAGAGTCGGCAATAGAGAAAGCCGAGCCAACGTCAGAGATATGGACTCGTGCCTCGGCAGAGAACAAAAAACCATAAAATAGTTCCAAAGTACCGGGTACTAGTACTTACATACATGTAGCTTGCGTACCCGCTTTCGCTAACCTTAAAGCCCTGAAGTACATTACAAGTATTAGACCCAGATCAGATCAGATAACATCTCGTCGTACATTACCTAAGTACCTAAGGTACCTATATCAACAGTGCGTCAAGCTACGTTACCTAAGCGATCATATAAGTATATAATCAATAGCCATAGCGTATCGATATTCTATAATTGTTGCTTCAAGAATCAAATCCCCTAAGCCGAATTAATAAATACATATATCGTGCCTCGGTCAAGTCGGCTTAATGGATGAAAGTGCCCTTTACGTAAACTATCAGGTACCGGATGGGGTCAAAAGAAATACCCCGCCAAAAGTCCGCAAGACGGCAACTCTCACGTACTATGTACATGTACACAACTCAACATATTTCCGCCCTGCATTATGTACTTTTCTGAATATAGTGTAACAGACAAACACCCGTCACTTATAACGCGCATTTACCGATCACGGCATAGAATCTTTACATAGGTAGTTATGTGTTACCAAACTCAGAACAAGGACCATTAATAGCTCGGCCCGCCAAATTAGGTGCCGGCAGAAGCCGTCGTTCCTGACCCGGCCATGCTCCGTGCAGTACGTACCTAAAACGATACGTCATAATCATATGCCAAAGCGTTGCAGAAATAAAACTTCAATAAAATGCACGTGTAAATAGTTCACTAAAATACGTTTACTATCCGGAAAGTATATACAGAACACCCAGAGCAGAGTCAAGATGAACACACAATCGGGTATACTAGTTCCTCATTTTCTTCTATTCCGCTTTTATTTTCGGCATCCTTATCGACTTGGAAGTCTCTCTCCAATCACACCCGCGCTGTCCAACAAAAAAGATTATTACCCATCGTCGAACGCCGCAATGCGCAACTCCGGGGAAAGGGAACAAGCTCGCCCACAATACTCCGCATCTACCCCAGTTCGTGGGTAGCTCAAGCAAGATAGAATGCCCCTAGTACCAATTGTTACAGTACCTCAATACCCACTTAGCCCCTTAGATGTTATAGCATTGACCCGACCCATCCCGCACCAGCATGTCGTGTCCCCTTCTCTCTCCATCTGTATCGTGAGGTCAATCCCGTGTTTGCTAAGGTAGCTCTGAACCCTATCTCGAACATCCTCCAAGTCCGCACCTCGAACCGCGGCCACATGAATCACCCCCAGAACCCTACCTCCCGACTCGCTGCTTACGCCGTCATCCACCCAAAACTTCGGTACGGAATACGAGGCAACGCCTCGCTGGTTTGTGATCTCAGACAACGTATTTCGAAGATTGTACTCAGTATCCGCTGGGATTGTAAGTAGTAAGCGCTGAGCTGATGCTTTTACCAGGGGTATCGCCGTGATGAGGATTAAGTACGCAATTAAGAAGGACGCTAGAGGATCCCAACCAGACCATGGAATGAGGTAGGTCAAAACTGTCGATATGATCACCGAGGCACTTCCAAGAGTGTCTGCGAGAATATGCAAATATATTCCATGCATATTTTCGTTCTCGTGGCTATGAGAATGAGCATGTCCATGACCGTGGCTATGGCCGTGGTTGTTGTTGTGGCCGTGATCGTGCTCGTGGTGCGATTTACAGTCGTGATCATGATCTTTGCCATGACTGTGGGTATGGTTATGGCCATGAGAATGTCCATGATCGTGCGAATGGCCATGGCTATGACCGTGAGAACCGAAGGCAAAGATGCCTAACAGATTGACCACCAGTCCCAAGGTACTAACAATGAAGAGCTCTCGAAGCCTCTTGGTTTCTCGGCCCTCTAGTAGTCTCTCAAATCCTTCAAACATGATTTCGAGACTAATGAGTCTAGGGAAACTATCAGCTAAAGAATTCGGTTAGATGAAATTGGGACTTACATCAAAAAGACTCCGTTCGCAAACCCGCTTAGCGTCTCGATCTTCCCGAAACCGTAGGGAAATCTCTCGCTAGGCGGCCATTTACTCATAACTGACGCAAAAAGGCCTACTGCCAAAGCTACACAGTCGAAAAACATATGTATGCTGTCACTAAGAAGTCCCAAGGAGTCGGTCAGATACCCATAAACGGCCTGGACGCCCATAAACGTGAAATTAACCCTATATAAAGTAAGATTAGTAACATACCGAAGGAGCAAAATATATCTAGTCCAATTCATACCCCATAAAATAGAAAATTCGGCGCGAATCTTTTTCTGTCATGATGGCGTGGATCAAGGGCCACTTCGAGGTAAAGGGAAGCAACAAAGCTGTAAATTTCGAATAAGTTGCTTCATGACCAACATGATGGGCGTGGTCGTGTATGACAGTGGCAGTAGGTGCTCTATAGCTTGGGGTCTTTGGCCCGTCCATCATGTCATTCTTCTGTGGACTAGGCAGTTCCTCAGTATTCTGTCTCAGGGGCGACGGCCGATTTTCTCGTCTTTGTAGTGGCACGAACGAGTTCGCTCGATACTGTGTCATATTCTGCCGAACCTGTACTTGAGCATCAGGGTCGAGATGGTCGTGACTATGATCATGCTCGTGGTTGTGGTCGTGATCGTGGTCATGGTCATGATCATGGTCATGATCGTGGCTATGGCTATGGTTGAAGTCGGCTCTGAGGTCCTGACCCTGAGGGTAGGCCTGCAAGGAACGAGTCGATCTCGAGTGGCCGAAGGACGAGGGAGAATGAGAATGGGAGTGGGAGTGAGAATGGCCGTGGTTATGCGGTAAAGGAGGTTGCGGTAGAGCGTAGGAGGATGTCATGATGTCGCTCAATGGTCTAATTAACTCGAGGGTATCTGTTTGCCTAGCTAGCAGTGACGATGTTTACAGTCCCGAAGACTCTTCGATTTCCAACCTTATCGCATGTGTATGGGATTATTAGTGCATAAATATGAATAAGCGTGTTAACCGGCGATCTCTAGCGAGTCGAGCCAGTTGAGTACCTTGGCGATGATGATCGATGATGGTCGGTGCTGAATCGGTATATCTGGCTGTTAGTTAGATGGGGGGGGCAATGGGGCAATTATTGATTGTGTTCGTACGCGTCGGCAGCGATTGAGCCTCGAACAGGGGATAATTAATTCAAATATCTAGTTTAAGAGTGAGTGTGATGGTACTACACGATCTTAACTGACAAGACTAAAAAGCAATCCAAAGAGAACAAGCAAATTGTGGCATCTTGTATTGATAAAAGAGCGGAAGAGAAAAAGAGAGCGACGACGTCGAAGAGGAGGAAAGATCCATTGTAACCCCCCTGTTCCTGAATGCGGTACCTAAACCTTTCTCCTTCCAATCTAGCGCCAGCCCGCAATCTATGATGCACCTGAACAGCCTGCAAGTACTCCGCATTATTACTAGTATCATGTACTAATAGATGTAGTCTTTTCGCCGAGTCGTCGCTGAGTGGTAGGTACTATTACAGTAAGATTACTAGGCTTTTAGGGGTTTAATAGGTACCCCATCTTTAAAGTTTACGTGCCTGAGGTCCCTATCAGACGTTAGGTACCGAAAGGTTATTAGTCGATAAGCCAGCATTGAGCCACCATCTACCTAGTACCTAGGTAGGTACATACATGTAGTAACATCATGTACAAGATTCGTCCAATAAACAACTTCAACCTTAAAAATGACTTCCCATAATGTTGTTGTAAGACTCAAAACGTACACTTGGCAATAAACCCTGCATCGAACACCACCACGTCAAACATAATTGCCGCTGCCAATCTAAGTGGTCAAGGTCATAATTACCTAACCGTCGTTTTGAGATATGTCCAGCCGATGTTGTTCATCTGCGCGCAGAGTCGGAACAAGTCACAGGAGAGAGCATACGACCTCAAGACACATTTTCAATAAGCTAGTCGTCGTCGTATAGCTTCAAGCTTACCTATACACTATCCTTGTAGTAAGCTATACTCACATTTTATAAACAAAAATATACCTCCCGATATTTCCGCCTTACTATTCTGAAATGCCATATCTCGCCTTCGTACTGGCGTTTACCGCTCTCGGATCTTTACTTGGCCTCGTGGTAGTTCTAATTATGCTACCTTCACGCTACGTTAAGATCTCCCCGGCATCTAAGGAGTCTGTTTCTGTTCAAGTCTTAGTTCTTGGAGACATTGGTCGAAGCCCGCGCATGCAATACCATGCTCTAAGTGTTGCTAGACATGGCGGAAGAGTTGATCTTATTGGCTATCATGGTATCTTTGTTTCTCTTCTTATGTTTCTCTTCTTATGTTTCTCTTCTTATGTTTCTCTTCTTATGTAGCTTATCGAGTAATTTGTACTAAGTCATTGCATAGAATCGACCCCTCATCCCGATCTTCTCAGCAATCCCAATGTCAAGATCTATCCGTTGGCGCCTCCGCCAAGTGTGATCAGGTCCAGTTCGATTCCTTTTATCGTCTCGGGGCCTTTAAAGGTGATATGGCAAATTTGGACTCTCATTCGAGTTCTTGGTTACCAGACACCCCCTGCAAGATGGATTATGGTTCAGGTATAATATATTTATTATCTTTATGTAGAATATTTGTTAACATCCGTCCTAGAACCCCCCATCTATTCCAACTTTAGCTATTGCCCTTCTCATTTCCGTCTTGCGCAACACGCATCTTATAATTGATTGGCACAACTATGGCTGGACGATCCTTGCCGGGACCAAGGGACGCAATCATCCTTTCGTGGAAATCTCGAGGGCTTATGAGTGCGCGTTAGCTCAGGCAGCACCTACGGCTAATATCACTGTTACTCATGCCATGAAGCGGCAATTGGAGAAGGCGCCTTATAGTGTTAAGGCTCCAATTCTTGTCCTTCACGACCGGCCAGCCTCCTTATTCCAGCCTCTGGAGTCCTTGCCAGATCGCAGGAACTTTCTAGAAAAGTTACCAGAGACTAGGGAGTTCGCTTCAAACATTATGGCCGGCCAGACAAAGCTTATAGTAAGCAGTACATCTTGGACACCAGATGAAGATTTCTCACTCTTGCTCGATGCCTTGGTTACATACGCCAAAGACGAATCTGCACATCCTATCATCGCCATCATTACAGGGCGTGGGCCCCAGAAAGCAGCTTATGAAGAGAAAATCAGGAGCCTACAGAAAGCGGGGAAACTACCTGATATTCAGATACTAACTGCGTGGCTAACGATGGAGGATTATGCCAAGCTCCTGAGTTGCGCTGACCTTGGGATATGCCTTCACATGTCTAGCTCCGGCGTTGACTTACCCATGAAAGTTGTGGATATGTTTGGGTCTGGTCTGCCGGTTGCTGCGTACTCTGGATATGAGAGCTTCAGCGAATTAGTCAAGGAGGGTATAAACGGATGCGGTTTTGAGACAGCAGACGAATTAGCGACAACTTTAACGCGATTATTGGGAGAAGAAGGGTCACGCGAACTCCAGACGCTACGTAGGGGGGCCAAGAAGGAGAGTGGTCTACGGTGGGACGAGGAATGGGATCGAGTTCTGGCCCGTGTATTAGGGCTCATGGATTGAGAGATGGCAATATTTAAGCGGGACTACTCGTTACGAACTACAAAAATCAACGAATTGAATTCAAATACGTATCAAATACGTAACACCTATACGCCTTCTCGAATGCTCCGAAGTCAGCTATGCTAGTGTCTAAACAGACGCTATTCAACACAAGATGGTGCTCCTGGGATGGTGTCCCGGTTTCCTCCTTTGGTCGAGAGACATTTATCGGTATAGAAGTTCAGTTGTCCATATGCGGCCGTGAATCTTGTTCATTTACATGCCTTGCCTGCCTAATCTTCGCCCAAGCTCTCCCTAACGCACTTCCTTACCCGCTTCCTAAACTCCTTCGGACCACCTTCTCGCTCGGCGCGCAACAGCTTGGCGGCATCTAAATTGGCGGGACTCTCGTCGTTAGGCTCGTTGAAGAGACTGAGAACGCTTAGCAGTATCGTCTCGGGGGTCTGGACAGGACTCCAGCGCTCGGCAGCACTCTCGTAGCCGTACTTGTCTTCCTCGGGTGGGTGCAAGATGGATATGCAGAGCTCGCCATTAGGGTAGATGTTGGGATGGAACGGAACCGGGTTCTGGAAGACGATCTGAGGAGGCAGGTGAGGATATTCGGGTGGGAAGGTCATAAGGGCGCGGAAATAAGCACCTGCGGTTCTTCATGCGTTAGCCATGCCAGATTTAAAGGTCTATATGTCTAACTTCATGCGCGCGGCAAGGAAGGTTATGATTTAGGAGAGAGGGGAGTAAGACATACCACCGTAATACTTGCACTCATCATTGATCATAAGAATAACTTCCCATTCGAAGACATTGCTTTCCTTAGCTAGGCCTACTGAAATACCTGATAGGTCAGATGACGTATGCATCTCCTTGAGCTGGCGCTGCAAGAGTCGGGCGGCTCCCGAGGTCTGCGCCGACGATGTTGACATTGTGGTGGTGACGTGTTACGGTAGTTGCGCGACTAAAGATAACGAGATTGGGTAAGGTAAGATACCTGTATGTATTTCAGGTATTTCAAGTATTTTATAAAGGTATTTGTGAATCGCCAATGTAAAGCAGGTAATCTTTTATGTAAGCCGTAAGCTGGGTAGGTTCGAACTGCAAGATCCGCCACGAGGTTGTTAGATAGGTCGGCGACGCGGATATCGGGTGTAGTGCAGTGCAGTGTAGTGTAGTGTAGTGTAGTGTAGTGTAGTGTAGTGTAGTGTAGTGTACCTTTAGGTAAGTTTAACGTTACTCGTATGTGGGGTGTTAACGGTCGAGGATTGGAGGGTGAAGCGGACGTGAAAGGTTGGATCTGTCGAGTCCGGCGCGGAAGTCCAGTAATCGATGGTGGGGTAGCTTATGTACAAAGTTACCTATAAGGTACATGAAGGTACCTATGAAGGGATATGCGCAGGGATAAGGCACATGTATTAGATAAGAGTATAGGTAGGATTGATTTATAGGACAATGGTTATGTTCTTACCTATTTTTTGTCTGGACTTTATTATCAGATCTACAAAGATACCAAGTCTTACGTTACATTAACCTTAGGTGTTATTGCAGGTACCTAGGTACGTACCTATAGGGATTAAAGCAGTACCTATACCGAGAATAGAGGCAAGTCCAGGTGACTAAATTCAAGATAGAAACGCGAATGAAGTTATACGTACCTAGGTATGTACCTAATGTACAGGCAATAAATTAAGGTTGAAACTGGTCAAATTAACTCCTGCAAGGGCGGGAAGATGCAGAGAGGCTTGTACCACAGAACAAGTATATAACAGCCAGTTAACAGTCCAATAAAGTATCTTCATCTTGTTGATACTACCTTGATACTTATATGTAAGTGTAAACCATAAATCATACTTAGTTAAACCTAGGACCAGAAGTACCTAATATAGCTAATAGATTGCTAATAAATCTTACTATCCCGCCCAAGAAGCACCTTACAGCCCGTGATTTTCGTTCTCTACCAGAGGTAAATAGGGTATTGCAAAACCAGGCTCAAATATACACATGGCCCTAAGAATCAAACCAAACGCCGTATCTGATGCACCTTTGGCTCCATCCCTTCGCTTATATCTTATTATAACTGTTATTCCCGGAATATTCCTCGTAATTCCGTCACCGGACTACTTCTTCTTCGACGTCCCAAAGCCCGTAATACCCATCGCAGCCATCATATCATCCTCATCATGTTCTCCTTCGATCCGCACATCGTCGCCATACTCGGTCTTGATCTTCTCCTGCGCATCTTGAGCCGCCTTCTTCTTTGCCAGCTCTTCCTGTCTCTTAAGCCGCCTCGCCTCCCTTTCCTTAGTCGCCTCTTCCTCACGCATTTCCAAGCGTTCTTTTAGCGTTGTCACGCTTGCTTTCTTCTGTTCTTGCAGCCGCTCCCATACCTCCGTGATACGTTGGTGTACTTCTTCTGCGCTCGCCTTTTTTACCTCGCCTGTCTCGCCAATGTTCCGTAGATGTTGCATGCTGTTGACGTGCTCGACCCATTGCATATTGTCTTTGAACGTGAGGTCGCAGGCGCTGCAGTAGAACCCGGCACCGCGGCCCCTTTTCCCCTGGCCCGGGCCCGCCGGGACTAGTGTCGTCTTGCCTACGTTGGCCTCGAGGTCGATGATATCGCGCCGCGCCCGCGTGAGCGTCTCGTCGCCCGTTAGAGGCTTGTAGTACTTTTTGCCAGCCATTTTTGCCTCATATCGAGCCTTCGCTTCTTCTTTATCGGCTGCCTCTCGTACCTTGGCTTTCTGCGCGTAGTCGTCTAGGTCGTAGCTCCGCCGGAAGGACGTGTCATCAGCCGGCGTGCCGTATGCCGAACCTTTTTTATCAGCCATGTTGATAGTATTTGAAAGTGGCGTATTTGATTCGATTCGAAGGGGTTGAGGTATGGAAAGTAGGCCTTCTTGAGTACCTAGGTATTGATGTGAGCGTGAGTAGAATTGATGTTGTAAATTACCTAAGGCTACATGGAGGTACACACGACTTTATGTATTTGCGATTGACGCGATGAAGTAATCTAGCATTTAAATGCGGTAAGACGGCAATTGACGCTCTATGTATAATAGTGGGTATTTAAGTACCTACAGTACCTAATGTATGTAGTCCAGTACCCCTGCTGCCCTGGCTCTTTCTTGTAGCAAAAATATGCTTAATCGATTACCCCTCCATTTATGTCAATAAGCATCTCGAGTAAAACTTCCTCCCCCACTTCATCTTAGACTTCTTTTACGAGATCTCGAGCATCGAGCATTTCTCTATAGGACCTAAGCTAGCTTGGTTCGTGCTACTACAATGCTCTACCTCGTGGGACTAGGTCTCTCCGATGAGACAGACATAACAGTGAAAGGCCTCGAAATTGTTAAAAAGGCATCTCGTGTCTACCTCGAAGCTTACACGAGTATTCTCCTAGTAGATCAGTCCGTCTTGGTAGGCTAACCCTCCTTCCGCGTATTATTGTCTTTTCTCATTCAGCTAACGCTGATGACGCAGTAGGAGAACTACTATGGCCGATCCATCGTAGTCGCAGATCGCGAAATGGTCGAGTCGAATAGCGAAGAAATCCTCCGCGATGCGCACACAGAAGATGTCGCATTTTTAGTAGTTGGTGATCCTTTTGGGTATGAGAGAGCACCCCGAGAAGTCTAATGAAGAGGGCCTGTGCCTTTTTAAGGATAGAGGAGCCACGAGCATGCCTGGCTGATGCGTCAATATAGCGCGACTACGCATACTGACCTCGTTCTTCGAGCGCGCGAGCTCTCGATCCCTGTCCAGACGGTACCAAATGCTTCCATAATGTCAGGGATAGGAGCTACGGGGCTTCAGCTATACAACTTCGGTCAGACGGTATCTATGGTATTCTTCCTAGATAATTGGCGCCCCGCGTCCTTTTACGACCGTATCAAAGAGAATCGATCTATCGGGCTTCATACACTCGTGCTATTGGACATTAAAGTCAAGGAGCAGAGCTTAGAGAACATGGCCCGAGGAAGGAAGATATACGAGCCCCCTAGATATATGACAGTTGGGCAATGCGCGCAGCAAATGCTTGAGATCGAAGAAGAAAAGAATGAGGGTGTTTACGGACCGGAAAGCCTAGCCATCGGCGCTGCGAGGGTTGGCGGTAGAGAAGAGAAGTTTGTTGCCGGGACACTAAAGCAGCTCTGCGATGCAGATGAAGCGCTCGGGCCACCACTGCATAGTTTAGTATTGCTAGGCAAAAGAGCACACGAGCTAGAGAGGGATTATGCGCGCGAGTTTGCGGTCGATAAGGAGACGTGGGATACGGTTTGGAATAGGGATTACGGCCAGCAATGAAGAAATGCATTATTGATCTATTTTATGGTTTAACATAAGTCATACCTCAGGAACGAATGCCACCTTCACTAATATCCCAATCTGCCTAGGTAGGTACCTATATATAAACTACCTATCTATATACTCTTTCCGTGATGGTTTGTGACACTTCATTAAACTATAGTAACCTCATTTATTAATAAATGCGTCCTCTTTGCTACCCTATGCTGTGTGATGCGATACATCAGACTTTATCATCGATACTATTTCTTGCTTCAAGGGGTAAGTTTGATGACGTCAAGGCTAAGAGCCACTGATCATTATTAGAGATGCCTCCCTAACATATCCCTTTTCCTTTTTCTTAACTCAAGACTATGTATTGCGGGAAAGGCCAACTGATAAATAATCGTACATCTTGTCAAGCTGATATAAACCTGTTCTAACCTCCCAACTAGTTAGTCGATCAAATAAGATAAGGTAATACCTAGGTGCGTTAAGTACCTAACCTAGCTAAGCAGTTATGTCGGTATTGCCAAATCTAGTAGCCGTTGATGTAATTCGAACCAATCCATGAACATACCTAGGTATGTATGTATGCAGGTATTTTGTACATGTGAGCTTTAAATAGAATCAAGCCTCCAAATTGGACCACGGTTCAAGGAACCGAACCGGTCCAGGGGGGAGTATGTACATACGACGAGCGATACGCTAGCCTGTGTTACAAGGTTGGCAGTAAAGCTGTTCAAATCTTCGGTATGAATTTTTGGCTTTTATGATTGGATAACTCCGCAATGTCGTACCTACATGATGCAGAGGTTAGAAATTAGAGATGTTAACGAGAAATAGCTACCCGGAGGAGCGGGCAGGTAAGAAGATGTACTTACCTACCTCCAAACCTAACATTAGGTACTTTAGGTTAGTACCTAGATATGTTCATGTTCTCCATCCCCTCCTTCCATCCAGCAATTATAGAGGTAGGAACTTCCACATTACTTCATTCTTATCCTACGTTCATTTCGCATAACCAACCGTTATTTGGTGCACGTCGTTGCACTTCGTCCCAAACCCATTTCAACTACTCGACTGTAAATCACCAAATACCAATCCCTAAACCTCTCATCCATTCAATTAGCATCACCTGACTTCGCGACACTTCCCCCAATCTCCTTAGCCGCTCCTCATTTTAATCTTTCTCATCTCTCTTCTAATCGTTACAATCTAGTCATAGTCCGTGTCTGGTCTTTGATGTTCGTCCCCAAGTCATATTCTTCATATTCCCGTTAAGAACTTACCTAGGTTTATGCCTTATTGTCCTAATTACTACCCAAATCGAAGTTCAGAGACACCAATAATTTAAATTCAAAATTCAAAATTCAAAATTCAAAATTCAAAACTCGTTTGGCCTCAGATAGCTTCTTTGTCTTGTGCAAACAGTTTCCCCCTCAAGACAACTCATACTACATATAGCTTATCTTCAAGAAGCCGAATTGAACAACCTCCATCGTCTCCAAATTTCACCACCTTTTCCAGGTATACCTTTCGGCGTTTTGCCAAACCTCGGGCGCCCGAGGTGCTTTAATACACCTCTGGTTATGAGCTCTGTCACGAGTTCTTGTAGTCATCCGCCTCATTCAACATGGTACGAGTTTAATACCTTGCTATCTCACGTTAATGCCTCTTCTTTGTTAACTAGTTGATGTAGAGTAGTATCGCTTGGGAATGCCGAGATCAGGCCGACCAGGCCGAGATCTACTACAATCACCCCCTTCGCACCAAGGTTCGACGTCTCGAGGATGAGAACATGACATTGAAGCGTCTACTTCGTGAGAATGGCATCTCATGGCAAGCCCGTCCCAAGCCTGCGAGGACTTCTACTGGGCGAATCACCCGTGCTTCTACCAGGGCCGTTCGCCCGCCCCTTCCACACATCCCGGTTGAGATACAGCTTAGAATTATGTCATTCGCTCTAACTAGCCCATTTCCTATCGTCGATCCGCTATGCAAGGTCAAGCCGGAGAATCTGACGATTCGAGAGAAGTCTAAGTCCAGCAGACTCGCAATTCACTTCTTGGCGACCTGTAAGGCTTACCATGCTGAGGGCACCAAGCTCATATGGACCAATAACTCCTTTGTTTTTACTAGTCCGGAGTCACTCAGAATCTTCGCCGAGATCCCTCTTCACTTCCGACGAAACATGAAGGATGTCACCTTCCGTGTCATTGCAAAGTTCTATGACGACGAAGAGCGAGCACACAGAATTAGTCGTAACTATCACCCCGATCTCAGGAAGGCCATTGCCTTGACCGTGCATAAGCGGCCCAAGGAAAATAGTCTCGCTCGCCGTGGCTTCCGAACTTACGGTTGGTACCAACTTACTGACTTCCTCACAGCCATGCTGCCTCCTTTCGACCCTTCTTGCGTTTCTCATAGCAATGGTTCGGCTACAACATATTCTGCCCCACTGCCCAAGTTACTACCATCTCTAGAAAAGATTCGCATTGACTTCGTGAATTTCGGTGAAGACATGTTTAACAACCCACCTCCCCAGCTCCACGAGGTCGCGTCACACCAGCTCGGATGCACACTGAATGAGGTAGTTTTGACTGGCTTGCCGAGTGATGAGACCGGTCTTCGGGTTTGCAATGAAATGGCTGGCCTTTTAAAGGACGAGGGTCTCCTTATTGATCACGCACCTACGATGGTAGCTCTCAAGAACGGTGTGCGTGCTCTCGAATGCGATACTCATGAGTGTCATTACTGCGCTAAGGTCGTTCGAGCGATGCGCGCATTTAAGAGTGGCGATCACCATCACGACGATGTGCATTCCCATTTCTTCGGAGCCGACTTCCCACCGGCGCCTAAAGATGAAGGAGAGCCGCCTTATTCTTACTATCATTCCTGTCGAACCATTTGGAAGAAAATACCCATCAAGCTTGGCGACGAGGAACGCAAGTGGGTGCTATTTGATAGGATGAGCGGGCTTCCGTGGGATGATGTCGAGGAGGACATAACCATGTTCGACTTTCTCAGCGACGATGACGAAGCTATCGCCTGTGAGAATTGCGGCGAGGTTCATCCGGGAGCCATTCCTCCCATAGAGATGATGGATCTTTATGACGACTTTTAGGCACGAACCTAAGGAGATAATCCCGATCTTTCTACGATGATTACGAATGATATGCATATGATACCAGGTTTGCTTTACTTTCGGCATTTGCACAGGCGGATGAAAAAGGAACGGGGTGGCAAATGTGATAAGACTACATACAGGTCGAACCCATCTTCACAGCAAAGAGTGCCGTAGCACTACCATGTAATAAACGAGCCAAACAAAACATCAAGGCTCAAGTATCCCAATGCCTGCCTTGTATGAATTGGCCTCTAACTGTTGCGTCAATTTGGCTTTTAGTTAAGAACGATAAGCTCTAGTTGATCGCAGCTTTTCATATTATACATGTCCTCTTATTCGTGTTCTCTCTGCAATAGTCTTGTGTTGTCATTAGTTTTCCATCTCATAAAAGCATTTAACAGGGTTTTGCTAAGTAACGTGGCATTCTCATGTTTACAAGTTATCTTAATGATTACCTGACCATCAGGTAATAATGCAGGGTTCTTGTCTATTCAGTATACATTGATGCTAATATATAAATCTCAAGGCTGGGATTCCAGTGCCACGAGCTTATTCACCTCTTCGTTGTCGTATTTGATAAATACTAGATAATAAGAAGCCAGTGACTCTCGGCTAATAACGTAGCAATGATTTGTAGTTCTATTTGTTTACCTTTTCCCTAGGTAATGACTATTGCAATAATTCTTAATACCATTTCTAGTCCTTCGAATACTACAGTGTTTCATTCTCTTTCACCCCTTTTATACTAGTCTACTTGCACGGCGATAAGATACAATATATGTATGCGTGTGTTGTCTACTACCCTATAGAGATCAGAGAGAGGCTGTTTTATTGTCACCGCAATCTCATAGACATGAAACTATCACCTATCACAAAGTTATATCTAGCTTTATTCCAGTCTCTAAGAGATGGGGCTTACGCCCGGCAGCTACCTTCTAGAGCACAAATATTTAGCATAGCGTTGGGCAATTATCCCCTAACATTACATATTATATTATAGACTTCATATACCTCTTACTATTTGTAGGATGTCTTCTATCTCATGTCTTGGTATTGCCCAGCCGCCTGATAGATTGCGAAGAAGCCGAACACGTCGTTTTGGTCTGAGTCATCTGTGATCTCAATGTTCCCCTTCTAGCATATCTAGACACTATGCCTTAATATAGCCACTTTACATTACCTTAGCCTGAACCTGAAAAAATCCAAATAGGATAACTCACCATGGCAACCTCGAGCCGGTCACGACAATATTGATCTAGTTACCTCATAAGAAAGGGGTTTGATACTGATTTTCCGTTACACCACCCGTGCGTATATAATACATGAGTTTATTAGGTTATGTTTACCAATTATACGTATCCGTACCTTATGCTTTATAAACTACCAAACTGCTTAGCCGTTGCTTACAGTCTGCTTAACTCGGAGGGGCAAGAGTTTACCTCGCCGCAAAGTATTGTAAAATCTACCATATTAATAAGTCGTTTAAATGAAACTTAGGTCGGTTTATAATATATAGCTCGTATATAGGTATAAAAGAAGGGAGATGTTGTGAGTCAAAGGCAGGGTCATTAGTTAACATGGCTTAGTCTATGTGGTAGTAAATAGTATTCTCAATGGAATAGGGGCTTCGTTGATATACCGATGAAATGCGCAGTATGTATAAGGGGATTATAGCTGAGGGAGCCTGTAATTAAGTCAAGCTATATCTAAAGCGCTTCTAATCACCCTACGTGTGTGGGCAAGTAAGACAGGGGATAAATTAGCCTCATCATATATACCTCTTATGCGGATGGAGGAGGTTCTAGGAGAAAGACGATGCGAGGATGAGAAAGATGCTGTGTTTTGAAAGATTCTAACAGGTAATTAGTATTAGGGACACTTTATCCCTTGTGAGTAGAATCAATACTATGCTAGCCAGTCAACAACACGGCTAAGATATAATTAGACAAGAGATACGAAATCGTAAATGGTCCAATTGGACTGGTTTTGTTTCTAACTCTGATTTCATTACTCGGGTACTACAGCCTATTTCCTCCCTTCTCTACCTCTACCGAGAAGTAGTTCTAGATGCGACCAGACTACTCGTCAGCTTTTGCGGATTTCGGCCATTTTAACTCCAGTAATAGAACATGGTCGATCGTCATCATGGGAAAACCGTATGCTCACCATGCCCTTAGACTAGGGTGAACTCATAACAGTACATGAAACTTGAATTACTCTTCAGACTCTGCTTCACTTTCGGCATCCTCGGCCTCGGCTCCTTCTGCCTCTTCAGCTTCCTCAGCTTCACCGTTCACCTCCCCGGTGGCAACGCCGCCTTCGCTTTCTAGCCGCAGCCACTCATCCCATTCTGGGAAGAGCTCTTCGTCTTCTGTCGGGATAGCAATTACCTTCGCCACGCGGCCCTTTTTGTTCTTCTCCAAACTTTCTTTCCACCCTTTCACAGCATCAACTGTTGAGCTCGGTTTGTATGTTTGCGAGAATAGGACGGCTTCGGCTAGCCTGTTCGTCTTGGTGAGAACATCCACACAGCCTGCGGTATCACCCAGCAACCACCTGCACGTGAATGCAACGTTGTGGGCGCCGGACTCCTCTGCTTGCGTTGCGAGTGCCTTTAAGCCTGCCTGATCGGATGTGCTAGAGTAGATTAGGAGTAAAGAACCTAGGTCTTTTGCATGTGTGAAACACTCAGCAGCGAGCGGGACATCCCATGCCGTGAGAGCTGCGTCACCTACCGTCTTCCACTTGTGGTCATTTTCCGCTTTTCGCGCAAGGTCAAGAGCAATGTCAAGCTGGTTCAAGGCTAGCGACAAGTCGAACTTATGTTCAGGGTCAGTGGCCACCTCCAGTGCTAGTTCTTTGTGGCCCTGTCCCTCGAGGAACCTGGCGATCTTGTTGAGTTGATCCGTAGGGATAGTGGGGAGCAGCTCGGCTGCCGTTTCCATGTCGCCACGGAGTACTAGAGTCTGATACTCTAATACCGGAAGAGATAGAGCAAAGCTCGTCACGTTGACATCCTTATCAGCCAGATATATCCGGGAGTCTCTTTGGATATAACCGAGAATGTACATTGGCTGGTCGAAATGTGAGATGGTGTATATTTGGTCGCCAACTAGATAGTTTAGTCGGTTTGTGCTGTTAGTGTAGATGAAGCAGTCCCCAACCCATTGGCCTGTTCGCACGCTGTGAAGATATTAGCTATGTGTAGGGAATTACTAAGGAGAAATACTCACCTCTCAGCAATATCTGTGATAACTTCGAAAGCGGCTTCAACTCCATCTTCGTCCACTTGGCCAGCTTGAGTAGCTTCGATATAGCTCTCGCGGGAGAATCTCAAAACGTAGAAGGTATCCTCACAAGCCAAAGTGACAAGCTCGCCGCTGTCTGACCAATATACCTCTTTTGGTTCTACTTCGATCCGTCTAACTAGACCGCCAGTGGCCCAGTCGTAGAAAGACACACCTCCTTGGCCCTTTACGCCCAACAAGACGCCACCCGTTAAACCATCAGCTTGGAAAGGGATGTCTAAGCCGCCGGTCTTCTCGACAAAATTCTTATAGACCTTAACACTGGTCGCCGACTCGCGAATAGCAAAGTCGTTGCTGTTGTCCTTGGATGCCCATACGAAATCTAGCGCAGATCCGAAGGCCTTGTTACGCCATGCCAAAGCCGTGTAAATAATATACTCGCCATCACCGCAAACCGAAACAAAACGGCCATTGGGGGAATGAATGAGCGTTTGAGGGTAAACTTCGCATGTACCTAGCTCCTTCGTGGGGAGTGTGATTTGTTCGTTATCCTTAATCGAGGCGTCTATGGCTCCAGTTAGTGCTTGGAACGATTACGGAGTAAAGACAATACACATACCGCCACCTTTAATAATAGATGAGACGACTTCATTGTGTCGAGCCCAGATCAATTTGCCAGAACTATCCATGGACACAGCAGGCTCTTCTCGGCCCAGCTTTACTACCACTGCGCCATCATCGAATCCGACGGCCACACCTTGCTTACCACGCTGGTAGGAAATGCACCACGCTCGCTCCAGGCCGTAGTTGAGAGACTGTTCGAAACGGTAGGTATTTGCGTGCCATATCCTGATAGTACCATCTTCAGAACCGGAAATGATGACAGGCAGCTCCGGATGGTAACAAGCGAAGGACACGTTGTTGGTATGCCCTTCGAGGCTCGCAATGAGACTCTTGGTTGTGTAATCCCAAACCTTAACGGTTCTGTCGTCAGAGGTTGTGAGGAGGTACGGCTTGTCGGAATGCGGGTAGTAATCGACGTGATTTACACCCTTTGTCTCGTGGGCCTCGAGTGTAAAGTTGGCGGTGGAAGAACCCAGGCTCCATATCTTGACGGTCCTATCTAAACAGGCCGAAGCAAAAGTGTTGGTATCCTTAGGGTTAATAGCCAATCCCATGACATAGTGGCTGTGACCTTCGAACACTTGTACGCACTTCCATCCCTTCTCCCAATCCCATAATTTGATGGTCATGTCATCGGAGGCGGTCAGAACGAAAGGTTGCGTGGGGTGGACCGCGATGGCGCGTATGTAGTCGGGATGCGCCTCGAAGGACGTAATCTTTTCGGAGGTGTTATAGTTATATACTCTTAGTTGAAAGTCGTCGGAACCGCAAACGATCCAATTCTTCCTCGCGACGAATCGACCAGCTCGTACAGGGACATCAGTGAGCTCAAAGGTCTTGACGATCTGCTGTGTTTCGTACGACCAGATGTAAACGTGGCCTTGAAGAATTAGCTATTAATGAGCGCTCAAGGGACTCGAAGAGGCCGAGGACGGGCTCACCGCTGTATAAGGTAGTTAGAATCCATGGCTCTTGCGGGTGGTAGTCGATGCCCTTGACACGCTCACTGCGCGCAAAGAGTTGTCGCTGTGCGTCAAACACCATGTTAGCGTATCCAATGGCCTGATAACTGGTTTATATAGTTGGAGTATAAGGCATGGGGATTTAATTCGTAAGACGTGGAGGATAATAACGGTAGTATTTAGGAATTGAGCCGCAGCTCGGCGAGGATCAAGAAAGGCCAGGTCTCGGTTTACCAAACCGAATATCTCGAACTGGAATTAAACCAAAAAGGAATCGGAGCGAACGGAGATATTGTACATACCTTCACATCCAGCCTCATTTTGCCGACAGCTCCAAATACCGTAGGAAATGAATGGGTCGTATAATGAATGCAACAATTCGTTCGAGGGGGGGGGGGGGTAGTTGACGGGTTGATCGTAGGCAGATCGATGCTAGTAATATTACTTGGAGACCATCTAGATTGAGACTTCCGAATTGTAATATGTGATGCGTGATGCGTGTTCCGTGTTCCGTGTTCCGTGTTTCGTCTAAGGTGTCGTTTCAATTGCTGGATTTAATGTTACGTGTATGTTAGGTACCTAAGTTAGTTGAAGCTTGAAAGCTTACTTTAATTCTGGAAGCCCAAGTAACACATAATTTACCCATAGGTATTGCCCTTTCCACATTTTCAAGTTTCAACGGTGGTCACTTCTCCTTGCTCCAGTCAACCAATCAATGAATTTCTGGCTTATGTAATATGTGGCTGAAGCTTTTGCAGAATCCACTCGTAACCTACCTAGGTACCTACAGAGGTTCTAGGTATACCTATGGAACCTTCAATCACATCCCAAAATCAGCCACGATTGCAATCTACAACTTTAATGATGAAGACTTCCAAGGTTCTTCACTTCTCCTGAATACTGCCTGCGATATGTAAAGCACTATGGACGTTTCAATCCCCAAATATCCGAACACCTATACATGAAGCATTACAAGTAAACATCCTTCATAACAACATAATTACATCACCTTTACGAATACATCTACATATCACAATCACTTTTGAAGGGACAATTCAATTTAGTCATAATGATTTTTTATTGGAAATCAATCTTCTCCTATCGTCAATCTTGTATTAACTTCTCAAGAATGGCCAATACCTAGCGAGGACGCAACGCAATCGATGCAGATTTACAATACTGCTGACGTGATCTAGTCGTCGTAAAGCGTCCTGCGTTCCCTTAATATTTCCTTTCTGGTATCATCATACATGAACGCCTTTATCCCCGGTCATTTCCCTAGACGTAACAATCGCTCCCATGCCGTGAAATTCATCTGAAATGCAAATGCGGAAATAGAACACAGAAGGCAAAGAGGCAGTTGATAAGGGGAGATATTCATCCGGATGCTTAGTCTTGGCTGTCCGCCTGGACCTTCTGGACGATCTCAACCACCTTGGGATACAGCTTCTCTGACTTCTGTAGACCGCACACTTTGTGGACCACTTCCTCGGGGCTGTTCTCCGACATGATCTTGGCAAGCTCCTTGCTCTCCTCGTCACCATCCACGTTCTGGAAGCGGAAGGCCATCTCGGCAGCAGCCAGTAGCGCTGGCGTGTCGTGACCTAACTCGGCCAATTCGGCAGCAGGGCCGATGAAGCGTTCCTTGCGACCAAGCTTCCTCAGGGGAGCACGGCCGACACGCTCGACAGCATCGGCCAGATGGGGGTTGCTGATTCGAGCGATGATCTTCGCCTTGTAGGCCTCCTGCTCTTCGGGGGCGATGCCATGCTTGTCTACAATAAGCTTGGCAGTCTCGTTGACTGCTGCGGCAACCTGACTCCTAATGTCCTTGTCTCGCATAGCGTCGTCGACGGTCTGCTTCTGCCTGTTGTAGCCAAAGTAGGCGGCCGTGGCGTGGGATGTGTTGACGGTGAAGAGCTTACGCTCAATAAAAGGCTGCAGGTTGTCTACCCACTTGATGCCCTCGATAGACGGCTTCTCGCCATGTTGGAATGGAGTCTCCTCGACGACCCACTCGTAGAACTTCTCTAAAGTCACATCCAAACCGGCGTTGGGATCTTGGGCAGGGACGATACGGTCGATCGCAGAGTTGGCATAGGCAGCTCGCTCGTGGTGGTCTTCGAGGCGGTGCTCGGGAGTGTTCTTGGGGTCCATGATGTGACCAGCGAGGGCGTCTGTGGCACCGATCATGTTTTCACAAGCAATGACGACCAGAGGCTTGAGTTCATTTGAGCGCTTGTCGATACCCTTGGCAATGACGGGGGCGATGAACTTTAGGATGTTGGGGCCGACAGAGCAGGTAACAACGTCGGCAGTTGCAATCTCGTCAACAAGCTCGGCCTCGTTGTGCTTGGAGTTGATGGCTCGGTAGTTGGTGATTGTCTTGACATCTGTGCCCTCAACACCACGCTCGATGACCTTATACGAAGGTGTCGAGTTTAGGGCGTCTACAAGCTTGTCGACAACGTCGGCGAAGATGACTTCGTAGCCTGACTCATGTAGGAAACATGCGACAAAGCCTCGGCCAATATTGCCAGAGCCGAAGTGGACTGCCTTCTTACCCATTGTGAATTGGTGTAGGTAGAGGTGATATAAGAGAGATGATGTTGTAAGTGAGGATAATAGGATGGTAGAATTTGTGAGGATGTATGTTGTGCCTCTAAAGTTTTAGAAACACTGAAAGTAAAAGTGTTACAATTAAGTTTGTTGAAAAAAAGGAAGGAAGAGTAAAGAAGAAAAAAAAAGAATTTGGAAAGGGAAAAGTTGACGTTCTTATGTGCAAGTGCAGAGGAGCATAATAGTTTGGAAATAGGTAGTGACGAGGAAGGAGCGAGGTAACTGGACCAAACCCACGAGGCCCACGAGCCCCGAACAATTCGACCGGAAGTGGAGGGGTGTTGCGTAGCGTCACGGCAGGAATGAATGGCGGACTGTATCGTACTGTACTCTAAGGGGTCCACCGTTTTTGTTGGCTTTTGCTGACGGCATTACGGCATTACGGCATTACGGCATTACGGCATTACGTACCCTGTACAGCCGGTAATCCCCAGTTTATTATCGACCCACTTTAACGTAGGTATCGTGTTTTGACGGTGAGCGTTTGACTCCAATTACGACAATTACATCAAAAGAGACTCTGTTCATGTACGAACACTACCTGACCTACCTATGTAATGTACCATTAGTATCGAATATCTCTTGCTCAGCCGACTGACGATCACATATGTATATTATCCAGTCTTTGATAGCTACAACCCTATGGACAGCTTAAATTTTGGAAAAAGCCTCAACTTTGTGTAAGACAAGCCCAATTCTTAAATGACTCGAGAACATATCAAGTAGCTCATAAGCATAATAAGTATCTGCTGCCGAAGTGGTTGCCCATACTTGATTATAATCTCTCCTCTTATGTATTGTAATTCGCCGGTGCCACTTCGTCACGACGCAGGAACATTCTATCGAATTCGAAGTCTAACAACACGATATTATTTTATTACTTACATAGTTACATAGGAGTTGAAACTAACTACACTACATAGAAAATTTTATGTCTTGCGATGTTAAAAGTAGTTTGGAAAACACTCATCATGCTCATCGCCATCGTATGATCCAACTATATTTATTATTTGACGATGCTTCTTACTATTGGTCCCTTCAAGTCCCAACGTTTTGTCAGTGAATGAGACAGTATCAAGCATCTATGTTCTTACTCTCCGTGCCAAGATTTAAATGACACTGTATATCCCGAATAGTTCCATGTAGCCTAGTCAATTTCTGTCCCTTTCAATATCGTCATTGGGCTTCATCCACCACATCCCTGAAAGCTCCTGAAAGCTCCTGAAAGCTCGCTAGCGATTCCGTACTTAACATTGATCCGTCAAGCCCTTGAAGATAACTCAAGATCGCCAGGAGGACTCGAGATTAGGCGTCTAGAGAACCTATAAGACACGTCTACAACCCACCATAAGCGTTTTGATAGATACCCGACAAGCTGGACTAGACGCGAAGATTGATAAAATCACAACTGCAAGGAGAATGAATATACTATATCAACCTACATGGACCCTTAATAACAAAAAGGCACATGCAACGTGCCAAAGTCTGGGGGAGTCGTGGCCTTGTCCAGTACACTACTCTCTAGCCTCCCCCCTTCCCCCTCCCCCCGCCCAGCAGCCCTAGATCTGATTTGATATCTGCTGAGCGCTTGGCATACATTGCAGACCACTGGCCACTTACACTACATACGAGGTTATCTAAAGCAAGGTAGCCTAGTCCCTGCAGCTTTTTTTTATCACCGCCCATTATCGCCAATAGGCAGAGTGGTAGAGATGCCGAGCAGACTGCAGCACTATTAATGAGAATTTGGTCGGCTACGAGAGTAGGTGGTGTGTCCCTCGGCGCTTCTTTATTATCGTGATACCGTAAAGCTCCACTCACACAGTTTACATACATAGATACAGTTTAATAATAGTTACATAACTAAAGAGAGTTTAGATATGAACTTGGGGGAAAGATTATAGAAGAATTTGGTTGAGTCAGCTATCTTACTGACGGATTAGCACTACTTAATCTCGATAAGTTTTTTGAGGGTCTTTTGAGGATTGGAACGTGTCTAGATCTAATGGTCGGGGAAGATCCCTATGCCTATGACCTCACAGCCACAACCCGTTGTAAGACGCAGACTTCCTAAAAGGGAAAACATATACGGCCCGTGGATTTTTTTAACTTTTACTTTTTAACTTTTAACCGTTTAAAACGCTTATATAAACTTTCAGAAGAAAAAAAGAAAAGAAACAAGGTTCTTTAACCGGACAATCCAACCAAAAGGCCAAGGGCGACTTCTTCCTCCCCGCCGCCCTCATCCAACTCTGGAAGTTAAAGCCCCTCCTAATCCTAGTCGATGATCTCATAGGGTAGCCCAAATGCTTCCGCTAGTACAGTCAATAGCGAATGGGGATCGCGCTAAAAAACCACTCAAACCACCCAAACCACTCAAAACCCCTAAAGACGAACAGATTGCGCTTCTTAAACATCATCGTCAAAAGACTTATGCCGGGGTCTAAGGGTCCCAAGGTCCCCAAGGTCCCCAAGCACAAGGCCATGCTTAGGGTTGCATCCGATCGATTCTTGGGTCATTTCATTCCATGATTACGTATTCGAGCGGCTCCCTCCATTGAATTCTCCGACAGGAACCTTTCAGACCTTTACTTTCTTCGTAGTTAATCAATGATTGATACATACGCGCAGTTAAGTTTTACAAAACTCCGCTAATTATTCACAAATCATAGATCACTGCGGGGTTTCAATTAGCGTGTAACGGACTCTATTATGTAGGTATGTATGTATATCCTCGGATTCCACGACCGAGAATCGATGGTCTATCTATATCCTTGAACTCGTTTACTTGGAATAGTAGACTGTCTTCCACCAATAGTTCAACGCTTCTCCTGTCGCTCAATGGCGTCCTAGCAGCCTTGCAAGGCTTAATACGTCGATCTCCTAAAATATAACGAGTCGACTTGGATCAACCCAGTATCAGATAAGCTCGAATACCACTTCGATGGTCTTCCCCGGGTTTTACGTCGTACTTGAGCACTCTACCTGTTAGCCTGTTAGCCTGTTAGCCCGTACCAGCCGGGCACTTACATACATACCTACCTAAGAATCGGATTGATATGAACAAATCCAAGCAAACAAAAAAGCGAACCTACAGCTTACGAGTAGATCACCTGGTCACTAGCATCCAAAGCCGTTTGTTGAGCTATTCTATATTTCCTCTCGACGTGCATAACCGGTCTACATATGTACTACCTAGGCTATCTGGCTATCTGGCTATCTGGCTATTTAGCAAACACTCCTGCACAAGCGTCTAGGCTGATAAGGCATCATCCTCTCGCATAGATCTCGATGCCGCTAGCCAGTCCCCAGTAACATCGTGATCCAACCAAAAACAGTATGTATCTACATTACATAAGAAACATTATGGTCAAGCGACTACTTACATACATATGTAAAGCAGCCTCCACTTTCTCCCCATGCCTCTACATACACTACACTAGTTACACGTGTAGTTAACGGTTCTTCATCCAATCTCAAGATCCACTCACTTACATATCGCTTAGATGGGGTGCCTGTGACCCCTTATGTATTTCTTGAGATACCACCATTTCCATACCAGCCTATTGGTTAACCTGTTTGCTCTCGGCATCGGCAAGGCTATGTGTTCTCACGATAGTCACTGCCGCTGATTATTCGGAATGAGATGACCCACAACACTCGGGATGAAAACACACGATACCTCCAAGCACTGTGTCGGATTCCGAGCCAGCCCCAACGACACTCGGCATTACTACTAAATTCTCACCTCTCGTTTCACAAGGGATACATGTTCGAGGCCTCCCTAGCCTTGCTCCTAACCTTGCTCGTGCAATAATTGATCGTGAGCTTTAACCTCTGCCACTTGGCTCGATCTCGATTTCTTCCGGCCTTAGCGGCCCGATTATGCAGGAAACGGAATTATTTCTCTGGGGCTTCCTATCTAATGCTAACTCTCGCTGCATTAAACCCCGACGAAACGGATAAGCTGTAACTATGAACTTGTCAGGCCATAAAAAGGACCGATGAATTGTCACACGTTCCGGAGCATAGCCACGATGATTTCGCTTTTTCTTCAATAATGCTTCTTGCAGCCGGATAACATGCTTGGGTATGCTGCTGCTCGAGATAAATCTTACCGCTGTCTCTATTTTTTTCGGACATGGGACGGCCTCTCCCGACCTGGTCCGATCCACTGTGGGGCCGATTTATCCCGAAATTCTGAAAACAATTGAATGCTCCACCGAGGAATTCAGGAGAACTCAATTGTGCCAAGTCACGATATCTGTCAATAACCACATTGAGATAGAAAGGTTACTTCTAAATGCTTCTTCAACTTATAAGGCAAATATATGACAGCCCAACAATTCACACTTAATAAAGACATAATTTAAGGAGAGTTATTATGATTTTTGGTTTTTGATTATTGGGTTTTTAGGTTTTTAGTTACCAAAAAGTCTCTAAGGAGACTTAAGATCTCACTTATTGTGAGATTCTTGTATATGCTATAAAGTCATCGCAATAAAAGTCATCGCAACCTGTGAACTTTCTCGGCCTCTTATAACTGAGACCTCTTTATACCAGCACCTATCCGTGCCTCATCTCATCGAACGAGTCTCATAAATCTAACCCTGTTGAATTTCCATCGTTGGTATAAGAGTTCCCTTTCTAGGTTGGGGTTTGAAGTAAAAGAAGTGTGCCATGAAGATGAAAGAGGCCAAGCGAATTATTAGTTTAAGCGCTCACGCTAGATATACCCTAATATAAAGGATGAGAACCCAGTGTTATTAAGATTCTCTAGCCTCATATTCCATCTCAATCTCCAGTCGGTGATGATGATAGGTGTTAGAGAAGTCCACCATTTTCTTCACAAACTCTTGATGTAGGGCCTCGAGTCGCGCCTTTTTCTCATCCTGGCATTGGCTATCTTGCAGGCGACCCTCATGCTCATTATCCAGACGCTGCCTCTTTTCGCCACACTCCTCCTGGCTATCATTCTGGTAAGCCCTTTTATATGGGGCCCTTTCGGGATGGTCGAGTAACGAGGCTGAAGGACGAGCATTTCCATGGAGCGGGGTGGAACTAAGGGATGAAGACAACTGTAAGATACTGTGCTGAGAAACTTGCGGCTCTTGGCTGCCAATTACTGCAGGCTCAGCATCGTAAATATCATCCAATTCCGACTCGGCAAAACCCCTATTAGGAGGAGGAAAGGCGCCAATAGTAAGGCCCCGATGTCCGTCGTAGGCGTCTATGTCACGAATGTCATCTATAGTGAGAATACGATCCACATTTTCGACCGTGACTACCTCGGGCCAGTCGTACGCTGTAGTTACTACTGCAAGGATAGCACCGAGTCGGTCGGCAGGCACCCGCTTCTTATGGGCTGACCACTCTAATGAACGAGCCGTATTGCGAGCCTTGTAGTGAGCTTGCGTAGCCTCATAGTCGAGTCTTTTGCAGGCACCCGGTCGCACTATGGTGGACAGAGTTAGCAATGATGTTATTTTATAAGGATGTTCTAGTCCCTGACACAAAAATGAAGATAAAGGAATTATTGATGCTACTTACTTCCTTTCACAACCCATCTCTCTCTGCCCTTAGGTTCAGCTCTGATCGAGGCTATCTTGTGATTTACCATGACGCGTCGATAGTAGAGTTGCTTTGATAAGATTTCGTGAGGCGCGTGGATGTGACGTATATACCGCTCTACAAACCACTTATACTTATCGCAATGTCGCCCATCAATCGCCATCACGATACGCTCAAGCTCCTCATCAGCCGGCTCCTTATTGGCCGGTGGTGGGTCTTGTGCCCCCGACCTATGACCATTGTGGCCGTTGCTATTAGGGTTGCTGCGATGGGGGTCCTCCTCAATTATGATGGGGTTATTATTACCTCCACCTACAGCAACCTCAATGCTGGCCCCGATATTAGCTGCGGTATTGGCCCCGGCATCCTGGTCCTCCTGCTTCATGAAGACCTTAGCGTCCTCATCGTCGTCATCGAACTCATTCTTGAACCTGAGCTTCCAGGGTTTGAGGACGACATCATCGTCGCCCTCAGGGACCCGGTCGCCGGCACCACGACTTTTGCGTGGTAATCCCATCTTAGTAGCTTAGGGACGTAAGAGTCCCTTGTATATTTAAAAATGTTATTGAGGTAGTGCTGTGATGTATGTGAGTAATGTGTGTAGGACTGGCGAGGTTGATGTAAGAGGACGGAAGGTGATGCAAGAGGGAAGGTTAGTGTAAAAAATATGAGTGAAGAGAAGTTCAGGTTCACACAAAAGTGAGGGACGACGAGGGGCGGTGACTTGTTTATATAAGAATACACACACCTGTTAGGGAAGGATAGTTGCGACGACGTTACTGCCGTCAAGTGTAGAAGGAGCCGCGTTAGGACTCCGGAGGCAACCACTCTAGTGGTGAGTTCTAGTGGTGAGTGGATAGGCTCACTTCCCGTTTCGGTATAGAAGGAAAGTATATACCTGTATTAAGGCAGGGGGTAGAGTAGGGTAAAGGGTAGGGTAAGCGGTAGGTGAGGCAGGTGGTGATGAATAAGAGTTCGCGAAGGTAGGAGGTAAAGTAAAGGTGAAGCAGTAGAAGCACTATAGTTGGTGTGTGCATGTTAGATTATGGGATTAGGATAAAATATTATTAAATGAAGAAGGTGCTGGAAGTGTTTGATGTGTAGAATGCACCCAAGTGCTCCTAGTGTCAACAACTTGAGAGTAGTTGTAGCTTCCATGGCTTCTTGTGATGGTGCCCTTGAGAAGAAGGTTAAGAAGGTGCTTAGGTTAGGTAGGTACCTAGGTATGTATGTCACTCATTATGGTGTGACTTTATGAGGAAACTTGGAAGGAGTGAAAATATTTTCTCACAAGATCAAGACAGGATTTAATAGGGCAAGAGGTTAGAAGAGTAAAGAGGTTTGGGAAAGAGATTGCACTGTAGAGGAAGTTAGACTTTGGGGGGGCACGTGAATGGGAAGGAAGGGACTAGCTGCTAGGATACTGCCAATCTTAGTGCAGGGAGAGGTTCTTTCTTTTAGTACTTAGATTCCATTGGCACAAGATCATAAAAAACAAGGCTCTTTCCTCGATTCCTAAGGTGAAATACATTGCTAGTCACTTTTCACTTTTTACTTTTCACTTTTCGTGGGTCAGTCATGGTCTATTCATGTTCACATGGGAAGTTGCCCATACTACAAGGTACAGGAGCACAAAGGTTACGAACATGAAGCGAATAAAAATGGGAGGGATAAATAAGATTATCTACGTCCTAAGCCTTCACAACCATGTGCTTCCCCACGGCAACAATGCGTAGAGTCCCAACAAGAACAGCTGTCCCCATGAAGAGAAAGTCAGTAAGTACCTAACCTACCTAAGTTATATCACAATGTAACCCCATGTAGTGTTTAACATCCCCCCAGCAGTAGGTATACCAATCAACGAAGCCCCACCGTCCAGCATTGACGGCATTTACAGTCCAGTTCCCAAGCAGGAGAGGTCAGTGGTGAACGAGGTGAGAACTACAGCTGGTAAGGCTACGATTCCACTGGTAAATAACCCATAGAAGACATCAAACCCGATATTACCTGCTCTATAACTAGAATTAATCCAAGGGAACACTGTTATATCAGCCAAAGTTATGCTAAGGAAGAGTATATGGATAGACCCAATGTGATTTGCTATAAGAGACGGTATTAACTTGTCCAAGGCAGACGTAGCGTTAAGAATGGCAACGAGGTATAAGGGAACGTAAATGACAGGCAAATAGAATGCTACGTAGCTTAGACAAATATTAAATTAATTGATAAGATATAATACCCATTGAAAGAGGCTTAGGTTCGTAAAAGTATTCTAGGATGATCATGACTGACGAATAAATAAACGTCATGTACCTACGCCGACGTATAGAACCTGAGTACCTAAGCACCACTTGCCAATGTTCCGTGTAGATACTAGTCAAAACCATACCGAGAGTCACTATAATCTATCTGGAGACAAGGAGGAGCTAAAGGTATCTAGAATTATATAATGGACCACTACCCATCCCAACCACCAAAAGCAAGACATGTTGAAGCAACTAATCTATAATACGTCTAAAGGCAACATATGCCAGGTAGCTCGTTCTGGTAGAAAATTTTGAATACATCAAGCGTATTAATCGTGAGTTCAAATTAGAGTTGATTAACTCTTGTAAAAAATAATTGAAGGTTTTGCATAAGTTCGCATACTAATAATGAAAGTAAAGGACACAGGAACTGAGTAATTGATGCTATGCTACCGATACACTATCCGGGGCTCCCATATTCAATAACAACATCAACTTTGGCGATTCCGAAGTGCCTTCGTCAATCAGAGATAATCCCTTTTAAATAGTGCATACCATTGCGGAAGACAAGGCAGGTAGTATATACTACCCAGCTAGACAAGTAATTACTCTAATATATATTATAGATCTCTAAAAGTATAGCCCCTGGCCTCGGGTTCGGCTTGACTAGTTGGCGAGGTGGCATTGGCTAGACCGACAAGATGAACGTTTTATACCACGTCGAGTCAACCATAATTATTGTCTCTAATGGAGATCCTACTTGTAGAATAAATATTAATGAATTATATTTAAATGAGTTTTAGGACCCCCCTAGCAAAAATAGCAAACGAGACGGAAGAGGGTAGTAGCCAAATTAAGCGTGGCGTTGTGACTCAGTTCTTAAGTCATAGTAGTTATATTAGATATATGATTTCCAAGATCATACCTACAAACACTGACTTACTAGAGCCGAGTCAAGTTATTAGAATTAACCTATAGAAACCCCGGGGGGACTAGGTCTAATTATATGTAGGTCTATTAGAATATCATGCATCACGAAGTAAGAGGGAGGGGCTTAGCTACTACCTAGGTAGTATAGTTGTGTATTGGTGATTATATTAACCCATACCGTCCCAATACTAAGGGGAAGATATAGTCTCCTTATGTAACTCTGATATTTAGCGGTTATCATACGAGGTAGTCCTATTGTGTCCTGACAAGGTGATCTAATAAGGCTTTGAAGTTTCATTTTTGTTGCCACCTAGTATTTTCCCCTTCCCTGATTCGTCTAAGTTTCTCATACCTATACCCCGAACTGACTCGTGGGACCAATTGTGAAGCTTCTGAGTTAACATTAAGAATTTGGCTAATTAAATATTTGAGTATACCATGGGTTGCTCTCGGGAATTAATAATATAAGTGAATAACTGCGCTATGGCTCTGATATACGACAGCTACTTGGTTGAGGTTCCTATGGCTTATCCAACAACCCTATTCCATAGCACACTAACACTTAATTCACGTACTTAACAATATTCTTGAAAGGGTTGACCATAAGAGACTCATCGCAAACACTTCGAGTTACACGTTTTAATGGGTTCCATATTTGACTTATCTATTACTTGTAATGACTTATGTCACTTTCCTAGCAACTCGTACGAGATAGTCTGAGATCCACCCCAGCGTATTACCTGAACACGTCGTACCGCCTGCTAATAATGACTCAGAGCCTAGATTCTTTCCCTGGCTGCCAAGTCGGCTCTGACCTTCAAGCGCTCGCGAACTTCTTGAATGCGCCGATGAGGCTGCCCGTGCTAGCGTCGTGACCTTCGCCGTTACCAGGCTCATCCAACTCCTTGAGAATCTTCTTGGCAAGAACCTTGCCTAGCTCGACACCCCACTGGTCGAACGAGTTGATGTCCCAGATTGCTCCCTCAGTGAAGGTTAGGTGCTCATAATAGACAATGAGAGCACCTAATTCCGCAGGTCCAATTACATCACTCACCAAGATGCTTGTAGTGGGCCGGTTGCCCAGGAAGACCTTATGAGGTACAAGCTCATCAGGTGTACCTTCGCTCTTGACCTGCTCGGGTGTCTTCCCGATCATGAGAGCCTCTGCCTGCGCAAAGTAGTTGGATGCCAGCATCTTCTGGTGCAGGTTGTTGGAGATGGGGTTGTGAGACTTGGCAGCGAGAATGAAGTCGGTAGGAATCAACTTGGTACCTTGGTGGACGAGTTGGAAGAATGAGTGTTGGGCGTTGGTGCAAGGTTCACCGAAGAGGATGGGACCAGTGGTGTACTTGGCGGGTGAGCCGTCCGAGGTGATGGTCTTGCCGTTTGATTCCATAGAAAGTTGCTGCAGGTATGCAGGGAAGCGGTGCAAGTATTGGTCAAAGCTATATTGTTATTAGCGAACCAATGAATGATATTTGAACATACTTGGCTTGAAGAACTTACGGAGCAACCAGATGTGTTTGCGCGGCAAAGAAATCGCTGTACCAAACGCTCAATAGACCACCGAGGACGGGAATGTTGTCCTTGAGAGGTGTTTCGCGGAAGTGCTTGTCCATTGCGTGCGCACCAGACAAGAACTTGTGGAAGTTGTCATAACCGATATATAGGGCGACGCTAAGGCCAATGGCACTCCAGACTGAATATCGACCACCGACCCAACTCTCGAAGCCAAACATATTCTTGCTGTCGATACCGAATTTGGTGACTTCAGCCTCATTAGTAGATAGAGCGACGAAGTGCTTGGCAATTTCGCCCTTGCCGCCGGTCTTCTCGAGGAACCACGATTTTGCGGTGTTCGCGTTCGTGGTAGTCTCGGCGGTGGTAAAAGTTTTGGAGGCAACAAGGAAGAGAGTTGTCTCAGGGTCGGAGTTAGCAAGAGCTTCGGCCATATGAGTACCGTCAATGTTGGAAACGAAGTGCAATGTCATGTCCTTGGCGCCATAGTGCTTTAGGGCTTCGGTAACCATAACAGGTCCCCTAATACGCTGTTAGAAGAATGTAATACACGTTCACGGAGGAAGCTCACGACTATGAATAGCGCAAGAGTTATACTTACAGGTCAGAACCGCCAATGCCGATGTTGATGATAGTAGTTAGCTTCTTTCCAGTGAATCCCTTCCACTCCCCGCTCCTGACCTGCTCGGAGAATTCCTTCATGTGCTGCAAGACCTCATTTACGCCGCCTTTGACGTTCATGACATCTTGTCCCTCTACCTTCATCTCCCAGCCGCCTACGTTCCGCAATGCCGTATGGTAGACAGCTCGCTGTTCGGTGAAGTTGATCTTTTCACCTGCAAACATAGCATCGCGCTTCTTCTCGAGGCCAGCCTCCTCTGCGAGCTTTACTAGTAGATTAATCGTCTCTTCAGTAACGAGGTTCTTGCTGAAATCAAACAGGATATCTGTGCCGTTGTTGCTGAAGGTCTTGCTAAGTTTGTCGAAACGGGATGGGTCAGAGGCGAAGGCTTGCTTTAGGACAAAGGTTTTGCCAACGGTCTTGTAGTGCTCCTCTAGGGAAGCCCAAGTGGGCAAAGAAACTGCTTGAGGCATCTTCTCTCTCGAGTCTGCCCGGAGACTGGAAGAAGAAACGAAAGTATACTGATGCTAACTGGGTCAAGCAATTTCGTTGTTAGTATGCGTGTATTATTATATAGCGACGGGATTAACGGCGCGGGGTGATGCGGTGATGCGGTGATGCGGTGATGCGGTGATGCGGTGATGCGGTGATGCGGGCGGCGGGGCAACATGTAAGATAAGTAGGTAGTTATGTCACCACCGTGTTTCACTTACATCGGAAGAGTTCAGCAGTTTATACGGAACAAAGTTCACAAGATCGTGGAGTCGTGAATGAGGAAGATGTCTGTATACTTGGATACCTATCTTATAAATATAGTTAATGAACTTCTGTCTGTGTTTGTTATCTTATTAGGTTAGGTAGGAAAAGAGGTAGTGGGGGTTAAAAGTGGATGAGTGAGCAACATTTGGGTCATTTCTTGGAAGCTGGAAGCTTCTCATTTTCTTCTGCTTGTACCTACATTAGGTACTTTAATAGATGTACGAAGTACCTCGTTAGGTGCTGCGTAACTTTTCCTAAGCTGTTAAGGTCATCCCATCTACCCCGCGCTAGTGACGTGATGCTTATGGCACCTATGTAGACTACCTACCTATGAGGTACTTATTGGAACTAAGTAGCTGCGGAACCGTGGATGTAATATACTCGGCGTGTATAAAATTTATCCCGTGTAAACCGCGCAAAGCGGGTCCGGGAAACTCGGCGTCTTGCTTTGCTAGCGAGTACCTAGGTAGCTTTGTATAGTTGATGATATCGTACCTACATGTAGATAAACATCTAGGTACAATTATTCTTACACAGACCAACAATTGCGGCAATAACAGAGCGAACCAGTCTCACAATCGGGAGTAACAGTAAGCTTCGGGTAATAACAAAGGGTCCGATATTCTTTAACAATAGCTACAAAGGACTTTACAAACATCACAAGACCGGGCAATAAATAATACGATAAGGTATTGGCAACGGGCGTCTTTTCCTCGGCCTCAATCTCGTCTATCTACAGAGTTGTTCTCCTTTTGAGATCCCAGAAAGTGCAAACTCGGAGGCATCGTCAATAACTCATGCCAAACTCCATATGAAAGTGCTTCTAGGCTGGTCCAGAATCCGGTAATATATCGCAATAGCAACAGCAACACAACGCAGGACACCATCACCACATGCGTTTGTCACATCCAGTGTTTCCAGTTACAAACTACGCAGACTTATGCTCTACCTATTTCCATCTTGTTAGTCAATCTCCCACCCATGAATTCGGGCGCATGCTGTTATATCGCCATGGCCTAGACGTGCATCTGATAAATGACAATCGTGTTTATCGCCTGTCTTGGATACTGCCAACGAACGACGGGTCCTTAACGCTGCCACCCGCATCGCCAAGTCCCGCAATCGGTCGGTTATAGCTGAAGCCCGCAAACTGGTGTTGCATCGTCTCTGACAATGCTGATCCCTCGACGACCGAGTCCTGCGGAGCTTCCGAAGTAAATTCGGAATCAAATTGCGCTGTGTCAAGAGCATCGGTCTAGGTCGAGGTTAGAGTTAGGAGCTCACAAAATATGAAAAATTAGTACCGAAAAAATACTTACAACACTGGGCTTGAACGTGGGCTCATATTTGCGCTGTAATAGCTTACGCCAGTCGATAGCGTGGAAGAAGGGATGGGCCTTGATCTCGGCGCTGCCTGCGGCTCCTAATCGCTCATCTGGGTTGCGGTTGAGGAGCTTAGAGAAGGTCCTTGGCCGCGGGAGGCACAATGTCTGCGCTAGGGAAATGTAGGGGCTCCGACAAAATTTTGCGGTACATTTCGTTAGTATTCTCGTCATAAAATGGTGGGAGACCCGTAAGCATTTCGTAGAGAAGAACTCCGAGAGTCCACCAATCCACTGTCTTATTGTATCCCTTGCCCATAAGAAGCTCCGGTGCTAAGTATTCGGGTGTGCCACAGAATGTGTTAGTCCTGTCTTCGTCCTTCATATCTAGCTTACAAAGACCGAAATCACAAAGCGCGATGTGACCTTGGTAATCAATTAGGATGTTCTCGGGCTTCAAATCTCGGTAGATAACGTTGAATCCGTGCAAACACTCCAGGGCGCAGAGTAGCTCGGCTGTGTAGAACCGTGCTCGGTTGACGTCGAATCTCTGCTCCTTCTGAAGATGATGGAACAGCTCTCCGCCGTTGACGAAAGCTAATACAAAATAAAGCTTCTCAGGGGACTGGAATGTAAACTTGAGGGGCACGATGAAGGGATTGTTAATCTGCGCCAGCACAGATCTCTCGGCTAGAGTGTGGGCGACTTCGGATCTCGAGATGATGTGGGCTTTACGAATCGTCTTGAGAGCGTAGATTCGGTTGGTATCCTTTTTGCGGACCTGCATGACTTTACCAAAACTACCCCTACCGACCACCTTGAGTAGCTCGAAGTCTTCCATCTTAAGCTTGCCCGCCCGGTTTTCGACATATTCCACACCGATCTTGAGCCTACCGGAGCCATACTGTACGTCGACCCAATCAACGCCACTGTGTCCTAGCTCGCGTTCTCGGTTGTGGAATTCGGCCGCGGCCTTCTCGCGATCCTTCTTACTGGCCTTAGGATCCTCGACGAAAGTATGCTTTTCCTCAAACCTAGGATTGATTCGGACGACACCTAAGAAGATATCTTGGCTTCGACCGGACCCCGGCGGCGCGGTAGGGTTACGCATATATAAGTGTACGTTTAACTCCGTCACTCGAGACACATCAAACTTGTACTGGGTGTTATCACCAGCCCACAAGGGGTTTTCCGGGTTGCCGGAGACCGAGTTGACAAAAACCTGGACCTTATCAAAATCCAACAATGCGTACGGCAGATATTTGCTAGAGATCCGACCGTGGTTAGAAGGTATGCCAGTGAAACCTCCTGCCGATGTTTGGGGTCTGCCGTTTGTGTAAGAACCTGCTACCGCTCGTTGAGAGGACCCTGGTCGCACAGAACTAGAGCTAAGTGCATTCCCTGTTGACATGGAGCCCTGGCCATGCTGCGAGAATGCGTTTCGATGCTGTTCGGGAAGAGCAAAATTCTGGCCCTCGTGGAGAGTTACGACGAGAATACCGGGTTTCGGAGGTTTTACGACAGGTTCTTGTACCATGTGTTCCGAAGCAGCTATAGGGAGAATATATGAGCAACTTTCTCCGAAGAATAGTATACATGGTTACAAACCGATGGCGTTGTCATTAGGAGTAGGTGTAGCAGAT
Organism: Daldinia concentrica; assembly: GCA_902805455.1. Lineage (NCBI taxonomy): Eukaryota > Fungi > Ascomycota > Sordariomycetes > Xylariales > Hypoxylaceae > Daldinia > Daldinia concentrica. The sequence continues at coordinate 248,134 of CADCSW010000003.1, read as the reverse complement.
GTTGGAATTGGACTCTTTTCATCTTTTTCCGTGATTGTTGACGCGGAAGGATTTCGGGAGAAAGTATTCGCAAGGGGCCCTAGATGGGTATCCTTTAACTCTGATGGTACGTCGTGTTAGCAGAACTACGTACGATCATCGTGCATCTGAACCAAAGAAGCGAAAAGGCAAAGTTTGGGCTGAAAGGAAACCATTCGAAGACTATAGCTGGTAATTAAATACTTACTCTTGGTGAGCTTCCACGACATTTTCCAACAGATCCCCTATGACAGGTTTGTAAATAGGCGTCAAGTAGGAGGAATAGGAGGAAGTCGGTGAAGGTCGCGCAATAAAAGGTCGGAGACACGACAAGTTGTAAAAGAGGAGATAAGTTATTTAGGTATCGAAGGGGAGAGGCGTTTCCTTATCGGTGTTGTGATACTAATGATCGATGAGATAAAGATTGGCAGATAGGAAAAGGTTAAAAGTAAAGAGTAAAAAGTAAAAAAAAAGGGGGAAGAAAGGAGGAATCAAAAAAGGTGGCTGAGGAAGAAGCAATGATGTCGAATTTCTACCTAGGACGGGTTTTGAGTTGGGTTGATCATCAATCAATTAGAAAAGGTCAAAGATCTGAAGTTGACCAGGTCAATGTTTCGGTTCATGGGTTTCTGCGCAGACCAGCCGGGGGGTTAAGAGGGGGAAGGGTGATTTCGCCGCAGCAATAAATTCAATCTTTAGCGTACAACAGGCGGCTGATAGGATAAAGGTAAGTGACTTTTAGGGGTTATAGAATTTATGGAGGGGTCTTGTCTAACTGTCTGACTGCTGTAGAGTTGGCGTTTTGGCGGTATGGGGCACCCCTTATTAACGATAAGGTACTTCTAATATAGTAGTTCATACATGTGCGGGTGGATGTAGGTACATACATAGGTACCTACCTATGGATTACACTAGAGCACAATGTATTAGAGCACAAAGGCGGGGTAGCACATGCGCGGTTTCTAAGAGTAAGACAACATTAAAGTGTGATTACCTACATGTAGGTAGGTACCTTTATACATGTACCCATCCCGACTCGTGTTCTATTTTTTAAGGTCAGTAAATACGAACTTTTAACCCGGCCCAACTTCTTGTGCCTCTACAAGACTTTACACGCGGCAATGCAATCAAAATTCCCATTGAATGTAGGTAGTTATACATTATATAGTATAAGGTACCTACGTGATGACATTTATTACTACCTAAGTACCTACATTAAGGAGTTTACACTAATCCACTTGTTGAATAGCCTTGGCAACGTTAAGCGGAGCGTGGCGGAGCACTTCAGGGGCTGCATCCAAGGGCTGCCAGGTAGATTATCTCCAGATATCTCGGGTATCTCAGCCAGTTCTCTAACACACGACTGAATATGTACATAGTATGTTCATTCTTGATGCATATGTGCACTATGCACAATTACTGAAGTAGGATTTCAAATTGCTTTGACTTATCAAATAAAGACTACGGATAGAGACAATTGCTGACGTCGCATATAGGACTTTGTGTTAGTTTTCGTCGACAAGCCCCCTAAATTGTCTTGATCCTACCAAGCGAATTTCATCTTAAAATACGGAGTATTATTACTCTGTGCATATTTATGAAGCAAGAATGTAGTACGGTTCCAGTATTATTTAAAGAACATTTTCAAATAATCTAAAAATGTATAATCTAATAATGGTGAGTTAAGTTGATGAATTATTCTATCAGGTAACTAACAGTTTTTAAAGAAGTTATAGATAATACCATTTTTGAGCTGACTACATTAAATTTGGTTGTTAAACTAAATACCTTAGCTGGTTGCATCTCAAGAGTCTAGAAGCTTATGCAGTTAGTCATGTTAACTACTATGTACAGCTATGCAGGGGCAGAAAGAGGCCGCTTGCAAGTTGCAACGGCACGACGCGAAAACCTCACCTCGTTCCGAATTACTATGTACTGGAGATGATTACAAATCACGTGCTGAGTGTGGCGCAGCTATAGTAGTCTATGGGGTCGATGATTGAAGAAACCTGTCCTCACTGTCGCCATGCTTAAAGATGAATAGGAAGAAATTATTATTAAGCATCATGTCGCGGCCGTAGCCTCTCGGTCTCTTGATTTGCCAGAGCCCAAAAATAAAAATAAAAATAAAAATGGCACACGTTCCCGAAACCCAAGAGCATGGAAACCAATCTACAATTACAACTACGAACAACGGTCATGTTGAAGATGGCGGCATTATGCTCGGCACCACAGGGTCAAAGGAGCCACAAAACATCAACATCCAAGATGATGGCCAAACTACCCAAGCAATTCCTTCTGAGGCACCTCGCAGATATATGGAAGGATGGAAATTATACGCTATGATATCCTCGTATGGTTCCCAATGCTCAATTACGCCTTAATCCTTCGCCTAATAACGAGGCCTAGCTTGTGTTTATCCCTATTCTTATCGACGTTAGAAACGACAATAGTCAGCACGTCGCTCATCTCTATCACGAATGCCTTGGGAGGCTTTGAGCAGAGAGATTGGGTGGTCACCTCCTATCTCATCACTTATACAGGTATGGTTACGGGTTTGTAGGTATATAACGAGGTCACTTAGCTAACTGCCTAGATCATAGGCTTCTTGGTCGTATATGCTAAGTTTAGCGACATACTGGGGCGTAAATTGTTAATACTGGTCGCGATAGCTTTCTTTACTGTTTTCTCGATCGTCTGCGGCTCAATCTCAAATATGACTCAGCTGTGCGTATATCAGTCCCAGCACGATGACATTACAATACAATAGCACGGTATGTATACTAAACTCTTTATAGGATCGTATTCCGGGCTCTACAGGGCATCGGTGGCTCCGGAATCTACGCGATGGTGACATGCATCCAGCCCGAACTTGTCCCACCTGAGAAATGGGGGAATATCATCGCGGCCGTCTCCCTGGTCTCCGTCCTCAGTTCCGTCCTTGGTCCCATACTTGGTGGTGCAATCAACAACAATTCCTCTTGGCGATGGGTCTTCCTTTTAAAGTGAGCACGCCTTCATCTGGAATTAGGAACGCTTGGAGTGATTAACATCGAGAATAGTGCTCCGGCTGGAGTAGTTGCGACTGGTTTAATCGCCTTCGTAATGCCGGCTCAATTCCCAAATATCGATGACTCGGCGGGCTTGATGAGCTTTCACAGTAAGATATCGCGGGCATCACTTCGTCGGCTTGATATTATTGGAGCCATATTGTTGCTCTTTTCATCTGCTTTAATCGTCTTCGCTTTCGAAGAAGCAGGCTCTCGGTACAGATGGCAAAGCCCGACAATCTTAAGCACTCTAATCGTTGGTGGTCTCCTATTTATCGGGTTTCTCGGATGGGAAAAAGTTGCGGATCGGCCAAGAGCCACTCAAGAACCCATCTTCCCTCTTCGACTAATGAAGAATCGCTTGGTTAGCTCTCTTACTATGTAAGACTACCTCAAATTGAGACTTGACTCGTTTTCCTAACAGTATCTAGAATTGCTTTTTGCACAGGACCCCCCTTTATGACCGCGATAATCAATCTTCCACAACGCTTTCAAGCGGTCGACGGACTTAGCCCGTTTGAAGCTGGCACTCACCTCTTACCTCTCCTACTTGCCTCTCCCGTTGCTACAATCGTCGCTGGGCAGCTCGCAACGAAGTTCAAAGTACCCCCTTTTTATATCCTTCTCTTTGGAGCATCCATGCAGCTATTAGGAATCGGACTTGCGAGTTCGGTCCGGTTTAAAAGCGGCAACGCTATGTATGGATATGAGGTGATAATGGGCTTCGGTTTCGGTATGGGCCTCGTTTCATTGCTGATATACACACCAATGGTGGTAAAACGGTCTGATATGGGTAAGTCACTAATAGATTAAAAATTGCATTTATTTAAATACACGCTGACTCCTCATATAATAGCCGTCGCCATAGGAGCAATTACCCAGATACGAGTACTTGGCGGGACAATAGGGTTAGCCATCAGGTATGGGATATACGCGAACTGAACTCAAACTATTTACTAACGCGTGAGCAGCTCAACGGTTCTCAACAATCACCTCTCCTCCACTCTGCCCGCCCTTCTCAATCCGGCGCATATCAAGTAGATCTCGGACTCTGTGCAGTATATTAATACACTCCCGGACGCAACCCGCGATGCGGTACGTCAAATCTTCGCTGATGGTTTCAACTCGCAGTTGCGAGTCATGATGTATTTCAGTGTGGCGGTTTGGGTCTTCGCGGCAACGCTCTGGGAGCGTAAATTGAGAAGCACCGCAAATGTTGAAGGCTATTGATTCTCTTAAGTATTATTCTTACGTAGGTACCTAGGTAAGTCGTAGGGTATACCTAACTCGATTTCGTAATTGTCATGTCCCATTGCGAGCTCCTCTTGCCCTCAGCCAATTGATACGTATTCCACACACTTAACTTGCATTATTAATTATTAATTGATATATAAATCTTGAAATTTGGTGTCAGTAAATTTCTTGGAACATCTAAATGTATTATTATCCAAGAATACCCAAATCTATATTGCTGGCTTCTCCATCTATATTCTAGAATTGAGTTCTACCCCTTAACATGCTCACCATCCCTAACCCTCGCGCAAAGCGTCTTCAGTACCTCTGCGCCCTTTCTATAGTCGTCTACATCAACGTAAACCATGCCACTGATACGCCACCACCAGACGTTCCTGTAGAATTCCGTCTGAAAGTACATGCCACTCTCACGGCTTCCGGTCTCTTTAAACCAATCGCAGACCTTACCCGCATGCGCCGGATCAACCTTACCGGGGCTGTCGGTACCTAGCTCGAGTGGCAACCGCACGTTAGCAAAAAAGCAGTCGCGCAGACAGGATCCTGGAATATCCATGATGGAGGTGCCTAGAATCTCGGCGGCGGCTTCAGCGCCGCGTTGTGCTACGTTATGACAGTACTTCTTGATAGCAGCATCGCCACCGCAGATTTTATCACGAAAGTCGATAGCAGCTACGAAGAGGAACAGTTAGCAAGGTATTATGAATCGACAAGTACCCAGATCATGAGATATAACACAAGAAGGTAAGGAGACTGACTATAATAGGAAATATTACTTACCCTGAACACAGAGCCAAGCGGTTAAGTCGTCCGTACCTACGAGGATAGAAAGGCATCATTAATACCCATACATAGACTTTTACTTACTTAGGTCATTCTCTTGACCCACAGTGCGCACATACCAGTAAAATCAAACATCTCCACAAACAGATGCCCCTCATCCTCATCTTTTGACTGTGAGCCCAATTCTTTCCGAGGCCTGAAGTTGTGACTCGTCGGCAGCGTCGTCCGAATCAAGTGACGGTTCCTACTAGGAACATAAAACGCCGCACATCCCCGCGGCACAAAGAACCACTTGTGTAGATTCGTGACGAAGAAGTCAGGGTTTAGGGCAGCAAGGTCGATATCGACGTGTCCGATCCCGTGCGCCCCATCTACTAAGACCAGCGCCCCCTCAGCATGAAGCGCTGGCACCAACCGCTCAAATGGGACCCGGAACCCAGGCATACTGACAACTGTGTCTACGACAGCAAGCCGCACTCTCTGCCCCGGCTCTGCGTTGATGCTCCTTGCCGCATCTACCATAGCCTGCACGAGATCATCATCCGACACCGGCCACACGACAGGCACAACATGCACCTTCACCCCATGCGTCTCCTCGATCCACGATATTCCGCGGCCAAGGGAGTCATAGATGCGCTCATAGCAGAGTATCACTTCCCCGTCCTTCCAACTCAGGTTCTTAAGCACGGTGTCGGACCCAGTTGTCGCATTAGGCACGAATACAAGCTCATCAACATTCGGACAATGCAAGGCCTGAGCCGCGAGAGCCCGCTGCGGCGCAAGCCGGTCATGGAACTCAAGAGCGATGAACGGGTCCGGAGCCGCGTCGGCTTCGGCACAGAAACCCTGGTGGGCGCGCCGCACCGATACCGGGACGGTCCCGTATGAGCCGTGGTTAAGTGGCGTGTAATTCGGGCCGAAGGCGAAGTGCGCCTTGCGGAAGGCGGCGCCGAAGGGGACTTGGGCGGTAGATGTAACTTCCATTGTCGAGTTGTCTTCCCTCTCGGGATGGTATATAATCGTCATTATGGATACGAATGAGACAAGACAAGACAATATGAGAACAAGGATGAGAACTAGAAGAAGAAACTTCAGAGGGGTAAAAGTGCCGACGAGGTTCGGTCTCGTCTCGGCCTCGGCTTGGGGTGAAGCTTGTCGGAAGGGGTTGAATTAGTATAATCTAACTAGAGTTAGCAGATCTCCTTACATATACCCTTACATAGATAGTACTGTTGAAGTGTTGGAGTATCTTCCCTACCACCGGTTCGTATCGGCTTACATCGGCCATGAACGTTGACATCTATAGAATGTCACCCTAATATACTACTAGTTAGTGAGTTTCTATCAAGACTGAATTTCGAAAATTTATTGCTATGGCTCATCATCTTTCATCTAGTTTACACTAACTGTGCTATCTCGAGTAATGCTCCGGTATTAATATAAGGTATAAATTGACTTATTCATTACTCATAATCGTAACCGTGACCTCAAATATTCGTTCCTCATGCGAATATCGGATATCCTACAACGGCGCAACTAGGCCAGCCCGGAAGAGAAAAAGAAAAACGCCGTGCAATGCAGGGCTTGCTAAAATTCAAATACTGACCCATGCCCTTACACTCTCCCTCGTGTCATTGCATCGGTTCTTTTATCGTTAGTTAGATCGTCTTAAGTGTCCTCGTATTTCGCTTACAACCCCCCCCCTGGTTACCAATCAACTGCCCATCCGTTCTGATCTAAAAACTCTTGGCAGGCCTCCTTTAGTTGAAGGTTTGGCCGTAGGTCGCTGGGGTGCAGTGGTTCTCTTGTCAGAGGATCGGTGGGATGCCTTCGGAGATGCTCCATAATAGACGCCCTCTCGTACGACTTGCCGGTCTTTGTCTATCGGCCTGGTTAATAAGATGTCGGAGAATCCCCATATTGGTTTATAATACTTACAATTACCGGATCGATCATGATACCAAAACTAATATCATCAATTACCCAGTCAGGGACCTCCCGCTTTTTCTCCGATGCGGCTCTAGCCTTCTCGAACGTTGATCGTAGCAACTCGATCTTGTGGTTCCACTCCTGCGTGACCTGGTCTCTGTCGAAGTCGTTGTCGCAAGACCCGATCATGTCCTCACGCTCGCGCTCCAAGAGGCCGATGACTTCATTCTCCAGCTCTTGTCCCTCGCGGACCCTCTGCTTTTCCATCTCATCCCAACGTTCTTTCTTACAGCGTAGGACCTGATCGGTAACTGGACCCAACGACTTGTCGTTCGTCTCCACACACAAGCGGTGGGCTTGCAGAGCGCTCTCGAGGGCAGCGTCGTAGTCGTGTATAGAGAGCTGGCACTTGGAAAGGACAAAGTAGGCTTTTAGATTACCTCCGCTCAGCTTGAGACACTCGTTGCAGTCTGAGATGGCCGATTCGTATAATTCGAGCCGAAGCCGTGCCATAGCACGATTTGTGTACAATGAGGGATTCGTATCGTCCGCGATGATACTATGAAGATTCGAGGACAATTAATTTTGAGCGTAGAATAAACTATGTGCCTTTTGTAACTCACGCTTTAGAGTAGAGGCTCTCAGCGCCTATATAGTCGCCAGATTGGAAGTGTTGGTTCCCATCTTCCTTTAGCTTAGTGGACTTTTCCACGTCCTTCCCCATTGCTGTTGGTGTTCGCTAGTAAACGCTAGTAAACTCGATCGAAGGATAGGTCTTGTTGTTTCGGAGGGTTTCAAGCTCCAAACAGGTAGATAACAACGTAGATATGGCGCTATCGAGGGTGGTTATAACGGGCGGAGAAATACGGATAAGGACTTCTTTGTTAAAAGGTAGCGGATAGTTGTAGGACTGCAAATAAGAGATATGGGCTACTGGTCCATACAATTATAGGTAATTGGTGAGAATAAGCTGTATTAAGACGAAGGTATTTAGGATTGTATTAGTTGAAGAAAATATAGATGATACATTCCTAGGCCGTAGGATAAGTGAGTGAGAGAATTGACAAGGTGATTGTTATGTTTAAAGATTAAAGTTTAAAGATTAAAGATTAAAGAATAAAGAATAAACGGGATACCTTCATCTCGTGTTTCCATCTGTTTCGAAAGGTTCAGCCTTATTCAATTGGTAGTTGTTGCTTGTTGCTCGTTACTTCCGTCTTATTACTTCCGTCGCAAGATAATAGCGTACTACCTACACTACACTACATGTACCTACTCAGCCCAAGACCCCTGATTGATTAGCTGCGATAGGCCCCATTTGTCAGGCGAAGGTTCCAGAATGATGTGCATGTATTAGCGAGTGACAATGTACCCGAGTACGGATACTTCTATGCACTAAGCGCGGAAGCATGGGTCTCTCCACTGTCAGACTGCATTATGTACCTTGTATAGTGTATGCCTTAGGTGCATTAGGTTAGTAATCAGCCACCCTTTTTATCTTTACACTACTTCTTCTTCACTTCTCTTATGTATTTCAACAACTACCTGAATACCGTTCATACTATTCAATTCCGTATCATTCTTCTGCGGACCGACACCTTGACACCTTGACACCTTGACACGAAAGTGCTGCAATGGCCATTGACGTAGTCACCGTGCGGTTCCCAATCTTCACCCCTGTAGTTCCATACTGGTACAACCAACCACCTTCCCAGCTCCCATCGTCACATTGAAGGCTAAGTAAAACCTGGCGATCATCCTCGCATGCAATCCCCATTTGGGCGCACGTGGCAATGCGCATAGCTAAATCTAATGCGCTGCCATTTAGACCAAGGCGTTCGTGCACTCGCAATTTCAACAACGGACCCAGCGTTGTCTGGAGATGATCGTCGTCTGACGACCGGAGTAGGCGTCCGATGAATCCCAAGCAACAGTCTGCGGAAGGGTAGTACCGACTACCTTCTATGTAGGAAAGGTCTAAGAGCAATGTGTGTATGAGTTTGAGGGTATGCTCGAATTCTTGGCCACGGTTATAAGAATAAAAGCAAGCAAGAATGTTCGCGCTGACAATAGGGTCCACTCGATCTCTGCTACGGTCAAAATACGTCTGTTGTGCTTTTTAGCGAAAGAACTTTCGTTACTACCACCTTAGCCGTATCAGTACATAATGGCTTACCTGGAAAGTACCGTCATCTTTGACATATTCGGCCATCACGTCGAGAATAGGCGAAGCAATCTCGGTCGGCGACGGTCGAAGAACTTTGAGTGCGAGTGCTGTGGTATCAAGATCATCGGGGAAAATACCTCCCGGAATGAGTGCTGTTTTGCCTAATAGCATGCCTTCATAAGTCCCTTTCTCGTTATGCACCAGTATTTAGAGAGCTTCTTACCTGCGAAGAAATTCCAGGTCTTCTTAGATCCCCAACTGAGATCAACAAGGGTCCTAGTACCATCATGTTTAGCTACAAATTCTCTCTAACATTTACTCGCACAGCCTGGGGATTGACTTACTGGTCTTGCAACGTATCTGCAATCAGCAATTTTGCGAAATTGTCTGCGAAGACGATCCCGCTGTCTGTGATCGAGTCGCATTGCTTCGCATTCTGGAACAAGTATCGCCAGCCCCTGCCCACTGAACTATCTAACAGCTCGCGCAATATGTTAATTGTTGATTCCCCGAAAACAAGTCCCCGGATACTTGCTGCTCGCGCCGCAGTGACGTTTTCTTCTTTATCGTCAATGAAGGTGACCTGATTTCCGGCCAAGTTAATATGGCCCAGAACGTGACGGTAAAATTCCAGCTCCGGCTTTCGCATGCCTGCCACAGCCGAGGTGAACACTCGATCGAAAAGATGCCAGTCCGTTATTGTTGTAAGTTCCTCGAAGTCTTCTTTGCCCACATTTGACATGGCATATACTTTAATAGTAGGATCTTTTTTCAACTCATGAAGGAATGAGACGATGGCATGGTTGGGCTGTAGAGACGCGCGTGCCTGGGCAAATGCCTCGGCAATTTCGGGCGCTGAGAGAAAGAATTGTCGAGCACTCGACTCATAACAGGCATCACGAGTGATCTCGCCACGCTCATAACTACACCAGACAGGCGTCGAGAGTATTTCTCTCAATTTCCGAGCTGGTATAGTCGTCGCCGTGTTGGCGGACCATGTGAAGAGGACATCGCCGAGATCGAAAATAATACCTCGAGGGGGTGGTTGCAAGAAATCCATTTTCTTTAAATGGTTCGGCTCGACTCTAAGACCCCAAGAGAGAAGGATGATTACCCGCCCTCCCAGGGATCGAATATGGGTCAACTTTTAACCTAATAAAACTACGCAAATTAGAAAGAAGGGATGTCTTACTTTATAGATTTGTCTCAGCTAAGTAGCAACTAGCTATGAAGTCCCAATATCCTGCTGAGAAAATAGTATTAACAGGGCCATGCTCTAAAGTTAGCATGCTTTGGGAGGAACAACTATAATTGTTTCTTACAATATCCCCTAATATTCGATCGGCTCTGCAGCAAGTGTAACGAACGATCTATCTTCAGATATGGCCCCGAGTATGTTTGAAGACAAGAAAGGGGTCGATACACTCGTCCATTTATTAAGTTATTCAGTTACTAATAAGACAACCTCTGCAGGTAGCTTGTAGTGTGCAATCCTAAATCTCGCTAATATTGATGAGATAGGAGCCTCTGGGGAGGAGTACAAAGACTAGTGGTGGGATCGTGGTTTCACGGAATCCGTACCTAGGTAGGTATACAATCAACTTCTCGCCTCAGCCTGGATATTGGCAGAGCGGATGGTTTTCACATGCATACGCCCTAGATTACGAGTGAGACACAAACTCATCGACCATTTACGTCTAATTGGCCGGCTTCTGCGGTCAATATATAGATCTCTACCAGTTGGCTTATTGTAAAATTTATCCCTAGGAGGTATCTTACCATTCCCCCTTTCACTCAAACTTCTCTCTTAATATCATCTTACTCAAAATGGAATACAGCCAGGCCTTCATCTACTACGAACTTACGCCTAAGCTAATGACTATATATTTATTCATTGCGGTAGTTATTCTCTTTCTTGCCTTCTTAGTAATAGTGAATATATAGTATAGTCACCTCAACTAAGTCTCATATCCTAGTGCGTACTCCTCGTGGCAACTAGACTGATCTACAATATCTTCTTCCATCCCCTTGCGTCGTGTCCTGGCCCGTTCTATCTCGTTGCCTCTGATATCTCATTGGCCGTTTTTTCACTTCTTGGAACAAGCCAATATCCGCTCAAAGCCGCCCACGAAAAATTTGGGGAGATTGTTCGCATCGCTCCTGGGACGCTCTCATATATCAAGCCGCAGGCCTGGACCGAGATCTACGGATACAAGAAAAACGGCGGAGGTCGAGCAAACTTCCCTAAGGATCCCCGATTCTACAATGAGATGATGCTCGGAAAGGATACCATTACACTAGTTAGCGATGATGATGCAATTCCTATTCGGCGATCATTGAACAGCGCTTTCGCGCATCGCTCGCTTCTCGAACAGGAGCCTATGATACAGGAGCATGTCAGCCGACTCATGTCACAATTTGAGAGACATAGTGGTAACGGGAAACACGTCGATGTGCGCGAATGGTTCACATTTTCTATGTTCGATATCAACAGCGACTTTGGTTTTGGGGAAGACATGGGCTGCGTTAAAAATGGTACCTGTCACGACTGGATCAAATTTGTCATTGATTATTTCTATGCAGCTACACTCCTCCATCAATGCCATAAGTTTTGGCCGCTGAATCGCTTACTAGCTCTCCTTATCCCACCTTCAACGCGAAAAATGCAGATAAGTCATAACGAAGCTTCATTGAAACGTGTTCGGGATCGCATGGCCATGGATACGGATCGCCATGACTTCATGCATTATTTTCAGAAGCAGGCGAATAAGGAACGCCTCCCAATAAAGATGATCGAGGCGCAAGCGACAGTCGTCATCCTAGCTGGCAGCGAGACGTCGTCGGCAGCAGAGACCGCCGCCATATATCACATTCTAACGCATCCAGATACCTACGAGAAGCTACGTGAAGAGGTCCAGAGCACATTTGCCAGCGTTGAGGATATAAAACTGCAAGATGTACTGAACAAGCTGCCCTACCTGGATGCCGTGGTGCAAGAAACGCTGCGTATTCATGCCCCGCTTGCTAATGGCTTTACTCGCTGGGTGCCGGATAAGAACGGGATGACGATTTGTGGTCGATACGTCCCACAAGGGGTGAGTATATAATGACACGTTTATAGGTGCTTTTTAAAGACCACTGATTACAGGTTCAATTTACTAATAAATGGGTATTTTTAGACAGTAGTTACAATTAACCATTACTGCTCTAATACTTCAGCTTCCAATTTCTGCGATCCCACGAGCTTCATCCCGGAGCGATGGATAGGTGACGCCAAGTACGCCAATGATAAGAGGGACGTTGTGCGGCCATTCTCAGTAGGACCGCGGAACTGTCCTGGCCAACAGTAAGTCCACAAACTTGACCCTTTCCAGCCGTAAAAGCGTCATATTTAACATGCTCTGACGCAGATTTGCGCTGTACCACATCAAACTGACCCTCGCGCATCTGTTATGGCGTTTTGACTTGAAGCTGGGCGAGGGTACGGAGAACTGGACAGCGGGACAACGAATTTACAACGGCTGGATTCAACCTCCGCTGCCTGTTCTGATGGAGAAACGGAGATGATGGGGATTAGCGGATCTTACCGTGATATCTTTCCCCGTAATCTAATAAATCCTTGGGGAGCCTCGATAATCTAGATCAGTCGCTTCAGAGTCTTCAACAATAGTTCGTGTGATAGTGCTCAACTATGCATCGTGTAACAAAGAGAATTAATTATATCCAAAATAGGCAAGGTTTCTGACCCGTATGTTGGAAGCACATGTTGCACAGGTCATATCTATGTTCGAAATTCCAAGACATATACTATCTTTCTAGGTTAATCACCGTTGATGCAACTTGAAGGATTTCGTACGACATGTTGTTAGCTGCAAGGCGTAGTTCTTAAAAGGTGACCGGCTACCTCGGAGCTGGGAATAGGAATATAAAAAGATGCTCCGGGAATATTAGCTTTGTTGCACTGCTGAATATTGTAACAGGGTTAGTTATAACTTGGGAGTGTTCCTTCCGACTGGCGGCGGTCTAGGATATGTTGGTTGGTAGACAAGCGTCTGAGCGCATTATATTGGATCATACATACATGCTTCTTGCACTTTCGGTGTATTTGCTTACCTGAGGCTTTATGGTATATGATATAGAGGTAGTAATTTGATGAAGATGGGTTGACAATAAGACGTTGTACATATTAGTTGTAAGTGTGTGGACCCTCGGATCCGGTGCTTCGGAATGCGGGGGCGGGGAAGGAGATAATAAACCTCCATAGGTATAGGTACCTAGGTACCTACCTGAAATAGATTTGGAAGGCTCCGGCGCTCCACTTCATTCGACAAGTCAGTTAGGTAATAGCTAACTGACGTAACTAGGTACGGATTATGATTGTGGCTAATACTGTGTGGCTTGTGGCATGTGGCTTTATAAAGGACATACATAGTACAGGTCAATTCGACGGTATTCATAGACGGTCAGGTAAATATTAAACCCTAATATACCTATTCGACCAGATTTATCAGCGGTCAAATTTGTCTGGTTTTAATTTGGCCTAACTAACTTGGACTAACTTGACCTAACTTCGAAATTGCCGATCATGGGGAATGTCTTTAGCCAAATCTTCTTTATTCCGGCTCCGGTTCTCACGGAAAAGAACTGTCCCGATCAAACCGGACGAGTAAGTATCTAAGTACCTGTATAGTTCTCGCTGACGCGTACGCTCATCTACCGTAGGTCTTCATCGTGACAGGTGGCTACGTCGGTGTGGGTTACGAACTGTGTAAGATCCTCTACGCCCACAACGCCACTGTCTGGGTTGCAGGCCGCTCCGCACCAAAGGCCGAGAAGGCCATTTCGAGTATCAGAGATGCTTCACCGTCCAGCAACGGTCGCGTAGAATTTCTTTATCTTGATCTGTCTGATCTCAAAACAATCAAACCCGCCGTCGAATCCTTCACTGCTCAACAACAGCGCCTCGATGTTCTTGTGAATAATGCTGGTGTACGTCTTCTCTTCTCTTCTCTTCTCTTCTCTTCTCTTCTCTTCTCTTCTCTTCTCTTCTCTAACTAGTTTGTTATATACGCCTGCTTCGCCTATGTACCTAACATGCCTCTACTTGTAGGTCATGTTCCCTCCGAAGGGTAGCATTGACGCGCAAGGACACGAGATGCAAGTAGGCACCAACTGTTTGGGTCCATATCTGCTCTATCAGCTCCTCCTCCCACTCCTTACCAAGACCGCCTCCACTTCTCCGACGGCTTCCGTGCGTGTCACGTGGGCCGGCTCTGTCGCCGTGCACGTTGCCTCACCGCAGCCACAAGGGATGATCATTAATGATGATGGTTCTCCCACCGACCAAGGAGTGAAACCCAATTACGGCCAGACCAAAGTTGGTAACGTCTTTTTTGCGCGGGAGTTCGCCAAGACGACACCCCAGACAGGTGTTGTACACGCTGCTTTTAACCCGGGCAACTTGCGCACGGAGTTGCAACGGCACTGGACAGGTCCGGACCAATGGATCGTCGTGAGTGGTGCTACGTTTCACAACTTTTATTGGGACGTGTATTGATAATTATTGCCGTTGTAGGACAAATTAATGCTGTACCCGGCTATCTATGGGGCGTATACGGAACTCTGGACAGCACTCACTCCTGAGTTGACACCTGATAAGAGCGGCGCCTATGTTTATCCCTGGGGAAGATTTGGTTGTCTTCCAGTAGGCGTCGAGACTTCGATAAAAGGAGAATCTGAAGGCGGAACAGGAGTCGCAGCTAAATTCGTGGAATGGTGTCGCAAACATACGGAGGCTTTCGCGTGAAATTGTTAGAATGAGTATGGATCAGTTGGTGATGATTTGTTATCTATTTTGGCTCTTAAAAATAGACCTACCCATATACCTAGGTATCTAGGTTATCTAGATAGGTACTAACCATATGCGAAGCGAGAATAGTAAACCCAGTCATATCTCTTAATCAGATAATCTCGTAAATTGGGTTTTTTCTACTTAGCATAACCATTCATAACTCCATATCAACAGTTATTCCACTATCCTACGGCGTCTTCGTGACGAATTAGCATCCATCGGCGATCGTTCCGTCTAGCTGGGAGGGAATGAAGCATCACATTCGAGCAGTAAGTTTGCTACGGTTAGCTTTATAGTAGCCGATGCATGCCATCGCCTCGAAAAGGTAAACCTGCCATTAGCCCATGAGAGGTTGCCCGGTTCGATGCCTATATGGTCCTGCTGTATATTCGTAGAGCCCATGGTATTCTCATCTGGACGATAGAAGCGAAGACCATCAAATTGTTGAGGATTGTTGTAGAAAGCCGAGTCGCATGCCATAAGCCCTCTAGGCATTACGATTGAGGCTCTACGTGGAAGGGCGGTCTTGTCGTCGGACAGCTCGATGGGAGACATGACCTTGCGAACGAATCTAAATAGGTTAGCTGTTAGTCGTTGAATGGCAACTTAAGCATGAGAAGCGTGTTACCTACGAAATGTGGATTGGTTTAATCGTTGCGATTTCTTTAGGAAGCGATCTATGCGGGGAAGGGGGCCTTGCTGCTTCGAACTCTTTAAAATCAGAATCCTTTCTTCTTGCGTTTTCCTTCTTGATGGTTTAGTTAATGTTATCGGCATTATTCGGATTCGCTTTTTAATCCAAATCTACTCTGTCCTCGAAGACCCCAACGTGGTAGATGGCACTTGTACATTGTTTCAAGCCCACAGCTCGACGGCTATAAGCGTATAAAATTCCAAAAAAGCCATAGAGATATATACGTATATTTACTACTAGACCATCATCGAGACTCATGTAAGTGTGTTAAGCGCATGTCTCCCAACCCTTCGTGCAATCCAGGGGCGAGCTGCCCTTAGGCTATCCTTCTCCAAACTGCGCGGGTCAGCAGCACGCCTTCTCTCATCATAAGACAGCAAGGCAAGCGAGGCTTGTAGCAGATCTATGGAAGAAGGCTTAACTTAGCACAATATAGAGTTCGTACGCCTCCGAGAAAGCAAGAGCCTCGCATCATTTTTAGAGACTTGTCCTGTAGATAAATTTGTTGAAATAAGTGGTCAAGGGTCTACTTTCAGGTACAGTACACGGTATCTTGGCGTGGAACGTATATATATAAGAATGGCCTCCCTCCTCACTCATGTAGTTAATTGCCTAAGTCAATATACAACATACAGCTCATATACCGTATCTTTCAGCAAAACTTAGTACTAGGTAGTTATAACTTCTTCATAGTTGAAAGATCTAGCTAGGGATTTTTATAACATTTTTAATAAAGGAATAATTCCCATTGGCTGATAATGCTATCTCAAGTACATACGACATAGATTAGTTAGTTACCTTGCCTAGGGGAGAAAATATATCGCCTTTTGGGCCTACCAAACTTCCTATAGTGAATCCTTGATATAACCCGATTTAAGAAAAAAAAAAAAAAACTACCCACTACTCAGTCCATTAACCCATTAGCACACCGATTATAACCCCTGTCATTGATATTCATGGTCGGTTATATTGTGGCTTGGCTAGCAAAGCTGAGGTTTGCAAGGCTTAGTAGTAATATTGAACCGTACATAATTGGCTAACCCTTGCCTAATAGTATACGATAGGTACGTTAGGTAAATTTATAGTCACTGATTATCCGAATACGTCCTAGGCATTATTTCAAACATTTAGAACCTTTCCTAGACCCCTAAGACTTAGGTACTCTCTAAGTAAACTAGACAAAGATTATCAGCGAAGTAGCTTATCCAAATCACTTTGTACTCAAGAGACAAGAAGAAAAACTGCGCTCTACTATTTTAATACTTGCTAAATTCTGACGGGAATCGCTTACCTATGTGAAAGAGATCGACTAAAATCTTCCCGTCTCATGCTTGCGCCTCTATTTGGATGACAATGTATGATCGTGAGTGGGCCCATGAGACAGGGGTAGCCTCCTGGATAGGATGTTAGGCGCCTATACGTTTTATATAGTTGGACTCAACATCCCCAGAAACATGGTAACCCACCTAAAATATTATCTTCAATACCTACCTACTTAGGTGCTTTGTAAGGCTAGTAAGTGCTTTGGCACTTATATGACAGAATGTCAGATAGTTTGTCACGCACGAGCATTGAATCAACAACTGAAGATCTAAGATCAGTACCGACGCATAATGAAGAGGTAGCGAACCAAGCTAAGCCTCTCCTCTCCCACGAGAAGGATGCGGGACCCCGATACGCCAAATCAGAGATGCTGTCTAAGTACATACCAGAGCTGAACCCATCGGACCCACGAGCCATCACCCTTAGAGTCAAGATGGCCAAGAAAACGGCAATGCTGAAGATCCAATTGATAATCGCATCCCTAGTGGTTGCAGTGAGTACTGCTATGACGTTTTGGTCAGTAGTCACGCATAATCCGAATTATCGTGGCGTGGGCACGTATTTTTCCGGCAACTGTTCTAGAGCGAGTATGCTAAACAGTGTTATTCATGCCGTGATGAACATCCTCTCTAGTCTACTACTCAGCTCTGGAAACTATTGCATGCAGTTACTTGTCTCGCCTAGTCGATATGAAATAGACAAGGCGCATTCGAGGGGAATATCGCTAAGGATCGGCATTCCTAATGTTACAAACCTACGGCACATTTCTCGTGGTAGGGTGGCCGGATGGCTGTCTCTTGGCGTCACAGCAGCTCTTTTACATTTCGTGTAAGTCTCCTATTTACGTGGCTAGATTGATTGTAAGCTACTAATGGACATTGATAGTTGGAACTCGGTCATATTCACGTCATTACCTATAGTGTCAATCCCACGGGCCTTAGCGACAGCTGATTTCCAAGTAGCACCGGACAACTGGACCGCCAGTGACCCCCTACCACAACGTTGGTGGTGGATTTTTCCATCTGGCGACAGATGGGGCACTGTCAAATACGATTTAGCGCCAGTTTATACCATGAAAACCAATGCGCCGAGTTTGACGCGGCTAGACCCAAGGGAATGTGTCAACGAGTATCTGAATCCGTTAAGGTCCACAAGAGCGGTTCTGGTCGTTGCTCAAAATATAACAACCGAACAAAACAATGGTTCGTCCCTACTTGACGGTTGGATGAGTGGATGGGACTACTGGGACGCTGGTAATTACTGGCTATGCTCCGCATATGACCTAGGAGATTATACAAAAGTATGCAGCTTAGAATGGGCTGATACGTTGGATGATGGTTGGGTAGTGGGGAAGTCTGCTGGATTTCCGAACATCCTTGTTGATTATTGCTTGGTTGGCGATGAGGGTAATAATGAGGAAAGATGCGGGCTTCATTACAGCTTGCATATTATGGTCATCGTTTGCATATGCTCTTCTCTGCAATGCCTGCTCGTCCTCTGGACGAACCTATACTTTCGCAGGTATAACGCAACTGGGGAAAGTGGAAGGCGTCGGCGCGCTTTAATCACCATCGGAGACGCGATCGCTGATTTTCTACACGAGCCCAGTACCGAAACTAACGAAGAGTGCGAAGGCCGAAATCGTTCCAACACGGCACAAAGAGATTTCTACCAACTTCGGCTAACACAATGGAACGAATGGCAGAGTTACTGGTTCACAGCTGTTAGTATTCGGACTTGGACTATAGCACTTATTCTGTTAGTGTTTCTACATTACCTTTTGATATACCTCGAAGTCTAAACTAATGGGAATCGCTATATAGGTTTAGTATTGGCCTAGCAGTGCCTTCAGGTTTCATTGGGGAATATATCAACAGACTCAAAACTCAGGGCATGAATCTATCCTTTTTCGATATATGGGGGTTGGGATTCGAGGTCAATCCATCGATGATAGGTCACTCCTTCTGGAAATCCCAGGGTGAAGGGGGTGTGGACCTTATCGGAAACGTTCTTGTTGCCAACTTTCCCCAGGTGATAGTGAGCTTCATATACCTCTTTTACAATTCCATCTTGACAAGACAGCTGGTAGCGGACGAATGGATACGCTTTATCCGCCCCGAGGGCAAGAAGTCTCTCCGCGTGACCTCGCCTGTCGGGATGCAGAGGTCTTCATACTTCCTTTCTTTACCTCTGAAATACTCTATCTTGCTTATGATGGGTTCCATTCTACTGCATTGGTTCATATCGCAGGGAATATTCGTTGTGCAGACCAGTTCCTTCGGTCCGGGAGCTAAGGGTGAGCGACATTCAGAATTCGACGTCTCTGCTAGAGGTTATTCGGCATTAGGGGTCCTTTTGGCTATCACCCTGGGAGCAGTCTTAGTGCTGCTTCTCATGGTTAATAGTTTTGCTAGGAAATTTCAGGGTATTCCAGCTGGCTTTCATCTAATAGGGATGAACAGTTCCGGTATTAGTCTCATATGCCAACGACCAGAAGGGGATTCGGATGCTCGTCTATTTCCAGTGAGGATTGGTGTCGTCCCTAAGGGCGAGAATGACGAGGAAGAAATAAAAAAGGTCAAAGAAGGTCGGATTGTTTTCTCAACTGCTATCGACCTTGAACAGCCGAAGGCAGGATCATGGTATTTACAACCTACTCTAATAGCACCAGGGAAATAGACATGTCGCAGATTTTTCAAGTAGTAGAAAAAGGTATAGTGAGATGACTACATTCTATATTTTTAGGAATGAACTAGATACATGGTGGCTTTTCATTTTACTTCATTAGCCGTGATCATTCGAAGCGAAAGAGATTTTTTTTTTTTTTTTTAAAAAAAAAAAAAAAAAAAAAGCTAGGATCCAGGATTTGACCTTCTAGTCGATTGACCAGAACAAGTTGGCCTTCCTGCCGCCCCTCATGGGGGCCGAACCTAAGTCTTACGAAAAACTCGAGGAATTATTTCTAGCCCTACTGTATTACCACTACATTATGGCCATATTTATTTCGCAGTGCTAATAAGGGGTAAGGAAATAACTAGCTAAGGGTCTATTCAAGTCGATGGAGGCGTTGTTGCTTAGCAATAGTAGATCGGCCTGCAGAATCTAAGGGATCAGCTCGCCGCTCTTGTCAGAGTGTTACCCTAGACTGGCGTCATACATAGAGTAAATGTCAGGATATTAGAATTGAACTATTAACTCCTGGGCATCTATCCTATGTATTTTGAGAGCGCTGTGCGCCTCTTATATGACCGATCTTGGTCGATCTACCCCTGAATCTACTAACCCACTTATTCCCTAATAGCCCTATCTTTGGCGTATTCAGGGGTACCTATTGATTAAGTACACTTTAGAAGAAAGAAGTAACAGTTAGTATTAAATATTACTAGCCCTATGACATTTCTAATCCCTTATCGTTTTTATGAGAATTCGGGTTTGATTTCTCAGGGCCAATGTGAATTACTCCCACTTGGCGAACCACAAAGTATGCCGGGATGACAGCAATACCCCATAAGACAAAGCTAACCCCCAAAGCTGATATTAGCTGTAAAATAGTTAGTTGAAGGATATAGAGGCATATATTTATTATGCATTTACGTACTGGTGCTGCAGTCGAGCTAATGCCGCTCGAAATACATTGCCCAGCTGCCTCTGCAGCTCTCGCGATCGACATATACCTCACGATCTCTTTAGGCTCCTTGGCCAGGAATCCAATAAGCCAGAAGCCAAAGTTATACGCAAGTGAGAAGTTTATCTGCCAGAAAATGTATAATGCCCAGCCTCTTCCAAATCCACCATCGTCCCAGTCCAGGGCTGGTTTATGGTGCGTATATTCGTTTTGTATGATGACCCCCCAAATCCAACTACCGCCAATGAGAATCATCATGGATATATACCCATATCTTGCTCGCTTATTCACACTTACTCTCGTCCAATCCAAGAAAGCACCAAATGCGAGTGTCGTGATAACCTGGGCGATAGCGGAAACGAGAGAAGCCAAAGCGCGCGAACGGACTGAGAAATATAGGGATAAGTAGGCACTAATATACGGAAGCTCCCATGTGACGTATAAGAAGTAAGGTATACTATTGCAACCATGGTCAATATGATATTAGGAAAGTACCTATTTGATTTAGATATCGCCAACACGTACATCAATAGAAAGTCTCTTCGTAACAGAACATGCACCAGGCCCTTTAGCTCTTCAAGGTCTGATACCCTATCTGATAGCTGGACACGCGATCCATTTCTACGGACGACCTTTTCGGGCGGGGTCAATAATAAGGAACATGCTGGCCCCAAGCATTCTAAAACATAGGTTAGAAATTTTACTAGCTGCCACAAGTACAGTTAGAACTAACGTAGAGCAACAAAGACGATATAGGTTCTCCAGTCGAGTTTACCCGTCGTCCGTCCTCGGTAGTTGAAGGCAAGGTTAATAACGCCACCGAGTATAGAACCACTGTTGCGATAACTGAGCCAATATGCCAGGTACCTGCCACGCTTTTCTGGCTCGGGATAGCTTAGCATAATAGTGCCTTCTGTTGCCCAGAAAATTCCTGATGAGAGGCCACAGACTGCCGAGCCTAGGTATATGAACCATTCCGTACCGTAGCGGTTGTTCGTGTATAGAGCTGCCGAGTAGATCACATAACCAACTGTACCGACTACTAAAGAATTTCGCAACCCAAATCGGTTGGCCATCATACTTCCAGTCAGGCACGTCAGCGTCATGACGGCGAATAGAATAGCATTGCCCGCCCTATATACTCTATTAGTCGAGGCCAACTCGTCCCTTTAAACTCTTACATGACAAGATACGGGGTCTGTTGTCCCCCAGCACCAACCGAATTCATCGCATTCCATAATCCTGGCGCCGCAAATGCCGAAATTCCAACAACTGTGGCGTTGAAAAAGACTCCATGATACCAGGAGTATTTCGGTGAGTTTACATCAACTTCCTCGCTGGGCGGTGATGCTTTGGTAAGGTCGCGCGTTACTATATCACCGTCTGAAGACATATTATGCGATAAGGTGTTTAACTACCTATATAGAAAGGTAGCCAGAATTTAGATGAGAATATATATATTTGACTCTATCCATGGATAGGCGGCTACCCATAGCTGCTTATAGATACCTCAAGATTGGCTCCTCTCGGTCCAGGAATTACCTACTACGTGCAAGTGTCTAAGAATACGGTGATATCAACCCCTCGATTAGAACTCTAGCGATTGCGTGCTCCGAATCGGCATTTTATTACTTTAATCTCTTCAGTTGCATCGTGCCCTGAACCTGGTTCCTGGGACGCTGCGCACGCATGTGGCAGTTCCCGAATATCTGCTTAACCAATCATAATAGCATGACCAGATATTCACCTCCTAAGGGACAAAGAGAGTAAACCAACCCTCCATTCACGCCCATAAGAGTTATGGAATAATGCTCTAGGATGGCTTGGCGTGCTACACATTCGAGGGGTCCGACCTAATTTGGGGGTGAGCAGCCAATGAATAGGTCTGCTTAAGGGGAATTGCGGGGATATATAAGTTGCGACATTACAAATGTCATTGACGTCTTTTGAGCCCGTTACGATTCGTGGAAGGGAAGAAACAAAGCTCAGCATCACGATAATTATAGGTTAATTTAGTCATCACAAGATATAATGTTAATTATGTTAATACAAGACTTCATACCAGGTTAGAAAATGAATTCAGCTTGTTACAATATAAGTGTGCTAGTCTAAGATGTCTACATATGACCGCTTTGAAGTTTTTACCTCTTCTGGCCAGCAAAAGACAGCCAGCTTTGGGTTAAACACCGACACGTTATTCCCATTAGCACTAAAACCAGCCAAAGAGTGGAACCCCACGTTAGAAGAGTCCATATCAACTATGAAGGAACTTTCAGAATCTGGCGATTTGCTCGATAGGCTGAGGGAGCATGGCGGCGCAGTTCTCATTCGCGGGCTGCCTATCAAGACACCTCAAGAGTACAGTGACGTAGCTCACGCATTCGGGTTTCCGCCTCACGAAGAAGTTGGCCGACCGCCATTACGAACGGTTCTGGCTAAGAACATAAAAACAGCGAATGAAGGGTAAAGTCTCGAAGCCTTTATTATATTGATATTGCTAACCTCTAAGAGGCCCCCGGAGCTTCCCATATGGCCTCATAATGAGTACGGCTGGTCGACGATAAACCCCTCGTGGTTAACATTTGCTTGTCTACAAGCACCCGAGTCTGGTACTCAATTAGAATATTTGAAACCTCGTCTAATCTGTTATGATCTAACTTGATTTTTAGGGGGCGAGACACCAATTATCTCCAGTCTTGGCCTAGTAGGCGCATTGAAGGAACGAGCACCCGAGTTTATCGAGAAATTGCTTCAAAAGGGGGTTAAATACGTGTACAGATACGGGTTGGAGGACGTAAAATCAAATACAGGGACAAGTGTCCTTGGAGCATACGGCCAACATGTGAATCCTGATGACGACAAGGAGGCTATTAGGCAGAAAATCGAAAAGGAAGTCCGACGGCACAGTAACCACTTTCAATGGCACGATGATGGGTCGCTGAGCGTGACGCATATCGTTCCGAGTAAGGTCCTCCACTTCATACGTCTAAAACCCTGAAACTGATGATGAGCATAGTTATTAGGAAGCATGAAGATACCGGACTATCCACATGGTTCGGTAACGTTACGAGTGCATGGGGCCGAAGCAAGTACCATGGAGCGACAGACTCTCCCTACCGAGGCGACGACGACTCATACCATCCACCTCCTGAATACGGGGATGGCACGCCGATAGAGAAAGAGTACCTCGACTTAGCACTCTCGCTGGCGGAATCTCTCCAAGTATTAATTGAATGGCAAGTTGGAGATATTGTTCTACTTGACGTATGTATACCCTTTCTTTTAGAATACCCGTCGCAATCAAATCTTGACAATTTTTCTAATGTGTCAATAGAACTATGCAGTAATGCATTCACGTTCTCCGTGGACTGGAAAGAGAACAGTGCTAGCAGGCTTATGGGATGACAATCGAGTACGAATTAGTGACTATCCGCGGAGCTGAGAGCTCCCTGCTCGCAATCTGCTACAATGCTCAAGGCACTCAGACATAGCCGTAGATAAATTACTAGCAAATATCAGAGTATCACAACTATGTAAAGATACCAATAGTGACGAAATATTACAGCCACAAAGTTTCGGATTCTAAGAAGTGGTTTATCGACAAGTATAGACATGTACTGGCAAAAGCACTTGACCTAACGACTCGGTATTATCTCTGGGGAGCTGGCCATCTCAGAAAGTTGCAAGGTGTACACTCAAGGTGACTGTAGCCCTGAAAATAACGGCTCTTAAGATTACATTTCTAGATTATTAACCAGGAGGTTGCTGTGAAGCTTAGGTAGGTAGTTATAGACACAGTTTATACTCATATGGTACTAGAAAAAAAGAGGCCTTTTGTAACAGCTGTTGTGGGTTCTTCTGGCCATGAAAAGACAGAACTAGCTTCCCAGATGGGCTGCTTACTGTCGGTTTAGAATATTACCATTGATTGTACTCATCTCAATTCGCAGATAGCGCTATTCGGTAGCACATTTGGGTATGCGAACAATAGCAATGGCGCGCCACGGAACAGTTTCCTTGTGGATAAGCAAGGAAAACGGTGTGCTGTATTTTTAAACGAGTTTGACAAGACAGGCAATAACGTATGGAATGCACTACTCAAGGTCATGGATGATGGTACGCCTTTCCACAACCGTATTTTTCGTAGTATATAAAGAACTTACATATTACCTAGACAAATACCGCGACCGTCGCGGGGAGTCTGATCATGTCGAATTAGGTTGCCGAGGAATTATTTGGATCCTAGCTACGAATTTGGGGAATAATGCTATCTCTCGATTCCATTCACAATACCTTGCTTGCTAAGTGTACCAAAAATGGCGATGTGGCTAATATATCGATTGAGCCCCTCCAAGGCGAGCTCGAAGAACATCAATATGCGGTTCAACTGAATCTGATGGTGGAAGATCGCGAATAATTATCGATATTTCGAATAAGGTACGGAACTATCCATTAACTATTCCTCTTGCCTGAGAGCCAGTCGTTTTCTAACCCAGTAGAACCCAAGCCCAAGTATCCATACAATGATGACTACGAGTGCCATCACAGGTGCGAAGAAGGCACCTCTAATTACCACAAATCCGCTAACTACGGCGAATATTACCGGGACCAGAATATATGGTCTATATGGCCGTCGCAATCCTGGTTCGCGGAATCTAAGAACAATAGCGCCTAGAACAGTTAGGAAGAAGAAGGAATACTCGCCCAGTCCGTTGAATGTCAAGAGAGCACGGAAATTCCCAAGAAGGATGTATAGAGCTGAAAGAATAGTCGAGAGTAAGATCGCATTAATGGGAGCATCTGATCGTGCCGTACTAGGAGAGCTCTGCTCATTCTCAGTCCTAGGTTTCAATCCGATATGGCCAACACAGGCGAAAATACGAGGAAACCAGTTCATGTTTGCTGCCGCGACGGCCATGCGACCAGCGACAAACGAATTGCCAAGAAGGGAGCCGGCGACGACCAGGCAGATAAGAGCGGCGGCGGCGATGCCAAACCCTTGTCCGAGAAGACGAGTGATGGCAGTCTGCCGAACCATTTAGTGGACATCATATCATATTAGAGATATTGTACTTACCACAGCGACACTGTCTGTTGTAGAGACTACGTCCCACGGAAGTAGTATATAGTAGGCAGCATTCGCGGTGATAAAACAAAGTATTATCGTCGGGATGGCGCTATTGATTGCCAGTGGAAGTTGACGTGCTGGTGATCGAAGTTCAGCCGAGACATAAATTGCCTGCGAAGTTATTTGAGCAATCCATCTAAATCAACACTAATAGAATAGAAGCTCACCTTATCCCATCCAGAGTAAGCCCATAATGCCCCATATAACGCCGCAGAATAATGACCAAGAATATCCCATTCACCGAGCTCATTCCAATCCGTCTTGCTGCCGTCGGGGTTAAGAACTTCTCGATTGCCAAACCAAGGCTTCTTGAACCAGTCTCGCCCTCCAATGTCCATTTCCGGGTCAGTCCCCTGGAGTACGGCAACTACTATGCCAGCTATTACGATTCCCGCGATGCTGATGAACTTAGTAACCACAAAGAAGTTATTGAGACGAGTACTGGCTTTAGTACTGATAGAATTGGCAACACTGATGACGACCAAAATGAGAATAGAAAATAGTTTGTGCTCAATTCTCCCGGCCTGGTCGGTTACGCCCATTGCAGAGTAAATGCTCTCGACGAACACGATACTGAGAATGGCGAGGGTAGCCGGCATGACGGCCACAATCCATGTCCAGGCGGCGAGGAAGCCGAAGACATCTCCGAATATATATTGGAGGTACGGCTGCACTCCGCCTATGATACAACTTAGCCGCCATATCTCATTTACACATATATAGGATGAGTTACATATGGAGTTGTAAATAGAGTTGTATATGAGATTAACTCACCTTCGCCGGGAATCGCTGTTCCCAGCTCTGCCATGGTCGAGGCGCCTGTCCACGCAAGCACGCCGCCAATTAACCAAACAACCAAAGCAGCGCCCGGAGACGGTACGTTGGTGTCTATAGATCCGGGGGAGGTAAATATGCCACTCCCGATAACAATACTAATAACGATGGCGAAAGCCTCAAGAGCACCGAGGCTCTTTGTGAATGTACCTGCATCCCGAGTTAGAAGAGGCGGTGGCGAGGTATCACCATCTGCTGAACCAACGTCCCGCTCATCTCTTTGGTCAGCAAGAAGAGGCCTGGAGATCCCGTCTTCAATTTCCGATGACGATGCCATTTTGTTGAGGCCGACTGATTTTTAATCAATTATTCGAGCATATCTTGAATGATTGTTGATGAGGGAACGTTAAAGCGGAGTTCAATCAATCACGCAATTCTCTTCATTAACGCGGGGCATTTAACTCAACTGTGGCCCCTTTTCCCAGCCATTTGTAAACACATTATTTCTCACTTAAGACCCATCCCCGTCTATGAGATAAAGTTTTAATAAGTTAAGAATTCACAGAAGGCATCTTGATTTAGTATTTTCATTAACTGCCTCTTCGCAATACGGGCCTTACTAATTCATAATTAAGCTACACTAACTATCACAATTTACAAGAATCACCCAAGTCATGACCTAAAATGACCTAAAATGACCTAAAATACCATATGGGTTATATTGAAAACTCATGCACAGGTAAGTGAGCTGAACTAAATTACAAGAACTTTTGTCGGTGCCATCTTGGCTACTTCTCATGCTCAATTCTCTAGAATAGGTACCAATTTCCTTTTCTGGTTCCATTGAAATCCAGGCGGTGGAACTACTTTGGTGCTGCTACTACCGCCGTGTTGAAATTCCAAAACATCGTCCATAAGGGGATGCGCCAAAACTTCCTCATCAGTCAGAGACTGTCTATACATGTAGTCATCCATGAGGCAGTAGGACATCCACAACTGAGAGGCCACATTTTTAGGCTTCTGGCCTAGCCGGTGTCGGTGCTCTATATCAGGGATCCAGCGTTCCGCTCTCCGAAGGTCGCCAGGATGTCCATTTTCCTCGTCGGAAAGCAGGAAGTCATCCATATACATGTCCTCTTCCGACTTCTTTTTCTTGCCGCGGCCTCGTTTGGCTTTGAGTAACTTCGAGGACGTTAGGCTTTGAATACCAAGGGACTTTTGCGGAAAGCTCTCTGGGACGCCAAGAAGTACACTCTGTTCCAGCAATGCAGACTCAGGATCCATTGAGGATACCTTCTTCTCAAGAGCCTTTGTTGCTAATGCTCTTGCTTTCGCATGAGACATAGCACCCTTCTTCTTACGGTACCTCGTTTCAATTCGGGGGGATTTTTTCGGCGATCCTGGACCCGACGTATGTCCTTGTTTGGGGCTCTTTAGTGGTTGGCTACTCAGTCCGTGTTTATCTCGGGCGGCACGCCGGGGCTGCTGACGAACTGATGCATCCATTTCGCTTTTGAAGTACAATATTCTGAACCCGGCGTTAGACTCGCAGTAATAGGGTCGACTGGACTTTTCTAGATTGAAAAGTTTAAGTTCGGAACATGATAAATAATCTAGCGGTATAATGCCACGAGATATTCACAAAGACACTTGATCATCATGCGTGGGATTGTAAAGAGACAAAGAAAGTTTTATCAATCTCATATTCGTTTCCTTGTCAGTAATAATCGACCACACTGTATAGTTGTTTCGGCGTGAAATCTTTGTCAAAGTACAATGGATAGTGTGCGCGGCGAGAAGGCTAATCCGAATCGACGGAGCTTGGAACGTATTGAGATTAGGTCGTTTTATTTACAGCTTAATCTACCGGCCCTTCTAGGTTGATTAGGTATAATACGGAACACTTGTATGCCACTTGCTACCTGTTTTAGTAAAGGGTCAACATAGTTGTTTCTCGTACTTCTAAAGGCAATTGCAGCTTGTCGTTTAGATCTCGAGACATAATAAAGAGGCGTAAGGCCTAGGAAGGGCTTCTCAGAGATCGCAATGAGACTTCTTGAAGGAAGATAGGACAGAAATCAGGTAAGTCGTTTTTCTTATAAGACAAGTGGCAGGTGGTAGATATACGAGTGTTGTGTAAAACTGTGGATATTTATATATTAACTATACAAAGGAAGAGCAACATCTTTCTTAGACAAGTTGAATAGAGAAGGCAAGTATATACATCTTAATCAATTGTACATGCGAAATGTAAAGTATGTCCAGGCCAGGCCGAGAGAAAACGAATATACTACAGCAATAGTTCATGAGATAATTTTAGAAAAAACTACTAGAAGCCTCCTTCAACTGACCGACGTGGGAATTTAGTGCTTGAGGTCTCGGGGGTGGCGCTTGGTAGCGCGCGCCTTGGTATCCCTTTTGAAGGAAAGGTTAGAGACCGCCGGTCCGGGAATTTGGTATGACTCAAGATCGACCCAGATATCCAGAGCAACACCCGGATCACTGCTGTGATACATTTCGGTAGCAGGCACACCCTCCGGTTGCTGGTCGCCAGAGCCTGAAATCTCGAGGTTGATGCACTATTTTAAGTTAGTAAATACGCATATAGAAAATGTTTCGGGGTAACATTTCTACTAACCTGGGGATAGAACTCTGCTTGACCTTCATGGGCCTTGTGCAATCCGAGAATCTCGTGTCGAAGGACGTAAGGTCCAGGCCTGATATTCGCGGGAATGTTGACCGTGAAAGTGTCCACGAAGCCTTCTCCTTCCGCTTGTACGTTCTTATGGACCTCGGTGGTAGCCCACTTCTGGGTTTCCCACTGAGGGCTATCTGCCATGCCGCCCTGAACGAGACCGTTCTCAAAAAACTTGAAGAATCTCAGATTGTTCTTGTCGACATTGGCGCAACCAGCATCGCCGCACGGAGCGAGATAGTGCATCTCGGGACCGGGGTGCTCGAAGCCGCCTATCGTATTAAAACGTACGACCTGTAGCTGGGAACCGGCAGCCACTGGGATTGAGGCCTGGGCATTTGTCGCTCCAAGATGGCAGATGATATCGGGGTCGCTGAGTGATGTTACCGGAACTGGTCCCTCGTCTTCGGTCGTGAATTGCCATGTGACGGCTTGACTTTGATCTTCGTTTGACCAACGCTCATAACCCGGGTAAGTTACACCGTCAACAATGACCCTTCGGACGTGGCCATGGCCTAGAACTGCCGGTGCTGAGGCGGCCAGAGCCAAGAGAGTTGCACTTAAAGAAGGCATAGTTACTGGGAAATAGCAAGTCTAGTATTTGAGATTAATGATAGTGATTCGAAAAAGAAAGAAGGCCAGCTCCGAAATTGCTGTACGTGTAAATGGGCACCTGTGACCTAGTGTTTACTGTGGAAACGAAAGTTCTCCATGGAAACAAGACGTTATTGACCATTTCTTAAATACGTGTTTGTAAGTGACAATGACGATGAAGACGTCGCGCTTCTACGAAACATTGCCAAGCCCGCACACTTTCAATGATGCCTAGATACAGCTTGACTTATACCATATACGATTCTGGCATGATAGAAACATGTTTCAAAAACATATATAGCATCCGAAAATGGCAGGTGTATGGAACACTTAGCTTGAGGATTTAGAATGATCTATTAATAAAAGGGGCCAGATACTCCACATTTACTCTCACCATCACACGTAGCGTTCTCCTGAACTTTCTCCTAAGTTATATTCCGGGCTTTCCGCGGGCTTTCTCTCTACGACCTGTCAAATCGCGATCATAAACCTGAATCTCCCTTAAGCTAGTTGTAATGAAGGTTGTCGGAGGTTATTGGTGTATAATGTGACAGTGAACGTGTTGAAACTAAAGTACTTAAGGCAGGGGTTTGGATTATAGTGCTTACCAGCTAGGTAAAGAGTTTAGAACTAATAACTCTTTAGTTCACACTCCCTATCTAATAGTCTCAATGAACTATACACGTCTCATAACTCTACATGCGTCAGGGCTAACCTTTGCAATTTTCAAAAAAAAAATTTTCAATTCGCTGCATTATGCATATTGCAAACTCCTACTGCAATTGAAGACTCGAATGTTTTTCACGCTAGTTATTCGTACTGAATAATATTTATTCAGGGGCAATAACTACTACATATTCTACTACTGGGAGAATGATTTTTTTTTGTCATAGCTCAACAACACAATACCTCACATAATTAATCCACAACAATGGCTTGGACTCATCAGCCTCAATTTGACAACTTCGGTCCCGTCTAGGATCTTTTGTTCTCGGTGGTGAGATGCAGCAAGCATATTCGACCTGCACTAAGCGCTGAGGAGCATGCAAAGTATCCGTAGGCGCATTCATATTTAGCTAATTAGGTAGTTACCTAGAGATAATATCAGGAAGGTATTCAAAATAGCAAGGTAGGAAGGCTTTAGGAAGGCTTCACATTATTAGTTGGGCCTTATGTAGCGCCATTCCACCCTTCCTAGGATTTAACCTTGCTAACCTAAATTAGGCCTTGTTCCTGACTATCAAGTTCAAGTAAGCTTGGTTACTATCGGCTGATTCTCTCCAGAATTGCTCCGCCATCAACGCCAAGAACTCGGTAAAGGCCATCGAAATCCACTTGATCGCCAATGACGCACTGTCGATCTTCCGTTATTAGAATCATTGTCAGAAATTCATGCCACAGGTCCCGATGGGGACCCGACAGAAAAGAGATAGCCTCAGTAAATACAGTAGTGTAACTAGAAGTAATACACTATAGATTTTGCGGCTAGTACTTAAGCCTTAAAACAATTTGAGATACGATATAGTCAAGAAATAGCATCACCACAAAGGATGCGTTATACTGGGACTTGAGTAGATACACGCCGATTATTCCTTCTCAAGTTATAAAAACTCAGATTAAATATTAAATATCGCACATTTCATTAGTATCACTAAGGTGGTAAAAGGTACAAGTAAACATGCAACTGGAAGTGAATAGTTAGTTATAGTAAGTTAGATACCTGTTAGTCTATACTCGCGCAAGGGCTCGGATAGGCTGTCTAATATTTAATATTGCAATACTCACTTAAGCTAGGTCTTGCCTATTTTAAGTCTATTTTATTATCCGCGTCTGCGTTGACTTGCCGATGTTGCGTCGCCGGAGCCGAAACGCTTATTTCGGGGCAAGTGGGGCGGTAATTCTGGCGATCACAGCCCTAAAGGTTCCGCCAACGGCTACCATCTTTGCTTTAAGCTTCACGGGGCGGGGAGAAGGGGAGAATGGAACATGTGAAATATACATATACAGAGCTTAGAACATGAACTCTTCTAATAGGAGATTATGGATTTTGCATCCTATACATAGGGAAAAGTAATTATTAAGTCTTTTGCTATGTTCATAGTGCTCCCATGCGGATATAGGGATTAAAGACATGTCAGTCAGTTACCATGTCAGAAAGAATCACGTTGTCTCTAACGCTGATGATAGCCGCATGAACAATACAAGGACTTTAGACCCATCATACCTAGGGTTCTCATTATTAGAGTCGCAATCTTGGCGGACTTTATCGAGTCAATTCCGCTAATCTCCGTCCAACGATCACGCTCTATAACAATCTCCATCTTTACGTTGCATGGAAAAGAGTCCATATATAGTAAGTTAAGTCAAGTAGTGAAGAATAAATATCAAGACCTTACCGTCACAACATTTCTACGTCAGACTCAGCTCACCAATCATAGACGTATCTCTTCAACTCATCGCCTACCTCATCGCCTACATCATCCAATCACATAGTTAAAAGCATTTAAAATGCCTGCCAATAACAGCGTCAAGACGGCGCTATCGCTCATCGAGAACGACAAGTCAAAAGTTCTGGGCTTAACCGTCGGCAAGCATGCCAACGTCGAACCCGGACTATACATTCCAAAGGCCGGTAAGTGAGAGATGGCTAGAGACATGATCGAGTCCTTCTCGATGAAGGAACCAATCGTTATCTACGGAATATATCTATGAAATATACCAAATTCGGGCTAACTCAAATCACTCAGATGCCCAATCAGAACCAGAAATCAACTTCGCATCGGCGTCGCCCGAGAAAACCTACATAATAATTAACCTCGATCTTGACGCCCCGTTCCCGTCCTTCAGCGTGTTAGGTCCGGTGCTCCACTGGATTCAGTCGGACTTGAAACCCACGCCAGCAGCCGACGGTAACGGATTCACCCTCAAGTCTACGGCGCCATTCATAGTAAATTACATTGGTCCTGCGCCGCCGTCTCCAAGCGCGCCACACCGATATACTTTCTTCCTATATGAGCAGCCTGAGGGCTTCGATGTCAAGAAACATGCACCGGCCGACGGGAAACCTGTCGGGGTTTCGCGCCGCATGCGCTTCGACTTAGATGGATGGGAGAAAGAGCTTAAGCTTGGGCCTGTTCTCGCCGTTAATTACTTCAATAGCAATTAGGAGATTTACAGCCTGTCCTCCAGTCAATGAAATAAATGTTTGTTTGTCTGTCTGTCTGTTTATTTGTTTGTTTGTTTGGAGGACTTTTCTTTTTCTTTTTCTTGGGCTGGAGCGGTGACGGACAGGGCCGGATTGCGATATTATTAGGTCAATTTCGGTACCTTCATATACCCATTTACCCACAATATCGATCCCAATGCTGAATTGTCGGAATTATTATTGGTTAAAAAAGGATATGCCCAAGCGGCTCTGGTTCAATTTGCTAATAAAAACTCCTTGGATTGCATTTTTCGCATTCGTGTCAGGCCGTGAAATAGATTTATGTGGTTGCTCGCCACATAGGGTTAACATCTACCATTTGCTACCATGGCCCACGTTACGGGTGTCTTTATTTTTACTCCAGTATTACTTGTTCCAGAACTCAAGATTGGGTATTTAGTCTTAGGCCTTTGGGGGCTTCATCTAATACCCAATCCAGGTTCCGTCATCACGCATACGCCCGTACCCATCAGAATGAGCGGCATGTAATAGACCAATAGTGTTGTTAGGAACTGCGTCCAGCTTCATTATTAGCTCGCCCTGGGCCACCACGTCACTGCTGACAGGTTGTCGTGTATCATATTAAATCCTCTTGTTAGCTCTGTGTTGTCGTAAGTATTGGCACCGCAATATTGAACGGGGCGAACCGGGGCAAACTGGGGAACAAATAGACGACCCCTATATTTTTAATGTGAGATACGATCATTCCCCAACATGCACGCCCAAATAAGTCTTTCTTTAGGTACACCCAACTCGCTAGATTAGGTACTTATAAGTTTGGTATAAGAGCACGTGTTCATATGAGCTCGGGTGTGTGTTCATTCGTCAAGTTCTTTGGGACAAGAAGCGGAAAGCTGCAGAGCGGTATGCATGAAATTGGAGAGGGCAAAGTTGGGTTTGAAGCCTGATTCTCAGCATCTCAGCAGCTGCATTAATTTTTTGTGGTGTTCGGCGGTCAAAGCTGTGTACCCCAGACCGCCTTAGACGCGCAATTGGATATTGTATGTTTTGGGTCTGAATATTATTGGTTATGGTCGGGTATAACGAAGCAGGTAATAATATGTCGCTACTTCAACTTCTCTATAGACACCCCTGATAAATCGACCTGGTCTGGTTGTTAACCTAGTTGATGCAACATTGCTGGACCTGCAGCGGCGACAAGAAAAAAATTGAAATGGATGCCGCCCCAGCCATTCGTCGGTGTATCAAGAGTGCCATTGGCGCCAAAAACAATCAGTGCGCTGCTCATAAATCTGGAGCCGTTAAGAGCGTGTCTCCCTCTTGTTGGGGATGTGATGAAATTAGAAATATCACTCCCAACTTGAATCCAAAACACCATAGAGCTACCTATGTATATATTCTATGGATTCTTTCACCTTCAAAATTGAGTCTTATATCCTTAACTTAATCCATAGAAAGCCAAGCCAGTCGTTCCTGAACATGGCGAAGAAGAAGAGAAGGTCGGCGCAAAAAGCGCCAGAGGCAGGGAAAGAAGCACAGCCAAATCGAATGCCGGATGGAGCCCCCAAATCAGTGCCAGTACCAAAGCCGGTTCCAGAACCGGTCCCAGGACGAGTACCGGAGCCACCATCAATACAAGTGATACCTGAACCTGAGCCTGAACCTGAGAAGGAAGAGGAACCAGAATGGGCGCGAGATCCCGATCCCGAACCTGAACCTGAATGGGCACGAGAACCTTCACCATTACTAGAACCGGTCCAGGAAATATTACCAGAACCACAACCAGAGCCGGAGCCAGAGCCAGAGCTGGAGCCAGAACCGGAACCAGAACCACAAGAAGAACCGGAACCAGACCTACTACCAGATCTAGCGCGGGATCAAACACCTGAGCCAGAGCCAGGATCAGTTGAGCAAGACTATGAGCATCCGGTCTCGTTCCACGACGCAGAAGCAGCTCCAACTTCGACTCTTGACGCGTTGGGAGAATTCATTAGGGTAAGCTTCTCTAAAACATATTCTTAGATGCATTTGACTGACCGATTTGGTATAGAATCATGATCGAGACTCAGCAGATGCGACTGCTAAAACTTGGGTAGGTTTCTAGCTTCTCAGATATATTGATGTGTCCGGGTAACTTATACAACATAGGGTTATCAGGCGAACGGCAAAGAAAGCCCGGATCATTTCTCCGATACTGGCTTTACACACATATCGGACGATGACGGTGAACGGAATGCATCTCTAGGACTGACCGTCGAGATTAACGCTAGCTCTGCGTTCTCAGTTGATGAGGGTTATGAGAACCCTAATACCGAAGAGCCAGAGCCAGTCCCTGAAATTTCATACTATGATCAACTGCCTCGTATCCCTCCTCCAAATCAACCCCTAGGAGCTGAACCACGTAACGCAGGCTGGTTTGACCTCGAGAAGGTTATCGGGACTATCCAGAATGGATATTCGGCCGAAGAATTGCGCGAATATCTGAGCTACTACCATAATATTGACGCGGATCTACTAAAGGACAGCCTCAATGAGGAAATCGTGGGACTCCCGGCAATTTTCTTTGTCGTCGAAACCAATGACGCGGAGCTTATTCGCTACTGGATCAAATACGGCGGCGACCCAAATGCTACATATGGACCTCTTCGTTTCCCTGTCTTGGCCTTCGCGATTTTGCGGTGCGCTCGCCCTCGTCTACAAGCAGCTAAGACCGTAGAGACACTGCTCAGACTTGGCGCATCGCCCCTTGTCATTCCCGCGGCATACTATGACCCATTCGATCGTGACCTCCCGGAATCTGGTCCCGACGAGAAAGAGCTACAAGATATCGTGGATGGTGAGAGGTTCTGGTGCTCTCTAGAGATACGACCACAACTAGCCGCCGCATTGAGTCTAACACAGCGATACCTACTTTGGAGGGCATCGAGGTTAGAACCGCCATCCGGTCGCGAACGAACGCTGGCTTTGCGGAGAAACGCAGAAGAGATCCTTGGCCTAGAACAAACTATCGTCGGGCAACGACTAGCAGCATGGACTTTGAAGAAGAGCTTCCTGGTGTAAGTGTCAGGAATCCAGTGGTCCCTAACCAACTAGACTAACATTTGATAGAAATCTCGCCATACCAGGCAGGAAGCCGCTGGTGCTCTTTTTCGGTGGGCTTAAAGGTCACGGGAAGAGTGACCTCGTAAATGAATTAGCGCGTCTCCTATCCTTAGATATTGAGAGGGTTGATTATACCCACATCAGGGGCGAGGACGAGCTATTCGGCCTCAAAGCACCGGAGCAGGGTCATGAGCTGGGCTCGCCTTTGAACAACTTCCTTGCTAGAAAAACTGGACAAAGAAGTATCGTGTTCATCGAAGAGTTCGAGAAGACAAACGAAGATATCCGCAAGGCACTTTTGACCCCTCTTGACTTAGGTATGTGAAGCAATTGGTTTAAATTAATGAGAGTCGAAACTAAACTTCATAGGTGAATACACGGACCGTCGAAACGGCCAGAAGATCGATTGTGCCGACACTATCTGGATCTTGTCAACAGACAATTTCGACAACACAATTCGCAACTTCTGCGAGGCGAACAGCAAACTATTACGCGATTCTGATTTACGATTGGAGCACTTTGCGCTCAAGAAACAGCTCTCTCGCCAACTTCGCCATGACTGCATTGCTAGCTTTGGAGCTCGATTGACTAGCCGGGTTACTGAAATTGTTCCCTTCCTGACCTTCAACGCAGATGAGCAACTAGTGCTGGCCGATAAGTACATTATGGAACTGGAAGAGAGAGTGGCTGGACCTGTAGTCAACTCGGTAGACCCCGAAGAGGAGAGTCTCATTGGTAATGTCCAACTGAAGATTACGAACAATGCCACCGTATGCTCCACCATTGCAAAGGAGTACTACCTACCCGAACTCGGAGCTAGGAGTATCTGTCGTGGTGTTGATTCGGTCATTGCGACTCCATTAATAGGTTTATACTTGGAAGACGGCGATGACTTCAGTGAAGATCAGCCGGAAACCAAATACAAGGTCGGAACGAACGAGGAGAATGAGGTGGAAGTTTCCCCTCTGTCGGATACGATAGGTAGCAATGGCTATTTAGGATTCAAGTACTCGTGGTAGTTACATGAGTTACACGAATTGCATGAATTGCATGAGGTAGGATATTGGATATCGGATATTGGATGGGTATTAAAACGAACATTTAGGATCATAATTGGTGTATGATAAAGGGTTTTGGGCTCCAACTGTTTACTGCCGACTATCAAATAACGTTTCTTATGTTTTTATTTTTTTTTTTTATCACGCTATTTTTCTCTTATTAATTTCGGACTTGGACTTCGGGATATGGGACGTGCAGGACGTGTTACTTGCACACAAAAATACATGCTTGTCTTTTACATACAGGTAATGAATGTAATGTTGCTATTTGTTGTCATTGGGCTGTTTATAGATAGTGGCCCGTGCGGTAGATAGCTAAGGTTCCTTTTAGTGTACATAGGTTAGCATCCTTCACATGTCAATGGATGGAGAGTTTTTCTTTCCCCTTGTTTGTCACTGTTAAATGACGTAATAGACAGGGTTATTCGGAATGCTTCGACTTATACCCATGAACCTGACAAAGCTCATCGTCATGGAAGCGTCAATTGTAAACCACCCCCCTGGCCAGGCTATTCAAATTGAATCAATTGCTATATTAATCATTAGAGCTCTCTACCTTGTTTTATCTTTCAAGTTAGTTTGAACTTTGGTTGCTTTGACTCTCTTGTTCTTGTTCTTGTTCTTGTTCTTGTTAAGTTAGTTTGTATGCAAGCATATTAACTAAACTATTCCCCCCGTTTGGCTTTCTAAACTACATAGTCCGTTATGTCTTCTCAGGGGAAAGCCTCCGAGGCTTGGTCTGACCTTCGAGCCGAAACTAGAAGAGGGCTTAAGGACCTGGATAATCCCCTCATTCATCCGTTTCATTTTATATCCAAGATAGTTCAGTGGCAGTTCCAATTCTGCTTCATCATATTTCAATGGTTCGCAGACAAGCTATTCTCCCCGACACCTCCGGGGCCAAGCACAAGGCTGGGGAGGCCGAAGGTTGCTATTATCGGTGCAGGCATTACTGGTGTGACATCAGCAGCTCATTGTATCGGCCACGGATTTGACGTGGTGATATTCGAGGCTGGAGACGAAAACAGCTTGGGAGGCATCTGGAGCGTGAGTGTTTTAAACCTTCCATTGAGTACTAACCGATCGAATTTATATTTACTAACGAGTCCTTGTATAACAGAAAGTAAACAATACCTCGAGCTTGCAAATTCATTCATTTATGTATAGGTTTCATCCGTCCGTCAAATGGGAACACGGCTATCCAGACCGGAGGCAGATCGTCAGCCAGGTCAAGCAGCTGTGGGAGCGATATGGACTAGATACGAAAACAAAATTTAACACTCAAGTTGAAAAAGTGTATAAAGATGAGAAGGGCCGCTGGATCGTCAACAACCCCGCAAACGGTAGATTTGAAGGCATCATAGCAGCCGTAGGAACGTGCGGAGACCCCAAGATGCCGAGGGTGGGCGGCGTGGGGGACTTCAGGAGTCCAATCTACCATTCTAGCCAATTGACTGGGTGAGTATCGAAATCGTGTTATTTCACGAATAACTTAACTGATGGAAAGCAGCGTTGACGCGAAAGAGAAATCTATGATAATTATCGGTGGCGGCGCGTCGGCGGTCGAAGCTTTGGAATATGCTTCTGTATGTTATATACTCCCGAGATATCCCTTAAAAATTCGATTGAAGAGTTTTAGGTCTATGGGATTACGGACTTTATGAGCAGTCGTCACTAACGCTTAATGTTACCTATAGGACGAGGGGGCATCAAAGATATATATCCTCTCACGTAGCGACAAGTGGATCATTCCTCGCAACTGGCTTGTTGATATCTTACTTTCTTTGAATATTTGGGGACAGGAGACTATGTTGTCTGCTATCCCCGAGGCGTTGCTAAAGAAATTCTTCTACCGAGACCTACAAGACTTAGCACCAAACGACAAGGGCATATTTATGGACACGCCGATGGTTAACTCTGATGTCATGGACAAACTTCGTTCCGGCCAAGCTGAGTGGATACGATGTGATATTGAAGGGTTTACCGAGACGGGAGTCTTAGTAAATAAGAGAGAGAAGGGAGTGCCGAAGGGAGGCCCCGGTCGAAAGGTCAACATCGAAGGCGATATGGTAGTCATGGCGACTGGATACAAGAGGCCATCGTTGAGTTTCCTTCCGGATGACTGCTACAGTGAGTCGTATGGCCCACCAAACTGGTATCTCCAAACGTTTCCCCCGCAGCATCCTTCCATTTCGGCCATCAACTGCACTTATCTATCGGCTATTGGTACCGTTGGCAATTGGCATATCGGCATATACACCCGGATTCTGCTTATGTTTCTCGTGGACCCCTTAACGCGCCCGTCCACGTTCTGGATGAAACGCTGGATCGATATGACCAAGGTCCTGAAAGCCACAGCTCCAACCGGTGCCTTTGACTTCTTTACGTACCTTGAACTTCTCTGGTGGTTCTTCTTCTGCGTTACTATTAACCCGTTCCGATGGAAGTGGGCATTCTTCGTCTTCTTCGGCTTGGGATTTGCGCTGCCTAAGCATGTGGTGGCCGCGGAGGATCAGTTACGAAACGGCGTAGGACATGCCGAGGCAGACGAGCGAAGTAGGGACGTCGGTAAAAGTTTTTAGGAAATTATTGACGATGGAAGCCTCTCATACGGGCATAGCTCGGACTATCTTGTCATTCAAGAAACCCCCGACTCGGGAAATTCGGTGCCGGACCGGTTGGACTACCTAGAAGCTCGACGTACAATCGCCATGTTGGAATTAAATATTAATGGCTGTGATATCATTTTTCCTCATAAACGTGGTGGATACGACTATAACTATCGTGATGATAGTTTACTATACATCAATCCCCTCTCCAATCGCAAGAAACGATGCTATGTTACGAACTTCGTGCGTTCCGCATCTAACGATAGTACTTTGAGAGACCCTTTCAATAATACTCCCGTGAGAGATAA
Source organism: Daldinia concentrica (assembly GCA_902805455.1). Taxonomy (NCBI): domain Eukaryota; kingdom Fungi; phylum Ascomycota; class Sordariomycetes; order Xylariales; family Hypoxylaceae; genus Daldinia; species Daldinia concentrica. Next base: position 208,009 of record CADCSW010000003.1, on the reverse strand, counting down.
TTTCTTCGACGCTCACAAGGGACCCCCTATATGCGATTATCCTCGGCGACCCGCTGTTGTAGTTTAATCGTGGAAAGGTTTAATTTTCGTTATATTATTTTTTGAAAACAGAGTCTGGCTGCAAGTCGCTAGACTGTGTAGGATAAGTAATGAGTATAGAAGGACCTGGGGGAATTATGGTTATATGGGAAGAAAACGAAGCTGGTGGCTGCTCAATGGCCATAATCAGGGTTGACACCTTTGTTGTAGCACTTTTAGTTGAATCTTGGAGTTAGCATACCAGGTATAGATAGTCATAAGTCCGGATTCAATGATATTTAGTTGACATTAGGAATATCTTTAACGCTTGCCTCGGTCTCTGCGTCCGCCCTCCATGACCTTGAGACGCTTATTGAACCTGTCGCCTATCTCCCGAGTCCCAATGGCATGGCCACTTCCACGGGCGCTATCGACCGTCTCTCTAGTTCTTTTACGACTCTTCTCAAGTAGCGCCTTGGTGCTACTGCCGCCTTCTCTACGTCTGGTCAATCGCTCGATTCGGTCTACACCCTCGCCAAGGTCCCGCCAGTCTTCACCACCGAAATTCATCTTTGCGCTTCGTCCTTCAGTCTTGTTGCGCTTGGTACGGTCTTTCTTGCTCTCCTTCGGCAAACGCACGTAGTTGGACTCTTCATATTCACGCTTACGGTTCTCCTCCTGGCGCTCAGAAGCGGTCTTCATCTTTCTGCCACCGGACACAATTGTTGTTCCAATGCTTGGTTCTGCGACCGGCATATGCGATAGCTCGTTCGCGACATATTCATCGACGGCGGCAGACTTCATAGGTCTGCGCTCACGTCGCTCCCTCCGCTCGGCTGTGGGCATGACGGTTGGGGTGATCTTGGGCGGGCGGTATGCACCTGTCTTGTCTTCCGTTGCTGTAATGGCGGCCATTCCTACGGGATTTGAAGGCGACGTAAAGTTGTTGAAGCTGGGACCAAACTGCTTGGCCGAGAGACTAACTGTAGGTCGGACAGGGGCCTCATTTTCAGAAGCGTCTTCGTCACTGTCTCCTCCATTCGATTCCGATTCTGACTCTGACTCGGTATGTTCTAATGCCTGAGCAGCAAGGCGCTCAGCATCATCAGCTGCGCGCAATATCTTATCAAGCTGGAATTGCAATTTCTCTTCGAGGGGTCGAACTCCCTTATCAAGATATAGTCGTAATTCAACCAACTTTTTTACAACGGTGTCCGAGAGGTCAGATTCGTTCGGCTCTTCCAGCTTCCCTGAGACAGTTTCTTTTGCGTTCCTGATCTTAAGTAAAATTAGGAAGACAAGGTTTTGTAGGTAGGAGAGGAGAAGCTCGTTTTTGACGTCGAGAAGGGATACTCCGTCCTTGGTTGGTTCGATACCGGATATTTTAGGAGTGGCCTCGAATGCTGAGTTTAGCGAGTTTGTTAAGGAGTCTAGTAAGACTGGTAAGGATGCCGGGACTGCCATGGCTGTGTCCGGAAGAAAAAGAGATTTTTTTGATGTGATGACAATTTCCTCCAAGAAGAATAAGCCAATTGAAAATGATTCGGCGCTGAAAAAGATTAAAAAAAAGATTTTGGTTGAACGATAACGATAAGATATCCCTGCACTCTTTTTTTAGCTGAGAGGAACGCGCCTTGCTTGCAGCGCAGCAGTCAGCATTAAATTTCATCATGTAGCTAATGTATGTACATACATGTACTATGTAAGGGCCAGGTCCCTGTCATGTCCCTGTACCTGGTACCTTATGTAATTCTACAGATGACTAAGACTCCTACCATTTCTTGGGGACAGCTGTCTTAGGCAAGTATCCACTTCAAATAAATATGCAAAGCTCCTAAACTTTTATGAATCCACAAGGAACATCATATCATAATAAATATTTCAAGCGTACCTCGCTGTCAACCGCATATTGAAACAATCGTCGAAACTAAAACGCTTCGAGACGCGCGCTCTTAACGTCATTAGCCGTGCTCAAGTAGCTACTCTATCAATTTTAGATTAGCTACTACTAAATAACTTGGTTAGGTAGCTTTGTATCTCTTCTAAGATATCAAGGAAACGAGCCTTTGTGCTCTGTGATTGGTCTCGAATCCTTCTCTGCGGCGCTCAGTGATACGTAAGTTGACAACTTTTTATTTATTTTTTAATCTTTATTTGCCTGCCTCCTCGTTCTCCTTCCAAGTCCTTTTCCAATACTCCCTTTAGTGATACATATATTAGCTAACTCTTAACCGAAGCTCGATGTCATAAACACCAACGATGAAGTCGAGAACTTTTGCGCCGTCCTGGGCGCTCTGCTTTGCGCTGCTCGCTATTCCCCAACTTGCGACTGCTTTCTACCTTCCCGGCGTCGCGCCTACATCATATAAAAATGGCGATAAAGTTCCTCTTTACGTGAATAGTATCAAGCCGGTTGCCGGCCAAGATGCGCTTCTACATTCTGTTATGTCATACGATTATTATAACGAGATGTTCCAGTTCTGCCAGCCCGAAGGCGGCCCATCATACGTGTCCGAAAGCCTCGGAAGTATCTTGTTTGGCGATCGAATAATGACCTCGCCCTTTGACCTCAGCATGCAAAAGAATGAGACATGTAAGAAGCTATGCACTTCGAAGTACGACACGGCCGCTGCGCACTTTGTAAACAAACGTATAGTGCAGGGTTACGCCTTAAATTGGCTAGTGGATGGGTTACCAGCGGGACAGCATCTCCTCGACGACCTTACCGGAACCACGTTTTATAGCCCGGGTTTTGCTATGGGCTCTATCTCCACCACGGATCCTGACGGCCCGACCTTCTTCAATAACCACTACGATATCGTTGTCGAATATCATAAGGTCAACGGAAAAGAAGACCAGCTGAGGATAGTGGGTGTAATTGTTCAACCTGCCTCCAAGGCATACAAGGGTGACAATTTGGAATGTAACGACAATCAGACACCACCTGTTGTTCTTCTCGAAAAGGATGGCTCTCAAACTGAAGTTACATTTACCTATAGCGTATACTGGACCGAGTCACCCACTGCCTGGGCTACGCGATGGGACAAGTATCTACATGTCTTCGACCCCAAAATCCATTGGTTCTCCCTCGTCAATTCCGCTGTTGTTGTTATCTTCTTGACAGTTACGGTTGCCTCTGTTCTCTTCAGGGCTCTGAAGAAGGATATTGCGAGATATAACCGATTAGATCAAATCAACTTAGAGGATTTTTCGGGTGCAACGGATCTTGAAGATGGCGTCCAGGAGGACTCTGGCTGGAAGTTGGTCCATGGTGATGTTTTCAGAACCCCGACACACCCTCTGCTCCTTTCCATCTTCCTCGGTAATGGTGCCCAGTTGTTCGTTATGACCGGCTTTACCATCTGCTTTGCCTTGCTAGGTTTCTTATCGCCATCTAACCGTGGCTCCCTTGGAACTATCATGATTATCCTATACACACTCCTTAGCTTTGTTGGCGGCTATGTCTCTGCCAGAGTCTATAAGTCGATGAATGGTGAGAAGTGGAAGCTGAATATCAGTCTGACTCCTCTCCTGGTTCCTGGCATCGTCTTCACGACATTCTTCTTTCTCAACCTGTTCCTATGGGCTAATGGAGCTGCTGGTGCCGTTCCATTTACCACTATGCTAGTCATCATTGGTATTTGGTTCATCATCTCGATCCCCCTTTCGGTCTCTGGCTCTTGGCTTGGATTCCGTGCGGCAGCTTTTGAACCTCCTGTCCGAACCAACCAGATCCCACGACAGATCCCACCCGCCACAACTTATTTGAAGCCGATCCCCAGTATGTTACTAGTTGGTATCCTACCTTTCGGTGCCATCTTCGTCGAACTGTACTTTATCATGAGCTCGATTTGGTTTAGCAAGATCTACTACATGTTCGGCTTCCTTTTCCTCTGCTATGGGCTCATGATCATCACCTGCGCTGCGGTTACGGTTCTGATGGTGTACTTCCTGCTGTGCGCTGAAAACTACCACTGGCAATGGCGATCTTTCCTGGCTGCAGGTATGAGCGCGGGCTATATCTTTGCTAACGCCTTGATATACCTAATCAGCAAGTTATCTCTGGGTGGCTTATCCGGTACTGTCTTGTATATCGGATATAGCGCTCTTCTTTCCTTCCTTTTCTTTATCTTAACAGGTATGTATTTACATTATAGATATCTTGGTAAACCATACTAATATCTTGTTTCAGGGTCTATTGGGTTCTTCTCCAGTTGGTGGTTCGTCAACAAGATCTACCGCTCCATCAAGATCGACTAAACAACACAAGCTGTGAGAGACGGAGAGAAGGAGAGTCGCGAAGGAGAATGACTCGGGGTAGTCGAAAATCTGTACAATATAAAATGTACGACTAACATCTTTTTTCCACACGTCGTCTTCGCAGTGCACTTTCACGAGGTGAGGTGGAATTTAACGAGTTGTATAAATGTGGCCTGCGAATTCCGAAGGGCCTGGCGTTTTAGGAGGCGTTCTTTCGGGTTCAGAAGAGGCTCACACGAAACCCGTAGAGTAGAAGGAAATTGGTCTAGTCTGGTTCCGGCGGAACAGATAGACACAAAACGAACATGGGAACCTCCATAGGTACCTAACATATCTAAGATATCTGGGCACGTATTAGAAAATTATGAATAAAAGTCTGCCTACGCGATGTCTTGGGTTTTATGTTGTTATTAATGTGATAGTTTTTATCGTTATATAGCTAGTATGAAACCCTTACATTCGGGCGAAGACCCTCCGCAACGTGAGAACCTTGAAACCTCCGGAACCCGAAGTGGGGCCGATCCGTCGGCCGTACCCGTACTATACTTAAGGGGAACTCTTATACTGATTACGGCCCTACTAGAAACGTACGCCGAATAATTTGAGCCAACCCGAGACTCTAATACGCTATGTAAACTTTAATATAACTAAAGCAATAATTACTTAGATGGCCTTTTTTCAATAGCAGACCTGAGGAGCCTAAATGACCTTCTAGATCACATATTATTCCATTCGCGGTAATTTTGATTATTATATTGTCCAGGATGGCTAGCCACAGAATCCCTTAATAGAATATGGCTATGCCGTCGATGATAGTGATTTAGAATAGTTATACCTATTCAATCAAGGCGTATGGGCCATATGCGTACCATGCTAGACACCATAAGACCCCTATGTTTCGCGTGTCCTATAGCAACACGTATCCTTGCCGACTTACTAGCGAATTACTTCACTCGTCATCATCCTCATCATCATCAGCCATAAACTGAAACTGCTTCTTCTCTCCCACCGGCGACGATTGACTCGGACCCGCACCTCCAGTAACGCTCGCGCGCCGCCACGCCTCTCTCTGCTCTTTCTCGCGCTCGGCCCGTAGTCGTGTCTGCTCCTCTCTGGCCCTTCGCTCTCTCTCTTCGCGTTCTTGTCTCTCTCTTTCCTCTGCCGCCTGCTGCTCTTCCTTTTCGCGCTCCTTGCGCGCTTTTTCTTCTTCGGGGTCGTAGTTCTCCGGTTCGATACCTTTCTCCGAGAGAAAGGCTAGAGTAACTAGCGCTCCTTTGCGCACAGACTCCTCGCTTGGCCAAGGCACAAATTCGATGTCGCTAAATGGGTTTAGTTTCCATGGTAGCTCCTCTTGTGCGGCTACCGCATCGCCGCTGCCTGTGGTGGTGAGCTGCTGGGGCTGCGACGTGGGGTCTTGTTGTTGCACTCCATTCGTGTTTGCGGGTGTCACGGCGCCAGCTAGGGCACCGTTGGGAGTCCCGCCAGCTGGTGTTGTGACAGTCGTTTCTATTCCCGGACCTCCGTTATTCTCAGCTTTCGGTTCGGTTGAAAGGCTGTTTGCTGCGCCAGCGGGAGGGATAGTAGTCTTGCTAATCCGGCTGGCGTAGGCGAGCAGCTCGTCATAGTCGATGTCGTAGCTGGGGTGGTCGGATGGGAAGACGGTGGCAGGGGCATTAACAAGTTCCTTCCGCGTGTTGGCTAGTAGGCGTAGTGTGTCCTTGATTTGAGTGTCGAAGCTAGTTGTTGCTGCTCGTAAATCCTGAATCCGTCGATAGTTAGATTGGTGGGTTTGTACTAGGGAGGTATATAAATCAGTTCTTATCTAATTATCGTTTGAAGGGAAGGGTTGGAATAATAACTGCGGAATGACGAGACAGGGGAAGAAGAACATACAGTCCTCGAGGCCCTTGTTGAGCTCAACGTCGGCGAGCCCCAATTCGTTAACTTGAGCGACGGAGGGATGATACTTGGCAATTGAGTCGACTAGCGTGCCTAATGCCTTCTCGACACGATCGAAGCATACGTCGAGCTGCTTATCCATTCTGCGCGTAGATAAGGTGCTATATTAAGACTAAGAAATAAGTTTAAAAAGGTGAAAGATTGAAGCTTTCGACATTCACCTTGCGATTAGAGCTACCTACGTTCCCATAATATGCAAGGTACATACCTACCTATTAGTTGCTTAAATGCATGAAAAATACATGTACCTTAGTATCTATTGGAATTACTAAGGTACCTATCACGTTGTACCTATTACATTGTACTGTACTGTACTGTGCTGTACTGTACCTAAGGCATTGCGGCTTGTATACATATTACTGTGGCTGATGACAGGGCTGCCAACCGGAATCCTCCGAAATGTCAGCCGAAGAATGTCGCGCAGCTTCCATCGACAACCAGAGTTGAAGTTGAAGCTGTCACCAAAAATCACATCACAATCAAGTCAATTTACTTGCCATTGAGTCTCCCCGCCGATATACTCTTCGACTCTAAGTCAAGATGGTATTTCAGGTACGATATACACCAGTTTCCAATACATTCCGTGTTAATTGTTTATACATCATTATCTTCTAAGCTCTTGTGGGAATTTTTGCGACAAGTTTTGCTAACCTAGTGGGATTATAGACTCCTATTCGAAGGGCATATCCGTCCTACAAGAGCCCATACGGACCTAAGTGAGTGTGCACCCGATTATTCCTTGGTCGAATACTTGGTTTCCAGTTCGGATATGGTATCGGTGGTGCGAGCTACACGGACGGGGGGATTTACACTGGAAGATGGAATATTAAAGGCTATTCGAACCCTAGCTAACGGATCAACGAACGAAAGGTATCACTACCAACCGAATGTTGCAGGATGGACATTTAAGCAGATCGGTAGCCTGTAAGCAACCCGTTTACTTTCACCCTCGACCAATCCAAAAAGCTACATCTATCCCTAGCGAAGCATACATGCTATCCGCGCAGGCTTAGGCAGCCTCATACTCGTCAATAGCAGTATGCTAACGGACCAATTTACAGCGGATTCAAGGCAGGCGCTTTCGGTGGCGTAGCCCTCTTCGCCGTTATCTTCTACGCCTCCGGCATCCCCAAAGTAAAGAAGGATATCCTACAAAAAATCCCCTTCATCGGTGGCTACTTCATCAAGGAAATCCCCGCGTCAGACAACGTGAGTTGCCGTCACGACCCCCCTGCTCTTAGATCAAGCATTGCTAATCCATCGTATCTAGCCCTTCTAAGCTTGAATCGCGCTGGTGGTTTCTACTGGAATAGAGCTCATACTACAAACTTCTGTACAAAATGACTTCCAAATAGATCTCTCATTGAGTCCTTAGACACCCCGTCCTTACCTTTCTGTATTTGACGTAGTCCTATTTTACACGGTGCTCACTGTCAGCCAACCTCATCTAATTGTCTGTCTAATACGTGTGGTGGTGATACAATAGTCTTTTTGAAACAAGTCATCTCATCCACAGGTCCCCTTTTCTTCTATCTATGACTTATTTTCCGCAGACAACTCTTCTTTCATCTCGTTCTTCATGCGCGTGATGGTTCCAGCACCTCCGTAGACAAGACCTGTATAGATCATAGCGACACTCGCGCCAGCATTCAAAATCTCCAGGGCTCTCCGCCCATTTGTAATTCCTCCTGTAGCAAAGATGACCTTTTGCTCTTGCGGCTGGTTAGTGCTGGTTTTCTTCTCGGTTTCAGCAAATGCAGTGATAGTTCCCTCAATTCCCGTTACGCTTTCATCGACCGCCTCGTTGGCAACATCCTTGTCCGTCTTGGCAGGCTGGAAAGATTGGCCGTCTAGCAATTTCCGGTACCGTCTTACCAGGTCGACAGTTCGGTCAAACATCATCGGACCCGAGTAACCACCAGTCTCCGTCAGAGTAAATTGCTCTTTACGTGATATGTTCACCCCAGCTGGGACCAGTCCATTCCGGCGCTTCGTGGTATTACCCACGATGACCCCATCGACACCACTCAACCACACCGCCTGCGCAATGCCTTCCATCTGAGTATCTTCGTCCTCATCCGGCGAAACCTTGACCATGACCTTGGGCGCCCGCTTCCTGTCGGTCCGTTGCGCCTCCTCGACTACCGCACTTAAGATCCGCGTAAGGGGTTCCACGGCTTGCAAGTCGCGCAGGCCTGGCGTGTTTGGGCTACTCACGTTAACAACAAGCACATCCGCGTACCGCGCCAGCCGTTGCACACAGTATACGTAGTCCCGCTTTACGGCTTCCACGTCACGTTCGTCCGTCTCCTTATTCTTGGCAATCTGCACCAATAACAAGCGTCCAGGCAACAGGCTGCCCGGGGGGACATTAGCCTCGCCGTTTAATACACTCGCCTCATCTAACCCAACTGCCTTAGCATATAGCCTAACCCGATCCCGTAACCGCATGGCCATATCGTCAGCGCCACGCGAGTTTAGTCCGTACCGGTTTATTAGGCCGTCCAATGTAGGGACTCGGAACATGCGCGGTTTGGGGTTACCCTCCTGAGGTCGGGGAGTGCAGCCGCCAACCTCAACTATAGAGGCGCCGAGAGCAAATAGCGGATCCGGAATATCAGCATGCTTGTCGAGGCCCGCAGAAATACCAATAGGGTTTGCCAGATGCTCTCCAAATACGGATACGGTAATATCCGGACCATCAGAAATAGATGAGCTAGAACGTTCGCGCGGGTGAAGGCCTAGATTATATAGTGTCTTCATAGAGGAGACGGCAACATTGTGCGCCTCCTCGGCGTCCGGGTAGAGAAAGCGGAGTAGCGGGGGCACGACATAACGGTGGACGAAAGCGCGAGTATCGGTACCATAAACGTAGACCACATAGCCAGATACAGCTATAGACGTCATGTAGAGTGCCGTTTTTAACCGGGACGCAGGTAGAGAATTCGCGGAGGTTGAGGCATTACGGGTAGCGATTCGAGTACGGAGCTGAATGGGAGATCGTCTAGAGGAAGATAGCGGGTTAGCCGGTGAGCTGAAGAAGCGCCGAGCTATCCGATGAGAAGATGCCATCGTGAAGGTTTTGTGATGGGCATAGTAGCCCTCAATGGCTTGTGGTTGTGGTAGTGGTAGAATTTGATATTGGATATATCAAAAGCCGAAAGATTAAAACATGGTGTTGTGTAAATTGTGTAACTACCTTAGGAGGTAGTTAGTTAACCTAGTTAGTTAAATCCAACCATTTGAAGCTTTACACTAGAAACTTTGGTTCTTGGCAGCGTCACCTTCTACCCAATCATATGTAGAAGGAGTCCATTATAAGTGGGCCTACATAGTGTACGGTACGTACATGTACCGGTCTATCTAGGTACGTACCTACATGTAGGGGGTAGAATATCCAAAGATCTGTCAGCTGTTGCTTAATTGAATTATTTGGCGTGTTAATTACCGAATTCTGCTTCTAAAATTATACATTGATAAAATACTATCGTCGACAATAAATCAATTCTCTTAGATCACATACTAAATACATTAGGTTAGGTACCTAGGTATGCTTCAGCTTGAAATAATTATTTCATGTTTTCTTTAGGACCTCTCTGTTTCCCTAACCTGCGAATGCGACAATGGCTCCTTGGTCAGAGCCAAGTTTCTCTTGGGTCTCCCAGCTGGCCAGTTACAGTCTCATTGCCACGGCCATATATATTTACGCCATCCATAAGATCGCATCTCCTCGCATTGGGCTAGGTATATTCTTATCTTTGATAACTATTCGGTTCTTCGGTCATACTTGGCTATCCTTAGTCACTAAACATGCTCCGAACCCGTATCTCGTATGTATACAAATAACCCTGTACTTTTAAACTCTCTAGCTAGACATGTTAAGACCTAATACAGGGTTAGGATGAAGTGTTCCATGTCCCCCAAGCCCAGGTTTACTGTGATGGGAAATTCGGCATATGGGATGAAAAGATCACCACACCTCCTGGACTGTCAGTTCACACCGTATCCTTTCTGGCTACCCTCATAACTAACAACCTTAAGCTACATTTTGACTCTCCTAGGAATTAGATTATCAGGGCTTTCATGTTCCGTATATAATCTCCGGGAATTCAATGTAGAGATTATCTCTTATCTAGCTGTAGCTGCTATCGCATCTAGAGCTCAACTTGGACAGCCAAGGGCAGCAAGTGATGCGCGAACTTCAAGTTTATACTCGGTAGATTCCTTCTGGACAGGAATCAATGTCACTCTGTTCCCCGTTCTATTCTTCTTTTCGGGCTTGTACTATACAGATGTCCTCTCCACGTTTGTTGTATTACTTGCCTACGTCAACCACCTAGGTCGGATGTATTCGGATAAACCGTCTACAGCAAGTAACGCCCGTACGGTCTTCCTCGGACTCCTGGCTCTGAGCGTGAGGCAGACCAACATCTTCTGGGTTGTGGTATATATGGGTGGCTTGGAAGTCATCCATGTCATCAAGACCCTCTGCCCGGAAACTACAGCTGCTCCGGCATTTCAAACGCTGTCGGAACAGGTCGGTTTCTACGTTTGGAGGTACTCACTTAGCGATATCCATGATCCACCCCTGAGTCTAGCATACCCAATTGGTAAGTCTCGAACCGTACCCTTAAATATTACTCTAACTAAATAAGTAGACCTGGTCCTTTCCGCCGTCAGTATTAGCATAGCCGCATCCTGTAACCTTGGGACCATTATACGTAGGCAGATCTGGCCGCACCTTATAGTCCTTGGGGCGTTCGTTGGGTTTGTCATTTGGAATGGTGGCGTTGTCCTAGGTGAGTTGACCCAGTAGATTCGTCTTTTTTCGATAATTGATTATTGATTGGGAATAGGGGATAAATCCAATCACGTCGCAACTCTACACTTAGCCCAGATGCTATACATTTGGCCTCTATTTGCATTCTTCTCGACACCTCTTCTTATCCCATCCCTTATAGATCTAGCCATATACGTTCTCCAAGTTATCACTGGCTCAACTAAGTCAGATTTGCACTTAAAGAACCCCCCTATTCTTAGGACTATCCCAAAGGGGACAAGCACACCCAATCAGTCCGCAGTCCTAAAAGCATTCAACTACATCGGATCGAGCCATACACTCCATTCCATCCTTATCCTCGCCGGCGCTCTAGCAATTGCCACCTTAACCGTGCGATACAACACCATTATCCATCCATTCACACTAGCCGATAATAGGCACTTTATGTTCTATATCTTCCGGTACACGATCTTGAGATCATGGTGGATAAGATACGCCCTCGTTCCGATTTACGTAACCTGCGGCTGGCTGTGCTGGGTCGCTCTGCAAGGCAGTCCCTCGACCGCATCACCTACTCAGAGGCGCCAATGGGTACTAACGCCATTTAGTACCAAGGCCTTGCCCTTATCACCACCTTCAACTAGCAAAAAGTCGTCAAGCGTGACGGTGGACGCAACAGCAATACCACCGTCTACATCAACCGCACTGGTTCTCCTCGCAGCCACTCTCTCCCTTGTAACGGCACCGTTGGTCGAGCCGCGTTATTTCATCCTACCGTGGGTATTCTGGCGCTTACTCATTCCAACGCGACCTGTCTTCCCAGGGTTGGGGTCAACTTCACTAATCTCCCAGCACCTTGTGGCTCTCTTTGAGACAGCATGGTTTCTACTAATCAACGTAGCAACTATGTACATATTCATAACTCGGCCGTTTTATTGGCGAGGGTCAGACGGCGAATTGCTAGACGGTGGGAATGTGCAAAGATTTATGTGGTAATTCTACCATGTTTTTAATAATTATTGACTAGACAATTCTTGCATTTCCTATAGCTAGTACATAGATAGACCCGTAATTGCAACCGGAGTATTCTTACGGTCAAAATGAAAGAATGATCAAAATGCTGCCATCCGAACTCGCACTCTTAGTATTCATCTAACGGTATTGGGAATTCTCCCGGGATAGGTATATGATCTCTTTCCCAGTACGTATTCGCATACTATGCAGCGAATATCAAATTCTTATCGTCGTCGCTTAATGCGTCAATTTCATATATAATAGCGTGTCGTTGTGTGATGAGGTGAGATGGTGATGTCGAACTCTTTTCTTTCTCTTAATTCTCTTTTCTCTTGGTCTTTGGCATGCTTGCTGTGAACCACATATCCAGGCCACCCGAACGCCGTTCCAAAATAGCAAACTCTTAACGCCGTGCCGTGCCATATACAGTATCCATCAATTCCCTAATGTAATTTGCATGGCCTTGACCCTTACCCATCCATCCTTTCAATGCCACGTTGAGAGCCAACCATGATTTATGCCATATATTCCGTATGTTTGCCCTTCCAGACCGCAAGTCCTCGCAAGTAAGCAGTCCGCTAAGCACATTCGGTATTGGGATAGACGGATATGTAAATTATAAGTTCGCCATCGTCCTATCCCCAACCATGATTCGATTCGGTTTCGGTGGTGAACTATTTTATATGAGTGATTATAGACTTAACCTGTCTAAACTCAAGCGGTCTTGACTCCGTACCCGCTTTACAACACCCAACTTGAAGAATCGCTCATCACCACCAGCTGTCCGACCTCCAATATACCACTTATCAGCACCAAGTACGTCGCGAAAGCCCTCACTACTACTATCACTACCTCGCCGGCGACCGGGAGCCGGGATAGGAATGCCTGGGCGATGTGGTTGCGGAGAGTGATGGTGTCGAGGTGGCGACTGCAAGGGTAGTTGATTCATCACACCCCCTGTTCGTTGTTGAGGTTGTTGTTGTGATGGTGATTGGGCCTGGGTATGGGATGTCGACGAGATCGACCGCGCCCCCGAAGGGGAGGAACCTGGTGCAGGTTGCGAAGTATGTTTGTTAGGTTGTGACGTTGCTGAGAGGGCCGGTGGTGTCTGTTGCCGGAAAGCGGCGAGGAAGGAAGATAGGAAGAATGGGCGCTGAGACGAAGGCATCTTGGCGATACGCGGAAAGAGAGCGAGAAGGATTATGGAGATGGATGGACGAGAAGTACGTGATGATCGAGATCACAGCGTAGAAGTCGCTGTGTGTAGAAAGTTGCCGTAGACTAAGGCGACCAGCGCTGATGGTGAAGCCGAGAATCGGTGAAAATAAACGCAATCTATCGATCGTAGTAACGTGCGTGTCGGGATCGGCCAAGAGGGGTTTACGTATCGGTAAATAGGTAGTTATGAAATGAGGTAGTCAGTTCTTTAACAAAAGAAAACAATTATATCTCAAATCAACAATGAATTAAATAATTTATTCTATTTTTTTAATATAAAAAAAGGTGTGATGTTGACATGTGTACGCCGAAATTGTGTTGTCATCAAGTTGTGTGTGCGAGGTAAATGGTTCAAAATCCTGACGTCGAGGCACATACTTGAAGGATCAGTGGCTTGCCAGCAAGTAACAACCCCTCGGCCAATCCCGGGTAACATGAGTAATGTTATTGCACCAACCGCTAGTCAGGTGGGGTAGAATGGTTTAGTGGGCTTTTCACTTTGCAAATGGGGGGGTTTTGATAGGTTCTTTCCCCCCTTTCGCTTCCGGTTAGCTAACAGCACCAAGGGGAATTCCGAATAAGCCATTTGCGCCTAATGACAGCGCCTTTTAGTTGTTTTACCGCCCTAAGTTAGGTACCTCCTATTTACCTAAATAGGAGGTACCTATGAACAATATCGGTCATAAAGGTTACTCCGGTCTATGCAGCAAGAAAAACCAGCAAGGAGGTAAGAAAAGATAAGATTAAGAACCCCCCCCCCCCCAATTCGATTCATCGCCGATCCGAGGCACATTATCTCTCGTCCCGTTCGTCTCCCCTTTTCCGGTGTTCCTTTCCCACGCTTCCCCAGATTTCACTATCCCCATCTCCCCCCCCGCCCGCTCGTCAGCCCTGACAGCTGAATCGAAATGTTTTCTTATGTTTCTCCATCTCCGAAGATCGCCGAACACTAAATAATTATAAACTTCATTCCTCCATTATCAACGTTTGCGGGATTGTCCCCGATCTATACCCTTGGTATCTTCCAATTGATAGTAATACGTGGGACGATGCGAACTGCAACCCATCGGCGTAGTATATATGCTTTGCCTAGCTTTTCCTGTTATCCCGGAGTCGTTGCATAGTAAGCTCCTATTAACAGGAAAGACTAGACAAAAGCCACATATTGTAATGCATCCTCGTGTATTGTCGAAGGTTTCAAACATCACTCACCGGGAAAGGGGTCAAGTAATACAGGTATTCTTCCTTGGTAGATTCGGTCTGACGTTTACATGGCACCATTTATTCTAGCGGCGCCGCCTTTGTAAGAAAAATTCTCTATCACGCAAATCATATGCAAATAGCTTGATCCTTTTGACGTGCCTAACCTTAGGTATCCTAGCAGGCAGTTCCACAGACTACATGTGCATAAGTCTCCATGTCGATCGATGTATATTTTTTTACGCGGGCTTGGCGACAAGAAGTCTCCTAGGCGATTTTCCAATATCGACATGCACTTCCTTCCCTATCCAATACCATCGGGCGACCCTAATCTGAGTATACAATGCCACCAGTATAACTATTGGTATAGAGGCTGCATGTCTATAGTATACGCACAATGCAGGTGGCTATAAGGCACGCCGTTAACTTCCTTAGGAGATAGGGATCGTCGTCAATATACCTACATCATTCAGAGCATTAAGCTATAGGTATACAGCAGGTGTAGGTAATAAAATGCACGTCGATGCAGGAGCTATGACTTGTACAGATGTCACAAGATAATTGGAAAGGTAACATAGGTAGCCAATGAATATTTTTAGTTATATATAGGTATTCAAGAAAATATCATTCATAGTAAGTATCTATGTACCTTATACCCAATTTTTTACAGAAGCGTCGAGGTTTTCTGGAATAAACTTCAGAGGATTTTAGCAGCTTTAGATTCATCCCATGTTTATTAAGACTCTTTTCTCATGAAAGCATAGGGATTGAGAGTTTATAGCGCCACATAAATCTTCTAATTATACACTCTTTTAATAACATAAGATACCCCTAGAGTATTAGAGCCCTCGTATCAAGGGAAGAGGATGGTCTGAATCGCTGTCTCCCTCACTGTCCCTCACTGTCTACCACAAAGATTCGCTTGGTAAAGTCGGGGTTGACTAGGGGATTATGTAGCTCAGCGATTGTACTCATACATGCCGCTGCAGGATCACCACTGCCATTCAGGTCTCCCTCCCAATATTCGTTACCCGGGAATGAGTTACCATCCCACGCGTATGATACTACAAGAAGCTGGTTTGCTTCTTTGTCTCTCAGCTTTTCGGCAGGATTACGCCTTGAGAATATGGTAGTGATGCCTAGCCCCATTGTGACGGCAGCCACGTGTTCTTGAATTTCCCTTCCCACTCCAATCCACGCGAAGTCAAGTGTTCTAATATGTGTTAGCTTTGGCCCTAGAGTCATCAGTGACTCTTGAAAAGCATTTATAAATAATTCGGGCTGCAACCGGCTATATAACCATACACCGAGGCCTAGGCCTACGATGTAGACATACGCCTTTCGGCCTATGGCCTTGGCACGCTCATTTGCCTCTAGAAGCAGAATATCGGCGCTAATGCGTATACGCTCGATATAGGCTCGCGCAGAGAACCTTTCCATCTTCAATTCTGATCTTTCCCCTACACCAAAGAAATCCAAGAATATATTAGTGAGTTGGGGATGCTGTTGTCTCGTTACCACGCCGTCTAGGATCAAGTTGGAGTCCATATGCAATAGCCTCTCGAATCGCGGCCCTACTAGTCCTATGATGACCCCCCTAGGCTCAAATGTCCCAGCGTCCTGGGGCCTAGCATTATTATTCCGGGCACCATCGTTAATAAAGTAACTTGGACTGCTGACTCCCATCAAGCTACCAAGCATGATCTCATCGTAGGTCAAATATTCTTCTAGGGGCTTGTAAGGTGTACCTTCAACGCCTATTGAATCCCAAAATCTAATTCCCATTTGAAAGGATTGGCCGGTACGTAGTAGAGTTGAGTCGGTTGGACCGACAAAAGACAGGGGTCGCTTCTCGATAAGTCTCATTACTTGTTGCGGCCAGGTCCAATCCGGGCCGTATAGCTGCTTTTCTATAGAACTTCCGTGTACTCGCTTATGAGCCAGAAACCGTTCAACTAGCTCGGGAAAGCGGCCGTGTACGACAATCCGTGTATCTAAGGCATCTTTTCGGATCACATCTGGAGGAAAGTTGATGACCCTGTTTGCACTGGTAGGGAAGTTGAGTCTAGACTCCTGAAGGCCTAGAGACTCCATAGTAGGTGTTTTGCGATGCTCTGAGGATATTATGCTAAATGTGTAGGTGGAGTTAAGGGTGTTTCTTGAAATGGAAAACTTGGTTTAAGTGTAGATAAGACGTGACCGTACAGAGTTGCTATCTGATTTGAAGATTAAATCGTATGCGCCTTGATGATTATAATAGACAGCCACACAAGGGACTAACAAAGACTGTTTCCCGGAACAAGCTGCTATTCGCTCACAACTATCCTGATAAAGTTATTAAAGAGTATGTTCCTAGTGTATTGGAAAACAGTCCACCTCAGTCCATGCATGTTAGGAGCAAGTCTAAGTTTTCAGCCGCAAATCCGTTTAGTGCCATTAGCCGCCAAGGCTATCTCAGGTGCGTAACCTAACCTAGTGGCTCTATCTACATGGTGGATAATTAAAGCCCATCCACATGACGATACCTGTCTACTTTCGCATCATGTTACCTTTACTTATTCCCTCGTCAGATATTGAGGGAGTTCGTAGTACCTAGTTTCAATCTCTACGGGATAATACGTACCAGTCAAGTAGATGGTAATTAATACCATATGACATGTTATAGAAAGGCTCTATTAGCGTTGTGTTACCACTAATAATATGTCTTTTCCCTTGCCAAAGGCAGTACTACGTTTTGGTGTCCGATCGGCCGCATGTTTATTTACGGCTATTTTATAGTTACATACCCACATAGAAGATTCATTTGATAGTGTTGCGCCAACTACGCGGTATGGGCGAGTACCTTTCATAGTGTAGGTATCGTAGCTACAATCAACAAGGCAATCTTAATGTATAGATCATAAATCGAGTAATCAAGGGTTAGCAAAGTGGAATTAAAAACTCTGTCTGATAGCTCTAGCGAAAGTTCTTTTAAACCAACTAGTTAAGGCTTTTTCTTTCTTTTTCTTTTTTTCTTTTTCTTTTTTCCTTTTCCTTTTTTCAAGATAATTCGTGGTATTGCTTTGGTATAAGCTATGGGGATTATCAACCATGCTATATGTCCTGTTTTTACTGCAGTGAGATGTAAATCCTTTCAACGCCAATAAGCGTACCACAGCATATGTGTCGTTTCAATCGAACTTTTCGAGCATCATCTCTGAAATGACAATGGCTTCAAGGGAGTAATATGGTAGGGCCAAAAAGGTACGAGCCGCCTAGGAATATAGAGTATCGGAGTTATAATTTTTTAGCTCCATTGTAATATGTTGAATTGTGTTCGGTGAAGGGATCAGAGATTTTCTATCTTAGGATATATTAAGCTCTTTACAATTGTCCATATATGAAACGAGGTCGTTACGTGGGACGCTAACTCTGCAGCAATATATTCAAGTAGGTGAGTGCCGATCGCCAAGCATTTGAATCCGATGCTGATTTTGGTGTACCGCGGTTTTGAGGAGAAATGTGGCGCAATCAATTATAATCTCACGATCAAGCTTTTTTAACCCTTGTAATGAACTGGGAACTAGCTCCTTAAAGAGGGAAATTGTATTTAAATGAAGTTAGCCCGGAAGTACCGGACGTGTGGCCTAGAATTCCCGAGCACCGGAGGATTTGACCCTGCTCATCCCATCGAAATTGTTTGACACTTTAGAAACAGCTTGATGGGATACAAGCAATCCCTTTCACGCTTAATGAAGCTCTTTTTGTTTTCGCGGGTAAGTTTGCATCGACATTGGAGCTCTTTTTATTCACTTTTATTGTTAGGTACCTACATACATGAACTAACAAGACTTAATATTATTATTTTTTCTTTTTCTTGAATAATATTCAACTATACCCTATGACGATTTCTATTTACTACCTATGTATCTCGTGGTTCTCACTAACTGCCCTATGGTCATCATGATCTTAGCGGCTTAAAATAGATACCCCATGTGCGGCCCCAGGTTGTAAGCCCGTGCACAGGTACCTGCCTAGATTAGAAGCTTCCCATGCAACAACATAGGCGATGCCGTCGACTACTCAAACTCTTCTACGCCCTCGCTTTCCTCATATTAATGAGCTTGCCTGACAGTGAGCCGACTAGGGCCCCTGGTTTGAACGACCTTAATTTACAATACAGTAACTCAACGTTGTTGTCTTACCACAATGCCCCTGTTGTAGCTAGCAAACGTCCGTAGGTGTTTGGATGTCATTACTTGGATGTAAAATAACAGCTAAACATAATTGGAATCCCTAAGTACACTGAAGGAGTAGCTGGTTAATGATGGCAAATAACAACAACGTAAGCTTAGCTGAAAAGCTATTTAAGTCTTCAATCCCGCCTCTATTTCTTTGAATGAAGAGCCTCACCATCGACACAACCAGCACTATCAATACCATCACATTCTTTTCTTCTACCCTAGGCAGGACCACCAAGAGTTACCAGCAACTAGCCATTCATTCCTTGACTCTACGTCTAGATATAACTATCAACCGATCCACAATACCAGCACACAAGACATAACACTTAGGTAGTCACGATGCACGCTGTCGCCAAGGTCGTTATTGCTCTGGGGGCCCTTATCGCCCCATCCGTTGCCTTCTCTGGCGACATGACGTACTATGCCCCAGGCCTCGGTGCATGTGGTAACGTCAATACAGAGAGCGAGGCCGTTGTCGCCATGTCCCCCAGCCAGGACGGAAACTGCGGAAGGACAATCAACATCAGCTACAACGGCAAGACCGTCAGTGCCACAGTTGTAGACAAATGCCCTGGCTGTGCTGGCGACAGCATTGACGTGTCCCCCGCTGTATTCGAGCAGCTTGAAAGCTTGGATGCAGGACGCGTCCAGGTCACTTGGGAGTACGCCTAAATGCCCGGATAGAGTTGCCTAGATGGCGTCTGCGATGCGATTCACTTGTACATATTATTGGTTGGCAAGTAGTGCTGGGGGCGTACAACCCACATATATTCATTTCTCCTGCCGCTAGGGCATTGTCATTGGCATAGAAGTGGTTGGGAAAAAGGAATTAGGAGAATCGGCGATACTCAGAACTGTCATGATGGGCCGGCCCATTGTCCGTTTCTGTGGTCACCGGTCAGGAACCGGATATACTGGTTCAGGAACCTTATAGACCAATATAAACTTGCATTGCATGCTTAATACTACGTACCTCTTGTTCTTTACTTATATTTATACGTAATGACAGACTTTATGGAGAAACCTTTAGGACCCTTAGACCTGCATTGGTAAGTTATGAACATCTAGTATCCTTTATACTAGGGCTAGTATCTATACATTAGGTATTCAACAGAGGTATTATAATATTGGGCGAGGTTAGACTAGTTGCGTACGAAAGACTTCTCAACTCCTCACGCAACTATGGTATGGTCTACGTATAATAAATTACACTTCTGTTCCCATTGGTTCTGGCATATTGTGTATTTTCAAGTTTAGCTACGCTGAGTAAGAACCTTTCTATAACTTACTAAATGTTTATTTACTTATGAGTCTATCCTAAATGTTCTTATAGTGGGACAACAACATTTCGCGTAGTTACTATTATTCGAAACAGTTTTAGTATATCATCGAATGCGAACTAATTATTGACAGTCATTTGTTTTAGTCATTCTGATTAGAATCAGAAGGGCAACATGTCTCAATAAGTATCTATTTGTTGATGCTCTCTTCCTTCTCTCCGTGGAGCAGATTTTCCTACTAGGTAAAAATGACCTCCTAGGCTGTAGCTAATTTTTAGATAATGAGAGTAACTTTGAATTTATCATATCTCAGTGACTATCTTCAGATAGCCGTGATATCTGGTATGAGTTTGCTAGCCTGTCAAATGCGAATGCACTCACGTCATCTGAATCTAACAAAAGTCTAGATACTCCCTATCTGTTAAATAGGCACGTATGGCGAATACATGCATAATCCCTTCTTCCCAGGCTGAAGGTTCCTATCTCTAGCTCGCTCTGCCATGGACCGGGAAATCAATATGTCGTCTCGCGAAGAACCAGCAATGACCTAATGTGGAACTATGGAGATACATTCACGTTACTCTTTTGATCTAACCATCTCGATGGCCTTAGCATAGGCCTTTTGATATTTTCAGGGGTCTACGTATTCGCAGTTGCTCATCGCCACTGCTTCCCCCGTAAGATCTGCCGGCAATGCAGTCATAGAGGCGTTGTCAAGGGCTGCTAAATCATGTGCTCTCCTCAAATTCATCTGCGAGAGGAATATCCAGGCTTGCCGAGCCATGGTTAGGTGGGGCTAATCCACCTCGTACTTCGCATGTTTCGTTGACGTTACTGCTGGTGTTGGGAAACGTGCTGCGAGCCACTGAGATACCTAGATAAGAAGTTACATGCATATAGGCCAGTAGTCCGGATTAAGTTAGGTTTGTGATTCCTTGCGAAAAAACCTGGTTGCCTTTCCACTGCTTGGTCACATCGCGGCATCCATATTTGCTGGCATAACAATCTCGTAGTGCTCCTTTTTCTGGGGGCTGACCAAGCAGTAGCACCTTGAAATGCGTACCAAAGCCTATGCGTTGTTGCTAGTGCTGAGAAAATTGGGAGTTTACCAGTTATTGAACTTGGCTTTACATCTGAGCAGTTCCCCACGGTTACATTATGTGATATCTTCAAGAGAATAATCCGTCTGATGGTCGTCCATAGGTAAGTCGAGGAATCAGACTCTTGTAAGCCGAGTCACGTGAGACTTTTCTGACAAGCGATATCGCCCATTTTCCAAGCGATTCCTCATGTATGCTGTTCCTTCGTAATCAAGAGAACCTATGCTTTCCGTCCCTTATTCGACCGAGTTTGGCGATCTCTGCCGTATCTTCCGGCGTGCTACTATGATGCTTACGAAAGAAACCATCAGCACTAAATGATCATTGCATTATGTAGGTAGGTTAGGCAGTTAACTAAAAAGTTTGAGGTATACAACTCACTGAGAGTTGTTCCTGTAAGACTTATCCCGTGATAATATGCCGTGATAATAGGGACTCTATCCATATAAGCAATATAAATCAATGGTCACTGGGAATACGGCACGGGATGATTGTTCGAATCTCGGGTCGGGACGTATTGGCTCGATCTTGAATGCGGTGGAACGACCGAGACGGGTTATTGCGAGCGTCAAGAAAGGAAGCTGTCGCTAACAATGGATTCAATGGATGGACTTTTAGGTATTGAGGATTTTCGCTGCATCTGGGCACGTTTCGGTTCCCACTATCCGAAGAAATACGCTTGGGCACATCTTCTCGGTGCTGGTCGAGCGGGTTGGCAGAGTTTACTCCCGACAGATGAAATTACAGGATACTGGACACCAATGTCGGGGCGAGCCGGATATTTGCAGACAGTCTCTGGATCGGGGTTTGAGTGGAGTCCGAGTTAACGAACCACGTGAATATCGATGACTTGATGAGCCTCCATGCCTTCCGATGCTGACAGGGAAATGTGGTCGTGAGCACCAATTGTTGTTGGGCAATTTGCATGCATGAGCTGCTTATGGGTAGCAAGAACCTGGTAAGTAACATTGGGAAGGACTTTGCGCATGAAGAGGAGCTGCTTTCTTGGCAGTGTTGGGGGTGGATCGAAGTAGACTGTATACATAAAGAACAATTAAAGTGGTTTTCTCTCTCTTTCTAACAGGACGTTTCCATATAAGTGGTATGATAATTGCTTAATTCGTATTTGTGATGCCCTATAAAAATGGTCCCGACCTTCCTTATTTGCTACCCTAAAAGTAGAGACTTTTTGTCCATGGGCATGTCCATGGGCATGAGATATGCAAGGCCGTTTACAAGGTCTCTGGGCGAATGGAGCTTTGATGCAGTAGTTGCAGCAAACGTTGCAGCAGTAGATACTGGTGCATTATCACCCCGAAGCGCGAGTGAGGCACATAACTAAACCCTAAAAAAAAGTACAAAAAGTCCGATTGGCTCAAGACGGAAAGAAGATTCCTTATAGGGTATACACTTTATTTATATTATGTTTTGATTGGACGCGTCTAGGTTATATCCCTGTCTATGGCTCTTATGGGGAACATATAATAATACATGCCTCCCTAGCATCGCCGGGTGAGAGGACCATTTACTCGACCAAAAAAAGGTACGGATTCCATATATGTGCTATACCATGTAGTATACTACGTAAACACGGTGTATTAGCACTGTGATCATTCATAAGTGAAGTACCTAGTGTAGGTTAAGGTACCCTTTTTCCCGCTTTTTTTTTCTCTCTTTTAAAGAAAAAGGGCTAGTTAACCGGGGTTACTTTCATAATGTCCCGCTACAGAATGGCAAGCTACAAGGCACGATACAAGGGTCCTTTATAGAATGAGCCTTTGTGCAAGTAATATCTTCCGATCCAATCGGATCGTCCCGTCAAAGACTATAACAATGTCCCTGCAGTTGTAAACCTACCCGACTATCATCCCTCGTGTCAGCTTATAGGATGCCGCATTGCTACTATCTTCGAAGCCTAGACCTCTTATTACATATCAAGAGCACAGCAGACCTGTTCTCGGCTTGCCACCCCTTGAGAAGATCCTTTCCTAATCCTAAACGATCCCTCTTTGGCTATCCGCCTCTTCCTCATATATGGTTCTACGGGGTTAAGTAGCTGTGCAGAAGATCCACGGGCGTTATGATGGTAATCCTTGACTGTCTTCGGCTACAGCTATGTATGCATACCCTATCACAAAGCACAATCTCCACACCACCCTGTCGAGATCTCGTTCATCTCGAACCGGATTAAGTTTGCGCCCACGATATCCCCGTGCCGAAGGACTGGCCGATCTATTCACCTTCCGTTCTACACTTAACTTCTTCATGTATGACTTAGCCGTCACGCCAAGTGCTTCAATAGCTGGAATCATCCTCACAAGCGTGGCAATTGGCTTCGACCCCGGTAGCTGTGCCAGCGGGAGGCTTTAGGCTGGCTCTTAGACTGGCTTTCTCGAAGGACGGAGAGCCAGCTACGTATGCGTTTGTCACTGGGAAGGGTTAACTGGGTTAACGGGACAGAAGCCAAGCGCCGAGAAAGCATACCAGACGCTTTCATATGTCTGAGATACTCGCCTCCGCTGAGGTAAGCGCTACCAGCGCTGCAATCTTTCTAAAAGATCATGAATGCAGTCAGTGACTGTGTTTGAGTAGCCGATCAAGGAGTAAATATAGGGCCACATGATACGAAGAGTTGCTGCTGTGCATATTGGTATGCCATCTGTTGAAGCGGTCATCTAACTTCGCTCTTGTGGTTTGCCAGCCATCTGTGAATAACGACACCAGCCCGTCGATATCGTGCAGGACGTCGAATGTAAGGTATAGACCCACTTGTCACCTTCTGCCCATGTACCTCTATCGTTACATGTCTCTATCCACATAGATTGGGTACCGGCATCCCAGATCCTTACGAATTCCTTGACTCTTTCATCTACATAGCGCCTGGTGAGTTTAATAGATTGGGTAGCTTAGGTATCTACCAGGTATAAAGGATATCTACGTGCGTGCCTTAGGTAACTACTGTATAATAAAACAACCTATTTATACTTGAATATATATTAGCTTGATAGCTCTTTGGGGATAATGGCGACTGCCAAAAAGAAAAGGAAATCATCATTTACCTAACCAATAAATCCGTAAACAAGGGACGTGCAACGGCGCTTATATTAATTGGTAAACTCTCCCTTAGTGTATACATAGTCATGACATTATCTACGTTTTTAACGCGGAACAGCGATATATCACGACACAGCTGCATATTATTTTATGTACCAAGCATGTAGCTATGCAGAGAGAGAAAAAGAGGTGACGAGAGACCCTTCGTTTTCATATATCGGGGTTTGGGCTTAGCCCACATGCAAAATAAACAAAAGGTAGAGCCTTACGGTTCGGCAAGTTAAATTATAACACCCTTGAAGCATTACACATGCGCATCATCTGACTTTGCTAGAGGTCTGAACCAATCAGAATATTTCTATTTCCACCTCGGTGAGCTTTATCTTACGTATGTATACATATACTACGTATACATATACTAACCTTAATTTTATCTGATTTTCTTCCCCTGTCATTGTCAGCGTATCGAGGTTCTAAGGGATCTTGTCATACCCGCAGGAGAGATCTGCTTCAAAAACGATGTGTTTCATATCCCGCGACCCAGATATAGCCATGGAATGGAACGATATGACACCAGCATACCCATATAGGCAGTGTTGATCTTCCGATAGAAAGTACTCCTCCTGCCCAGCACTCCTAAGTAAACACATTAGCAACCCTGAACGCATGTTGGCGACCTAAAGGGTTAGTCTAAAAGCATGCTATGCTGACACGCATCGGCTGCATGCCGGTCGTAGTACAACTGATCGTGGTTGACGCTAAATGCGAACCTCCAGTTAAGCTTAATTTAAATGCCATACATAATCTTGATACATAAGGTAATCGTGTAGTTGTCTTGTAGTTGGCAAAGCTCTTTATACCTCTATATACCTCTAGGTCTCTATACATCTAGACCTTTGGACCTCTATACCTCTATACCTCTATATTTTTATATTTCTATATTTCTATATTTCTATATTTCTATATTTCTATACCCCCCACCCTTATCTTCTTGTTTAACTCTAAAACTGCACCGACCATTTCTTTTTCAATGACGATGGCAAACTTAGCACGGAGAGGCTCTATGACACCACAACAGTGGGGTAATAAAGAGAGCACAGGGACAGGGACACAATCTGGCCGCCAGGCTTGCGAGATTTGCAGAGAGCGTAAAGTTCGATGTGATCGCGCCGAACCTAGGTGTGGACGATGTACTCGTCTAAGCCTACGATGCGGTTACGATAACAAGCGGCGTTCGACTCGAGATGATCTGCCAGCACAACTTTCACAGCTTGAGGACCGACTAGCCAAGGCCGAAGCACTCCTCTCCATGCCTAGGAGTCATACAATTCCTACTCCTCCGCATGTCGAAAAACCTCCAACACCTACTATGATAGATCCCACTATCACAGAGATATCACAATCCGCAAACCAACCAAGCAATGCTATGGAAATGGATCTTAGTCTCCCGTGTGAGACAAGTTTATCTTCTATAGACGGGAGCGATATGGACCTTTTCACCAATTGTAACGATTATCCTGAAAGCACTTCCGGTTTATCGTTAGACTGGACAACACTATCGCTCCCGCTCCTCGAGCCCACCGTGAGCCCGACTTCTCTAACACCGCCAAGCATATCCTTCCCACCTCAAATAATCCCATCTTCCAGTCACGAAGATGAGGTACCGGCATGGGACTTGGCTGCACTACATCAGAACTACTTTGACTTTATTTATTATTATCTGCCTTTTCTGAGCAAAGAACGTTTTACTGCAGAGCTCTCCACTAATGGAAATTCACCCGCATTCCGTGCTCTTAGTTATGCAGTAGCCTTAATGGGCTGTACCATCTCATTACAATATCATCATTTACAAAATACGTATTATACCATGGCTCGCAACTACGCCGAGCAATGTGAACGAGAAGCGGTAGAAGGAGGTATAGCAAACCTCAACCTATTTCAAGCGCTCATCTTCATCATAAGATTTGAAATCATGGATCATAAACTAACGAGGGCCTGGCTGACGCTGGGACGCGCGGTGAGAATGTCAAAATTGATGGGATTACATCAAATGGACCAAAATGTCAAGCATGACGATGCAAGCATGGACATGGGACTGTATCTCCCGCCCACGGACGACCCCATGCTCATGGAGGAACGGAGACGTTCGTTCTGGGGCTTGTACATATTTGAGGGCTTCGTTCGCGTGCGTACTGGGATGGAATGTGACCTTGGTGCTGCCGATGTATGTCAAATCACAGCTGCTATTAAGATCAGGATCGACGACTAACCATACGAATTAGGGATTTGGCATCTATCTCCCGTCGCCCGGCTTACTAACGTCCGAGTTCACCCCAACCAAGATGCCCTATCTTGGTAATTTAACGGCCGATCCTTGTCCCGAATTATCATCATTTGCAGGTTGCGTTTTGATGATGGAGCTTGCTATTAAATGTTTCGACCACGGACGACTAGCAGAATACGCGTCGACGAGAAATGGCTTCGTAAGTTACTTCCCCAAATGCACTGCAAACAATCGGAATTTAAAGTCAATATTCCTTACGAGCCTCGAATATTCGGCCTATATTTTCAAATTACGATATTATTGTCACTTAAACAATGAAGCAAAAACTGACGTTTTCTTTTATTTGCAGTGGGATAGTCACTACAATTTAGTGAGAATAATAGAAGAGCGCTTTGCGATGCTACATATGCATCTAAACGCCAAATCGGTCCGCGAGGATCCCATAGCATTTAGCGTTTACATGAACCTACGCGGCACCGAAATCTTTTTTCATGAGGTTGCCGTCAAGTTAGTAGAGCAGCAGGGATATCCGGTTTTAGCCGCGGCTGAAAGCCAGAAGCGCTCGATGGCTGCCGCCTACAAAGTTGCGAGTACTATGCGTCTAAACTGGCCCTGTCAGCAGCTCGACCGCGATATCCTCAACCTACAGGCCACATTCCTTGCGTGGCCTGTAGTGATGGCTATGAAGGCTCTCAGTCGCGAACTCAAAGGTTCCACACAACTGAAGAGCGAAAGTACGAGCAGCGCATTAACATCTTTACGATTACTACGAGCCGCGTTAGACTATATCGAGGAGTCAGATGGATACTGGCATCGGTGTACAACTAACATAGTGGCGGCGCTACAGGAGTGGGACGAGACCAGCGGGTATGATACGAGTGACATATGAAATTTTTTTTTGATCGAGGTATAGAATACGTATTTACGCATGCAGGTGAAGTCATTGTAAGATTCTTTTGCAAAGAGGAGTATAGGATATTCACATCCCAACTTGGGTCAAGGCCGAGTCGTTCTGCCAGCAGCATGGATAACGGATACAGCGCTAAGCATAGAAAGAGGAAAACATCATTCCCGGAGTTTTTATGCAATTTAGACCCGCTTCGCTGTTCGAACAGCCCTAGCAAGCCCTAGCTAGAACAGCATATTTTATGTAGACAAGCGCATATACAGGTCGTCGACGGAGTTTCTCAGATGCGGCGGCTAAGAATAGAAAAAAGTTTAATCTACATATCATGTTTCTACAGTGTGTCCTATACTATGATGACCATCTCGATTATGATCTATAGGGTTGCTAGGTACTATACACTAGAATATGAATCCTTCAATGATCATCCTATCTCCGTCACAAGCTACACACTTAATGTTCTATAGCATGATGTAATCACGGTAACCCCGGGTTTGAGTAGAATCTAGGACTTCCTAACAATTAGTCATGTGTTAATCACCATCTTTATTATTAAGCCGGCGGAGGTTCCCATATCATCTTAGCCAGAGGCGCGGTGACTTCCGACTAGCTAGGATAGGTATAACGCATCGCGATGGTCTATTATCATGTCTATCACGTCTATCACTCTACCTAGGTAGGTGGGAATATATAATATGATGCAATACCTGGGCGACTAAATCGCTGGCTGTATTGAAGCCTGTTCCACATAGAGCCCAAGGGACAAAATACCACGCTACCATATCACGTAGACGTAAGGGGAAAAAAAGACACAAAAGAGATAAAGGTTAAGGTAGGTAGAACACAGGTTCCTCAGCAGCATCTAACCCTTAAGCAGTATCGCCGTCGTCGCTAACGGTCTTAAGGTTTGCTCCCGCCACTCCGGTGTCGCAGGGGTACGTAATTCTGTTTTCCTCTTTCGTATTCTCGAGTTTCCCTGTCCTTCTATACATACCTGCATACATTACTTGTCTAGGTACATACGCTACGTGCGTATATGTACGAATAATAGTTCCTAAAACATTCATGTCCATGTAAACTATGTCACGGAGGCTAGTGCTGATCCACCTCCCTATTGGGTAAGTTAGTCCATGGCGGCCTACATTTTGTCCCAGTCCAGTCTAAAGTTGCCCTGGGAAAATGCGAGCCTGTTGATTTGATTGTGGCCTGCAGATGCTCATGACGTAGGATTGGACATGCGGCAGACAGACATGAGGGATAGATAAGCATGATAGTGCCGTCGAAACAAGTAGCAGATCCACCAGGAGGGATTGTTGCTACTACATATGCTACCTATGTGTATGTATGCTATGTGTACTTTGGTGGAGTGCGCTGTTTATTTCGACGTCCACACATACCTACATACATAGTACGGATAGGGCAGAAGGAGGGGGATATGCCCTTGTACGATTACGACGACTTCCCATGGCTTCCCATGGCTTCCCATGGCTTCCCTGTGGCCTCTTCATGCACCTATTCATGTATGCAAGTTTAACAAGCATGAATGAGTAAGACCCTTATACGCTGCCCTGCCGCCTGCGCATCTGCGGGCTTACGAAGATCAGTTAACATATCCCGAAAGGGGGGGAAATAACGCCGAACGCAAGGTTTGCCTATAGCGTTATATTGATATAGTTATATGATATATGTATAATAAAATCTTATATAATACTTCTCATTTTATCTTGTTATAAAGTACTTTATTCGTAAGTTATAACTGTTTAAATTACTTACGTAAACTTTTTATTAGTTATTATAACAATACGGTTATAATAGTTAGTTAATTCTTTTAAGTTGAACAAATTCATACAAAATGGAGTTTTTTTGTACTGTTTTAAACCGAGGCGCAAAAACGGCAAGTGACATTTTTCATCGTTTAAATGTACCTGCAGGGCGAGCCGTCCCGTGCCGCGTCGGAGTAACCATTTTAAGAACCATCTTCTGGCCTCGTTTGGCCTTGCTAGTTAAGTTAGAGCTCCCCACAGGTCCTCTCATCGCCCCACTGAAGCTATGTACTAAGTGGGGTGGCGGGGGGTTAATGAAGGGTAAAGGTACCTAAAGGGTAAAGGAGGATAAATGAGGGTCTCGTAATCAAGTCTCTTTTCATCCTACACATCCTACAGTGTACACTAGAGTACTAGAGGATGACGGCCAAGATGACAAGTTTTTCAACGTTAGGCAGGCAGGCAGACAAGCTGGAGCTATCTAGAGTCGATTTCCCAAGCCTAAAAATTCGTGTATTGTCGTGATACGGCCGGTATTTGGGGGGGGGGGGGGGAGGGGAGGGAGGAGAATCGACGCGCGGTCTCACCGTTTGGTCTTGGTTTCTTGGTGTCTTGGTATCTTCTTTGTCGAGATTCTCTTGGAGAAACAAACTTCGCTAGACTGGGCATTCCGACGAATTTGCTCTCTAAGAGCGACCGCGCGCGCTATGCTGCCCAATCAATCAGACACGCTGCCCACGCTGCCCACGCTGCCCACGACGACAAAACGCCCCCACCTAACGCAGATAATATAAGTAGGTATAGGATATTGAGACCAATGTGTCGAGTTGATAAGGAGGTTGATTAGTGAATATCGTTATATGCCAATCAGTCAGTTTAAATATCCCCAAGAGGAACCTTACTATATAGGTACGGAGGTAGGATCTACGAGAAAATAAATAATTTCATATTTCATCTAGAAAAGACTAACGCGATTACTTTTGAAAGCGGTCCTTATGAACTAGTTATATCGACTTATATCCTATGTTTTCGTTGAATGAAATAAATGAAGGATCAATTGTTATATGTTAGGAACGGTACTAGCATGGCGCTCCCGTGTGTTGATCGATTTTTGCACCGGATCGGCCGCCTTTCCCGATTGGAAACACTTGGAAAGACATTATTGTTTGGCCTAGTCCCGCGACTCTGAAGGGAGGCAATGGGGAAGGGGGCCGGTCTTCGGTCGGGTACGGCCGGCGGCCAGCGTTCCCGAAACTAATAGATTGATCGGCAAACCTTCGGCATTGATCCCCCGCGATAGTAATGAATTTGCCGTCACAATAACTTTTCCTCTAAGTATAATTTATCTAGTCTCTTTAGACGCAATCCTTCGGAGTTGTTTATCTTTATAATCGTAGCAGAGGCAACTCATTATTACATGATTACCTATATAGAGAACTAGACTCGAGTTTGGCATAATAGTCAATGATGACGATAATGATGATTGCCTGGAAGTATTATGCGATCATAATCGGTCCGGGAAGTACCGCACCAAATTTCCATCTCATCGATCCCATTTAACAGTAGAATAAAGGACTACGAACCTAACAAGTTTGGATAATTAATATGGTAGTTATACATATATGCAGCCCCTTTGTTTAGATATCTTTGAGTGGTCCGGAGAAGGTTAACGTCTCGTGAAAATCTTCTGCCAAATTACTATTGGAAACTTTGTTTGGAGTGCTAAGAATTATACTTGCAGTCACAATCCTTCGAATGTAAGTTGCAGATCATTTTGTGATGCTATTGGCTTCCCGTGTGTAGGCATGAATAATGCAAGGTGAATGAAAAATCTGTTAGGAAGATTGGACCAACCAAATTGAATAACATTTTTATTACATGTTAGGATATTTATCTTTTTATTTTCTTCTAAATCTTACCTAGGTATCTACCTGGGTACCTGTTACGGCAACGGCAAATGTCATACCATGAGCAGAGTAAACTTGGCAAGATACTTGCCGTCATTACCAGTTTTATTTACCTTTCAAAATAATGAAGCATGTGAAGAGATAACAAGTTTAATAGTCATGGCATAGTAAACATGATAGCAATATCACCGGTTAGTATGCGAAAGACTTTCTGATTCTTGTTGCCATCATGTATTGATCTGGCTATCTTAACGCTCTAATCTTCTAAGTAAATCATGCTCATGACACCCAGTAGAGCTGTATATACAGTATTTGTAAAACAAATAGAAACCTAATCTATCCTTTTCTAAAAAAATTTCTTCTTAATATGGTGGGAGGGAATGAGTAAGATATGAAATTTACTCAATCGCGATTCCCTGGTTTGCGACCACCAGCTGTGCAAACCCCTTGATGGTAAGTGAAGGTCCTAACAGCTGCTGGAAAGCAATGTCAAGGCCAAGCTCCTTAAAGATCCAGTTCCTTAGTTCGGCACCAATCATACTGTCGATACCGAAGCTGGCGACCGATCGGCCTTCTCCCTCAAAGTCCTCCAAGTCAAGCATGAGAATACGCGAAAGCTTAGCAATGAAGTGTTCCTCAACGGCCGCAACAGCCTCTGCGGGGGATGCTGCATTCTTAACTCTGGCAAGGATAGAATCTGCTCCTCCACCAACGTCACTCTTGCTTCCAGACTCCATTGCGTGTAGCAGAGTGGAGAATCGGGGGTCGACAGCCCAGAAGACATCGACATCACCCTCGGCTTCAGCCTTAGCCTTGGCGAGAAGCGATGGGTCAAGTCCGACAACTACATGGTCAAAGTCGACGGCTTCGGGGTTGCCCTGCTCGACGATGGCGACCTCAAACGAGTCAAGGAGACCATCCTCGTCGACACCGTACATACCCTTTCGCTTGAGAGAGTCCTCAAGGGCAGCATTCTCGGCAACAACACCAACACCGAGAATCATGGGTAGGACAATGGCTGCGGCACGTTTGCCTTGAGTATGTCGGAGACGGGCAAGGGTATCCATGTAGGCGTTGCCGGCAGCATAGTTGCTCTGACCAGGGGTACCTAGGGTACCGGATACTGAACTAGTCATGATGAAGAAGTCCAGGTCAAGGTCCTTCGTCACCTCGTGCAAGTTAGAGCTTCCGAGAACCTTGGGCTTGACAGAGGTTACCCAGCTGTCATAAGTCAGGTTGTGGAACATGCCATCCTAAGTAGATACGTTAGCGATAAAATCTTAGGTAGTGATAGAAAGTGACTTACTCGTAACACCATGGCAGCGTTGATAACACCGCGAATCGGGCGGTCAGCAGGGATAGAGCTGACGGCCTTCTCTACGTCTTCCTTGATACTAGCATCGCCCCTGAATACCTGTACGTTGGCGCCGGCGGCTCGGAGGCTGTCAACGAGGGTAGCAGCCTGGCGAGAGTCCGTACCTGATCGTGACAAGAAGGCAAAGTTCTGTGCACCCCTCTTCAACATCCACGATGTGAGACTGCGGCCTAGACCACCGAGACATCCGACTAGGAGGTATGTAGCGTCGGCTCGGAGGTGAGCATGGGGACGAGATGGCACAAGTTTCAATGTGCCACTTGAAGGCTCGTTGAGGATGACGGTCTTGGAACTCTGAAGGTCGTCAGAGAAGGCCGAGATGCTCTCGTTAAGTTCGGTGATGTTCTTGACAGCAATAGGCAGGGCAGAGATAGATCCTTCACGGAAGAGCTTGATGGTTTGGTCAAGGAGTCCGGCCAACAGGCTTGGCTTCTTGAACAGGTTAATAGTGTCGAATGCGAAGTAGCTCGCACCACGGGTGGCGGGGACGATGTCGAGCACGTTAGAGAAGGCAGCCTCAGCGTTAGCACGGTTCACGAATCGCGAGAATGCGGGCAAGTGCCTCCAGGCTTCT
Source organism: Daldinia concentrica (assembly GCA_902805455.1). Taxonomy (NCBI): domain Eukaryota; kingdom Fungi; phylum Ascomycota; class Sordariomycetes; order Xylariales; family Hypoxylaceae; genus Daldinia; species Daldinia concentrica. The sequence goes on along the minus strand of CADCSW010000003.1, from coordinate 175,096 downwards.
TGGGCGACTGTAGCCTCAACGGAGTCGGATGAAAATACAACATCAGGCTTGTTCTGCTCTAGCCACGTAGTGGACCATTCAACAACCTGGCTGGATGGTAGACCGAGCTGCTTAGTGATGAACTCGGCTTCAGCAGGGTTGCGCGCAGCCACAAAAGGTGTGGCACCAAGAGCCTTGGAAACCTGGACGACTGGTGCGGTGATGAGACCGGAGCCGGGAAGGACAAGGACTGACTCTCCCTTCTCTACGTGTGCGAGGTTTCGGAGGCCATACAAGGCAGCTCCGAAGGAAATGGGGAGGCTGGCGAAGGTAGAGAATGATTCGCCGGAGTTGAGCTTCTGGGCTAGGCTCTGGTTGACGCGCTGGAAGGTTGCGAATTCGCTGGAAGTGAAGCTGACGACCCGGTCGTTGACAGCGAAACCCTTAACATCGGAGCCGACTCTAGTAACAACACCAGCAATCTCGTGGCTAATGTCGCTAGTAGTCTCAGTTCCCTGAATGACGGCAATGTCTTCTTTGTTCAGGCCAGTGGCCACAACTTGGATTTCGATATCCTCGGGGCCTAGTGCGGCCTCCTCTTCGGACTCGAAGATGACTACACCGCTGCGCACCTTTCCTACGAGTCTCTTGGCAGGGTCAAACGAAGCATCCAAAAGGTCATCCTCGTCATGCGCGTGAGTCTCGTTGAGTCGCTCATCCGGAATTAGACGGTTGATGTTGACCTTTCCGTCCGAGACGTAGTATTCGGTCTCAAGGGCCTCGCCATTGATCTGCTTAGTAGCAAGGGAAGTGGTCAAGCTCACAAACTCGGTGAGAGGAACCTCTCCCTCAAAGTCCAACAAGGAAGCGTTCAACTTGATCTGCTCAGAGCGAAGAGAGCGGAGAAGACCGCTGGCCATGGCATAGTGAGGGTTCTCACCCTTCAGGATACCACCGCGAGTCACCCACAAGACCTTGGTAGCTTCGGTAAGAATTGCCTGCAAGTCGAGGAACTCCTTCTCGGTGATCGTAGCTAGGAAGGGTCCTTCAAGGTCGGCAAGGATGAGGATAGTAGCATCGGGCGAAGTCGGGGCACCAAGTTGGATCGATTCGACCACACTACCCTTGCCTTCGAGGCCCTTGGCCAATTCCGAAAATGCGGGTGAGATGCTGTTTCGGTAGATGAGTTGCACCTTGTTGGAGGTGGAAGGCTTGGTCTCCTCAGCGGTCGCCTCGTCGGAGCTGGCGGCGGGTACAACCACAGCACCGTTCTCAAGCGTGACCTTCACTCCAGAGAACCCGGCACTCTTCAAGCTTCCCTCATCTAGAGGAGTTGCTGACTTAATAACAGCCTCGCCTCCCTCAGCTAATAACTCGCGGATCTTGGTTAGGGCATCAGCGGATGCGACGTTGGCAACAATAAGGTTGAAGGAGCCCGCGGCAGCAGACTCGAGCTTCTGGAACTTGACGTTCTTGGAGCTTGCTAGCTCGGGAGGCACAGTGTATTCTTCTTCGGGCACGTCGTAGGTAATAGTAATATCCAAAGCAGGGACAGTCTTCGCAAGTGACTCAGCTTCCGCAGAGTCCAGCGAAGCAACCTTAAGACCGGGCTTCTTGAACTCAGCGAGATCGACGAATTCGGCGACGCTAAGCTTCTGGGTTCCGCTTAGGAAGTCAACATCCGGCTTGGACAGTGTGCGTCCGTATGGCTGGGGCTTAGCGGGTTCTTCGGCAAGTTGAGGCCGTGCGGCTTCGTAACCGATACATTGCATGTTATTAATTTCTACCAAGACTTGGCCATCATTGGTTACCAATTGGTTGTGGGCCTTGACTGAGCGAGGACCACGCGTGTCGACCCACGTAAATGCCTTACCCTTACCATCAGCAAGCTGAGCTTCGGTTGGCTTCCAGATAGCGATCTCCTCTGCCTGGACCGGGACAACACCGAATTTGATCGCGTTAGTGCTGCCACCCCAGAAAGCAATAATGAAGAGTTGGAGACACAAGTCGATCGAAGCTGGGTGGAGAACATAGCGGGACTCGCCGACCATGCTCTCGACCGTGTTCCTGAAAGCAACCGTGGCTTGCGTAGCGTACGACTTTGCATCGAAGGTGACGCTGTCGGTCTCCTGGAAAGCTGGGCCATAGTCGAATCCGACAGCCCTGAGAGCACGATTCCACGACTTACCAGTTGCTGATTGGGGCAAGTTGGGAACTGGCCAAGCCTTAGCCTTAGAGTCGCGAGCGTTGATGGCAATTCTACCGCGCATGTGGTTCTTCTGGAAACCGGCCTCAGTAACTGAGCAGACGTTGAAATCCCACCACTTCTTCTGGTTTTCACCACTGTGGGCCGATGGGCGCATGTTTAGGAAGACCTCAATACCGTTGTCGTCGTCAGGGGTGACAAGTGCCTGCTGGATCAACACGTCTCGAAGCACGTAACCCTCGATCTCAGATGGGGTCTCCGATTGCTCATCGAGCTGTGTAATAGCTTCCATAGCCATTGCCAGGTAACCAGCAGCAGGGAACACCGCCTCACCACCCAAGCTGTGGTCTTGGAGCCAAGGTACATCCTTGATGCGGAGAATGTTTCTCCAGGTTGGCTCAGCCGGGGAGTTGCCGATGACCAACTCTCCAAGTACATCATGGCGCATGTACTTCTGTCCTCGGTGCTCTCTGCTCTCACGCGATTGGGCAATGAACTTCTTAGACTTGTCCCACTGGTAAGGGGGCAAGTCCACGATGTAGTCTCCGCTGCGGGCGCGAATCTTTCCGCTAGGGCTCATCTCTTCGACCGAAGTGGCTCTCGCCAGGTCAATCGAGTAGTCTGCGAGGAAGAGCTCACCAGCCAGCTTTAGGACGGAAGTGGCACAGTCTTGGCCTCGGATTAAGGTAGGTAGATACTGGAATTTCTCAAGATTGAGCTCAGACTTGATCTGCTTAATCGGTCCAGAGAGGGCGGAGTGAGGTCCAACCTCAATCAGAGTGATGTCGGAAAATTCGGGGGTGGTACCAATGGTCTGGACGGCTTGGTTGAATAGAACAGGGTTGAGCAAGTTGGCGCTCCAGTAAGTCTCATCTAGAACGGAGTCTTCGGGAAGCACCTTGTTAGTAACAGACGAGACCATCGTTGCCTTCTCGAGCACGGGGCGGTTCTTAGCACGGAGATCAATTCCAGAGCCCCGCACGAACGCCTCGTATTTGTCGGCAGCGGGCTTCATGTGGTATGAGTGGTAAGCCTTGCCACCAGTCTTGACCAGCCTGCAGAACACGCCCTTCTCGTTAAAGGTCTCTTGAAGTTTCTTCAAGGACTCAGCGTTACCACTGAGAGTAACACCAGAAGGCGAGTTGTGGCATCCAATGACGACGTCATCGTAACCAGCAAGGTAAGGAGTAACATCCTCAGCACCGAGGCCTACAGCAGCCATGGCACCGTTCGTGTTGATGTTTCCAACAACCTTTCCACGGTAGTAAGCCAAGACAATAGCTTCAGTAGCAGTGAGGAAGCCTGCAGCGTAAGCCGCACCGATCTCACCAGATGAGTGACCACAGGTGACGGAGGGCTTGATTCCCCAGAGTCGTAGCAGCTGAACTAGACCAATCTGAACAGCAGTGCACAGAGGCTGAGAGAACTCAGCCTCGCTGACGCGTGAAGTAGCTTCAGGCTCTAGCAGAACATCCTCGAGAGTCCAGTTGGGGGCATCGCTGAGGTCATCAAGAGCTGCGTCGAGCTGTTGGATGGTCTTAAGGAAGGTAGGGTAATAAGACATGAGACCAGCGCCCATCCTTGCCCATTGGGCACCCTGACCGGTGAAAGCGAAACCGATCTTGCGTTCCTTTCCGCTGGGGTTCTTCTTCTCGGCGAACTTCCAGTCTTCTTCAGACTGGAAAGCCTTGCTCAAGGTAGCGAGGCTTGTGACTGCGAAACCCCTGCTGGAGAAGTGAGTGCGGCGGTTGGCCAGCGTGTAGGAGAGATCGATAAGGTCGTAGTCGGCGGCCACCTTTCCGTGAGCCGCGATGTTTCTCTTCAATGCTGACTTGTCGTGGGCAGAGTAGACGAGTAAGTGAGGCCTGTTCTTGTTGAATCGACCCCTGCCGGACTTCCTCTTGTTCTTCTGCTCCTCGGAGTTGAATTTGTAAGTCTGGGGTTGCGTCAGGAGGCTCCTAGAGCTCTCGACAATAATATGCGCGTTCGTGCCACCATATCCGAAAGAGTTGACACTGACTCGCTGAACTGGAAGTTCCTTAGGGAATGGCATCGGGTCTGTCACAACCGCGACTTGCTTGCCCGTCCAGTCAATCTTAGGGTTGAGGTCCGTTACTCCTCGTGTGGGGGGGACGATTCCTCGTTCCACGGCTAGGATGGCCTTAATGACGGCAGATAGCCCGCTAGCTGCCTCACTGTGGCCGATGTTAGTCTTAACAGCACCGATGCGTAGAGGACCATCGGCGGGAGTGCGGTCGTAGTTCATAGCATCAGCGAGAGCGTTGACCTCGATCGGGTCACCGACGGCGGTACCCGTACCGTGACACTCGAAGTAACCAGTAAGGCGAGGGTCCAGCTCACCACCTCGCTTGTAGGCGTGCGTGATGACTGCCCTTTGACCTCCGTAGCCGGCATACGTGATACCGACACCTTCGACTCTGCCGTTGCTGTTGGTCGCGCTAGACCTGATCACACCTCGGATCGCGTCGCCATCCTTGATGGCGTCCGAAAGTCGCTTTAGGAACACGGCTCCGACGGCTTCGGCACGACCATAGCCGTTCGCGTAGCTGTTGAATGTGTGGCAGGTAGAGGTAGGAGATAGCACACCGAGCTTAGCAGTGTTCATGTGCTGGTCCACCGTGAGAACTAGGTTGCTACCACCGACGATCGCTGCGCCGCATTCCTTGCTGCGTAGCGCATTGCATGCGTTGTGAACTGCGTACACAGATGAAGAGCAAGCAGTGTTGACGACGATACTCGGGCCCCTGAGGTTGAAGACGTGGCTGATTCTGTTACTGAGAATACCGGGGTCTACACCTGTTGCCGAAAGACTGTGACGGAAAGAGTGTTCCTTAAACTGCATTTGCTGGTAGTCTGCCGTGAATGTAGCCATGAAACAGGCAGTGTTGGTACCAGCCAACTTATCCAGGGGAATACCAGAAGACTCGATCGTCTCGTAGACGACCTCCAGACACTTCCGCTGCTGAGGGTCCATCCACATAGCTTCCACCGGGGTGATTCCGAAGAAGCTAGGGTCGAACTCGAGAAGAGATTCGTTGAGGAAATAACCCCCGAGAGCGCTGAAGCTTCCAGGACGGTCATTGTTCTCGTGGTGGTGGGCGCCAATGTTGAATCTCGTAGGCGGGACGGAAGGAGTCTGTCCAGTTTGCTTGTTCATCATCATCTTCCAAAACTCCGCTGGTGATCCGACGTCTCCAGGCAGACGGCAACCTATGGCATATGTTAATAACTTATTTCACTTATCACATTAGAGAGGAAACACATACCCATTCCAATTACAGCGATGGGCTCCAACTGCTGGCTTAGAGGCGCCTCAGATGATCCTTCAAAGAATCCAGCACCTGCGTATGCCTCGTCGTCGACTATGCCTTGCGCATTGGAGGCTTGGGCGTTGTAGCCGAGCTCGAATTCGAGCTCGACATCCGACGCGCTCGACGAGGAACTTTCTTTGAAGTGAGGCATCTTGATGGTTTGACTGTGGATTTCGTCTTCGGATCAAGGAGTAGTGAATCAAAAGACTTGCTTGCTTAATTCACTGTGAGCACAATGAGACAAGAAACGAGAACAGGACCAAAGGGTTTGCGAACTTGATATTTAAACATAATCCAAGGCTAGTAAAGAGTCTATCAAGAGTCTATCAACGGTCTCTATCAGCGGTTCCTCCTGCGGCCGTGTCCTGTTGGTCCGCCGCGATGCCGGACAGGGTTCGATACCTCCGTCTCGTCCAACGCAAGCAGAAAAGGAGGGTCCACCGCGCGTCTTACTGCAGATAGATGATGAAACAATAAACTGCAACATCGCCCAAATACCACATAAAATTATGCATGGTGTTGGTCCGTTGGCACCGCACGGCCGACGGGGGCGGACGACCAGATTTGCTTATGATAGACTATAGTACAGGATAATACCTAACAGGATCTCAAACACGGACCAGGTTAACCCACTCGTCGCGGCAATCATTTCCAGCTAATGCAATTACATGGGACCCGGTAAATCTATTAACAGGTAAATATACTCCATGACTTAGATAGGCACAGCTTATAGAATCTATCAGAGTTAGTTCTTGTAAGCTGGTTATACCAACATTATGTATTAGTACGATAGCAAAAGCAGTGTGAACCAGCTCCAGCTACAATAACATTCTCTCTTTTAATGTATCTCCTTTTGGGTATCTCTTTATCGGGTATGGGCTTCTCTCTGCGTTGCTGCTGGATCTCCAAATAGCATATGATATGTTGGGTCTAGATCTCCAGGATACCTTGTTCGAACTTACATTGCCACCGACATGCGTTAGGACGGGAGCACCTAGAGTAGCATACGTTTGCGTAGGGACGGGACCCAGCCTCTGAAGAAGTTACGATAGGGTTTCGATGAAATCTCCGATCCCGCAGGCAGAGAGATCGTCGCTAACGACAGACAAGTGCCACCCTTGTACGCGTTAGGCCCTTGGCTACCCTTGGCCACCCTAACCAGGGACGCAGAAGAACCGATTGGTCCTCATATAAGAGACGATGCTATCCAGGGTTCTGTACGTCTAGCCGCAGTAATGCAGGGTTTTCGGGTAGCGTATGCATGACAGGATGGCGTGACTTTTCGGGAAAAAGGATAGAGATTCTCGAACTCACGCACGTGATATGTAATATGTGATAGTTATGTGAGATGAAGTATGTTTATCTACCTAAAGTATGAATAAACCCTACACTGCCTTGTGTGACTTTGGCATATTCTATTAGTTATATGAGACATATCAGACATAATAATAGAGAAACCCGTGTTGCGAAGGTATTTTGAAACTTAGCAGACTATAGTTATGTAAATAATGAAGATAAAGTGTAAAAATAAAACTACTCGAGCTTCATCTTCCTGCGTAAGGCTTCCTAGATGCCTACCTAGGTAAATAAGTAAGTAACCAAACCAAATCATCTACGAAGCTGGACTGGGTACTTGATTCCTAAGTCGCACTGTTATAACTTATCAGAGCATTACATTAGATAAGTGATTCGGGAGTTTATGTTCAAACCGTAAAACATGGGCTAAAGTTGTCGTATTGTAATAGTTAAATTAAATATCGCCATAACTACATGGGAAGGTTGGTCGTTTCTGATGTTTCTTGTAGATAAGCCTGGCCAATCACGAGCCTCCATCGGTCGTCGTGGCCGCACCATATGCGCACAGTACAACCAATGATACCATTTGCCCGGTCGAGACGGCCGCTCCCCATACAAATACAAACCAAGCAATCAACCAAGCACACAATAGCAGGAAATAAACCCAATTCTTACTCTACATCAATAACAATTAAGTCAAATCAAATCAAATATTTTGCGACACGTATAAAATAAATACCTAGCTTAAAATTCATAAAGGCTCAGCTAAAGACTCAGCTTTCTCTCTAGTTAGTTATCTTTCTTGTTTACTCCTAAAGGAGAACTCCGTGTCAAGATTCATACCGCTTATGAATCTAGGCTTGCTTATACCGCAATTATATCTTTCAAGGTATTTATTCAGCTGTTGTTTATTCTTATCTGAAGCTCAAATATTCGCCTTACAAAATAGGTACCTTCGATGTTAATAAGTTTATACATCTTTTATAGGTTGCTATTTTTATACCTCGACAATGTAGTAACAGCGAATCCTGTCTTACTGGTTAAGAAATTCGACGGTCCAGTAGCTGCGATGGAGTCAATGAGACAATAAATTTCAATAATTCAATACCAAAACCTTATAAGAGACTCCCGTGAAAAATGATCATATAAAATAACTGGGTGAGAGGTAGGTAGGTAGGTAGGTAGGTAATCCACAACTAAAGGGGAGACTCATCCTCCTATAATAAGCTATGAAAAATTGAACATCTGGCATATAACTACCTGCTATCAATGGAATTCAAACCAGCATTGTTGTGTCTCGTTGGATTACCGATATTCAGGATCCTTTGTACCAGGATTTACCTCTTTTCAACTATCCACTTCTGGGTATGTAACGGTGCAATCATACCTGGGTATCTACGCACTATTGAAGATCAGATATGCATCCATACCCGGCCACTTACATATAGGGGTCTTGCTCCATCCATAAGAAGTCTTACTCTGGAACCACCGAGACTCATAAAGCAAAGAGCTTATGGTGCATGAACGTTCCAGCCACAGATAAGCCCGTAGTTCTTCGTTTAATAGCAGGGTTGCTTTCTCAAGTCTCTCCTATCACGATGCCTTCGATATACTACCAAATGAAATAGTAGTATTTTATATTCTATGTGCTGTTTTATAGAGAGTGCATCGGGCTCCCCGCCTCTATCCACACTTCCCGTATTAGATCGTAGCTTGCCCACACGACACGATGCGCGCTTAGCAAAATCGTACTGATCGTCAACAAGGTTGCCATCATTTCCCTGCCTCTTGAATTGCCGCCGCCCTATACAATACCGAGCGACGATAGCTTGAAGGATGGACATACCCTTTGTAAGAACTGGCCTGGTCGAGTATCAACAACCGAAGCCGGATGGAATATTCGAACTTTACCAGGCTCATGCTAGAGCTACCATACAGTTTCAACCCCTCAAAAGCCAGCATGTGGTGAGCGAGTTCGCATCTAGAAACGACCGACGAATTCATCCAGCGTTACACTTTAAATTGCGTTATTAGGTCACCGACGAGAAAACCATATTATGCAATAAGATAAATCACCTTACAACGGCCATACCCCATAACGGCTATAGGGTTTTCAAAAACGCGTTTAATTTATTTATTAATTTAAATTTATTTATAATAAGGCTTTTCTATAACTTAATTTTAAATTTAATTATATTATTTTATTGCTTGAATTTTTTTCTTTTTTATAGTATATAGCTTTTAGCTTAATTCCGCGCGGTTGCTACTATATACAACGTTAAAGGTGGGTAGTTGGTTTAAAACGCGTTATAATATTACCAAGTTAATTGCATTTATATATAATATTGTATTAAAGGTATTTAAATAAAAAAAAATTATAATAAAATTCGTTAAAAGTTATTTAAAATTTAGGAAGATTATTTAGTTCGTTAGATTGTTATATAGGGTATATTAGGCTATATGTTGTTATATTCGAGATTTAAGTTATTTATTTAACGCTTACTCTTTTATAACAGCGTATATATATTATTTGAAAAAAATTAATATGTTGGTTTTTTATGTTACTATTTAAAGATAAATAGTATAAAAGGTTGTATGATGAATTATAAGCGTTTAAACGATATTACAATCGAATTGTTAAATAAGTTATTTAATTAATTAAGTTTGTTAAAGATTGCCAATATCTTTTTTGCGCTATGTACGAACGTTAACAAGTTTAAGTTATAAAAAAGTGTTGGGGATAATGTTTTAGTATTTAAAAAGGCTTATTATAAATATATATTATTTAAAAACCTTTTAAAGTAAAAATAAATTATTATTTTAATTATTATTACGGTTATTGGCAAAACGTTATTACTGTTGGTAATTTTTAATAACGCTAACGTATAATAATAATGGTTTTTTAATATAGATAATTAGTTATATAAATTTTAGTATTTTATTATATTTTTTAATAATTGAATGAATAAGAAAATCGTTTTTAAATAATTTAAAGAAGTTTATTTACCTTATATTAAGTTTAAAAATTTCGATTAGTAAAGGTTTTTTATATTTAACGATTACAACAACTATATAAGCAATAAATTTATATAAAAATATTTAATTTATAAGGTTTATATTTTATTTTTTCCAGTTTATACGTTTTATATATTCTAGCTTTTTGATATAAATATATTTGCTGTTTTTAAATGCTTTTTTAAATCTTATTTATAGGTATGTTTATTTGATTAGCTTTTATAGGATGTGGATAAAAAAGACTTTTTTTAGTCGTTTATAAAAGTATAGGAATTAACGATAATATTAAAATATATTTTTACAGGTTGGAAATATTTAAGATTATAATTAATATTACCAGCGTAATTATTAAAAAGCTTATATTTAATACGAAATAAAAACTTCGATATTATTATTTTATTATTTACCACTTTTAAGTTTATTAATTTTATAATTATAATAACTGGAATTAACTTTAATATATTTAAATTATTACAAAAATTAAAAACTATATAATTAAAATTTAATTTATTTAATTTAATTTTTTTTACATTTATTACGTAACTTTTATTTTATAAATTCGATAAAGCTTTTAATATAAAAATTAATAAACTTGTTATTATTAAATTTCGAGCCGAGTAATTATAGATTATATTAAAAAGAATAAAGCTTAAAAAACGTTGTAAAATTATTTCGGATTCGAATTAAGCTTTTATACATATAAAAAATATAAGAAAAATTAAGGTAAAATTAAGGCTACGTTTAACAAAGGAGCTAAGTAATATATTAATAAATATAGCCTTAATATAGTAGGAAGCTATTTAAAATAATTGGGAATTTACGTAAAAGTATATTAAAGTTATATTAGTAAATTTTAAGTTAAAATACGAAAATAATAATGAAGAAATAAACGAATAAATATAAATAGATCAATTAATAATAGTTTTAAAATTGCTATAGCCGTTATGGGATATAGCCGTTGTAAGGTGATTTATCTTAGGAAAAGCCTACATATCGCCGATGGGTAGCAACTCTTGCTACTGCGGACTTTAAACTGTTATCGCCGCCGTCTTAAGTTTTGTCTATTTATCCGCGATTTCGGATGCAGAAATCGCTAACGACCATGTATGGAAACCATCCATCCTTCTATTGCAGTTTTACATATTTGGTTCGGTATATGAGAGCAAGTATAGCTCGATGCAACTTATAAAAAGGTAGTGGGACGCGGCGGTTCTAGTTCTAACGTTGGACGCCGTATGATTAAGGTATAAAAGTACTATATTCCTATGTGCTGGAAGAGACCGTAATTGGTTGGATAGGACGTGCATGTTTGATTGGTTTAGATTCTGGCTTACCCTTTTTAATTATTTTATTGCCGACCACAGTCGTCGACGAAGCTCCAACATTTACCACGCAATGAACAATTCTAATAGTAAGACCATCTTGAACCCGATCCCATGCCTTGGCCAATCTAAATTAGAACTCCTTCTATTCTCCTTAGACCTTCCAATGCCCTCGAACTCGAACCCCAATTTTGTGGCACCCTTCATTTGGATATCGTATCTATGTACCTCTTCTAATACCTACCCCTGTCTCATCCACTATCGAGTCTAATTCATCCATTCTGGATAGTCCTACATAATGGTATTGCCGACGTATCTTTCAATTCAACTTCTTTATAGCGGTGCTACTTGTATCTTGGGTGATTTAGCTTCTTCCCTTCATCTTAGCCCTTGAACCCACGGTTTGCTTAGATCATAGGGGAAATCAACCATGATGGTAGCCACCGTGAAGCGAAACATATGCGTAATTACAATTTTCAAAAGAGACTTACCTAGGTACTAATGATATTTAAGGCAATAGTCCGGCGCCGATTGTTTATTAGACCGAGTAAAGGCTAGTCTTCGCAAATACAAACCTATATACTTCATTCCATTTCCAAGAGACAGCTTCATTCGGCAGCCCGCCCTAGGAACTATTGTATCTAAGACTTGAATCGTTGAAGTCTAGTATTAACAAGCTGATTCATTATTCTATTGGACATAGTAGAGTTATGGAGTAGTTACACATATGGATTAAAAGTTTTTGTCTTCAGCATGACATTCGAAATTCCTACAATTTATTTTTGAGTTAGATAATAATAACTAGTTATTAAATAATCAAACTAATCCCGAATAAGATTTAACGAGCAATTTGTATAGTTGAGTTACGATCAAGTATTATTCGCACAATATTCCTCTGGCCTCTTACCTACTGGATCCTTTAAACTTCATATCGGAATTCCCTATTCTGCAAATCTGTTAGGTCTAAGAACTCGTGGTTCTCTTCGGGCCTATAAGTTCTACCTAGCGCCGCCTTTTCCTGTTCTCGTTGCTTATTACGTCTATCCAATACCCACCGCATCACTACCAGGTCGATGGTGATAAGGACATAGATAATGCAAATTGAAATCTTAGCTGGGAGGTAGCGTGGTGCGTCTCGAGCTTGGAAAGTCTGCGGCGAGATGATATTTCCAACGGTATAGGCGATCGTTCCTATGCAAGCCACCGTAATTTTCTTGGTTGATCCCGCTACGTTAGAGCTCTGAAGCCCCAGGATTGTGGTCCAACCAATTGGAATGCCACCGCTCGTATAGTAGCCGATCAAAGCCGGCACTCGTTCAGTCGTGGCCATCAGAATGGCACCAACTATCGCAGGGATGTGGCCAGCAATACAAAAATACAGCCTCTGCCTCATCTTCATCGCGCCATATGTAAGGCCTATTAGGGCCACCACTTCCCAAGCACCGAGTGGAGTTACCAATAACAAAGATTCTTCGCTAGAGTAGCCCATACCCTTCACTAAAATGTTCCCAAACGATGTGGCGATTGAGTTCGGGATATTGGCCGCAAAAATCCAGAATGCGTATAGCCAAGTCATCGTGTCAGTTAACGCTTCTTTTACCTGGTCCCATTTGAAAGTTTGCGACCCGATGCCCTGTTCATTATGCCTGATGCGTTCGAGGTGGAGCCCCTTTTGCTCTTTGTCAAGGAATCCCGCAACGGCGGGGGAATCTGGCATAACGAACCAAAACGCAATTCCCATGGCTGCGGTGAATAGACCCAGAAATAAAAAGATGATTTGCCAGCCCTTTAAGGCTGCGTTTGGGTCTTTTCCTACATGTGTAGCCACGCCATACGCGAAAAACCCTCCAAACATCTGCGCTGCTCCGCACATGGAGAACCATATACCCACACGAAAAGCCTGCTCCTCCTTGGTGTACCATTGAGAGGTGAATAACACCCATGCTGGCACCACGGCTGCCTCTAAAACTCCAAGAAAAAATCGGCATACTAATAACCCGGCGTAGTTCTTGCAAGCTGCGAGGCAAGCAAGAGTGACACCCCAAAGGGTAACATTAATTGAAGTGTACTTAGCAAGAGGAAATAGTTGTATCAAGCGAATCGTCGGGAACTCAAAAGCGAGCTGGCCAAAGAAGAAGATAGATGCTACCCAGTTAAACTCATTCCCCTTGAGTCCAATAGATTCTGTTATGCCAGTAACACTAGCATAAGAGATAGCAGTCTTATCGATATACTGGAGGAAGTCTGCTGTACGTTAGTAGAAAGCCCCTGAAATACATGATTTCACGTTCTTTCTAACGTAGATCTAAACTATAGAAAGGAGGATAACTATAGTGATCATAGTTACGTACATATTATACAAATTAGCGGCATTATATGCCAGTCGATACGCCTAACGAGTCTTCGATGAACTTCAGGATCAACAGCCTGATGCATGCCGCCAGTTTCCTTTATAAGTTCTAGGGCTGCATCAGCACCAGACTTGAAGACTTTATATGCGCCGACCGAAGTAGTCTTTTTTGCTTGCTCTTCTGAGCTCGATTTCGCTTGAGCCGGATCCTCGGCTACCTCCGGCGCCAAGATATGTCTGTCTTTTTCGTGTGAATCGACCATATTGACTATGAGCGCGATCGGATCGTCGCGGTAACTTTGGGATCGTGAGAAATTATGAAACTGACACACCCTAAATAGACGTCGGCACGAATTCGTTAGTTGCTTCTCTAATATAATTACCAAAGAAATGAAAATTTCGAAAACGAGACTGAGCCAAGTTAAAGGCGCGCGACGGCTTCATCATGATAAGATAGATGACCCGCATTGATTCCATGCTGTGCAATGGAATAGCATAATTCTTTAAGCACGTCATTTGAGGGCTAATGATGCCACGAGGCTGACAAGGACTCTAAGTAGCCAATTTGCTAACCCTGAGGAGTTAGGAAATTATTAACATCTAAGCATTAAGCTAGTATTTAACGACAGAGTTCAGAATACCATTATAGTATAGTAGTAATAGCCGCGATTTAGAAAAAAAGGCTTTATACGGACGTCCACAACGACTTTATAGACTCGTCTAAGTATTGACGCGATTAAGGGGGTACTCTTTTCAAAAGCTATAAGTTAGGTAGCTTTCACATCCTTGCTTTAGTTAAGAAATTGGTCAGTAATTAAAGATTGATCCGAAATACTTCCGAACTGGTACATTTCCCACCCGTTATCGAGTATTTTTTTAAATAGCGCTAAAATCTTAACTCTTTCTAGTGATTTTTTTTTACCTCGTAACATGTTTTTATTGGCTTGGAGATATTCCTTAATCACCCCTTTCCTTTCATTAATGCGCAGTACTCTCTACGTGCGAAGAGGCGAAAGCCAGCACTAATAACACCTCAAGGCTACGTACCTGGGGAGACATCTGCTTAACTTAAGATACTTAGGTAGCTATACGGACCTCGGTGAACCGTGTTAGATATTATACCCGAGATGTATGTTATACGTAAAGTAACTATTAGAAGTAGCAACAAAGCCATTATAGAGTAGCCGTGCAGTAATATGAATCTATTAACGCTTAACTTTCTATTCTCTTTCGAGGGCGCGCAGCGCCCTTTATATACCCTTACTATATATATTTATGCCTGTTCCTGACTAGCTCTACTTATACCTCACACCGCCATACCCTTAATTTAACCGATATATTCTTCAATCATGTGAAGTTGTTATTGTGCCGAGGATACGAGACTTACGAAGTTATTATGTACTTTGTACCAAAAGCCGTAAAATATGGAACTATCGATTCGAGATGTCTTTCCTTGAAGCTTATTGGGGGGATTGGGGGATAATTTTTAAGCCTCAGAAAAGACATGACTATCGGATGGTTGGTTGAAGTAACGTGCAAACTATCATGAAATGGATGGCATGGAAACAAGCGCGCTATTCCGGGAGGAATTCTAACCTAACTACAAGCCAGGGGCTAGTTATACATACTAAAAGTATCTTTTATTCTATATGCTTCATCTAGAATCCTAATACGGGCATTTATTTGGAACTTTTACATACCTGTATTAGCGCTTACCGGTGTCGCCGTCTCGAAACGTGGTCTTGTGGTATACATTCATTTCGGTACGGAAGGCGTATATACAAGAAAGAATATTTGTAAATATTTGTAATGTAGGGGTAGGCGAAGTCAGAGCCAGTAGGCGGGTAGACCGTCCTGATTACATCGAAGATACGTGCCACAGCTTCGAAATAAGACACCGACGAGGGAAAATAACAGCTGGAATGGCGTCGGTGGTAAATTTTTCAGCTGGGCTGAGGCGCCCTCTTTCAAAATTAGGCGAAATGGGGGCGCGTAAGCCATCATATGGATATGTTAGTTCTATAGCTATAAGCTGACCTTTAGTCGACTTTCAAGATAAATATGTGTATTGTTCTCTTGAGATCTCATTTGAAAGCTATATCTATCTGTCAATACTTAGGCTTATCATCTGTTAAGCTTAACATTTTCGCTAATCTCGCCTCCTTAATGGCTACTATAGTTGCCCTTATATCGCTCGCATTTTGCTTGCAGATCCAAAGCACATATGCTGCACCGCACTATGGACGCTTGCCACTTGAATTTGACTATATCGTTGTCGGAAGTGGACCGGGAGGCCTTACGATAGCATCTAGACTATCTGAAGATCCAAATGTCTCAGTCGCGGTGATCGAGGCGGGAACATGGTCCGAGAAAGTAACAGGGAACCAAAGCCAAGTTCCTTCATACGACTTTCACTACAACGGAAAATCCCCTAATGATACTAATCCATTAGTTGAGTGGGGATTTCTCACGACGCCGCAAGCGGTTCGCCCCCTTTTCCGGTTGAAAATTATCACTTATTGACAGCTTCGTATAGGGCATCGACGACCAAGTTGTGCATTATAGCCGGGGAAAATCAGTAAATAATAAAAGTATGCATACCTATTAGTCTCTTTGCTAATTCGCCATATTTAGATCGGTGGTTCTAGCAACTTAAACTATATGACCTATACCCAGACATCTAAAGGTGCGCTTCAAATGTGGGCTGACACCGTCGGGGATGATGCCTACGCATTTGATAATGCTTGGAACTATTACCGCAAGAGCATGAACTTCACGCCACCGAATACTGAGCTTCGATTAGCTAATGCAACAGTCTCATGGGAGACAGTTGAAGCGGCAGAAGGGGGACCGTTGGACGTCAGTTTCTCATCTTGGGCGCAGTCTTGGAGTACCTGGATTGCTAAATCAATGGACTTGGCTGGAATCCATAACACCAATGTTTTTCTCAATGGAATCCTCAATGGTTCCGCATGGTTAGCGTCAGCTATCAACCCCCGCAATGGCCATCGCGAATCTGCTGCAACGGCTTTCCTAACGCCCTACTTAAGCCGTCCCAACCTCAAGGTCTTCGACCTCACACTTGCGGAACGCATTATTTTCGATGATAATAAAGTAGCCCGCGGCCTGCATGTTAGTTCTACCAACGGAGCATACACAATTGGGGCAAGGCGCGAGGTCATCGTGTCGGGCGGTACGTTCCAGTCGCCACAGCTTCTACAGGTATCCGGCGTCGGCCCGACCGAGCTTCTTACTCAACACAACGTTACTGTTATTGCGGATCGACCAGGTGTGGGCCAGGGTTTGAATGACCACATATTTTACGGCATTGCCTATCGTGTAAATGTCGAGACTGCGTCAGCACGCATGTATGGCGATGCTAACGCCATAGCCATCGAGCAATTTAACGCAAATGGCACTGGGCCGTTAGCAAGCCCCGGTGGTGACTACGTCGGATTTGAGAAGCTTCCTCAGGATATACGACAGAAATTCTCACCTTCCACAGTGAATGAGCTCTCATCTCTCCCCGAGGACTGGCCTGAAATGCAATATCTCTCCCTCCCTACCTACGTTGGGAACTTCGAGTCGGCAAGTATTGGCTCACCTAAAGATGGCTATATGTACGCAACTCTACTTGCTACTCTCATCGCTCCGTCCTCAAAAGGCAGTGTTAACATTTCTTCTCCCCGGATGAGCGACCACCCACTAATTAACCCCAACTGGCTTACGACTCAGCGAGATATCGACTTGGTGATTGGCGGCTTTAAGCGACTTCGTCAGATACTTGAGTCGCCAATAATGGGAAATGTCACCATTGGTCCCGAGTATTATCCAGGATACAATGTAACGACCGATGAGCAGATTCATCAGCAAGTAAAGGAAAGCTTTAACACCATGTATCACGCTAGCTCGACTTGCAAGATGGGTCTAGCGAATGATGATTATGCCGTTGTAGATCAGCACTCTCGGGTGTATGGGGTTAACAACTGTAAGCTCATTTTATTGCCTAGTATTAGGATCGATATTAACAATGTAATAGTGAGGGTTGTTGACGCTTCCGTCTTTCCATTCCTGCCGCCTGGTAAGATTTTCTGTCTAAGCTACCATTTCGACCCTCTAGTGCTAACTATCTACCTAAACTTATAGGTCTTCCTCTGGCCACTATTTGTAAGTTATGAGATACTGATTATACCGAGATGATGATAAACTAATATGCGAATAGATATGCTGGCCGAAAAGATCGCTGATGATATAAAGAATGGAAATTAGGACTTTTCTTTTTGTTCCGCTGGAATATTTGTTCTGATTTAAAGCTTTGGGTGGCAGATATTGATCGTAATAGAATGGTATCCGGGTATTTACTATAGACTAACTTCCCACTCTATCTCTAACTTGTGCCCTTTTATCTCGGCATTAAACCATTCAATTATCTCAATGTGTTTTTGGCATGCCTTAGAGTAGTCCAAGACATCGCTCTCGGCCAACGCTTTCACTACCTGTAAGAGTATTTGTTGAGCAAGGTTCTTCCCTATACAAGCTCTAGATCCAATGCCGAACATAAAAAGGCCCTTTTCCATGCCCGGCCTTCGTAATCCTTCGTCTTCGCCCTCATCGAGCCATCGTTCTGGGTGGAAGGAAAGGGGATCTGGATACACTACGGGGTTGTAATGTAACACCGAGGCGGCTGCACCAACAACGGTACCCGGTGGTATATGGAAACCTCCGATGTCAATTCCATCTGCAGGTACAACACGGGTGAGGCGACCGGGGTTGGCCATACCTAACCGTAATCCTTCCTTGACAACTGCCCTTAGATATGGTAGCTGGTATACGTCATCAACACCACGTTTGACTTCCCGTTGCAAAGTGTGTAGCACGTCGGGCCTCTTCGTCAAGTGGAAGATAATGGTCGCGAGCATGACAGCTGTAGAGTCTGCTCCGGCAAATATGACGGCTTTGCACTGTTCTTTAACTTCCGAGGGGTGAAGTCCGACTTGTAGGAGTCTCTCCTGATAGGAGTCTGAGCTTTTCTCGTTGATGGTCTGAGTGACAAGACGGTCTGCGTATTTGTCTAGATCGATGATAGATTGAGAAGCTTCCTTATTCCAACTAAAATATATGGAGGCAGCATAGACAATACCGAAGAGCCGGTGAGGCAACAACGAGAAGCGCGAGAAAGCAACGATTCGGAAAATGAATGGATTGATGCTAAGATGTGTGTTTAAGCGTGTCTCCATCGGAAGGTCTGCGTCTTCAGTGAGTCCACCGTAGGGCTCGCCCAGTAAATATCCGCTGACCGCGTCGACAGAGAGACGAGCACAGAGATCGAGGATGTCAACCCTTGTGCCGCGTGACTTCATTGCCGCTGCCTTGAAGCTTTCAAGGCGTTCCGAGAACCTAGCTATAGATTCATTGATGATGCCGTTGGGTTTGCAGGCTAAACGTAGCCGATTAAGGGCGAAGAGAGGAGCTACTGGTTTCGCACGCGCATCGCGGTAAGCTGCATCAACCGCGGAGAAGATAGAGACAATGGACCCAAGATTGAAGTTTCGATATCTACCATCTTTCGGGAACCCACCACCAGCTACGTAAATTTGATGGATGCTAGCACTATCGGATATGGACAAGCCGTTTGGTGATATTCGTAACACGGTTGTATTGTACTTTTGGTGGTAGTAGCGAAGGACCCGACCTTCGATTCCCATGTAGGTAACTGTATACATGAAAATGGACGATACTCGTCCCAACAACGGTCCGGGGATTCGGCTAAGGGGATGAAAATACAATCGATAGATAGCAATGAACAGTGAGATAAAGAGGGCAACAAGCCCGAAATTCATCGTACTCATGTTGGATGCTTTGAAGTGATTTTTTTTGACAAGTATTGATAAGACAATGGGCTCTTCTGACACAGAATCCTCACGGAGACTACTATTTACTGGAAACATACATATCTGGTTATATTTTAAGCTCCAACTTAATTGCAGGTTGCAAAGCCCGATCAAGTGAAGTAGGACATCCCACGTTTCTACGTTAAGCCTACCCCCCCCCCATCTAGAATATGGCAGAGATAGATAACACTGTGGCGTGAAGAATATATCGTGACACAACTGTTATTGTCTTACTCGCATTACCTATTGAGCGGGTACATAAGCAGCCTACTTGCATAGTCTACTTAGATATTGGCCATAGGTAGGAGGACATAATTACCTATCTGAGATTTAGACAGATAGGCCTGGTCCGGTCCTACAAAGAATATATTTGAGTAGGTAGGTAATCAAGGGACACCAACGATTATATAAGATACCGTATCCAGAGGACGGAATAGTATAGGCGCAAAACTATTTATAAGTCGAAGTGTTCACTAAGATTTGTCGTATACCCGTCTACGTACCTTTATGGTGAAAGCGTTAACCCGAAAGGCATAACTAAAATGGCGGCGATTACTTCCCCTATAACCGCGACTGTAGCCCTAAGCTTGAATGATATCCAGCTAACTGAATTTTCGAGTGAAATAGAACGCATCCAAGCCCTCCAAGCCGCTTATGCGTTTATTGCCCGCCTTGAAACTCCCTGGGAGACCATTGTGAGGTTAGGCATGAATCAAGTGTGATCACCCCGTCCGAAGCATCGGCACTACATAATAACACAAGGTTATAGCCGGCCCTCTCAGCGAGCCTGAAGGTTGGCAAGGACCTAGGGTTGTTTGAAAAATGGCATGGTCATGATGATGTGCCTATGACCAGCTCTCAGATAGCAGCTATGGTCGGCTCTGATGATGCTCTTCTTGGTCAGTCTACAATTAACACAGTCCCATATTCTGGCTCTATTCATTCATGTTGAGAAGGTGCATAGTAACTTGGAACTAGTGCGTCTACTACGCCACTTGGCGGCAAATCATATGCTTGAGGAGCCTTCTAAAGGCATGTTCAAACCTACACCGTTCACTCTTTCACTTATAGAGCCTGTCTTTGGGGAGTGGATTCATTATATGTATGTACTGGGTTATATGTGCCTCGCCTTTTGTTGATAATAACCCCTGTTTTACTAGGTACGACGCCATGATTCCTTGCTTCTACAAGATGCCCGAGTACCTGTCGAAAACCGGCTACAAAAACCCCGTGGACCCGGCGAACGGTGTATTCCAACTCGCCAAGAATTACAAGGGAGATCTATTCCAGTACTACGACTTGCACTCGCGCGAGGGTCAATCGTTTAACCATGTCATGGGTGCAGTCATGGCGCAGCAGGCGAGCTGGTTGGACATAATTCCTCACGATACGATTGTCGCAGACCACCTTAGCGGACAGCCACTGGTAGTCGACGTTGGGGGAAATATTGGTCACGATCTTGAACGGTTCCGAGAGGCGTATCCAGAGACGGCCACGGATCTCTATCTGCAAGATAGGGCCGAGGTCATCCAGCATTCAAAGTGCCCAGATCCCGTCAACAAGATGGCCCACGACTTTTTCCAGGGCCAACCGGTTCAAGGTAAGACGCCTAAGACGAAATTATATAATAGATGATGACTTGACCTAACGCTTAGAGCTATTCGATAGGTTCGCGTGTGTATTATATGCACGGAGTTCTACACGACTGGCCTGATGAGCAGGCATGTACGATTCTCAAGATGACTAGAGGGGCGATGCGGCCGGGGTATAGCAGACTCCTAATACACGACCATGTTGTTCAAGAGCACATGGCACATCCGCATACAACATCATACGACTTAACCATGATGGTCAAGATTGCAGGTCAGGAGAGGACAGAATTACAATGGACCAAGCTTCTGGGTCTTGGTGGACTGAAGGTCGTAAAGATATGGAGGTCACCCTTGGCAGTGCAGGGCATCATAGAGGCTGAAATAGCCGAAGAAGCTATCTCGTCCTAATTATCAGAAGTATTCAACATATTTCAATATAGTTCAACACATAGATGATAGTTGATAGTTGATATTATCCTCAATATACAATATTGCATTGTCCTGTTTACCACACATAATTATGATCGTCAAGGTGATTCTTTGTAAATGCTATGCTTCCATAAGAATTTCTAAGTTCCTTGTACATCCGAATCAAATAGACGTTGGTCGTATTACTTATGACGTGGCGAAAAAAGGGAAGCGAATTAATGGGTTGCTGGACTACACCCGTGTTACCTACACACAATTCGCAAAAACCGATATTTCCTAGCCCCGTAAATCCCGAGGCCGAAAAGAAAAGGTTTCTCAGGGTATCAGGTATCAGGTATTATCTATGATCTAAATATCTCATCCTTTAACTAGTTCGGTTTGTTCATAAATTACGGTCGCGCCCGCCTACTAATTCCACTTACCTTTCTCCTAAGATCAACACCAACTTCAAACTTAACCCACCTCGCAATCAATTAAAAAAAAATCAATTACCAACAAATCCATTATGGCTTCATTTCCATACAAGAAGACGCTCCTTATCGGTGCCACTAGTGGCATCGGCTTGGAGCTAGCCGAACAGCTCGTGAAGAAGGGAGCCTATGTCATCTCAGTCGGCCGTCGTCAGAGCCGTTTGGATTCTTTCGTATCTGCTCACGGAAGTTCTAAGGCAGCTAGTTTTGCATTCGACATTTCCGAGGTCGACAAGATCCCCTCGTTCGCCGAGACGTAAGTCCCCTTAGGCCTTAGACGCCTAAGCTAGCTACTTGCACTTTGCCCTATCATACTTACTATTGCCATGTTTTATGTGTAGTGTCATCAAGCAGCACCCGGATCTCGATTGCATTATTCTAAATGCCGGTGTGCAATACGTCATGGATTTCAGCAAACCGCACACCGTAGACATCGCCAAGGTGCAGAACGAAATTAGCATCAACTATGTTGCAATGGTTGCTATTACTCATGCTTTCGTGCCTTTCTTCCAGGCAAACAGTCTGAACAAGGAAGTAGCCTTCATATAGTAAGATTATTTCGGCGTGTATGTAGTTATCCTCCTCCCCGTGCTAACAATTTACAGCACCACTACGAGCCTGATGTCCGTACCCTATCCCATGGTCCCTAACTACTCGTCGTCTAAGGCTGCGCTACATTCATTCATTCTCTGCATCCGTGAGCAATTTAAGCAGAAGCCCGAGTCCAAGATCAACGTCGTTGAGCTTGTTGTCCCATTAGTTCAAAGTGAGTCCTAATCACTAGATTCAAATTGAGCCCTACAAATGGCAAATCTTATCAACTAACTTTATGTACAGCCGAGCTACATGACGGCCAGCCGGGGTGGAGTCAGGAATTTAATCCCGGTATGCCAGTGAAGCAGTTTGTGAGCGAGTCTATAGCAGGTTTCGAGACCAAGGAAGAGACGGTCGCAATCGGTCAAGCTAAGCAGGTTTTCGACGAGTTCGAACTTGAGAAGGGTCGTCGTGTTGGCCCAGTTTGGGAGATTATCAAGAAGAACATGGGCAAGGCACACACATTTGACTAAATGCCTATACTGATGATGACTCAACTCAACGGGAATGGAGAATGCTATGTCAAATGTGATAGCATGGAGTCATTCTTTTTTCAAAGTTTTCCGATAGCACTATAGCCTCACGTACCACTAGATAGCAAATATCATATTGAAGTTACAGATAAAATAACTGCATTACTAGTGTAAGATTAGGTACGAGTGGTGCCTATGTTTGATTATATGAGGCGTTCTAACAAAATACATAGCCGCCAAGGCCAGCTGTTAACACGGCACAGGCGAGCTTCCTCTCTATCATACATTCTCCTAAAAGAAAGAAGATGCTTATTGCCTTCTATTTTGTTTGCCTTACTTGCTTCAGTCGATAAAGCTTCTGAGGATTTCACAACAGTATATTGCTTGTACGACAGATAGTGGGCGGTTAACGATGCCGGGCCTGGAGTTAGGTAGGGCCTAGTCTCACGACCCGAACCAATAGCTACTACTGTATATAGTATATAGAAGCTAAGCTGACTATACGATACCGTGCTGAACTTGCAAGAGAGAACTGTGGGAGTTTGAGTTGTTCACAAACAGGTGGGTGTAAGACTATTGTATTCGGATCTCGAACTAGCTCACCGATAGCACTGCATTTTATCCATTGCAGCGAACGAGACTCGTTTTATGTACCTAATATAGGTACCTAGGTGGTCACCACATATATTAATTGATGACATTTCAGCTGGTACAATATTATATTTTGGTCAGTTGGTATACCTAACGTCTAAACATTAGGCCTGACTCCCCACCGGCTTCCTCCGCACCGGCTTCCTCCGGGCCTAATCATTTCTATACGCGTTGTCTATCCGCCTCGTCTTGTGCTACCCCTATTCATGCAAGTAATACGGTACATTGCTCCAAAGTCTGGAATAGAATTGGGCAACCCCCACTTTCTAAGGCTCTTATACTACCTACGTAAGCACGAGAACGTCGTATTGTAATTCTCATTGCAATTACAATTAAACAAACACACCAATATCGCCTTATATTATGTACCTAAGCAACTACAGGCCATACGCGCATGTAGATTATATCGTGATGAAAGATATATGAGGGAGTACAAGTACGGAGATGATACCGGATGAGGTAAATGATTTACGGGGTCCTATTCGAGATTTGTTGCTTATTCATTCTCGCACCAAGTATATTTAGCGTTGTCTATCGGAAAGGGTCAATAATTAAGGATTGATCTGAACCAATAGAATAATATCCCGAAGCCTAAAAATTACTAGAAATGGTAATGTGGGATGCACTATCGGAAGTTCTTGCATGTGTTGCTAACTTTAGTAGCGCCTATGTTCTACTCCTTCATATTTGATATGTGAGGTTACCCAATACAATATCTTACAGAGGAAATACGCGATAATCTTGATGTAATAGCTGTTTCGTGGCTTGTAAGAAAATTTTTGGGTTTTGCTTTTGATAAATAAATATGAGTTGATCAATGCGAGTATGCGGGTCGATATATGGGCGTGTGTACGGTGTAGAGTAGAGTCACGACAGCTAGTTCGTGTTCTGTTTTAGTAGTGGGGTTCCATATAAACAAGGAAACCTTTACAACCCCAGGTACACACATAATAATGCACACAACCTTGGAAGCATCAACGCGTACAAGTATTCCTGCAGGTAAAAGATTTGAAAAAATTTATCAAAGTTTCAAAATTATGTACGTATGTTGGTATATATTCAGAGTATCTGTAGAAGTACCCCGTATCAATCCTTAATTACCTAATACGCAGCGCCCGAATGGCGCTCGATTCGATAGACACCACTAATACCGGCCAATGTATCCAGTAGGAGGGAGCAAGTTCTAATTTCTGTCTTCACTATTGGCAGTCAAGCATAAGGAAGAATAAACAGTGATAGAATTACTCCATCTAATATCTACCTAACCAGTGCTAAATAGTTCTGCTTGACACTACATTCAAGACCATATCCAAGATTACATCCAAGTTGAGTGGATTCCAGCACATATCACGCACCCGTTACGCCTGACGAGACCTCAGTTCATAGTTGCTTCTTCAGCTTAGCATAGAAGCCCCTCTGCTTGAAGAACCAAGCGTTCTCGACAGAAAAGCGCTCTGGGTCGATGACTTGCATCTGCGTACCTCGTCAGTAACAACTCAAGTTTTATACCTTACCTCAGGTTAGGTAGTAAAGCAACGCTAGTTAGGCCAACTCACATCGTAGTTTAAGACAAGGAACGGTATGAGTTTCTTCAACTCTAGCATTCCGATGTGTTTGCCGAGACACACTCGCCTCCCAGCTCCGAACTAAAGTTTGATGTCAGTTCTTGTCTCCATTATCGTCTACACACCCTATAAACCTGTCGGGAGAAACATGCAGATAGGTAACTAACCGTAAGCACGCTCTGTTCGAGTTTCTTCTTATGCTTTTCACCCCCAACCAACCACCTCTCGGGTTCCCACGAATTAGGATTATCCCCGAATGTCTCTCGATGCCGATTGACTACGTAAGGGTTGCCACCCACGAGGGTGCCACCAGGCAGATACTTCCCCAGGACCGTCGCCCCTTCAGCGGGTACAACACGCTCAAACGGAAGCGCAAAAGGAGGGTGTAGTCGGACGCCTTCCTGAATACATGCATCCAGATAAGCCAAGCCATATATATCACCCCACTTAGGATATCGCCTGGGCAAGTTGGCTCCGAGCAGCTCTTGGCGCAGCTTCTCAAGAGTTTCGGGATGAGTGAGTAGATTATCTGGCCCGTGTTAGCTCTGTGTCCTTCCTGTCTTATTAAATCTGAGCTGCTTGAGACATTCTCGTATGTAGAGGAGCGGACGTAATTGAATGCTATCATGGCCACGAGAGGACCCAAGTAAGGCAGAAAACATCCCCAGTATCAATATATAGCTATAGTATATGAAATGGCTTACTGTAGGTTATACAATTAGTACAATACTCAAATATCTAGATTGGGCCCACCTAAGGATTAGGTAGACAAAGAGGATATTTTGCTCGACACATACCACATAACAGTCCTCATAACCGTACCTGCTGAGTCTGAACCTGCAATGACATTTGAAAATACCCATGCTGTCGGTGCCCTAAAGCCGTCAGCACCTTGGCCTTAAACCAGCA
Source organism: Daldinia concentrica (assembly GCA_902805455.1). Classification (NCBI taxonomy): domain Eukaryota; kingdom Fungi; phylum Ascomycota; class Sordariomycetes; order Xylariales; family Hypoxylaceae; genus Daldinia; species Daldinia concentrica. The sequence goes on along the minus strand of CADCSW010000003.1, from coordinate 149,022 downwards.
TATAGCGAGACTCACCAGGAGGGAATTTTGTCATTAGACTGCTGAATTTCGAGATAGTAAGACAAAAAGTCGCTAAACGGGCGTTCACTTTTCATATGAGCCTCTGTGTCTTGTTTCTTCTCGATAGTCTGTAGCCGTTCTCGGATAGCTTTACCAACGAATTGGAGAATAGACATGCCGGGTGTCTGGAGGAGTCCGTGGACAATCATATTCTTGTTGATAATTGGATCCAGCCATGTCATCTGCGTCAACTGTTTGCGGCCATCATTAACATAGTTCGGTCGGCCCAGTCTCAAAGCGACTTACAGCGGAGTGGGCCTTCATGAAATCGAAAATAGTTGCTAACATGCCCCCAACATCACGGCCTTCGTCAAGGAAACCGTATCTCTTGGAGAAGGACATGGTACCCATGACATCGAACGCAAAGTACTGGAGCCAGTCCCCAAAGTTAAAAGTGTCTCCCGTCTTTGAAAAACGCTCGTCTAATTGCTTCTCTAGGCATTCTAGCACTTCCTCGACGAGACCTTCGAATGAAACCACGTTGGATAGTGAGAAGAGGGGCGCTATGGGATTCTTGATTAGTTTGTGTATCTGCTCATCCTGCGTATTGAATACGCCCATCAGCGAACCGCTATCACGCGTGTAAGGCCTCAGTGTAGCATAGAAATCGCCCTGTGAAGATCCTTAACTGTTAGAAAAATCGACAACTATTCGACACGGCATTCAGATGTAGATTACCTTCGGAAAACCTGGTCTCATTGGATATATAGTCGGGATGGCCTCGGGGTTGCTGATAGATATCATATTTGGACCGATTCGAACCACTTCGCCATATTTCCGGTGAACCTCTTCGTGGATCAGATGAGCCCTTCCTGTCTTAACCCATAACAGTCGCTGTAGATTGGTAAACTTAGCGCAGAGAGGCCCGGGGATGTGCCTTAGCCTCCACCACGTTCTGAATGCTTGGAAACCAAGTATAGCGCATATCCCCAATAGTAGTAACGGTAGGTTTCCATTAGCTAGATAGTTAGCTAGGGGTGTGATGTTTCTCATCATGTTGAATTTGAGTTGTATGGTCAATGATGCTCAATGACTTGGGAAAATAATTGACAGCGTGAAAGTGAAGGTAGGAGGTGACAGGGTCAAGGAGTTTAAAAAATTTCAGGAGGCGCCTTGAAGGGACTTCGCGTGCTCATGGAGGCTACATAGTCAAACGCACCCGGCACCAATATACTTCACGGATATCTCCCGATACTGTTATTCGGGGCTATGATTCTCAACGGTAAATTTACTGCATAAGTACCTACCAGACGTGAGCCCGGTCGAATGCATGTAAGACGCGGAAATTCGTGCTTTAGTTTCACAATATGATGAACCTACATGTATGCATTTTTTGCTTTGTTGTAGCTTATCATTGCCGTAGGATAGATAACTCGACTATTCGACTCTATTCCTATCTAATACCGTTTATAGGTTACCTGGGTAGGTACCTATGTACCAATGCCTTCTGGCCTCCTCATAGCAAAAACATTAAACCAACCACCGTTAGTTATGAAATGTCTTCGAAATATAGGAAGGGGGGCTACCTAGGTAGTCTATAAGACAGGCTCTTGCTCATTGAAACCCGACTTCTCTCAGCATCTTTATACTATCTCGCAAGTCTCAATATCATTCTTTCGTTACCGCTGCAACGTTATGGATCAGTATAGTGCCCAAGCGCTTGAATGCGTCTTATTTGGCCCAACCGTGGTTCAATGGACTCAAGAAGCCCTCAGGAGTATGCAACACATGTTGCAAGAGCAACCAGAGCTGAAGTTCCTCCGGGAAGAATTGATAAAACTGCCTTCCCTATGGCCAATTCTTCAGAGGAGCGATGCTAGCCTTCCCGTCTCAGGACTTGAAGCCCTAGAAGAACTATCTGGCTTCGCAGAAGGGACTGGCCTACTTGATGTTGCGTCCATTTCAAACATTCATCTTGCCTCCTTAACTATCATTTCCCAAGCAGCCGAATTCATTAGCTCGACTGGCCTCCTAAATAGCCATAAAGTCACCGGAAAAGACATCGATCCTTTATGGGAAGTTCCGAAGCTTCAAGCGGTTCAGGGATTCTGCCTCGGATTCCTATCTTCTGCCGCCGTAGCGTGTTCAAGGAATTGGATGGATCTCGAGAAGAACTATTCCGTCGCAATACGCATTGTTGCATGTATTGGGATGGTAGTCGAAGCAGATAATCTAGCACATAAGTATGAGGAGCGTATGGTAGCGCTCTCTGTTAGTTGGAAGACAGATGCGGACAGAACCTATTTGGAGAGCTGTCTCGATATGTACCCTAAGGTGAGTCATTAATAATTGCCTAGATCATCACCTCAAAGACAATTTACTAATGCTTAAGGCCAGGCCTATGTATCCTGCCTCACGGATGAAAAATGTGTTACTATTACCTTGCCAAGAGACGACCTGCCCGGCTACATCAACCAAATCCGACAGGCGAGTATAACAGCCCAACCTATCGGACTGCATGGTGGTTTTCATAACGAGAGATACGCCCAAGCTGCCAAAGCACTCAAGGACCTTTTTCAGGGCCAGAGTATTTTCCAGCTCCCCGATTCTAGCGATCTCAAATATGCCTTAAGATCTAATGGCGACGGACGGCTCCTCAAGTCAGGGCGCCTACAGGACATTGCCATAGACACAATCTTGTCCAAAAGATGCCATTGGTTTCAGGTAGTTAAAAACACTCTCGAGGAGCTTCCTCCAAATGTTTGCCTACTTCCTATTGGTAGAGGGTCCTTCGTACCTAAATCATTATCGAGCAAAAAGAGGATTCCTAATGCTCGCACCTCGCAAGGATCCTCCGTTTCTTCGATCAACTTCCCTATTAACCTAACAGAAGAAATTGCAGTCATCGGAATGTCTTGCCGTTTTCCATCTGCTAACTCTTCTGACGAGTTCTGGCAGATGCTCTTGGAGGGGAAAATCAGTATCGGCAGAGTATCCCCTAAGCGGTTCGACACATCTAACATCAACCGGGAGCCGAAGGATATAAAATTTTGGGGGAACTTTTTGGACGACCAAGTTGCTGCGGCATTCGATCATAGGTTCTTTGGTATACTAGGCCTCGAAGCCAAGTCCATGGATCCGCAACAGAGGCTCGTCCTTCAAGTTGCATACGAAGCCCTTGAATCTGCGGGTTATTACAGCCCGGCCTCTCGAACTTCGGAAGTTGGCTTCTATCTCGGGGCAGGCTCTGTAGACTATGAAAGTAATGTCGCATCTAAAGATGCAACCGCATTTTCCGCCCTTGGAACTCTTCGGGCATTCCTCAGCGGGCGAGTAAGCCATCACTTCGGGTGGTCTGGTCCTTCCCTCACCATTGACACGGCTTGTTCGTCTTCTGCTGTAGCCATTCATACAGCCTGTATGGTAAGCGCTTGCAATATTTACTTCCTTGAACTATTCAACATGTAGCTTATACTTTGATAGGCCCTCCTTACCAATCAGTGCTCTATGGCCTTGGCGGGTGGTGTCAATGTCATCACCTGTCCAACGTTATACCAAAACTTGGCCGCAGCGTCCTTCCTGAGTCCAAGCGGGTCATCCAAAGCCTTTGATGCGTCCGCTGATGGGTACTGCCGGGGAGAAGGCGCCGGTATCGTCATTCTAAAGCGCCTATCCGAGGCGCTCGCGGATGAAGATCTGATATTAGGGGTAATTTCTGGTTCTGCCGTGAATCAAGGATCTAATTGCTCCCCCATCACCGTTCCGCATTCCGAGTCCCAGACCAAGCTTTATCAGCAGGCATTGTCACGCGCCTCGATAGACGCCCAAGCGGTGACGTATGTGGAGGCACATGGTACAGGTGAGTAGAATGTTGAACACCAATAATTATTGATACTAACTCATCGTAAGGCACTCCAGTCGGCGATCCTATTGAGTACGAGAGCATACGTATGGCATTCGCTAATGCATCTCGTCCGAGCAAACTCTTCTTAGGTTCGGTTAAAGACAACGTAGGCCATACCGAGGCAGCCTCCGGAGTAGCAGGCTTGATCAAGTGTTTACTGATGATGGAACACGGCATCATCCCTAAACAGGCCGGCTTTCGCAACTTGAATCCCAAGATAAAGGAATCGGAGCAAATTATAATTCCACAATCGACACAACCGTGGACCGGTCGTCGTGTGGCTCTTGTCAACAACTATGGTGCAGCAGGAAGCAACGCAGCACTTGTTCTGAGGGAACACGTGCCAGTAAGTCAGGGGAGTACTATTACTGAACTGAAACTCGGCACACCATGTCCGTTGCTTGTGGCGGCAAAGTCTCAGGAGAGCCTCGCGTTATATCTAACTGCTTTGAGAGAATGGCTCCCGAGGTATACGGGATCCTTTTCCAATGCAATGTTTAACATTGCGCGGAAACAAAACCCATCATTCCGTCATCGGTTGGCCATTACAGCAAGAAGCGTTTTAGGACTCATTTCCGAGCTTGACGCGCGGGCACCTAAGCTATCAGAAACAAATAAACTGAATGACACAAAATATCCAGTTATTCTATGCTTCGGTGGTCAGAATGGACGTGCTGCCGCTATTTCTAAGGAGGTCTACGATAATTCGGAACTATTGCAAAATCACCTAGTAAGTCTTACAAACGACTGTATCATAAACATAAATATTGATATCTTGCTCACAGGACAAATGCGACAAAGCATGCCAATCCCTCGGCCTTCCGAGCATATATCCTGGGATTTTCGATGATAAATCCCAAGGAAGCCTCGCTATTCTTCATTGTACCCTCTTCAGCATCCAATATGCCACGGCTATGACTTTGATTGACAGCGGAGTTGAGATAGACACCCTAGTCGGACACAGCTTTGGACAGCTGACAGCCTTATGCGTCGCTGGCTCAATATCGTTAGGCGATTCTTTGAAATTTGTTTCAGGTCGCGCTCGTCTCCTGACTGATTCTTGCGGGGATGAAACCGGACGTATGATTTCGGTAGAATCGAGTCTCGAAGATGTAAGTGCAATCATCAGCCTAGTCAACTCGATACCGGCTTCCCGCGTGGAAATATCCTGCTACAACGGACCACGGAGTTTTGTGTTGGGTGGAAATGAAGAATCGATGAAATGCCTTGAGCAGCAGTGCACAATTAGAGGCATAATATCTCACAACCTAAAAAATACTCATGCTTACCACTCATACGTCGTTGACCATATACTTCCAAAGCTGAGGACACTAGCGGAATCCATCAGTATTAAGGCGCCTGCAATGCGGATGGAGACGTGCTCTAAAGGTAGTGCGTGGACCAAGTTCACTTCAGAAGAGATTATACAACATACTCGCGACCCGGTATATTTCGCTGATGCGGTGCAAAGAATTCGTCGGCGAGTTCCATCAGCTGTCTGGATCGGAGCTGGCTCTGTATCGCCGATCATCTCAATGGCTCGTCGTGCCATCGGATCCAGTGCAGAAGCAGAAAATATATTTGTCCATCTTAATCTAAGCAGCTCCAACGCCCTCTCTCAGCTCTCAGATGCAGTTTGTCAGCTATGGGAAGCTGGATCAAGAGCCCAATATTGGCCATTCCAGGGGCGTAACTGGATAAATATTAGCGTCCCCCCTTACCAATTTGAGAAAGTTCAACATTGGATTGACTACAAACCTCCATCCGCGGGGAACACAACTATGATAAGTCATAGTTTAGGCTATGACAATCCCTTGCTCATAAGAGCCTCTGATAAAAATATTTTCATAGTCAACAAAGCCAGTGGATCTTTCGACCTTGCGGTACGTGGCCATGCCGTAGTGAAGCAAAGCCTGTGTCCAGCTTCCATGTATGTCGAACTCGCAGTCATGGCCGCACATATTGTTTTAGGAACCAAGGAGGGGCATACTCCCCAGATCAAGGACTTGACAATGGATGCGCCTTTGGGGCTAGGGCTAGAAAGCCCCCTATATCTGCAGTTATGTGACTCATCAAATACCTCTTGGATTTTCCGCTTTTTTACGGGTTCGAAAGAAGGACTACCAGAGACATACCATGCAAGTGGCGAGGTTTGCCTGGTTCTATTTGGAGACCCGATCTTAGCAACTCGTATGGAACTCTCTAAGCGCCTCGCCAGGCATGCCCAGACCCAACAGATTCAGGAGTCACCGCAGACATCCACAGTAAGTGGTCCTATGGTATATCAACTCTTTTCTGATGTAGTCAACTACGCTACATACTACCAAGGGGTCGAATCGGTGTCCGCGAAAGGGAACGAAGCGATCGGCTTGGTCAAGGTCCCTGAACAGCCGGTTACGCTTAATCATAGTAACATAGATCCTATTTCCCTTGATAATTTCTTGCAAGTCGCAGGTATTCATGTCAATTGTCTCTCGGATCGACAGAGTAACCAGGTATATGTCTGTACGAAGATGGAGGAGCTATTGGTTTCCAAGGCATTTGCCCAGAACAAAGCTGTTAACCGATCCTGGACAGTCTACTCGAAATATCACCAATCCTCAAACGAGAATAGTGTGATTAACGATATTTTCGTTTATGACATACTCACTCAAGACCTAATCCTGGTGCTTATGGGCGCTACCTTCAAAGGGGTTACGTTCAAGTCTCTGGAGCGAAATCTTTCGAGATTAAATAAGGCTGGTACGCCGAAAGATCACATATCAACTACCATAGGCTCCGGCTATCAATCTCCAGCCACTGAGAACTTGGATACTTCAACTAGTGACACAAATTATACGACACTAGCTTCAGATAATGAGGAAACAGAGCAAAAGGAGAACCGGACCCTCCAAAAACTACGAATGATGTTTAGTGAAATCATGGAGATACCGCTGGATCAAATCGGACCGACATCGACCCTTGATGAACTCGGCGTTGACTCACTCATCGCCACGGAGGTACTCGCAGAAGCGAATAGACGATTCAATCTCTCAATCACTGCTGTAGAGTTTCAACAGTTTAACGATGTGCAATCACTGTACCTTTGCATTCAGCCCGATGGAGTTTCGGAAATACCTGGTGTCTCTGGAAAAATAGAAGGCGGGTTTAGCCCAGGTCAAACCCAAACTATTAAGGAGTCTATAAACATAGCGGATACCGAAACTTCTTCTCAAGACAACTTCGCCGAATTAAGCCAGGGATACTTTTCGGACGTACGGGGGACAATCGGCAGTTATGCAGACGAGACGGGATTCAGAAACTTCTGTAAAAACGTATTGCCATTACAAAACGAACTTGTCACTACCTATATTATTGAAGCATTCGCGACATTGGAGTGCTCATTAGCCAAAGTACAAGAGGCTGATAAAGTGGCGCCCATTTTCCATGAATCTAAACACAAAAAGGTCGTTACTCGACTATATGAGATTCTGAAAGAGCAGGGACTAGTCGTGTGCGAGAATGGCGACTACATTCGCACGGCAAAGGCCGTCTCAAGTACCCGATCTTTGATGCTATACGACTCGATGATCCAACGTTTCCCGGACCACAGCTCAGAAACTAGGCTACTTCATACTACGGGGCACAGATTAGCAGACTGTCTATCAGGTACGGCGAGTCCCTTGTCTCTCATCTTCCAAAACGCCACAACCCGCTCGCTGCTGGAGGATGTATACACCAACGCGCCGATGTTCAAAGCCGCAACGATGCTTCTAGCACAGTACTTGACCGGGTTGCTGCAGCGCTCGGCTGGAAACCGCAAAATCTGCATTCTCGAACTCGGGGCTGGCACCGGCGGCACGACCAAGCACCTCGTGAAGAAGCTCCAAGCCGCGGGACGTGACTTCACATACACATTCACAGACCTATCTCCATCGCTAGTAGCAACCGCGCGTCGCAAATTTTCCGACTGCCCCTTTATGGAGTACGAAATCATGGATATCGAGAAACAGCCGGATGCGCGATTCCTCGGTGCCTTTGATATTGTGGTATCGAGTAATTGTATCCATGCAACCAGGGACCTGGTTCTTTCGACAACAAATATCCGCAAAATGCTGAAGGCGGACGGCATATTGTGCCTCGTGGAGCTCACGCAGACGTTGCCCTGGTTCGACCTGGTCTTTGGCTTGCTCGAGGGCTGGTGGCTGTTCAATGACGGCCGTCGGTATGTGCTGGCCGACGAAAATCACTGGGACCGCGTCCTACGTGAAGCCGGCTTCCAGTATGTGGACTGGTCAGACGATACGGAACCCGAGTCCGCCATCCTCAAAGTCATCGTAGCCTCAGCTTCGAGCAGGCTAGCTTCGTTGCATAATCCTACTATTGATACGATGGAGACAGTGGTATTCAAGCAAGCAGACGGCTTAGATCTTCACGCAGACATCTACTACCCAACCAGCACGGTGGAGCAGCGCAAAAGGCTTCCAGTGGGTGAGATAGATTTTTCTTAACTATCTTAATAATAGGCGCCTAGATGACTAACTTCCACTCCAGCTTTGATGATCCACGGTGGAGGGCATATCATGTTATCCCGCAAGGACGTGCGGCCAGACCAGACAAAGCTCCTCTTAGAAAAGGGGTTCCTTCCTATCAGCATAGATTACAGGCTCTGCCCAGAAACGACTTTACAGGGAGGTCCCATGAAAGATGTAGCTGATGCTCTAAAGTGGGCTAGGACGGTACTTCCAAATACGCACCTTCGGAGACAGGATATCAAACCGGACGGCAGTAGGGTTGTGAGTATTGGCTGGTCCACCGGTGGCTTTCTGGCTCTATCCCTCGGCTGGAATGCGCCTAGCGGCATCAATGCTCCAGAAGCTACCTTGGCGTTATACTGCCCCAGCGACTACGAGGACGACTTCTGGATGAAGCCGAATATCCCTACAGGTACGGATGCTGCTGCAGCACAATTCCGAACTGACGACATATGGGATGGCGTCTTTGAGGAACCCATCACAAGGTACAATATTGCAGCTAGCAAACGCGCCATTGGAGGCTGGCTGGCCCCGAGTGACGCTAGGAGCAAGGTCGGCCTTTACATGAATTGGCATGGGCGAACGCTTCACGTTCTACTACAGGGACTAGATCGGAGCGCGCGTGCGGAACCGCCAGTACCGTCTCGTTCGTCAATCGAGGCAGTCAGCTTACACCCTCAGGTCCGAAGTAGTAAGTATACGTCGCCAACTTTTCTTATACACCCTAGAGAGGACGATTTGATTCCCTGGGAGCAGGCGCACAAGACCTACACTGTGTTCGTGGGAGCAGGCGTCGAGGCAGAATTACGTGTGTTGGAAGATGTGGGACACCTATTTGACACAGTTCGGGGCTGGGAGTCCAATGAAGCAGCTGCGAGGGCTGTGAGTGACGGCTACGACTTTCTCTGTAGGCATGTCGGTCTCTAACGGTGCAAGTATGATAGGATACGGTACTCCCTATTGTTAGATTACCTATGCATACCAAGGTACTTTACCAAGGTAGCCCATCTAAAGACACACCCGATTAATGTACTATGATGATGATGATGATGACTACGATGATGATAAATTCTTTTACGCCCGGTGAGCATGTAGATTACCTCGGTAGATAATTTTACACTTAGCCACCCGAGAGGGGCATCCACAACACGTAGGATGTCTATAGTACTTCCTTCGAGGGAAACAGAGCTAGAGTATTATCCGCCGTATGATATCTCCCTCGTTTTGCCTATATCATTACTCTACCTAATTAGCGCCAGCTCTAGGTAGCGGGTTTTACACCAGAAGGAAACCCGCCGGACATGCCTTCTAATAACGAGTCAGGACTGCCCCCGTCAGCACTCGAAAACGCCTAGGGGAAATATTGATGTGCTATAAAGCAAATCCCTAACATACTGTTTGAACTGAGACCTACATGTAGATACCTATCGTATATGTCAGATAATGAATGCGGTGCCGTAGCAGGTGACCCCCTTTTTCTTAATATTTCTACCGTGTAATCTCAGCTGCCTCGAAATCTTGGCAGAATAGCCACCTCGTTCTCTCGCGCAGACTTTTCGCTTGCCAATCATTGATACGCTCGGGAAAGAACGGAATATGTCCCCTCAATGTCGTATCATGCGCGAGAATGATGAAGACTTCCCTCGAAGCGTCCAACTCCTGGATCTTACGCACTGTTTCCACAGCAGCGGCATGGTCCGTAAAGATCAGTCCCCGGGGTACACTTAGAAGCGGTTCCTCCGCATCCTTCCATAGACCCGCGCAAAGGCATTCCCGCGGAATATGTAAACTCCCACTCGGTCTGATGATGCCAGGGTGGTGGCACGCATCTGCGCCCATGAAGACAAACGAGGGGGGGTTAGCCGTAGTACGTGCTAATGCGCACATATGGCCAATAGCGTGACCAGGCGCATCGAGAAGGTAGAATGACCCGTCACCAAAATAGTCAAAGGCGTCAAAGCTACCTACGCGAAGCTCGGCACCTGCGAAGGTAATCTCGCGGACCTCGCGGCCAGCCGCATCAGCATCAAGGACGCCAGCATCTGGTTTCGACGGGTACCCGGGCCATGAGGCAGCTTTAACACCAGGCCCAACAACCAGTTGAGTGCTGAGCGGAAACGTAGAAGGATCTCCCGTGTGATCGAAATGATTATGCGACCAGATGATACTCTCGACATCACTACTACGGATTTGCAACCCGCTTACGTCCTTGTCGAGGGCCGAAGCAACATCAAGGCCAGTAGTCACTTTAGTAGTAGCTTTAATCAACTGGACGATCTTGGGCGCATAATCCTCCCAATCGACCCGGACCCCAAGATCGAAAAGCACATGCCGACTACCGTGAGATACTAGGAAGCAGTACGTTGGGGCATGGAGGCCTTCGAAGCCTTTGAGCTTTGTCTCCCAAAATAAGCCCGTCTTGAGGTATAGGAGCGTGTTTCTACAAAAAAAGAATGTTAGGTTAGTCTATGTCATTGCAATACGGAGCACACATACGTATCAATAACTCTGACATCAACGGTAGAGATGGATTCTGGGATTGTAGCCATGATAGTCATGATAGTAGTCATGGTAATATTGGTAGTCATGATTAAAACGATAAAGGGGCAATTTTCGAAAACTAAAAGCAAACGAAGGGATGACATTACAGGAGAAAATAGTGGCTTACTCTGTGTTACCCCGGATATTTCGTTGTCCAAAAAGCTATCTCCGTGCTTTTTGAGTTATCGTTGTTTCCTCGAGTCGGAAAACTTTCACGTTAATAAGTTTGTTTGGAAAAAAAAAATATCCCTTGCAAGCAATACCTTTGACAGTCAGTTTCATTCGCCAATAGACATATGTGTTTTCTTTCCTACCCACCAATTTGGAATTAGATCCAGAAAAGGGAGATATCCTGTACCCCTTGCTGTGGACGAATTGAAACAACTTCCTGCGGAAATGTCACGACCTAATTCGGTTGACGACGCTGCTCAAGGCACAGGGCCTGATACCACGGCGGCATACGCAAGCGACGAAAGCCGTGAAAAAGATAACGATATTAAGGATACGCCAAGCCCTCCATCAGGATTAGAATTCCCAGATGGCGGCAAGATGGCCTGGCTCACTGTCCTAGGCTCATGGTTCTGCATGTTCGCGAGTTATGGCTTCATCTCTAGTATGGGCGTCTTCCAGGATTACTATCAGACTCATTTCTTAAGCGACGATTCGCCTAGCAACATTGCCTGGATCTTATCCCTCCAGGTATTCTTCCTTTCGGTTGCCGCACCGTTTGCCGGTTGGGTTTTTGACAACTACGGCCCGAACATCCTAGTTATTCTCGGGTCCTTTTTGCTCGTATTCGGCCTCATGATGCTATCCCTGTCTACCCAATACTACCAGATCTTCCTTTCCCAAGCTGTCTGTTGTGGTATCGGCATGGGCTTAATTTTCCATAGCTCAGTTAACTCTATCTCCACGTGGTTTCGTCGACGCCGGGGGCTAGCTATGGGCTTAGCATCATCAGGATCAGGGGTTGGTGGTGTTGTGCTACCGTGAGATTCCCGTCATGTCACTATCAATTTTCCCCCAAGGCATTGCTAACTAGCGGGTTAGAATAATGTTCGATCGCCTGACCGAGCAGCTCGGTTTCCCCTGGACGGTCAGAATTATCGGCTTCATGATACTCGGGATGCAGTTAATCGCCATATTCACGGTCCGGTCTAGACTTGATCGTAACCCAAGGACCGTAAAACTGGTCCAATTCGTTAAGCCCTTACGCGATGGAATATTCGTCACCAACAGTCTGGCATGTCTCTTCGGTATGTTGGGGATGCTTATCCCATACGACTTTCTCAAGTCTTCCGCAGAGGTCAGCGGCGTTCCTACTAGCTTAACCACTTACATTCTACCTATTGTCAATGCCACTAGGTAAGTCCTAGTCCTAGGAAACTTAGGGGGTATAATATTTACAAAATTACAATAGCATTATAGGTCGTATCTTTCCATTGTGGGCAGGGGATTACCTTGGCCCTTTCAATATGGTAATTATCTTCATATTGTATGGCGCTGCCCTAGTACTTGCCCTTTGGCTCCCAGGTGCAGCAAATACCGGCGCGGTCATCGCATTCGCCGCCCTGTACGGTGTGCCTATAGGTCTATTCTCAGCTGCTATACCTGCGCTGGTGGCTAGTATCTCGGATATTAAAGAAATCGGGTATCGTGTCGGGACAACTTTTCTCATCAACGGAATCGCGGGTCTAATCGGCAATCCGATTGCGGGACTCTTGATTGGCGCCGGTTGGACCGAGGGCCCTCAATCATACAATGGGTTGCGGCTATTCTGCGGGTTGGCCATGGTCATGGCTGCGCTGTTCTTTGTAACAACCAGAGCGCTACTTGGAGGATGGAAACTAAGCAAAAAGATCTAAGACTTAGGACGTCGCAAGACCAAATACAGAATAGAACCCCATTTTACCATAGAAGTTTAGAAAGATGCCATAATGTGCCAAATAGATTATACCTAAATCTAGGTTAACTACCTATGAGAGGCCGCGTAGTAGTATGCGGCGTGATTGAGGGGTACAACACCACGTTCGAGGAACATCATAGTATGAAGAATACGATTAAGATTTTCTCCAAGCGGTTGACCTTGACTGGGTTCGTTGTAACTGATGAAGGTTTTGGCTCGGTGTACTTCCAGGAACATCACAAGACCATACAGAAGTGTATTGCGGAAGGTGGCTTCAAAGTCAAGCTACATATCACCTATGGTATCAACAGCATGTCCGAACCCTTCCGAGAGCTATATCAGGATAAAAACTTAGGTAAGGCGCTCGTTAAGATCAAGGAGTAGACTCTACCTTGACGCTCAGTTTGCAATCGGTAAACCGTGGGTATATGATTTAGTTAGGGGAGATTGCGTTGCAAACTAGAGTTGATAGCAATAATTTGAATTATGTCGTAAGTGCCACCATTCATAATCAGTTAACCGCTGTGAACCCCATTTGGCACATATCCACTTTGTGGGACAGGTTTACAACCCTACGTTAATAATAAAAATAATTTTAATAAATAATTATAATTACAATATTAATTTAATTAATATAAAAGTAATATTTATTTATTGCGTCAATTAAAGGTATTTAAACGTGTTTTTTTTTTATTACTTTTTTTTATTTTAAAGTTATATTATTTTTTATTAACGTTAGCTTTAATTTTCGTTTAATTTACGTTAATTTAATCTTTAAAAAACTAGTAAATATTTTATTAAGTTTAAGTATTATAAGTTAACGTTTATTAAGTATTATATCGTTTAATTAAACTTATAATACAACGTTTTTAACTCGTTATTATTATATTATAACCGTTAAAAAAAAAAAAGCTTTATCATTTTTATTTATTAAGTTATAAATATTGCAATTAATTAAGTTATCGTTTTTTTTAAACCTTATAAATTATTTAATAAAGACGTAAATATTTTCGAAAATTTTTTAAAAGGTTTTTAAAAACTTATAAAATGGTATATATTATTTTATTAACGTTGTTAATTAAATAAGTAAAAATTATATATTGTTAATTATTTTATTTGTATTTAAAGGTTATAACTTTAAATTAAACTAATTTAAATAAATATTACGTAATAAAAAAACCTTTTCGTTAACGTTTATATACATTTATAACATTTATTATTTATAAATAAACGCGGTAATTTAATACTTACCGTAAACAATATTTTTGTAACAAAAATATATTTTTAAAAACGAATAAACGCTTATATTAAAAGACTATATTTTATTGCTTAAATACGCTAACAAATAAACAAAAATTAATTTATTTTTAAATACTTTTAATATAAAATAAACATTAACGTAAATGACGTAACCATTTAAAATTAACACTTTATAATCATCGTAATAATATAACTTTATTTTAAATAAAAAAACGTTTTTAAACCATTTATTTATTATTATTATATTCGTTTAACCTTTATTAATAACCATATATTTTCATTTAAAAACTATTTAATTAAATTATTAAGCTTAAAGTTGTTATTCGTTATATATAAAAACTAAAATATTTCGAATACTTTAAGTATTAATATATTTAATAATAATAACCCACGTAATAATCGTAAACTTAACCATATTTACTCGTCGTTTTTTTAACGTCGTAAAAACAATAACACCTTTTAATTCGCCCTTTTAAAAACTAATCTTATTTATATTATACTCGTTTTTAAGTTTAATATTATACTTTTTTTATATATTAATAAAAAAAAAATAAAAAGTTATTACAACTTTTAAATCCTTTTTATTTATACAATTAACATTTACAAAACGTTTTATAACTTTATTAACGCTTAAATTACATTTTTTAAATCGATTAACTTAATATATATTAATTTATTTCGTAATATCTTTAATTTATAATATACCTTTTATAAATAAAGTTATAACACGCTTTTAAAAAAGTTTATTAAAGCAATTTTTAAAAACTATTTAATTAACCACTTTTTACTTTTATTTTAAACGTAAAAGTTAAAAATTTATAACTTTTATGTAATGGTTTTTTGTTTTTTTAAATCGTCGAAATAACGTAAACGATAATATATTATATAAAATTATAATATAACGTAATATAACACCCGCTCGCACTTTAATTATAACTTAATAAATACGTTTTTTTTTATTTTCAATATAAATAGTCATTTTAATTAATTAAATAAGTTTTAATATTATAATTACTAAAAATATAATAAGGATATATCAGTAATTAACCCAATATAATATCCCATAAAGTGGGTATGTGCCAAATGGGGTCCACAGCGGTTAAATGCATTAAGTTAAGAAATATATTCTCTATAAACTGCTCATAAAAGATATCTACGCCTAAAATCGGGCTAGAACGACCCCGAATCTACATGGATCAACATATAATAGATGTAGTAATTCTAAAAGCCAACGTAGCTGTTTTCTCATATAATAAGCCAAAGCGCATAAAACACGCCTGTCTCTAATATATACAACTTTATAATACGCAGACTACTAACTTTTCACATTGGCTTGATAGCACAACTCATAAACTAAGGAAACTATGGAAGTAATTGGAAATTCTAACAATGCCATATTATTCCCCTACTTCGCCCGCAACGCGTGGGAGAGAAAGGGCAATCACATGATAGATATATTACAATAAGAAACACGCGTCAAACAGCCACCCGAGCCTAGAGTCCCAGACACGTCATCGGCGGTATTCCCGATCTCTGGTTCCAGGGGCTTAGGTTAGATATGTAGGTAACTTACCTATTCCCCTGTTTGTATCATTCCGCGCTTGCTTGATACAGTATGGAGCCAGCCGGCCAAAGCCACACCATACGCGTTGCTGTCCCGCTTGTGCGGCGGAGCGAATCACGGCTTTGCAGCAGAGCGAATCGCGGCTTCTGCATAACCCCGTGTGAGTAGATGGCGCAGGAAGCCGTTGACTTCCATTAAGTAGGTATTACTTATGATGCAACGGGAAATAAAAAGGTAACGAGCGACAATTATGTACTTAGTGACTAATTTACTACCAAGACAACATAGCTAAGGCAAGCACAAACAGGTAACCGAATAAGCCCAGGGCTGATTATGAAAAGTTGTTTATAGGTTCTTAGATGATTCTAGGTTTCTTCATCTCGATTACTTCAGTACAACGCATATTGCAACTTTGGTACTGCAACTTTAACCACACATACCATCACTCGACTTTGCTGAGGTATTTAGTTAGTCATGAAAATCATTTCCCATCCTTATCGAACTTAGATGCAACTCCACTGTGATTGTCCATCTCAAGGTATACCCCCTTAAGCAAGGAAACATGATACAAAGACTAAAGGTACTGCCGATAGAGGCTAAACTAATCAATCCACTTTGTTTTGAAGATAATGAAACCTCAAACTCAAGATGAACTACCAGTTGCAGCTTCACGCCACCCATCGAGTCTGTTTCCCTCGGACCATAACGCCAAACATCAAAATCTGGTTCTAAAACATAACTGGCTTAGGTGGTGGTATAGTCGAATCGTATCAGTACAATGGCGGAGTTGACTCAGTTTTCTAGATCTGTAGGGTAAAAAGCGTCTGTGGATTAAGGTCATTTGGACTCTCCAGAGTAGATTCGTTGACCTGAAATATGGACAGCCGAAAAGAATTAAATAATACAAAGAGAATTAAAGTAACGTCGAGACCGTTGCAATGGGGAATTATACTATGTAACGATTGTTATGGTCCGAACCGCAAATTATCCTCACGCATTTCCGGGAATTGTAGGGTAAACTAGATCATGTTAGTGTCTGCAGTATGTAGAAAAAATAAAATAAATAAATAGGAATGAACTTACACCATGCGCATGTGGCAATGATCGCATACAGACACACCAAAATGAGACCCTCAAGCCAATGGCTCTTCCCATCACCAATTAAATAGTTGACTAGGAGGACGGAAACAAAAAGAACAATAACCTGGAACGTATCGAAAGCTAGGGTCATCTCCTGGTTACCCATACCCCAACCAATAATAATAAGGAGTGGGATGAGAAGCAGAGCGACCTGCATAGACGATCCAATAGCGACACCAATAGCAAGATCCATTTTGTCCTTAATGGCGACAGTAACAGCAGTTGCGTGCTCACAAGCATTGCCGACGATCGGAAGGAGAATAAGACCGACAAATTCCTCACTGACGGCACCTGTCGAAGTAATAGCCTCGATACCACCAACCATACCCTCTGCGCAGAGCGCAATGATAACGGTAGCACCAATGAGTGTGGCGAAAGCGACGGCAAAGCTAAGCTGGGGTCCTTCTTCCTCATCGTCGTCCATGTGCCCAAGGGGGTTCATCATTATCTCGCTGAGTTTGCCCTCTTCGTCGTGAACACCGGCATGGGTAGCTCCAGCGCCTGCTCTCGCAATCCCGGAAGCAACGGCACCCTCCGGAAGACCCTTCTTAAAGATCGGCTTGCTTGCAACCTTCTGGCTTTCCTCGTTAAACAACGTTACGTGAGTCTTCATCTGGAAGAAAAGATACGATGCATATACGATTAGTAGGATAAGGGCAACACCGTGAGATAGGCTCGGGACGGCGTTGGGGCTCAGCTGGATAGAACCCTCATTTAAATCGTCGGTATGTGCGAAGACGGTGGGTACGATAAGACTTCCCACGGCTAGAGCCAGTAGACTAGCAGCAGTCTGAGCTACGGTGGTATTGAAGTATTGTTCTCGACGGTTGATACCGCCGCAGAAGAAGCAGAAGCCTAGGACGAGTAGTAGGTTGGATAAAATACTGCCGACTAGCGATGTCTGTACAACCTTGATCTGATTCTTTGTAAGAGCGATGATGGCCACAATCAACTCGACAGCATTACTAGTTCAAATTAGCATTCTTCGAAAACATATTTTTCTACAGGACATTTATACTCACCCAAAAGACGCATTTATCAGTCCTCCAAGAACTTCACCGGTTCGCATCGCAATCTCCTCGGTGGCATTGCTTAGCATCGCGGCAAGAGGCACGATAGCGACGAAGTTGACACCGAATACAACTCTACCGTCAAAGTTGAGAAAATGTAGAGCAATGCCCGCAGGCGCAGCGAGTACGAGTATGTTGATCGGGGAACCGAAAAACACGCGCTGGATTTGATTCCGAACGGTGAAAGGCTCGGTAGGTTCGACATGTTTGAAGAAACCGCCAGTGTTCGTCTTCTTGGGCTTCTCATCCTCCTCAAAATTTCCGGGCTTGGTTGGGGTATTTTCCTGGATACCACGATGTCGTACACTACTACTATCGAGGTCATTCCCAACAGTCGTCGCCTGCGATACAAATGTTTCGCCCTGATCCGCGTGATCGACCGCGTGGCTGCCTTCTAGCTCCTTACTATTTCGTGCCGACTGGTTGACGGGCGTCAGAAGACGACCTGGTGCGCTTGTAGATGGACCTAGATGCGCGATATCGCTTTCACCGGTTGCTATTCCTCGCTCAGCTGCATCTATCGTACTTGATCGCTTCGGCGCTCCATAGGCTATATTTCTGAACGGATTAAAGCGAGCACTGCCGCCAGAATCGCGCCGACTCATACGGTGAGCCTTTGCCTTAATTTTTCTTAAATTCACTGTATTCCAATCCATCAAGTAAGTATGCATCCAATAGTACGGGGCTAGTTTTGTTATTTGCTTGCTTTGCTGTGTCGACTGGAAATGTGATACTGCGCAAGCAAAGATCAAGGAGAAAGCGTAAACGGGATAAAAATGAAGCTTATGTAGCTATTGAAGGCAAAATCAATGCCTTTATGATAGTAGCTTGTTTTCTTAGTGTTGTTTTGTCGAGAAACGTGGCAGAGCAGTTAAGAATAGATTCGAGATAATATTCTAAGCTGTATAAATAGGCAAGTCGAATTTATGATAGATGGAATAAACCATATTTGTTTGACGCTAAAATTGTAGTGTAGAAATCCTGACGGAAGAGTGGAAGAGTGATGAGTTCGTCGCCGGATAAATGTTTGGTGACTGCGATGAAATAGGAGTAGAGACCATAATATCCGTGATTTGATTATCGGGTCACCACCTTCATCTGACAATAATAGTAAATGAGGTTTAGACAGTCAATTGCTTTATGACTCCGCAAGTAATTTGTGCCTTTATCTTTTCTGATCATGTCGCCCTGCTCTGCCGCGTTCTTTGTCCACGCCTAAATTGGAAGGCGTACGGGGCTTTTTTTGGATTCAAATTTCAACGTAACAAAGATTAACTTACATTCGTCACCCATCTTGAAGAGGCTCTCTCGATATGGGCTTCAGCCTTCTTGAAATATGGGTACTCGCAGTAGGCAGGCTCTACGGTTGCCTTGTAGAGACGATTGGGGGCCGTTTATGGGGTTTGGTAAACGTATCTCGGCAATCGGCTCGCCTTTTTATCAATTTGGAAAGGTACGTCTTCGAGCGTGTAATTCTGTGGCCTCTGCTATTGGATGTGACCCTTTAGTACCCAAGCAAGCTCTATAATCGAATCCCTTTGATAGATCTGAAGTAATCCGGGGAAATTGTATCAAGAGGAATTCTTGGTGGCGTCCAATATTATTTTGTTATTTTGTTAGACCGTAAGATGGCGACGGGGACACGAGAATAAAGAATAAAAAAGAAAATAATAAAAAAGAGGCTAATATGGGTATGAATTAATAGAGAACGAGTGTTAGAAGGCCGAAATGTCGCGTTCGTCGTCGCGGAGGGAACCTTTAATGGTAAGGCAGACTTAATAATGGCTTATCGTAAGGAACTGGAAAAACCAAAAGAGGCTTTGGAATATTGTTCGAGGGCGAGATCAATCTTGTAAATGAAATCCCTTTATTGGCGTTATTGTAGGGGGTACAACATGTAGGTACCTGCAGACAGGATTAAGATTACCTCCTAACGACCCGGTATATTATGTACCTAAGGTACCTACAAGGTAGACATTGGTGCATTACTATTAAGTTTTTCTCCACAGCGATGCACTTAGATTACACACGGTATTTAACGTACCTACACTAAGTTAGGTACCTAGGTACATATTTATATACATACCTATGATACATACATCTATGTACCTAATGTAGCACAATGGAATCTAAGGCGAATTGGGGGACGTTATAAGTACCTAAAGGTACTAGGGAGGCCTCAATTGCATCGCTGAAGCGCTGGCTGCTACGTATGAGATTTCATTTTTATATTCGCTCTCTAGTTCAATTGGACTCTATGTATGCTGTGCTATGTTAGTTTATTATTTAATATCCATATTTATCAAGGTGCAGTCTCAGTTACCAATCAAGCTGATGAAAGAATGGCCCTTAGGAATCAAGCTTTAATGTCTAGCGGTTCCACAAAACATGGCGCCAATCTACATAGTACTTACGTAGCAAGGATGCTTAGTACATATGTAGTGTACACTAGTGTATGTAGGTAGGTACCTACGTACCTAAGTACCTTATGTATTTCTGTTCAAGCTGCCTTATTTAGATGTTTTACATTCCTGTTTCTGACAGACTCTTAAATTTCCGCTGCAGATACCCAAAGGCGACAACAAGCCATCGGCAAAACAAATGCGTAATTCGCAAATAGCTCTTACATGGAAGCATCCGACAACTGCTTCTGGAATCTTGATTCCCGTCCGAAACATGGTATCCATACGTGGCAGTCGGCAGCTTCTTATCAAGGTTTTGAACTGTTTCACAAGCTTTCCCGGATGTACATACAGTACACTAGCTGCCTTTGACGTGGGTGGCCATAATTCTAACACGTCCTTACGTCCTTTACATCCCCGGCCGACGCATAATGACGCTAAGCGTCAAGAGCCTAAAATCGCCAACGCTAAAGAGCTTTGGTCAATTCGAAGTCATGGATTTTTTTGTATCTTAAATATGTAACTGTCTTACATTATCAAACTATTAACTAGTAGGGCTCCTAGGCAATGTCTAGTATCTGCCAATGCTAGACTTACTACCAAGTTTTTACTTTAGGCATCATCTCCTGTAGGACCCGAAATATTATACGACACATCCCAATCAATGAATTAACTAGGAATATCGCTCCACGTCCCTCGCATAAAAAACTCTGGCTGTAAATCTTGAAGCATCAATCCCTCCAATCTACGGTAAAGTTGGCTGAATTGTGGAAGTCAACCCCTGATTAGCGTTTAGGCCACGCACACAAGTCACCTTATTGCGACCAAACAGATCTGGGAGCGTAGATATTGGGCGCCTTAGGGTTACGCTGCTATAATTATTATATAGGGTGCGTGATAATTGAGTAGGCACCTAGGCTTATTAGTGAGAATAGTCGTGTAGAAACCGCCCGTAGGTAGGAAAGCAGTAAAGTTACTATCATATGTAGACGGCGTGTTACATTTTCAAAGGCATTAAATGTACACACTATCCTCAAAACATCATATAAAAAGCTCCTCCGACCTTAATAACTTATTTCTAACGATATATCGATACGCCTATCTTTTCAAGCTTTGTAAAAACTTAACTAAAAAGGCCTGCCCAGCATCCAATCACTACCTATCTACATACCTAGGTAGGTTAGGTACGCATATATGGAATGCACCACAGCGTGTCCTCGTGAATGTGCCTGATAATGTCCTCGTGCCACCCATGTGTTTTCAACGTACATAATGCATCCGGAAGAACCCAAGACGATCTGGTGCCTTACATACGAACGGGGCGAAGCCAGTTGTAGTAGCTTTCTAGGGGGTAGCGAATTAACAACTGACATGAGGCAGTGCCAGGGAAAGTATGAGTCCCAAAGATCCTATTGCTGCGCCAAGTCGTTTTCGGAGAACTGACCTGTCGTGATCAACTTCTCACCGCTTATCAACTCCTACGGCTATTCTAGAAGCTTATTCCTGCATATACGCGTGTAAGCATATAGCAAGGTTATGATTATTCCTATTGATTACAGAAGAGTTCAAACAAGGGAGGTATTACGTTATGCGATAAAAGCACCTGTTTCCCGGCGTGAGACACTGCCACTTGGTGATGGAATTATATGGAGGCCTGAATAATTACCATCTCGGCAAGCCTCCGGGAGGTAACCAAATTCTTCTAGATATCTCAAGCAGAACCGGACAGGAAACTTTTCTCTCTTCCGCACCTTAGGTAGGTAGTTTACCGAGAAAGGAGCATTAAATCGCAAGACCAACACTACTCAAGCTGCAATTACTTAATACTGAACACTTCCTCGTCTAAAGAGCAGCGAGCCTGCTAGGTTAGGCGCTGGTCTGGGATTAACAACGGTACCTAACTCTGCGTTACCCCCAAGAACGAGAGTTGGAATATTGGCATCGGGTACGGTATCGGGTCCGAGTGATGCTCCGGCCATAGGTGTACCAGACGCTCCCCTCTCCAGCGTTTCTCTGTAGAACCCATCAAGGGCGCTTGGATCGTTGCAGAATGCTTCAAGTTTGTCTTTAAGAGCCTCGGGCTCCCCAAGACCATAATCGATTGGTACTGTGGGGTCCTTGGGGCCGCCTGTCACGGTACTATTTAATGGCTCAGGCGGTGCCCGAGGCGCGAAGAGCGCGGGCCTGAACATTGGCGATGCAATAGGCGTGGGCTCAGCTAAACCATAATTTGTGTATGCACTCGCACTCGCAAGGCGTGAGATGCGGTCATTTGGCGCTGCCTCGGGTCGCGCTTGGGCAGGTTGGGAAACTGCTGCCCGATTGCAGCATAATCTGTTTGCTAGAATCAAAAAGTCACCCTCGTCGGTGATCTGTACTAATGTCATGCCTGAGCGATGGATATATTGGGAATACTTGAAATCAGGCTTGCCCCAAGAATAGCTAACGTCTACGTTGCCTGGAAAATTGGAGGCAGCCTCAACGTCAAGGACGTAGTCGAACTTCCGCAGCAGGGCCTTTTGATAGTAGAACTTGCCTGGCTGTATCTGCGGTCCGAAAGAGTTAGGGTCGTAGTACGTAATGGGACGCTGGGTGGGAGGCGGTAGTGTGAGCTTGATACGGTAGGGTCTCCGGAATGGATTGACTTCCGTAATACGACAAGCCTCTGCAATTGGTACCTCAATAAGGCGGAGGCCGTGCTGCGCTGCAATTGCAGCCCAAGACTTGAGGGTATCTTCGATGAGCTTCGCCGTAACATTCATCCAATCGATACGAATATGGTAGCAATTATCGGGATTGTGAAGTCTGTCATAATGCAGATTAATCCTCTCGGGGCGGTAAGACTTTTTGCGATGATCAACGTCGTATTTCATCATTTTGCTAAGAACAACCTTAGGCCTCTTCCCGCTCGTCGTCCCCAAAGTAGGTGTTGTACTACCCGAAATAGGTGAATTTTCTTCATGAATTGATAGTGGTCTTTGTACTGCTACTTGATTGGGTCGAGGCGAGTCCTTCGGGGGGTTCTCCGATAGAGGCGTAGAGGGTACGGACACATCTCGTCTCCTCGCGTTAAACCAACCCTGTGGATGGGGTTTCGCATATTCGCCAGCAATCTGATAAAAGAACTGGCCGTCACGGAAGGGGTGCCTCCTCTCAACATGGATGAAAATCCCGCGATCACGATCCTTCTTTATATCTCTGCTAACATCCCTATCCCTATCTCTAGATTTATCATCTTCAAGGACCATTAGAGAATTTCCAAGCTCAACCGCTTCTTCTCGACTCTCGAGGTCTTCGAAGTTATCAAGCAGCCAGGTCGTCATATCGGATCCAATAAAACAGTAGTAGTGGATCCGAAAATGCCATCGTCGTGTTTGCATTCGAATTCCGCCTAGTTCAACCGGCTGTTGGATTGCTTCGGCTAGGGTAGCGACGTTGAAGTTAGATTTTGAAAAGCGTTCCTTGTTAGACACCAAGCCCTTGCGATTCGTTGATTCAATATTCTCGAATAGTGGCAACGTCTCTACCTCGGCGGCAATTACTACGGACGGGTCTTCAGTCTTGTAGACAATATCAAGAGGGTTGGGATCTCGCTTTCTCGCGCCGGAACTTTGAAACTGGCGTTCCGAAGGTGATAAGAACCGATGCCGTTGCCAGAGTTGAGCTAGTCTTTTAATACCCTCCAGACGCACTTCCTCCTCGTCATCTTCGTTCCGTACTACTGGAGTTGAGGATGTTCGGGGATACATTGGTATGAGCACGAAACGAGCCCGCCAGAATCTGAGGTTTTCTGTCATCTCGTCCGTATGCCCCGCAAGATACGAATCTATGTAATTCCAATTACGCTCTGGTTTTGGGGTCATTATATCAACATTTACGGTATGGTATGTGTCGTCAAGTAGGGTCTGAATAGCGGGCCTATATAGGGACGGCTGGTCAATTTGCGACAATGACTCGGTCGGTTTCCGTACGTAAATGTTAACTTCAACTTCAGTGCCGTTAACACACGAGAGTTGATGAATGGTGTTCCCAACACTCATGAAGATACTTGTCCCATCGCCGACAGTTTTGTCTATAGAAAAGACGTCCGCTATTCTTACAGCCTTCTGGTCAAACGCCTTAGCTACCGATGGACCGATCACGACTTGAAACCCATGCGCAAAACGCGCACTGACGAGTTCTCGCAAAAATTCTACACGTGACCTAGGTTGATCCGTAGCTTCATCTTCTACTTCTTGGGAGATATTGTAGGGCTGCCGTTGGTATTCGGTATTGAACTGTGCTTGTGTTGGGAAGTATTCTGTAGTCAAAGGGACGGCCGCAGGGTATGATAAAGACTTCCATTTCATAACTTTCATCTCGGATGGCCGTGGGAAGACGTGCTGCCATCGGCTAAACAAAATTGAATCGTCGACCTTGTTCACGTTCGGATTCGACGGATTAAGAACAACCAACCACGGTGCCATAGCAGTAGTGGGCGAGAGCGTAGAGGGTAACTCCGGCACTCCTCCTGCTCGTAACTTCGAATTAAACAGCTTCTTCTGGTCCTCCTCTCTAAGAGCGTTTGAATATCTCAAGTCTCGATCATCAGGTCGTGCGCTTCTAGCAACAGGTGTAGCTGGTATCTGGCCAGACCTTAGTGTACTGACGGGATCAAGGGTTTGCACAGGGTTCCTAATTTGGATAGGGCGACTTGGTGTTGTTTGCGTAAAGTCCATCGTAGAGTCCGATTGATCAATAGTCTGTAGGATACTCCCGGTACTTGCTGCCTTCGAAGAGCTTGGCCGTACTGTAGATTTAATGGGTGTCATTGGGATTACTCTAGGGGTTGAAGGGGTTTGGAGTCCGGGGCCAGGAGCTTCCATTCTAGTAACGTTCTCTGTTCTCAACTCAGCTGTCGCTAGTTTAGGGGCCGCGATACCAAATCCGCGCTGACCAAGACTAATCTGTCTCATGAACTTTGGCGGTCGTGGTGGTGCCGGCTTAGATTGAGTTGTGGAGTTGCGCCGGGAAACATTAGTAGACACAAAGCCCCCCAACCCAGCCCTGTTCGACGATACCACACTTGAAGAAAGCCCGGTCGACGACCCAGCTATTCTACTCTCCCCCACCGAAGTACCAAATAGGTTTACATCTTCCATCAGCCTACCCGTGCTTTCTTCTAGTTCTCGATAGGGATGGTTTGGGGGTAAGGGCCGATGCGCCGGAAGCCGAGCCCTAGCTTCGTCGAAGTTCTGTAGGTGCTTCCATAATAATGTTTCTCCAGCCTTTGTCAACTTGTCCGGGATGAACTTGAGGAAACCATAGACGGGATCGAATAACGTTTCTGGTACCTTCCGATTCCCTATAGACGTCGATATACGACCATCGCTACTTAAAAGTCTTTTTTCATTTTCGAACTTGCCGATAGTACTTGGATAGGCAGAATCAGCGCGTAAGGGTGTAGTCTCGATCTCGTTAGTCTCAAGCACGCTCCTCATCTGAAGGTCGTAGAGTCTGCATCGAATCGTAAAATCATCTTGACAATCGCTAGGGGACTGGCTCGAGGCAGACAGGGTGATACCTTGAAAGGATAAAGTCTCTTCCGACTTCCCAGTCCAATAGGAGATGTGTAGCCACTGGGGCACTGCAAAGGCCCACTCGTCAGTATACAGCGTAGAACTTGCTGAATCAACACGGCTGGCCAAGTCAGCTGCCTTTGTGGGAGATACAGATTCGCCTAAAGTCGTATAACTACTGGCCAGAAGCGTAGGCTGCTTCGGCGTGCTCCCAGGACTCCTGATCGGCCGGGGTTGAGATCTTTGGTGAGCGTCGAGGAAATGAGGATTTCGATAACGAAATAAAGGGACGGAATGCAGCGGTATGTTCGGAATACATATTAGGTCGATACCAATTCCATTGCCAACTAGGGCTTCTGTCGTCCGACGCAAAGACTCGTATTCGACTTCGAAGACACCTGGACCTGGGCTAATAACCACTATGGAAATGCCGGTCCGCAAAAGGTCCCGATCTATATAATCATGTGCATACAAAGAAGACGCCAAGTTTATGGCCTCGAGGAAATTTCCGTACATAGCTAGAGAGGACACTGCTTTAATCTTACTAGAGGAAGTGCCCTTCACCGAGGAGTCCTCGGGTGTATCCACGTCGTAACCCATGGCATCTCGGTGATGAAGACTGATATCACGACGGAAGACGTTAAATTCCATCTTCAGTTGATGTAATATCTTAGTCCACTCGCCGCTAGACATCTCGCTCACGACAACACGGTAGAAATCCTTAAATGGACGCCTCTCTCCGGACGTTTGAAACCCAGTATAATAATCATTGTCAAGAGCCGAGTTTGCAAACTCGGTTGTTAACCCAGTGTCATACTCGACTCTCGCAAAGAGTACAATACTGACAAGATGCTTTACTTGCATCAAGGCCCATTTCTTGAAGAGAGCTGGCAAGAATCCGTTCACAACCTTGTAGAACATGATCTCACCTGAACCGTCAGAGTCAAAATCCCACATTTCCCGTGCCATCTGTATGAATAACACGTATCTGGCGCATTCGCTACGAAAGATTGGGCGGGTATTGCGGCTGAAAAAGGCAGAGTGGACCTTGCGGCCTTCGACGAAGACGGTACTGACGGTTGCCTTAATAGTCCCCAAGAAGTATACTACTTGGCCTTTATATACAGTCCGGTCTGTTAAATCGGCAACTGCAAGTCTCCACATATCTGCACGGGACAGATACATATCTTTAAAGGTGAGCTCAACATGCGAGGCTTCGACGGCAGGAGAAAGGCTGTCGACCGGAGCAAGTACCACTTGGGTTCCCTTTCTCATATTAAAGGCAACGCCAATCTGTTTCGAGACGTACACCTCTATATTTGGATGTCTAGCTTTCAGCTCCTTGGGCACATCCTTGGCGACAAAGACATATCTTCGGCCAGCATCAACCTCGGACTTGGGAACGTCATCGCTTGGGGTGGCAGCTGTGAATGCTCGGTGATAAGACGGCTGCCTCGAAGTACCATACTGGGACCCCTGCATCCTGTCCTGGTCGGATTTTATGGGAGCAATAGACATCAAGGTTCCAGGCCGCACAACCCCTCCAAACAGATCGAGGTTTAGGAGGACCTCATCACTAATGACAGACTCGTTGATAGTGACACAGCATATTCTTTCATTTACTCGCTTAGAATGCAACTGCTCTCGAGGGGTGGAACGAACAGAGATATTATCTGGGGATAGGGGAGAGTCGGTCGAAGTCCTATCGAAACTGGACTTGCTGAATTGTCGCAAATGAGAAGTCCATTGCGTAGCTCGACGTGGCGCCGAGGGCGAAGGAGCGGCATTTCGAGACATTGTGCCTCTATTATCCAGTATCAAATATATTGAGACGCATCATTGCGGAAAGACGAGTTTATATCGTCCTTGTGAGACCGAAATTGTAGCGACGTCGCAGAAAAAAATGATAGTTTTTACAAGTGGAGGTTCACATTTTGCAAATACCTACGTTAGGTTAGGTACGTTAGGAAACCTAAAGCCGCCCGCATAGTAAATGTCGGTAATGTCGGCAGTATAGGCGGCTTTCCTAAAATAATCTGACCGCTTTCCTTTTCTGTAAACACTAGCGCAAAACAGTACGTACCTGCATTACCTGTAGTGTACCTACTGTACATGTATGTACCTGAATCAATCTTCACTCCGCCTTAACATTCGCCATCATGATCCAATCAAGCATCTGCATCATTCGACAACGACAACGACAACGACAACGACAACGACAACGTAGCTTAGAAATACTTCATGGCTGTACGACATATATCGCCTAGCTAGGTACGTATGTAGGTACCTAAGCTACCTGTCTAAGTCATGACAAGATCATCAAGAAGGTACCTGTCTCGTTCAACAGCTTCGCTCTTCATCTTATCCATCACCACTTTCCAGGTCAATTCCATTAACCTATCTGCGAGTGCATCGTCCTGCGCCAGCTTACTTCCCGGCTCCGGCACAGCTGGTGGGCAAATATATTGGCCCGAGTCTCGTGTGTACGTCGCGGCAAACATGGTTGATACGGCTCCTTGAAATTGATCCTTTTTAAAAGGCTCGAGGCCGACAGCCATCGCGTATCCACCCAACGGAAAAGGTTCCAAGATGTCTTCTTTGCTCATCTTTGTACTCACGATTCCCGGATGGGTCGCATTCATGAGCACGTTGGGATGACCCGCATTCGTTACCTTCCGAGCAAAATATCTAGCGTATAGGATAGCCGCAAGTTTGCTACGTCCGTATTGTGCATTAGGACCAAGGTCGCGGTTCAACTCCTCTAGACTCTCAAATTCTGTGTTGCTGGGCGTTGCTTGGTGCATGTTGCTTGCTTGGTTGGATATGCGAACAATATTACCTTTCTCTGCGGTCTGCTTCATTAATGGAAGTAGATGAGATGTGAGGATCACATGGCCAATATGATTAACGGCCATGTGCCTATCGACGCCGTAGTCTGTAAGCTGGTAGGCCATGATCCCCCGTCCTGCGTTGTTTATCAGGATATCCAGTCTGTCGCTACCCTTCGTGATCTCCTCGGCCATCTCTTTTACTCTCTTCCAATCCGATAAGTCGCACTGCATCCACTTAGTTCTATCCGCTGCCTCTTGACCCAGTTCCTTTGCGATGGCTTCCTTGGCGCCCTTCACAATCTCTTCGGATATGGAAATGATATAAACTTTAGCAACGTTGTGCTTTAGTAATGTATACATACAGCCAAAGCCGATACCTTCGCTCCCACCTGTAATTACGACAACCTTTCCCGTCAGGTCAGGAACTTGGTCCAAGCTGAATGGGTGAGTTGCAATGTCATGGGCCTTGCCACCAAAGTTTTCTCCGATGGTATTCTAACGACAGTATCAATTAACTAAAATCCTCCAAAGACTTCTACCCCTAGTATTGAAGGAGACAGGCATTATGCAGTCATCCATCATAAACGTACCTTGATGGCCTTCATATCCTCTAACAGTATTCCCTGTCTCGACGTAGCTTGTCGAGCAGCCCACGTCGAAAATGTTGCCAAACTCGAGGTAGTTCTCAGTGAATAGATTAAGGAGTGGCTCAAACGATATACGACGGGACGGGCTGGAGGGGCTCGGGAGACTACACCACCAAACATGTATAAGGAAGCCTGCATTTGAATGTAGGCTGTTTTTTATGTTTTTTTTATGGAAATACTCGCAAATCACGATAGATTACGCCTGGTCGGGAGCCTTTCTAACCGATATCAGCCAGTTTCGTAGAGAGAAGACTAATTAGTTTACTCTATGAGCATTACTATTTTCAAGCTGTCATCGATCTACACTGTGTGGTAATCGACACTATTTTGTTGGCGTTTTTATATGTATATCTCGCTTCACCATGACGTGCTGATTTGGTACTGTCGTTATCCTACGTCATACTAGCTTAACTACCAGAATAATACATCTCGTCTTGCTTAATCTTAAGATGTGTGTACCCAAAATAATAAGTTAAAACTTAGAAACTCTTAGTTCCGCGAAATATTAGGGATGGTGTTAGGGTCAAATTATGATATTATTTCGAACGATGACATTAGATAATACTTACAGTTATATACCTATGTAGACTCCAATTGCCACAATGCCAACGTTTTATTCTACAGCAATCCCGTTCGGATGCACAGACCACCACCTCTAAGTGTTTCTTTAGTCTCCATCTACAGTGGATATATAATGTGACCCTTGAAATGCTTGTATTGCACGACGCTGGCAGTAAGTAGGTTAGTTGGAGAAGAAAAAAAGCAGTGCTACTATGATCTAATTTTCAACATGCTGGCATCCTCTATCTTCGGGAAATAGATCTAGATACACCTGCAGCTGAATCTGGCAGTTTGCAAGGTACAGTCTCCGATTTATACCGATCTGGTGAGCTGGAACCGTCCGACGAATTTGTGAGAGGCCACGGCACTGATGCTTGTCAGGGTCCGCTATGACTCTCGGGATACCACATAAAAATCGAACGTAAAAGGATGTTGCGCACAAGTCCCTAATGCCTAATGATCTGCCGCTTTCTTGTTCTGCAACATTCGATCTACGGGGCTAACAAGGTATATATATATCAGACGAATGTTTTTCCTCGGCCACGAAGAAGACAACACGCATTTGCCTATATCATCTCTTACCCTCAGTGCAGAGACTATCCCTAATCCCCTGGAGCAACCTATGTTTCGCTGTTGATTCGAAAGAACAGGGGTGATTAACGGTTTCAGCATGATCGACGGCCGAGTGTCCAATATTCCAGTCAATTGATAAACGGACAATTCTTCTCAAGGTCCGTCCGAATTATTTTGTTCTTTTGTGCTTCATTTGATGATTCAAGTGTCATACAATTATAATTTGCAAGTGACTGGAGGCTGGGCATACATATACCTTTTTCATCGTCTATATAAGTCAACGGACGAATTGACGTTTGATAATCAATTAGTTATCGCTAAATATCTCGGTTTATAAGAATCAGTACATACTTCAGCATTAACCGCATGGCAACCCAAATATAAGCCATAGCTTATAGCCTACTTAATATCAACGATTCATCAGACGACATCACTTCCGATTTGAACCCATTTTCCAACTACGTTTACCGATCATGGCCGCGTTCAAGCTCTCGTCAAAGCAGAAGCTTTTTGCCATAATCGGCATTTCCTTTTGTTTTTTTATTGCGGAACTAGTCGGTACGTTATAGAGTCGAATTTCTCCGGACTCCAAACTCGGGCTAACCATGTCACAGTGGCCTTTTCTACCAAATCTCTAGCTCTCCTAGCAGATGCTTTCCATTACGTGCGTCATATATGTGCCTATATGTTCAGCGAAGCTATGCTTAGACTTATTCTACTAGATGAACGATCTTATCGGCTTCGTTGTTGCCCTGGCCGCTATCATCGTAAGTCCAACTAGCACATATCAGAGTATATTTGAACAGCCAGATCGACTAACCCAAATACTAGATTTCGGAGCGCGCAGCTTCTCCTGACAACTTTTCATTTGGCTGGGCACGTGCCCAGCTACTCGGTGCCTTCTTCAATGGTGTCTTTCTGCTTGCCCTCGGCGTATCCATTTTCCTCCAATCGATTGAAAGATTCATAAGCGTTGAACGTAAGTAAGTCATACCTCGTCCTAAGATGCTCCTATACGTTGACAACTCCACACAGATGTTCAGAATCCGGAGCTCGTGCTTATCATGGGATGTATTGGGTTGGCACTAAACATCATTAGTGCGACATTATTGCACGAGCATCACGGCCACGACCACGGAGGGCATAGTCATAGTCACTCACATACACAAGGTCATGAACATGCGGAGAATCATGAACGCGACCACGACCACGGCCACGTTAATATTGAGGCTGGAGAGCAGTCAAGAGAAAGTTCAGGCGACTATGATCAAGACGAAATTCCCCTAACCGTAAGTTTCTATCAGTTTGTTTGCCCTTGTCTCCCGTTGCTAAAGTAAGCCCAGCCCATAAGTGCCCATGCCGAACATCGGCACACTATCGTAAACCTTCAATCTTCGGGGCGAGACCTCGGTATGATGGGAGTCTTATTTCATGTCATTGGTGATGCATGTAATAATGTCGGGGTTATCATCGCGGCACTCGTCATCTGGCTTACGACGCCCGAGAGTCGATTTTATGCTGACCCAGGCATAAGCATGGCCATTGCCATTATGATTTTGGTGACATCTATCCCACTTGTGAAAAACAGTGGCAAGATTCTTATGCAGAGCGCCCCGAAGGGCGTAAATATTGACGACGTCAAGCACGACCTGGAGAAGGCAAGTCATTTGAAAGAGTTATTCGTGATTCTAGGACACCAAGTCACTAAAAATCTCGCATAGACTAATATGATATGATGAGTACAGATTCCCGGTATCCAATCTGTTCACGAACTACACATCTGGCGCCTCGACCAGAAGAAAGCCATTGCGACCGCCCATGTCGTAGTATCAAACAGCGATATGACCGACTTTATGAGCCGCGCGCGGACTGTCGGTGAGTGTTTGCACGCCTACGGCATCCATTCAGCGACCCTACAACCCGAGCTTGCAACCCCAACATCAACATTGCCCACCAGCAATAGCAATAGTAGCCATCATAACATAAGTATTGCCGCAGAAGTTTCTGCGGCTACAACCGCTGGAACTGGACCACCCTCAGGGGCATCGATTAGAAGGCGACGTCCCGAGATATCGGCCCCATGCCAGATAGCATGTGGGAACCTATGCGAAAGCCTAACTTGTTGCAATACAGGCGCCATGCGGATCTAAATGCGAATATTATGATGGTGCTCAAGTTGCGCTATATCATTTAGGTAGATCTAGCTATGAGACGGCTATATACTACATGGTCTTACGATTGACAATGCTGAATTCGTGTGGTATTTGTATGTAAACTAAATGGTATGGTCACCTCTATCCCACTTGGGCGCTCTCTTCAAGCTTTATAGTAGTGGAAGAATCTACACATCAGTCTTTGACCCCGAAAGCTTCGAGGGAACGCAATTATTCCTCATTAGAATCTCCGTAATAGTCAAGTCTCGTAGCTTTATACCATTGCTCCCGCCACAATCTGAAATCCCTATGTGCCACTGTATAACTCTTGATATCGTTGCTTTTACTAAAGTCTAAAATCAAATACGAAGGCCCCGTATCCTTGCCAAGCCTCAAACCCGAGCCCGTGGTCCCGGTTTGCAATATATACTCACGCACTTTGGGGATGTCGGTCCACGGGGTACAGCTCTAGGTCTAGTTGAAGTTGCGGTAGATCCCCCACGCTAGCTAGACAAGAATCTATGTTCCTAGCTTCACCTCTCGATGTTCGCGGTCGTGGGGTGGTAGTATGGGGTCAGGGGTCGGAAACGCGGGGTCCTTGCTATTTCGAACTCTTCAAAATCGGAATCCTTTCTTCTTGTATCTACCTACTTACATACGCATATATTAGTCTGTGTTACGAGGTGAACTCGACGATGTAGAAACAACTTCGTTATTCCGCAAGGAACTCTAACCCTAGATGACGAGCCGTAGGTTCGTATATACATACATGCTCTTTGTCCTAGGTATCTCACCTAGGATCCTGACAGTCTGAGAGGGAAAGGGCTGGTGATCGTAAACCTGCATGCATCTGCAGTAGAAAAAAGCAACTCTTGCATACCCGGACTACCATCTTATCATCCTACCTCATCGGGCATGTGCATACATACTTGTTACGTATACATAAGGTCTCATTAGCAACAGTAACGACTATGACGTCTTGAGCTTCCTTCTGGTAAAAAGCCCCCTTGGTCTCATTTACGACGTCGGCTTCGTTCTGATATGATATGATCCGTTTCGGGTAGAGAGACATCTAATCTTATCAATCCATCTATCTACACGAAATGAAACGAGCCTATTTGGTATGACAAAGATGGCGTGTGACAGTTTCCGCCCCCGTTGTTCGTCACCGCTAGATACAGACTGCCTGGTCGACAGGGAAATATTTTCGTCGACCTTCTCAAGTCGGGAAAGGATCCGAGCGACGGAGCCGCGATGAGACCCTTATTCCGTAACTATAGCCGACCGACGTAACCACACAGATTTCTACCTTCATCCCGTTCTTTCGAACCCTACCTCCATTTAGTTCCCCCCGTGTGCAATATTTCAGCCTTACCGTGGTAACATTTGCGCGTGCTACCTACTGGCCTGCTTGGTGCATGCAGTTCCGCGGATGGTAACCTACAAATGACGACCCTGTCTGCATAATCCCTTTCTCTTGATCCCTTCGCTGCCGTAACACGGCCTTGCTTTTTGGAACCAGAACCGAGCAATGTTTGTGCCTCGACGTGGACGATACTCGTAGTAATAATGCGAGATATCTGGCCGAAGTAGACAGCTGGGCTTGGCTTGTGGAGGATTCTTTTCTATCTTGTACAGGACAGGTCAGATTTTTATAACTTGTATGGGAATCTTGCCCAATCACCAACATATTCATATCCAACCCCGATTCCTTAGCGCTATATAAACTGCTCGAAGCCATGCGAAGCTCAAATATCTGAGACCTTATTGTGCAGCGTTGCATGATGTATAGATTCATACAATATTACTATGCAGGCATCATGTGGGGTAGTTATGTTCCCCTGCGGTGATTGATTATAAACCCCATGTCGTATTACAGTTAGACGCACTACTATGAGGATTCCCCCAAAAAAATTCAATACGAAGTAGTCAAGATCTTTCTAACTAGGTGTAGTTACCGTTGATGCCAATATACCTCATTCCGTTTAGATAGTCAACGAAGCTCACTATCTAAACTATTCGGTTCCAATCCTTACTACGCGGGACCCCTGTATCTTTTAGTTGGAGTGAGAGGTAGTAAATCTTATTTTATCTACCAAAGTAGAAATGGTGTGCATAAAGTCGGAGGCGGACCCGTATTTCGGACCCGGGCGCATTGTATTAGACCCACCCGGCCGGTGGTGGACACTAGTCCAGCGTGAAGTCACGAAGCACGCACATAAGATATCATATATTTAAGTTCAATATGAAGTAAAAATCTCCGTTCCATTTGCTTCTGATACTTGTGAGATGATATTTGGTGTGTATAGTAAGGCGAAAATGATTTTGGCAATAGAACGTAAGAAAAACATTTCAAGGCTGACGTCAAACCTGGAAGCGGGGATGTTGATATATTTGGTACATAGTAGTGAAATAACTACCTACCTAGGTAGGTAGTTATCTATGAAGTCATTAATCTTGACTACTAGGCTCAATTTTATAAATCATCGTAGTATGACGCCCGACTTTTCTTCATCCCCATGTGCTGTGACGTGAACATGGTGATGATCCTAATGTACCTGTTGGCGGGGATAGCCTATTTCGATGGAATAGAGAAGCCATGAAGTTATTGTCATGGTCAAGTCGGGAACAATTAGGTTAGCGAGTCGAATAAATTTATTGCAGGACGGCGTTATTCCGCATAAGCGAATCCGATTGTTCATATCTAACGGATTAGTAGTGACTTACATGGAAAAAATGGAAGAAATAAATAAGATATAAGGGTGATATGGTATAATGAAGAATTCCAAGTACCGAATACGCATGACATTACCTTTGCTCAAGGCGTATCAAAATGTCGCCAGGAAAATACAATTCGCTAGGGTCCGATCAATGACATTGATAGGCAGAGATATGGAGTTGCAAGTTCGTATGCGGTTAGATAACTATCGATCGTACCTAGTATCTAATTAAGAAGTCTCAAGCTGTGATATGCTGGTCTAGTTTGACGATCTGCGGCGTAGTCAAGGGCACGGTCAATCCATCGAGAAAGCCCGGCTAAGGTATGAGAGACTGAACCATATCTGCATATATCTAGACAAAAGAAGTGGTGAGAGACGGTTCCAAATGCCCCCTAGCGTCGCGATTTCAGTTCTGGTCCCGCACATCGCTATTATGCAAACCCATATTAGGAGACTGGTTTGATGCTAGGTTCGGTAGCACCAATCTCACCCCAGATCTTCGGTTCAAATTACCGATCGAATTTGGGGAGGAGCAGATCACCTCAGGTGGTTGGAGTGTCAGAGCGCCTAGGAGGATAATAGAGCTTGTACCATACCATCAACGGCTCCGCTGGTGATGATTATGATGATGATGATAATGATGGTCTGGGGTAACTAGCAAGCGAGAGTAACCAAACAATGAAGATCTTATTTAGGATGACATATGCAAATACACCTCGACCTGGTAACAAGAGTATCCCAAATGACCAGGAACACACGCTTAATGCAATACCTACCTAGTTAAAGCCCTTCGGTAGCATAAGAGGAGTAACCAACGTGAGGAAGAGAAAGAGGCTTTACTTTCCACCTTCTTCACCGGATGATCATCTAGAAATTAGCGCATCCAAGCTGCCGTTTACATATCAGAGCTTCTAGAACTACATAGTACCTAATAAGCAGCCGGCGTTGGGTTGGTATTCAAAGCGCAAAACCTATGATAGCGTTTTCGGCGTCCAATAAGACTAATGAGGATATACTTAAAGGCTACACCTCTAAACGTTCTTCCCCGAGTGGAGCTCACTCAAATCGCGCAGCGCTATTCACCCGAAGACCAAGTCGAGAAACCAATATCCAGACAGTTTGATCACGGCGTGGCCGCAGTGTAGGTACATGTCAACCTTTATTCCCCTTTACGTGGACCTGCGAGATTACCTAGTAGCGCCGGTACGTACCTTATACGTATGCGTATGGCGCTTAGATACATATGTAATACCTGGAAGTTTTGATTAACTACGTACAAACTTCCAATTCGTCGCCTATTGAAGCCGCAAGGTAAAGAACAAGTAATAGGAACTTTCTTTGTAAATATAACTAGTCGAGGTAACCCGAGTGCTGAGGCGACGTGCGATGAGATCAGGAGACGTGTTCGTTAAACATGACTGGATAAACTACCCAAGTAGCCAAGAATAAAGATGAGCATTTGCCGACGGTAAATTATCACAAGCTAGGGGAAAAAACGGAGTTAGTAAATGGTTGTGGCGGAGCTGGCCACTTACCAATATTTCGACTTACCTTAGGTATGTTACGTTGACTGGAATGAATATCTCGATAATATAGAACCGAACTCTTATGGCATCGGAATTGTACATGCTAAATATAGTATGCTAAATAGTTAGTAGCATGATTTTTTCATCCCATCCCTTTTTGGTGTCGGCCTAGAGATATAGCCCTGTGGCTAGTTGGCCTCTATTACGCTATTAGATGGAAATAAATATGTATATTGAGAGTTGCGTCGGATACGACACCACAGCTTTGTTTCGGGCCTCTTAGCAAGCTGAGCCTCATCCTGTACCGTCTGGACCATGCTTATTTGTAGCACAAGTACGACAGCCGCGTCAGCGGCGGGTATTGCTTAAATGCAAGATATCTATCCTCTCATGGCGATAGCATGGTGTGGCATAGATAAATACTCATGATCGGCCAACAGCTCCTATTTTGCCCTGCATTGCTTCCCTTGTTATCTTCTGAATTCTGAGATCGGGGTTCTCACCGCCCGCACTTCGAATTAGTCGTTTTAGAGACGGGAGAGCAATAGACAGACGGGGTATCGCTCGCACAACTTAGCCAACTTCTACGGGAAGATAACTAGTATTCTAAAAACCCTAAAACCTCTGAGACCTCTAATACCACAGAAGCATAACTGAATGCCAATGGTATGTCATGCGTATATTGGCGAATAACGATGGTTCAGAGATACTGAACCAAGGTGACCCTAGAAATGATGCATCCGATCGAGGGAATATCAATGGAGCGTCATGTCTGCATGTACATAGTAAAACTTGTATGCGAGGGGCTAGAGTCGAAACTGAGGGGTCTCAAACAATGGAAAAGGTTAGGTAGTGACGAGCGCGCATATATATCATCATACCTATAGGTATGCGCGGTACATACAGGAGACCTACATGAGGTGATGGTAGGAATGTTGAAAGAAACAAGAATGAAGTCGCGTGCGCACTTCCCAAAATAGAGATGAGCTGTGACCGCCTTTCCCGGAATTCCTATTGCTAGAAATGGAAATGAATACATACTGTTGGATCGTGATAAATGATACAAAACTTAAGCCCGGTCTACAAAGCCACACAGATGGACCGATGAAGCCCAATGACAAGACAGATAAAAAGTTGGAACAGCATTGGTGCCTTACGCACCGTATAAAGTATTTTATAAAATATCTTAGTTATACTGTATTCGATCTACTTTGCATACATCAGCACATGCATGATCCGATATATAAGGTACCCCACCTAAAGTAGACTGTCTGTATGTACAAATAATTGACAGCCAAGTTAAGAGATACGGATTTATCAAGAGTACATGCCTCCCTATATTTATCAGCTTCCCATCTTTAACTTATGTTCATATGTGTGCCTTTCCTCTAGATAGTTGTTTTCGTCCTTAGAGAGTTATAACAGAGTATTGGCACGAGGGACGTAAGAGTTGACATACATAGAAAGGCCCTCGGTAGGTACTGTACAACAAGCCGAACATTGAACCATGTAAGTGACAAAACTAAGAAGAGCTAAGAAAAGCATCTAATGCAGCACTTGCATGCGTACCCGCCTATTTGTGGGTAATGGTCTATTCTGTAGTGTACATATGTACGCAAGTACGGTATCTGGGGGATCCACTGGGTGCTGTTCTCTAGGGCTAAGGCGCTATAGAATGTACCTACATCAGGTATCTACATCCTAGGTATCTAAGGTACCTACCCTAGGCTGACAGGTTAGGCTACATGTAGCGTCCGCTGTAGCCGTGCAACAACAGAATAGAACAGTTAAAGCTGATTGATTACCAACCCAAGCACAAATAGGTCATCTCTCTTTTATTCACCGCCAGATCGCATCGAATCCTTCAGACCGACTCCGGAACCAACTGTCTGGGAAGAGACACATCCACAATCATCTACAATCATCCCCGATCCTAGGTAGTTTCCAATTTCGGGTCTATCTACGTTTGCGTTATGTCTGGAGTACCTGGAGTACCTGGAGTTTGTCTGGGGTGGTTATTGGTAGGCTGGTATCTACATACATAATAGTCTGGGTATAAAGAAGCTTGGAAGCT
Organism: Daldinia concentrica; assembly: GCA_902805455.1. Taxonomy (NCBI): domain Eukaryota; kingdom Fungi; phylum Ascomycota; class Sordariomycetes; order Xylariales; family Hypoxylaceae; genus Daldinia; species Daldinia concentrica. The sequence continues at coordinate 110,078 of CADCSW010000003.1, read as the reverse complement.
TCAACGCTTGTATGTACTAGAACCCTGCTTAGAAATCTGCCTAGAACAACTAGATGGAGACTGGAAGCATCGAAAACTCCACAAGTATGCACTAATAGTAATTGTGCGTATTGTATTGTTGCGTTTTTATGGGATTTGCGGAGTATCTGTTCGTGTGGTTACCATACCATAGGTAGAAGTCGAAAAAAGTCGAGTAGATGTTCGTCCAAACACACGCTTCTCTTGCCATTTGCTTGTATGTACTTTGTTTGTAGTTATTGGTAAAGGCTATGTAGTGTATTGGTGAGATTAGACGTCATAATCGTACCTACCTATCTACCTAATGTTCTTTTTTTTCTTCTTTTCTTTCTTCGTTTTAGGTACACTACCTGCCTAGGTGGGTACATACCAAATAGCCGGGGTACCCTTCTTAACATTAAAGAAGTACATTATGTATAGTTATATGTAACTAGCGTAGCTTAAACTTACATAAGAGGGAAGGCGGTCATCCACTTACCGTACCTATTACATACATATATACCTACATACATATGTACCTAACCTAAGCTAAGCTTCGAAGAGAGGGACGATTTAGCAACTTGCAGAAAGACGCTTCCTTTCCCTTACCTTACTCACAATTCGCATCCTTTTACCAATTACGCGTAAATCTTCTAAAAATTCATTCACATTATCCCTAGATTTTACATGTACCTACTTAAAATTTATTCCGGGAAAACGGTTCATTAAGTAACAACGTGTCCTTGAAAGCGACTCAATTCCGGCCCCCTGCCCGTCGTATCCATTCATCTCCGATTACGCACATTATCACGTCGCTCTTACACTTTCACGCTCTCACGAGTCTTCAACTAAACGCGTGCGACTTGTACTCAGTTTGTCACTCCATGGCCTCGTGGCCTACGACATTCCTTTAGATTGGATACCGTTGCCTTGTTCATATTCAGCTCTCAGTTTGCTGTGGAATCGATATCTTCCTACCAACTCTTTTGGCCATTCAATTTCTTGTTTATCGCCATAACTACATCATCTGACTCTCACCATTGTGTTATCCTGCATCACTTAGAGACAACTTCGTTGCACTTATTTCAATGTCTTTCTACGCAATGGTCAACGCCACGGAGGGCCCTTGCCACCGGATGGGTGCCTGTTAAAATATCGGTAGTTTCTACAACTCAAGCGTTGTTGATTACCTGGGTCAGGTATATATTCGGCATCTTGGGCTTTGAAAGTACCCAGATCCACAATGTTGGGCAAGCTTTTTAATCTAACGTCGGGAACGGCTGGAGGTACGAATTCCCAAGAAGATTCTTCTCCGACTAAACCGTCGCCCGAATCGATACAGGAAGATGTTCATACGCGGAGCCTGTTGTTCCCGGATACGCAGGCGCTCTATTATCGTCAGGATCAGGTGTTTCCATTATCGTCCACGTCCGGTGTTCAACCGGGAGCTTCTGCAAGCCCCTTCGACTATGATGGCGATATTGATATTGACGTGCGCGATGTCCGCATCATAATCATGCAAGATGCATTAGGCTCTGCCAGTCCCTCATTATTATTTGATAGTCACCAAGCTCCATTACCTTGTTCACCAGTTGATCGCCCACAGCCACCAAGTGCAGCTTCATCCTCTCAGTCGCTCATGCAGGATCTTCGACGTGCCCCTACATCACCACGGAAGAGTAGCCTCGGACAGACCTCGAGGCCCCTGGTTATCCAGCCTGGCAGTCCTCAACCCCGGCAAGGTGCATTTGATCGACGTGGATCTGCCCAGTCCCGCGCCTATAGTGTTGCGGAGACCGAGTCCCAAAAAGCTGCTAGGGAATATCGCGAAGAGTTAGCCAGTTTTTCTAGCTGTATCTTTGCTAACTCAGAAGTAATGTCTTATAAGGGGACATCAACGAAGGTTCACATCATTCCAAGCGAGCCGCGGCCATCTGCCGTCTCCAGCTCATACGTGGGAGATGGGCGAGGATCGATGGGGAGATCCAGTATGAGATCAAGCAGGTTAGCACAATCTTTCACGTCAGAGTCGGCAAATGCACATTTCCAGGCGTTTTCCGCGCCTCCCCGGCAGCAGGACCACAGCAAGATTTTAGTGACCCGCCTATTTCCAGTCAACCTACCAAATGACGACCTCGATTCGCCTACCCAGGCCACAAATTTCCATGACCGCTTTTCTGAGGATAGCGGGGGGTTTCCGTTTCCTTATTCTCCGGACGATTCTAAGCCTAACAAGAAAAAGTCGAAGCCGATACAGAAGAGGACGCCGATGTATGCCGTCGCTTTAGTCCTTCAACTTCCTTCAAATCCACCTAACGCCGTACCAGCAACTGCGTCGAAACCCGTATTTCGAGGGCCAAGCTCTTATAATGAACAGGACTTTTTCCCTTCCTCTTTTGGATCCGCGCGCCGATCTGGGTGGACGATGATCGGTTCCGGTTTCGGCTCGGAATCATTTGAGTCGACATATAGTAACGATGTCGAGGATCGTATGGATGCGATAACTCAGCACTGGGACATCATTATGAGGACCCTCACCCATCTGCAATCTATAGTCGCCACGACATTGATCCCGCTGCTGAAGCAAGCGGATATGTCGGCTCCAGATCCGTATCCCTCGAATATATCTGCTCAGATCGCTCGGACATCTTCAGTGAAGAGTCGAAGAGACTCGGATGCATCCCAGATGAAACCATCAAAGACAAATGCAAAGCTTGTAACACTACCTCCAAATTGCCTAGCGCAAGATCCGCGCATTGGCCAGGAAATTGACGATGCTAAGATACGAATTGTGTCTGGTCTTCGAGCTACAAGGGTGATAACAGGGCAGGGTCGCTGGGGGCCATGGAGGGAGGAGGCAAGATGGGTTGCAAAATGGGCTGGGACTAGGGAGCAAGGGTTCTTCTTTTTCAATCTGTTGACGGCATTCCTTTCGACGCACACCGAATGGCTCCAAGCATTAAGCCCAGTTTGGTACCGGAGGCGACGTTATCAACAACAAAAAGTAAAAAATGAAGAAGATACCTCTTTACCATCTCGTACGATTATAATCGCCAAGGATAAAATGGCTGCTAGGAGGTTGATATTCTTACTCTCTGCCTTCCTGCCTGCTAACCAGCAGCTGCCTACAGTCCGCGCCCAGCGTCCAGCAACCTCCGCGTCGGTTGCAGCCTTTGGCCACTCGCCGCCATCGTATATAGTACCGATCAATAAGGAGGAATCTCTACGCCGAAAAATTAATCGGCGCCAAGGGCAGAGAGGTGCCTCTCATACGCGAAGTTTTAGTATACAATCGCAAGCTACGACGAGGTCTGTAACAGGTATCCCTGCGCAGCTCGCGCATCTCAGCATGGAGCTCTCTAACCAAGAACGTCGATCGTCGGATTTCATCAAGCCAGCGAATCTACCTATTGTCGGGAACGATCTCAACACGCGAAAGAGCAGCGCCGCGACAGCCAATACAATCGTCCCAGACTCGGCTATTCCACACTTCTCTACAGTGCATCAGAGTAGTACCAGCCGCGGCGCCCGACCAAACAGTGGTGGCAGTTTTGCCGCGGATGATTTAAAGCGGTCACTCAGGAGGGGTGATAATACTAGCCACGCCAGCCGTGCGAGTACTGACTCTCGTCAAGGTTCTCGATGGGGAAGTGTGATTAGCGGCTTGTGGAGTACAAAACGACGAGACTCAGCTGCTACCACGTCGCAGACATCGGAAATTCTCGGTCATCCCGATAGTCTACTCACATCGCCTACTCGAGCATCGGTTAGCGGAAGGGATAAGCTTTCGGAAATGGTTCGGGAAGCTCAGCTGCTCGATACGTCTACTGAGCAACAGGTAGAGGGTGAGAATACTTCACTTAAAGAGCCAGATACCCCTCGAAGATTAGAAAGTAAGCAGCTCGAGTCTCAGTCGAGAACCCCGGATCCCTTAGGTGCATACGAATCTCCCGTGAAGACATCTATTAATAACGACGACGGAGTAATCGACGTGGATGTACAGTTTCCAGACTACCTCACATCGTTTGAAACTGCCGTTAGTTCGCCGTCTAGTAGTGGCTACCTCTCGACTCCTGGCCTAGGTAGTGGGCTCGAGGGCTTTGAACAGTTCTCTAGACTGGCCATTGATGGCGATGCTCCTTTAAATGTTGCCGGGTGGTTAAAACGCTTCCACCCGGATTTCACGCTACAGGCAATCCCACCGCAGGGAGATCTTTTAGATGAAGTTCGAGAATCTCTATCCGCGGAACCAACCCCTGTAGTGCATCTTAATTCGATACCGGCAGAGTGGCCTGCGGAACACTGGGTTGATGTAAGCAGCGCTATTATCGCGGATACAACTAATTTTACCGTTAAACGGCTCCGCTATCGCCGTTTAGTCAAGCCTAAAATATTGCTTGACCGCAACACGGCTAGTTACCTGTCGCCACATGGCTCTTCATTGATAACACCAGCGCTCTCACCTTACGAGCAGCCTATTAAGGATAAAATTGAAGAAGAGGAACTCTTTACTTTCGACGAAGCGCTCATTGACGCTGTGGAGAGAGTCATTGCACACAGTAGTGATGTGAGCAAGGGAAGTTCAGCTACGTCTTCACGATCGGCGAGCAAACGGAGAGAGAGAAGGGATAGTGAAGCTTCTCGAGCGACAGAGCAAGAGGTCCCGACGTGTCAAATTGACTTCCAGGAAGTACCACGCGCGGAATGTAAGATGGTTGTCTTATCTGCGTTGTCCGGTGTTGTACAGGACGTAGTAGACCAGCGGGAGAGAGAAAGCCAAAAAACGAACCCAACTATTCCTTACCAAATGAACCGCGAAAAGGAGAGCATATTACGAGCCGCGGTTAGGACATGGCTCGATAATGTGGAACTTACTGAGGGATAACTTTCCGAATTCTAAACCTACAGCTTTCCGAGAAGGACACTTTCGTTTCTGTTGTCCAGAGAGGAAAGCTTTTATTTAATGATAATGACTAACGACTTTATTTTCTATCGCGCTTTGCGTTTGATTTGCCTTGAGGGCACACAACAGAGCGTGGCGTTGCGACGGAGAAATACACGAACATGTGCCACCACCAACACCGGTCTCATTTCCAGGGGAGGAAAGATTAGAAAGACGCCTTTTCCGTCAAAAGATACCCCAATAAGTATGCATACATTATTACGCATTTTATTTCCATTATTACATTTCCTCCCTTCTAGTTCTAGCATTTCACGTTCGGTGCAGAGGGTGTGTCAACACCAGGGGGAGTCTAACAGAATGGTTTAATGAATGGAAATTCTACGCATGACTAAGAATTTCAGTAAACAGTGAACAAGTGGGTGTCTTTAGCACAAGGGGCAAGTGGTTTTTGTAGCCCGACACACAAGCGTTTGGTGCTGGGATACCAGATGATACGATACCATGTAGCAATGCTACCTAGCATTGTTATTTATAAATGCTAAACGATATAATTTATACCCTATGCTATGTTCGTTTCCTTCAACTATCATATCTTGGGTAATGTTATTTACAATAAAACCACGAAGTAATCGATATATCCTTAGGTGTCAGGTAATTACTGGTCTCGAAAGCTAGTTAAGAGGTTTGCAATTGCTAGCAGGACTTACGAATTCTGTAACAGATTTTATCAACCACATTTTGTGAAACCAGACAAAGATCTACTAGAAAACTGGCTTAGATTTCGCTTTACCTTTACTCTATTTTACTAACGGTTATATGGACAACCAACCACTCGACTCCTTTTCCCCGGGCCATTTTTACCTTCATAGGCTTCACAAATCCCGTGGGCGTAACGTAACCCCTTTAAAGAAATCTGGATTTTTCTCCCCATCCCTCTCACTCGTATTTAACCCTGACTCATCACCACTTACTCACCACGGCCCTAATGCTCTCTAGTGGGACTTCCACTTCCACTAACCTGGCCTTTTCGCCCTTGGTTGATAGTCCCGGGTGAGGATCCCGCCGTAGAGTCCATAAGTTGGTTACGCCCAGACTAACCAGGTATTCAAGCGCGCGACCGTAGTTAGTGCCTACCTGTGCGATGCCGTGGCTGTCATCCGAGAGCGTAAACCGCCCCCCTAATCGCAGCCACTCCTCGGCGATGGGTCGTGCCGGGTACGGCTCTGCGAGCCCCTTGCGTAACGCACTACTGTTGCACTCCAACCATCCGCCGTACCCGGCCACAACCCGCAGATTACGGCACACCCGGTCCCAGACTCCCGGCCAAGAAGTCCGCATGTCACGCCCCGGCTCCGAAGATAGAAGCCGCACGAGATCGAAGTGGCCGACGATGCGCGGTTGGAGAGCCACGAGCATGGCGTGCTGTTGGTCGTAGTACCGTCCTGCGGCCAGCTCCTCAGACCCCCCGGCAGAGGCGATAGCTCGCGCGTAGTACGAGTCATCATAGTCGATAGGAATCCCGTCAATGTGGTGCAGACTACCGATGAAGTAATCGATACTAGGGTGAGTAGCGAGTTGCGTCACAATGGACGCGTAGGCGGGTCGCGGCCACTCGCCCTCGAAGCCAATCACGATATGGATCTGAGAAGCATACTTGACTTGTAGGCGTTGGGCTTCTAAGAGGTATGCCTCGTGCCGCGGCGAGAGCTCTGCGAGAGAGCCTTCGGGGTTGTCGAGCTAGAGGTGTTAGTTATATATATTCATATTTATACGGATAAAGATGGACAGTTAGAGAACTTACTTCCTCGGGATATAGATCCTCAAGGGCGGTCCGCGGCATGTGTTCTGTGAGCCCTATGGTAGTATAACCAAGACTGATGGCGTGCTTAACGACGTCTTCAAGCTGGTCTTTTGCGTGGCCGGGGCAGAACTGGCCCGAATGGGAATGCATCGTGAAGGCCATGATTATTTGGATATTTAGAGATATTTAGAGATAATGATTGGTCTTACTCAGTAGGATTAGTGTATTAGCTGTGGTATGGGAAATGAAGTTGATATTGGGATTTGGGCAGCACTTATTTTTGGCTGGCGGCTGGGTGCAAATGATTAATATAGAACAAATCGAAAGAGCTAAGAGCTTAATGCTATATTTGTCTGTTATAAAATCGTAATATCAGGTCTTGATTATATGAAAATTGTAGCAACTTGTTTAAGCAACATTTTAGATTGAAATAAAACGAAGTGAATGTTGCCCGGATACTATATATATACTTAGGTACATACACAGGTATGTAATGTAAAAATCGATTCCATTAATTCGAGAACACCTATACCTAAGATTAGGTACTTGAATTAGAGTATAAAGGTACCTACCTACGTATGATTTGTGATTGGTGAATTTACACTAACTTTGTACCTGGTAAGTCATACATCATAACCTCGATGTGGATACGTTGACCACCCAGCCACCTCGCAGTGCCGCGAATGCATTGTGTAACTGTGCAGCCCGCTAAAAATGTACCTATGTAGGAGGTACCCATCGCCCTTGACCGGGGCTACCTGCTTATGAAATGGCGCCCGTCAGTGGAATTTTTCTAGAACCGCAATTGATCTTTTCAGCCTTGTACCTTTTCATTGTTCTCTTGTCTTGGCTCTTGGGTCTTGGGAGCTTGATCAACGGCGATTGTAAATCATTTATCACCGACAAGAACTTATCGACTTTTTGTTACTCGATACAACCTCAACCCTTGACACGTAATATTTACAACTTGTTAACTTTCCCATTTTATTTCCCTTTTTTAAGGAAACGTACTTCAATGTTGAGATAGGCACCTAACCTATCCAGGCTTCCAATTGACGATGTTGTTTCCCGAGAGCGACGCGTCTCTTCTTAGAGCTTGGATCATAAGACGCCTTGCCAATACGTATGTTTTCTAACCTCGTTTAGTTATAATTTTTACTCGTAAACTTCCTATCATATCGCTGTCGCTAACCTTTATATCTTTTTCCCTACTTTTAGATCTGATGCTGATGCAGATGTACTTGCCGATTACGTTCTAGCTCTCTTACGACACGATGGCGACGTCGAGTCCATTCGCAAGATGTTCGAGGAAGAAATTCCTGATTTTCTCAGAGAAGGTATAATATATTCTCCATTTTAGCTAGTAGGCATCGGATCGTAGATATCTAATGTCCCACAGACGCGGCCGCCTTTACAAGCGACGTCTTTCAAGCCGTCAAGTATCGTTCTTATGTGCCAGGAGCTCCTCCTGCGCCTCCTAGCGGTCGTCAAGCTCTTGCGCCTCCTCCAGTTGCGCCCTTAATGCCTTCGTATCAACCTCATATACCATACAACACAACCCCGACGGTTCCAACCTTCCCCCAGAACGGCTCGCGGAAGCGCACGTATAATGATCGAGACGATAATGACGTGGACATCATCTTAACGAGCCAAGGTTCTTATTCCGGAGCTCAGCCCTACAAGCAACTACGTAGAGGGGGTGGCTTCTCACAGCGTGGTGGGAGATTCGATGAATCTTATAAGCCAAGAGATCAAAATGGGTTTCCTGGCCCTTACCCGGCGTCTTCTAGATCTAATGGCCGCTTTGGTCTGCCGCCGCCGCCGTCTTTTCAACCCTCTACGCATGATCAGGGCATGCCGCCGATAAGCTTGGATAGCCTTATGGAAAATATTCAGAAAATGAATCAACTCGACATTCCTATTCCTCAATTACCCGACCTTCCTAAACCTGTCTATTCAGGCTCTATTCCTCCTCCGCGTCGGAGAAGGCAAAAGTGTAGGGACTATGAGACTCGTGGCTACTGTTCTCGAGGGAGCAATTGCAAGTTCGAGCATGGTTCTGATTCTTTAATGATGCCTCCACTTCCACCTTCGGCAAGTGATGGTAAGTAGATGTTCTAGGAACATAACTTTAACCCTTCAGTCGTCGTCGCTAACTTGTGGTAGAATATGATCCTAATAATGCTGTTTTCCCGATGCCGCTCCTAGCGAATCAACACCAGCCACAGGCATTCCAGCCCCTAAATTTACCTCCCTTTCCCACGGCGGCCCCTACCAACCGTCGCGAACATAACAAGCCGAGACGGACGAAGGGTCGACCGCCTAATACAACAAGCGGTCCTATACATGACAAGACCAAGACCTCCATCGTTGTCCAGAACATTCCCAGTGGATATTTCACGGAGGAGAAAGTGCGTGAATACTTTTCTCAGTTTGGTAGCATCACAGACATTTCAATACAGGGGCCTGACCGCCTTGCGGTTGTCAAGTTTGATACTTGGGATGCAGCTCATGCCGCCTGGAGCTCGCCGAAGGTAATATTTGACAACCGGTTCGTGAAGGTGTTTTGGCACAAGGATGACACCGAGTCCAGACCAAGTTCGATCAACGGGAAAGTCAGAAATGGGGCAAAAAATGGAGCTACTAATGGTAATTCCCTTATTGAAGAGAGTACGCCCACCGAACCCTTTGATATGGACGAATTCGTACGCAAGCAGGAAGAGGCGCAAAAAGCTCACGAAGAAAAGACCAAGAAGAGAGAAGAATTAGAACGCCAACGCCAGGAATTAGAAGAACGCCAGAAAGAGCTTCGTGCGCGACAACTCGAGGAGAAGCACAGGCTTCAGGCAAAACTCGCTGGAAAAAATCCGTCCTCAGAAACAAGAGATGGCACTAGTCAAAAGCCTACGTCACAGACAGAAGTTCTTAAAGCCCAATTAGCAGCTTTAGAAGAGGAGGCCAATGACCTGGGAATCGACCCGGGTGCCATTCAGGAGGATTCGGCATGGTCTACTAGAGATCATAGTAGAGGTAGCCGAGGCTATCGCGGCCGCGGACGTTATGCTACGAGAGCTTCTAGGGGTGGACATGGCTACCAAGGCAGAGGGGGCATAGAAGCTAGACATGCAGCGTATGCAGCGTATTCTTTGGACAACAGACCCAAGATAATTGCGCTTTCTGGGGTAGACTTTACAAATCTAGAGAAGGACGAGGCATTACGACAATACCTTTTCGTGAGTTCCGAAGAGATCCATATTTAACTATTAACGTCTAATTTATTATAGGGCATTGGGGAGTTCAAGGAAATTCACACAGATCCGGTCACAACACACATTACGTTCAAGGACCGTAAAACAGCAGAGCAATTTATGATGGGTGTGTCTGCCAATAACGCGATTCCCGGACTTGAGGACAAGGTCGAAATTACGTGGGCCACATTTGCGCCTCAGTCTGAAACGAAGACTCATGCCGATGATAACGTGCCTATGACCAATGGTATAGAGGACGATCAAGGGGCCAGAGATAAAACCAGCGCTGAAGGTAGTAGTGTGACCGTCGGGCTAGAGGAAGGAGAAGTCAGCAATGGACATGGTCGTGATCAGCATGATATGGACTACGAAGCTGGAGAGGACTGGGACATTTCTTAAACGAAAAGGCGCTGGCCGTAATTATGTCGATGCATATTACATATGCTAATTTTAGAGAAATGCTGCGCATTGTAGCGTTAGCATGTCCTACTAAGGATAATATATTCTTCCACAGCAATCGACCAATGGTTGGTTGGCCGAATATGATATATGAACAAGCGCAAGATATTACGATGCTTCAACATCCTTGGTCTATAATGTTACATGACCAGACGGTGGGCAAAATACTTGATAATATGAGTATAGCTCTATGGCTCGCAAACAGGTAGCTAGGCTAGAATATTAAGTTGCGTGCATACTACATTTCATGCGCATACGATAATATACCTGCTTCGCTTCTCGATTATGTCTTTGGGAAAATATTTGAATATTCAATCCTTGGTTTTCGATAAAAACCTAACCCTAATCTTATACATACAACTAGTTAGTTTTATCACACCAATTTCCACATAGGACCCGAAGCTTTATCTTCCTACAAGTTCAATACTTTTGCCGTTTTCTTTAGCAGGCAGAAGGGACCTCAACTTTCCATTCTCCTCGCTGTCTCGTGCATTAATTCTCCACGTCATCCTCGGCCTGTAGAGCGTGGGCCAGGCCCGCACCCACACAGGCTCCCATCATGGTAGCTGTTGGTACGGCTTTGATCATTGTTGCACAATCGCCCGCCGCGTAGACGCCTGGGACATTGGTGCTATAGAACGGTGGCTGTGCATCGACATGACCCTGTGGTGTCAGTGTCACACCCAAGTCTGCCGCGAACGGACCGTTTATCTCGAAGGCGGGAGCATGGGCCTATTCATTCATAATTGTGTTAGTTAATAGTGCTTACACATAGAAATTAGGAAGAGGCTAAATAGTACCAAGAACCTTTCCCTATTGACACTCCCATCCTCTAGCGTAACAAGCACACCTGCCTCGCCCTTTACATCTGGATCTTTAGCTACGCGTGCGAGGTGACGGTTCTCGATATTGAATTTCCGAGTGCTCTTGAGCTGTGCTCAGATTCGTGTACCTAACTCTTTATTACCATCAGTATATATAGTGACATGGCCTGCGAGCCGAGAGGCCATGCGCGAAATGACGGGAGCCATTAGTGGCGCGCCGTCGTTCGCCTCGCCTCCGAGGAAAGGTCCTGTCACCAGAACACCTGCGGATACGGAACCCCGCTCCTCGAAACCGTGGCAGAAAAGACAGTGGAAGCTAATCAAGAAGATTAGTCGTAGGTCAAAATATAGAAGTATATAGGATTCGGAATAGAAGGAAGGAGAAAGGTAAACTTACATCCCATAGCCCCACACATCCGCGTACCCCTCGGGCGTCGTAGGCATAATGTCTTTCACACCCATTTCTAGGACAACCTTCCTTCCTAGATACTTAGCTCCCTCGATGTCTACGGCCTCGAATCTAGCCCTTCCTTGCTCACCGTTATCTAGTCTCCTCACGCTCGAGACATCGACGTCGCGGAACTGGATACCTGCAGGGCTTGCATACCGCTCAATCAGATCGGTACGAGCCCGAGCACGGAAAGTCGCTGGGTCTATATGATCCCACCCGGTGACATTGTGCATGTGTTGCGCACGCGCGTTGCGGAATTTATTGTTGCTGAATATTATAGCGCTATGTAGCTGTCGTGCTATCGCTCCGGCACAGGCGATCCCTGCGGGTCCGCCGCCGAGGATTAAAACGTCGACCATAGGTGCAGTAGCCATGGCTATCTTTAGGTCTGTTATTCGTACACTTTGTATTATGTTGGTCGTTGAAATTGCTAATATAGGGATAGATGGATGGGAAATGTTGAGATCGAGTCAGTGAAATGATGTGGTATTGCTACAGAAGGCTCGTATGAAGTGAGCTTTATACTATCAACCGAGACAAATAATTCCGAAAAGGTGCCTTTTGATTTATTTCACTGCACTTGTATTACCTGTTAGGTTGCTAGCGGTGGTATTTTATCGGACACATATATCGGCGATTTTTGGTATGGGGACTTTAGGAGAGCTCATGCATTTTACTCCAATAGCGTTACTAATACTTTCGCGGTCCAGACGCCCATTCAATTCATCACGTACAGAAAACCCATAGATAGTCTCCGGATGTCACTACATCTTGCCCGCCGAGCTTTAATTTCTATTTAGGTTTAGCGGCCGGTTAGGGTCCTCAAATGTTTCCGCCGCTAGCCCGTAAAGTCTCCGACCGGAAGACCCACCTATCGGAGCCCACGATGGCCTGAAGAATGAGCATTGCTTTGTAACATACACTAATGTACCAAACCCGTCTGAAATAAGGATTAGAGGGCAAGGAATTAGTTATCGTATGAATCCAAGTACATCTAATAAATAAAGTAACTGGTTAACTACCTACCTACCAAGGTATCTACAGTATATCTTCAGCTTGTATCCTTCCTTACGAATTCCCTGCTTTGGTCCCTGAAAACGGAAAGTCTGTCTCATGGCGCCACCAGCCATGATCATACAGCCACAAACTCAGCCCTAACGCTCTTCCCCGGATACTCTTCGAAATGAAATTTGCGGCGTAATTCCTCAAGACACCGCGCTACCATTGTGTTACTATGTCCGAGTGCGAAGAGGCGGAACCTACCGCGATTGTTGGCTGATTCGTTACGAATGTTTGTATTATGGCCTTAGGGCTAATCCTTGCAGCCTTTGAGAGGCGAGGAGATATAATCATTAGCGGGTAGTAATTAGATGGCAATTATGATAGAGTACCCAAAAGTGTATGCATATTACTACTATTACCTCATTTCGTAGCCGGTTGGCGTGTCAAGGGATCATGAATCGCCATGACGTCAGCGAATAGCTTTATAGAAATATTTACCATTAAGGATTCTCTTTAGTAGATCCTACCCATCATATCTGTCACCTACATTTTACTTATCAACGCTGATAACCTATGAGATACATTTTTCATAAAGGGCGTTTAGAGCGCACATTGAAGAGTTACATAAGACGCAGCTTAGAAAATATAATTAATTAAATACTATATCTTAGGTAATTACCTTATCGCTAAGCCAACAAGCTCTCCTCTTCTGCCTCTCCTGCCTCTCCTGCCTCTCCTGCCTCTCCGTCCTCTACGGAGGCGTAGGCGTAACAGTTGTGCTCTGGAAAGTCGCACAGCTAGCACCCGTGGTATCGACAATCATTTGAGCGGCGCCGTCATGGCCCTGAGCACAGGCGCCACCGGGAGCCCGTAGTGCCGTGCCGTCAAATTGCACAAGCTCGATATTTGAGGCGGTGCAGTCCTCAGCTCGGAAGTGTGTGCCGTTAAACCCGACGCAGGCATTAACGCCGACAAGGTCCGGGCGGAACCCAGCGGTGAAACTACGCTGTACGCTTAGGACGGAGTTGCCGTTTAGCGTCGTTGGTGTAATCTGTCGATCGGCTGCGGTATTGACGCAAGCGGCATCAACAATCTCACCTATAGTAATTTGTAAGCAAGACAGCGAATAGAGTGCAATTGTATCTGCTCGCTAGGAATAACTATGCATGATGGAAAGCATACCATTGTTACGGAAGGTGAGACATTCGTTGCCCGGTACGCCGTTGACTTCTTTCAGGACGAGGGTATTGCCAGTACCGGCGCCCGCGTCAGAGTTGCCTCCTTGCTTTGCTTTGCTAGCTTTCCCATTTCCATTTTTGGTACCCTGGCTGTTTGCTAGCCGGCCTGCATGGTGCCTGGCTAGTAAGGATGATACCTCCTCTAGGTCAGCGGATCTCGCAGAACCGACATGCATGCGATCAATAGCAACAGCTGACACGGAAGCAGCGAGAAAAAGTACGTTGATGAACTTCATGGTGAACGGATAGGATGTAACTTGTTGGGGCAAGAAAGTTATTAGAGATAGTAAAGAAAATGATACGGCCCAGCCAAGAAGAAGTAAAGAAGTAAAGAATAATGGGAAGATTGAAACAAATGTCCGTCAAGAACTGAATGATACAGATGAAGCACTGGGTTACAGAGATTGATATGAACTAGGTATTTATATAAATGATCGCCATGGCAGTGGAATAAGATGTATCCATGGCTTCGGGTTTTAGATCGCCAGGCATAACGGAGAACGCACTTTTAGCCAGTTAGTTAAGTTCGTCTCATCTTAGCTTGCTATGAGTTTCCCCAGGCCGATTTTGGGTAGGCGACGTCTCACGATGCGTGTAAAATAGGGAATGAATTCTTAGCACGTGGAGATTGCCTGTCTCATCCCTAGTTAGCTCGCAAATGATGAGACGATTTACCCCCGCAACGCCATGGCTTGGACCTGGGACCGCGCTGGGATCCATAGAAATATAACGGGACGATACGAATATGTAATATCCTAGCCGCGCTCCCTGTGCGGATCAACCTAACCGTATTGATCTAGTCTCATCGTCTTATGGGGATAACGTAGGGCCCCTATCTAAGTAGAGTACCTATGCAGGAGGGCAAGAAAAACATGGTCACATTCGTGGAAACGAACTTAACTTTCTTATTTCATCAAATTCTCGAAGGTCTAGGAAAACAAGTCGGTTGCTCAATTATTAGTTTTATCCACTAAGTTTAACCTAGTCATAAGCAAGAGATATTACAATGGTTGATGACGAGATGTTGCCTAACTGGATGTGAATGAATTTCGCTGATATTCACCTCAAGAAAATAGGTACTCCTTGGCTGTCAGCGAGACGACCTATAGTAAAGGATAAGGGAGGCGGAGCTTCTGGCATTGAATGTAACATTTCAACAGTTCGTTAAAAAAATACCTACCTGTTGCGTTGATGCGATTAAAATTTTTACATACTAATTAAAAGTTGTTCGATAATTGTAATTGTAATTGTAATTGTAATTGTAATTGTCGGAACACACAGTTGAAATTCATCTCCAAAGGTTGCATAGTCCTAGAAGGCGATTTACAAGCAGTAAACAAGATGAGCACTAGCAAAAGCTGATTATATCAGTTAATAGAGCACGCTGCTCCGAGCTTTATATCAGCCAACGCCTCCTACTCTAGGTAGAAATTCGGAACACCGAATATACCCTGGTAACCCTTCTCGTGTAGCTCTACGTGCACCACAAACCAGTTTAGACATCATAAGGGACAATTATTTGACACAAAATAAAGGTGACTGGGCTGGTTATACAATAGCTGGGGCTGTTTACGGATCATCATTGCTTAGGTGAAATTCGAACTGGCTATATAAATATCAAATTATTCCCTTGATTGTGTTTCTTTTTTTCAACAGTATCATCCTCTCCTCCAATCTAACTTCGCCAACCAAGTCAGATTTGTCAATATCGTACCATATCTCCTAAATTTATTATTTTCTTTTTTTTTTTTAAAAAAAAAAAAGATTTCACAATGAAGATCATACCCTGCTACCACTGTGGTACAAAGTACTCGGACACCTGGAAAGGCGACTGTATCGAGTGCCATGCAAGTCCATTCTCAGCATGCACATATCCCAATTGCGGTGTAGATCCCCAAAAGCATACACCAGTGAAATGATGAAGCTATTGGCTCATTCCTTTCACGAATCTCCCTTTAATGCTCTAGTGTATAATGTTTTAGGGGGGCGAAATGGAAACACCCAAACTAGTGACAGTTTTCGAAAGACAGATTCGATTTCAAATGATCAGAATATTCGTTGTCAATTACCAGCATAGTGCTTTTGAGGTTGCACTTTTTACTTACCCTTAGAACCGATGCTCTGCTTGGGCCACTAGGGAAATAGTAAGAGTAAAGGAGACTACTGGAGAACGGGTTTGGCTTCGTGTTGGCCATTATATCTGCATAGACCGGTCTGTCATTCCGGGGGGGTTTTGTTTTTGGTAAGGCGGCTAGTATCTATTCAATTATATGATGAACGAATATTTCATACATTATTATACGTGAACTACCTAATAGATATACCATGTCCTTGAAAACGACATTTTGATCTATTAAATCAGAATAACAAAGTGAACATCGCACTCCATCTATACCTATATGAGTAGTAGACAAATAAGACTATGGTTTTTCGTCGTTCTCTTGTAGGAGACTAAGTTCTTTCCTCACGCCAGCTTCAAGATCCGCCACAGCCTTTTTCTCTATCTTTCTTTCCGCTTTCGCCTTTGCTTTAGCATGCGCTTCGGTTCTCCATTTGGGCCCAAATTTCATCACGGCCCAGAGTAAAGGGCTAAACAGAATCCAGACGAAGGCAACGAACGTGCCTGTCCAACCTATGCCAATGTGATCAATGAGAGGATTTGCGATGGCCGTCGCACCTGCGCCTAAGAGGCAGCGGAACAAATTATTTGCTGCTATGGCGGTGGCCGGCGTCGCCCTGTTTATGTCCACTACTAGTGTGTTAAGCGAGCTGAAGGCGCCTGTTACTAAATGCGCCGTGAAAAAGAGCATAACGAGGGGACCAGCTAGATTAGTCTTATAATACATGACCCAGGAATATGCGATAATGGCGAGACATGCTGCATATATAATCGGGATAGATATCTGTAGTCGGGCGAACTCTACGGGGAACTTGCTAATGTCTTGTTGCCTGTTTTTGGTGATAGTTAAGCCGCGAAGACGTGCAAGCCGGTGGAAATTTTTATCAAGAATGCGGCCCACCGTCCAGCGAGAAGTTAGGCTACCCGCACCCAACGGCAGGTAGCATAGTCCAATAGTCAACGAGTTGAATCCATATCTTCGCTGTAGTTGTGTTGATAGAGTGCTTAAGACTACGAAGTAGCCAGAATATAGCAGTGCGCCATACCATAAGATCATTCCTGCTTCTTTCTGGGCCGCAATCTTTATTGATGTCAAAGGATTAGGACGCTTGCAGCCTCTCTGTATGGTTTGTACGTCGGCGTCCAGATTTCCTCTCCTTTTGCTTCGTTGCCGAAAATATTGCCATAACGAGAGCTGCCATATAGGTGGTGATACAGACCTGTTGCCTACAACTGCCCGATAGGTCTCTGGCATGGAAACGACGATAATCACAAAGAAAACCTCGGCAAATATCGTGAGAAACTAGAATATAGACCTCTAGCCAAGGTAATAATCAAGAAGGCCTCCGATAATAGGGCCTAAAGCAGGGCCTAGCGTCACTCTCATAGATGCGTAGCCAATATATTTGCCGCGCTGTGCTCGCGTCGATACATCGGCAACTACTGCGCTGCCTAGGGCAATAGTCGCACTACTGCCAGAGCTTTGGAGACAACGAAGTACCATCAGAGCAGCATAGCTATTTTGCAAAGCTAGACCGATGTTAACAAATATGTAGATAAGAAAACAGATGATATAGGCTGGGCGCCGCCCACTTATGTCTGAGAAATTTCCGATGAGGGAGGGAGCTATCCCTTGGAAGATCTGGAGGTTGTATAAGCGTTACTTTTTACTAAATAGAAGAGACTCAAGGATTCTTTTACTTACCATATATGTAGTAATCGTTAATGTGACTAAGGACACCGACACGTCGAGGTCCTCTGCGAGCGAGTTCAGGGCTGGAAGATAGATGCTACTAGATATTGGCGAAATGATAGCAGCGAAAGAAGCAGTAAGGATAATCGAAATCTTAACGGGCTCACTGAGAACACTATATGGAGGCTCAGGTGGATCCTCTCTGGGAGCTATATGATTTCCTCTAGCGCTTTTCTTATCAACTCTAGTTATAGCTGAATACTCATGTGAAGGTTCTACAGGAATATTCTCGGTCTTATAGGGACGTGAGGTTGGGTTGGGTGGTTGGTGAACCAAAGATTCAACAGTGTGCGCCGCATTGTCTCTGGTATCATGATCTCCATGCTCTTTGCCAGTTTCATGACTTTGACCCTCTGTTGGGCCGGTTATGGGTGACGACATGTATCGACTATGCGTTTAAGAGGTTGAACAGCGTGAAATTATAAAATTATAAGTAGGGTAAGCTTGAGTTTGCTGCCTACCACATGTAAAAATTCGGAGCTTAAAATTTATTCTATTTTCTACACTTATTCTTGTATAACTATATATAATGAAGTGTAGTTTGTAATACACCTAGATTATCGGAGCCGGCGCGCTTAACTTTATACAGCCCATTCGATGAGTACCTGTTATGTTAATTAGAATTTCATTGGCTAGAGTCACTAGTACTATTCTGTAACAGGCATTTGTTAACCCTTCCTTAAGTCTTCATTTGTCTATTTTAGTGGGCCGGTGTATCGTTAGGATATGTTAATTCTCCTTGATTCCGGTCGGCACAAAACGGAACCGAATCATTCATTATCAATGGAGGAATTAGGACCCTAAGTTATTTACCGCTACTTATAGTACGATATACAAATCTGTGTATTATTTAAGGTTAAAGGAGAGCAAAATCGATGATAGGCTTATTACCCTAGAATAAGCTTCGTGTTATATCACACTTGTGTAAGGCTTTTAAGTTTTAGGCAGAGAGTAGATCTAATATAATATTAGGTTACAAGAAGAGCCAGTTACTTGCTATATCATAACTCTAAGGCTATTATGGCTGAACAGATAACATAACGCAAAACTATATGGGATTGGGTGCAATATATCGAATTTTATAGCCCAAAAACCAAATACGAAGCGAGTGTGCTATGTATGACCAAGTCCTATATTTACCGCCACCAAGTCCCCGTCCTAGTCCCAATATTCCCGTTTAGATCTAATGTAAAGTTTACATGAAAGAATGAGAAGTATATTTTTAGGTCAGCACCAGGCCATACCTCCGGTGTATCCATTTCTAACCTATGAATAGGTACATATTGGTTCATTCATTAAAGTGACGCAACAATATTGTGAACGAACGAGTTGCAGTTGTTGGTTTGGACGTTGTAAGTTGGGTGATCATGAATCCAGTCTCGCGCATTTCCTTGGACCGCGTCGTGCTTTCTCTTGTTTGTCTCGCCACCAAAGCGGATCGGCTTATGGTCGCTGTCCTTTTTATCCCAGGTATTCATTTTGAGTATGGACTTGCCAGAAGCGTCCTTGGCCATGTGATATAATCTAGCTTCGAAGTTCTTCTTGAGGGTAGGCTTCTTTTTCGTGCCGCCTTCTTTCTCGGTTACTTTGCCGACTATAATCCCGATATGGTCGAAGCCCAGAGTGTCTCTTAGCTGTTCTACCTCAGCCTTAGTCTCGTGGTCCCCATCAATCAATGACCCGCGCGGCCATGTTACGTAAAAGTAATAATAGTGATCTTTCTTTAGATTCGAGTGTTTGGCTTTGATAGCCTCGTACTCCTTTGACTCTATCACAGTCGGGGAACGAGCAACTAGCTCTGCGCTCTCTACTGCATTATCAGTGCGGGTGACGAGCTCTCCGTTCTCAGCCGGGTCGGATATGGTGGCAATGGGGCTGGCGGCGGCTAGCGTAGCCAAGAAGGCAGAGAGCAAATAACTGAACTTCATCGTAGATTGAAATGAGTGTAGCAGAAAAATGGAAAGAGCGTCTGAGGAAATGAATGCTCGTCTATATGGAAGTGAGTTGACGATGGTGATGATACTATGTTAGTTTGAGTTATACAATGAGGGGAGATAGTAGCGAATATATAATTTTCCGTCCTCTCTACGTTAGGTACCTAGGTATCTAGGTAGCTGCTCTTTCAAAGAAATATTTATTCCTCCATTCCTCTCGTCAGTTTATATCCTCGGAATTATCGGTAGATTAATCTATAACTGATACACTTGCGCCTACTCAACTTAGGCATGATATGAAGTTATCCTAGGAACCAGCATATTACCATGCCAGCATGCTGACGATTGAACCACAAAAGACCGCCCATTTCAGCTATGCTATTCGGGTAAAGAATCACGAGTACTATTTTAAGCCTGTGTTAAAGATTAACCGTGGGTCGATCAAGTGCACGGCCGGTCAGCTGAGAAGGATTGCTTCCATGTGCCATGAGCGAAAAGGAGCCTCGCAAGTTTTTCTTTTTTTTCAACTACCTAATGCAGGCAGACAGCAGCCCAAAGAAAGGTAGCGCTTAGGGCTGATCGTCGTCAACGAGTATCCACTAAGAGATTTCCGATTCTGGAGTGCGTGTCGCTTGTTTAACTAGTAACATATAGGTGGGTTAGGGGAAAAGGCACCTGCGGCACAAAACGCTTACACTAATTCTGGAGTGAAATGAAACATTGTGGCGGTTTTGGCTTGATCAGTCGTTCCAATCCTACGTGACCTACGTGACCTACATACATGATGAACCCCGCGATGAAAATCTAAAACGTTCATGTAATTTTGTCGGGTTGGTTGGTAGCAGAATAATTATTTGCTGACACCAACATTTTTTGTAGTCACCCACAATGTTCTCAACCGGGTTAAGTGTGAAATCATCTTAAGCTAACTAGTTAGTTAGTTATTTCTTCTAAACATAGACAACCTTTATTGCCGTTGGTTGGTTAGTTCGCATGTTCGATTGTCCGCGCCTCTCGACGACGTGTGGCGTATGGCGTACAAAGCAACGTTTTTGTCTACCTACCCTTCTAGGCAATCTGTGTAGGTCCTCTTAAGGTAGGGTTATAGGGTTAGTTAATGGGAACTCCCGACTAGGAATTTGGGGCTGAACTTACTGCCGATCATTGGATCTGGAGATATGAAGGTGCCAAGCTTACTAAAAATAACCCCTGGAGGCTTACATTACATACCTACCTAGGTACTTAGGTAGGTACACTACCTACTATGTACAGAGCTGGGTTGTGCGATGTCTACAATTTCCAATTGTTCCTGATCATAACTCTCAAGTAACTTGCTAAATGAAACTTAAACACCGCGGGTCACATCGCCTCAAATAAACTACTTTCTCCCACTTATACGTAGTAGCTTGCATTAAGTCTATATACCTACCTACCTACCCTAGGTACTCTCTTGCATTAGTGAGTGTAATATTTCTAATCTGGTGGACTATCTCGTTATAACTACCTAAATAAAGACACTTGTATATTAAGCTGAAATGGTCGCGTAGATATAATATCAAAGTTACGGAGTTGTAAAGACAAATAATCAGCTCTTCTGACTCTTCCCCTTTTCAGTTATATTTCTACCATTTTCACCCCCAGGATATTATTCCCTTATTTGTTCTATTCAATACACACAATGGCGAGAGACCAAGACCTAGCAAAGATCGATGGGTGGATTGCGCAAGGTGAGATGACAAGGGACCGTATTATGTCACGTCTCGACCGTATCGCCCAGAGGGACGCAATTAGCTCAGAAGACAAGCCGGCCCTTCAAGCTACTTTCGCATCTGCTTCTAGCCCAGCTCCATCAGGCGACGGCGACATCTTGACCGAGCCGGCCTTCATCTCTCTTCTACAGTCTAAGGCTGGCCTTCCCCAAAACCTCGAAGGTGCTGAAGCTGGGAAAATTATCTATGAGATGCTTGTTTACCTTAGCACTCTACCATTTCCCACACGATCGCATCGTCTTCAATCAGGGGGTCTCACCTTAGCGCAGGTCACCCGAGCCTTGGCATGGGCGCTGTCGGACAGGACGAAGTATGTCTTTGATGAGAGTAACTACTCGCGGATGCGAACGCGATCGGACCACGAACGCCTAATCTTTCAGAGCCTAGCAAACAGTACTGTTCCCGCCGCGATGCAAGATGAGGTGCGGCGCCGCGTGAACGAGCTCGCTCACCGTAACCTTTTCGATGTTGACGAGTTCTACCATAATCTTTGCGGGTTGAACAACGACGCTGATGGTGACGAGATTTACCATGACCTATTAGAAGTAATATACTCAACACAGGAGGAGGTGCCTCCATGGTTAGCAAACGTGCCGCGGGACAAGTTCCGGCCTATTGCAAAGCAGATCAAAGTGGACGAGAAACTACCAGAGTTGCATACTCTCTCGATCCCGGTACCACGATTCGAGGCATTTGTGAAAGTCATGTTGGCGCTACAATTCGAGCCTGTCGCTTCTGAACAGGATGCTGTTGAGCTATCACAGTTTGACGACGCGGCACGATGGATCTGTACCGCTTTTATACAGGACCAAGATGAATCCCCAGGCTTAAACACAGGCGCATATGGAGTTATAACCTGGCCCTCATATTACCAAGCCCTAGAAATATCCTCGCCGTACCTGCTCTACCCCTTCTATCGGCTACTCACACTCGCTTTTCTGGATAAGCCGGGCACTTTCGATATTCTTGACTCATCCGAACCCATTCCTCACATCCCAGCTGATGCGGCGCTCACTCGATCGCGAGCGAGCCAGCTCAACACGTTCCTCGCTCATTCTGCCTACGGTCCAGACTTACGGCGTATGAAATACTATGTCTCCTCAAACTTACCCACGCCAGCCTTCCTTGCACAAGCCATCCAAGACGTACCTGACGAGGCTTTAGTGCTATTTGCCGGTCAGACCACAGGTACCGGGCCAGCAAAGGGGGAACTCTGCGTCTTCGGACTTTTCAGTCCGAAGCCCAAAGATGACTGCTCTCATATCCTAGCTAGTACAGACTTCAGACCTAATGCCGAGGGACAACAGCAGTGCATGTTATTCCAGCTTGCGCCCAGGCAGGACTTATACCAGGGGATCTCTGGGGCAGCGGGATGGAGTACCGCCGTTGATGCTAACGGTAGTGAGAGCGTTATATTTGGACGTATTACTAGCATTGACGATATTGAAGGGGAAAGGGGGGGAGTAGTGCTTATACTTCGGGATGGTTTAAGGCGCGGGGAAGTCAGACACCAAGGTAGAGGCATCGACGTGAATATAGATTCGGGCACAGATAGCCGAGCAGAAGAAGTGACTTACAAGGCAAACCCGAGTCGTGGTAATTGGGTGCTGGAGTTTGACATCGATCAAATTGAGATATGGAGTGAGATTGATGGTAGCGAGTCTAACAGGTAGGGAATCGGGAACAAACCTACCATGGGATATTAAATCTGAGCGCTTCTGTCACGAGGCGGACCAAACGATGTGGAAACAATTTCGTTGCTCCACAAGTTCCACAAGGAACTCTACATCTATGTAACGGGCCTATGGCTCGTATATACATACATGTCCTTTGTCCTAGGTGTCTCACCTAGGATCTTGACAAGTTCCGTGTATTTAGAAGGATAATGATCGACTTGAATAGCGCGAATAATGTGCTTAGCTCCATTAATACCGAAAATTACCTAAACGGTGACATTCAGGTGTAGAATGTCCTAGTTAGGAAAAGGGGCAGAATCGTTATATTAATTACTAATTCATGCTTATTAAATAAGTCGCGCTACAATCTCTATTCGTCCCGGAGCTCAACCGCTTATATTATCATATACCAACTTCTTCACCAACTAAACGCCTCATCAACTAACTTTACTACTCTGCCCTTTCTCCCAAGCTCAGAGACAATAGCTCGTACTTCATCCGCCATGTTGTTTGGCCCACAGACTACGACGGCCGTCTCACCGCCCCCGACGACCTCGCGCTCCAGAATTGCCCGTAGATCTAGTCGTCTTCCGACCGCAATCTCTCCTATTATATTTGGTACTAGGATATCTGGGCCTAGAGAAGTCGTCACCGCCTCAGCTAGGGACTTATTCCTCACACCCCAAAAAAGACGCACACGGCCGGTACGGGTACGAAGCACTGGGACTACGGCCGAGATTCCTACACCTCCGGCAATGAGAATGCAATTTGGGATCACACGAAGTTCATCGAGCGACGTAGCGGCGTAAGATGCCTCGACCAGAACGGGCAATGCCTTCTTTTTACGGAGAGCGGCGGTCAGCCCTTTTCCGGCAGTATTAATAAAGAACGTTAAGCCTGGCTTGAAAAATTGACTCGTGGTTTGTGGAGAGGTTAAACCTCCTGAATCAACGACGGCAGTGGTGAACATGTGAGCGGGTGCCTTCTCTATATTACTTGGAGGCATACTAGTGTCTTCACTAGATGTCGCCACACTAGGTGCTTTTTGTATCTCATCGATCATCATAGTTCCTAGAACGGAGAACGGATGGTTCTCCCACACGAGCCAAGTGAGAGTAGGGAAATAAAGATATGCATGGCCCTGTCCAGTGATATTTGGAATATCGACGCGGATGTAGTCCTCGTCTATAGTAGTGACTTTGGCTTTTCTTACTCCATGACGCGCGAGTCGAGCAAAGCGCATAACCCTATCAAAGGCCCAGAAAGCGAAGGCGATATACACCCACGTCTCATAACCCCACAGGTTCATGTATCGGTGGTAAATGTGGAAGTAACAGCCGATCAAAGCGACAAAAGCAAACGCAAAATGGGAAGTGAGGAAGATGCTGTAGAACTTCTGCCGTAAGGGGAGTGAGCTGGTGGGGAGTAAAAGAGACATGAATGAAACAGCCACGATTCCCCATATCCAATAGGTCTTCTTTCTCTCGGCAGCAAATGTGCCAAAGGTGATATATGCCTTCAAATATATAGAGGCATGTATGCATGCTTCGAGAGTGCAGATTATTGCAACCCAGCGATGAAGAAGGAGAAATGTTGAGTAAGACCAGTTAGTGATAGACAAGAGTATATTATTCCGGCCCGCATACAGCACAAGTAACGCAAAGTTGGCAAAGCTCAGTATCCCCATGCGATTAGCAATACATCGCAATAATTCGTTATTTCCATCGCCGTTCGATATTGGTCGGTAGTCAATACATAATAATGCCAAGTTAATAAGTATGAAATATACTATCAGTAAGGCCTGGCCACGGGTAGGTACAAGGGCAAGATTGTGAAATGGCTGTCGATGTCTGCGGCCAAATACTGGCGGATCAATGAAACACGCGTTAAACCGGCTTGCTAATTTCTTAGGGAATGGGACGAAGCGGAGTAGGGAGCACGCTATGGGTATAGCCGCACCAGTGATCAGAAGAATTAGTCTTTACTACGAGTTAGCATTAAACGTTTTAAGAGGGAAGAGATTGGTGATTGACGAACCCAAACTCGGTCTGCCTAGTTTCTACTTGTTGAAAGGATAAGACATGACCATATTCGCTCAAATACTCTTCCTCAGCAACCAGTGTAGTTTGGTTTAGCACCAACTTAGGGTTGACCACGAGGGTCGGTGGCGGATCAATATGAGCTAGAGTAATAGAGTACGATTCCTTTGGGCAAGCCTGATGGGGCTTATGGCCTATGAGGAAGTTGGACCAGTAGTGTTCGAGATCAGAGAGAGAAGTACCAGAGCAGTGAGTACTGATACAATAGGCAATACTGCGAAGGAAATTGTCATCTGCTGCGTAGCAGTCTTCTGAAGTTATAAACCCTCGATTGGAGTGCCATTTCATGCTGTTATGGTCCATAGTGGCTGAGCAGCTGAGTTGGTATAGACTTATAACATTGTGGCAGGCGTAGGCGCAAATCGGATTATAGATGGAGATACCGTATCCAATGAAACCATGCTCCTTCATGCTCGTAGCGGCCACTAACGAAAATAGTATAGGGATGATTAAACTGACCTTCATATTGCCGGCTCAGGTTATAGGCGTAATTAGATCGAAATAGACAAATCAAAAAGGGCCGAATATCGTGAAGGAATCAGGTTATGGGGTAGAAATATTGATTTCCAGCTCTTCTTTAAAAGAAGGGCTCCTACGATTTGGCTAGCTTAGTCTAAGAGTATCGTGATGCTGTGATAGATGGTGACTAGTATATCTGTACGATTATATTTAATGATAGTTTGAGTCCAAATACTTATATCTTTATCTCCAAATTACACATGTGTTCATCGCCGTGACTTTAGACTAAATCTAGTGAAAATGGATAGTTCCTCATGAAACATGACCTTATTCAATGTTTTCGTCCATCTTAGCATCGGGCCGTACTATGGTAGACCAATCGAAGAACTTCTACGACTGTGTATAGGTGCTTATTAGTTTATACACTAGAGATTAAAAGGCAAGACGATGCCGTTGTATACACCAATAAACTTACTCAAGTACCGTAATGGTAAGGAAGGTTCCCTGTAAGATACATATAGGCCAAGCAGGATGAGACCAACACGTCTGTACTAATGTGGGCCATTATGAAGATTCCCTTTACGATTAGGAATGAATTAAGTAGATTTTGGCAGGTGTTGAAAATACGTTATAGTAAAATGTATAGTCCACTTAAATTGGTTAACGTATTTATTTATTATAGAACTAAGACCGAGTAGCATAGTGTCCTTTCACCTTTTTGCTTAATTACTATAGATTATGATGATTGATAGAGGCTGCAAATTATAGTATAGTTCACCAAGTTAACTTGTCTGTTATGCGCTAGTTAGGTTATTCGTAATTAAGTATTAAATGCACTGCATTTCCACAACGTTGTTTATTCTTCGGGAGCCTTGATGAAGTTACTATTGGTTGACCCATGGTGGTGGTCCTACCGATATTGCGTTTGTGGTATAAGGTACTGCATGTTAGCGAGTCGTGTAAGGTCTTCAGTTGATCCCAACATTTGGCTCGTCAGTATTTAACTAGCTGCTGTATGTAAAAGTCGAATAGCGGCACTAGGATGATATCTCTAGCTGCATGCATTTACGACCGAACAACTTGCCCAATGTATCA
Source organism: Daldinia concentrica (assembly GCA_902805455.1). Lineage (NCBI taxonomy): Eukaryota > Fungi > Ascomycota > Sordariomycetes > Xylariales > Hypoxylaceae > Daldinia > Daldinia concentrica. The sequence continues at coordinate 83,251 of CADCSW010000003.1, read as the reverse complement.
CGTAACATCTAGTCGACCCATCATAGTATGTGTGGTCGAGTTTAGCCCTTGAAGTTGGGTAGGGGTGATTGGATTTACCTGTGCGGAAGTAATATAAGCTTAATTCGATCCTAACTTGTCGTACTATATGTTAGACAGATGGGCGAATAGGAATAGTCAAAATTGATATCACGTTAGAGGTGGTAGGTAATGGTAGCTTTAGCTTGCTTAAATTTGCTTAGCGTTGATGGGTCGTATTTTTCAGTGAAATTCACTCTTATATAGTTATAATAAGCGTAGAAAATAGGTATCAGTATATGGAGGCGTTGGGAGGTTTAGAGATTTAAGGCAAGCTTGGGTAAAGCTATTTTCGAGTTGATATTGGCGACGGTAGGATATGTACATACCTATTACAAGATTCCGTTCACTCTTAAAGGATATAGAATAAGGATCTGGAACATGAAAGGGTGAATCACAGACGCTACCTAGGTACCTAGTACATGTACCAGGGATACTTTAGGTACTTACATGTAAGGTAGGGGTTATCTGACGTGGCGTACTGTTGTGTAACACGCAAACGGGAGATTGACATCATACCACGGGGTTAAGAGACAGCTAGGTACGCTCAGCTATGTACAACTACAAATCTAAGAGGTACCTCTAAGCTCAGAATTTAGCGTTTGGGTCTATCAGTCTATCGGCCACGTGGGGCTTGTGTGTCGTGAGACCCTCTAGCGCTTTCTCTAATGCAGGTGTCTTTTTTTTTTTTTTTTTTTTTTTTTCGGTTTGTCGCTTCAAACGTTCTTCACCTCTTTTCATCTGTACCGTTTTTATATAAGTCATCTTTCGGGCTTATTTCTTCACCTCACCCAGAAGCAAGTTCTAGCTGATTGGTGCAGCCCGTTACAATTCCCAACTGCATTGTCCACCATAGTTCCTACTTCTACGCTCTACCCCCCATACAAACACCAGCCGCGGTCACGAACATCTCCTTCAAGTACGATCTATCCTGTTAGTACTTAAAGGCAGGATGTCCTCCAAAAACCAGGAAGGCATTGGTAAGTGAAGCATATTATAAAATATTAGGCGAAGCAGGTTCAACTAAACAGGCTACATTCGCAGAGCCCGGTGTTGTAATAACTCCCAAGGTGTCTGAACCATGGACGGTCCAGAAGGTTCTGGCACAAATTCACCCTGAAGCCCCTTCCGAGGGGTCAAGCTCACCAGTGCCTTTCTTTCATATCCTCGAGCGATTAAAGACGGGCAAACGAGAAGGATGGCGACGGTTTGGTATCAACAGGTATTGTATCCCTCTTTCCGAACTAGATAAGAGGATAGTCGCTTACAGCAAGCCTAGAGGCGAATCGATCGCGGACCATATGTATCGCATGTCCTTAATGACCTTCCTATGCCCCCCTTCGCTTGCATCCAAACTCGACCTTAACAAATGCATGAAGATGTGCCTCGTTCACGACATGGCCGAATCGATCGTCGGGGACATTACGCCGGTAGATGGTGTCCCGAAACCGGAGAAAAGCCGTCGCGAGGCCGAGACAATGGACTATATTTCTAACAATTTATTGGGCAAGGTGTATGGAGGGGTTGCCGGACAGGAGATCCGAGCGATCTGGCAGGAGTACGAGGACTCTAAAACACCCGAAAGCCTCTTCGTCCATGACGTGGACAAGATGGAATTATTGTTGCAGATGGTGGAGTACGAGAAGCGGGTAGATAAGCGCTTGGACCTAGGCGAGTTCGCTTACGTTGCGACTAGGGTTGTACTTCCGGAAACAAAAGAGTGGGCAAAGGACATCCTTAAGGAACGCGACGAGTTCTGGGGTTCGGCACCGCATGTTCATGGCGAAGCCGGTGTGAATGGCGGTGTGAAAAAGACGACGACACAGGATCAAGATGCCTACTACTCCAAAGAGGAGAGCTAAAAAGGAGATGGTTGCTATGGCGGTAAGCGAAGCATATTGCGGCGGTATTGCAGTCTTGCGCCGATACTGAAAGATTCTTGGTCGCCCTTTACGCTTTTTGCTTTATATCAGGTATGAAGCATTATCACATTATCATAGCAGGTAGAATGGGAATAGGGGAATAGGGGTTCGGAATGGCATACATACCTCACTAGAGAATGGAGCATATGGTTATGACCAATAATGATAGAATATTGCAACGCTGCCGACCGCTTCTTTTATTTCACTGGTGAGGATACGCGGAGGAAAGAAAAGAAAAAGAGCATTAAAACAACACATTTACATTCAATGTACATACATTTAGTTGAGGACCCGCCATATCGAATCCGGTACCCGGGACCGGCACCCAGGGTTGGCTCCTTGGCGACCTGGCAACTGGCCGCTGTTCTATGTACATAGGTACCTAGGTATGTATTGTCTTTTACATTGACTGTTTTTCTTGGCTTTACACTACTGACAAATGATTCTGGCCCAGTAACGGGTGTAGTGATTAAACTACAACTTTGGAATTAGAGTTAGTTAACTATCCTAAAGATCTTATAATTTACAACCCAAATTACAGCGCTCAAACACTTAATTTATTATTTTACAAGTTGCAAGTCTTATCAATATCTTCAAGTTGTACTTATTAAAGTTCTAACCTATGTAGGTAGCTAAGCCATTTTCCAGCCACCCAGCCACCCAGGCAGACACGGATATGGAACGTTGAAAGTCAGACAGGGGTCAACGAGCTAATGAGCTGTAGAGTTAAGAGCTTACCCTATTGGTCGCTACCTACATACATAGGTCCCCAAGTCTCCAAGTCCCCAAGTTCCTTACCGCGTGCCAGCGACTGACACTACGCGAACTCTAACGAGAAGAGAGGGAAAAAAAAGAAAAAAAAAAAGAGGCTTCTGATCACGAGTACCAAAATCCATCCCACCCCTTCTTACATCATATCACTTCTTTCCCCTCTGCTTTGCGTACTCTGAGACAACCTTCAAAAACAACAGATGTACAAGCTTGCATCAATCTTTGAACAAAGCGAGGCAACGCATTGTTGGGAAATTCTATAATGGTAAGATAACAAACGGATTGTCTTACTGTTTTATCGAAACCCATAAGCGCATCTCATCTTTCAAAGAGCTCTAAGGATACAAAGCTACGCCTATCTTTATCTTTCTCTATTGATATATTTCCATCAGGTACTACACTCGCTATTCCATTCAACCAAATATCGGCTCCAGCTTAATAGTTTCGACTCTCGTTTTCGCCTCGGCCTCATCCGTTTCGACTCCTTTATTACGTGCGTTCTAACATGTCCTTTGGGCCGCGGGTCCTTATGCCGGGCGCATTCCACTTTGAAACTCTTAACGACGGTAGCTCATTGTCTGGTGTCCATCCAGGAATGTTTCGACCTCCTATATCACCCTCCGCTTCGAGCTCCCTATATCTAAGTAAATCTACCGACGGCTTACACTCGGATGCGTCAACATTAGGCTTTAATGCGAAGAGGAAACGGAGGGGACCTCCCGAGCCCAGACTATTTAGCAACTGGGGTACGAACAGAGGTGATACAGCATCTAATACTTTTAATAAACACCATGAGGAGGCCGAAGTCAACAGGCTGGTTGGTGGAGAGGGGAGGAAGTATGTTCTAGCCGGTCAAATCGAAACTCCTAATGGAGTGGCTCCTGGAGCATTCATAGATGCGATGGAAGATAGCATCTATTCCGACGTCGATTACAGGCGGGCTTTAGGCCCTAAATGTGCGCCCGCGAAGATCGAACCGTCCGCTATCAATGCCACATCTACTATATTGTCATCGTCACCCCCTCGAACACGGCAAACGAACGGATGGGGTTCCATTGCTTTGAGTACTATAGGTGGAGTCGTTGGAAAAGTATTTCAATTCTGTAAGACGGGCGTGTTCCGTGGTTTCTATGCGGGCGGAGGTAGGGGGTACGGGATGAAGACACCACCTAGGCAACCATCAACTACAAACGGTCAGATTTGGTGTAACGAGCATGATATTCCCACCCTTCCAGATTTCGGTTCCAGCACGGCACCAATCGAAATCCCCCAGTCGGATTATTTCCCATCTAATTACAGACAAGAATCACCAGAATCCACACCCCCTCCTGCGGCGAAGCGGCGGCAGATCGATACCGGAGCTCCTGGAGATGAACTACGTAGGAATTGGGTCATGGTCCAGGAATCTCCCGAAAAGATAAGACCGCAGAGCAGGGCTTCCCAAGCCTCAACAGTCCGTACATCTCAACAGCAAACATTTCCGCCCGTTCTTCGTCGACGTATTAGCCGACCCGTGAGCCGCGTAAATACACCTAGCCACACCCGACGCCAACCTAACAAGATAAGCCATGCCGGAACCACTCCTGTATCCAATAATGAGCCGGCAAGTTTTGCTTCCCCTCGAGCTCAATCACCAGCTATATCATTGCATACTCCTAGTAGAATCCCCGTCCCGAGCCAATCGCAATCTCCTAGCGTTTTCTCGGCCTCTCGTATTCCACAACCAGCTTCTCTTATTCCTAGTCCTAGTATTCACCCAAGGCGTAGTCACGGAAGAAACCATAGTACGGCATCAGCGGCATCTGGTACATCTTCTATCAGGATAAGAAGAGGTGATTCGACGCAGGAGCTTAAAGACTATAGCCCTCGACTGGATGCTGAGGCAAAGAACCTGGCTGCTAAGAGACTCCAGGAGGAGATGGAAACAGACATGCGGATGAATGACTTCAACGCTAGGTTAAGGGATATGATTCGTCAAGGAAAAGAAGCACTCGGGACGAAAGTAGATGTCGAGATACATGACGATATGGAAGGTGTAGATACCTGGGAAGACGAATAAATGACGAGACAAAGCGCGACAGTTCAACGATTTTCCACCTTTTTTTCAATTATAACTACGGTAAAGGCTACGAAACCGACGGCGTGGCTCAAGTCCAATAAAAGGGCGTTTAGGGATATATTCTGTTTCCGTTTTGGGTGCAACGATTCAACGTCAACTTGATACCAGTTTTATGTCTTCTGCTTCTAGAATTACAGCACTTATTTAGATATGGTCACAGGTCTAGGGTCTAGGAAGGACCATTTGTACAAAATCATAATAACGACATTACGAATTATTAGATGAACGCTTGATGCCATCAACTTGCCACAAAAGACCTCGGAATCCGTACGTCGTAGGATAACTGCGTGTGTTTAATCGCCCTTATCCTTCGTCACGCCCCCTATGTAGCTATTAGTGACCATTAATGACGCAGAGTACTTTGGCTTGAACTTGGTCCGCCTACTAAGGGATTGTTCTAAGGTATTAACCTCTCTTCATACTCCTCAAGTGGTGAGTTCTCGGTAGAAGAGCTATGAAACCATGTTATATATTCGTCCCAGTCAGCTTTTCTGCACCAAACCGATATAAGTAACTCCGTTCATGACTACTACCCTCTCCCAAGGGGTAGAGCTTGGAGTCCCATACAGTTTTCCCCTGTCTTAGGTACCTAACCTAGTAGAAACACTGCTTGAAAATATGTAACTAGGCCCTATAAACCTATTCAATGACTTAGACTTAACATACCCTTTATGGATTAAAATTGATATATTATCAGGCCCTCTTCTCCACATGTTCCTTCACGCCCATGAATTATTAATTTACATGGTTTTACAGTGCTGAAGACGTTTTCACCTCGGCTCACAACGTCGCCTATGCCTCAATCCCGCATCGCAGAGACTCGGTAAGGCCTACATTTACCTACCGAACGGCTATCTGTCTATTTACCTCGACTTCTTACTCGAAGAAGTACAATAGTGATAAGGATATCACAGAGGCAATGGGCTAGCTTCTCAGCAAGCATGCACGCAAGCATAGATCTCGATGTGCGCGTCGCCGTGTATTTGTTGTTGGGCAAGGGCGACGAGACCATATTCTTCGCCAGCCGTCCCTAGCCTCATTCACGTAATCGCCCATTCGTAGGCGCGGCCGCCTCAACGGATTTAAATCTATCTGAGCTACGAAGCAACACCATTCTTTGAGTGATACACGCTGAAACATGCATCTTGTCGTTTCTAAACCCCGATCCTAGCGTCATATAGCAAAATACGGCCCACGATTCTGATTTGTGATCTCCACGATGGTGATGACTGCTTGGATAATCACTAAAATAACTCTTGGACTCATATCGATAAATATCAGTATAATATATTCATCCAAATAGGGAATTCAATACAGCCGCTAAGAGGTCGACTGGTCTGTATGTCCTACTCTCGAAAGTTTGATTGTCCCCTTTAGCATTAATACTATAGAGAGTAAAAATGTTTGTAGTCTTTGCTTATAACACCTGTGAGATGTTTCCCAATGGCCCAGTGACTAGATTTGAGAATTCGGAAGTTACAGTATTTAAATTGGACACGGGGGGAAAACGGCGATGCATTGTAAATATATATTCCGTAGCTTTTTTAAGCTCGAATAGCCCGTGGGGAAGGAGGGAAACAATATAATAGGATAGGAGTCCTTCAGTAGACGAGGTACCAGCTAGGTAGCAAGGGGGTCAGATTGGATAGTATTACAAACTTCATACTCACGCAATACCTAATATTATTTGAGAGGCAATGGCGATTTCACGAGTCAATGTCCTTCCTTTTACACTCCTTTCATTAACCCACGTATCTACTAGTCACTCCCTTGTCAGGCATTCGAGTCAGAAAGCGAGTTCTCTATACTAAAACGCACTATGTACATGATTGTTGAGCTTTTGGACAGATTACTTATATAATTACAATCCCTACGATTGATGCCCTCCGATATTTCATCCTATTGCATTATATGAATGAACCGAAATACATTTGTGATTATATTTAACAATGTCAGGCATCATACCTTATTTATACCTTACGTCAATTTTCTGTCGTAACGACGAAGGTAAGATGGGCAACTGTTTTGGTCAGCCCGGTCGCAAGCACCCAGGATACTATCATTCTGGAGATCATTATTCAGTGCGGCACCATTCAGGGCATCATCGTCACTCAAGGCACCATCACACAAGGCGTTATGGCCGAAGACGTACCGATGCGGTAGAAAGATATCGACATACGAGCGAGCTAGAGCCAGGAGTAGGGGCTCTTGTAGTTTAACATCCCTCCAACAAACCGTCTATACCAACCAATTGATGTGTTACAGCGTCTGCGACGAATAAGAGGAAATAAAGTATCTTTGTAGATCTTAATACACCGTATTATTTTCTTAGTATACATATGTCTTTCTACCTTGTACGTCCCTAACCCCTCAATACCTTTTCTCCCATACTCATGTTTTACATGAATTTAGTTCGTCATAGTCCAATAGAGCTTACCCGAATAGTACGTTACTATCTAGTCTTACTGGGGCGAGCGATATCTCTGCTATTACTGCTTTATTTCCTGCTTTTGAAATAGCCCTGATATATTGGGTAAGTAATCCTTGTTATGATCGTAACGAAAAGGTTCCTGACCATGTACTAACCTTCGACGCTCGGCATCCACGGATCTCGCAGCTTGCAGAAGAACTCCCCCTTAGGCTCAACCTGACCGCGGGCGTGGTCTTCTATCGTACCGTAGAAGACGTATATATTATCTCCCGCATTTATCTGCAAACAGTTCTTGTCAATATGACATCTGGGGACAGCTGCGAAAGAATTTTTTTTTAAAAAAAATATACAAACCAAATGATAAGAGCGGGAAACTCGAGTAACCTTCTAACTTCATCAAGTATAATCGAAGAGAAATACATACACCATATTCCAAAAGCGGCCCGCCACACGTATCGCAGAACTCGCGATGTAGCAACACGCCGCTCCCGTTGTCTGCTTCATGTATTTTTATATGCTCCGTTCCCTGAATAATATTAAATGTCGACTTGGGGATCTTAGTTGTGATGCCATGCTCACCGCCCGTAAACTTCTTGCAGTTACCACAGTGGCAGATGCTCGTGCGTGCTTGCGACTCCGGATCCTCGAGTGTGATGATATATTTTATTAGACCGCAGTAACAACCCCCTGGAAGTGGAGTCATTTTTTACTATTTTGTCTTGCTTCTTGATTTAGTATATAGATGCTGTGAGGTTATTAGTTTCAAATATTGGTAGTTATTTGAAATATGAGCACCTAGATGAAGATATGATAGGTACTAAGAGATGAAGAGTTAGGTAACGGCAGACTCAGTGGGTTTATTTGACAGCTAGGGATGAGTAAAAAGATGTCAATAGAGTTTGCCGCGGATTCTGGTCTTTAATATAAGACGCCTTAACTGATAATCACATCATTGACCTCTTGGTGTAGAGACTTAATCAATGCTAAAATATGTTTTAGAATATGCATAAAATCCTCAATTGTAGTTATTTCGTAGTCTTCTTCAAGATATTGGTAATCCTGTCCCTCTATGACGTCGAAGAAGCGTCATGAATGCAATTTGGTCGGATCGTTCGTCCCACTTGGCCGGGTCAGACATGCTAGCCGCGGGCCGGGCCGCTCCACGACATCCGACTTTCCCGGTCCTCGAAGGGGGGGTTTCCCTCCCCATATTCGTGACATGAGCAAAGCACAATGGAACATACGCCTAAGTTATGTTTATATATGAGAGATGGAGGCCTCTCTGACAATGCAACGTCATAGGATGCTGATTTACTTTGCGGATTATTTTAATATTGATGTACCGTTAGAAGGCTGCTAATATTTGCTTTTCTTTATATACCAGTAGGTTGAGTGAGGACACAATACTTCGCTTACCCTTACTATATTAACTACCACCAGTGGATAATCATTCCGGACTTTCTGAGGGTTTGAGGTGTAGTCGTAAGGTTCGCTGAGCTAATTTGGTTACTCTGATGCGACCTTTTCCGAGACTGGCTTACCATTCCTCAAGCAGTCTTGACAGGTTCTACCAACAAATTGTTCTTTCCAAGTTTTATTCTTCTTCTTTCCGCATTCTCTGCAATGAAGATGACATAGGTAGAAATTGCAATTTTTAGCTGGACACTCAACCTTCCATCGGCAGTCTTGAGTGAGATGATTTCCCCCGCACGGACATTTCTTCAAGGAGCATTCTCTTCCTGAGTGACCCTTGGCACCACACATGCAGCAACGATAGGAGCAAAGCATGGCGTTCCTGTGATGGCCTGGGCCTGGAAGGCTTGGACATCCGCACTTTCGGCTGCAATTAATATGACACTCGAAAGCTGTGTGGTATTGCGGGAAGGGCATGCATTTACATCGATTGCTCGCCTTGGTTGGGCAAGCATATGCCTTATGGCATGGCGAGTTGCAATAACCACATCCTGAGGGGCAGGCTGAAGAGCGATGACTACTATACTGGGTACAGTTAGCACACAGGTTCTTAATCTGCCCTTGGTCCCGTTTTTGCATAGACTTCTTCTCAAACACTTTGGGCTTATTAGTGAACATTGCTCGGATGTGAGTCCGGCTCAAGCTTCTACGACGTGATAGCTTATCAAGTTCAGATAGAGGGCGGCGAGGAAAGTATATGATCCATTTATCTTCAAGGTCCCTCTTGTCTTTGATATTTAAAGCTGCCGTACTCCACGAATCATGTGGAGGCAGACTGCTAGACCGTTGAGGCCTCCCTCGACGCGAGCATCCCGTATCGACGAGATGAATGGTCTTGGCTGGGCTTTTAGAGTGGTTGCATGCTCGTGGTGGGCTAGGGGAAAGCCGAAGCTTTAAAATGCTGAGCCACCGCCTGCTAATAAACTGAGGATCGATGGAAAATTCGACGTTAGAAGAGGTGTTGATTCTCAGATGGTGGCCGCCAGAGAACAAAGAATAACAGTAATGTGTTCTTGAAAATGGCCTGTAACCTTTGAGGTGCTCTTTCATATCATTTGTCCAACAGGAATTATGTGTAGATACTAGGTCTGGGTAGGAACGGCAGAGATAGCCAAGCCAAGCGCGCATAGAAGGTTCAGATTCGAGATAATACCGTTCTATAAGCCCCAAAGTAACCTTACTAACAGTAGCATGAGGTTCGGCTAACAGGTAGTAATTTAGAGCGTCGAGGAGTATGCCAGCAGAGGGCAAATAGAGACGCCGTAGTTCTTTTCCGGTGAATGACGAGTTATAATCGGTTTTAAGCATCCTAGATAGAACCTGCATATCAAGGCCGAGTTCTCGATCGCGGCTTTTGATTTGATGGAATTTGGCATCTTGATCAAATCTCTTGTTATAGACAACTGCTTTCACTCGCTCTGGCGACATGTATTCCTGCATAAGTCGGTTGGCTATGACGTCGCGGTCGGATATAGACCTATGCTCATATTTGCTAAAGTCCAAGTCGATACCGTTGAGTGGATAATGCGTAGCCATACTGAGAAGCGATGAGACCTTATGCCTATTCTATTGTAATTGGATATTTCGGGTTCTTATATTTAGAAAGAATCATCTAACTAGTTAAGGAGAAAAAAAAGAATTATATTATAAAGAGGATTCGTGAGGAAATATTCTATTCGCTATTGAGGGTCCGGAATACTTGGTTTCAATGTGGTTTACAAAACATTGGGTTAGGTAACTTCAAGTTATGAAAGGTGAAGTTTGAGGCGGAAGATGTAACAACTTGAACTGAACCTTGTAACTACCTAGATTTAAGTACTTATATTAAGTGCCTAGGTACCTAGGTAGGTAGGCACCTCCAGAGACAGCCCTACGAATAGGTACCTACCTAAGGTTAAGGTTCGGCCTGACTCGATGTGGCTTGAAAGATAAGCTGGTGGCTTACGAATTGTGGCTTGTGAATACTTCATGTACCTTAGGGGAAGTCTGCAAGTCTAGACCTGCCCATAGACAAGTCAAGGTAACATTACTAATTCCCCAACCCCGAATGTGGTGCCTTTCACGATGTGGGTTCTGGAGGCCTTTCTTATTTTTGGCGGGGAACAGCTGGGGGAGAAAAAGGAAGCAAGCTCGCCAGCTCTCCAGCTACAGCTACAGTCGCTAATTTCGGCCCGTAAAGCAGAAAAGCGTCTCTCCGTTTTACGATACTCCGTTGACAGAAGAGGCAAGTCGCTCGAGGCCAAGACGCCCTCGGTCTAACCCTCACGTTCATGTTCCTCCAGCCATACTACCTCGAATACTGCTGGTTATTCCTGAGGTCGGAAGGGGAATAGCTCCTATCACTTGTCACTAGTCTTCGTCCAAACGGAGATGTTCCCTTGCACTTTTGTCAGCATGCAGAGAAGGAGGGCGAAACAGGGTAAAGTAGTGTGAAGCAGGTAAGAGCAGGGTAGAGCACGCCCGCCATTACGCCGCGGGATTGCACCCAAGGTCTAGAACCTCTCATATAGGACAGTGATTCTAGTCCTAGGAATCGAAGCCGCGCCCAGCTTCCAGGTTCTCCTACCCGCGCTCCACTTTACTTTTGCACTTCGCGGTTGATCGGTTCCCTAGGCCAATATTTCCTATGGGTGTCCGCTGGTCATACAAAGGAACCGCTGGTTCATGTTATGGGATCAATAATTTTCCTCCTATTACCTAAGTCATATTCGATAATGTATATATCTACTAGTATATCTAGTTAGATCTCATTCGGAATGAGTTTCCGTCATCCCACTTGTACTCATCAACCTCATAAGCTACTTAGTATATATATAACAGCCCTTTAGATGCTTTCTTTCACAATGTCAAGTCCTTCGGTTCCTATGACGCGAGTAATTAGCGTGATATGCTAGTAACATCATGGGTCATATCGGTCATTTTATATCACTGCTTCTAGCAGTCAGCCTAAGTGAGCTGCTCCTTAGTTATACGCTGACGGTGGTCTTACTAACACAGCATAGATATCCAGAAATGTCTCGGTCAGTCAATCGCACCAACCCTATATAAGGACAGCAAAACCGGTATTATATTCGACACATGGACCGTACCGGATAAGGCCGAAGGTTCTGGTGGTGTGTCGGCCTGGGGCGGTCTAACCTTCGGTGTTGCGCTACCAGAGAATGCCTTGACCATTGACGCTACTGAGTTCATAGGATACCTGGTCAGTATAACAAGTTCATATCTAGTCTATCAACACACTAATCCTTATAACAGAAATGCGGCTCCAACGGCACAACCACGAACGGATGGTGCGGTTTGTCTTTCGGGGGGCCGATGACAAATAGCCTACTTCTCATGGCCTGGCCATACGAAGATCAAATCTTGACATCGCTCCGCTTCGCCAGTGGATATACTAGCCCGGACATATATACAGGCAATGCCAAGTTAACTCAGATCTCATCTACCATTGATAAGGACTACTATACTCTGGTCTTTAGATGTCAGAACTGTTTAGTATGGGACCAAGATGGCGCATCAGGTTCTGCGTCGACTAGTGCCGGCTCCCTAGTACTAGGATGGGCTAGCTCACTTAAATCCCCGGGAAATCCGGATTGCCCAGCGGATATTACTATCAACTTCCATAGTAACGGCCAAAGCATTTGGGGTGGCACTCTAGACCAAAACGCGGCAAACCCATCCTATTCAGAATGGGCCGCCCAAGCTACCGCTACAGTTACTGGAAGCTGCGGAGGAGCAACACCCACGACCACCACATCTACTACTACGTCAATTCCTACTGCTACTGGCATCCCAGTCCCGACCGGTACTTATGATTACATTGTTGTTGGTGCCGGTGCTGGCGGAATCCCTTTGGCAGACAAGTTGAGCGAGGCTGGAAAGAGTGTATTACTCATTGAAAAAGGGCCGCCTTCTTCAGGACGATGGGGCGGCTCGCTCAAGCCGGAATGGCTAGATGGCACTAACTTGACTCGATTTGATGTCCCGGGTCTGTGCAACGAGATATGGGTCAACTCCGCAGGTATTGCTTGCACCGATACTGACCAGATGGCTGGCTGTGTGCTGGGTGGGGGCACCGCAGTTAATGCTGGTTTATGGTGGAAGGTATGTCATATGATACATTCACAAATACAGCGATACTGATAGTGAAACTTAGCCATATACCCTCGACTGGGATTATAACTTTCCAAAAGGATGGAAATCTTCGGATATGGTCTCTGCAACTAAGAGGGTATTCTCTCGCATTCCTGGTACTGACCATCCTTCGATGGATGGCAAACGATACTACCAGCAAGGCTTCGAAGTGTTAGCTAGTGGTTTAAAAGCGGGTGGATGGTCAGAAGTTACCTCTAACGACGTGCCAAACCGAAAGAATCACACATTTTCTCACTCGCCGTTCATGTTTTCTGGTGGTGAACGTGGCGGTCCTATGGCAACTTACTTGGTCTCTGCTAGCAAGCGCAAGAATTTCCATTTATGGATGGGCACGTCAGTAAAGAGAGTTGTTAGATCTGGTGGCCATGCTACTGGCATTGAGGTCGAGCCGTTCATAAACGGAGGATACACCGGCGTTGTCAATCTCACTTCAGTTACCGGCCGCGTCATCTTATCTGCGGGAACATTTGGGTCCGCCAAGATCCTATTACGAAGTAAGTTACTTCAATCTCAGAAGCCCTCCTATGCTCTATGTTACTAACGAGCTCAGGTGGAATCGGGCCGTCAGATCAGCTATCTGTTGTCCAATCGTCAACTGATGGTCCAACTATGATTTCCAACAGCTCTTGGATCGACCTGCCTGTTGGTTATAATTTGGAAGACCACACAAACGTTCGATACCCTCTAAACTGTCGTGACTCTAAACATGCTTATATCTACTTAGACTGACACAGTTGTGACGCATCCTAACGTCGTGTTCTACGACTTCTACGAGGCTTGGGATAACCCTAATGTCACCGACAAGAATCTATATCTAGGTTAGTTATATTTAGTCCTTGTATCATACAATAGGACCGCAGCTGACCTGTAATCACAGATGCCCGATCGGGTATTCTGGCTCAAGCAGCGCCAAATATCGGCCCTATGTAAGTTTTGAAACCTCAAATCCACCAATATCCTAATCCTTTGTAGGTTCTGGGATGAAATCAAAGGTGATGACGGTGTAGTTCGACAGCTCCAGTGGACCGCCAGGGTCGAAGGGAGCGCCGGAACACCGAATGGATGTAGGTTATCACCATGCTTTGAGATTTGCGCTCGTTAATAGAAGTAGATGCTATGACTATGAGTCAATACCTTGGACGAGGTGCAAAGTCAAGGGGCCGAATGACCATTACGAAGGCATTGACTACTGTAGTTTCAACGCTTCCTTACTTACAGGATAAGAACGATGTCCATGCCGTTATTCAGGGCATTAAGAACCTTCAAGCGGCTCTAGCAAATGTTGAAGACCTTACATGGACCTACCCACCATCGAACACTACCGTCGAAGACTTTGTCAATGATGTCAGTCGTGCTATATTCCACGATGAGAAAGCAAAGCTAATAAATGTAGATGCTCGTTTCGTACACCAACCGACGATCAAACCACTGGATTGGTAAGTTGGCTAGCGTCGTATTAGCACTCAATACAGCGACTAACAATTCCCAGGAACGAGCAAGCTCGGAACAGACGACGGCCGGACAAACGGCGGCTCAGCCGTAGTTGACCTCAACACTAGGGTCTATGGTACCGACAACTTGTTCGTCGTCGATGCTAGTATCTTCCCGGGTCATATCACTACCAACCCGACCTCTTATATCGTCATTGCTGCCGAACATGCTTCAGAAAAGATCCTCGCCTTGGCATCACCTAAGGCGCAACCGAAGTTTGCTCAATGCGGCGGACTGCAGTGGACAGGCAGCTTCCAGTGCGCGGCGCCGTACACTTGCAAGTACCAGAACGAATACTACTCTCAGGTAAGCGTATTCTCTTCGACGTCCGTCATATCAAGTACTAATGCCCTAGAAATAGTGTGTTTAAGCTACCCATGTATAGGTAGCTACCTGTGTCCCAAATTAGGTACCAACTATAGTTAATTCCACAAATATTTATTTGGCGGCTCGATCTACCAGGTGAAAACCAGTGCCCTAATTATCTCTTGCGACTGCGTAGGCGGTGCTTAGTAGACCGAAGTTGATACATTTTTAGCAAGCTACCTAGCTTGGTAGGTACCTAGGTTAAGAATATTACGAAGCTAAGGCCGCGTTAAAATAATTGGCGTGTGCTCTTTGCTAATATCCGTGCACGATATGTCGATCACATACCTCTCTTTGCTTTGTTGTACCAATAAGTATCAAGGTAGCTTCGTACCATACCTACTTACTTTTCTGTTCTTATTTGAGATAGTTATGAAGATTTAATTTCCAACTATCAATACATAGCAGGTAACGATGTAAGCCCTCACGTTGTATGTACCTCTACTATGGTCTATACCCATACCCATATCCATACCCATATCCATACCCATATCCATACCCAAAGAGTACGGATATACGTATGTCCGGACTCCGCCAAGCGGGAACTAGGTATCCCTTACCCCTTAACCGATATCCATGGATTTTATTGGTTTTCAAGCTTCCAAAACTAACCTCTCACCGCAAGCTGCCTATCAGCCCAATCAACATTTGCAGGAGAACACCGTCTAAAATGGTAGTTTCAAATGAGATCCAGGTTTAATGGCCAGCTAAATTGCCACGTCAATAGAGGACTAAGCAGAATAATATACG
Source organism: Daldinia concentrica (assembly GCA_902805455.1). Lineage (NCBI taxonomy): Eukaryota > Fungi > Ascomycota > Sordariomycetes > Xylariales > Hypoxylaceae > Daldinia > Daldinia concentrica. The sequence goes on along the minus strand of CADCSW010000003.1, from coordinate 67,716 downwards.
CTTCATAGATGCCTTACCATTCTCGTACTTAGCTCTCTCACGTTCTACATAGTTAAAAGCACTCCCGCCCTCCATCCCCACTCTGCGCCCCTTGCTACAAGTTACCCTTTTTGGTCGCTATCATTAGAATAACAACAATACCATTGTATCATTATGCCGCCCGATCTCACATCATGGATCCCGGGAAACAAAACGAAGAAAAGGGTCATCCGCGAGACTCTTACCAGGACTATCGGGGCGGCCGCAGGAGCTGCAGCCAAGGCTAATCCAGTCGTAAAGACCATACAAGCAGGATACAACATTATGCAATTAGGAAACACGATCAAGAAGGCAAATGAGACGGCCGGCCATATAAATGAATTAGTCCCTAAGGCTACAGAATTGGTTGGAGCTGCACATCAGTTCGTCCCTTCGATTCAGGTGATGGGTCGGTCAGTTTGCGACAGTCTGAAGCTCTTTGGCTATTTCAGTACCATCGCAACTACTGTTGGTATCGGGTCTAATATGATCTTGACCTACCAGGGGGTCCAGGCTCTCAACCTCATCGCCACTAGGCTCAAGGACATCTCGGATACCCTTGCTGCGCAAACTGCTCTCATGGCTCAAAGAGAGTTTCCCGAATTGGTTTATTATATGATCCGTGAGAGATTGGCCCAGACATCTCAAGATCCGGAGGTTGAACACTGGTTCTATGTCTTCCACCCAGATAATGATTGGTACCCTAAGTTCTTCCATCTTATCGAGACCAATCCACTTGATCCCCGGTTCTGCGGCTACACGAACCAGATCGACACGGTCTTTGTATTTATGCTTGCAACACGAAGGTATATAGAAAAGAAGAATGCGCGTTCTCAAAAACACGGGAAACCGCCCCGGCCGGTGCGCCTACATCTCCTCGTCCCAGCCTACCAGCCTATACTTATTGCTGAGGCGCTCGAAATCCCGGGTGACATCGGAGACTTTGTCATAGAAGGGCGCATTCATAATACTAGAGAGCTCGTCTGGTTTAACTTACCAGAGGACCAAAAACATTATACTATGGATATTGGGCAATGGTTACCGCCTGAGAGAGGCTGGTGGTCCTGGGCTATGACAAAGTTCGGACTGAAGGAAACGCCGCCTGAGCTAAAACAGCGCAGAATATTAGGAACAAGACAGCGAGGACCAGAAGATAAGGATGAGAATGCTAATAATATTAAGGAGAGTGGAGAAGATCATGATGTCGAGTCAGACACCGCATTATCTAGGCGCCAAGGGAACGATGAGAAAGCCCGGGAACAAGGAAAACCACTACACCACCGCCAACGACCACAAGAGAGGAAGCGGCGTTAGTTTGGTATGAATATAAGCATTATAAATAATTTAAATCCATTTAGTATATAAGAACATTTAGAAGAGATATCCTTGATCAATATTAAATTACATCTTAGAAGTACTTGTCGTTCAAACTATCTAGACTAATTCACTGTTACATTTCTGGTCTTCCTGTAATGTGAGTGCATGCTAGATAATAAGTAACCTTCCACAGGAAACATATTGAACCCGGTACGATATGCGTATAGCAATTGGCTAGGTTACGATAGAGGAGATATAATTAAACATACGCCAGAAACCCTACCAAACCACCAGAATACCTTCTGACAGCAGATCTAGTAATGGATACAAGATATGCTGGTATCAAGGAAGCTTTTATTAACTGATTAAGATGAATGCTAAATTCACCTCCGCACGTGCTAGTAGCCCCCTTGTTGATATTAGGCCGTGAACGCTACAACGCCAACCGTAAGTCTAGTCTATCTCGTTCCCGAGCTCGTATTTTTATGGGAAATCCGCGAAGATATGAAGCTTAAATTCACGCAGTTATTCGAGGTTTCTGGGTTGTGAGCTGCAAAGATGTCGCCTCAACGGCGGGCAAAACAGCCACGGTCCTGCTACGAGCCATTTCCTCCTCGATCTCCGCTTGGCGGTTCAGGTAGCTTAGATAGGTTTGCCAGCCAACAGCAACGACACCCGAAACAACGCTGCGGTACTCAATAGGAATGAAAGTGAATGTAAAGGCAGTAACAGCAGGCCACAGCTTCCAGGCGTTGACCCAACTGACGGGAACTGTGCGGCGGATTCGGTCCCAAGTCTCGGCGAGAGAATCTCCGGCCAGAAGCGCCTGAGCGCCGAAGAAGTAGCTGTTAAAAGTGGGTGTGAAGACGAGTTGGTTGACGATAATCTTGACGCCAAGTGAGAGGATGTGGGATGAGTAGTTGAAGTGTCGGGAAAGCCAGACGAACCTAGATACGGTATCAGTTCCGATATTTGGCTTCGGTTTATGTAGGCACCCATTACGCATATGTACTGCTGTCCAATATATACCTCAAGACACGGGGAATAACGCTTTAGATCCATGACTAACCCAAAGGGGAGGACAAGGAAAATGAATAGAACTCACCAGAGGAAGTTCGGCACAGCAGATACGCCACCAATAATCATATTCCTAGCAGTGCGCTCGGGCACGTAGTCCTTGCTACCTATGCGCTGCGCGCTAATGTCGGCAGCTAGATAGATGACAAGCACGGAGACGATCTGCGTAGCCCAGGGTCTTTTCCGCTGGGCGCGGCCATAGGCTTCACCGGCGCGTGTTAGGGGACCGAGTCTCTGCCACAGAGGTACGGGAGGAACTGGCGTACTACCCACTGGGATCGGATTCCCGGTTGGCGGTTTTGGTTTAGCGGCCTCGCTTCCGTTGCCGGGGTTCGGACCGGGAGTGCTGGACTGTAAGCGGCGGGGCGCTGAGCGTAGTAGGCGCCCGACGCGTAGGTGCTCCAGGCGTTGCCGGAATATGCCGCGGAGCAGCGCAGAAGTAGAAAGCGGCATGGTAGCTTAATTGCGATGGGTAAATTTATGCTGAGGAAAAGCGTCTAAAGAATATGTTCTAGGGATAGTACTTTATTTGCATGTGTATGCTGAATGATCTACTTTTTCATCCGAGTATAAAAGAACAGGAAAACCTGTTAGTTAGGGTATCATGCAAAACGAAGGTAGAAAAGCGTAAAAGGGAGAAAGGAGATAATATCAACATATTAGACTCGGAGTCACAAACTCGCGTATCGATACTCCGAGTGTGTAAGAGCTTCGTAAGTTGCTACCTGGTTAAGTTTTAAAGTCAATGGCGTCGGATCCTACTCGGTCTTAGTCGGAGGTCCGAGGTTCAACGGGAATTCCCACAGAACATAATAACCAAGTCTATAACTGTAGACGTTCGCTTCCTATCCCTCTCGCGTACTCCTTTCATAGCATTATCTTTAGCTACTATACTAGAATATACCTTCCCCTTCCTAAATACGCCGAGTATATAAAAAGTCGGCTTTCTGATCCGATAATCCTTACGCCGTCGGTGCTGAAAAACCTGATGGTTTTCCCTAGCCTAGCTAACCAGCGTCCATTTATGTGTTAATTAATCCAGACTAATAGGACCAAGTCCAACTCTATGGATATATATGTGTAGTTGACTAACTAATCTAGCTCGCTACTCACATACCCAATCTGCCTCTGCGCCCTAGGTCCTGCACCCGCTATATTTGCGGCCAATGTACTCTGGCTATCAACTAATTTCCGTTGCTCTTGAATTCTATTTTTGAGTCTTGCGTCTGCTACCTGGTCTAGGCGCTCTAATTCCTCCCTCTCCCGAAGTCTTATGCTGCTTAGCTGGTTTGCGTTGCCAACGCGCTCGCTGCCCACGTCACGTTCCCACTGGAGCATGCGGCTTTGCTTCTGCGCTTCAACGGCAAGCTCTGCATCGGCGAGGGCCTGCGCGCGTGTCAACCCGGCGTGCGTCAGTGCCTCTTGGTGCTTGACCTCGGCCACATGGCGTGTGCGTTGCTGCCGCATTGCGCTGTTGAATAGCTCTTCTTCAACGCGCGCGCGGTCCTGTATCGCTGATAGGTCTGCGCTGTGTGCCCGCCTTTTGCGCGCCTCCTCCAGCTCCGCCTGGTTAGCCCAGATTTGCGCCTGCACTGCCGCTAACTCCTTATTCCGCTGAATCGCGAGAGTGTGGTCCTCGTTCTCCTTTTGGAGACGGGCTAACCGAGCCTTACGTTCTTGCTCTTCGAGTTGGATATTAGTCGGCATGCCAACGGCATCCTCAGGCTGCGGACCGGAGTTGGAATAGTATACATCAATCCCCCGATTTGCCCTTAGTAGTGCTAAGAGCTGTGGTTTGTGATCAGAATCTGGTAACACACGTTGAACATACATGGTGGGAGAGTAAGTGAATTTGCCGTCGTTAAAGTAGTTGAATGGTTTATTGATGTATCTCCACATGTCGGCCCGCAGCAGAATTTTTGTTGTGGTTAGGGGGTCAGTTGATTCGAGAGCTAAAAGGAGGACGGATTTCCCATCAGATTGTAACGTGATATCGGATTCGCTCTGGAGGAGGAAATTTATCGCTTTTTCCATTGCCTTCTCTCGGTGGGGCGTCATCTCGCTGAAGTCAGCTGCGTGTAGACACAGCTCGCCAAGTGCACTGCGTCCACCATGCAGAGGGCTTGGGAAGTCAGGGTCATGTCTATATTCGACCAATACTTGCATAGCTTGCAGGTTAAGTTCTCGTGCTGCATTGTGAAGTGAACCATCGTTTCTCGAAGCTCCTGCCGCTAGTAAATTGGACATTATGGTGATAGCCAAATCGCCGCCGATAGAAGATGCCATGGACAAGGGAGACCTCCCTGTCGCATCTGTCACGTCAACTTCAGCATCCGCCAGTAGTAGAGACTTTACAATGTCTTGCCGACAACGTTGTATAGCTAGCATGAGAGGAGTAGCACGAGAGACAGGCGTTTCAAAGTTGACTTTAGCACCCCTCTCGATTAGTAAATCGATAACTCCGCTACTGATTTTCTTCTGAGGTTGAATAAGGGCCCACATGAGCAGAGTAACATTCTCTTCTTCCTCTATCTCCTGCATTACTCTGCATGTCGTCAGCTGGTCATGATAAAACCCGGCATCTAGTAATGCCCCGAGAATCTTCGTAGATCGTGGGAACTGGTTTAGCGCTTTGACGAGGATGGGCTCCGAACCAGTTTGAATAAATGCAACATCCATCCGGCTTTGTCCATCGCCGTATTCGACGAATAGTGTGATGAGATCATAAATGTCGTCTTCAGATGCGGGGGCGTCGAATACACGAGGCAACGCAAACGTTAGGGCTTGAGGGTTGGGATTCTCGCGTAGGAGTCTTTTAAGAAGATTAGGATCTCCTTGCGCGGCCGCATTCTGTAATGCCTCCCCGTGGTTGTAGTTGACGTCGGCTCCGTGTTTGAGGAGTAAATCCACAAAGTCGTTTGCTAACTGTGCATGTGTCTCGATGTATAACCCAAGTACTGTGGCGAATACTGATCCAACTCCATCGCCGGCAGCGCCTTTCTCCAGCAGGTATTTGGCAATCTCGTAGCCACGACTAGATAGCCACGACGAAACGCGATCGGGTGCAAATGCCCTACTAAACACTAAGGAGGTGTCTTCAATAGCGATTTTGGTATCTAAGAGCTTGGAAAATGCTGACGGAGATAGCGTTGTAGTCGCGTCAATTAAAGTCTGGCAGCCATCTGCGGTGGCAGAAGCACGGTGGTTCACAAGCAGCTCGATAAGTTTTTCATCGGGATCTTCTTCATTAACAGCACGGTTCAGAGAATAATGGAGAGCGTTGGGGACAGGCCTTCCTGCTTTGAAAACCCAATTCATAATTGCAAGTCTCGTGTCTCTGCTTAGGTCCCAGCAAGCATCCATGGCGCGGACCAAGGTGTGGGAAGATGGTCGTTTCTGACGCCCGCCAACCTCAACAATGCCCAATAGCATCTCCAAGTTACCCAAGAAGGCGCTCCTCGCTGCTTTTTCGACTGCCTCTCCATCGTTGTAATCAGGACTCGCTCCGTACACTAGCAGAAGTCGGACGAGGTCTTTCCCGTCGTCCCCATACCTCCCAGCTGATACGAGTTGAGCATCAACTACTTCTCCAGAGACTCCTACTTGCAAAAGCAGTTTGAAGATCTCTGCTCGCTTCTTTAAATCTCCTACTTGCGTAGCGGCTTGAAACCCTCTCTGTAGCGTTTTTTGGGCGACTCTTGATTCGCCTGCTAGCAGCATTGCGAGGACGTTGACTGCCCCTGTCTTGCAAGCTTCTATGATGGCCTGGCCGCCCTTATGTTCTACGCTGCCCCCATTCTGTACTAAGATGGTACCGAACTCTACGTCGCCATCGGAAGCGGCCGCCAACAGCGCGTCCGATACCACTTCTCCCGATGCGCCAGCTTTTAGTAAACTAATTGACGACATGCTTCTCGATCTTTTGTTCTTGCCCCTCGTTGCCTGGGCAAAAGTTGTGTTGAGAATCTCAACGGGGAAGGTCTTCTTGCCTAGAATCAGCTCCACGACGTCCTGCTTTTCTCCCTTAACAGCTTCGATCAAAGCCAGGCCGTCTCGGGTATCTGCACGGGCTAAGAGAGTATTGATGAGCGGTATGTCGTCTGGATAAGTACTGACGGCAAAGACGAGAGCTCTATTCACTTCAGTTGCTGGTATGCCGCCTTCTAGGATTTTTTGCGCGAACGTTAGTCTATCCATTAATTCACGAATGCGAAGGGCATGAGGCATAGCAAATGCCATTGAAGTAGGCGTCGGATTGGCTGTGAACAAAAGCTCTACTAATTGCATGTTTGCCGCGGCTACTGCTCGACACAACGCTTCGGCATTCATAGCATTGATATCGGCACCGTTTGCTAGTAGGACTTTTACTGAAGAGAAATTTTGTTCGTGCGAAGGTGCTTTCAAAATAGCCAACACTTCTTGTAAAAGCAGCTTGGTGGCCATATCCTTCGACTGCGTTCGGCGTAACATCACATCTAGCTTTTCGGTTTTACCTGTGGACATTGGAAGATTTCCGATGCTCTTTAGACCTCGTTCTAGGCTACTAGCATTAGGCTGCCCTAGACATAGAATCATTCCTATAATTTCCGAGTCGTAATGTAGCGCGGCACGCTCTACAGCTATCCCCTCATTAACATTGACATCCGCATTCCCTTGCTGCAGTAATGTTTTAAGTAGTCGTTTATCTGGCGGATCAATTTGTATCGCCGCCTCGACAGCTGCTGATACTTCAGGCCCCCCTTGTGATGCGCCGGCGGTTAAGAGCATATTGATCATTTGAAACCGTATCGAGCCTTCATCGACTTCCATAGCCCTAGGAATCGCTCTGGCTGCTACCTGGATTGTAGGCTTGCTTTTGAGCAATCGTTCTAAGAGACGAACATCCTTCTGTGAAATAGCTGCCGTAATAGTGTGACCTTCGTTAAAATTTACATCTGCATTATAGCGGAGGAAGAGTGCGATGAGCTTCTCATCTCGGTGTGGTGGCTGCTCATCGATAGCGTTCTCGAGGGCGGAATGAACAGACGGTCCAGTAAGTCCAGCTCTTAAGAATGACTCTGAGATCTGATACCGCCCAAGGGAGGGTAGATTCCGCACGCTAGGGAAGATCTGAGCGAGAGCAACGGGATTGGGCGGCTTAATCGAAAGAATCAAGTGCGCAATAGCTACGTTCCCTTTCTTCACAGCGATCTGCAATGCTAGGGCACCTTTATGATCTGTCGACGCAGTCTCATGTCTCTCGAATACCATGCTTCGCGGACCTTTCCGAATATCTTTAGCCCCGACGATTTTACCTTGGGGAAATAACGGCGTGAGAAGTATTTTAACCGCTTCGACATCGCCGGCATCAACTGCGTCGATTAGCGCCTCGTCCAAGGGCGCTCCGGAGGCACCTTTGTGAAGCAGAAGATTAAGGAGCGAGTGACGTTCTTCAAATCTCAACTTTTTTGGCAGAAGCTCTACACACTCAGACGCGTAATGAGAGCTGAATTTGGATTTCCCACTTAACATGACCTCTACCAAGTCGACCTTTCCCTTTGAGACGGCTTTGCGAACAGCGATCGCATCCTGGTATTCGATTGATGCACCATAAGAGACTAAGAGGTGCACCATTTCGAGGAAGTAAGCGGCGCACGATTGTACCAGGGCTTTCGATACCAAATCGCCTTCCGCGCCGGCGCACAACAAAACCTCTGCCATAGCTATCTTTTCGTTGGGGTTGATGTTTTGGTGACTCATGAGCTGGTCAAACGCCTCATTGAGGCCGGGTTGAGCTGGTGGCTTATTACCGAGAACAATAGCGAGGGCGAGATCTCTCCGGCCGAGAGCTACGGCGGCTTTCAACGCCGCGGCACCATCGTGATTGCCGTCTGCTGTCGACTGGCCGAGATGCATTACTGTACCCAGGCATCCAATCCTCGCAGCCTCAACCATGGATTGTGACATCCATGACAATGGCGGCCGCCCGTCGGATCCCAGAATAAGCGCGACTAGATCGGGCTGGCCACCAATGGCGCATACTTGTCGAAATGCATCCTGTCCGTCAGCAGTCTGAGCTACACTCGCACCATATCTTATAAGAAGTGAGACAATCGCCGCGTTTCCATCACGAATCGCAGTAGGCAATGCGGTATCTAGGCTTAGAGCATCGGCGTAGGGCAAAAGAACCTCGATCATTTCATAATGGCCATTCTTGACGGCTATTTGGAGCACTTGGCTGCGTTCGGCTAGATCGAGACTCTTTCTTCTGCTTAATAAACTAGTACGACTCTTCTGCGCTAAGTTGAGGTTCCCTCCGGCTAGATTTAACTTGAGTATTAGGCATTCGGCAACGCCTGGTGATCCTTGGTTGGCAATATGGGCCACGAGGGCGTTGTAAATTTCTCGGTATTCCCATGTCTTCTTTTTTGTTGTGAAGGCACGTGAGAGGCTCCCCTTCGGCTGATGACCTTGGGATTCGCTGATGCGCTGTCTCTTAAGTAGTTCTTCTGCCATAAACTCATCATTATCTGTCCGGTAGGTTGGTGGCTGATCAGGCCTTGGCAAGGGTGACGAGGGGGATCGACTAGCTATCCCCCATTCTTCGCCCAGTGCTTGAAGTCGTGTTTGCTTGTTCTCCTGGATATAACTGCGCTCCATACTATAGACGAGATCAGGCACGTAGTGTCAATGTTGAATTAAGCTATGAGCTTAGTCATAAATGCAAATGCACCCCAGTAAATTAAGAAGATATCTCATAGCCTCTTGGTAGCTATCCTGTACTAAAGGATAAAAGGCAGCTGATAAATCGTGACCAACGATATGACAGTTGATAAAATTAGGTAACAGGAATGCGATGCTATGCTCCAATCTCCAATCAATGCAGATAATTGATTATTAGTTTACCTAGAACAAGGTAAACGAGTGATGATAAGAACGAATGTGATGTCGAATAAGAGAAGAAAAGATACGAGTGTAGAAGAGAAGAAAAGACATGGGATGTTTCAGTACACCTCGAAAGTATGAGACACGCCAGATCCAGGAGAGAAAGAGCTTAAGCCACATACAGGGGTCTCGAGTGGATCTACGAACGGGAAATATATGGAGCTGGATACCTTGTGGATCCGATGCTACGCACGGACCAGCCACTGAGGAGGCGTCACCGCCCACGGAATGGCTATAATTGTACACATAATTATTCTCGTAATCTTTACATACATTCAATAATTACCGATACTACGAGACTCATTTAGATGCCATTACTGACTGTAATACTGCATCACGAGTCCTTGTATCCGTAACCATAAACGCACAACCTTAGGTTAGGTACCTAAAGCTGCTAAGGTTCTTACGTAGGTACCTAGGTACATTATTAGATCGTGGCTGTGAAGATGAGGTCCATCATAATATTTCCTTCCATCCTTGCACTGCCTTGGCAGTATACTACATACATACCTAGGTATGCAATGGCATTGCGCAACCAACAGCGCGTCAAGTCTTGTCCGAAAATCAATCTACGATTAAAACATTTCCGATATTTCTCCATCTAACCTCGTCTACGTCTAACTTCATGCTGTTGTGAACTGCCACGCATCCCTTGGTCGTTGATTCGCTTACCGGCCGGCCGACCTGCAATCTTTGCAGTATGTGGACTGCCGTCGCGTCCAGGCAGTAATATAACTATTGGTGCATGTGGTAACCATCCGCAGTTTGCTGCGTACCTACCTAGTGTACTATACTCATGTTGCCCAACCGATCGACCTCCTTATGGTGGTAGCGAGTACGACGAGTACGTTTGGTTCAACAGCTGATTCGACACCGTCTTTCTAGACAAGCGTCTGGGTAGACGGGTAGCTCGAAGCATACAGTGGCTGTGCATTAAGTGCTCTATCTATCGGGTTGAGGTGCGTAACCAGGATATCTTAGGTTGTAGAAGTCTTAGATAAACGAAATTACAGGGATATCGTAGACAACGAGGCACAATTCATCACGTATGACAAATCGGAAAACAGCTAGGCTACCCTTGATTGAATGGAAAGGAGGGCATAACTCATTTTCGACAACTAGATGTTGTCATCATCTAGTGGCTCAGCTCGATCACGACGCTCGTAAAACCTTCGTCTAAATACTAACATATACTTTCATTACTATCCCGACTCTTTACCATCGTTCACCTAACCTGTCAACGAGAGGCGGTTCGCGTTTCGGTATCATGGCGGAGCTTTCGTCTATTCTATAGGTAAACGCGCAAGGATCAAATTGCATTGCCCAGTCAAATTAAGTTGCTAATCAACTCCCACCAATAATGCGACTCGGGGTAGTTATCTATTCACGCATCTTAAGAGGCATTACCCTTGACGCCAGCTAGCAGCTCGGCCGGAGGCTCCTGTCGATATCCCTTCGGGTTGTTTGACACCCACCTCCATAGATCCTCGCATGCCTTCTCCATGCTGAGCTCTGTCTTCCACTGTAGTTCCTGATTCGCCCGCGTCGGATTGGCAGTAAGATCTAGCACATCACCCTGTCTTCGTGGCACTACCTCATATGGCAGGTCGCGGCCAACAACCTTGCTGAATGCCTTGATGATCTCAAAAACGGTGCTACCTCTGCCAGAACCCAAGTTCCATGCCTTGACGCCGGGCTTGTGTTCACGAAGATAGTTTAACGCAACTAGATGACCCCTTGCAAGATCGACGACGTGGATGTAGTCGCGGATGGCAGTTCCGTCTCGAGACGGGTAGTCTACGTAACATTTTTATTAGTATCTTCCATATCATCAAAATTTTGGGGCTAAGCCTGACTTACCATCTCCGAAGACTAAAATTTTCGGTCGATCACCAGTCGCAACTTTGCCCAACAACGGTAACAGGTTATATGGTACGCCCTGAGGATCCTCGCCCATAATACCGGTAGGGTGTGCACCGCACGGGTTGAAGTACCGCAGGTTGGCGCCATTCCATTGCTCAAACGGCTTGTCGGCCTTCTTCAAGTTTTGGCGCTGCGCACCGATAAAGTCCTCGATTATGTTCTCGACAATGGCCTTGGTTCTTCCGTAAGTGTTTGTAGGCCCAATAGGGCAGTGCTCAGGGATGGGAATCATGTTCTCGAAGCGAGTCGCGTCGCCGTAGACTGTTGCTGAGGAGGAAAACACTATGTTGGTAACATCATGCTTTTTCATGGAACCTAAGAGGGAGATAGTACCACCAACATTTACGCGGTAATACTCGAGAGGGATCTCGGCAGATTCGCCGACAGCCTGGTTCGTAAGTCAGCGACACGGCATGGGCGATGGGGGGTTGGCGAGCTTGCCTTGAGCGCGGCAAAGTGAATGACGCTGTCGATTTGGGGATGAGCAGCGAAGACTTTGTCGAGCTCATCTTGCTCTGTAAGATCAACCTTGTAGAAAGTTGGTCTCTTGCCGGAAATAAGCTCGATCCGGTCGAGAGCGACTTCGGACGAATTATATAGGTTATCTACAATGATAACCTCGTAACCATGCTCAAGCAGGGCAAGCGTGGTGAAAGATCCAATGTAGCCAGTGCCACTATGCGCGCATGTTTATTAGCATGAGCATATAACTCAATTGAGGATTTGTTTTTGTTCTAAGATGTAATAATAGGTATAAAGGAGGAGCGCGAAAAGAGACAGTTGTGAGTAAGTTCAAAATAAACTTCACTTACCCGGTAATTAAAACGGTTCCTACAGTCATCTTTAAAAGTTGAATAGACCAATTGATGGGATGAAAAGGATAGAGGATACGAACGACGATACAAATCGAAGCTTATAGAGGGGCACCTGTTTATAGAGGCGGGGGGTAAGAAGAGGATGTGCGATAGATATGCGATAGAATCGCGACTTTTAGGGATGCAGCGGTCAACAGCAATCAACAGCGATCAACAGCGATCTCCATTTTAAAATCGGAACGAAATTGGAGGGGTTGCTACTTGCCCCTCCTTTCAATACATATGTAGATGTATTCACAGTAGATAAACTCTATTAGGACTGTAGAAGATGCAGTAGCGGGGTTAGAGTTGCACAGTATAAAGACATTAAAGGATGTGGGTTATTAACCATCAGTCAGTCGGTAGTCTGTTAGAAGTTGTCACACAAATAGGTCAGATCAACGCTATACATCGTGTCGCCATTAACGTGGATAATATGAGAGGTAATTTACTAATACCGCATAAGCTTTTTGTAATGACGATGCGTCAACGATCTATGAGCTCCTGGATAATTACTACATAGTAATATGAGATACGCTTATCATCAACGGGCGGACTGGCGTATAGGTATGTAAACAGGTATAAAAACAGTTGATCTAGTAAGAGATAGCTTCTAAAAATAAAACCTAGAGCTATTAGGATTAATGTAAGTGTTCGTTTGGATCAGATGAATAACCAAAGATCAATGGCTGAACCACACAGCTAGTGTACACCACCAGAATGGCGTACCCCATGCACTACTAGCCACCACAGTATGGGGCATATTTTTAGACGGCATTCTGACCACATATGTAGGTAGTGTACCTATGTAGGTACCTATCTAATCCATCCCACTTGCTCCATCCGGCTGGGAATGCTAAGATACATGTACATGTACATATGTACTGGCATACACTATCTTAACAGCTTACGTAAGGCAACATACCTTACATAGGTACCTAGGTACATATGAATAAAACTTGCCAAGAAATCGTGGCCTACGCGTTTAGCGTGTACGTGTGTGGCTCCGTGAATTATCAAGCCCGACTTTTCGTCTCGAGACTTGTTAAGAGGTACATTGTTTAAATTGTTAAATAGGTTGTTCCATATACGCGGCGCGACGCGACCGAATACCTAACCTCAAGCTTGGAATTCTATGTACCGAGGTATGCTTGGAATTCTGATGCCTTAATCCCCTTCCTAATTTATTCCCAATCTTGAAATCTACAATTAATTATGAATTATGTCGTCGGCATTTTGACCAAATCGACACGTCCATTCCAATCGATTCTTTGACGATTCTAGATGCACCGATAGAGATAACTACAAAGAGCAAAGAAAAGCATTGTGCACCTCACGCTCAAAGCCGTCTTCGGAAACTTCATGTCAAGTCTCTTCCCAGCTTAACAACTCCGGCCCGCAACCTTTATGCATCCAGTATTACACTACAGAGTGTCGCCGGACCCGGTAGACTCCCACCCTTGTGCGCTGTAGTGGCTGTAGTAGCTCTAGTAACTCTAGTAGCCCTTGACAAAGCATAGTACTACTTCTGCGCCCGGACGCTTTCAGCTTCACATCATCGCGCGAAGTCTTAGGTTATTAGGCAAGGTGGCTAGGACAACGGGAGAATGACCAGATCCAGATCCATTCATCTACATCTACCTCCATCAAAAAAAGGATTCATTAACATTACATTATTTCTTCATCTTTCATCGTGATCCCTCAGATCAACCAACCGTCTCTACGACAGACTAGTTGCGCATGATCTGCGAAGTGACTTCACCTGTATTTCGAATTCTGGGGTAGGGGTGAGTTTAGGTACGTTCTAGCAGCACAGTTTCCATCCCTATCTTAATTGTTATCTTGTGAGCTCTTATCATTTCTCACATGAAGAGGGCAGAGGCGGAGAATCGTGTTATATTTCACATCGTCTCATTCGAACCCGCCGCGTTGACTCCTTCACACATAGAGCGTTACGCATCATTATAAGTCCTTCCTATACTCTACTAACCTGGTCCTTATTAGTGTTCTTGCCGGGATCATTCCGGTTTAATTCATCATGTCTGGACGTAGTACTCGTGCGAGAAGCCGCGCTACTGGCGCAAGCGGCACCCCTAACACTGCGCGCCAAAAGTTCTACTCTGAACCGCCACCAGCAGATCTTCCTAGTCTATATCCTGTTCATGATGGATCATATGGCGTCAATACGCATATAAACCTCGACTCTGCCAAGAGGGGTCGAGGTAGAAAGACCAAACCTGGTTTCATTAATGAAGATGACGAAGATAAGCGCTTCACCAGACGGATGAATAGTAAAGACGGTAAGCGTTATACTATGGAGAATGATCTCAAAAGAATTGTCGGGGAGACCGTCGAGGAAGCCGAGAAAGACAACGGGGTCGACGAAGGAACGAACATTGAAGAACAGGAGCTAGGGTCAAGCATGGCTCTTGTGGATGATTCTCATCAACAGAATACCCAACCAGATGCCCAGCAATCAGCTCAATATGGATTCCAGCCCCAGCCCGAACTTCCGAACGAAGGATATAGAGCAGATGGCAATCATCAAAGCCAAATTGGAAACCAATACAACAACTACCAATACGATCCAAAGCATGGGTGGAAATCACGTACCCAACGCGTTGACGATTACAAGGGTCCTGGTGTTACTAAGCTGGGCCGGATGTTCACGGCCAAGGGGAAAGACAAGCAGAAACCACCGTATGCTCCTATTCAGTATAGATCCCCTGACCCTGAAATTCTTATCCACAATGCACATCCATCGGTGCCGCCTCCATCTGAAGGCTCTTTCTACGGAGTGCCAACAGGACGAGGTGCCCCTTCCTCCCCTACATCATTTGTTGCTTCTGCACGCGCTCCTATACGTCTTGATTCGTCAAGGAGCTTCACTACCGAGAATGTATTGTATAGTGACGCAACGCTCATGACACCCTCAAGCAGAGACGGTCAGGCATCTGCGCCTGTACTTTCGGTAAACGAAACTGAGCCTATTTCTCGCGGGAGCGGCAACTCTACAATTCGGAATACGAGGTATACAGGGATTCTGGACGGGAACAATCCCATGACCTCTATCCATCCTCCCGCTAATAACAATGGCTCTACACCTTCAGGGCCTAAAGAAACTTCTAAGGAGCCAGATTTGACCCCAGCTCAATGGCAGAGGGTGGAAAGTCTAATTCGAGACATGCGAACGTCGCCACGACATCCACATTTCGACACCGCTTCTGTCCCTGTTTACACATTAGACCATCTGACGCCGCGAGAGATCCGGGCGGTAAGGGCCCTAATACAGGATATGGGTAACGATCGGGCTACAACGGCAAAAATCATAGCCGAGCTTGACGGAGCTACTGAGCGTGCCGAGCATGATCAACAAACAAGAGCGTCGAGGCAAGATTATATTGCAGAGGCTATCAATTCAGCTAACTCTAATGTTGTAAACAACCATGATAGACCTACCGTTAGTAGCATTCCCGACGGAAATATTAATAACGGCCAAATTTCTGAGGAGAACTTTCCTACGGTCCAACAGATGGAAGATTTGAATCCTCTCGGTAACGAGCTCAATAATGCCGCCGAATATGAAGATGTAGCCGACGACGAACGTGTTAATCACGGGCATAATCAGATTTTTACCAATGATGCTGTGGATGATTCATCCAGCGACTCGGGTCCTGATTTTCTACCACCTCTCAAATCAAATACAGATCAACGCAGAAGGCATTCGAGAGAACGTAATTACCCTCGAAGACGTCGCTCATTGTTTAGCTGGGCAGCACTTGGAGGCCCGAATGGCTGGGGGAGCATAATCTTCGTATTCCTAACCATTTTATTCTGGGCCTGGCTTCTATTAACTCTTATCGGCGGAGCCTCCACATCATCACGAGATGATGTCTTTTCCGATGGCGGTGCACGATGGCCTAGTTGGGATAGCATGAAGAATAGCCTTGGTAAGATTATACCTTCAAATGTCAGTGGGGGTGGAAGTAGTATTGATCTCAAATCGGGGGATACGCAAACGAAACTCGTCAATAACCTCACACCAAAAATCCCCGATCAAGTTTTCGTCGAGACGGACGGAAAGGGCAAGTTTAAGATATCACAAGATTTCTGGCACGCTCTACGAGACTTAATTAGGGAAGATGATATCATTCTGACTTTAGAAAATGTCAAAAAGGCGGCCCCAGAAATCTCGAACGCGCACTGGCTCGCGATAAAATCACGTTTAAGCAAGGACGGGTTCGGGTCACAAACCGAGTCAAACACTTCCTCGGGAGAGCATACAGCACCAGTTGATAAAGCACTATTCCTGCGGTCCTGGGACAACTGGGTGACTCAGAATGAGGAAGCATTGAAGAGAATGGTGGGTGGGGTTGCCGTCTCTAGGGAAGAATTCATGAAACTATTCCGAGGTGAAATTAAATCTTACCAACAAGAAATCCGCAAGGAGCTCGTAGCTCAGGATGTCCGGATCAAAGAGCTCGTGGATACCGTGACCAAGCTCCGTAATTCTGCCAAGAATACGCATGGGGGTTTAACCGAAAGGGAAGTCAAAACCATCTGCGATGGGGCAATACGGAAAGCTATCGAGAACGCTAAACTCGACGCCTTAGCCAGCGGCCGTATACGCGGTCACGCGAATGATATGCTTATAAACCAGATCAACTTCTTCGGCATGGGCGGCGGCGCAGTCATCGATCCGCATTCTAGCTCATTGGCCTGGGAACCCCCCAGCGACTACCGGAGATCTAAGAAGTGGTACAAACGTGACGGCTACATGCCCCAGCCCCCATCGTCTGCCGTAACCTTCTGGAGCGAAGAAGGCGAATGCTTCTGTGCCGGGAAGACCATCAGGGGGGTACCGCAGATCGCCAACGCGATTGGGGTTATGATGAGCCGCACCGTCATTCCACAGCATCTAGTTGTAGAGCATATCCTGCCCGGTTCGACGTTAGACCCGGGCGCGATGCCCAAGGATATAGAGGTGTGGGCGTATATCGAAGAGCTGACGCTGCGTGACGAGGTACGCGCCTTCTCAGCGAGTCACCTGCCCATCCCACTCGCAGCCGGGGCTACCACAGGACCGGAGGGCTTTGTCAAGATTGGCCACTTCACGTATGAACACAGGGACTACGGCGATGGCGTTCAGATCTTTAAGATGAGCAGCGAGCTTACGCGCATGCGTGCCGCTACCAATCACGTCATTATTAAGGCGGTGACGAACTACGGAGCGGACCACACGTGCTTCTACCGCCTCAGACTATACGGCGAGGTCGTGGAAACGACATAGTGGAGGGGGTAGCTGGTTAAGAATAAGGAGTTTGATACGTCCCTACTTAATTTAGGGTCATCCTTAGGGAAGTCGCAGGGAGAGTAGTTAACAATATAAGCACGAGATGAGATCGCATAGGCGACAATGAACAAGACGTACACACAGACACGGTAGACGGGTTAAGTTGGCTCATCCAATCAACGGCCCAAGAAAGAAAGCTTAAGGAGTTTTGGTATCGATTCTTAGTATTGCGTATGAAGGGCAGGGAGTCGGAATGAAGAAGGGCTGGCGACGGTCAGGAGGGTTGATGTGATGATACCAAGCTGTAAATATATAATCTTTTGCTCAATTTTAGCTTTTATTTTCTCCCTTGATATTTCCTTTCATCGATCATGGGAATGTGCATGTGCACTTCGATGCTCTGATTAAGCAAATAATAAATACCTAGGTAGATGTTTTGGTCTATTTAAATCTGCATGATTGCTTTAAATGACTTCGCCCTTGAAGGCGGCAACTTTCTAACACATAAAAGTCTTCTATTACGTTCAAATCAACCAAATCTTGTAATGAGCGCATCTGCCTATCCATTGCTTCTCCCAGTAACTCCAGAGAAAGTAGGTGGGGATAAATACCTAATCTATATAAGGAGGAAACCAAACAAGTACCTTAAGGTAGGCAACTAATTCTCTCTTTGTCAAACCAACCTGTCCAAGCGGCACAAATCTTCAAACTTTGCCGTCTCCGCGTGAGAGCACATATGCATAAACATAAACCTGTGTAGAATACTGAAGATGCTGCCCCATAGTCTACCTAACCGTGTTCATCATCACCAAGATTTCGTATGAGCTGTCCGCTGTTTTAAATTGTAAACCATAAAAGAGAAAGCCATCCTGATGTTTGCTTACTTATTCTCCTTGTAAAAACATGACGATGCTATCGATCTCTACCTAGCCTCTCTTCCCTGTCTTCCGTTAACTCATACGCTGGTCGAAACTGTTGCCTGTTTACTTTATTATTAGACCCTTTCCCGTCCTCCTTCAGCGCCGGATTCGGGTGCGTATCGTCTATGCCGCCTAGCGAAGTGTATCCCATATCGTAAAGCGGGCAGTACGGAATGCCCAGAGCTCGTATAAACTGATTCCTTATTTTAGTACTTGTTCATAAACTAATTAATCGACTATCTTATTCTGATTCAAATCCTGATTAAGGAAATTGCCGAATGAAAGGAAGAACTGAGAAACAATGAAGGGAAGAACTTACGCCCCAAACCTCGCGATAATGCCAGTCGATGACGGGGTGTATGCGCATGAAGCGAGGCCAATCGGCATCTGTTTCGTCGAAGAAAGTTAGGGCCGCGCCGTGCGGATCGGTTCTCCTCGTTCCGACAAATACGGCTTTGACCTCGGGGCGGTCGCGCAGGTATTCAGTTAAGGCAGGCTTCATGGGCTGGTTCGACGTGGTGAGATCGAGGTGGTAAACTGACGAGGTCGTCGTTACGAATTCATCTACCTCGGCAAAGGGGAGAGGCGGTCGGATATAAAGGGCTTGTAGTCGGTGCGGGAATGGCAGAGGCGAGGAAGATTCGAGCTGGACGGCTGCCGAGGACTGTGACGAGGACTGTGACGGGGATGGTTGTAATGAAACAGATGAGGGGAGCGAGGCGAGAATTAGTATTAACAGGACAAGGCAGTCTTTCCCGCCGTTATAAGATAGAGATAACTCTTCGGGTCTACCGTGTCGCGGTTAGCTTTGGGAAAATCGGACTCGGAGACGGAAGGGAAAGAAAAGCAAATGAAAGGGGGGAGGAGGGGATGGGGGGAGATATGAGAGGGATTGTGCACCTATATCGCCGTAGCGCTTCGTCTATAACACCTCTTGCGATAATTATTTGGCTCTTCACGGAATTGAGGATATCATCCTCTGTGGGTGTATCGAGAAAGCTGTCCACCTTAACCTTGAGCCCGCGACATAGAATCTCAAGCTCGTTAGACGTCGTGCCGTTCGTACGGGGATAGGACGGAGCCGACCCCTTCTCAAGCATCGCCATATCCGTCTCGGTATACTCCGGCTGCCTGCTATTATATTCTCTCTAATTTGACTGTTTGTGAAATTAGATTTCCTCGGGGCTGAGAACGGCGGGGGTTGTTGTTCATGGAATGTCGCTTGCCATGCTACGCCTTAGGAGAAGGTCGTTTTTCTCATATCGGACTCAGACGACGGGGACGCAAGCACCTTATGATCTGACAATATTATATGAGTAAGGATAGATTAAAAACTAAAAGGTGGAACCTTGTTGTCGCGGCTGACGAGAGCTGGGCGTTGAGTTGATGATTGAATGCGACGTTCCTTACAGTAAGACAGTAAGACAATATCTAAGACATAAGACAATTTTATGGGTCAAGACAGCTTAAGCCTTAAGGTTCCCCCCCTTGCTCGCCTTTTGCAGGTGGGAAGGCATGGAGGGGTCGCGGGGTTAGTATAGGCATGTACCCATGTACCAATTACGTTACGGTACGGTATAAGCTTATCGATAATAACCTCCTGCTATGAGGTATGAATAGGTACCTTAGGTACGCTTGTGAAGTTTCGCTTGTGATACCCTTAGAACCCCAGAAACAGCTAGAAACAGTTACTCGAGCTCAAACAACTTTATACAACCGCAATCGCGTTGTCCTAGGTACATACCTAAGGCACTTAAATACATTAATACCTACACCAACCAAGCCTTCAAACTCTTCAATCTTCGAGCAGTCCTGCAGCCAACGCCTCGTAATCCTCTAGGGTATCTGGCGCTTCACCAACTTCGATAACTTTTCCTTTGCCCTTTCTACTCTTGGCCTTCTGTCTCTCGTCATCTGAGTCGTCTTGGAACCACTTCTTCGCTTTCTTCTTCGGACGCTGCTTTTCGGACGCTTCGCTACCACTCCTTTCCCCTTCCCCTTCCCCTTCCTCTTCGTCTTCTCCTTTCCCTGCCATTGGTAGAGATGCCATGAGAGCGAGTGGATCTTCTCCGTCGTTACCACCCGAGAGTCTGGGCATGCTACCCATTGCCTCATCATTTTCCATTGCTTCCCGAGCTTTCCGTTTCTCTTTCTTCTCCCGCCGCCTGTCCTTGGCGAGCTGCTTATCGCTGATATCCGCTTCCTTAACCTTAACCGCTTCACCTTCCACAAATTTCTGTCGCTGAGCCTCTGCGGATCCGTCTTGTATAAAGTCTTCTTCGCTCTTGATTCTGTACGGATGATGCGCCATCCCCTCATCGTCGAATACTACCTTATCTCCCTTTCCTTTGAACTTGAGCATTTTTTTCTTAGACTTGAGCATCTTTTCCCTGCGCTTAGAATCCACCACGAATGGCTCTTCGCCGCCGAGACCTATGATGATCTTCTTTCCGGGAGCCAGTTCATTACCCTCCTCGGCCTCATCTAAGTCGTCTCCTTCTAACACTCGCTTTACGGAAAGGAAGTCTTGATCGTCGTCATTGCCATCGCTCGCCGCTTGCCCCTCGTCGCCAATCATTTTATTGTAGTGACTTGTTAGCACGTCTTGGTTCGTCCTCTCAAACATGCGGTCGTACTTCGTCCGGATTTCGCCCTTCTTTCGCTTTTTCTTATCTTCGTCGAATTCAGATTCCGAATCGCTAGACAACCCAGCACGAGGTGCGTTCTTCAACTTCTTCGCATCTTCACCCTTCTGGAATCTGATTTGCGGCGCACCAGGCAGACCCAAGCTAGCAGCATACGCATCCAAATCCAGTTTTTTCAGGTCAAAGATTTCCTTGTCCCTCTGTAAGTGAACAGACCGGGTGTAACTAATAAAGGCTTTTTGCCCAAGGTACTTTAGATCCGGGTTCTTGAAACACATATCCTGAATCTGGTTTCTGATGCTCTGCTTCTTCTTATCGCGTACATTAACTTTCTGTATGGGTACTTTCCTCTGCTCCAATCGCTTGAGCATGCCTTTCTCCTCGCTTGGATCCAGAAATAGTACTGCTTTTCCATCTCTTTCGTAACGCGCAGTTCGCCCAACCCGATGGATGTAGGTGTCTGTATCTTCAGGACAGTCCATCTGTACTACCCAGTCAACCGCAGGAAAATCCACACCACGCGCGACCACGTCCGTAGCAAAGAGGCAGGAATATTTAGCCGCGCCAAATCTCGACGTAATCTCCAACCGCGCCACCTGCTTCTGCCTACCATGTAAATGTAGCAGCGGGATACCAGGCTGTAAATGGCGAAAACTCTCATATACGAAACGAACTTGCTTTCCTGACGACAGGAATACAATCATCTTACTCTTGAGGTTAGCTTTTATAAAGCCATATAGAGTTTCCATCTTTTCTGCTACGGGTGTGATAAGGTAGTGTTGTGTTAACGTCGTAGGGGTCGCGGCAGCGGCAGCTTCGTGGACAGCTACGTATTCGGGATCCTTTAAGCTTAGTCTGGCCAAATCCGAGACCTTCTTGCTCTGCGTAGCGCTAAACAACATCGTCTGCCGCGATTTGGGAAGATGCTCTACAAGTGCATCCACGGCAGATTGAAATCCCATATCCATTATTCGATCAGCCTCATCTAAGACTAGTATCTGTAGATTGTCGACGTCGAATCCGGCCGTCTGATCCAGATGTTGTAACATACGGCCTGGGGTACAAACTAGAATGTTCATCCTCCCCAACCTTTCAGCTTCTTCGCGTAGACTCTTGCCTCCGATGACCAAACCGGCGGAGAAGGTATGGTATCTCCCAATCTTGCGTAGCACCTCAAAAATCTGCACGGCAAGTTCGCGCGTAGGAGAGATAATTAGAGCTCCTAGCCCGTCGTACTCGGTCCATTGCGCGCGGTAAAGCTTCTCGAGGACGGGAATTAGGAAAGCAAGAGTTTTTCCAGAACCGGTCTTCGCAGCGCCGAGAATATCGCGACCCTTTAAGCCAAGGGGAATCGCTCGGGCCTGGACATCGGTTAAGTTTTGGAAGTGCGACGCTTCGAGGCCAGAAGCAGTAGGTTTCGAAAGTGGCAGCGTTGAGAACTTAGATGTGTCATCAGACTTCAAATCCTAAAAAAAAGAAAAGAAAAAAATTCTGTCAGCTCTATTATTCGAAAGGACATTTCAAGTAAGAATATTAGCATAAAGAGTATCACTTACAAGCTCGTCTACGGCATTTTGTAATTTTTGGACATCTTCTTGATCCCGTTTCCTCTTTAGCGACTTCGTATTTTCTTTGTGCAATTGCTGCTTTTGCGGCGCACGATTCCTAGCACGAACTGCAGGCATTGCGAATTTCAGTTACCGATGATATGACGGAAATCTGAACTTGGACTTGATGCACCTTGTAAATCTGAGAAGAAGAAGAAAATGGACTTGGCGGGGATTCTGCCCAGACAGGTACCTACCTAGGTAGGTACGGTATAGTGCGTTTTGGTCCACTAGCTGCATTATCTCTTGACCGCCTTTCAGCCACAGAGGCTTAACCCAGTCCAATAGAAGAAATACAGGGGATGATTGTTACATGTACTGTAGCGTACCTGTTAACCACCGCTGTAAACCATATAATAGCATGCATGTCAAAAGTAAATTTCGGAAGATCTTGGAAATTATCAAGAGCAACTTCTTCACTTAGGTACCTAACCTTCAAGTTTACCCTAGGTATTTAAATATTTAAATATTTAAATATTCAAATATCATGTTTATAAATGTTTTAATTAGATACATGTTCAATTTCATCAGCAATTTAATACGGCTTCCGTATCACTGGGATTCCGTCCTATATGAATCAGCATTTACAGCCTGGCCTTCTCCTTTTCGGATTCAGCTTCTTCGGCAATCAATTCAGCAGCCCTCTCGGCAACACCCAATACCGTCAACATAGGATTGATAGTAGGAATAGTCGGGAATATTCCAGCGTCGACAATGCGCAGCTTCTTCAGTCCTTTGACCTGTAGCTTTTCATTAACAACAGCCATCTCATCTTTCGTTGTGTCGCCCATCCTAGTCGTTCCGCATGGGTGGTAAACCGTGTGCGCTGCTTTGCGCGCATAGTGGCTAAGATCCTCGTCTGACTGAACTTTCGGTCCAGGTGCAATCTCCTTCTTAATCCAGTCTTTGAACGGTGCTTGCTCTGCTACCTTGCGTGCCGCTCGCATGCCGTATACCAAAGTAGCCGCATCGTAGCCTTCCGGGTCTGTGAAGTATCGGAAATCAAGCGACGGTTTAATCTTCGGATCCGCAGATGTAAGATATAGCCGACCTCGGGAGCGCGGTCGCGGGATGTTCGGCGTCATGCAGAAAGCATAGCCGTCTGGGATGTCGGGGTATCCTAATCGGAGGGTGTTGAGCGTGAATGGGATCTGGTAGCAATGCATCATGACATCCGCAATATCTCCATCAGAAAGACCCCGTGGGTTGGCAGCCGACTTTTTAGCTCCGGCACCAGGTGCTTCGCGACGTAAGAAGATTCCCGCATCGGAATCCATCGTTGTTTGGTTTTGCGGCACAGGCTTCTTCAGCTCCCACATGATAATACTTTCGGGATGATCCTGCAGGTTCTCGCCGACGCCCGGAATATCGCGGACGACGGGGATATTAAGATCTGACAGTTGCTTCCTAGGGCCAAGACCTGATAACAACATAAGGCGAGGGGTATCTACGGCCCCTGCGCTCAATATCGTCTCGGTCTTCGCCTTGATAGTACGCGACGAGCCATCTTTCAACGTCAGGGCTACTCCGCTAACAGCATCTCCGCTAACGTTGATTTTCGACACCCACGCGTGTGTCAAGATCGTTAGGTTTGGCCGCTTCTCTTCACCCCTCAGGATGGGATGGATGTACGCGACGGAAGCGCTAGACCGTTTTCCGTCGTCCGGGTTGTAGCTCACTGAAAAGAATCCGACGCTAGGTTTTAAGGAACCAGTTTGCGAAATCTGCTTATTGAAGTCATCAATGACGGGAATATCCAGGGCGGAGCTGCACGAATCAACCCAATCCTGACACAATTGGTTGCGATGTCTTGCATGAACTGGCTGAATAGTATTCTTTAGTCTATCCAACGCCTTCATGAACATGGGAAAAGTCCAGCCCCGTGCTCCCAATGACTGCCAGATATCCAGATCATACTGAAACGGTCTGAAAGAGATCAAGGTATTATGCGAAGAGCAACCTCCCAAAACCTTGGCTCGCGAATGTCTAATATAAGAATTGCCTATGGGTTACGGTAAGATAAGAGACAGGTTCAATTTAGAGTACGAGAACTTACCCATTGGCTGCTCAGTAGTGCCGTAGTCATAGTCGAGCTCACCACCTAACAGCTTCAGCCATTGCTTAAGATCGAGCACGCGATCATCCATAAAATCACTAGGACCAGCCTCAACGAGAAGGATGTTTTTGTGCGGTAGATACTCTGCTAGCCTCGCCGCAACGACGCAGCCCGCGGTACCTCCACCAACAACTACATAATCATACTTGTCGGAATCTGATACTGGGAGCTGCGTAGTGGTCATCTTCTTTTTTTTCTTCTTTTTTTTTCTCTCCTGTAAACGTTTTTTTTTCTACCTGGAACGACTTGGAACAATTAGAGATCAGCTAAACACGTATCTTTAGTTGCAGATCCTGTGATGTTACAAGTCAGCAAGACAACACTTTGCCATGTGGCAGTCAAGGTCTATTAATCTTTCAAGCCCCTCGGCGAATTCCATAACAAAGTTGCCAAGGCGGTTCGGGACTCGGTCAAGCGCTATACAAATTTCGAGATATGGACCCTAACAAGCTTGATCCTTCACAATCGACCCCGCTAGCATTGCTGGTCCACGGTTACATGAGTTGTATACGTGCAGCAAAAGTCTTATGTGCAGAGCGGTGAATGGCCTGACTTTCCTGACTCGTCCGAATCGTGGCCGGGCTACCGGGGCAAAGAACGCATACGCTGTGGGGAGCACAAAACGGAGCAAGGTCGATCGGGTGGTTTAGGCTATCCTGAGTTAGGTAAAGATAAACCTCTTAGACCAGCCAGCCAGCCAGCCCACCAACTTACATACCTTAAGAAGTTAACCTACCCGCGCTCTAACGTTTGCTTGCCACCGCTCGATTCTTATCTTGAATCTATCAAAGGCGCAATCTACGCTACCTTAGGTACCTAGATACGAAAACAGCTAAGGTCCAACTGAGACTTGAGATTCTACGAGTTGGGGATACCTATAACTATAAGTAATAAACCTTCTACCGTCACGAGGCGTCAGCTTCAAACAAACCGGCGGGGCTCGTTCGGGAGCCGCAAATTGCCAACACTATCAATATCGCCAATATCGTCAATATCGCCAACACCGCGTTTTCTATCTCCACTCCATGACGTGAATTCTACCCGGAGCCGACCCAATAAATATCCACGTCCGAAGTTCGTGTTTCAGGTCCTAGTTACACCGATAGCTTCGTAGATACGCACCAAATTTACGTACCAAATTTACGTACCAAATTTACGTTAGTTTATTTTCTAGCAGTATCTCATGTCAAGGGGGTCCCTGTTGATATTGAAGATAGGAACTCGGGCTTCAATCGGCCCCCAATCACCACCACCCACTCATATCAAGCCTCACATTTTACTCGTAGGAGAAAAGGCGACTTGCTAATTACCTAGAGATCCAACCGCAATTACAATTTCACTACTGTTTCTCATCAAGTCAGTAGGGTGGTTATATATATCATGGAGTTCAGGGATTTAGACCGACACGCATTTTACGCGGGACACCCACGGCCTTTAGCGCCATCCTCAGGCAGTTTTGAATCTATCGACCCATCAACCGGGAAGGCTGTCTGCAAGATACATAGCTCCTCGCCAAAATCTGTCGATGCAGCAATTCAATCGGCCCAAGAAGCATTTCCTTCCTGGTCTCGCACTCCTGCTGTAGAAAGGGCACGTATTCTACACCAAGCCGTCGCTCTCCTGCGTGAGTACAATGATGCTCTTGCACGTGTTGAAACTATTGACACCGGGAAACCTTTCTCGGAAACGTCAACAGTAGATATCACCACGGGGGCGGACGTTCTCGAGTATTATGCAAGCTTAGTAGCCAGCGGTGGATTAAATGGCGAATCCTTTCGCCTTCGGCCGTCGGCTATGGTATACACGTCCAAAGAACCTCTAGGTGTTTGCGCCGGCATCGGGGCCTGGAACTACCCAATCCAAATCGCGCTCTGGAAGTCTGCGCCTTGTTTGGCTGCCGGAAACTGCATGGTTTACAAACCGAGCGAGTACACGCCACTACACGCCGAATACCTAGCTGATCTCTACCGCAAGGCCGGTCTTCCGGATGGCGTGTTCAACGTCGTATACGGCAGCGGCGACGTCGGGTCCTATCTAACGAGACACCCCGCCATCGCGAAAGTTAGTTTTACCGGACAGGTCAGCACCGGGATGAAGGTAGCCGGCGCTGCTGCCGGGGGAATGAAGTACGTGACCATGGAGCTAGGTGGAAAGAGCCCATTAGTTATCCTCCCAGACGCGGCAGTGGACCAAGCCGTGGACGTAGCTATGATGGCAAATTTTTTCAGTACCGGTCAAGTCTGTACAAACGGCACGCGGGTATTTGTCCCGAATTCGATAAAAAAGTCATTTGAGCGCACTTTGCTCGAGAAGATAAAATTCGTCCGAGCCGGGGACCTTTTCAATCCGACAACCAACTTCGGGCCTCTTAGTAGCAAGATCCATTACGACAAAGTGATTCGGTACATACGCCAGGGCATCGAGCAAGATAAGGCGACGTTACTAAGCGGCGGGTTAGAACAGCCAGCCAATATACCTTCCGAATTAAAGGAGGGCTACTGGGTCCAACCGACTGTATTTACGAATTGCACTGATGAGATGACCATCGTGAAGGAAGAGATCTTCGGGCCTGTGATGACAATCCTGGCGTACGACACAGTCGACGAGGCAGTCCAGCGCGCTAACGCGACAGATCTGGGGCTTGCGGCTGGCGTGGTGGGTCGCGATATCGACCTATGCCACAGCATTATCTCGAAACTCGAGGCCGGTATTACCTGGGTAAATACCTGGGGCGAGAGTCCTGCCGAAATGGCAGTCGGCGGCTGGAAGCTAAGCGGTGTCGGAGTGGAAAACGGGAAGAGGGGACTGGAGGCGTGGGTTAGGAATAAGAGCACGTTGGTCGAGATGGGCGGGAGCGTGCCGACTTCATTCTCGAAACTGTAAGCATTGAATGATGAGGTGGGTTACGTGGAAAATATAAAATATGAAAATATAAGCGGAGACAGGGTGATTAACATTGATGATTCGCGATTGGAATTAAATAGGGGTCACGAGGGACATTTTACAAAAAAGACGTATTTTATTCATTAGGTGGTGTTCTTGTACTAATCAGTTCTTATTGGTACCACCAGACTGAAGCTTAATGAAAAGCAGAATGAGCCGTCCCATCAGATATGTATTATTAAACATAAAGAAAGAAAAGCCAAACCGACGGTAAATTAATTTAAAACTCAGTTAGAGGCATGGTTGTTTGTGTCTATATCGTAGGCTCTAGCACATTGTTTCTTCGCCATAAGATGAAGATCGTAACAGTATATACTTCGGCGCGACTATAGATAGCATAGAATATATATATTAGCAGACGTTTATTTTATTAGTATTGGTTAGGGTAGGTACTTATCCCGATGAGCTCATAATTCAGCCTTGAAATAAGCCCCTTTCATCACTCATTTATTACCTCTTTACATTTTTGCTCATGAATGATATTACCTTCAATTATACAATCCAAACAATTAGGCGCTCCACGTCCACTTACCGATTCTCTATTCGTAGCATCGATGCTTCCATTTATCTTTAGCACACATTAAAGCCATCGCATCAACTATCAATTCTTCAAAAAATCTGCTCAGATATTGATGACTTATTAAATTACTCTTTGTATTGTACCCAAATCCAGAGCAAGCGCGGGCTGTTTATAAAATAGGCAATGTCATTTTAAACCCAGATTTGAATCCTTCACCAGTTTTAAGGTAATCAAACCCATAATACTTAATAAGAGAATGTAAATATTTTTTTGACTATTTTTATCCTAAAGGACATTTATTTATAAGCCTTTGAAGGCTGGGAATAAGGCCAATGCAACGTTATATAATAACTACATGTATAGAAATTTACAAACAAGGTACTAGTGCCAGGCTTGATTTCTATACTTTTGAAGACCGTCTCCTTAGTCTCCCATGAATTAACCTTACACGGAATTTACCCGTTGAGAATTACTAGATATTTAGAGGACCAAAACGTTGTACAGTGAATACATTGCAAGTAAAATTCGGTTCTACGAGTTACTTCACGATGAAAATTGCCTTGGAGCTTTCATGAGATGTTGAAGTAATTTAAGCCTTTTCAAATTACTGCTAATATACATTAATATCATAGAAATTCCCTTGAATAAGTTGCATTAATGTTTACTATTAACTACATTAGATTTGTTACAGAGATGTTGTGATTATCTTAGGTAGGTTAACACTTCTATTTTTCTCTTCGCAACCCACCTTATCTCCCGACATGGAATATATTTCTTCCATATATAACTTCATCAATCCCGGTACTATTCTATATTTGGGTCCTAGCTAGGTCTCCTAGAGCAAGAATTCCACCATATTGAAGCCAAAGATAACCAACTATTGCCTTCGTGCTGTAAGTTCTACTATTTAGCCTTCAACCTCCCGTGTCTCTATGATCACTACATTGAAATTATCATCGGTAGAGTATCCCGGATGTGTAAAATAGATAATTTCGTCTACAGGCTCTTCTATAGATTCGTCTGTAGATTCGTGTCTCGTAGACGTTCCAAATTTGTCTGCAAGGATGAAGAACCATACACAAGGAACGTATGGGGCGAACATGAGATATTTCAGGATTCTACCAATAGCCCTAGCAAGCTTTTGGCAGAGTTTCCTCAGTTTCCGGGCTCGATAGACGAGGTGCTTCGTGAAATAACGCATCTCAATCTCGAATGTACTCGCTCGAGTTAGCTTTGGGAGCGTACTAATAGATACGCGACGGCGTAGTTTATCGCAATCGGTGAGTGAGTGAATTATGACTGTAGATTCGAGACGTCGAGTGCCGGGAGTCTTGTTGAGGATATTTCTCAAGCTGGATCAGGAAGAGAGTAGTGGGTTATCTAGCAGCTATCATGTGGGAGGAAATGGCATATCTGAAGACAACCGCTGCTCTATATATGTTAGTATGTCCCTATTCAGAAAGATTTGCTAGTATGATAGAAAACCCCCTTGCGTCAATGTGAGAACTTCGATCCTCTCGGTCTATCTTGAACATGTCTTTATCGTATAGTTATCTAAGAATGGGGCTTCTCTGGCCAAAAGCTTCTGGCCCCTCGGCAAACATGAATCTACCGTGTAAATTCTAAGACATATTGAGACCCACGCAAATTCAAATCAAACCCATGCAGTGAAACAACCTCGACCGAATCTTATTTCTTAACTCTTTTAAAGAGGATCATCGCATATGAACGCGCTATAAAGGACCTATGATGGATAAAACTGTGAGTTTTAATGTTTAAAAGTTTGGGTTTATCACATAAGCTGAGTCCGGTATCGAGCTAAGCTCAACCTGAAAGAGCTAATAGGGGACTGAGGTTCAAATCTTCGACTAAGTAAACTATGCTCAATCCACAATGGAATGTCACGTCTTGATCTTGACGCCTAGAACTCGATTTAGCCACCCTAAGGGTTGCACGCAGCGGCGTGAAGGAATTGGCTCCCCTTCTAAGCATTTGTGAGTGGAAGAAGCCACCAAGATAGGTGACAGAACAGGCTTACCGAATATAATCCACAACCGCACTCGCCAATAGACATATTTCTTGGTCCATCTTGACTAAAACGCCAATATCTAATGCTACGGTTTTCTAGTCGTGGCATTAGTTTAATATCCATCATCCCACAACTCCTTTCTGTATGCCTCTGTGAGACGTTCATCAGGACCATAGACTTCCTGCCAGCCGACGAAGCCCCTATCTAGAACGTAGACTTGCTGTTTCTCGGCCGCATCACCCTCCTTTTTGGCCTCTTTCTCCTCCGCAGCCCCCTTTACCGCAGCGGTTGCCGCTTCCTTTTCTCTGATGTATCTAAGGGCGGCGCTAGGACCGCGCTGCTGGCTCAAGGCGCAGTGAAAGATAACTATCTCCTTGTCGGCAAGCTTGCGCAATAGGGTGGGCATGGTGGCGTCAAGACTGCGGCTAGGGAAATGCAGCGATGATTTGATGTGCCCGCCTATATGGTCTGCGCGCCGGTATAGATGTTATATTAGTATGTCCTTAGGTATAATAAATGGGTTAGGAGAGGTCAGGCCAAACCAAGCCAGATTTAATTAACAGTTAACAGGGGATTCCTCTAGTTACATCCAAAAGTCGAAGCCATAAAAGAGAAAGCCGGGGTACGATGTAGTATAAAGAGAGAGTAACACATACCGTCATCTCGCACGTCCACAATGGCTATGGTTGCGTCCGAAGACGGTGGGTTCGCGCTGACAAGTAACATCTCAGCCAGCTTTGACGCTGTGATGCGCTGTAAGCTAGAGATGGTTACCATGGACATTTCGAACGTAGTAGAAAGTTATCTCAGCGTAGAGTAGCTTAGTATTTCGTCCAAGGAGTGAACCGAGAGCTAAATGAGTTTGCTAGTCAAGATGATTATAAAATGGATGTCGAGGTTGTGAAATTGAGTTCTTGCTTGAGTTTTTGCTTATTAGAACCTTGAACAATAGGTGGTAGGTACCTAGGTTAGTAGGTAGAGACATGTATATATGCATTTAATAGTACAGTTACATGAATAATGCATACCTTAAGCATATGCACATAAAGAAAAAAGAATATACGTTTTAGATAGACGCGCAAGAGGTAAAAGACCCCTTTTATATGTAAGTCGTAGGCACGTTACTACATATGTAGATTACCTAGGTACCTACTTGGGTACTTTATTATTATGTATAATACTCGCATCTCTTTAGATGCTACTCTACTAAAGACATGTCTCAAGGCCACATACCGTCCCACATGTAGAGCCAACCTTCCCAGTACTTTTCATAGTTGCCCACGAGATACGATAGTCCATCTCCTTCCGATCCAACCTTGTAAGGCCTCGTATAGATGCCTTCCGTTTTTAGGTGCCGCTTCATCGCTATGTAAATCGAGAAACTACTGGGCATTGTGCCTACAAAGTAGTCGCTTCCAAGGAGTACGATCAGGTCGATTAGGCCCTGTTGATCCCAGCTCAACGACTCTAGCTCTTCTAGATCCTCATCTTCCAGCAGATCTGTCTTGCTAACCACTCTCATCTGCGCCATTTCGATGGCTGCCCCCGCAAAATTTTGCGCCTCGAGAGGGTCTCCCGTGGCTATGTATGCCGCTTCAAAACCTCGCTTGGTGGCTTGTTTTAGATAGGCTTCTGTTTGAGTAGTATACGTCGGCCAGAAACTCAAGGCATCGCTCTCTGTTCTCAAGTGTACGCCGAGGAACTTGCCATCCTCAACTCCGTTGGCCTTCGCATACGCATGCATTTTTTGTAACGTGATCTCTCCTAAGCGGAGTAGCTGATCATTAAATTTTAGTATGTTACCGAACGTATTCGCAAATTCGGGGCCATCACGATAAATCTGCCAGTCCCAGAGGACACCCCAATTGAAACGTATTAACCGCGGGTTATCCCTCGACGGTGGGAGTTGTCCATTCCTAGGATCGTTCAACCACCTGCGGAATCTATCACCGAAACGATCCGTGTGGCGATTCTGGTCTCTCCAATCGCAACCTTCGCGGTTTCCAAACTTCTTGGGTGTGATATGTTCGACGTTAGGCTTGCTACCTATACCAGGTATATCCTTGATATTATCGTAGAGGGTGATCTGGGGACAGTTGAGGGTAAAGGCATCTTTGAAGTGCTTATCGTTGAACATGTAATCGAGTGGTAAATAATCAGTGAAGAGGTCGGCTAGGTCTGTCTCATTGCGTTTTCGGATCTTAGGCATAACGAGACCCGTGGCGCCAGCTTCGAGACCATACCGTATACAGGTTTGGATGTAATTTCGTATATTACCAATCCCACCGGAATTGTTATCGCAGATGTAAACCAACCCTTCCACCCACATGGCCTCCTTGCATACCCTTTGTAACGGCCAGCCGACAAAGGGAGCGTCGGGAGAGGATAAGTCGACATCGCTGTGGGGTTGAGTTAGAGGACTGTTAGAGGATGAGAGGAGCGGTGATGAGTTCGGTGGTATTGTCGGCGATGTAGTACCTCGTATGGCAGATGTGTCAAGCCATCTTTCAATAGAGGGATTTGGAGCTCGGAAGGTCCATGCCGCAATAAGGAGGATGATACAAATGGTCAGGAGGAGAAGGTTTCGACGCGGCATGAAGCCTACGATTATTTGATAGCCAATTACCATCATGGGAGGGGGGGGAGAAATGGTCGCACCAGGGCGCGGGCCGGCAGGTAGAAATAGGAATGGTCTAGGCGCGATTAGAACGCGGGTTTAAAGGAGACTAGAATTGGGGCGGGTGCGTGGAGGTATTGTGGCTTATGGCTTGCTTACTTAGGTACATAGGTACCTGTGTCAATGTATGAGAAGTTGGAAGTTGGAAATTGGAACTCCCGACAAAGTATTTTAGGGTTAGAGAAACCTTAATAGATGCGTGGGACGGGACTATACTATGCATGTACCTATTGATCTAACATAATCCTTAGGTAGGTAGTATGTACCTGTCCGAAACAAGCCGCAAACCATATATGTATGTACCTACCTAGGTACCTAACCTTAA
The DNA here is from genome assembly GCA_902805455.1 of Daldinia concentrica. Classification (NCBI taxonomy): domain Eukaryota; kingdom Fungi; phylum Ascomycota; class Sordariomycetes; order Xylariales; family Hypoxylaceae; genus Daldinia; species Daldinia concentrica. Next base: position 34,528 of record CADCSW010000003.1, on the reverse strand, counting down.
ACATTACCTACCTTATACCTAACTTCTACTCGCCATTATAACTCATGCGCCTACCTTATGTAGGTACGTAAGTAGGTAGGTACCTAGGTAGGCACTCAACATATACTACGTGGAAGTTGTCTGATACAATAGACTTATATTAAGATATCGTGGAGAGAATTGTAACCTTGCGTAAACTGCTATCATGTCTACGCAATCATTCTTGCTCCCCCCTGTTCTCTAGTTGTAGTTAAAATGCACATCACTAACAGGTACATATGGCACGTCGTATCAAGTTAGGTACCTAAGGTACTCTGGATGAGACTCGTACTCCAAGAGCTTATCTGACTGAAATCATTGCCCATATGAATGGGAAGGACCAAGCCGTTTTATTCTGACCGTCGTATTCACCACGGATTCTGCTGCGTAAGGGGGAAACCCCCAAGAATTATCAAAAGGCACTGCACCGATCGCATCTGATGCTATTCTTAAACTTACTACCGAAAAAGCTTAAGCCTTAGCGATCCAACCGGAGTTAATAAAGAAATCGAATATCCTGCTCCCCTTCTGCGAGTCTAACCGAGAAATCTCCTTCACTTGTTTCTTCTTTAAAGCTCCGTTGCCTTTTAGACCTTCTTTGAATACCTGTTCTTTTATCATCAAATACGGCTTCGGTTGTATTCGGCAAACCTTACACAGTTCTACTTCTTCCGGTGTAAGTAGATGTAAGTCTGGAGCGTTGTCTTGGGTTAGCGCTAGTGGCTGTACGCCTGAAATAGGTTGCGAGATGAACTTCTGCTTTCCCGGCGCGAGTGCCCCGTTGGTCGTAACTCCGTTGGTAACTCCGTTCGTGTGCCCGTTTGCGAGCGGCTTGGGCTCGCCGTTTGCTGAGACATCCGTGGAGTCTTGAGATACAGTCCCAGTTGTAGCAGGTCTAAATGGGAGCTCGGGCGCTACGAGGAGGGCAGCTCCACTAGGTGGTTCCGGTTGAATATTCTGTTTGGATCGTTGCGCTGAAGCTAGTCGTTCGCGATCCATCGAACCCATCGGTATGGCTTTCTGGATACGTTGGCTTTTCTCCTGCTCATACTTTTCCCCGCTACGAAGATCACCAATCTTCATATTCCTCCATTCTTGTAGCTGCGTAATTGCCTGCCGCAGATTCAACTCGTCAACTAAGCCTTGGCAGAACGCCTCAAAGTCATCATGGTTCATCATGCGCGCAAAAGGCTTGGCTTTGCTTAGAAGGTCCCGTTCTTCCTTGGTTCTCTTCTTTTCCTGCTTGCTATTCTCCCTGTATTCTAACAAATTGTGCTCGAAAATCACTTTTTTTCGTTCCACGCGCTGGGTTAACCGGCAGTTATAGATGTCCATGACCGTGAGTTTGAGCTCCATTTCTGGTTCTAGGTTTCCTGTATGGGGATTGATACCGTCACCGGGGTCGAACTGCATTAGCTGGACCGCCTCCTCAGCTTCGTTAGCATACTCGGTCTCAAACTCAAGTCGGCCGGGCATGTAGCCTTGGATCTCGTGACAGGAAGGCACACTGGCCGTGGGCTTCGTCTTGGGCGGCATCGGGGGTGCGTTCTTCTGAGCCTCCCTGCGATCTTCTATGCGTCGCTTCTTGCGCGCCTGGAATTCTTCGCGGGATATATCTTGTGCTAGTTCCATGTCGGATGGTTTGCAGCGTTCCGGAAGTGGGAAATATGGCGAGTCAACATACACCTTGAGATAATGGTCCCTAACCTCATCCTTGTGACGGTAACCACCGATGTGGTCTGCAATATCGGCCCATGATCCAAGTCCGTAAGTCTCGCAGCCTTCGAGAAGCAGCAGTTCCTCATCTGCACCCCAGTCTCTGTCGAAAATAGGGAATGAGTTCTGTTCGATGACCCTATAGGGATGGGTGGCTGGTTGGTGAGAGCCACTCGCGGCGCCCATAGAGAAACACTGAACACAGAGGTCGTACTCGTTGCATGCGCTGTGAGCGCATCTTATTCGAACCTGTAGGAATAGAGTTCAATTAGCACACTGATAGATAGGCGAAAGGAGAAGTAGTAATAGTAGGAACGCGACGAAGACGTACCGTAGAGGTGATGTCTGCAGAGCAAACATCGCAAACGTATTTAACACCACTCTCGCCACCCCTGGTGGCCGTCTTCTTGCGGATGACACCCATGTTGTCGTCCAGTGTGAAGTTCGGGATTACGAAGTCCGATTTAGAAGGACTTCGCAATTGATTATCAGATTGTGGCTGAGATGGACTGATAAAGGCACACCGACAGACAACTGAGGAATATGATAGAGGAATACGGTAGAGGGGTATCAACAGGATGTCGTATTCGGAAGTAAGTAGAAGATATAATTGTTTTTGTTTGTTTGTTTGGAGTATCTGAAGAAGGGTATTGTTGATTCGATGTTGCGCGACAAGTAATGGAGGTTGGTCGGCGATAGCGGATGGTGGCAGTTTGGATGCCTAGGTACTAGTTACCTATAGTACGTAACTACGCTATAATAAGTTTCTAATATGGATGTTTGCTGGTTGGTTACATGTAGGTTCCGACGTTAGGTAGGTACTAGCAGCTTTAGGTACAGGGCGCACCTAGGTTAGAGGTTGCAGATGCGGGATGCGTCGCGCCGATTTGATACTATGTAAATACATAGGTAGTGAGGCTCTTTACCTTAGTCACGTGAATTAGGTAAGCTTTACTTATTTGTCTTGAAGTATCCGAATAATGTCATGTGCGCTACCTAGGTACAAGGTATGTTAGTAGGTAAACGAAAGCAATCGCAAACATCGAAACTTCAATATTTCTAGGTGCACGTGTACGTTATTGTGTCACGTCGTAATTCTCCTTCCCTTATATGGAAGGTACGAGTAAATAAAAAGGGCAGTATTTTTCCAAGTAACTGCCCGGGTACGTACCTTCCTATATGTAGTAGTGCGTGGGAAACCTTACCCAAGATACATGTATGTAACTAGTGTAGGCTTGAACTGCTTTAGCTTTAGAAGTCGTTCCTAGTATTCGGCCGACGTAACCACCGAGATACCTCGCACTTGTCTAATTGCATCATAGTAGGCACTCCAACTTACCTTAGGTACACTACATACCTATGTAGATACCTACATAAGGTAGAAGAATATCTAGGCGGGGTTGTGACTTCCTAACCCACCACATACATGAGGTAGGCACTTCCCATAGTGCATCTACCTAGGTAACTACCACATGCACTCAACTCAATGGTCTGATAATCAGGTACCTACAATACATAATATATACACCGCAGCTATTCGTCTCCTTACCTCTTCGTATCCTTGCTCTCTTCGCATCTGCTTGCTTTGCTTGAGGTAAATACTCATCCATTGTGTCAACTCAAACTTTGAATCCCGTCGCTTTCTGCATAATAAGAACGTTCGCATCCATTATATACATCTATCAAACTTATATAGCCTAACCCGGTCCCCTCCCTAGTTGCTATGCCCGACAAGATTCTCGACGATATCTCCCATCGGCGCTACAATCCGCTGAGGGGGTCATGGCTCTTAGTTTCCCCTCACAGAACGAAGAGACCTTGGCAGTAAGTCTGCTTTGATATATCTGTGCTTTGTACAAGGAGGAAATGAATTGCTCACCATGTCCTTGGCCAGGGGTCAGCAAGAAGCTCCAGGGATCGTCACATTGCCTGAATACGACCCGAAGGCAAGTGATAGTCCTCTACAATACTAGAGATGTCGATTACTAACAGAGTCAAGTGTTACCTCTGTCCTCGGAACCCACGAGCGCAAGGCGATGCGAACCCCGATTATAGTCAGACCTTTGTGTTCGTAAATGATTATAGTGCCGTAAAGGAACAACAGCAAGATTATGAGGCAGAGCCTTCAAGCCATGGTAATAAGCTTGTTCCTAACCGCTTCTTAACTTATGGTCGGGCCTAGTTAATGTAAGCAGATCTCGCCTCATTGCTACTTCGCGCCGAGGGTGTCAAGGGTAAATGCTTTGTCCTTACCTTTTCACCCAAGCACAACCTTACCCTCGCTGATATGCCCGCCGCCGAGACTCTCTCGATTGTTGAGACGTGGACAAGGATTTATGCTGCCCACCTTGCGCCGAATAACACCCTTTCCCAAGTCGCCGCTAAGCTCGATCTCCTAAGTCGCGAAGCACCTCCCGAGTCCCTTGTGCCGCCGCCTTCGCAGCAGTTGCGATATATGCAGATCTTTGAGAACAAGGGCGCTGCAATGGGATGTTCAAACCCTCACCCGCACTGCCAAATCTGGACAACCAGTACACTGCCGGAAGAACCAGCCGCAGAAATTGTTCAGTTGACCAAATACAGAGCCGAACACCAAGGGCGACACCTGTTGGAAGACTATGTCAAGCTAGAATTAGAGAAACAGGAGCGTATCGTATACCAGAATGAGTCCTTCTTGGTGGTCTGTCCGTGGTGGGCGATCTGGCCATTTGAGGTTATGATAATCGCCAAGCGGCATGTGCGAGCGTTAGTAGACCTGACCGAACAAGAGAGGTTTAGGTTTGCGGATGCGATCCAGGAGGTAACGAGGAGATATGACAACTTGTTCGAGACAAGCTTCCCGTACAGCTCCGGTATTCATCAAGCGCCGCTAGACGGAACAGACGAGGAAATCGAAAACAGTTGGTTCCACATGCATTTTTACCCACCTCTACTACGATCAGCCACCGTGCGAAAATTCTTGGTTGGATACGAATTGATGGCCGAGCCGCAACGAGACATTACCCCCGAACAAGCCTCGGCAAGGTTGAGGGATTGCGCGGGAGAATTATATCGAAAAAAACTCCAATGATAGGGGAGCGCATAGCGAATGGCGAAGGTAATATAGCAAAAGATTAGATATTTATACCTGATAGTTGATAACATACATGGTCAGAACTTCATGGCCTTAGTATTATGAATGTATCCTACATCAGACTTGTCGATTATGTATGTTGGTTACTTATATTATTGATAATATTATACCCATTACGCCTCTCCCCCTCCTCCGAAAAGCCTATTCCCTCAGGCTCATACTTCGACGTAGAAGTTATATTGGCTAGTCATCCATACGATACCGACGGTGGCAAAGAAGAAGGTTGTCACAATTGGACCTAGGTGCGCCGTTTTATAGACGGCGAATTCGGAGCCGAAATGCGCAAGTGCAACGACGTAGGTCCACAGGGTAATTTGGTAGACGGGAGCTAGATGCAGATTGTAGCTAGCGTAGAGGCGCACGATAGCCGAAACGATAGTATAGGTACCGAATAATCTGGCAGCGAGGGGGGTGACCTGATCCTGGGTGCGCCCATCTTTGGGATTGGACGTTGCGGACGCAGGTACAAGTTTCCGAGTCGAGTCTTCTGGATCGAAGGTAGCCGACTTGGGAGATAGGGAGAGGTTCGGTACAAAATGGCCGTTGTAGAGGCGTCGGGAAAAGTGTAATGTTATATAATTTTGAACGGCATTTCCAACCGCGAGGATGGAGGTCTGTAGTTTCAAACGGTTAGTTAGAAACAACAAGGAAAAAAAGGGGGAGCTAGAAAGGTAAGGTAAGACGAATTTCGCATACCAGCATCATATAGTACGGTAAATAGCCTTTAGCGGGCGGAAGATAATCTCTAAGGATATCCATGATGATTGATGCGTTGGTGGACCTTGAAAACTCTAGTTGGTAAACGGGGATGCTCGATAAGGTATACTACCTACCTAGGTATGTATAAATATAGAGAGAGGCCGTCAAGGTGCATGTATAGCAGTTTATATGTGATTACATAAGGCCGCATATGTTAGATTACCTATTGGGTACCTACCTATGTACATAAGCTCCGAGGTCCGTCACAACCACCTTAGCTTCCAATTGGTCTTTTTACTTGTAGCTCACACTCGGAAAACCCCAACAGCACACCAGCACACAATATCGATAGTACCTAATTCTTACCTTTCTTCCTACTTTTACTCCCACTATCTATTTTGGGGGTACCTATTATATCTCATTGCATCCAATATGGATTTTGTCAGCCATGGTCTCACTTCTATTCCCCAGAGCCTGCTGTTAACCTTTGCGGGACTTGGAGCTCTCTTTACGACATTTAAAGCGTTGAGCTTCCTCCGTCTACTCTTAAGCACATTTGTCCTTAGTGGTACCAACGTAAGTCTCTGCTTCTATACTATTCTACTCCCTCGTGTGTGTGCTGTATCTTCATCTGACACCTGGGAACCCCGCGATTTAGCTTAAGAAATATGGAAAGAAGGGTAGCTGGGCTGTTGTAACGGGCGCATCTGATGGCCTAGGAAAAGAATTTGCTGCTCAACTCGCTGCCAAGGGCTTCAACCTCGTCCTAGTATCCCGTACCTTATCCAAGTTAGAAGCACTATCGCAAGAGCTGGAAACCAAGTATGCGGGGCTGCAGACGAAGGTACTCGGCATGGACTTCTCCGCTGACGACGAGGCCGACTATGCTCGTCTCGCCAACCTGATCACCGGTCTCGACATAGGCATTCTTATCAACAATGTCGGCCAGAGTCACCACACCGCTGTTCCTTTCTTGCTCACCGAATCGAAGGAGCTTCAAGATATTGTCACTATCAACTGCCTAGGCACTCTCAAGGTCACTCGACTCATCGCTCCAGGGATGCAGGCCCGTAGGCGCGGTTTAATTCTTACAATGGGTAGCTTCGGCGGATGGATCCCGACCCCTTATTTGGCCACCTACTCGGGTAGCAAGGCATTCCTACAGCATTGGTCCTCTGCTCTCGCGGCCGAGCTCAAGTCGAGCAACGTCGACGTCCAACTTTGTCTCAGCTACCTTGTCACGACAGCAATGAGCAAGGTACGACGGGCTAGCGCGCTTATTCCTAGCCAGAAACAGTTTGTACGAGCTGCTCTAGGCAAGGTGGGACTAGGAGGCTGGCAAAGCGTGGCATATACTTATACACCGCATTGGAGCCACGCGCTGATGGCCTGGGTCATTGAGAATACACTTGGCGTTGGTCACTGGCTATGCATCTGGGTCAATTTGAAAATGGAAATGGATATCCGGGACCGCTATCTGAAGAAAGCAGCCCGAAACGCCAAGAAGGAATAATTAAGCCCGATATAAAGCTCTCTAGGGATTAAAAAGGAACAGCCGCAGGCTTGGTATAGGATTACTTTGGGTACCTATCTAATTTATATTTAACTTGATGCTCTTATTTTTTGCTCTTGGAGTTTGCCTTGGTAGACATGGCTTATTTTTATCGCCTTGAGTACGTCCAAGCTTGTACTTTTGGAATGAATACGTCATTACTGTATTAATATGAATATTTGATGACCTACTAACCTGTACTACTTAACCCTTAATATTTAACATGAAATGATTATTTAGTCACTATAGCTATTTTATCAGCATTGACTATCGTTAGGTAACCTACCTAGGCAATTGTTAGCTTGTAGGTTTATGTTATGGTAGCACAAAAGGTACCTAGGTAGATATTTTATATTTTATATTTTATTTATTATTTTATTTTTATTGATGTCTTGAATAGCATTGTGCTTAGAAAGTGGAAGTGAATGTCAGAGAAGATTTGAGCATTTGAACCAATGATTTGAGCCAATGACGTTGCTGTTTGCTTGTGAGAGTACCTAGATACCTGCATAAAGTAAGGTACAAATGTAGTACTCAGCATGTAGTTCCACTTATTAACCTAGCTTGAAGCTTGATTAGGATTAGAACGATTAAGTCGCGACAAGGGAAAAAAAATGGACCAAGCTACAACCTCAGCAACCAAGCAACGAAACCTGAAGCGCGTGTCGTCAAAGCTCCCGCTTTCGAATTTCGAAAGAAAAAAAAATAAGCTAGACATATTTCCAGCTCCAACCTTCTTCTCTTCCCTCCCGTTAATACTAATACCTCATATTAAAACTAAGTTCCGTCCAAAGCTAACAGCTGATAGCTCTCTTTTTCCAAGATAAGCTCCTCTCGGCTCTGGGAACTTTGGGGACTTAGGGACGGAATTTATAAAGAGGGAGCATAACCGTGGTTCCCTTCTCTCATCTTCCTGCGCCGTCGTCTGTTAGCATTCTAGAAGGAACCAAGCTTCGACGTTGCCATTGATGATCCGATAGCAGCTCGGTGCCTTGCCCGCCTGCATTGGCTTTCTCCTTTCAATCCTAATTGACCAATCCCATCCTCCTTCCTCGTTATCGCGCCTGATTTATTACATTCAGGCGCATACGCATACGCATACGAATCGTCGCCATGGCTTTCCCACAGACACCATCTCATGCATTGCCCGGCGCTTTCTTGCATACTCCTGCCATTGCATCGCGCTTCAACGCCCAGCAAGATCCGGTTCGTCGCCGCTTATTTCGGGATAATTCAGCTCCTCCTAGCGGTGAAGTCGCAAGATTCGGTCAAGATCACGGCCTCGGGCTTAATGCTCCCACCCTGCCTGCCGAAGAGCAGATCATACGAGCAGGACAGCAAGCTCAAAATATGCCTCCCCAACCTCCATTAGCTAAGGCTGCTTCCTATATCAACAATGCTTTGGTTAAAGATGGCGATTATCCACAACTTGATTCCTACTGTAGACGTGAGTAATATCTCATACATTCTTATTAACAAGTTTAGTTCTAAAGAACACACCTACCGCAGAAATATCCTCCGACTACGATGTCACTCGGGACGACTCCGCCTGGGCACCTTTCCAGAAGACAAATATGTATCCCATTCCTCAAAACGTTCTCGAACAGTATAACAGAGCCGAAGTATCTACGATGATGGGGCTGTTCGCCGAGCTGAACCACGCCTGGGTGACGATTGACAATTGTCTCTACCTCTGGGATTACACTCATCCAAACCCGGAGCTTACTGGCTACGAAGACAGCCAACATAGCATCACCGCCGTGAAACTCGTCGCCCCTAAGCCTGACGTGTTCAATAAGGTCATTACGCATATATTGGTTGTAGCTACGACCTCTGAGATATTCCTCTTAGGAGTCGCGGCTAGAGATGCTCCAGGTGGCGCCAAGAGCATTGATCTCTACGGTACGAAGATGTCGTTACCCCTAAAAGGTACAGAAGCGCGCGTTATAGCTGGTTCCGCAGACGGCCGCATATTTTTCTCCGGCCAGTCGGATAGTGATATCTATGAGCTTAAGTACCAGCAAGAAGAGAAGTGGTTTACCAACAGGACGGAGAAGATCAATCACACGTATCGCCCGTGGACTGCCGCAGTCCCTAACCCGTCACAAATCCTTTGGGGCAAGGTTACGAATGAGCACATCGTTGATATCGTCGTGGATGACAGTAGAAATCTTCTTTACTCGCTTTCTAACACGTCGACCGTACGCACTTATCATATGGAGCTACCGAATAAGCTCACTAAGGTTATCGAAAAGACTAAGGATGATTTTTTGCGCGATATCGCCCACGTGCTCAGCGTTGTGTCGCCTTTGCTGAACGAGCGCATCGATATCGTGTCGATTAGTCCCATCTCTGCCGTGGAAGACTTCAAGGTTCACCTTATGGCCTTGACAAACACGGGATGCCGTCTCTTCATGAGCGCCACTAGCGCTGCTTCCTACATGTTGAATTCTTCGAACCAGGCGCCTCAAAGCATGCAGCTCCAATCCATCAAATTTCCTCCGACTGACCAGCGGAGATCCAGGGTCGACCGGTTTGGGGGTCTTGCTGAGCAGGTCGATATCCAGGCAAGGTCTCTTGAGAGGAGCCGGCGAGGAATCCGCTTCGCTCCAGGCTACTTTCTTGATTTTGTATCTAAAACGGACCAACCCAACGGGGATCTTTTGTTTATGTCGGCCCCGGACAGCGGCCGGATCAACCATGGACGCCAGACTCAGAATATGCGGTACTATGAGCATGCCAACTGGATCGAAATCGGTAGTAGAGCTGAAGATGTCGGTCTCGTTACCAAGTCTTTCGCTGCGACTAGCCAACCTCAAGGCTTTGGGAATGAATTAGCGGTCCAGTTCGACGATCCGAACGGCAGTGAGTTTGCTATTCTGACAAATACGGGAATACATCTGGTGCGTCGCAGAAGACTGGTGGACATATTCGCCTCGGCTATTCGGGCTGCTGCAGGAGAGGAAGGTGTAAAGACCGAGGTGAGCAAGTTTCGCAGTGCTTATGGCCATGTTGAGACTATCACAGCTGCACTGGCCGTTGCGTGCCGCCAAGGAGATAATGGGCGTCCTGGGATAGCCCGTGGCGCCATCGACCAAGCCACCCAAGACCGAGCAAAGCAAGTCTATATCAACTTCGGCGGGAATCCCAGGCTTCCCGAGCAGGATGGGCAGCCAGCCACGGTTGAAATGGTACAGCCTTCGACTCGGCACGCAGCCTTAACTCTATATCTTAGCCGGCTTGTTCGACTATTATGGAACTCGAGAGTCGTTGGATTGGGGACCGATGCGAGTGGTGCGTTGGCGATAACCAGCGTCGTTTCAACCGATAAGTTGAAGGAAGTTCAGGCGAGCGTAGAAAGTCTGAGAAGTTTCCTAGATGCGAACCGGTCGTTTATCCAAGGTCTCTCGGGTCCCGCGGATTTACGCAGAGCTGGAAGCAAGCAGGAGGAACTTGGCTTCCAGGGTGAACATCGAGCTATGCGTGCTCTAGAGACGTTGATGATGGGTATTACCGAAGGCATATCTTTCGTTACGACCCTATTCGATGAACGAGTTACGGATATATTCGCTCGTCTCGATGACACGTCGCGGCAGCAGCTTCGCGATCTTACGTATGAGCAACTATTCTCTCAGGACAATGGAAAGGAACTTGCCAAAATCCTCGTCAAGGCTATTGTCAATCGAAACATCGAGAACGGATCCAATGTCGAAACCGTAGCAGATGCGCTACGTCGCAAGTGCGGCAGTTTTTGCAGCCCCGACGATGTAGTCATATTTAAGGCTCAGGAGCAATTAAAAAGGGCGTCAGAAGCGTCTCTTAATCCAAACACCTCCCGTACACTTCTTCATGAGAGCTTGAGGTTGTTCCAGAAAGTTGCAAAAAGCCTCACGCAAGCGAACCTCGAGTATGCGATCGAACAATATGTTGGCTTGAGATACTACGCCGGAGCTATTCAGCTTTGTCTTGTTGTTGCTAGCGAAAAGGACCGGGGCAACGCTGCACTTTCCTGGGTTAACGATGGTAAGCCCGCCGGCGACCCCAGGGCGAAGTTCTTTGACCAGCGCAAAGTCTGCTATGGCTTGATTCATCACGTTCTCCAGGACCTTGACGCCGCCTCCGGCCGGGAGCCCGAAATGATCGACGGAAAACCGACACTGATAGCAACTAAGCGCGCAGAGGCTTATGATGTCGTCAGCAGCTCGTCAGACGAAGTTTTCCATTTTGATCTCTATGATTGGTATATTCAGCAAGGGTGGACCGATCGCCTCCTTAGCATCGACTCGCCGCATGTCACAACCTTCCTCCGCCGTTTAGCTTCCAAGGACGTCGAGCATGCAGATCTCCTTTGCAGGTTTTACACCATGCGCAAGCAATACTTCGAGGCTGCCAAGGTCCAGGCTGAACTCGTGCAATCCGACTTCCCAATTTCTATTAAAGATCGTCTTACCCTGCTAAGCAAAGCAAAAACGAACGCTAGTGTTATGACCGCTGGCGTTAGCCGGCAAGAGCAGCAGCTCCTTAATCACGAGGTGACGGAGCTTCTCGAGGTGGCTCACATCCAGGACGACTTATTAGAGAGGCTGAGGGTGGATAGTAGAATCCCAGCGGAACGCCAACCAGATATTGAGAAGACTTTAGATGGTCAAATTCAACCTCTCTCGGAAGTGAGTATTTCTCTACAGGCAGATATGCACGCTATTCTGGGGTTGCAAATCATTTTCAGGTCGCTAACATCTGTTAACTAGCTCTTCAACGGCTATGCCGACCAAGCCGGTTATTACGACCTCTGCCTTCTTATTTACCACGTTGCCAACTTCCGAAATTCCACCACCATCGCTCAGACGTGGAGTAGCCTTATTCAGCAAACTCACGAGAATGTCGCGGAACAGTGGTCAGCATATGATGTAGAGCGCCGTAAGCGTGGAGCACAGGGAGGAGATCCACCTCCTCAACCGTACGAAGTGCTCGTTGGCCAGATTCAAGACATCTGTCACCGCTCTTCCAACGACTCTTTCATATTCCCCGTCCCTACTCTCTTACCGGAGATCTGTCGCTACGCCTTTGAGAATGCACAGGATAGAAGAATTGCCGCGGATGTCAACTGGCCGGTAATCGTCTTCCTTAATTTGGGAGTGAGCTTCGACCTGGTGGTTCGCGTCCTTGAACAAATGTTCGAGGCACAGGAAGTACCCTTCCGGGGCCCTGGTCGCGTAAGAATTGTCGAATGGATTACGTTTGCTGTCAGTCAATGGATCCGCGATTTAAATAGGAATGGTCGCCCAGAGGCGAGATTGGAACCTTGGATCAATGACTTGATTCTGGAATGCGAAAACTGGGTGTCTACGAACTTACGAACTAGCAACGAGGGTGGTGCAGACATGAGAGATATTGCACGGAGCGTGAAAGAAATAAAGAGAGCTGTGGAGGGTTTCGTCGTATCACCAATAGCTAATAGGAGTATGGGTTTCTATTGAGAAAGGGCAATCCTAGTACGATGCGTTGCTCGGAATTTGGAAGCTCGAGATATTAAGCGGCTTGATATGTGCTGGGTGTTTGAATAGCAAGGCTCTATACAATGGGGTTAAAAGAACGTGATAATAGGCGTCTCGGCATTCTAGTATACCAATACTGTGCATTCAATATATTAGCAAGGTCAGACCTGGTTTGGCCGAAGCGAGTTGTCAGTGATGCACTTGAATCATAAGAGACGGAGATACTCTAGTGGCAGCATTACGATGCCAGTTAATATCTATGGGGAGTAGGATAGGCAGCATTACTAGTAACTACAAGATCCCGCGGAGCATCTTTCCGTGGCGTTTTCTGGATGAGCAAATATACCGCGAGGCACGCATAACCCAACTTTAAATGATCGATTCAAACCCCTCAGTTAAGAAAATTAGCAATTAATTACATTCTAAGGTATCGAATTTATTGTCAATTCTTACGCAGCTGTCATGTTCGGACCACGCAACGTCGTATCCCTAAGGTCTAGCTATCTTAACATTTTCTTACTTCGTCAGATTATTAGTCAATGTGTACACTACCTACCATAAGTGCCTGGGTATCTGAGGCACTTGCTTACGATTGAACTACAGCGGGATAAAGATAGGACGTACGACGAGACAATATGAGAACCTAGCTAAGTCATAGATTACCAATTAATCATTAGTAGTCGCAATCCCACTATTATTCGGTAACCAACTCTATACCAATCTAGGCATATAGTTGGGAAATATTGTTAATAGTTCACTAGAGTTCGAATTATTCAAAAGTTCCTCCATAAACCAATGGCTTGATTATGGTATAGTTCTAGTTATAAGATTCAAAACGTTTATGATTATGGGGTAGGTCGGGTATGCTCTTAACTACTTAACAGCCCTCCATATCATGATTATTACCAAGTACGAGGTAATCATTCATAATCAATAAGCGTAGTTGATATAGAATATATTAATATAAGAAAAAGATTTATTGTCACCGAGGTGCCATAGCTGTCATGTATAATATCGATCGGGTTGAGACGACATGAATAGCTACGAAGGACAATGAGAAACGATACGAATTTAAGTGCTATGTACCGACCCCTAAGTGTGTAAAACCCCAAATCTCCAATAAGGAGTCTTCGTTAGCTGTTGGTCCTCAAGGTTTTCTACCAATGCCCCAACTCGGAGACTTTCTGGAGACTTAGTCCTAGTAGACGTAGCCTGCTGGCGTGTATAAATTAGATGCGAGGAACGGTCGTTGAATAATATGACCTAGAGTAAAGTAGACTTGTTATACCGAGAACATTACTTATAAGTATTTAAAGCGTATATAATTCTCCTAATCACCGGCCCTCTTTTGCTCGTCATGACGAGTACTGAACAGAAAGAGCTACAAAAGCTATACGGAAGCTTCGCCGGAGGCCTCACCGATGAAGACTTGGAGCGGACGATTGCAGGCTCGGAACGAATCATGAGAGGTCCTGCTGGGCTGCTGCTCACACAAGCGGGCCTCGACGAGTCGATAAGCGAGCCCTTTACACTACTCGACAATGCTTGCGGAACCGGCCCTATCGTGGCGCACTTGCAGGATCGCATTTGTTCTAAATTGTTGCTAGAGAGCAAGGTGGTTTGTGCCGACTTCAATAAAAATCTTGTCAATATTTTGAAGAGACGTGCTACTAAGTATGGATGGACAAATGTTGAGACAGCCGTCATTGATGCTCAGGTTTGTTCAATTACGACCGTATCTGTAACAGTTGATATCTGACCCCTTCCAATAGCATTCGGACTTTCTAGAAGAGTCATTCACTCATGTAACCCTCAATTTTGCTATGCACGTAATCCCAAAGCCGGAGGCTGTGTTAGCAGGTATGTCCTCAGTAAATATAACACGGGATAATTGTTTCTAACAAACTTCCAGACACGATGCGGATCCTTAAACCAGGTGGCGTGTTGGCGTTTAGCACCTGGCACAGAGACACTAAGGGATGGACTCCTGATATGAGGTCGTGCTTCGAGGCGCTGCCATTCGACGCACCTATGCCTAACCCGGTACCCATGGCAATCCACGGGAAGCTCCAGTGGACGGATCCGGCGGGTGTAGAGGAGGAGCTGAAAGCCTATGGGTTCGAGAATGTTCAAGTTAAAGCTCTGCCTCACGTGGTTCGCGTGGATAGCGCCGAGGACTATCTCCACAGTTATAGAATGATGAAGGATTGGGTGGTCAATACGTACTGGAGCGAAGAGAGCAAGCAGAAGGCGCAAGGCATTTTAGATGAGCACATCGTGAACCATCTTAAAGAAAAGTATAATGGTGAGGGATGGGATCTAAGTTGGACAGCGATCCTAGCTACTTGTAAGAAGCCGGGTTCGTGAAAGGGAGGTGTAGAAGTAGAATTGCGAGATGAAGAAGTATTGATGGATATTTATAACATATAAGATGAAGAAGTAACAAGGTTGTTGGTTATGATGATTTCGTACAAGGCCGCATTGTTACCTAGGTGCCTTAGATACTGCATTAGTCCCTAAAGTGTATGCGTGTAAGCGGACGGATATCAAGTACTCAAGGTATCTAATCGATAAGACCGTTACATAGTAAACTCGTTGCAGCAGCAGCAGATCTGTAGTACATAGCGGATCGCCGTTTTAATTGCAACGCAATCAACAATTTGACCAGGCTGTCGTCTAGGTTAGGTACCTAAGGCCAATTACATACATAAGTTAGCCCTTTGTCCTTCGTTCATTTCTATGATTTTTATATTCGCCCCGTAGGCGTTGACAGCCGTTGGTCTAAAACTCGATATGTCATTTCGACGGCTAAAATATTAATAATACCGAGGCCAATCGAATTATGCCTTCAATTGCGCGGTTGATCTTAGGCGCGTTGCCGCTCTTCTTCCCCATAGTCTCCATAGTCACAGCGAGCGCCAGTCTCAAAGACGGTATTCTACCATCTTACCACTATGGCGCACCAATCGCCGTCGAATGCATGAATAGGAGCGTGTAAGTTTATTTTGTGCGCTACCCACAACCCATAACCCATACAGATTACATATTTTCCTCTATACGTACCTGGCTTCTAACGGACACTTGCTAACCTAACGTTCCCAGAGAGACCGGCGAACATATCCAAAATGCCAAGGACGAGATCCAATGGATCCCTTTTCCAACCTGTAACGAGACCGGCAAATCCCTCGAATTCGGTTACGGCGTCGAAGACGAGATGAATTGTACTATCCCTATGATAGACGACCCTTTTTTCCATCTATTGGAATTCTATATCCATAGCGACGCGCCCCTTGCTTGTCGTCTTCCTGCGCGGCCTCCTGCCCACATTGAGATGGTCGGCGAGAAACCGTATGAGCAAGAGTATGTACCGCTCGTATTTGCTTTGGCCGGCACTTTGCAGCTTAGCCATCTGCATATCAGCACCCATCTCAACATCCTCCTCCATAGCACACCCAAGCATCACATCCATCCTCACGATAGCGGCGTTCTAGATAGCGGCGCCGCGTATAGCACGAGCCCGCTTAGCCATATGGAGGGCAGCTTTACCAAGAGGCTAGTCATTGGCGATCCTCTACCCCTAAGTTTTAGCGTTAGGTGGTTCCCAACCCCAGCACTTCCTAAGACCGAGGGTAAAGTCGAGTGGCAGGGCATGGGTGGGCATATCTACGCTAGCACCGTATTTTATGCCCTCGTATCATTCATTGCTGGTGTTCTGGTTTCCGGCGTTTATTTCTTTGGGATTATCCTGCCTAAGCGACTGAAGGGTCGCGGCCTCGGTGGTGCTACGCCCTTAGCTTACGGGTTAAACGGCGTAGGCAATGGATGGGGCTACTCAAAAAGAATGGATTGAAGTCGTTTAGCATAGCTCTTCGACGTGGAAATTTATGAAATCTTGTAAATATTATGAAGACGACAAGGAACCGTTTGCGTCGCTACCTATGTATGACCATGGGGGCTACCGGTTGTATTAAAATATAGTTACGGCAATGATACCAAACGAAGGAAAAAGGTAGCTACAATTGTTGAAATAACATCAATACCCATATCCTCTATCCCGCAATGCCCACTCGTGATACTAGCGTCTTCGCGTTTCGAATTTAGACCGGATACTACTGGATTTTCTTCCTAGTATCAAGCGAGTTGACACGTTTTAACAGGCGTATATACATATCGGCAGTCAATAGGACAGCTATTCTATAGTTAGTATGCCTTAGGCACATCCAATTGATTCATATCGAACTTACCAATGGCAAGATACCCACCGTATAGGCCACCTAGTAGGACCACCTTCTGCTCAGCGGTCACTACGGCTGGGTCCCAGAGGAATGCTTCGTACATGCAGGTCGCAGTAGTCAATGCTGTCTCGATTCCATATACAAGGAGCAGCAATTCAGCATTACCGTTCAGTCTGCCGCTAAAGAGCGCACGGACTGCCCATAGCGACACCGGCAGATGGAAAACGAGCTCTAGGAAAGCGAATAGCGGGAAGAAGCTCGGGATGGTTGCCGGCGGTGGTGCGAAGAATTGATCATTGTATGTATTTATATAATAAACCCGCAACTCGTATAGAAAGTGAAATGGTGACGAAGGTGGTACCCAGAGAGATGTTGGATAGAGGGGTACGAGGTCAACACCTGCGGATGTTAGATGAGAGGATCATAAGCCGGAGGAGCATATGGCATAGGGCTGTCATGTTGCTAGAAGTTATAACATTTATACGAAAAGCTTGAACTTCATTCAAATAATCTAACAAAAACAAGAAGTGAATAACTATCTTTTATCATATACTCACAGAACAAAACAGGGAGATGGACGAGGAAATACACAAGGTAGACTTTGTCCAACCAGTGCTTCGTTGAAGACATGATGGAATAGTAGGCGATGGTCTTGGAATTTTTAGTAATAGAATTAGGAATAAAGGTGTAGTTATAGGTATAAACTAAATAAAGGTACATTATTAGTTCAGGTATAAATCGCAGATTTGAGTGGGAACGTCGATAAGATTGAATCTAAAATTATAGGTTAGAAAATATGCCATGTGCGTAATAGTATATGTTTACTGCTTATTAGTACTGTGCGATGTATCCCCTATTAGTGAACTTGAGTGATATGAAGACATTGAGTCAACTTTTATATCTCAAATAGCGCTATAAAGTTTATATTAACAATACTAGGTTAAGGAGTAAGTCTATAACCTCCACGCTTAGCGTTTATTCCTAGATACGGAATGTCTGCATCGGACTTTGAAATTATATAAGATAGCTAATTAGGTAGGTAGTCATTTCAGTATTACAATGCTTAAACAGCTAAATCTAATTCATTCTTCGGTATGCCATCTTGCGAATTCTGCTACCCATAGACATCCTAAAAGAACGGGAACTAAGGGTACCAAACACCACCAGAGTTCGATAGTAAGGCGGGAACGGAGCCATCGCTTGATGCGCCATTTTAGCTGGCGCCGATGTGCACAGTTTGCCGTCCCATATACGAGGCACCCTAAACCAGGACGGGATTCACATTCTGCATGTTCGCGGCGCCGCTGCATGAGTAACCTGATATCAATATTTAGTAACGCCACTTCTTAACACCATTTCTTCACTCGGGACAATACGAGGCTGCTGCCTTCGCATATTCGTCCCCAAGTACGCCGCACAATCCTTACCTGACGCTACCTCTGCAGAACTTCAAGTCGCTTCCTAGGTCGCAGCGACGATCGTTCGGACACTCTAAGTGTAAGCTTCGACGTTCAATCAGCCAATCCACCTTGAGCTTAAGCCCAGTATCAACGAGGCAGTAGAAGTATCTACTGGCATGTTTTAGAGATAAGGCGTCGGGATACGTGAGATGCCGACTGATCAGGAGATGTATTTCTGGTGGTAAATTTTCAAGGCTTCTTGCCTCGCCAGAGGGAGATTTGGTAATAGGTTTTCCATCGAGGCCTAATTGGAACATATGACCACGGTGGGTAATGTCCATTGTGTACATGGATGAGTTGCAATAATTCTTTTGTTAAGGTCGGGTTACCATCGGATTGATGTGTTTAAGTGGCCATAGGGGTAGGAGCCTGTTAAGGGATATCCATATAAACCTATGGGCGAAATGAAGACAATTGCAAACAGCTCCCAGTAGAACTACTGATTAGCCAGGGTTATTGTATCATGCTGCTGCCTAAATACTCGATCTAGTTTTCTTTGATTTTGAGAGTACACGTGAACGCATATTTTAAGTGGCGATATGATTGCTAGGCATCAACATAATATACCTACATAAGGTATGTAACAATGTTAGGTTAGGTAGGCAACTTCTTAACCCCCCCTTTTTTTTTCTTGCTGCCTGTACCTATGTGTATGTATCTAGTCCTACCAATGACCATGTGATAACGCGACTTGCGCAACTGACTAGGCTGCTTTAGCGCGTCGAGAGCCCGGGGAATGTATGGATTACAAAGTACTCATATTTTATCGCTTTCTTTAGGTAACCCCCCACCACGTTAGGTACTACATATGCTTACACCTAGGTACCTATTAAATCATTAATGTGTTGTTGACTCCAAATGTCGTCAACATTCTAGAAAATTTTGAGTAGACCATGACTCGAATTTTACTTCCCACCTAACATATGATATAGCCGCGCTAGCTGATAGCTGATAGCTTATATATTACTTTAACACCTAACACGTCGTGATGGTCTGCTGGCCGAATAGCTAATATCTATGGCTCCCTCTGCTGTCCCCACCATGGATGACGACGGCGAAAGCGACTACGGGTCAGACTTTTCGATAGGAGAGGAAGATATTGTAAATAAGCTCCTAAAGGACCTGGGGAGCAATACGAAATTGCTTGGCAACACTACAACTACCGCTCCCAATTCTACGCAACTCGTCTCGCCCATCGTCTCACCCATCTCCTCACCCACTAGTACTACTGCAACAATTGCTAGTAGCTTGTCTATCCCACCCGTGCCGCTTGCCCAAGACGATAAGCATCATGCGTCGAGTTTGCGTACTCCCCCCAACGGTACCCTTCATACTAGGATCGAAGAGCTCGCGGCTGCTCGCGAATCTCTCAACTCGAATCCGTATGTAACATCGTCTTCGTCATTAGGTAGCGTCCAATATCCAGACCGTGAGTTTTCTAAACAGCATATATGTATACTCGTATCTAGCGCATGACACGTCTAACTAACTACCAGTGCCTAGTTAGTCGTATCGTATCCGATTCTAGATCTAATACAGCGTCCAAATTAGAACCCGCCAAGCCCCCGAAAGATGCCCTTTCTCCCCTGCAGCGTTTTCGTTCCTTTCCCAAAAAGCCGCTCACTGTCTCTGACTTAGCTTCCGGTGCTTGGTGCGAGCTACAGTACTGGTACACGCTTACTCTGCTACCCGGAGGGAGGAAGACGAGGACGGCGGCGATGCGGGGTGGCACTCGTGTCCATCAAACCCTGGAAGATCAGGTACACACCACGATCCAAGTCAGCATTACAACCAAAGAAGAGGCGTTTGCACTGCGAATATGGAACGTCATCCAGGGCCTCCGCACGCTCCGGGATGTTGGCATGACCAGAGAGCTTGAAGTATGGGGGATTATCGAAGGCCAAGTCGTAAACGGCATCATAGACGAAGTGAGCCATGACAGTCCGAATGCTGCTTTTGAGCAAGAGCTCAGCCAATCCGAATCATCCAAGGGCTTCACCACAAGCTACCCAAAACAGCAGGCGTCCATGACAAAATTTTTGGAACCTCCCCGTAAAAAGGTCTACTTGACTGATGTCAAAACAAGAGGTTCGGATAGGCTGCCTACTGGCGCCGCGCTTAGGCCCGCCAGGGTTCAGCTATTCTTATATCATCGACTCTTGGGCGAAATGGCCTCCGGCATGGTAGATTTTACCGCTATTTTGGATCGATATGGCCTTATAGCTGATGCCTTATTTTCTGATGCTTTCATGGCTCAGGTAGGCGAATTACACGATGAAATATTTTACGACGCGGATTCGAATGTTGGGGGTGCTTCGTCGTCTCATTCTACGCATAGTGGGTGTGATACTGATTGGCCGGATCCGTCTTCAAATCGGCTTCCCCAGGATCTGATCAGATATCGATCCATTACACAGATACTTACGCTATTACAGTCCGAACTGCGCGAAACATTCCCGCAGGGCGCCGCTACTATCGGCGAACTTCTCGCTGTCCAGTATCGTCATAGGGAGGATAGTCGTATTCTCGGTAATAATTCATTTCCTAACGATCCCGAGGCTTTAGAGGGGTACCTCAGACAGAACCTCAAATGGTGGCGCGGGGAGAGGGATGCTGAGGGTGTCTCCATCGAAGAAACTTATAAATGTAGGTCATGTGAGTTTGCAGAAAGTTGTCAATGGCGAAAGGACAAAGAAACCGAATTTCTACAGAAGAAAAGAGGCACAACAGGCGTAAGGTCCTAATACTTTGGCCTTTAGCTTGGTTTGACCCTGATATTTAATATAGTTGGCTGTCTAATAGCTAAAGTTTCAATATATATCTTAACAGCTTTGCTGACTAGTTAAGTTACTTTTTGTTGCGAGTTTAGACGAACTTCTTAAGACCCTAGTAGCTTATTACTGATAATACTTACGACAATCTTGAGCGAACTATATTACACGAGGCTTAAAACTTAAAATAAACATACTGCAAATGGATACTGAGGATATGAATAATTTGAATGTCTACCTAGGTACCCAATAAGTTTGATACAAATTAAGTACCTTGTATGCGTTCGTCATACCTACTTTACTCCTCATGATGCCACAGGGACATAAATATATTGGCAATCGATGCGATAATGCACCCCGATATGCTTTTTCTAAGATCTAATCTGCTAATTTGCGAGTATCTGGTACGTTTGAATAAAGGGGCTGGGGGCTCTTCCCGAACACCCCTGTTCTGTCACCACGATTAGACTAGAAGAGTGGAGAGCAAACAGCTAAACGGCAGCATACAACTGGCTGAGCAACCAAAAGGCAGCTAGGAATGTTATGAGAGCAGGAGAGAAGCCTGCGGAGATGGCGACTGACTAATCTTAAAATAGGTTACTTCAACATGGTTCCCATCCCTCTCGCTTCGCCCGATTCAATAGTTTTGTACCGAGTACCTGATTATCCTTCGCTATGTGATCGATGATCGGCAGCTATGAGTTCGTCGAAAGTATGTAGTAAGTACATGCCTCTTTATCATGAAGTTGGGGTAAAGGAATCAGCCAAGACTACAACCCTCCAGCTCGATTGGTGCTGCTCAAAAGTCTATCCGGGCTAGACTAACATCATCGTTAGTAGTTACAATAGAGAGCGGCATGGCATAAGTACTGCGACTAGGGGGTGGCATGGTGGCATTGAGGAGTCGCGTTAATGAGAACTTGAGATTTTCGTGCCTCTTGATTCACCACGTGAAATATTCATTCCATTCTTTTCACTCCTAGCGATCTTATACATCGTTTCGCCTTGCTTCGAACCGTAGCCATCATCATGAGGTCTGCTAGGTCTATACCTATTTTGATTAATTAGTCGAGATAGCGGGAAAAAAAAATTTCTAAAAGGGGAAAAAAAAACTTCCTCCATATCGACAACTTTCGATGTTAAGCACTCATAACATTCGCGACAGGCTAGCTAGCCTCCCAGACAGTCGCATTTGTTCCCTAAGATGGCAATCTATTCTTCGCTATGCCGTCGTCGCCTTTGTCGTCTCTATAACCTTGTCCGGTATCTTCTTGTTCCGCCGTCCCGAGGGCTTTCTCCGTAATACCGGATCCCATTACTTCGAATACTTCTGGAATCGCACAGCGAACCATCCCATCGATCAACTTATCAGCGATGCGCATACTTTTCACGAGAATCTGCTAAAGCAGCGAAGCTTCGACCTTCCCACGGCTGCAGCCCGCTATCGCGAGCGACGAGGACGTCATCCCCCTCCGGGGTTTGATGCCTGGTTCCAGTATGCGACAGAACATGAGGCGATAATCGTTGAGTCTTTCTTCGATAGGATATATGCCGACATTGCGCCATTCTGGGGCCTCGACCCCCGGACGACTGCCGAACGAGCCGCGTCGTGGGATTATGTCGTACGCGTCCGTGAAGGCGTGGCCAGTGGTGTAGGCAATACACAAGGCAAGGTTCCTTGGCTGCAACTATGGACTGGCTTGGTGGCCGAGGCTGCGCCATGGTTACCGGACGTCGATATGCCTATTAATTATATGGACGAATCTCGGCTGATTGTTCCTTGGGAAGATGTGACGGAGCTGATAGAGAAAGAGCAGGCAAGCCGCTCGGTAAAGCCTCTCGGTGAGGTGGTGACGAAATATGGCGGCCTTGCTAAAGTTGATGCTAAGGCCGACGATGCTTCACCTTATAATCCGAACTGGCTTGGGGGAAGTTACTGGGACCTCACACGTGTGGCTTGCGCTCCCGATTCTCTATCACGTAATGTGACACCGATTCAAAATTTGGAGGAGCCGCCTGTGTTCCCAGAAGACTGGGAACCTGAGTACTCGTACAAAGGATATATCCGTAACTTTACGGCCGCCACGGATCCCTGCGTTCAGCCCCACCTCCGTGGCATGCACGGCACATTTGTTGAGCCCCTGACGATGTCAACGAGCAAGGAGCTTATCCCATTGTTTGGTGGATGTAAGCTACCTGTAAATAACGAGATACTTATCCCTGGCGCTATGTATTTGACAGACGACCCTTTCTATTCCGGCGGAGATACTCACGGGCCATCTTGGAGGAAGAAGACTAATGGCGTCGTATGGCGGGGTGTCGCATCTGGGGGTCGAAATAAGAAAGAGAACTGGTTTCATTTCCAGCGGCATCGACTTATAGAAATGCTGAACGGAACAACTGTGTCGGGAATAGAGGAGCATAGCTCCCGCACCATGACGTTCGAGATGCCATCAATGCAGAAGTACAATTTCCCGCGACGGCGCGAGGGAACCGTTGGCA
The DNA here is from genome assembly GCA_902805455.1 of Daldinia concentrica. Classification (NCBI taxonomy): domain Eukaryota; kingdom Fungi; phylum Ascomycota; class Sordariomycetes; order Xylariales; family Hypoxylaceae; genus Daldinia; species Daldinia concentrica. Next base: position 10,947 of record CADCSW010000003.1, on the reverse strand, counting down.
CTTGGTTGCAAGAGTTCTCCAACGCTGGATTTGTCAATCTCCTCTGCTTTCCAGCCGATTCCAACTGCACCTACGTCCGGCCTTACTTCTCCGAAGTACAGAGTATTCCCATGAAGGAGCAATATAAGTATAAGTTCATGCCCGATGTCGACGGGAACAGTTTCAGTGCGAGATTTAGAGGTTTTCTGCTGTCAACGTCCCTTCCGCTCAAGGCTACTATATACTCAGAGTGGCATGACGACCGCCTGGTTCCGTGGTTACATTTTGCTCCTATGGATAACACCTTTCAGGATCTATACGCCATCCTCGATTATTTTACTCGTGATAGAAAAGGCGACGTCTCCGCGCGCTTCATTGCTGAGGAAGGTAGGTCTTGGAGCTCAAAGGTACTTAGGAGGGAAGACATGTTACTTTATGTTTGGAGACTACTGCTCGAATTTGCACGCGTATGTGACGAGAAACGGGATATGCTCGGATATATAGATGATTTAAGATTGGCGTAATGAGTATATGTATATGTGTGTAGACAGCTTGTGTATATTTATTTCCTTTTAATCTATCTTAACTTGAGCTCTTATTGGGATACTCGGTGCGCGATATGTTCAGCTCAAATTCTGTATCTATGTGTTGTGTTCACTAAATAGGCGCCTTATTCTACCAACCTACTTACGTTGTCTTCGCACTACCACCTAGTGGGTACCGTTCTCATAGAAAACACGATATAATAGATGTACATCTTATGTGACATATAAGGTAAAGAAATAATTAAATATATTTTCTTCCGCGCTCCCTTTTTTCACGGTTATCAATTGTCGGGTTACTATTCATGATATACTACGTCATACGATACTAGGTATGAGAATTGAATTTCCGAGTATCAATGGTGTGCTTAGCCACGCGGAGATAAGTTTAACTACGACCTAGTCCTTCGAAGTTTACGAAACTTTTAGATTATGACATCGAGGAATGTTGGTGTCAATAAACTTGGTTCGGATATTGGAACTTTATCGGCGTTTAGTGCATCAAAGCCGAACCGGAATATTACGGCAATCTTTTCGAAAGAGTATATTTAAAAGGGAGTACTCCAAGTTAGCTTTAATAGGACAGAACCCCTTTTTTAAACAATAATTAACCAAAAAGCATAGGTAGGTATCCAGAGCCCTAAAATGTCAGAATTTAGTCTTCCGCTTTCTAAAAAGGTTGCTATCGTGACCGGAGCATCTAGGGGGATTGGGAAAGGAATCGCAGTGGAGCTCGCGCGCCGAGGAGCAACAGTATGATCTTCTCGGAAGTATGGTCCGTTGAAAAAATATAGAATAACTAATTTGGAGTTAAGGTAGTTTTGACCTACGTGTCTAAAGGTAGCGAGGACCTCGCCAAGGAAATTTGCCGAACTATTGAATCTTTTCCGCATAAGCCTCGCACTCATGCTTGTCGAGCCGACCTTAGTACTGTTGAAGGACCCCAAATCCTTATCAACAACCTTCTCGTATGGAGCGAACGAAATCTCAAGATCGACATACTCGTTAATAATGCCGGTGTGGAAAATGCGAGCACTCTAGCGGAGCTGACCGTTGACGATTATAATACCGTCTACAACTTGAACGTGCGCGGTCCACTGCTCTTGACTCAGGCCGTTCTACCATATCTGAATGATCACGGACGTATTATCAACATCGGTTCTGTCGCCTCAAGGGGCGGCTTCAAGAAATTTTGTCTCTATGGGTCTTCAAAGGCAGCACTGGAAGGTCTGACTCGGACATGGGCCCATGAATTAGGTAGTAATGGAACAACCGTCAACTGTGTAAATCCAGGACCTGTCCAGAGCGACATGCTAGATAACATCCCAAAGGATCTCGTGGAACTCCAAAGGACTCTGACGGCGGTCGAAAGCAGAATAGGAACAGTTTCTGAAGTTGCAAACGTAGTTGCGAGCTTGGCCGGCAAGGATGGCGATTGGATTACAGGCCAAACAATCTGCGCCTCTGGGGTAAGTTAACTTAAGATAAATCACCTCATAACGGCCATACCCCACAACGGCCATAGGGTTTTTAAAAACGTGTTTAATCTATTTATTGATTTAAATTTATTTATAATGAAGTTTTTCTACAACTTAATTTTGAATTTAATTATATTATTTTATTGTTTGAATTTTCTTTTTTTTTATAGTATGTAACTTTTAGCTTAATTCCGCGCGGTTGTTGTTATATACGATGTTAAAGGTGGGCGGTCGATTCGGAACGCGTTGTAATATTATCAAGTTAATCGCATTTATATACGACGTTATATTAAAGGTATTTAAATAAAAGAAGATTATAATAAGGTTTGTTAAAAGTTATTTAAAATTTAAGAAAATTATTTAATTTGTTAAATTGTTGTATAAAGTGTATTAGGTTATGCGTTATTATATTCAAGATTTAAGTTATTTGCTTAACGTTTATTTTTTTATAATAGCGTATATATATTATTCGGAAAGAATTGGTACGTTGGTTTTTTATGTTGTTATTTAGAGATAAGTAGTATAAAAGGTTGTACGATGGATTATAAGCGTTTAAACGGCGTTACGATCGAGTTGTTAAACAAATTATTTAATTGATTAAACTTGTTAAAAATTGTTAACATCTTTTCCGTGTTACGTATAAACGTTGATAAGTTTAGGTTATAAGAAAGTGTTAGGGATAATATTTTAATATTTGGAAAGATTTATTATAAGTATATATTATTTAAAAACTTTTTAAAGTAAAAATAAATTATTATTTTAATTATTATTACGGCCGTTAATAAAGTACTATTATTATTGGTGATTTTTAACGGCGTTAACGTATAATAATAATGGTTTTTTAATATAAATAATTAGTTGTATAAATTTTGGTATTTTATTACGTTTTTTAACGGTTAAACGAATAAAGAAATTGCTTTTAAATGGTTTAAAAAGGTTTATTTACTTTATATTAAATTTAAAAATTTTAATTAATAAAAATTTTTTATATTTAATAATTATAATAATTATATAAATAATAAATTTATATAAAAATATTTAATTTATAAGATTTATATTTTATTTCTTTTAATTTATACGTTTTATATATTTTAATTTTTTAATATAAGTGTATTTGTTATTTTTAAACGCTTTTTTAAATTTCGTTTATAAATATATTTATTCGGTTAACTTTTATAAAATATAAATAAAGAAAACTTTTTTTAATTACTTATAAAAGTATAGGAATTAACGATGGTATTAAAATATATTTTTATAAATTGGAAATATTTAAGGTTATAGTTAATATTATTGGCATAACCGTTAAAAAGTTTGTATTTAATACGAAATAAAGACTTTAATACCATTATTTTATTATTTATTATTTTTAAGTTTATTAATTTTATAATTATAATAATTAAAATTAATTTTAATACGTTTAAATTATTATAAAAGTTAAAAATTATATAATTAAAATTTAATTTATTTAATTTAATCTTTTTTATACTTATTACGCGATTTTTATTTCGTAAATTTAACAAAGTTTTTAATATAAAAATTAATAAATTTACCGTTGTTAAACTTTAAACCAAGCAATTATAAATTACATTAAAAAGAATAAAACTTAAAAAACGTTATAAAATTATTTCGGATCCGAATTAAGCTTTTATACATATGAAAGATATAAAAGAAGTTAAGGTAAAGTTAAAGTTACGTTTAATAAAAAAATCGAATAATATATTAATAAATATAACTTTAATATAATAAGAGGTTATTTAAAATAATCGGGAATTTACATAGGAATATATTAAGGTTATATTGGTAAATTCTAAATTAAAATACGAAAGTAGTAATAAAGAAACAAACAAATAAATATAAATAGGTCAATTAACGATAGCTTTAAAATTGCTATGGCCGTTGTGGGGTATGGCCGTTGTGGGGTGATTTATCTTACATATTACTTACGTTATGTTCCGAGTTTTGTTTAGCACTGACCATTCATTATCGTAGGGCTATGCTATGTATTAGACCAACTAATTGGTCCTTACCAATTACCCACGAGGACAGCTTGGCTGCTTCATATAGTCTACCTCTTAGGTAAGAATTTTCTCGTCTCGCAATTGCCCCAATTAACGATAGTGGTATGATTGTTACTGTTTACGACGGAGAGACTGACTTTTCCATAGAAAATTTATGGAATCCTCCAACACCCAATCCGTGCAATTCATTCCGAAGCGTTCGGAATACATGATTACCTAGATATCTGATCTTGTTGTTGATGAGTCGATGATATGGATCTGGGAGGAATCACTTTTGAATTAGACTATCATTTTCAAACACGACAGGGATATATTGTCCACTACTGCTTCCTCATTTATTTAAGCGTATCATGGTTGGAGATGTGAGCGTTACCCTGTCATCTATAATGTTGTCGATTGGAAATACACTGCTCGCCACCTAACGTACATTGCTCTGCTGACAAATGCCCTGTGTGAGGTTTCCCGTGTTGCTTATTAATTAGGGGTTGGCATACGATAGTCCCGTCGTTTTAGCACGCAAACAAGACAACAATTAATAATGACCTGAGAACTCCGAGTCAGGGTTGTATCGGAATATAAAGGATAGGTAGAGAAGGTAAGCGAAAATGATCTTGGATTTATATTAACAAATGATATTTATTTTTCTCACCTTACCCAATACCATCCAATTCGAACCCAGCAGAAATGTCTACGGCAATCAAGGTTGGCATAGTAGGTGCCACTGGTAGAACGGGAAGCTCAATATTGAACGGGCTGCTAGCTTCCGAGACGCAATTTGTTTGAAGCCCCTATAGAATAATTCTTTTCCAGTTGGCTGACCAGGATCCTTAGGATATCACCGTCCTTTCGCGGCCTACATCTGTGAATAGCGAGGCTAATAATGAACTTAAAAATCGCGGCATCCGCATCGTAGCTGCGGACTTGACCGGCCCGAGGGATGACCTTGTTAAAGCGGTTATAGGCATTGATATAATAATATCGTGCATTGTATTCTCTAGTCTGGGTGACCAGATGCCTTTGGCCGAGGCAGCGAAGCAATCTGGCGTAAAGAGGTTCGTGCCATGCAACTTCAGCACACCAGCACCAAGAGGCATAATGGATATGTATGATGAGGTAGGCTTTAATACTAAGAGTAGCTAGTTTTGCTGCGAAACTGACTATGGTACTAGAAAGATGACATCCTTGCGGTTATCCAACGCCTGTATTTGCCATACACTGTGATAGATGTTGGGTGGTGGATCGATCAATCAGTGCCGGCCATACCTTCAGGCCGAACAGATCACGTAAGGATCAAAGTACTTGATATAGTTCCTGGCAACGGATCAGTACCCATGGCCTACACAAACTTGCCAGACATCGGAACGTACGTGGCGAAAATTGTTACCGACCCGAGAACTCTCAACAGGAAGGTCTTCGCGCATACCGAAGCACTTAGCGCAATCCAAATGAGAGACCTGTTGGAGGAGCTCAGCGGAGAAAAGGTCGTAAGGAATCATGTAAGTCAGATAGTTGAGGACCAGGAGCTTCCTACGAATAGTGAAGCTAATATAACACCACTCCAGATAAGCGCAGACGAGGTACACAAGGCCATCGCCTCGGCAAGATCTACCCTAGAAAAGAACCCTGGAGATCCAGCTGCTAAATTTAGCCTCATTCTGAACCAATACATAGATTCATGGGGACTTCGAGGAGATAACACCCCCGAGGTCGCATCGTATCTAGGATACTTAGATTTCAAGGAGCTATATCCAGATGTCAAAGGAAAGACCGTACGAGCCCGTCTTCAAGAGATTCTGAATGGGAATTGATACCCAATTAAGGTTGCTTTATCCTGTAGTTAAATCGGATACTTAGATTAAGTAGTGCTCAATACTTTTTCTTTATTTCAAACTCTCACTCTTGATTCTTGAATGAACTATCTAAACTCAAGGTATGCCAGGGTCAGACTCTGACGGAAATTCTAAACTAGGCACTAGATCTATATAGCTTAGAAAACTCTCGACATAGTAACTCAAGGGGACACAAGGGGAAAACCACCGCAAGAATCGTAACCACAGCGAGTTCATTGACTCATAACGCGTGATGGAGTGTGATGACTTTACAGAAATATCGGCCCCCAGACCTTGTACTTGCTTGTATATATTAAAGGTAGCCACAATATCTTTGATTGCGGGGGTTTGATTTCTTTGCAGCACTGACACCAACCCGTTACGAAGATTGCAGACACCTTCAATAGCGAGGTTACACCCAAAACCGGAATTGACTGTTGTCTGTGATGAATGTAAACGTAATGCTTACTAGTTAGACTTAAAAACTTACCCTAATCTTAGCTTGCACATAGAGTCGCCAACAAGTACAACTCGACCGCCGTTATTCCAAGGCCCTTGAACCACACCTTCTTCCATGGAAACCACGCTTGCATGGTGTTTAGCTCCCCAGAGGTCGCGGAATGTATACTATGCATACGAACATAGATCTCCATCCTTCTCAATGGTTGCTATGGTGTCGGTCTCTGTGTACCGCGGACAGCCAAGCGTTGTGGAAGGCTTTTCTTTACGAATAGGAACCAAAAATGGAGTCCTTTTGCTCCTGCCGCTGTGATTCCTGAAATATTCCTGTAGTATACATGGTGAACTATGCCTTTCGGTAGTAACTGTCTCGTCAAACGGTCTCTTAGACCATTTACCGACGTACCGAAGACTGCCCTACAAGCTAGAAGTGAACCCTTATGGGATATGTTAAAGGTGACTTCTCCCCGCCATAATAATTTGACTTACCTTTGGTAAGGTATTGGTATCTCGCAGTATCGGTCTTGGATATTGCACTGGCTAAGGGACTGCAGATTGTGTTATGGACGCCATCAGCTGCTATCCCCGCGGTCTGTCATGACTGTTATGCCGTGCTCACCCTCCCAAAAGGACGCTACGCTGATGTTCGCGAAAACTCTAGACTTGTCCTTAAGACCGTTATATATAGTATCAAGACAGAAGTGATGTTATTATAAGCACGACTAGCCGTCTAGTTGCTTCGTCTACTAGCTCGAAAATGTGTGAATTGTCGAACAGATTTCCACGTTCATCGAAATGAACGCGGCCCGTGGGCGAAAATTTTGCCGCACATATTTCTCTCTAAATACGTAACTGCTCTAATATCTTCATAGTGTGGCATTGTATGATAATAGATGCCCCAGTTTGAGGAGAATTTTCTCTTTTTTCGAGCAGAAGAAAGTGAACACCGGCCTTCTTACGATGCGTTGGCCAAGACTAAGCTAACAATGTCTTCACCAATTATAATAACTTTAGAAGATTCGGGATTAGCTATTTCAATCGTACTCGCGAAGGATATGGCTGAAGGCTAGACTTCTGTCTAAATAAATTTCTAAGCTATGAAGGATGTGTTGCCGGGTCGTTCCACGATGAAAAAAGCACGCCATCGAGACCGCGTATTTACTCTTATGGTGGGGGACCCTAGGTCTGTGCAACATGTCACAGTGCTACTCAGATGTTCCATTATGGACAAGAATACGCAAATTGTCACCAAATGGAGTATAAAAGATACGATAGAATTTTGGTCTCCACATACTTAGCATAGGTTTTCCTCAATATTCGGAAATGAACATAAAAATGTTCAGTGGATTGCTGACTTGCTGTCTGCCTCGTAGGTAATAGTTCAAACAGCTTCTGCCGGGCCTTGAAGCTCAATGGCATCAACAATATAGTTCGCACTGAGGAAGTCCTTATCACCGGAGCCATATACACCAAGCGTAAGGGTATTCTGCCCAGTTTTCAAGGCACTCGCGGGAACTGTCCAATTGTAGACTTCGCCATACCCGCGATATGCTCCGCGAGTGACCCCGCGAGAATCGATCAGTTTCTGAGGTATCATTTAGCTTTGTCGAGAGCGCTACGTAATCTCATCCGGGTGGACTTACCGGAGCGCCTGGGTCCTTTCCAGTCCAACTTCCAATAGCCACCGATGGACGCCCTCCCTTAAATGAAAGTGTCGCTCCCACCCTTAACGTGAGATCTCGGACTTGATTTGTAGCGAGGTTGAAGTTCACCTTCACATTGCCACCGGTCTTCGAGAAGAGCGCCATAGGGAAATCGCGCACGGAGGATTGCCCAACTGTATAAGTACCTCCCCAAGATCCCATGCGAGAATCGCTGGGATGCATCCTTTCAATCTTGTTTCCATTCTTCAGCTCCAGAGGTTGTCCGTCAAAATTTCCGATGCGCCACACGACCGAAGGATTTGGCTCCGCCGAAGCGATGTTCTTTACTGTATCACTCCCGGCCGCAATAGTTACCGTGTCTTCGGCTACCTCATACTCACCCTTGTAAAGTTTCATAGTATACGTGCCCGGCTTCATGAAGGGAGACTTAAAAGCTTCGTTCGCGGCTTTAGTCCAATACTGCGCTTTGTCATTGTACCAGTGGACGACAACTTCGAAATCTGCGGGAATCCCAGACGCTGTACCGGAGACGGAACCACGCTCGTTATCCGGCACGTACCCCTGAATATCGAGAGTACTAAAGAAGGACGTGTCTAAGCTAGGGGAAGGCTTATCCGCCTTATTGCTGTAAAATTGTTAGACTTATCAAAAAGTTTCCTTTTCTTCGCATAGTTAGAAGGTTTTGAAACCTACGTAAACTTCATGGCGTATGGTCCCATCAATCCAAAGCGCCACGGCTCCGTTCGAACGTGTCCACTGTTCATATACCAATATAGTTCTTGATCACTGCTACCGGTCTGGCTATTGATGTCACGCATGAATGGCCCCCCCGATGAAGTCTCATACGCAACACCAGGCATGATCATCCATACGGCCGCGTTCTGCGGTATGTACGAAGTTAGTCGACTTTCTTTTTACATGCTATAGATTATTCTGGGATGCTCACAGATCCCGAGACGCCATGTATCTGGTCATCGATAAAACGATCGCTCGTGTACATCTTACAGCGAGTTTCCTGGTTTGGGCATCGAAACGTATCCTTGCCTTCAAAAGCGGTGCAACCGATGGTGTTGCCAACGTCTCCGTGCACACCGGTGGGCAAATTTTCCTGTCGTAGGCGGGTAAGCCATCGAAGTTCCCCCGGGCTAACCTCCCCAGTGATATAAGTTGCCATGTAGATAGTCGGATCGTCCGGCTTCGCTATATAGTATTGCGTTACAGGCAGCGAATTGGCCTTCGCCGTGATCTTAATATACTTGTTACTTATCGTCTCGGCGGACAGTTGCGACGTCCCGAGGCCTGAGTTGATACCCGAAGCCTTTCCATTTCCTTGGTACTCAACGCCATTGAATAACAAACTGGTAACGTCTCCATTGGCTCTATAATCATTTAGCCTAGCTGGCCATATCATTAGAGTAGTGCTCAGAACCTGTCGACCTCGAATACCAATCCTCCATTCGTGTCAACCTAGTATAGCAATAATTAGCAATAATTAGCTACTGAACAATGTAAGATATCTAAAAAAAAAATGTCATCCACAGACCTTATATCTGTTGCTTGTAGTAGTGAGTCCGAATGCGGCGAGGGCACTTTCGCTGAGCCATACTAAGGCCAGAACAGCGGATACGCCTAACATCGTGACTGGCGTGTATCAACTAAGATGCCGAAGAAAGCCAGATATATCTAACGCGCATGTTGATGTTCGCAACATTCCAACCATTCGCACACTCATATATACTCGAATCTCCACTCCCTACCCCGTATTCATACTTATGCCTAAAGCTATGAAATAGCAATTAAGCCGGAGCGGTATTGCTACGGTTCATGCGTTCAAAAATCACATAAACCTTGCGGTGTAAAATCAAGTTCCCTAATATCCGGGAAGACTAGGTGCATTCTTTCTCCGACCTAATACGGAAAATATCCCATCAACGGAGTACAACGACCCTGACCTATTGAGGAGAGCGGCAACCCCGGAAGAATTCCTCACCCGGCGGCAGAACCGACAATCCTGGTGCCCACCGGATATAATATTCCTTCGGGATAAAGGTAACCGAAGAGGACATGCGAATACTAAAGAGTCTAGAAAGGACTGGGGATGAGATCGAAAATAACGTTAAGAAGTTTAAAAATTAAGGCTATTTTGAGAAGCAGGTATACTTAAGCATTTCTTAAGTTAGGAGATAGTTAGTTAATTAAGGAAATTAAAATATGGCAATTAATAATTAATTAACCGGCATTATTTTTTTAGATGCTCGCATTTAAACCTACCTCGCTTTGCAAAGGTGAGGTAGTAAGCGGCGCAAGGTGAAGTTATGATTAAAACATTTTACGCGGGTACTTAAGGTAATTATATCTTAGGTTTTCCTTGCTAATTTGGAACACAATACATATACGTGAGAAATGATACATGATAAGAGTTCTTGTTTTAATGGGCTTTAAGGATACATCCGCATTTTACCAAATAGTAATCTACCGCGTGTTTATCTTTATTACTTCATATTAGTAATCTAGTTATACAATTGGACATGTGGTCATTTACCTTTATGTGGTAAGTACTTAACTAGGGTACTTTAAAAAAGAGTCGTGGGGTGTGTATTTTTAAATGATGATAAACGTATTGTTATTCTAACGTTAACATGTGGAAAGCGACATGGGGATTTTTAAAGCCTTTCCTTACGGCTTATTACTTTAATAATTTAAGGATTAGCTGTGATGTCTCTCCACTCGACTTTAGCTTACATGATCTAGGCCTTAAGACTTACCTAGCTTTCCTCTTCATTTACTGTAATGGTAACGGCCACGTATCACGCTCGAGTAATGTTAGGGTTAGGGTTAGGGTTAGGTTAAGGTTAGGGTTAGGGTTAGGTTAGGTTAGGGTTAGGGTTGGGGTTAGGGTTAGGGTTAGGGTTAGGGTTAAGTTTAGGGTTAGGGTTAGGGTTAGGGTTAGGGTTAGGGTTAGGGTTAGGGTTAGGGTT